>CM061235.1:42486289-43736289 GCA_030848705.1 Heracleum sosnowskyi | reverse complement strand
GAAATAAAGCCCTGCTATCAGACTATGAGGAGAAGGCTGGCCCAAAAGTTTCCTATGGAGATGGCAACACGGGACGTACTATGGGATATGGCAATATCAATCTTGGAAGTGTCATCATCACAAATGGAAAGTTGTTCTAGTTGGACACAGACGTAACAATATCTATGAAGCAAGTTTGGTAACAAACTCTGAAGGAAAAGTTGTGTGTCTGTCTGCAAAAATGTCAAATGAAGAGAGTTGGAAATGGCATAAGAAGCTCTCTCACCTAAACTTGAACAACATCAATGAGCTAATTCGAAAAGATCTTGTAAGGGGACTTCCAAAGTCAATACTCAGCTTAGATGGTCTGTGTGATTCTTGTCAAAAGGCCAAGCAAAGGAAGTCATCTTTCAAGAGTAAGTCTGAATCTTCAGTTGTGGATCCTTATCATCTTCTTCATGTTGATCTATTTGGTCCAGTCAATATAATGTCTCTTGGCAGAAAGAGATATGCCCTTGTCATTGTTGATGAGTACACTAGGTACACTTGGGTGTATTTCTTAGCAAAGAAGGATGAAACTGCCTTAACTCTGATGGATCATGTAAAGCTACTGGACAAAGGATCACAATATAAAGTGAAAATTATCAGGAGCGATAATGGTACTGAATTCAGAAATGCAATAATGGAAGAATTTTGCAAAGAAAGAGGAGTGAAGCAAGAATTTTCTGCACCAGGGACTCCACAGCAAAATGGTGTAGTTGAAAGAAAGAATATAACCTTAATCGAAGCTGCCAGAACAATGCTTGAAGAAGCAAAATTGCCAACTTATTTCTGGGCAGAAGCTGTTCAAACTGCTTGTTTTACTCAAAATGCAACACTGATCAACAGGCATGGGAAAACACCATATGAGATGGTGAAAGAAAAGAAGCCAAATTTGAAATATTTTCATATTTTTGGATGCAAATGCTTTGTGTTGAAAACTCATCCTGAACAGTTGACCAAGTTTGACTTAAAAGCTGATGAAGGAATTTTTGTTGGATACCCGTTGTCAACTAAAGCATTCAGAGTCTACAATCTGAGAACTAAAGTGATCATGGAATCAATACATGTGTCATTTGATGACAAGAAAATAACTGGAATAGAAGATGAAGAATATCATGATCAACTTCGCTTTGAAAATGTAGATCTAAACTCTGATGACGTAAACTCTGATGAAGCAAATCCAACAAACTCTGATGAAGCATACTCTGAACCTCTACTGGTAAACACTGAGGGAGTTTCTCTGACAGAACAAAATAGAGAACCAGTTGAGGGGGAGCGTGAAGATACTTCAGCAACATTTCAAAATGATGACTCAAATTCTGAAAATGAGTCAGCTGAAGAATCTATCCCAAACTCTGAGTCATACACTGAAAATCCAAACTCTGAGCAGTTCAATTCAGGGGGAGCCTCAAAGAATGCAAATGGTCAAGAAGAAGATCAGGAAAGCATGGATCAAGGGGGAGGATCTAATGAAAATAGAAGCCAATTACCTACAGCAAGAAGGTGGACACAAGCTCACACACCTGACTTGATAATTGGAGATCCAGAAGCTAGTGTGAGAACTAGAAGTGCTACAACTAATGAATGCCTGTTTCATGCATTCTTGTCTCAAACTGAGCCCAAGAAAGTGGAAGAAGCTCTTCAAGATGAAAACTGGATAACAGCTATGCAGGAAGAGTTAAATGAATTTGAAAGGAATGAAGTATGGACTCTTGTACCAAGACCTAAAAACAGATCTATTGTTGGTACAAAGTGGGTTTTCAGAAACAAAACAGACAGTGATGGAGTGATTACAAGGAATAAAGCTAGACTTGTGGCTAAAGGCTATTCACAGCAGGAAGGAATTGACTATGATGAAACCTTTGCTCCGGTTTCAAGATTGGAGGCCATAAGGATTTTTCTAGCATATGCTGCTCACAAGAAGTTTAAAGTCTTACAGATGGATGTAAAAAGTGCTTTTCTCAATGGGAAACTTGAAGAAGAAGTGTTTGTTGAACAACCACCTGGATTTGTGGATCCCAAACATCCAGATTATGTCTATAGGCTTGACAAAGCTCTTTATGGACTAAAGCAAGCACCTAGAGCATGGTATGAAACTCTGGCTCAATTTCTTTTAGAAAGTGGGTTCACTAGAGGTACAATTGATAAAACCTTGTTCTATTTCAATACTGGTAATGATCTGCTGTTAGTTCAAATCTATGTGGATGATATAATTTTTGGGTCTACAAATGATAAACTCTATAAGAAGTTTGCAAAGCTTATGCAGTCAAGATACCAAATGAGCATGATGGGAGAGCTTAGTTATTTTATAGGCTTACAAGTAAAGCAAACAGATGATGGGATTTTTATCAATCAAGCAAAATATACCAGAAATCTTCTCAAGAAATTTGGTATGCTTGATAGTTCATCTGCAACAACTCCTATGGCTACTGCAACAAAGCTAGACAAAGACACAGGAGCCTCAGTAGATATGACAAACTACAGAGGGATGATAGGGTCTCTTATTTATCTTACTGCAAGTAGACCTGACATCATGTATGCAACATGTCTTTGTGTAAGATTTCAAGCAGATCCTAGAGAGCCTCATCTAACATCTGTGAAGAGAATTTTCAAATATCTCAAAGGAACCATAACTCTGGGTTTGTGGCATCCTAGAGAATCAGAGTTTAAATTAATTGGTTACTCTGATGCAGATTTTGCAGGCTGTAAGATAGACAGAAAAAGTACAAGTGGAAGCTGTCAATTTTTAGGTGACAGATTAGTTTCTTGGTACAGCAAGAAACAAAAGTCAATTTCCACATCCACAGCAGAAGCAGAGTATATTGCTGTTGGTAGCTGTTGTGCACAGATTTTGTGGATGAAGAATCAATTGCTGGATTATGGATTAAGGTACTCTAAAATACCTATTTTCTGTGATAATCAGAGTGCTATTGCTATGACAGGTAATCCAGTACAACATTCCATGACCAAGCACATCAGCATAAGGTATCATTTTATCAGGGACCATGTGGAGGAAGGAGATATTGAGCTTCATTTTGTGTCTACAGAACAACAGCTTGCAGATATCTTCACCAAGCCTTTGAGTGAAGCTACCTTTACAAGACTGGTAATGAACTTGGAATTATCTCTGGTTTTGACTAGAGATATTGGTTAGACTCGAAATTTCTCATTCTGTGATTTGTTGCTCATGATTCTTTGCATTTGTTAACTGTCATTCATACCAGTTTGTCAAAATTCTGAAGTCATACTCTGTCATAATGTTAAAATCTGTCAGTCATACTCTGTCAGTTATACTCTGATGCTAAACTCTGATGTTAAACTCTGATTGTGATTTTGTCTGAAACATATGGACCGATGAAGAAAATTGTATGAAGCATGATTCTCAGTAAGTAATCATGAATCCTTCTGAGTGATATGAATTCTGATCTCAAATGTGTGCAAAAATTTTACACAGCATGATACTGTCTCTATATTTATAGCATCTCTTAGTTTATTGATCCTATACACTGAGTCTGTATTAGCTGTTTGCACTTTCTCTCATAAATTAATTGTATTAACTGATGAAAGTCTAAACTCTGATAATTAGTTGCTCATATTTCACCCTCAACTCAAAAGATGCAAAAATATGCACAAATTCCTTTGAGATCAAGTTGTGCCTAGGAAGACCCATGAACTTATTGTATGAAATAAGGGCTAAAATTTTTGATTTTTGGTGACTAGTGCCAACCACTGATTACTGGAAAAATAAAAAAAATCAAAATCAAAAAATCAAAAATCGAAGGGGGTGAATATAATAAATTTATACGTACAGAGTTTAGACAATATCATATTTTGTTTATAAATGAGAGTTTGGGCAACCAGTTTTTACTGATTTATTTTGTGGATTTTATGCACTTTGAGATGATCTAAATATTTATATTCAGTAAACTCTGCTATTCACACACATTTTTCTCACAACTGTGCACTTAGAGAAAAGAGATTATTAATGAAGGAGGAGGATTGATAAAAACTGATGAACTGTGTACTCTACGCAGAGGTAATTTATTTTTAATCTCTGATGATTAAAATAAATAAGGGTGTTTCAGATATTTCATAATTATTGAGGAACATTATTTTTGGAAAATAGAGAGTATGATTGAAACGGTTTGTTTGAGTTTTTGAAAATGAAGAAAGGTGACTAGAAAATAGCAGAAATTAGTGCCTTTTACTGCGCATGTGTGTTGGAAACAACCACGATTTACTGCTGTCAGTTAATATGTATGTGCCAACTGTCCCACTCACACATTATTCGAGTAAGCCTGTTGTGTGTATTAATGATTAAAACTCTTCAGTTTTAATTCATATTTAATCATTATACACACAACGTTCAAATCTTTTACAGACTTACTCTATTCACAACACAGTTTCACTTACACATTTTCACAAACACTTTTCTGCATCACTTTTTCGAACACTTTCTCGAAGCATAAACTCTGATTTCTGTGGAATATTCTAATGGCAACAACCATGTTTCAGTCTTTTGGTCTCGATTTTGTTCCTAACAACTATGTAGCACCCTTATCTATTGTGAACGCACCGGAGGCGTTTCACTTGTTTCAGAACTTTCTTTCTCAATTAGATATTGGGCAAGCGCTTGTGGAACCAGCAAGGCTGTCTGGACTTCAAATCAAAGAATTCTGGGAAACTGGTGTTTACGATGATGGAGGAGAGGCTGGAACTCCTTCTATTATCTTTGAGTTTGGTGAACAAGAGTATGTGGTCACTCCGACCACAGTTCGTGATGCTCTTGGGTTTGAAGACTTTAATGCATACACTATTTCTGTTGGTGATGCCGAGCTTCAAAGGATGATGGGGGAGATTGGTTACTCTGGGTCTTTGGCAAGGACAGGTAATCTGAAGCGACCGCTCTTGAGGAAGGAATGGAGTTTCTTCTTTGACTGCATCACAAGGGCGTTCGGGAAGAAGTGTACCAATTGGGATGCTATTCCAATTGTCAGTCTGCAAATCGAGTATTCTCTTCTCTATGATGCTCACTTTGATTTTGCTAGACTTGTTTTGAATAATATTGGAGAAAAGATGACAGAGAATAGGGGTGTGGTTTATTTTGCTCGTTTTTGTCAGTTAATATTTTCTACTTGTGTAACTGAGGTTAACATTATTGAAGATGATGTTATTCCTTCGTTTAAGTTGCATAAGAGAGTATTTTCTGACTTAACAAATAAAGATGTTAAGAAAGGAAATGTTGGGGATTTGTTACTTCCAGCCTCAATCCAACAATTTCTACAACCTCAACCACAACTAAACTCTGAGCCTCTTCCATCTACATCCCAAAGACCAAAAGCTGGGGGTAGGACTAAGCATAGAGCTTTCAAGGCTGCTAAACCTTCAGTTGCTAATGATTTACCAAACTCTGTTGGTACTTCAAGGAAAAAGAGGAGGGCAAATCGACCTATTTCTGATGAGAATAGTGCTTCTGATGAAAATGAGTCTATCCACACCAAGAAGAGGAAGCTGGTTGTGTTATTCCCAAATGACCTAACAGAATTGTAGAAGGGGGGGTTGAATACAATTCTTGATATCTTCTTAAACTTAAAACACTGATAAAATAAAACTGAACTGAATAAACAAAAACACAAGATATAAATAATTCAGTTGGATTGTTTGATGATCCAACTGAAGTGTTTTTATTGCGGAAATAATCTGTGAAACAAAAGTACACAGCTGCTCAGTTACAGAGTTGTAGAGAAGAATGCTCTCAAAGATAGCTAATACAAACTATTTGTTTTTCTTCTCTTTCCTTCTTTCTAACTGCTACACTTGGTTATATATTCCCAAGTTTACAATACTATTTTTGGCTACTCTAAAGTACACTAAAGATAACCGCCAATAGTTTGCTTTTCATCCCTTTGTCCAGTGGTCCTTGGAGATCCTTGCTTTTGTCTTCATGCTTATTATGATCACTCCCAAGAGCCCAATTGGAAACTGGGATGTTTCCTTATTCCCCATGTCCATTTTAATGGTTTCCAATGCAAAGTACACTTCCACATCACCTTTAGATCTGTTCAGAAACCTGTCACTATCACTTTGTCAACTATTCAGAAAAGCAATAATGATTCGTTGATAGCAGGGAGATGTGTTTCGTTGATAGCTTTATTCTTCATTTCGTTGATGGTGTTTCTCTTGTTTCGTTGATAGAGTAATCCTCATACCGTTGACATGTCTTCACTTAGGCAAAATTACAAGGCATGATATACTTACAATTAACCAACCTATTTTGCCTATCTAGTACTTAGTCAACATGACTTAGGAAACCTATCTAATACATACATCAAATGCATATCAAACTGTGAAGTATTGTATAGTGCAATTGCTACAACACTCATTCCGTTGATGAGCTTCCTGTCAACGAAACACTGCAAAGCATGCCATTTCGTTGACAGTTACAAAATAACTTAATACAAAATCTACTAAGTGTTTTTACAATTATCATCAAGAACAACATATTCCTAACAATCTCCCCCAATTTATGACTGATAGAATAACAGCCATAAATCAAGAGCCTTGATGATAACAAAAACACTCAGACATATTACCCATGATAAAAGTAGAAATTGCATTGAGCTTCATAAAGTTTTAGACATAAAACAAGACTTACAAGACTAATGCCCAAATGTGCTCCTCTAGACTGAGCAAATGATTCATCTTGGTCTTCTTTGAGGCATAGTCTTCTTCCCTCTCCTAGAGTTGTTCTCCTCAATCTGGACCTGTAGCCTTCTGTAAAAGATCTTCTCTTCTTCATCTTGATCACCAAGCTTGGATTGCATGAACCTTAGAGTTTGATTAGATGCCTTATCCAGCTGGTCTTCCATCCTGAAGAACCTTCTGCAGTTGTCCTTGTCCTTAAATTTCATCATCCAGTAAGGTTGAAGATGGATCTTCTTTCCTGTTGAGGGCACTCTTAGCATTCTGGGAAGAGCCTCAGGCTTGTTCCAGCTAGCCTTTATTTGACATATCTTGGAGACCACCTCAGACTTGGCTGTTTTGGTGAAGCCAAAGTCTTTCTTCAAGCATCTAAACACTGTGAGTAGTGTTTGGTAGTCTTCTCCTAAAATTCTGTAGAGAGGCCATATTTGTTCTCTACCACCCTTGTATGTGAAAACCAATCTTTCAGGTAACTTTTGAGAAGCTGCAATGCCCCTTACTTCCACCAGGTTGTCTAAATCAAGATGTAAGCTGGATTCTTCCCTGATGTCAGCAATGTACATGCAGTCCTCTGGATTTGTAGGGGGTTTCTGAGATTGTGGCTTCCTCACAAATACTGGCTTTGCCTTGACAGCCCTTTTCTTTGTCTTCATTGGTTGATCCTTTTCAAATAGGAACTTTGGAAAATAGGCTTCATCAAATTCAATAGGCTCCTCCTTTGGCATGATTGGTTGATCATGAAAGTTGACAGGGTGTGCAGGGTCACAGGCCAACTTTCCTCCAATAGGTAGATCAATAGGAATTTGATGTGCACTTGTTGTGGATGGGGCTTGAGCAGTGTCCAGAGAGTCCTCTTTTTCAAAGTTCAGATTCCTCTTAGCTCTAGCCTTTGGTTGCCTTACACTTTTCCTTGCTGGTTCAGCTTCATTAGCTCCATCCTTGGCTTTTTCTTCCTGAAAGGTCTCTTCATCTTCAAGTGCTTGAGCAACTGCCAATGCTTGCATTGCTGCCCTTTCAGATTCTTCAGCCTTGGCCTTTGCAAAATTTGGGTGACCAACCCAAATGCAGATTTCCTTGCTGTCCCTATAGATGATGGCCCTTTGATTCCTTATGCTTGGATGATTGCTTTCCTTGCTCTCAATGATCAGCTTCCCTAGGACTTTGAACTCATCTGGCTTTGGAGCAGGATAAAATATCCTTTCAATGTTCTTGCCTTTGGGTTTGGCAGGTGATATTGGAGACATCCCTCTTGCATCCACATTCTTAAAGCATGAAGATTGACCCTTCTCATTTCTTGAATCTTGAAAGATTCCATGCTGAAGGGGCTCTATAGCATAAGAGCTCTTGAACTGTGGCTCCATTTGTACAATCACCATTGCATTTGTTGATGGCTGATCTGTCTTTGAAGATTCAGTAATGTTCTTGAACCTTGCTTCTATGTTGGACCAGTGATCTTTGATTTGTTCTGCAAGTTTCATCCTCATAGAAGCTTCCTGGATCAGGTCAATACTATCCTTTTTCTTCTTTCCAAACTCCCCCATTGCTAGTGGCTCCTGTGGCAGTGAAATGGCTGGGACCAACACCTTTGTGATTTGAATGTTGAGCTCCTTAGATTTCTCCCCCTTTTGGTTAGCATCAAGAGAGATGACTGGGAGTCCTTGAGCTGCCACTAGCTGAGTGAGTAGCTGAGTTTGCTTCTCCTGTTCCTTTTGCATTTGAGAAAGTGTAGCTTCCACCTTGTCCACTCTTGTAGAGAGAGTTTTCAAGGATGTAGCCACCTCAGGTTCCTTAGAGAAAAACCTGGTCATCTTGGACACAGTGAGAAGAGGGAGCTTTTCATCTATCATCCTGTAGTTAGCATCCCTGAGATTGCTAATGGAGTCCTTGATTTCTGTAGCCTCAATCCTTGTCTGCATCATTTGTAGCCTTTGAATTTCCAGAGAATCCAGGATGGCCTTGTAGAATTTCTTGTCCCTTGCATTTGCAGACTCATGAGCTAGATAGGCCTCATTGTACTGCCTTGAGATAACAGCATCTAGAGTGACTCTTCCATGCATACCCTGAGAAAGCCAGCCTGGTGTAGGAGGCACCACAGAAGTCCCAGTCTGTGAAGTGGTGGCCACCTGTAGATTATCACCATAGCTATCCTCATCATCAGAAAACTCAAAGTCTCCACTTGCTGCAGCTCCTGGAGGTAGATTGGTCAAGGCATCCTTTGCTCTTTGCATTGATGCAGTAGTATGAATTAAGTTGAGTGACCTTTCTGCCTCCACATTGCCCTGTTGAGCCATAACTTGATAGGCTGGCACAGGATGAGTAAAGGTCTCAGGATCCAGGGAAATACTATCCAGAGTTTGTTGATAATGCTCTTGGAAAGTAAGTTCCCTTTCTCCCTCACTGACCTCCATTAACTCATTAGCAATGGCTGCTTCCACCCTTATTTCTCCTGTAGTCCCTTCTCTCTCTCCACTCTTTTCTTGCATCATGGGCTCCCCATGGCTCACACCTCTCACACCCTCACCTTCACCTACTAAGGTGGTACTCTCAATTTCTCCTTTTGCCTGGCTGGAAGAAATAGCCAGCCTCTCACTCTCATTCTCTCCTTTTGCCTGGCTGCAAGCCAGCCTCTCAATTTCACTCCCTTTCAAACCTAAAAGTGTCTCAACTACCACCAGGTCATCTACACTAGTTGTGGAAACAACTTGATTTTCAGTAAAAGGTGTAGAATGACCTATCAACGAAATGGTAGTTTGAACTGTCAACGGTATAGGTACCGTTGATGGAGAAACACTTGTCAACGAAAGAGGCTGTTTCGTTGATGAAGTTAATAAAGCATTTTGAGAAAGTGAAATTACAGTAGAATCTGTGGTGATTGATTTGAGATTGGGGTCCACAGATTCTCTTGCAGTTTCAGAAAAACTTGGTTGATGGCCCAACAAATCACTTAATAAGTGATGACCATCAGCTTCAGAGTGGGGCTTCTCCAAGATTAGAGTTGGAGAATCAGGAAAAGATGTATGGATCATGTCCACATCTAAAGATTGAGTTGGTGAATTGGATGGAGATAAATCAAGATTAATGTTTAGAGAGTGGGACTGTAACCCCAGAGTAATAATAGGGGTTACATCAACCTGAATTTGAGAAACTGGAAGTGTTGCTTCCAGTGTGTGTGCACCCTGTGAACCCTTGGTCTTTTGCTTCACTCTCCTTTGGTATTGGGAAAATGTAGACTGTGGGCTTGAAGTGTCCCTTACCCTTTTGGACTGTGCTCTAGGTGGAGAGCTTGTTTCAATAATCACATCCTTTTGGGAGGATGCAATTAGACTTGTGTTTAAATCCATTTTACTCATTGTGCCTTGTTGGGAAGACACAATGGGGCTAGGCTGGGAAACACTTACCTCACCTTCCTTATTCTTGGGGTTTCTTTGATTTTCACCCCTTCCCTCACCTCTCACAACTCCAGACTCACTCCCCTTAGGTTGTGTGGTAGTTTTTACAACAGGTGCCTTTTGAGAAGCACCTGAGGTTGGCTTGGAGGATTTCTTTGATTTTGATTTAGTTGCTGGGGCAGGAGCCTGTTGGGTCACAGCTACAGACTCCATAGCAACAAGGTTGGAGGAGACAATAGAAGTAACAGCTATACTAATAGGGATAGTAGTAGTTACCTCAATGATTGGCAGATACACCACTGGAACATCACCATTGTAGTTCAGCCTCAGTATGTCTGTCAATACTCTCTTTTCTTGTACAAAGCACTCAAACCTGGCATTAGGGTTAGAGATAACTAATGGTGCTGGACTAACATGATTAGCCAGCATCATCAGAAACCTTGCATAATAGATATTTTTCTTCCTATTTGCCTTATCACCCAACTTAGCACCAATTTCATAAATAAGTTGGGTGCTAAAGTTGTAATATCTATCATTTAGAAGCATGGTTAGGAGAATTAACATAGAGTTAGTTAATGCATCAAAATTACTAATCTTTCCAGAAAAGACCTTAATGAATGCATCAGCTAAATAACTGTATTCCCTAACCAAACCTCTCCTAATTATTCTACCCAGATTATCAGTAGGCAAAGAGTAGTTTATAGAATTTAGCATGGTAGTTATTTCAGTGTTAGTAGGCAAAGCATCACAGTTATTATCAGGAATATGTAAACATGCTTGCAAAACATCAGAATTAACTATGTACTCATTACCTTGGAGAGTGAATTGCAGAGTGCAATTTGTTCCACTATATTCACATGAGGTCCAAATTTCCTCAATTATTTCATTGTAGATTGGTGTAGAGTGGAACATTGCATAGCTCAACTTGCAATTCTTCATGAAATCCATCATTTTGAAGAAAAGTCTGTTCGGGTTTTCCTTTGCAACAAAAGGGATGGAGTTGTTCTTCTCATAGATGAACCCTCCAGCAGACATAAGCTTGACTATGGGTGCCATTGTTGAGTGAGATAAAGCTTCGAACTGAGTTGCTTGTTAGAGAGAGAAAGAGAGAGAAAAGCCTTTGGAATTTTTGAGAGCAGGTAAAAAAAAATTAAAGAAAATAGAATTTCTTAAATACCCCCCCAAAAATTCTCAGAAAATGAGTCCAATAATAAAAGTAAATTACTGGATTGGCTTAAAAATATAACCGTTACTCTTAAAGTATTACCATGATTTATACTTACAGGGATGTATGCATAGATCGTGGTAAAAGACGTGTCAGTTTTCAACGGTTCAGATTAAAAGCGCTAAATCAACGAATCAGAATTGGGCGTTTAAAGTCCCGTCTGTTTCGTTGATACAGCTGTGTTTCGTTGATATAAAAGAGCTATCAACGAAACACCCAGAAAAATGCTAAGATTGTCAACGAAATGGTTTGTTTCGTTGGCATAGTTATTTTGACTTAGACAAAATTTTACTTTTTCCTGAGAAAATTAAATCACAGAAAATCATAGCAAATTTCTGGCTGCATTATGACTTGCAAATATCTCAAAAATAATTAAGAGAAATTTAGCATACCTAGCTCACTTACTAATCTTGAGAATGTTGATTCATCAAGTGGCTTGGTAAAGATGTCTGCAAGTTGTTGTTCACTTGGAACAAAATGTAACTCCACAGTACCATTCATAACATGTTCTCTAATGAAATGGTACTTGATGTCAATGTGCTTGGTTCTTGAATGCTGCACTGGATTCTCAGTAATGGCAATGGCACTAGTGTTGTCACAGAAAATAGGAATTTTCTCAACTCTTAATCCATAATCAAGTAATTGATTTTTCATCCATAAAATCTGTGCACAACAACTTCCAGCTGCAATATACTCAGCCTCAGCTGTGGAGGTGGAAACTGAGTTTTGTTTCTTGCTGAACCATGACACAAGCTTGTTTCCTAAGAATTGACAGGTGCCTGTTGTGCTTTTCCTGTCAATTTTACATCCTGCATAATCTGCATCTGAATAACCAATTAGTTCAAAACCAGATTCTCTAGGATACCAAATGCCAAGGTTTGGTGTTCCCTTGAGATATCTGAAAATCCTTTTAATAGCAACTAAATGGGATTCCCTAGGATCAGCCTGAAATCTAGCACATAGACATGTAGCAAACATAATATCAGGTCTACTAGCTGTTAAATACAAAAGTGAGCCTACCATGCCTCTGTAACTTGAAATGTCCACAGATTTTTCCTTAGTATTCAATTCAAGTTTGGTGGCAGTGGGCATGGGAGTTTTGGCAGGAGAGCATTCCATTAAGTTAAATTTCTTTAATAAATCATGAATATATTTTGTTTGACTAATGAAAATGCCTTCATTAACTTGCTTCACTTGAAGACCAAGAAAGTAAGTTAATTCTCCCATCATGCTCATTTCATATTTACTTTGCATAAGCTTGGCAAACTTTTGACAAAGTTTCACATCTGTAGACCCAAAGATTATGTCATCTACATAAATTTGAACAAGTATAGTAGAGCCATTCACAATCCTGTGAAAAAGAGTTTTATCTACAGTACCTCTAGTGAAGTGATTCTCAAGAAGAAACTGTGAGAGTGTGTCATACCAGGCTCTAGGTGCTTGTTTCAAACCATAGAGTGCTTTGAGGAGGAAGTATACATATTCTGGAAAATCATCATCTTCAAAACCAGGAGGTTGACTTACATAGACCTCCTCTTCCAATTCCCCATTCAGAAAAGCACTTTTCACATCCATTTGATAGACTTTGAAATTGGCATGGGCTGCATAGGCTAGGAAAATCCTTATTGCTTCTAGTCTTGCAACAGGAGCAAATGTTTCATCAAAATCAATTCCTTCTTCCTGTGAGTAGCCTTTTGCAACTAGTCTTGCTTTGTTCCTTGTGACTATGCCATTTTCATCCATCTTGTTTCTGAACACCCATTTTGTGCCTATTACACTCCTGTCCTTAGGCTTGGGCACCAGCTTCCAAACATTGTTCCTTTCAAATTGGTTTAGCTCTTCTTGCATAGCCAAAACCCAATCTGGATCTAGAAGTGCATCCTCAACTTTCTTTGGCTCATCTTGAGACAGAAAGCTGCTATATAGACATTCTTCTTGAGTTGCTCTTCTAGTTTGGACTTTTGAAGAAACATCACCTATAATAAGTTCAAAGGGATGATCTTTAGTCCATTTTCTTGAGGGAGGTAGATTTGCTCTAGACGAGGTAGCTTCATGATCATGATTGCCTTGATTGGATATTTGTCCTTGAGAAACTCCCCCTGAGTTTGTTGTCCCTAAATGATCACTTCTTGAGACATTTCTATGACCTTCAACGGTATGACTGTTTTGGCTGTCAACGAAACGCTCATTTTGACTGTCAACGAAACCACCATCTTGACTGTCAACGAAATGACCATTTGGTCTACTAGCAGCTATTCTTTTCAATCTTAATGCAGCAATTTCATCTTCACTGCTGCTCTCATCTGTGCTAGATACAACAACTTTAGGCTGTTTCTCAGTAGTCTTAACATGATTCATTCGATCTCCTTCCTCATTCTCAAAAGAGAGACTTTCATGGAAACCTTCATCACAGAGACCTTGAATTTTGAGATCATCAAAAACAACATGTACAGATTCCATAACAATGTTGGTTCTGAGATTATAGACTCTGTAAGCTTTCCCTGCTGCATATCCCACAAATATTGCTTCATCTGCCTTTGCTTCAAATTTCCCCAAATGCTCAGCTTGATTTCTCAGAACAAAGCACTTGCATCCAAAGACATGAAGAAAATCCAATAGTGGCTTCTTTCTTTTGAGTAGTTGATAAGGGGTCATTCCCTTGGCCTGATTAATCAAAGAAATATTCTGAGTGAAGCAAGCTGTGTTAACTGCCTCAGCCCAAAAATAAGTTGGTAACTTTGATTCATCTAGCATTGTCCTGGCAGCTTCAATAAGTGTTCTGTTTTTCCTTTCAACTACACCATTTTGCTGTGGTGTCCTTGCTGCTGAAAACTCATGCATAATACCATTTTCTTCACAGAACATCTTCATGCTTGAATTCTTGAATTCTGTCCCATTGTCACTCCTGATCCTTCTTACTTTCAAGTCAGGATGATTGTTTACCATCTTGATGTGATTGATAATGATTTCACTTGCCTCATCTTTAGAATGTAAAAAGAAGGTCCAAGTAAATCTAGAAAAATCATCAACAATCACAAGACAATATTTCTTCTTTGAAATAGACATGACATTTACAGGGCCAAACAGATCCATATGAAGTAACTCAAGCTGATGGACAATTGATGACTCTGTCTTGCTTTTGAATGATGCCTTCTTTTGTTTCCCTTTTTGACAGGCATCACACAAACCATCCTTGGAAAATCCTTTGTCACAAAGTTGGCTGATCCTAAGCAAGTTGTGCTTAAGACCATCCACCAATGCAACCTCATCTATGATGACATTCTCTTTTGAAATCAAGCCATATCCCTTTGTGTAGCCTTTGCTGTCATCTCCAAAAGCAATACAAGGGCCAGCTCTTTCCTGAAACTCTGTGAGCAGGGTAGAATCACCAGTCATGTGTCTTGAACAACCACTATCCAAGTACCAAAGATTCCTTTTGTCTCCCTGCACACAATGAAACCAAATCAAGTTGATTTTGGTACCCAAGTTTCCTTGGGTCCTGTTTTGTTAGCCTTTGCTTTTCCTTTTATATCATTTTTCACCTTGGGCTCAGATTGATTTAAATCAACTTTTACTCTTGGTGTTGATTTCTGATTGTTGCTCACATTTTCATTTACAGCATGCATATTTGAAGGAACACACATATTATTCATATTCCATGGCATTTGTGGCATACTAAACATATTCATGTATGGATTAGGCACAAATGATATGTTAGCATATGGATTCTGAAATTGTGCACATGGAGCAAACATGTTAGGCATAACAGGCATTGTAGGCATAAGATTATTCATTGCAGGCTTGGGAATTTTCACATTAGCAGTTTTCTTAACAGATTTGCAGTTAGTAGATAGATGACTAACACTTCCACAATTGACACAAGTCTTTCTAGGAGCATATTTATCAGGTGTGTAATTGTTGTGTTTGTTAATTCCTACTTTGCCATTCCTGTTATTCCTTTTATTTCCCTTAGCCTCAATTTGAACATTCTCTATCTTATCTTTCAATTGCTTGTTGGACAAGTGACCTACATTAGCTCTCTCAACAGGCTTCTCAACTTTCTTTGATTTACTAGACTCACCTTGAACAAAGTTCTTGGTGACAGGACCATACTTATTATTAAGTCTAGTGAGTTCATCTTTTCTTTTCTCTGTCAACGAAACACCCTGATCGGTTGATGGTTCATGTGTCAACGGAACATCGCATTCCATTGACATATCAACCTTCAACAAATGATCATTGTTGTTTGTTGACTCTGTTTCTGAATCTAAGGCTTCACAAGCATACCCTAGTTTCTCTTTGTTCTTTTTCCATGATTGTTCACAGAAAGATTCCATACCTTGAACATTAATGATGTTGGTAGCAACATTCCTGGCATCTTTCCATTTAGCAATCACACTCTGTTCTATTTCTAGTTGTGTCTTAAGAATTTCTTCCCTTTGTAACACGTTCTCAAGTTCCTTCTTAGCATCCCTACTAACACATCTCATTTTCTCAAATTCAATGAGCTGTGCTTCTAACATTGCATTCCTATCACTTAAGAGCAAATTAGTCTCTTTAATTCTTGAATTCTCTTTGGTAAGTGATTTAAGAGTAACACGCAAATTATATAATACAGTAGACATTTCATTTACTGCACTATCGCATTCCTCTTTAGAAAGCTCAGAAAGATTAGTAATTGTTACCTGGTTGCTTGAGGAGCTTGCTTCCTGCTCATGATTGTTAGCCATAAGAGCCAAGTTGACATATTCAACATCATCATCAGAATCTTCACCATTACCAGCCCAATCATACTCCTGAGTCATGAAAGCCTTTTCCTTTTGCTTGAGAAGTTCAAAGTATTTCTTTTTATAATCAACAGGCTCAAATTTCCTGTTGCTCTTCTCAATCTTGGGTTTTCTGCAGTCTCCAGCAAAGTGACCAAGCATTCCACAATTGAAACATTTAGATTTAGACTTTTCAATCCAGTTACTTTTGTTAGGTTGAAAGTCTCTCCTTGGTGGCCTTGCTTCTGAGTTTCTCTTGAACTTGAACTTAGAGAATTTTCTTGACAGAAAAGCAATGTGTTCATCAATCTCATCTAAGTCATCCAAGTTGGCTGGTTCTGGTTCTTCTTCTTCTGTCATCTTACCTTTACCCTTGCTGACATCACTTCTACAACTAGCTCGACTAGTTGTGGCCTTTGCAGCTTCTTCAGTGTCATCTTCCAGTTGGTTCACAGATGCAATCAATGCAATGGATCCACCCTTCTTCTGTACCTTTTCAATTTCCTCATCTTGCTCCATTTCCAGCTCATAAGTCTTCAATGTTCCATACAGCCTTTCAAGAGTGTAATCTTTGTACTCTTGAGTGTTTCTTAGAGAAACAGTCATAGGCTTCAATTCTTTTGGAAGAGCTCTTAGAAATTTAAGGTTTGAGTCCTTAGTTTGGTAGATTCTCCCATACAACTTTAATCCATTCAGAAGCTTTTGAAACCTACTAAATGTGTCATTTAGGGTTTCACCAGCCTTAAAGTGAAAGTGCTCATATTGTTGTATAAGGAGTTGCATTTTGTTCTCCCTTACTTGCTCAGTTCCTTCACATAGTGTTCTGACAGTGTCCCATACGTCTTTGGAGGTTGTACAGTTTATGACATTATCAAACATCTCTTGCTCCAAACCATTAAACAGAATGTTCATGGTTCTCTTATCTTTATGGATTTCTGCAAGATCTTCAATAGTCCATTCTGAGACAAGTTTTGGAATTTCTACGTCAGGAGTATCATCTGGCACTCCAACTCTAGATGCAAACTTCATGGGAACGTGTGGACCTTTCTCAATGCAGTCTACATATCTCTCATCCATAGACATGAGATGTAAATGCATCTTTACTTTCCAGTGAAAGTAATTGTCCTTATCAAGAACTGGTATCTTCACACCTGCATCCTTCTTCACCATGGTTTCTGTTTTGGTCTTGATCTTTAAACTTCTTGTATGTTAGAAGCTTGCTCTGATACCAATTGTTATTCCCAAATGACCTAACAGAATTGTAGAAGGGGGGGTTGAATACAATTCTTGATATCTTCTTAAACTTAAAACACTGATAAAATAAAACTGAACTGAATAAACAAAAACACAAGATATAAATAATTCAGTTGGATTGTTTGATGATCCAACTGAAGTGTTTTTATTGCGGAAATAATCTGTGAAACAAAAGTACACAGCTGCTCAGTTATAGAGTTGTAGAGAAGAATGCTCTCAAAGATAGCTAATACAAACTATTTGTTTTTCTTCTCTTTCCTTCTTTCTAACTGCTACACTTGGTTATATATTCCCAAGTTTACAATACTATTTTTGGCTACTCTAAAGTACACTAAAGATAACCGCCAATAGTTTGCTTTTCATCCCTTTGTCCAGTGGTCCTTGGAGATCCTTGCTTTTGTCTTCATGCTTATTATGATCACTCCCAAGAGCCCAATTGGAAACTGGGATGTTTCCTTATTCCCCATGTCCATTTTAATGGTTTCCAATGCAAAGTACACTTCCACATCACCTTTAGATCTGTTCAGAAACCTGTCACTATCACTTTGTCAACTATTCAGAAAAGCAATAATGATTCGTTGATAGCAGGGAGATGTGTTTCGTTGATAGCTTTATTCTTCATTTCGTTGATGGTGTTTCTCTTGTTTCGTTGATAGAGTAATCCTCATACCGTTGACATGTCTTCACTTAGGCAAAATTACAAGGCATGATATACTTACAATTAACCAACCTATTTTGCCTATCTAGTACTTAGTCAACATGACTTAGGAAACCTATCTAATACATACATCAAATGCATATCAAACTGTGAAGTATTGTACAGTGCAATTGCTACAACACTCATTCCGTTGATGAGCTTCCTGTCAACGAAACACTGCAAAGCATGCCATTTCGTTGACAGTTACAAAATAACTTAATACAAAATCTACTAAGTGTTTTTACAATTATCATCAAGAACAACATATTCCTAACAGGTTGCTACTTACCTATTTGATGGATTGATTCCAGATTCTACAACTGCTGCAGCTCCAGAGATTGTAACTGAGGATATTTCTGCAAATGCTACTGTGCCTGAAGAAGCCAGAGCACATACTGATGATAATGCTGCTTTAAATGATGATTTTCTTGAGCCTATCTTGGAGATGAATATTGAAGAGAATATTGAAGCACATCCTGCCATCAGTGTTTGTGACACTGAGGATGTGGCAGCTGATCAAGCCACTCTGGTATTAGAAGAGTCTATGGCAACTCATACAGAGATTCTCTCTGTCACCAATCAAGTTCTTGAAGTTGGTGATGAAGTTGATCAGGAAGCAAAATCTGTCTCTTCTGAGAAGATTGTTGAAAATGCTGAGAAGAAGATTGTTGTAGAAGAAGTTGTTCTAGCAGAAGAAGAAGTTGCTGAGAAGAATGAAGTTGTTGCAGAGAAAGTTCTTGATGAAGCTGCACAGTCAAATGTTAAAGTTACTGCAGAGAATGTAGTTGAAGAAGCTGCAGAGCCCTTAGTGGAAAATGTTGTTGAAGACAGGGTTGTTTCTGATAGTCATGATCACACTTCTGTAAATTCTGATCATGCAGACTCTTATGAATCCATACCTTTTCTAAGGGATCCTACTGCTGAGACTGTTAAGGAAAATCAAAATGCCACTGAAGCTCATTATAGAGACATGTACTATGCAAACTGGTCAGGGGCAGATTGTATTTTCTCTAAGCAAAGGACTGCTGATTTTGTTGCTAAGTCTGCAAAAGAGATTTCAAATCCTGAGCTGTTGACACATCTGAAGGCTACAATTGTTCAAGTCAAATCTTTGCATAATCGATTTGATGAGACTCATAAAGATGTCATAGGCCTCCGAAATGATATAGTAACTAAGGAGTTGGCCTTGAAGACTGATCAAGGAGCAAGTGGAAATCAAGCAGAGGCTAAGCAAAGTTGAGAGCAATCAAGATGAAATGTCTACAAAGATTGATTCTATTGCTGCATCTTTGGAGTTGCTGACATCAGTGCTTATTCCTGATGATGTAAAAAAGGGGGAGAGAGTTCCTAAAGACAAATGCAAAAGGACTCAAACTCTGAGACGGAGGGATGATGCAACTGATGGTGGAAGCAAGGATTCAGAGTTTAGGTCAAAGAATTCTCAAGAGCAAGGGAGACTAAGGTCAAACTCTGCTAAGCTGACAAACTCTGAAAGAGTAAATTCTGGTGTTCAGTCTTCTTCGAGACTTAAAAATCTAGCTATTTCAGCTAATCCAATTACTGATGAAGAGATTGTTGCTAAACTCTTTTTGGAAGAACATGGTGGTGAAGCCAGAGTTGAAGACATTGATACTGAATTGAAGATTCTTGCTGAAGAGCATAAAAAGAAAGTTGAAGCTGGAACTTACAAGCAAAAAGCTGCCAAGGCTCCTAGGAGAAAGGAAAAAGGAATTATTATTAAAGAGAATGTGAACTCTCAACAGAGTTTACAATACTCAAGGAGGCCTGCTGGAGCAAACACTGACAAAGG
The DNA here is from genome assembly GCA_030848705.1 of Heracleum sosnowskyi. Classification (NCBI taxonomy): domain Eukaryota; kingdom Viridiplantae; phylum Streptophyta; class Magnoliopsida; order Apiales; family Apiaceae; genus Heracleum; species Heracleum sosnowskyi. Next base: position 43,716,425 of record CM061235.1, on the reverse strand, counting down.
AAAAGGCAAATTGATTGAAGAGCCCGAGTTATCAAAGAAAGCTTATTCAACCTCTGACATGGCTCATATTGAATCAAGATCTAATAAATCAACCACTGACGTTGCTCAAGTTGATGATTCTGTTAAAGTTGTGACAACCTCTGACACTGCTCAAGTTGTACAAAATCAATTAATATCTCCACAACTCCAAGGTACTTTTCGAAGATCATCTAAAGATGAAACTCTGAAGCCAGGAAATGTGAACATATTACAAAGCAGAACTGTAATGGGAAAAGAATCTTATGATAGATCTGGCTTGGGTTCACATAGAGAGAAAAGAGTGAATAACAGTCCTTTAGATCATACATCACTGGCAGAATCTGGTGTTGGGGTAACTCAAGAAAACCTTGACAAGTTAGAGTCTGTTCAGATGATCTATCACAGAGGAATCAAAAAGGAGTTTCTGTTATATTTTATGGCTGATGGAAGAGTTTATAGATTTGGAGAAGCTGATATTCATCTAAAACTATGGGAAGAGCCGGAGTATGTTTTATATCTGCTAAGAGTGAAAAATCAAAGTACTCACAATGCTGCTCAAGTTTTAAGAGAGAGAATGATGAAGTCTAAAGTCTTGTGTGGAGCCAGAATTTCAAGTGCTTATGTTCCTAAGTACAGAGATGCTCATGGAAAGCTTGTAGAGATGAAAAGGAACAGTGCTAAATTCAATACAGCACTTGGAATTAAAGTGTTGGAATTTAACTTGGAGTCAGACAAGTCTTATTTTATCAGGCTAGGGAATGAGATGAGGAGGAATAACATCTATTCTCTGAGAGCTGCTATCTACCAGACTGGAGAGAGTGATCCAGAATTAAAGGAATTGAAGAAAATCATGGTAGATGAGCTAGAAAAGGCTGAAAGAAGACTACTCATTGATTATCTCAGAACAGTGCCTGACATTGAAGAGATAAATTAAAGGCTGACTGTAAGTTTTTAAAGTTTTCTGTTCTAAGTAAAAGTTAAACTCTGTTATGTTATAAACACTGCATTTGTTGTATGTTTTGACATCATCAATTATCTTTTAACTTGTACATTTTTGTTATGCACAAGTTGGGGGAGATTGTTAGATATAATTGCTGATGATTATTTATCAGTGGTTAAGCAACAGGTACTCATCAGAGTTTATGCTAGAAGCCAGTCAGAGTTTGTTAAAGTCTGACGGGGTGAAAGTTTGCTGAAGCTGTCGGTGCTAATATGAAGATTCTAGAAGCAATATATCTTGAAGATGGAAAGAAGCAAGATATATTGAGATAGCTAAGGAAACGGAACAGAAGACAGAAGCAATCCTAATTTGATATAAATTGTATAGCTAATTTGTAGGAATATCAATTAGAGATTGAATCTATGTAGCTGTGTACTATATAAACACAGATAGGTTAACCCTAAAAGGGATGTGAATACTGAATACATTATTCTTGTAACCTAGCAGCTCTCTGTGATAATTTACATCACTGAGAGAAGAGTTATTTAATATAATTCAGTTTATTGTTCATAAACAGAGTTCTTGATTGTTATTCTCATACGTATATTGATTATATATTGTGTATTCGGCCTAACAGATAATGAATCGAAAGAAGAGTAAATAAATTTGGGACGAACAAGGTAATTATAACCCTTGAATAGAATATAAGGTCTAAAATAGATGGTTCTTGGTATCGGAACAATCGATAACCTTCCACCAAACATTTCTCATCAGTGAAACGGTCCACCCAAAGGTGTCTCCGTACATAAACTTTGTCAAATTATCTGATAGAATTGAATTCGGAATATCAATATCAAATTGATATCCTTTCTACGATTTCAACGTCTGATGTGCAAATCTCTCCTTAATAGAAGAAAAGAATTCATGAGTAGTCTCTAAAATATACATCATCTATGTTTTAAACACATAGCTAGATATTTATGAACTCGACTGAGGAGTCCAAATATGAAGAAATAAAATGAATACTTAACAATTGTTGGTTGCATCCCAAGTTGAAGTAGGAAATTAGAAGGGTTACCTGACATGAACTATTCAAGGTAACACGGGCAGGAACAGTTTTAGATTGAGGAGTGTACCAGCAAGTAGATACCAAAAAGTCAATGGTCATCATAATTTCTAACATCACCCGTACGAGGATGATCTTATCTTTCTGCCTTTATGGCTTAGGGTACTAACCAACGGTACCTCAAAATCGTACAAGTCCTTAAATAGGTCGGGAGTTCGAAACATAATCTCCATTCCTCGGTAATCGTTCCGAGCTCGGGCCTCCTACGACCGCATCAACACATCCTTAAAAGATGAAGGTCGATTAATGTATATGTAATTTCTTAACACTAGTCATATCGAATGAATCCAACCCCAGACCACCATAGGTCTCGTTCCTCTTAGGTCCTGAGATTGTCGCATTGCTCGCCGCAACCATTCGTGTCTTTATTAGAATCACGCTATCCATTCTTCATATCTTTGATTTCTGAGTTGAGCCATCATGGCCTATCGTACGAAATATACTCGCGACGTGATTTAGCACATTCGTCTCACGATAACGTTCTGGTACTACATGTACGCAAAAGTCTTCCTCTTAGGTAACAAAATACCCATCGACGGAAAAGACACCAACTCTGGTGGAATTGTTGTTCTCAAGGCTTGGACTTCATACAGAAGATAATGCCTTAACTAGTCCACGCAATTTAGTAATTTGGATCGCGTAAAGGAATTTAAATGTCTTGATCTCCACATGTGCTGCCTTCTCGTGGGCAACTACGAAGAACTACAAACACTTAGGTTCTTACTAAGTCAAGTTATCCATTGGTATTGGCCATTCCGACCTTACCCCAACTGCAACTGAGACTCTGCTCCACGTCTTATCTTAATGTCTTTGATAATCCGTGTAATATTCTAAACGTCCTTCTCATCATTATGATGATCTTCAACGGTCCTATCGGTCCTCCGATAAATCCCCACTAAACTCTTTAATCTTAACATCCTCAATGGCACTACTTCTGGTAGTCCACTTAACGAGCTCTTTATGAGTCCTTGCGTCATTCTCTCACTTCGATATAACTCTTAACACTCTTATATCCAAGTTTATAACTTAACGCTCTGATACCATTTCTGTAACACCCCCAGATCTGGGGTCAGGAATCTGGGTTGTCACGCTCCATCAATTATACAATACCTGCATTACTTACAACATTCTAATAATACAACTCCAAAGACTCCAATCACTTACGCGCACACACATAAGTTATAGCCTTGGAAATGAGCAACAAAAGTAACATTTGTTATTACAACTCAAATGTACTATCCAGGATCTCATCTATTATTTACAACCTCTACCTGAAGTTAAAAAATAGACCCCATCGTTCTATACAAGATTTAATAATACAAACCTACTCGAAAACAATTCTTACTAATTCAGTCTGCAACTATTCTGCTCACACCAGCAGTATCCATCCTGCTGAACTAACTCAATGGTGGTCTCTCCATTCTCTCGCTCTCGTAACACGAGGTGAATCGGCAACGTTTTCTTCATGCTGAAAGTTTTAATAAAGCAAGAATGAGCTAATAGCGCTCAGCAAGAAATCTATCCCAGTTTAAATCTTTAAACCTTTTAGGTAAATAATCCATATAGGATCCAAGTTTTAACACTACTAGGGTTTGTCCCCAAAATAGTGTCCCGTTCAAAATACTGTGTGACTTATAATCATACTCAAATACTTTTCGTAAATCATTTAGAAATCCTTGGTATCGATATAATGAACCAAGATTCAAAACATATCTTTTAAAATAGATATCAAATATTGGAATCAGGGCTTAAAGCTTATCCATTGATTCAAAATACTATACAGTTCAATATACTGTATATCTTAAATCCATTCTCAACATATATACATGCATATCTATTTAGATATCTCATACTGTTCAAAATACTGTAAAATATCAGTAATGAACACCTTTGAAACTCCGTTCATATATAGAACGATATGTTTAAATATTCTTTTCGTCAAAACATGCCATACAGTTCAAATACTGTATGAGGTATAGTACTTTGTTAAAATATTATTAACAAGTATCCGTAACCGGTATTTAACCCAAGTTACCAAACATTTCTGAAATTTCAATCCTTGGAAAAACATGAGGAGTTGCACAGGGCTACGCACTGGTATACGATGATTAGTCGTCATACCATAGATTTTCTACTAGTAGATGGATAATCCCGAAGGTCATTACCCTAGCCGCATACGGGCTTTTAGATTGGACCGGCGTCACTCGGCCTCTTATACATTAGTAACCACATGGCGACATCAAGGCCACACAAGTGGACCCGCTCCCTGCCAACGGATTCCACTGGGCTGGCGTCACCCAGCCTCTTATTACATTTCCACCTGGCGACATCAAGGCCAGAAAAAAAAATAGTTTTTCTTTGCGGGACCGTGCGTTACTCGGCCACTTACGCGAAAATGTCGTTCCCCCAACTATCTTTAACTGGAACGGATATTAATCCAGTTCCCCAAGCATAAGCTTGTTAATGGGTTTTGTAAAAATACCCTTACTTCCGGTTTATATCGGAAGTAAGTCACAATGTGGGTTGACCGTTGTCAACTGACCTCGATCCTCGAGTAAAACATTTCGAAATCACGACCTGGGAGTTTTGTAAAATATCTTTAGCTCTGATAATTCAGAAACCCAAACTATATCACTTTTAATGAACGAGCCAATTGAAATCATATGTTCACTTCCTGGAATGGATTCCCAATTTTTATAAGTTTAAATCAAAATCGTTATTCGAGATAAATAATTAAAGTAGTTGGGAACCCCTATTATACTCTCTTAAACCCTTTTTGAGATCAGAAAATATTTGCGTAAAATACTAGAACCTTAAATAATAATATCACAAGGTTCTATGATTTTTAAATCATTTTTGGAATATTTAATAAATATTCAAATATTGAATATTGAATTATGATTCAATATAAATCCCCTTAAGTGAATATTCAAGTTAATGTTCACTTAATTAAATAAATATCCAAATAAGAAATATTGAATTATCATTCAATAAGATTCCACTTAAGTGAATATTCAAAATAATATTCACATAATTAAATAAATATTCAAAATAATATTTATAATAATATTATTTCAATATCTCACATTAAATATCCAATAATATATATATATTGGATTATTTAATCAACATTTTAAAATATAACTGTCCCTGGAACCCTCCAGCTTCTGACAGTATAATCAAGACCAAAATACTAATTTGACTCCCGGTCTAAGTTTTAAAATCCTCGTACGAGCGCTCTACCCTTAGAGCCTCTATAACACCTCGGTTTATATCTAATATTTACATAGCATATAAACCCTTATATCTTATATAACTCTCTATCAAAAGCGTAAACAGTTTATAAATATTTTCACAGCATTAAAGCAGAATATATCACAACAACATCACTTCTATGATGTAGGGTTTGAAAACTGACATGCATCTATCATATGCATATACTATATCTCAACATTTTTATTACCATTACATCTATATACGATTTAAGGTTTGAAAGCATGCATGATATAATATCATATGCATATACTACATCTCAACATTTTTAATACCGTTACATCTATATACGATGTAAGGTTTGAAAGCATGCATGATGTCACATCATATGCATCATCAATATAAGTAATGGAAAACAGCATGGGATGAGAAAACTTGCCTCGGGTCCTTGGTTGTTATGGGTTCGAGAACTTGCCGGAAAATCTATAAACAAGGAAATACTCGATCAGTCCCCTGGCTTAATCAATTAAAGTGCATTTAACTTAAGCACTAACGTTCTATTAACGAACATCAAATGTCTTGCTCTTGGTCACTTATAACCTCATGACATTCCGTAAACTCTTAAGTCAAAAGTTTGGGTGGAAATCTATTCTCAAAACCCAAGTACTTTACCATTGCTAACTCATTGTTTTTAACCATCCCCTTAAGGGTATTTCACTCGCGCAACTTTTGTTCCCGCATTTTTATAAAATCGAAAAATCATTATTTTAACACGAAACCTCCTCGGTTACCTTCTTAACTGTCCATACTAGTATCCACATTAATATCTCAACCCAATTCCATTTTTAAAGGGTTTTTATCACAATCTCAAAGTTCAAACAGTGAACTACTTAGTTATCTGAAACCGCTTTCACTAAAACGAGTGTTTCTCCTAAACCGTCAATCGAAACGATACGATTCTTTTGCCAAAACAAACGACGACACAAGACCTACATTATCATGGTCAGTGGTCACACTTGACCATAGATTAAGAGCCTCGAATACCACTGTCAAGGCAGTTAATAAACATTTCATCATTACGACGGCTATACATCGAACGTTTCCATTTCACAACCAATCCAAACATCCAACCAAGACAATCCATACATCCATATATCATTTAAAACTCTAGGACAGTTCATACTAACTCAAGAACTCATCTCTCAATCAACCACAACTCATTCAACCAACCAAAATCATTAAAACATGCATGGATCTCTTATATGACATGTTTAACGAATTATACTACAAACTTAAGCATAAAACCCAATTAATATCAAGAGGGCAGAGGTGTTATACCTTCCTTGCTGCCTTAGAGACACTAACAATGGTTTAACTATCCTTGCTTGAGCTTTAAACATCCTTAACTAGCTTAATCTTCAAAACAAAATCAAGAACACAAGTTAGTATTTTCGAAATCACTATTCATGCCTCAACTTCGATCCAATATTTGACCATGCTAAACTTCTTGGATGGACATGAAATTTTTAACGTACCTTGGTAATATATTGAGGGAGATATGGTCCAAATTTGGAGATTTTAGGACGAGTATATTTGGAGTTATGAATTTGTCTTTGCTCCTTGCTCATGCTGGGAATAATTTGGAAGAAAATGGGGAAGATGAATATTTGCTTGATTTTTCTTTTCTTTTCTTCTATCAAATAATGCTTAATTGGATGCATCTCTTTTGTGTGGTTTAGGTTGAGTTTTTTCATCCCATGGACACATGTCATCTTGTTGTGGTGTTGTGGTGAAAGTGGTGACAAGGTGGTGATTCATCACCTTGTCATCACTTTGTCACACCTATGTCATCCTCATGTGTCATGCTTATGTCATAATTTGTGTCGTCAATCCTCTTATATGTTGCACTTGATGATCTTATACGATACTCCCCCTTCGGTTAGGGTTTAATCCATAATTCGTTACGCTTCTGTTTCGCGATAGGTTCAAGTGATTTTGAAAACGTTTCTTTGTACCAATGTTAGGAGATACTTCCTTGATCTTTCCACTACCTTGGCTTAATATATGATCCTAGATTTCTCACCTTGGCTTAAGATATGATCATGGATTTCTCATTCTACATACTTTCTCAAAACGATCAAATCAATACATCCTTGATTGTCCGATGAATAGTGATCAAAATTTAAAGTAGGAATCTCTCGATTCTAATCGCGCTTACATTCACTTATTCTCCTTATACATCACTAATATAACTTCGAAACATTCATTCCATGTCTTCCATATAGTGTGGTCTGAAATATTTTTCATCAGCAAATTCACTATTCATCAACATTTACTATTCATCAAAAAATTTTAACTAAGTCCAAAATTTGGGGTTATTACAATCAAGCCCAACGTAGTTCTTGGAGAGAAAGTTACCTCCATGGGCTTGGTCTCTGATTTCCGAAGCCCATAAGAAGTCTTCCACCGCCTTCCATAATTAGACTCTGACTCGCTTTAGGAATGTCCGACGATGAGGCCTAGTCACAAAGGCCCAAGGCTCGTCTATGACATCAGGACTTCACGAATAAAGAAACTTCCCCCGTCGAGGACTAGTCCTATCAGTTACCAGCTATTTCCTTAATTCATAGACGCAGGTATAGCCATGACTTACCCCAAATGCCAGACGCATCCTTGTCCCCAGAATGAGAAGCACCCACCAGATTGCAGGACAAGTGATCCCAAGCGTTTGGGTGCAAAGTGCAGGATTACTCCAAAGTTCCCCAATGAGGACGCACCCATTGAGTACAGGAACAGAGCTCCCAAAGCACACACCAAGGTTCACCCCACATCCCCAATGAGGACGCACCCATTGAATACAAGAGGAGGCCTTCAATCATCAGGCAAACCCCTGGAAGCTTTCGACAACGGACATCCCCCTCCTAGGGTACATCCTAGGAGGGAATTCTTCAATCATCAGGAAAACCCCTGGAGGCCTTCAATCACGGACATCGTCATCAGGCAAAACCCCTGGAGGCCTTCAGTCACGGACATCCATCTCTTAGGAGACATCCTAGGGGAGAAGTCTTCAATATCTTTCCATTATCAAGCCAATGGAGCCATCCTTCACCACCAAGTAGCTACTTCAAACTAAGAGGACGCGCCCTTAAGGGGTGGACGGCCTAAAGAAGCGCACCCTTACCCCTGTGAGGGCAAGCCCAAAGTCTTCCATATGTTAATCCCATGTCAATCTAGTTGTTATTCTCTGTCAAGTCATCCATTCATGTAAAGTTGTCAGTCCACACCAAGAGGATGCGTCCTCGGGGGTTGGACGACCAAAGGGGAGCACCCTCTCCCCTATGAGGACTAGCCCTGAGCTTCCCTTGTACCAATTCAATCCCTAATTACATCTTGGATATCCCCAATTGATTATTACTTGACCCGAATTTACCCTAAAAACCCGATATCGAATTTTGGCTATAACAACTACCCACCAATTCCATGTGAAATCAGAGATGAAGCATGGAATTCTCAATCTTTAAAGTGCCAAAATCTCTTTATAACCTTTTCTTCTTCAAGAAGTGTCCTCGAGCTTCTTCCTTCTTTGATGATATAAAGAGGGCGCATCCTCCCAGATGGCGTGTCCTTTAATTCTTCCATCATATATATATATATATATATATATATATATATATATATATATATATATATATATATATATATATATATATATACAAGGGTGTATCTATATATTCCATCCGATGGTTGCCACCTGTTCCACCTAATATCTTCATTTGCCCTTCCTTATAATCTTTCTTCTCTCTCATTCTAGAATAGTTCTCTTTTGGGCGCGTCCTAAACTGTGGGCGCATCCTCTTTCAAAAATTCAAATAATGACACACTCATGCATCCCGTGAGGGTATGGCCATGGGCATTCTTGCCTTGATATTATGAGATGTCTTCTAAAGATGTCTTCATGTGATATGATTTTAAGAATATGTAAGTGATGCCCTCGAAGGGTCCTTCAAAGTGCAATCCAGTCCCGTAGGGACCTTGTGAAGCGACCTCGTAGGGTCTTGTGGTCAGAAGTTATCATAATAATATTTTCTCACCAACTAACATGTGAGCTTATGTTCCCACATGTATCTTCAAGTCTTCTTAAAGTATCATGAGAGAAGGCCTCTTGTTGATATGATGAGAGGAGTAGAGGAGTTCTCTCCTTTTGTCTGTCTACTTTTTAGTATGAGGAGAGGAGTCCTCTCCTGTCACATAAGTCTTTCTCTTTTTTAGTATAGGAGAGGAGTCCTCTCCTGTTGCCTATTCCTCCTTTTTAATATGAGGAGAGGAGTCTTCTCTTCTCGCCCGGTCCTCCTTTTTAACATGAGGAGAGGAGTCTTCTCTTCTTGCATGGCTTCTTACTAATATGATGGGAGAAAGCCTTTATACGAATATGATGGAAGGAGTCCTCTCTATTAATATGATTGGATGAATCCTCTCTGCTGATATGAGGGGATGAGTCCACTCTTCTGATATGAGGGGAGGAGTCCTCTCTGCTGATATGAGGAGGATGAGTCCTCTCTGCTAATATGAGGTGGAGGAGTCCTCTCTGCTGATATGAGGGGAAGAGTCCTCTCTGCTGATATGAGGAGGAGGAGTCCTCTCTGCTGATTTGAGGTGAAGGAGTCCTCTCTATTAATATGAGTGGAGGAGTCCTCTCCTCTCTTCTGACTCCTTGCTAATTTGATGAGAGGAGTCCTCTCCTCCTTCCTGACTCTTTATCAATATAGCGGTAGGAGAGCTGCACAATATTTCTGGACCACTAATTGTGAGCCCAATATTTTCATCAATTCTCGTAATGGGTCTGTTTAGAGGCCATGATCATATTTGGGCATAAAAATGCACATTAGAGATTCGCCTGAGTGCATCAATATTAGATGGTGTGCCGTGAGAGGGAGGCGCGACCATAACGAAAGCTCGATCACCGATCTTCAAGTAATAAAATTCCTTATGAGAATTTGTCAAATAATCCACATGAGTCTTCTGAGGTCGAATGAGTTGAATTGAAAGTGTCAAAGGTTGGAGCTATTGAAGTTAAGAAGGAGGAGCTATCCCAGCAAAACAAAGATGAAGAAGTTGAGAAAATCTCGGAGGCAGGGAGGACACGTCTTGACAATGGAGGTGATCTTTCCACAAGCAACACATTTTCTAACACAAAGGCAATTTCTTCAGCAACCGCTCCGTAACTCTACTCATACTGCTTGTTTATCTTCACAGACAAGTACGCTGATGAGGTCAAGGCTCACCCTTCCTACCAATTTTGTTATATGTACATTCTTCACATTGTCTCTTGTCAAGGCATATTTGGAAAAAAACATATCAAATGGTGGCGACAGTACCTAATTCTTCAGAGGGTGCGCCTTAAAAGAGCTGCCATGTCTTCTTATTTCATTTAACCAATAGAAATCATTTTGGCAGGACATCTATCTTTCAAGGAACAGTTGTAGAGAACACTTCTCAACCTTGTATGTCTAAGGGCGCGCCCTGATGATAGGGCGCGTCCACAAGCTTCTACTTTTTCTTCAGGGATTTGGGAGTATGTCTTCCATTCTACCGAGTGTGCGTCTTCCATTTCAGGGAGAATCTATGATTTTGGCTTCTTGGCAGTTGATCCTGGGTATGACTTCTCCAAGTTTGGTGAGGATAAAGTTGCATGGATTGAAAACAATTCAAAGTTGATGAAGTTGCGACCATCAAAGCCAAACAGATCAAACTTAGAATTGAAGTTGGACCACTTGAAGGAGATGAGGACGTGTCCTTTGAGGATGCACCTCCTGATGTTGAACAAGATGCTAAGGATCAGGGAAACCAATCTCCTAAGGCCAATGTTGTTCTTGAAAAGCTTTTGGATGATGCTACTAAAACAAGTGATATTGCTGTTGAAAACACCTTTATTCTTCTTGTTGATGACACTCAGGGCGTGTCCTCAGGCTTGATATGATCTTTATTTCTTTTACTAAGTCTTCTGAACAGTTTTTAGGTGCAGGTCCTCACTTCTAAGCCTTGCAAGTTGTACTTGATTTGACTATGCTTTTGGTAACTCTACGGGATATGTTTCCCGGATTTATGTTCTCATAAAATGTCTTCTTGATTATCATACTTGCATGTTTACAAGGAAGAGACCCGCATCTCACCATCTAACTGAGGGCGCGTCATCCTATAGGGCGCGTCACCCTAGAGAGCGCACCCTGTAAACAAACCATCTCGAAAGTTTTGAAATTTCATTACCTCAACTAGGACTAGGGAAAGTATTTATGGACTACCCCTCTAGACTAGGAGGTAATAAATTTACCTTGTAGTCTACTATTTAGGCTTTGCCCGTCTTCAATCAACCAAAGCATCATCCTATTGAAAATATTTCATCAAACACTTATATGACTATTCGGGGGCCTCAGCCTCATAAGTTTCATCAAAATTTTAGGGGGTACTCTCCGGTCACAGAATACTTTGAATCTCGACCCATAGAAGGGGCATCTCAATATGAGGCATCCTACGAAGGGTATCTCGCTAGAGGCATCCGTTAGAGGAGAATATTAGCCACTATTATCTTCTATATAATTTATCGTGTAGAGGGCCTTCATCAGACTAGCCTAGGGTCGCACCTTAGCGCATCTGTCCGGAGAAGGGGAACACAATAGGCATCAATTGTATCTTTAAACATCTTTTCATGAAGAAGCATCCCCGTAAGGATACTCTATTCATAGGAAGAACCGGGAGATGCATCAGTACTACCCCCCAGCGTTGTGAGGGCGCACCCTCTTGCGTAGGGCGGCCTATATAGACGAGGGCAATATCGAAGTCCCTTCTAATCTTCTAATCCATTTTATAATAGCATTATCTTGTGGAAGGGCTCACTCTTGACCTTGGGGCCGCATCTTGCTGGTCAGGGGGCGCATCCGAAGGTCCATGGGGCCTCTACTCCAAATATTCTTCTTCTTGCTGTAACCTGAGGGTTGTACAATCATGTTTAAAGTCGAAGCCATAACATATGAGGTCGATACCATTATGGTGTGCCTTGAAGGGCATATCTTCTATTATTGAGGATATGACGATGCGTTCTCTGAAGATAAAAGTCTTGTTTTTTCGGAGGGGCTCACTAATGTCCATGGGGCCTCGACCTGTAAATAGGGGGCACTCACTGTGGAACAGGGGGCCTCTCTCCTATATAACCCATTGAATTATCACGTGAAGGGGCTCACTCATATCCATGGGGCCTCGACCTGTAATCAGGGGGCTCTCACTATGGAATACGGGGCCTCTGCTTCCAATAGCTTCCTTTTCTCTGAAATTCAAGTAATGAATTCTTCACGCGGTGGGGCTCGCTCATGTCCATGGGGCCTCAACCTGTAATTCTTTCAAGAATCAGGGGGCGCACTCTGTGGATCACGGGGCCGCTCTCCGATATTATCAATTGAGTTGTCACATGAGGGGGCTCACTCATGTCCATGGGGCCTCAGCCTGTAACCAGGGGCACTCTCTTTGGATCATGGGGCCTCGCCTCCCTATTATCTTCCTCTAAAAATCGCTGGAGTTCATGTTGAGCAGTAGTTCTTTTTCCTGAGAGTATGCCATGGAGGAAGGACGCGTACTGAAAGACCAGGAAGCCGCACAAATCAATCAGCTCTTCATGTACTCGTTGGGATTTGTCTAAACATCGGAGTATCTTCGGAGTGCACGCCCTGACGGAAGGATACACTTGAGAGACGACAAAGGGGCTCAACTATTGGAGCTTGTCTGATCATTATTTATCTTCATTAAAAATGTTTGTAGACATTTTCCCATTGGACGCGTCCTCGGGGAGAAACGATCCTTGGGACCTTTGACATGCTAAGAGGGCATCCTTGAAGTAGAGGACGTATCCTTTTGGGGTGGGACGAATGGCTTGATAATTCTTGAGATATTCTTCTAAGTAAGAATTTTCCACCTGTCGAAATACTCATTAATTTGAAAAATCTTAGAGATTACCTGGATGACGCGTCCTGGAGAAGAGGACGTGTTCCATCATCAAATTCTCCCAGAAGTTGTTGGAAGTCATCTGACCCTCGAGCATCACTCTTAGGGTGCGCCCAAAGGGTTATTGGGGATTTTCCTTCATAATCTTCTTCCTACAACAATTCAAGGAACAAAGAGCAAAACTAAAACTAGTTAGGTGTTACCTTGAGGGCGCGTCCAGAAGATGATGACGCGCTCCCGATAATTGCGCCGTCTTTTTAGGATCTTGCTTGGAATCACCCCCAGTATACATGAAAACTGCCGCCTTCAAGCATACATGGAAACATCCTTTAGATCTGAATCTCCTTGACACCTTCTTCTCCAGATCATCATCGAACTCCCAGTTAGGACTCATCGTCTTGAAATCATCATCTTTGGATCTTCCTCCTTACCGCTAGCATGAAGTAGTACCCATGGCCATCCTCCGAAGATATCTCTTCCTCCTAAGATTATAATCTTGATCAGCACCCTTCCTTCTAGCGCCAATTTGTTAACTAAGGAATTTGGTATTAACAAAGTTTGAGGTTTATCGCCGGAATCAAGATCTATGACGGTGGTTCTTCGCCGGAAATTTGCCAGAGTGTGGTGGTTGTGATGAATTGGGGGCTGAGATTGTAAGGGTTTCTTGGGGGTGGCTCGCTGAGCTCTTCGCTTCCAACCCCTTACAATGTGCCTACATACCCCGTATTTATAGGGGATCAAGCCCAACGTAGTTCTTGGAGAGAAAGTTACCTCTATGGGCTTGGTCTCTGATTTCCGAAGCCCATAAGGAGTCTTCCACCGCCTTCCATAATTAGACTCTGACTCGCTTTAGGAATGTCCGACGATGAGGCCTAGTCACAAAGGCCCAAGGCTCGTCTATGATGTTAGGACTTCACGAATAAGGAAACTTCCCCCGTCAAGGACTAGTCCTATCCGTTACCAGCTATTTCCTTAATTCATAGACACAAGTATAGCCATGACTTACCCCAAATGCCAGACGCATCCTCGTCCCCAGAATGAGAAGCACCCACCAGATTGCAGGACAAGTGATCCCAAGCGTTTGGGTGCAAAGTGCAGGATTACTCCAAAGTTCCCCAATGAGGACGCGCCCATTGAGTACAGGAACAGAGCTCCCAAAGCACACACCAAGGTTCACCCCACATCCCCAATGAGGACGCGCCCATTGAATACATGAGGAGGCCTTCAATCATCAGGCAAACCCCTGGAGGCTTTCAACAACGGACATCCCCCTCCTAGGGTACATCCTAGGAGGGAATTCTTCAATCATCAGGCAAACCCCTGAAGGCCTTCAATCACGGACATCGTCATCAGGCAAAACCCCTGGAGGCCTTCAATCACGGACATCCCTCTCTTAGGAGACATCCTAGGGGAGAAGTCTTCAATATCTTGCCATTATCAAGCCAATGGAGCCATCCTTCACCACCAAGTAGCTACTTCAAACTAAGAGGACGCGCCCTTAAGGGGTGGACGGCCTAAAGGAGCGCGCCCTTACCCCTGTGAGAGCAAGCCCAAAGTCTTCCATATGTTAATCCCATGTCAATCTAGTTGTTATTCTCTGTTAAGTCATCCATTCATGTAAAGTTGTCAGTCCACACCAAGAGGACGCGTCCTCGGGGGTTGGACGGCCAAAGGGGCGCACCTTCTCCCCTATGAGGATTAGCCCTGAGCTTCCCTTGTACCAATTCAATCCCTAATTACATCTTGGATATCCCTAATTGTTTATTACTTGACCCGAATTTACCCTAAAAACCTGATATCTAATTTTGGCTATAAGAGTTTATAAATTTTTTGGTGGTGATGTTCATGTGGTTTATTTGACTGATGTGTTGAACATGCAGGTTTCAAGAGTTCGGGAAATAACAAAAGTTTAAATTAATGACATTGAAGAGGAAGCGATGGATTTTAAATCCATATAAAGGTAATATTATAATATAGAGATAAGAAATATGTTTACGTATGTGATAATTAATAAATCCGTAACAATTGTACAGTTTGGAGTACATATATTGTAATTTTTTCTGTACAATTTGATTAGTTCAAGCTGATTAGAATTTAATGCACAGGAGATTCTCTTATGCACAATTACAAATTCTGTAGTAAAGTTATACAACGAGGACAGTTCTTTTCAGGGGTGCAGTATTATTTTCAAGTTCTACAATTCATCATCGTGGAGTTGTAGTAGGTAAGCTTAGATTTTAACTTTCTTTTATGTAATATAATAAAATAATAAGAAGTTAAGAAATTAGATCGGTCTTGCATAACAAATTAAGTAATTACTTGATAAATAATTAATTATCTTTAATACTTTCATACAAACAGCTAATTAGTAGTATAAATATACACCTAAACTATGTATATAAATATATATATATATATATATATATATATATATATATATATATACTAGTTTAAAACCCGTGCGATGCACGGATTATTATTAATAATTATAATTTTTATTATTGATGTTTTAATATTTTATTAATTTGAATTTGCTAAAAAAAATTAGTAGGCGTGTAAAACTTTTTTAAATAATTAAAAGTATTAAAATAGATTTTAAAATAAATTAATAACTGTTTTCCCGTGATATTTTTGGAAAAGGAGGGGTCTTAGTAAGGAAAAATAGAAAAAGTAACATGTTTTAGCTGAAAAGGTAAGTGTCTGTAAGTAAAAGTATTTAAATAGATTTCAAAATAAATAAGTAAGGATTTGTCGGGATATTTTTGGAAAATGAGGGGTTTTAGTAAGGAAAAATAAAAAGAGTAACATGTTTTGTTAAAAAATATAATCTCCCGTGTTTTTTTTAGAAAAATAGAGGATTTTGTTAGAAAAAAATAAAAAAATGTAATGTATTTTAGCTGAAAAGGTAATTGGTTAGTGATAGTTTTTAAAAAAAATAAGTAAGAGTAATTAAGTAAAATCACTAAGTACCGACCGTCCGTCCGTCCGTCCGACTACCAAACTTTTAATGTTTCGTCTTTAATAATATAGCTTAAAACCCGTGCGATGCACGAATTGTTTTTAATAATTGTTAATTTTATTATTTATATTTTATATTATATTAATTGCATTTATTAAAAAAAATAAGTAGGTGTGTTAAACATTTTTAAATAATTAAAAGTATTAAAATGAATTTTCAAATAAATAAGTAACGGTTTGCCCGTGATATTTTGGAAAAGAGGGGTTTTAGTAAGAAAAATAGAAAGTAACATGTTTTCGTTGAATTTTAAAATATAAAAGTAACGATTTGCCCGTGATATTTTTGAAAAAAAAAGGGGTTTAGTAAGAAAAATAGAAAAGGTGACATGATTTAGTTGAAAAAAGTAATTGTCAATTAAAATTATTAAAATAGATTTTAAAGTAAATAAATAAGGGTTTGCCGTGATATATTTGGAAAAGGAGGGATTTTAGTAAGGAAAATAGAAAATATAACATGTTTTAGTTGAAAAAGGTAATTGCCCGTGATTTTTCTAGAAAAAAAAGGGGAAAGGTAATTGTCAATTAAAAGTATTAAAATAGGTTTTAAAATAAATAAGTAAGAGTTTGCTCATGATATATTTGAAAAATGAGGGATTTTAGCAAGAGAAATAGAAAAAGTAATATGTTTTAGCTGAAAAGGAAATTGCCCGTGATTTTTTTAGAAAAAAAAGGTAATGTATTTTAACTGAAAGGATAACTAATTGTAATAATTTTTATAATGATTAAATAAACAATTAAATAAGGCAAGTACCGCATAAAAAAAAACAGGTACCAAAAAACATGTACCAAAACTTTCAATGTTTCATCTTTAATAATATATTATAGACTATAGATAGAGAGATAAATTTATAATATTAGTATTTTATGCTACTAAATGGAATAGCCCGTGATATTTTTGAGATTTTAGTTAGAAGAAATATTAGTTAGAAAATATAAAAAAGAATATACATTTTGGAAAAAAAGCTAATCGGTTAGTCATTAATAATTATAATATTATTATTTTATTTTATTAAATAGAATTGTTCGTGATATTTTTGAAAAATGAGAGTTTTATTTAGGAAAAATAGAAAAGTAGAAATTTTAGTTAGAAATTATAAAAAAGAATATACACTTTGGCTAAAAATGGTAATGGGTTAGTTATTAGCAATTATAACCTTATTATGTTATTTTATTAAATGAAACTGCCCGCGATATTTTTGGAAAAAGAGATGTTTTAGTTAGGAAAAATAGAAAAGATATTCTATATAATAATTTTAATATTTTATCTAACGGTTCTCATCGATTTGATCAGAAATATCTAACGGCTATGAATAGAGTGACCAGACTACAAAAATTTCAGGACCAAACTACAAAACTTTCAATGTTTCGTGTTTAATATAATAGTATAGATATATATATATATATATAATTTAAAACAAAACTTAATTTTATATTAGAAATATTATTTTATTTAAAAACATATTTTGTAGAATATTTTTTGAAAAAATTTAGAACAATTATTATAAAGCCGATGTGAAACGCGGTTTAGTAAACTAGCTATTATATAAAGGAGAAGACGGGGGCGGTGAGGTGGCGCTCTGAGATCGCTTCGTTCTATTTTTTTAATTTTCTCAAATTTTTGAATTAGTAATATTAAAAATTCGAAAAAATCTCAATTACCTTTTAAATACTTACTAATAAAGAAAACATATAATATTTTTGCATTTAAAATCTCTACTAAGGGAGAAAGTAAATATACAGTTGATCTTTACTAATGGAGGAAACTAAATATCACTATTGGAAGAAACTAAATATTCAATTATAATATTCTTGCCTTCAAAATATCTAAATTAGAAAAAAAGTGTAGTACCTTACATTATTTTGAACTTTCCTCTATTATTATCTAAATATTCTCTTAATATTTTTTTAATAAAATTACTATCTTAACATACTCCTCTCCTAAACTTTCTTTTTTTTATGTAATATAATAGAAAATAGAGGAACGTTTTGGTAAATAAGAAGTTAATAAATTAGATCGGTCCTGCATAAGAAATTAAGTAATTAATACCAAAAACTAGAAAAAATCTCAATTACCTTTTAAATATTTACTAATGGAGAAAACTAAATATACAATTTCAATATTCTTGCATTTAAAATCTCTACTAATAGAGGAAAATAAATATAATATTCTTGCATTTAAAATCTCTACTAATAGAGAAAGTAAATATACAATAGATCTTTACTGATGGAGGAAATTAAATATCACTAATGGAGGAAACTAAATATTCGATTATAATATTCTTGCATTCAAAATATCTAAATTATAAAAAAAGTGTATTACTTTACATTATTTTAAACTTTCCTCTATTATTATCTAAATATTCTCATAATATTTATTTTCAAATGAAATTAACATCTTAACATTCTCTTCTCCTAAACTTTTTTTTTATGTGATATAATAGAAAATACATGAACATTTTGGTGAGGAAACTAAATATACAATTTCAATATTCTTGCATTTAAAATCTCTACTAATGGAGGAAAGTAAATATAATATTCTTGCATTTAAAATCTCTACTAATGGAGAAAGTAAATATACAATAGATCTTTACTAATGGAGTAAACTAAATATTCAATTATAATATTCTTGCCTTTGATATGGACAGAAAAGTAATTCTAGAAATATAATTAATTATACATTAATTATACCTAGAATGGTCAAAGAATACGGCCCAATAAGCAAGGCCCAAAACCCTGATTATTTATTAAATTCGTAAGTAATAAATAAGGGAAATATAGAGCTCAGGAAAGAAGTCCAAAATATGGTAAATTCATCAAAGAAGGATCCGGAATCCCAAATAAAAGAAATAATGAGTCATAGCCTTTATCAACAAGGAAAAGACTTATTCTGTAAGAAATACAATGTTTATCCAATATCAAAAAGGAGACTTATTCGCTAAGACTCCTAAAGTTACCCTAAATATGAGGCTCTAGACGCCTATATAAAGGACCTGATCCTACAATCAGAACTACGTCTTTGGCTTGATTCTCAGCATTAATTGAGATACGTAGGCATCTTGTGAGGACCGATTTAGTCTCGAAACACAAGTGCAACCATTAAAGCTCGAAAGCTCATAAATCCTAGCAATTAATATACAAGCACAGTTTTTAATCCATAACATTTGGCGCCGTCAACTAATATACGAAGAACAACTCGAGATACTCCAGTTTCTGAGGAGCTTCCTATCACCTCTGAGGCTGATACTCACGGAAATCAACCACCGCCAACTACTGGCATTGAAGGGGCGAATATCCCCACCAATACTCAAGGACCGGAGATCTCAATTTCGGTTGAAGGGACGAATCCCCTGCAGATGGTCATTCATGGATCTAATCCACAAGAGACCGCTCACCAGCAACCAATCACGACCTCCCCGCTGCTCATGAATGCACCAAGTGGTCTTCAATTCCACACTACTGATCTCCCCCGATACACTACTCAAACTTTGGGGATGCCAAGCTATGGCATGCCCCCTCGACCCATGGCGGGCGGTAGCGGTCTCAACCTCATTACCATGAAGTGTATGTCCCCCCTTATATACAAGGGGTCTGGGACCTCAAAATCAACAAACTCGACGGACCCCTTTGATTCAAGATTACTCGGGTCCCTATACCGAGGACGAGGATTATACATCTGGGGAAGAGAGGGGTGTCGCCCCAAGGAGGAAGCGTTCTTCCCAAACAAATCGGGAACAACCCCAAACTACTAAGGAGAAAATTGCAGCCCATGAGGCAGAAACTGCAAGACTCAAGAAACTCTTTGCTGAGGAGGAGGCCGCTCAATCTCAAGGCCGATCAACTGGAAGGGTCCCGATAATCAACCTGGACCCGACACCAAGAAGGACTAAGAGGGCTGAAGCCCCAAGAGGTGATCTTAGTGTTTTGTTCCGCCTAGGAGATCCTGATGATCCTACACCACCGTTTACTCAAGACATCATGAAAGCCACCATATCCAGAAAATTTAAGATGCCAACGATTAAGGCTTATGATGGAATGGGGGATCCCGCAAATCATGTAAGAACCTTCTCCAATGCACTGATGTTGCAACCAGCCAATGATGTAGTCAAGTGTAGGGCATTTCCACAAACCTTGGCAGGTATGGTCCAACGCTGGTATAGCCGTCTTCCTCTCAACTCTATTGGGTCTTTTAAGGAACTAAGCAAATCATTCATCAATCAATTCGTTAGTGGAAGAGTGCATGAGAAAAGCCCTGCATCACTCATGGCGATCCAACAAGGAAAGAATGAAGCCTTGAGAGATTATATCAACCGATTTACTCGGGAGGCTTTGAAAGTCCCAGATTTAGAGGACAAAGTGGCTATGATAGCACTGCAACAAGGGACTACCGATGATCACTTCAAAAGATCGTTAGCAAAACATCCACCCGAGAGCATGCTGAAGCTCCAAGATAGAGCCGGAAAGTACATCAAGGCTGAAGAAAGCATGAGAAAGTATGAGCCCACTACTGGTGGTAGTGGAAATTCAAAGAAGAGAAAGGAAACACAGGAATATGATGTCAAGGAAAATTTTCCTAGAACGTCAAAGGATTCTGATTCTCCACCCAAGAGGAGCAATTTTGGGCCAAAATTCACGGAGTATGCAAGATTGAACACTCCCATGAGTCAAATTCTGATGGAGATAGCTAAGGAAGGAGATCTCAAATGGCCGAAGCCAATGAGGGCTGACATGTCCAAACGGAACCAAAACCAATTTTGTAGGTTCCACAAAGAATTCGGTCATGACATCGACGATTGTAGGCAATTGAAAGATGAAATTGAATTTCTGATACGAAGAGGAAAACTCAGTAAGTTCACCAAAGATGGAAACCAAGGGAGTCAAAGGGAAAACTATAAAAGGAAGGATTATGACAGAAGGGACAACGATCGAGATCGAAATCCCAAGCCCCGAGGGCCGGTAATCAACATGATATTCGGAGGGCCAACTGCTGCTGGGTCCTCCCGAAACTCAAGAAAGGCTTATGCTCGAGAAGTAATGACTGTGGTTGGAGAAGCACTGAAGCATGCCCGAACAGAAGTATCAATAGGTTTTGATGATTCAGACCTGGAGGGAGTGAAGTTTCCCCACGATGATCCCTTAGTCATCGTTCCTATAATAGGAAATTCAGAAACCAAGAGAGTTTTGGTCGACAATGGAGCCTCAGTGGACATCTAATTCCATGATGCTTTTATCAAGATGGGCTATACTGACTCTTAGTTGACACCCTCGAATATGCCCATATATGGATTCAATGGAGTGGAGTCAAAGGTGGAAGGCACTATCCAACTCCCAATGACAATGGGGCAAGGGTCGAATACGTCCACTCAGATGTTGAACTTCATAGTTATAAAGGCAACTTCGACCTACAATGCAATCCTGGGAAGGACGGGTCTTCATGCGTTCAAGGCCGTTGCCTCATCTTATCATCTGAAAATCAAGTTCCCAACGAGGAGTGGGATTGGTGAAGAACGAGGAGACAAAAAGATGGCTAGAAGCTGTTATGTAGCCGCGTTAAGGCCTGATGGAATCGGGGGGCAGGTTCTCCCCATTGAGGACATGGATACTAGTGATAATGAGGACCGAAGAGGGAAACCAGCTGAGGATTTAATCCCATTTCCCTTAGTCCCTGGTGAACCAGAGAAGGTGACTTATGTTGGAGCATTATTGCCTGAGCCATTGAAAAGCAAGCTCATATCTTTTCTTCAAGAGAACAATGACGTTTTTGCTTGGACAACGGCTGACATGCCAGGGATTGATCCCCAATTAATAACTCACAAGTTGAATGTGGATCGTGAAAGAAAGACAGTGAAACAAAAGAAGAGAAATTTTGCTCCAGAAAGGCAAGAGGCCATTAAACAAGAAGTAGAAAAGCTTCTGGAGGCCGGATTCATTGAAGAGATACAATTTCCAGAATGGTTGGCTAACCCTGTGATGGTCAAAAAGTCCAATGGAAAATGGAGGATGTGTGTGGACTTCACTGACTTGAATGATGCATGTCCTAAGGATTGTTTTCCCTTACCAAGGATTGATGCGTTAATAGATGCTACAGTTGGACACGAGATGCTCAGCTTCATTGATGGCTTCAGTGGATACAACCAAATTAAAATGCACGAGGATGACATCTCCAAGGTATCATTCATCACTGACTTTGGTGTTTTCTGTTATCTAGTCATGGCATTTGGACTTAAGAATGCAGGGGCAACCTACCAAAGGTTGGTGAACAAATTTTTTGGACACCTAATTGGAAAAACCATGGAGGTCTACGTAGATGACATGCTAGTCAAAAACCTTGATAAGGCCGATCACATAGAACACCTCCGAGAGGCATTTGAAGTGCTGAGGCACCACAAAATGATGTTTAATCCAGCTAAGTGTGCCTTTGGTGTAGGCTCGGGAAAGTTTTTAGGCCTGATGGTTTCCAAGAGAGGAATCGAGGCTAATCCCGACAAAATCAAAGCAATTCTAGACATGGAACCACCAAAGACTGTCAAGGATGTCCAAAAACTAACGGGAAGAGTGGAAGCTTTGGGAAGATTTATCTCCAAGTCAGGATAGAAGTGTTTACCCTTCTTTAAAGCACTCAAGAACGTGAAAAATTTTGAATGGAAAACTGAAAGCCAAGAGGCCTTTGAGGCCCTGAAGAAATACATGGCAGAGGCACCACTGTTGGCAAAACCAAATCCAGGGGAAATTCTCTATTTGTACTTGGTTGTTTCTAACACAGCCCTTGGAGCCGTTTTGGTAAAGGAAGAATTGAAGGTACAGAAACCCATTTACTACGTAAGCAAGATTCTACATGGGGAAGAAATAAACTACTCTACGATTGAGAAGTTTGCCTTAGCCTTGATAATGGCCTCAAGAAAGCTACGCCCATATTTCCAGGCTCACAAGATAGAGGTCCTGACCAACCAGCCTCTAAGAAACATCTTGCATAGCCCTCAAGTTAGTGGAAGATTGATCAAATGGGCCATTGAATTGGGAGAATTTGACATCAAGTACAAGCCTCGAACGGCCATAAAAGCTCAAGCACTTGCTGACTTCATGGTTGAA
This sequence comes from Heracleum sosnowskyi, assembly GCA_030848705.1. Taxonomy (NCBI): domain Eukaryota; kingdom Viridiplantae; phylum Streptophyta; class Magnoliopsida; order Apiales; family Apiaceae; genus Heracleum; species Heracleum sosnowskyi. The sequence continues at coordinate 43,693,035 of CM061235.1, read as the reverse complement.
TGTACTATTGACAACCATGTTGTTCTCTGAGCATATGACTGGCGTGAGTGTATTAGTGAGGGGTCAGTTGTGTAAGTTTTATATAAAAAAAAAAAATCAGAGTGTTATTGATAATAAGTGGAAATTGGACCGTGATGACCTGGATCCTTGACCCCGGATCTAGGGGCGTCACATGAACGCTCCAGAAATACTTGGGTAGACGAATTGCTCCCCATACTATGGGCATATCGTACTACTTGTAAAGTCACCACTGGAGCAACCCCCTTTATGTTGGCATATGGGGCAGAGGCAGTGGTTCCAGTGGAGATTACTCACACCTCTCCAAGAATTGAAGCTTATGAGCCAGAGACAAATGAAGAAGGCTTGAGGCTAGCTTTAGATCTAATTGATGAAGTTAGAGATGAGGCAAATACCAAGATAGTTGAACATCAGAAACGAGCATCTTTCTATTACAACCTAAGGGTTAAAGAAAGGTTCTTTCGACAAGGAGATTTAGTCCTCAGAAAGATTGAGGCATCCGGAGTTGGACAAAAAGGCAAGTTAGCCCCAAATTGAGAAGGACCATATCGTGTTAAAAACGTATTTGGTCGAGGCTCCTACAAATTGGAAACCCTGGAAGGGATTGAAGTGCCAAGGACTTGGCATGCTGCAAACTTGAAAGTTTACTATGTTTAAAGTGTTTCCTGAATGGACTCACTACTAGAAATAAGGTTTGATAAAACCAATCCAAGTTCTTAAACTTGAGTATTATGTAAGGGTTGATCCCATTTTTCAAAGTTATGAATTTCATATTCTTATGTTTTCATCATATGTGCAATGCATTCTGATAGACATGTTAACTAAGCATGCAAAATCAAGAATGTAAAAATCTAGAAGAAAAACAGAAGTTAAGACTTAAATAAAAGTTAAGTTCAGCATGTAGGCTGAAAATACAGAAAAACTAGTACAAGCCATGAATGGCCATAAATAAAACTAGTACAAGCCATGAATGGCCAAAAATAAAACTACAAACTAATCTTCCCCTTCCTTGTCGGCCACCTCCTCCTCCTCTTCTTCTGAGCCAGAACCAGAGCGAGTACCAGCAGAATCAGACCTGGCTGTCTGACCAGGGGGAGAAGAGTGCCCTAGATCCAAGATCATGTCATCCTCACCAGCCAAAGCTACCTCTAAAGGAGTTGGGGCATAAGGGCTTGGAAAGTCAGAAAGGATGAGAGATCCAGGCATCTTCTCCAAAACCTTAGCTAAAGCGCCATCCCATCCCTTAGTGAACTGAACTGGGAAGAGGAGCTCGTCATGATGACCGATTAAGTCCTTGTACTCCTAAAAGTCAAGGTACTCGTGGATAAAGTCATCCTTGCCCTTCCTCAAAGACGCCAACTCAGCCTGGGAATCGGCTAACTCCTTCTCCCTCCTAGCCAGTGTGGCCTTCAGAGAGCCCACCTCCTCTTGGGACTTCTCAAACTTGCCTTGGTTGGCCTCTAAAGATGAGCGCCAAGCCTTGGCTTGAAAGAGAGCACCTTGGAAGTTGGCATTAGCCTACAAATAAATCACAAGTCAATATGAGATAGAAACTTGAAAACATATTAAAGCTACAAAGAAAAAAAGGAATAAAACAACTTACAGCAGCGATAGCCTGAGAGCCTGCATGCTCTACTCCCTCCAAAGTGGAGTTAGAAACAAAATCCTTGTAGTCACAAGGAGTCAAGGAATGATAAGACCACTCCACAGCATGCTTAGACACCCCCACCATGGTGTCTTTCTTCCTAAGACCCCAGTTGGGGCGCCAAACTGAACTTTTGGCCGAGGAAGGACCCTCAACCTCATCAGTAAGGTCCACATGAGGCCTTATAAAGGCTGGGACACTGGTAGCACGGGGGTCCTTCCCTCCCAAACAAACCCTCTTCATTCTTGCTATTTCACCATCTTGGGGCTCGTTGGTCTTGTTAATAAAGGCTGTAGCTACAAAAAACACAAGGAAAGAAACAGTTGGTATAAGACAATCTTAGATAAATAAAGGAAAGAATGAAATGAGAATTACCCTTATCAGAAACGCTTGAAAGTCCCAAGGACTTAAGCTGAAACTCATCCAGGAGCTCCCAAGCCGTTGTAGCATAATCATCCTTGGTGAGCTCAACGTAGGCATGAGCCTCCTCATCATTCAGAACAATGTCATTGGGGCTACCATCTGAGACCCTACTAAAAGATCTACGGAAAAGGGTACCCCCAATCCCCTCCTTCCCAAGTTAAATACATGAATTCATTCTTCCACTTTGGATTATTATCAGGGATGGATTTTGGGTGGAAAATGGGAGGAGTTGAAGGGCGATGGTTGATATAAACCCAACCCAAAGAAATGACAGAGCTATTTTTAAATTGAAAAATCTTCCTAAACAGAGCAACAGAAAGAGGAAATTTTTTCTTCAAACAAAGAACAATAAAACACATAATAATTCTCCAGGAATTTGGTGGAAGTTGGCAAGGTTTAATCCTAACATCTACCAAAAGCTTGGGAATGAATTCATGCAAGGGAAATCTAAGCCCTGCCACAATGGCATCCTTGTAAATGCAGAGAGCATCAGGACGCCAATGGCAGGAACGATCTCCTGGGCCAGCTGGGACTAACCTATAAGGAGACTTAATTCTATACATCTTATTATAATCTCTAATCAAGTCAATTTCATGGAATTTATTGCTACAATCAAAGGAATCTAAGTGTGAAACAGAAGGGTATTCATCACTACGTTCTAAAATCATATCTTGAATAGACATATGAGAAGAACGAATAGTGATACCTCTCTTAGACGCTTGATTCATTTTCTGGAGACGTTGAGCAGTACGATCAGACATCCTCAAATCTTCAAAGTAAATCCCAGAAAAGCTTTAAATCTTCAAGAAGAAATCCCAGAATCTTCAAATCTTCAAACTAAAATCCAGTAAATCTTCAAAGGATGAAGATTGAACCCAGAAAATCAAAGAATACAACTACGGAAATATCGCCGGAAATCGTCTTACTACGGAATAAAAAGAGAGAAAAGCTAAGAAGGCTAGAGAGAATTTTTTTGGAAAGTTGAAGGTATGAAGTGGAAATCCCACTCTTTTATAATCAAGGTAGCCGATTACCCTACCGGTTAAGGGAGGGAACCCGACTATAGCCAGTCAAGACCCATAAATCCTATATTGGACTACAAAAATCAAAGCCCAAAAAGACTTGAGGCTTAGGCAAATATAAAGCCCAAACAAATTAAGGCCCAAAGTATGGAAAATTAAAGTCCAATAGAAATTCGGGCTAATTTGAAATATAGCCAAGGCAAAAACAAAAAATAATAGATTTGAGGTCGAAAAGACCTTAAATCGAAGTCGTACAATCGAAATCGAAAACATACGGGAAATCGAGGTCAAATCCATCGATCTTGCTCCCAAACGATGTCGAAAAACTCATGAAATTGAGGTTGAAAAAACCTTAGAACGACGTCGAATGCTCGAAGTCAAAAATACACGAGGAAACAAGGTCGAATCCATCGACTTCGCACCAAAATTAAATCAAATTTGAGGTCGAAAAGACCCTAGTTCGAGGTCGTAGACCTGAGGTCGAAAATATACTGAAAAATGAGCTCGAACCCTTCGACCTCACACTAAATTGAGGTCGAAAATGTATAGGTTCGAGGTCGTAGACCTGAGGTCGAAAATACACTAAGAATTGAGCTCGAATCCTTCGATCTCGCACCAAATTGAGGTCGAAAAGAGAAGGATTCGAGGTCAAAAGAATGAGGTCGAATTTGTTCGACTTCCTGTTCAAAGAAACGAGGTCGAAAAAGACCTAAGAATCCTAGTCGAAGCTTTCGACCTCACACTGATCGAGGTCGAAATCCTGGTCGAAAATGTATGGATTCCTGGTCGAAAAATCCTGGTCGAAAAAGAATTGAGAATCCTAGTCGAAGCCTTCGACCTCACACCAAATTGAGGTCGAAAATATATGGGATCGAGGTCGAACAGTCGAGGTCGTCGAGGTCGAAAATGAGGTCGAAAATGACCTATTTCCTGGTCAAATTTGACCTGTTTCCTGGTCAAAATTGGAAAGAATACGCAATAACTTCTACGAAAACCCCGGGAAGATTTTCCCAGATGTTGGGGGGCAAATGATATGGACAGAAAAGTAATTCTAGAAATATAATTAATGATACATTAATTATACCTAGAATGGTCCAAGAATACGGCCCAATAAGCAAGGCCCAAAACCCTGATTATTTATTAAATTCGTAATTAATAAATAAAGGAAATATACAGCTCAGGAAAGAAGTCCAAAATATGGTAAATTCATCAAAGAAGGATCCGGAATCCCAAATAAAAGAAATAATGAGTCATAGCCTTTATCAACAAGGAAAAGACTTATCCTGCAAGAAATATAATGTTTATCCAATATCAAAAAGGAGACTTATTCGCTAAGACTCCTAAACTTACCCTAAATATGAGGCTCCAGACGCCTATATAAAGGACCTGATCCTACAATCAGAACTACGTTGTTAGGCCGAATACACAATATATAATCAATATATGTATGAGAATAACAATCAAGAACACTGTTTATGAACAATAAACTGAATTATATTAAATAACTCTTCTCTCAGTGATGTAAAATATCACAGAGAGCTGCTAGGTTACAAGAATAATGTATTCAGTATTCACATCCCTTTTAGGGTTAACCTATATGTGTTTTTATAATACACAGTTACATAATCAATCTCTAATTGATATTCCTATAAATCAGCTATACAATTTATATTAATTTAGAATTGTTTCTGTCTTCTGTCTCGTTTCTTTAGCTATCTCAATATATCTTGCTTCTTTCCATCTTCAAGATATATTGCTTCTAGAATCTTCAAGTATGCACCGACAGCTAAATAAACTCTCACCCTGTCAGACTTTAACAAACTCTGACTGGCTTCTAGTGTAAACTCTGATAAGTACCTGTTACTTAAATACTGATAAACAATCATCAGCAATTATATCTAACAATCTCCCCCAACTTGTGCATAACAAAAATGTACAAGTTAAAAGATAATTGATGATGTCAAAACATATAACAAATGCAGTGTTTATAACATAACAGAGTTTAAATTTTACTTAGAACAGAAAACTTTAAAAACTTACAGTCAGCCTTTACTTAAGTTCTTCAATGTCAGGCACTGTCCTGAGATAATCTGTAAGTAGTCTTCTTTCAGCTCTTTCTAGCTCAGCAGTCATAATCTCTTTCAGCTCCTTAAGTTCTGGATCTCTTTCACCAGTTTGATATATGGCAGCCCTCAGAGAATAAATGATGTTTTTATTCATCTCATTTCCAAATCTTATAAAGAAAGACTTATCAGACTCTAGATTGAACTCTAAGACTCTTATTCCCAGTGCAGTTCTGAACCTTGCACTATTCCTCTTCATCTCTACCAGCTTTCCATGAGCATCTCTATATTTAGGAATATAAGCACTTGAAATTCTAGCTCCAAGCAAAACTTTAGACTTCATCATTCTCTCTCTCAAAACTTGAGCAGCATTATGAGTACTTTGATTTTTCACTTTCAGCAGATACAAAACATACTCCAGCTCTTCCCATAGCTTCAGATGAATGTCAGCTTCTCCAACTCTATAAACTCTTCCATCAGCCATGAAGTATAACAGAAACTCCTTTTTAATTCCTTTGTTATAGATCATCTGAACAGACTCTAACTTGTTAAGGCTTTCTTGAGTTACCCCAACACCAGGTTCTGCCAGTGATGTATGATCTAAAGGACTGTTATTTATTCTTTTCTCTCTATGTGATCCCAAACCAGATTTATCATAAGATTCCTTTCCTAACACTGATCTGGTTTGAAGAAAATTCACATTTCCTGGCTTCAGAGTTTCATCTCTAGTTGGTTTTCTAAAAGTACCTTGGAGTTGTGAAGATATCAATTGAATTTGTACAACTTGAGCAGTGTCAGAGGTTGTCACAACTTTAGCAGAATTATCAACTTGAGCAACGTCAATGGTTGATTGATTAGGTCTTGATTCAACTTGAGCCATGTCAGAGGTTGAATGAGCCTTCTTTGATAACTCAGGTTCTTCAATCAATTTACCTTTACCCTTATCAGTGCTTGCTCCAACAGGCCTCCTTGATTATTGTAAACTCTGTTGAGAGTTCACATTCTCTTTAATAGAAATTCCTTGTTCCTTTCTCCTAGGAGCCTTGGCAGCCTTTTTCTTATAAGTTCCAGCTTCAACCTTCTTCTTATGCTCTTCAGCAAGAATCTGCATTTCAGCATCCATATCTTCAACTGTGGCTTCACCACCATGTTCTTCCAGAAACAGCATAGCTGCAATCTCTTCATCAGTAATTGGATTAGCTGAAATCACTAGACTTTTAATTCTTGAAGAAGATTGAGCACCAGAGTTTACTCTACCAGAGTTTGTCAGCTTAGCAGAGTTTGACCTAAGTCTCCCTTGCTCTTGTGCAAATTTTGACCTTCTCTCTGATTCTTTGCTTCCACCATCTGTTGCATCATCCCTCCGTCTTAGAGTTTGAGCCCTTTTGCATTTGTCTTTAGGAACTCTCTCCCCCTTTTTGACATCATCAGGAATAAGTACAGATGTCAGCAATTCTAAAGATGCAGCAATAGAATCAATCTTTGTAGACATTACATCTTGATTGCTCTCAACTTTGCTTAGTCTCTGCTTGATTTCTACCTGATCCTTGATCATAGAGGAATATTGAGCTCTATCATTCTTCAAGGCCAATTCATTAGCAACAATATCATTCCTCAGGCCTATGACAGCTTTGTGAGTCTCATCAAAGCGATTGTGCAAGGATTTAACTTGAACAATTGTAGCCTTCAAATGTGTCAACAGCTCAGGATTTGAAATTTCTTTAGCAGATTTTGTCACAAAGTCAGCAACCCTGTTAGCAGGAAAAATACAGTCTGCCCCTGACCAATTTGCAAAGTACATCTCCCTATAATGAGCTTCAGTTGCATGTTGATTTTCCTTGACAGACTCTGCAGTAGGATCCCTTAGAAAAGGTATTGAGTCATGGTCATCAGAGTCTGAAAGTGCGATATTTATCCCAGAGTTTGCATGATCAGAATTTACAGAAGCGTGATCATCACTGTCAGAAACAACTCTGTCTTCATCAACATTTTCTGCTAAAGGCTCTGCAGCTTCTTCAACTATATTCTCTGCAGTAACTTCAATATTTAGCTGTGCAGCTTCATCATGAATTTGCTCTGCAACAGCTTCATTCTTCTCAGAGTGAACTGCCTCAGCAACTTCTTCTTCTGCTAGAACAGCATTTTCAACAGAGTTTTTAACAAGAACATCTTCTTCCAGATTCTCTACTGTAGCTTCATCCATCTTCTCCACAACAGCTTCAACAATCTTCTCAGAAGAGATAGATTTTGCTTCCTGATCAACTTCCTCACCCAATTCAAGAATTTGATTGGTGACAGAGAGAATCTCTGTATGAGTTGCCATAGACTCATCAACTACTAGAGTGGCTTGATCAGCTGCCACATCCTCAGTGTCACAAACACTGATTGCAGGATGTGCTTCAAAATTCATGTCCAAAGGATCAACAAAGTTATCAACATCAGCATGTGCAGCATCTGCTCTGACATTAACAGCATCATTGTCTTCAACCAACTCATCAACATTTACTCTGTCCTCTGTAGGCACAGTAGCTTCAACAGCATCATTCTGAGTAGCTTCAATATTGACATCAGCCTCCTGAGTTACAACATCAGGAGCTTCATTCTGTTCAGCTTCAGGAACAGCTTCAGTATCTAACTCATCAAAAAGATAGTCAGCTACCAATCTTCTTCTTCTTTGATGCAGAGTTTCAGTATCTTCCTCATCATCAGAACGTGGTCTCTTTGCTCTTCTCTTCTTAGATGGACCGACACTTTGGCACAGAAGATTTTGACACTCCAACCTCAGTAGCTGGCTTAACAGTCTTTGCAGGTTTAAAAGCCCTGTGTTTGATTCTACCACCTGTCTGAATTGGTTGTGATGTAGATGGAGGAACTTCAGTGTTTATTGGTTCTGGTTGTGGGTCTGTTTGGGTAGAATTATCCAAAAACTGCTGCACTAATGCAGGCAGTAAGAGATCACCTACATGACCCTTCTTCACATCTTTGTTCACAAGATCAGAGAATATACGTTTGTGTAATTTAAAACACGGAATGACATCTGCATCAATAATATCTACCCCACTAACACAGGCGGAAAATAAAAGCTGACAGAATCTAGCAAAGTAAACTACTCCCCTATTCTCAGTCATTTTCTCTCCTACGTTACTTAAAACAAGTCTACCAAAATCAAAATTGTTACCATAGAGAAGAGAATACCCTATTTGTAGACTGTCAGTGGGTATTGCATCCCAGTTTGTGCACTTCTTCCCGAACGTTCTTGTTATACAGTCGAAGAAAAAGCTCCACTCCTTCCTCAAGAACGGTCGCTTCAATTGACCTATCTTGTCCAAAGATCCACCATAACCTATCTCCCTCATCATCCTCAGCAACTCAGCATCACCAACAGCAATGGTGTAAGTAGTATGTTCACCAAAGCCCATAGCAGCACGTACCGTACTAGGAGTAATTACATACTCTGTTTCTTGAAACTCGAAAAGAATAGATGGCGTTCCAGAATCACCACCATCATCATAGATACCAGACTCCCAGAAGCTTTTGATTTGAAACCCAGAAAGCCTCTCTGGTTCTACAAGAGCACGCCCAATTGGAGATTGGGCAAAAAAATTCTGCATCAAATGAAACGCCTTCGGTGCGTTCTTATTAACCAATGGAGCAGCATAATTATTAGGAACGAATTCAAGCCCAGAAGATACAAAAGCAGTAGAACCCATTAGTACGATTTAGAAATAAGCATAGAATGACTTAGAGAATATTTGAGAGTGTTTGTAGTAAGAGTGTTTGTGAAAATGTGTGTGTGACAGTAAAGTGTGAATTGGAGTAAGTTGTGAAAAGTTCAAACGAGTTTGTGTATTGTATATTAATACTAAAGAAAGAATTAAAAACTGAACAATTTCTAATCAATACACACAACTGTCTTACTCCGTGAAACGTGTAAGTGGGACACGTGGCACACATGCAATGACTGACAACAGTAATTGGCAGTTTCCAATGCGCATGCGCAGTAAAAAGAGCAATAATTACCGCATATTACATTTTCCTAGGCACTCAACCTCTCTCCTCTGTTTAATACACTTTTGAACTGTTGTCCAATCATACTCTTTTGAATGTTCAAAACAGATGTCTTTCCTCAAAATCATAATACGTCTGAAACAAACAAAAAAATTTATTTTAATCATCAGAGATTAAAATTAAATTACCTCGGCGTAGAGTACACAGTTCATCAGTGTTTACCGATCCTCCTCCTTTATTCATAAACTCTTTTCACAAATTGTACAAGTGTGAATATTTGTGTGTGACTTAGCAGAGTTTACTGAATATAAATATTTAGAGCATCTCAAAGTGCATAAAATCCACAAAATAAATCAGTAAAAACTGGTTGCCCAAACTCTCATACACAAACAAAATCTGATGTCATCTAAACTCTGTACTTATAAATTTATTATTTTCACCCCCTTCGATTTTATTTTTTATTTTTTTTCCAGTAATCAGTGGTTGGCACTAGTCACCAAAAATCAAAAAATTTAGCCCTTATTTCATACAATAAGTTCCTGGGTCTTCCTAGGCACAACATGATCTCAAAGGAATTTGTGCATATTTTTGCATCTTTTGATATGAGGGTGAAATATTAGCAACTAATTATCAGAGCTTAGACTTTCATCAGTTAACACAATTAATTTATGAGAGAAAGTGCAAACAGCCAATACAGACTCAGTGTATAGGATCAATAAACAAAGAGATGTTGTAAATATAGAGACAGTATCATGCTGTGTGAAAGTTTTTGCACATTTTGAAATCAGAATTTATATCACTCAGAAGGATTCATGATTACTTACTGAGAATCATGCTTCATACAATTTTCTTCATCGGTCCTTATGTTTCAGACAAAATCACAATCAGAGTTTAACATCAGAGTTTAACTGACAGAGTATGACTGACACATTATGTCTAACAGAGTATGATTTCAGAATTTGACAAACTGGTATGAATGACAGTTAACATATGCAAAGAAACATGAGCACCAAATCACAGAAGTATAGATTTTGAGTCTAACCAGTATCTCTAGTCAAAACCAGAGACCATTCCAAGTTCATTTACCAGTCTTGTAAAGGTAGCTTCACTCAAAGGCTTGGTGAAGATATCTGCAAGCTGTTGGTCTGTAGACACAAAATGAAGCTCAATATTTCTTTCTTCCACATGTTCCCTGATAAAATGATACCTTATGCTGATGTGCTTGGTCATGGAGTGCTGTACTGGATTACCTGTCATAGAAATAGCACTTTGATTATCACAGAAAATAGGTATTTTAGAGTACCTTAATCCATAATCCAGCAACTGATTCTTCATCCACAGAATTTATGCACAGCAGCTACCAGCATCAATATACTCTGCTTCTGTAGTGGATGTGGAAATTGATTTCTGTTTCTTGCTGTACCAAGAAACTAATCTGTCACCTAGAAATTGACAGCTTCCACTGGTGCTTTTTCTGTCTATCTTACAGCCTGCAAAATCTGCATCAGAGTAACCAATTAATTTAAACTCTGATTCTCTAGGATACCACAAACCCAAGGTTATGGTTCCTTTGAGATATTTTAAAATCCTCTTCACAGCTGTTAGATGAGGCTCTCTGGGATCTGCCTGAAATCTTGCACAAAGACAAGTTGCATACATAATGTCAGGTCTACTTGCAGTCAGATAAAGAAGAGACCCTATCATGCCTCTGTAGTTTGTCATATCTACTGAAGTTCATGTGTCTTTATCTAGCTTTGTTGCAGTTGCCATAGGAGTTGTGGCAGATGAACTATCAAGCATACCAAATTTCTTGAGAAGATTTCTGGTATATTTTGCTTGATTGATAAAAATCCCATCATCTGTTTGCTTTACCTGCAAGCCTAGAAAATAACTAAGCTCTCCCATCATGCTCATTTGGTACCTGGACTGCATAAGCTTGGCAAATTTCTTACAGAGTTTGTCATTAGTAGACCCAAAGATTATATCATCCACATAGATTTGAACTAAAAGTAGATCATTACCAGTATTGAAATAGAACAAGGTTTTATCAATTGTACCTCTTGTGAACCCACTTTCTAAAAGAAATTGAGCCAGAGTTTCGTACCATACTCTAGGTGCTTGCTTTAGTCCATAAAGTTCTTTGTCAAGCCTGTAGACATAGTCTGGGTGCTTAGGGTCCACAAACCCTGGTGGTTGTTCAACAAACACTTCTTCTTCAAGTTTCCCATTGAGAAAAGCACTTTTCACATCCATCTGAAAGACTTTAAACTTCTTGTGAGCAGCATAAGCCAGAAAAATCCTTATTGCCTCCAATCTAGCAACTGGAGCAAAGGTTTCATCATAGTCAATTCCTTCCTGCTGTGAATAGCCTTTACCCACAAGTCTAGCCTTATTCCTTGTAATCACTCCATCACTGTCTGTTTTGTTTCTGAAAACCCACTTTGTACCAACAATAGATCTGTTCTTTGGTCTTGGTACAAGTGTCCAGACTTCATTCCTCTCAAATTCATTCAACTCCTCTTGCATTGCTGTTATCCAGTTAGCATCTTGAAGAGCTTATTCCACTTTCTTGGGCTCTGTTTGAGATAAGAATGCATGATACAGACATTCATTTTTTGTTGCACTTCTTGTTCTCACACTTGCATCAGGATCTCCAATAATTAGATCAGGAGTATGAGCTTGTGTCCACCTTCTTGCTGTTGGAAAGTGGCTTCTTCCATCATTATTAGATCCTCCCCCTTGATCCATGCTTTCCTGATTTTCTTCTTGACCATTTGCATTCTCTGAGGCTCCCCCTGAATTGGAATGTTCATTATCTGAACTTTCAGAGTTTGACCCAGAGTTTCTATTTGATTCTTCAGCTGACTCACTTTCAGAATTTGAATCATCATGTTGAGATGTTTCTGAAGTATCTTCATGCTCCCCCTCAACTGGTTCTCTATTTTGTTCTGTCAGAGAAATTCCCTCAGTGTTTACCAGTAGAGGTTCAGAGTATGCTTCGTCAGAGTTTGTTGGATATGCTTCATCAGAGTTTACGTGATCAGAGTTTAGATCTTCATTTTCAAAGCGAAGTTGATCATGATATTCTTCATCTTCTATTCCAGTTATTTTCTTGTCATCAAATGAAACATGTATAGATTCCATGATCACTTTAGTTCTCAGATTGTAGACTCTGAATGCTTTAGTTGACAGTGGGTATCCAACAAAAATTCCTTCATCAACTTTTAAGTCAAACTTGGTCAACTGTTCAGGATGAGTTTTCAACACAAAGCATTTGCACCCGAAAATATGAAAATATTTCAGGTTTGGTTTCTTTTTCTTCACCATCTCATATGGTGTTTTCCCATGCCTATTGATCAGTGTTGCATTTTGAGTAAAACAAGCAGTTTGAACAGATTCTGCCCAGAAATAAGTTGGCAATTTTGCTTCATCAAGCATTGTTCTGGCAGCTTCGATTAAAGTTCTGTTCTTTCTTTCAACTACACCATTTTGCTGTGGAGTTCCTGGTGCAGAAAATTCTTGCTTCACTCCTCTTTCTTTGCAAAATTCTTCCATTATTACATTTCTGAATTCAGTTTCATTATCACTCCTTATAATTTTCACTTTATACTGTGATCCTTTATCCAGTAACTTTACATGATCCATCAGAGTTAAGGCAGTTTCATCCTTCTTTGCTAGAAAGTACACCCAAGTGTATCTAGTATACTCATCAACTATGACTAGAGCATATTTCTTTCTGCCTAGAGACATTACATTTACTGGACCAAATAGATCAACATGAAGAAGATGATAAGGATCCATAACTGAAGATTCAGACTTACTCTTGAAAGATGACTTCCTTTGCTTGGCCTTTTGACAAGAATCACACAGACCATCTAAGCTGAGTATTGAATTTGGAAGTCCCCTTACAAGATCTTTTCGAATTAGCTCATTGATGTTGTTCAAGTTTAGGTGAGATAGCTTCTTATGCCATTTCCAGCTCTCTTCATTTGACATTTTTGCAGACAGACACACAACTTTTCCTTCAGAGTTTGTTACCAAACTTGCTTCATAGATATTATTCCGTCTGTGTCCAACTAGAACAACTTTCCCTGTAGATTTGCTGATAACCTCACAGTATTCAGGTTGAAAATCTACATGGTAACCTCTGTCACAGATTTGACTCACAGATAGCAAGTCATGCTTGAGTCCTGGGACTAGAGCTACATTTGTGATGATGACACTTCCAAGATTTATATTGCCATATCCCATAGTACATCCTATGTTTCCATCTCCATGGGAAACTTTTGGGCCAGCCTTCTCCTCATAGTCTGATAACAGGGCTTTATTTCCAGTCATGTGTCCTGAACATCCACTGTCCAAGACTAGGGTACTTTCCCTTATGCCCTGCAATCACCAACAATTACAAAGAGTTAGATTTAAGGATCCAGACTTGCTTGGATCCTTTGGCTTTCTTAATATAGTTAGCTTTTGCAGCGGAATTCTTATCTACAGAGTTTAAGCTAACTGTATCAGAGTTTGCACTATCAGAATTTACACTTGCAGAATCAACTTTAACCCATTTCAAATTGGGCTTCAACTCATAATAATTGTGATAAATAGCATGATAATTCTTGCAAGTATAAATAGAATGCCAAGTACTCCCACAGTGAGTGCATAAAGTCTGTGGTCTAACCCTAACATATTCATTCTTAACTCCAGACTTGGAGGGTAAAGAATTAATGTCTTTGTTCTTCCTGCAGAAACTTGCAAGATGGTTAGTACTGCCACAATTATGACATGTTTTTCTAGGAGTATCAGTAATAGGCAAATGATTATTACTTCTGTTAATGCCTACTTTTCCATTTCTGTTCTTCCTGGACACTTTCTGTTTTTCAACAGACTTTACCTCTTTGAGCTTATACTTGAATTGTTTCTCTGTCATTAAACCAACATTCACCTGTTTAACACAAGTTTTTACTGATTCTTTCTTAACAGCTTCTTTTTCAAGTACAGAGTTTTGCTTACTGGATTCAGGAACAAATTTCATAGGTTTAAGTTGTGTTTTAACTTTAACTTTATCTTTAAACCTAAGTTCATCTTCCTCACAGTAACCTAACCCAACTGTATCTGTTTGAAAAACTTGATGTGTGTCTTTACCAGAGTTTGTCCAGGTTTTAATTACCTTCCTTTCTTTTTCTAAATCAGATTCTAGTTCCCTAAATTTCTTAAGCAACTCCTGTTCAACATAAACAGCATCATCTCTTTCCTTTTGAACTTGTTGCATATTAACAAGTTCTTCTTCAAGAAATTTATTTCTCTCTCTAAGATTTAGATTCTCAGATTTAATTCTCTCATTCTCTAAAGTCTGATCTCTGTAACTAACATGTATGCTTTTAAGATAAATTCTCAATTCAGATATATTATCAGTATCATAAGCATAAGTTGTTAGGGGTACCTTATTTTCAGATGTTTCAGATTCATCTTCAACAGTTGCCATGAGAGCATAGATGACATCTTCATCAGAATCTGAAGTGTCTGCCCAGTCTTTTCCTTTAGTGATGAGTGCTTTTTCCAGTCTTTCCTTTCTTGCATTCTGGAGCATAATGACCCATATCTTTACACTTGTAGCACTGGATCTCAGACTTGTCTTTCTTTCCATACTTGGTATCCTTTCCGTCAGACTTTCTGAAACTCTTTCTTTCAAAGTTTGAATCTTTCCTTGAGAATCTTTTTCCCTTCTTGAAGTTCTTGAAACCCATCTTCTTGAAGGTTTTCACCATCAAAGCAGCCATTTGCATCATTTGTTCTTCATCATCCTCAGATTCAGAAGAAGCATCAGTGTTTGAGTCATCATCAGAGTTTGATGACTCATTTTCAGAGTTTATGACCAAAGCTTTTCCCTTAGATTTCTTCTTTGATGTTTCTTTCTTCATGAGTTTTTCTTCAACTTTGAGAGCAACAGATTTTGTCTTCTTTCCAGATCTTTTGTTTCTTTGTTCTATCTCAAGTTCATGAGTTTTAAGCAACCCATAAATTTCATCAAGATCTGTTTCTGCAAGATCATAATTATCTCTTATTGTTGTTGTCTTTAAATCCCATCTTTCAGGTAGAGATAGTAGAAACTTGAGATTTGACTCTTCAAGGTCATATTCTTTATCAACAAGAGACAAATCATTCAACAGTTTACAGAATCTGTCATATGTATCTGTCAAAGTTTCATCAGATCTAGAGTCAAAGTGTTCATACTCCTGTGTTAAAATAGTCTTCATGTTCTTCTTTATAGCACTTGTTCCTTGACACCTGACTTCTAAAGCATCCCAAATCTCTTTGGCAGTTTTGCAGCCAATTACTCTGTTAGACATGACATTATCTAAGGCACTGTGGAGAAGATGTCTAACTTTTGCATCCTTTGCAATTGATGAGATGTCCTCAGGAGTCAGATCTTTCTTTTCTTTTGGAACAGTCTTTTGTTCTTGACCAGCAACTACAGGAGACAGTTTAGTTGGCATATGAGGACCATCATTGATTCTATCAAGGTATTCTGGATCTGTGGCTTCTAGAAACATGGTCATCTTAACCTTCCATATTGGATATTCCACAGGTTTGAGAATTGGAACCCTGATTGTCTCATATCGACTAACAGAGGTTGGTTGAACCTTCTGAGCATTAGCACCTGCCTGAGTATTTTCAGTCATGATTATACTTGTGCTTAGATCAATAAACTGTATATATTAAACAGCCTTGGCTCTGATATCAATTGTTAGGCCGAATACACAATATATAATCAATATATGTATGAGAATAACAATCAAGAACACTGTTTATGAACAATAAACTGAATTATATTAAATAACTCTTCTCTCAGTGATATAAAATATCACAGAGAGCTGCTAGGTTACAAGAATAATGTATTCAGTATTCGCATCCCTTTTAGGGTTAACCTATCTGTGTTTTTATAATACACAGTTACATAATCAATCTCTAATTGATATTCCTATAAATCAGCTATACAATTTATATCAATTTAGGATTGCTTCTGTCTTCTGTCCCGTTTCTTTAGCTATCTCAATATATCTTGCTTCTTTCCATCTTCAAGATATATTGCTTCTAGAATCTTCAAGTATGCACCGACAGCTAATAAACTTTCACCCCCGTCAGACTTTAACAAACTCTGACTGGCTTCTAGTGTAAACTCTGATAAGTACCTGTTACTTAAATACTGATAAACAATCATCAGCAATTATATCTAACATACGTCTTTGGCTTGATTCTCAGCATTAATTGAGATACGTAGGCATCTTGTCAGGACCGATTTAGTCTCGAAATACAAGTGCAGCCATTAAAGCTCAAAAGCTCATAAATCCTAGCAATTAATATACAAGCACAATTTTTAATCCATAACAGCCTTCAAATATCTAAATTAAAAAAAAGTGTATTACTTTTACATTATTTTGAACTTCCCTTTATTATTATCTAGATATTCTCATAATATTTCTTTTCAAATGAAATTACCATATTAACATTCTGTTCTCCTAAACTTTCCTTTTTAATGTAATATAATAGAAAATACAAGAACATATTGGTAAATAAGAAGTTAAGAAATTAGATCGATCTTGCATAAGAAAATAAGTAATTACTTGGTAAATAATTAATTACCTTTAATACTTTCATACAAACAGCTAATTAATAGTATAAATATATACCTAAACTCTGTTAATTGTCTACTGCAATTTTTGTTGTCAACATTGTTCTTCTTTACTTTTTTGTTTGTTCATGTTAAAAGTAGACCCGGCAATTTTATACACGACACGACTTACACAAAACGAAACGACACGAAAATTTAGTGTTTGTGTTTGCATTTTAAGTGCACGACACGAAAATACACGAACACGAAAGTACACGACCCTGATTTAGTGTCGTTTTTGGATTTACCCTTCAAGTACACGACACGACACGAAGTACACGACATAAATAAATATATAAATAATTAAAAATATATGTTATATATATAATATAAATATTAATTGATATTACATGAAAGTAATGTGAATTTTAAGAAATTTCGTGTAAACATTCGTGTTTTCGTTGCTATTCGTGTCTATTTCGTTTCGTTTCGTTTCGTGTACACGAATGGTACACGAAAAAATTCAGGTATCTCGTGTCGTGTCGTGTCAAGTCATGTATCACTCGTGTCGTGTTCGTGTTACAGTTCCAGGTACACGATTTGAATTCGTGTCATTTTCGTGTATAGCCAAAAAGTACACGAAACACGAAATTACACGACACGAAACGACACGACACGACTGATTTGCCAGGTCTAGTTAAAAGTGTGTATATGAGTACATGAGTATGAGACTTTTTCCTTTATGTTATTTATCTTATTACGTTTGTTTGTATCCTAATGCAGGATCATATTAAAATCTTTGACAAGACAAGTTATTTGCTATTAGTGTTGATTGAGTTAAGACATGGATTAATAAGGAGGGGGATTCATCAGTTAATCAGTTAAAATAATAGGCCGAGCAAGGTGATTTTCATGTACATTCAGTTGTGAACTGATTTATATGTTTATGTGTGTACGTTATTAGTTTTGAATTTATAGTTAAAAGTTGATACACCTGTATACAAGGTAACTCGAAAGTGGAGAATTCATCATGTTTTCAAAAACAAATTTTATCATTGTTTTTTAACGTTTAGATAGTTATTACTCTAATTTTTATGAGAAAATATTATATCTTTTAGGAAAATATTTTCTGTAATTCATACACGAAAATTCAAAGATAAAAATTGTATATTAAGAAATTTATAGTGTATGTATTTCGAAAATATCATGTTAAGATTTATTCGACTGAAGAATTTATTTAGTGTGTGCATTTTTAACAAAATTCAATAAGTCGGTGCATCTATAACAAAAGTCATACAAGAATAATCAACATTGAGAAGATGTCATTAAAATTTTGTTTTTTAAAGGAAGAGGTTGTTGTTGTTTTTGTTGTTATTTGTTTTGACAAAAATAGATCATTATTAATAAAACAAATCTCCCAGCAACAAAAAGGATGTTTGTTCATATTTTTTTGATTTTTTTACTGGGAGTAGATTTGGAGATTGTTAGGTCCTGATAAGTTTGTAGAAGGGGGGTTGAATACAAACTATACCGTTTTATCGAATTTGTCCTTTGAATAATTTAACAATTAAGAACAAATTAATGCGGAATATAAATGAAACAAGATTCAAGTTAAATATAAACTATATTAAACTTGAAGGGTGTTGCAAATACAGTACGGATTACAAAGTATTTATCTCAAACAAATTAATACAAATTTAGAATAAATTCGACATGAACTTTTCTAATATTTGTAATAAAAAGATCGAACGCTAAAGGCAATGTCCGAGATAAATTCTAGGGATATAAATCCGCTAGATAATCAAAGCAATACAAGTAATCAACTTCTAGTGGTTTGGATTTAACAATACAAACTAGAATTAATTGCTTGAGAAGAAATGAGATCAAATGCTTTGCTGTTCTTCAGAGAAAATGATGTGATGATTTGATGATAAAGTGTGTTAGCATTCTTCTGTCCAGCCTCGGGTAAATACCTTTTTAGTAGTTCTGTATGACCTCAAATCAGCTGTATGACCTTTTGATTAATTCAATATGACCTGATTAATCAAATGAAAACACTTGTATGACCTGAGGAATTATGCGCGGTAGAACCAAGGATGAGTAGTATGACCTCTGAAATCACTCGGTATGACCTGTTGATAATACTCTACTGGTATGACCTGAGATGTCGGTATGACCTGGCATAACTATACCTGTATGACCTGAGATGTCGGTATGACCTAGCACCTTTACAGGGCAGGTCATACCGAGCAAAAGAAAGGTCATACAAGTTAATTTAGAAAATCCTTTTAATTTATTTAGATAGATTAAATTAAAGATTAAATTAATTCTTTTATAGAATTAAGTTAATAAATAATTTAGCCAACTAAATTAGTTAATTTAATAAATTAATTAATTCTTATAGAATTAATTTATTAATTAAATTAATTTAACAGAAAAGAAGATAATCTAAAAACCAAGCTTCCTCTAATAACTGAAAACCACTGAATGTAGATGATTAAACTCCACTAAATGACGTCGTCATTCAATGCACTGCCTGGTTCATGAATAACTGACTTCAATGAAAATTCTTCATCTTTAAACATATAAAGTTGTGGCTTCTTTTCTTTAGCTCTGAATAAACTCTGTATCCTGTATTTCTTCTGTCACCAACTGGAAATCTCTGTCACTGTAGTAAATCCACTTTCTTGAATACTTCACTGAGGCTTGAACAATAAATTGAACTTCTTTCAATGTAGAATAACTTCAAGTCTGTAGATGACTTTAATTCTTCATACTCTTGACTGATGTAATCTTCTGAGATTCCTGTGACACGATGATTTATTATTTACTTATTACATACTTGTTTAAGTTGAGTTGTTTCCTCGAAATACGAATAGGCCTATACATATGCCTTTCAATCTCCCCCTATTTGTTTGTTAGAGAATAACAATCAAATACCTAGAGGATAACTCAACTAACTTAAACAAGAAAAAGATTTGACATTTAAGAGCCAATCAAATAATAAAAGTTCTGGTTTATATATAACAATTCCAGATTCAAACATAAAAGATAAATACAAGATAGTTGTTCCTCTAGCCTGAACAAATGATAACATTGAATCTATCTTGATCTACCTAAGCATATAAGAGATGTATACATTCAAAAACTTATGCTTCCTTCACTGATTTCTCCTTCTTCTTCTTCTTCACTTTCTTCACTATCTTCAACTTCTTCCAACTTTTCCAACAATTCTTCATCAAGAACTTGATCTATTTCAGAATTAAAACTTGATGGCATGACTGGTTGAGGAGTTACTTTCTTGAGTTTGTTCTTGAGTTGAGAATATCTCTTGATGTTATGCTCACAGTACTCCTTGATGATGTCAGCAAACTCAGTTTTCTTTTCAGAAGCAAAACCAGAAGTCCTTAGCAGATGTTCAGTGTGTACTAACCTTGTGGCAGTAATAGAAGCTAAGGATACTGAATCTAGTCCTACAGTCTGAACATAAGAGCCTTCGTAGAATTTAACTTCAAGTGGCACATCTATAGTTTGAGGACTGTTTCTGCTGGCATACTCCCTTAACCTTTCATTTAGAAGAACGTTGAGATGAGAAGTTTCAAGCGCCTTTCAAATCAACACCCAGAGTTCTGATACAGTTCTTCTTGACAGAAGGTCAAATGAAACACAGAATGACCCTACATTCTGACAAGAGACAAAGATTTGGGGTTCTTCTAACACTCTATCATAAGCATTACTTACCCTGGTAATCTCTTTCTTCAAAGCTTTCATGTACATGTTATTATTAGGGTTAGCACTGCTAAAAGATTTCAATACCTTTAAGAATTGAACATCATTGTTAGAAGACTTCTGGGGCTTTGCAAATAACTCCCTTGCTTGAATCCATCTTTCTCCAAGCTTTAGCTTGATATCCAACCTCCTATACTTGACTTGAAGACTGTGAAGACTTTGTTTGACTTCATGCTCAGCCTTTTGAACTTTAATCTTCTGGGAGATGATATCAGCTACTCTTGCATTCTCCTCTTCTCTCTTCCTTACTTCTGCCCGTTGCTTGAGAATCTCCCTTTCAAAGGCAGGATCTGGATTGTATAAATCATCTTGATCATCCCAGTCCTCCACATTTACTCCTTCTCCTTCACCACTAGCTGCTTGATCACTATCATATATTGGATCACCTTGCTCACCTTGATAAACAAACTCATCATCAGGTAGCACACCTTCTGGATCAACAGCTATTCATTTCCCCTTATCTCTCACTCCTACTTGAGCAATATCAATTCCCTTGCCTTTATCTTGTACCTTCGACCCTCCAGCTTCTCCACCCTTATTCTCCCCCTTAGTTGAGGAATCCTCTACAGATTTAGAAAGTGGAATTGTAGGAACCTCTTCAGCATCTCCAAAGAACTTTCTCTGTTCAACAGTAGGCGGATGTGATGTCTTGATCATGAAATATAAGTGTCTCATCCCCTGCTTTACGAAATCTACCTCCTCATGGACAGTTGACTTCAAAGAATCTAAAGATGATGAAAGTGAAGCAACTTCTCTTTTAGTGTCTTGAATGTCTTGATGAGAAGCGGAAAGCTGTTGAACTTTAGGAGCCAGTGAGGTCTTCAGATTGTGTACCTCATTTTGTAACACACCCAGCTGATTGTCGACAGAGGTGGAAGACGAAGTCCGTGCAACCAGTTGTGCTTTAAAAAAATCTTTTTCCACCTGGGTGTCAGCCAACTTTTTCTCGAGTTCAGCTATCTTAGCTAACAACAGAGCAGTGTTTGTGTATGTGTGTGCACTCACCTCACTTTCTCTCGGTGGTGTTTCACTCACCTCACGTGCTTGTGTTTCGCTCATTGTTTGGTTCTGTTTACTAACCACTAGCTGTTTATCCTTGTTAGTTGTTGATGTACCTGCATTTAAAATCACCATAGCCCCTTCTGGAGAGGTCACTGGTGGTGCAATGGGAGTTCGCGAATCCCACTCCCTGGTAAAGTCCAAAAAATCATCCAAGACTGAAAACTGAATTGCTTCAGGGATGGACTCACCAGGTTGCCCTTCACTTTCTCCAGTTAAAACTACGAGTGAAGAATCCCTTAAGGGAGCCAGAGATGTTCCCTCTGGGAGGGGAGAAAGTGATTCTATTATTGGAGGCAAAGAATCAGATTTTCCCTCTGAAGCCTGTGAAGGCTCTTCTACCGTGACTATGGTAGGCACTGTTTCATGAAGCATCCCTATGTGCTCTCCTCCTTGAGTGTCCTGAGTACGAGTCTCTACTATTGTTTCAGGAGTGTTTGCCCCCATTGTGGTTAATGGGAGAGTGCTTGACTCTGTACAGAATGCCATGGCCTGATGGCGAATTTCAATAGATCCATCCTGTTGAGAGGATGTATCTAGTAACTGTTCATTGGCCTTTTGAGAATCTATATCCTGTTGGGAGGACACAGACTAGCTAACAGTTGCCTCAAGGAATGTTTTTCTCTTCTTTAGTGGAGGAGGCAGAGCTGTGGGATCACTCACATTAACATCTACTTCAACTTCTTCTCTCAATCTTGTTGTAGCAGGTTGTTCTAGGGGAGCGGTCAATGGATTTGACTATGTATGTGGCTCTATGACCGGGGACAGAGGTTGTGGTTCTACAACCCCTTGGTCAATCCTAGGAACCCCTTGGGTTAAAGGAGCAGATGAGAGAGGATATATTACCTGAAGTGGAATGGTGTTGGGAGGCGCCATTGAAGTTCCAACTGACGAGGATCCAACCACTGGATGTTCAACAAATAATAGTGGTAACTGTGGTTGAAGAATCTCTCGCAGATAAGATGGTGGAACTATCGGTCTCGTTCCAGACTTAGGATTAGTGGACAAACTAGAGTATATAGCAGGATTAGTGTGTGCGGGGACTTGAAAAGGAGTGTTTTGGAAAAAAAGTTTTATGTTCATCAGAAAGAACATGATCTAACACTAGAGATAAGAAACGAGAATAAAAGCATCTAACTTTCTTTCCAGTTTCAGTGTCTCTAGGGTAGTTGTAAATCCTCCTTATCAAGAGATCCCAGACAAGTGTCCCTATGTCCAATCTGACATTGAAAACAGCAGCATAGGCAATGTTTTGTAAAACAGAAGTGATGACCGAAAAGTTGTTCTTGGTAGAATTACTAAAAACTTTGGCTAGACAGTCAAAGAACAAATCCCACTCACAAGCTAGATCAGCCTTATTCAGACGAGGAAGAAAAATATTCCCTTGGTAATTAATACTAGAGAAAAATTGAACTAACTCGTCATCAGTAGGGAATCCAACAAGATTATCAATTGGAAAATGAAGTACTTGACAAAAGATCTCCTTAGTTACTGTGTACTGACGATCAGAAATAGTGAATGTGAAAGATTGCATATCGTCAGCAACAACAGTAGTTAAACATAATAGACGAAGGGGTTCAATCTTTAAATCAACAGAAGCAGTGGTAGCATAGCTAACAATTGATTGTTCATTTAAAAATCGAATCCACGGCCTAAAACGTTCAGCAGAACACATAAGGGGATCACAATAGCCAACGTAATTATTATAACGCTCAATAACAAACTCAGCAACCATTGAAAAGAAATAAATAAAGCAAAAGGATTTACTTAATCTGAAAGATTGAAAATCAGAAAGAATTATCAGATTAATTCGAAATAAATTTCAAATTAATAAGAAATTCTTTAGATTTTAAAAAACAATCCACCAAATTAAATAAATCAAGCAGGAAGGAATAATATTAACCAGAAGAAAGAAAAACACCACCCAAGTAATTAAAAAAAATTGCAATGGTTCGATGTTCTAGTAAATTAAAACACAAACCACAGCAAATTTAACAAAGTAAAAACTTGAGTTAGAAAAGGAATGAGCAAAAGAACCTGAGGTAACTGGCTATTTATAGGCAGAGGTTCTGTTGAGCTCGGTATGACCTATGGATAGGTCATACCGAGAAAACTATACATGTCATACCGAGCTAAGTAGAAAAGAACCTGAGGTCATACCGAGAAAACTGAATAAAACAAAACAATAAAATAAAACAAAAAATAAAATAAAATTATATATAAAAGAAAGTCGGTATGACCTAAGGAGGAGGTCATACCGAGAGTCAGTAGAACCTTACAGAAGGTCATACCGAGCTAAACAACAATATAGTTAGAAAAATAAAATAAAATAAAATAAAACAGAATTAATTACAGAATAATGCAATAAATAAAAACAAAATTTACAAGTCTATAAAAATTCATAGAAAATTCCATAAATTCTAGAAAAATATGTAGAAAAATATTTAAGTGCAAACAATTAATATAAACTTGCAGAAAAATCTAAACAACAATATTTACAATCTGAAAAACACCTAAATAATTCTAAATAAATATATTTTCAATAAAAATACATTTCTCCACTTAAAAAATATGAGAAAAATATTTTTAAAGAAAATAAAATATTCAGAGCTATTTAAATTTACAAGCATGTAATATTAAATGAGAATTGGCAATAAATATCATTTAAATGATAAGATAAAATGAATTTTTGAAAGAACAAACATGACAGAGATATTGTTAATCACTAAGACTGTTTAACATACCCAATTTACCAACTAACTTGATAAATGTGGATTCGTCAACAGACTTAGTGAATATATCTGCAGTCTGTTCTTCTGTGGGTACAAAGTGTAACTCCACGGTTCCATTCATGACATGCTCTCTGATAAAATGATACCTGATATCAATGTGCTTCATTCTCGAGTGCTGCACAGGGTTGTTGGAGATTGCTATGGCACTTGTATTATCACACAAAATGGGAATTTTGTCTAATGCAAAGCCATAGTCCTTCAGTTGATTCCTTATCCATAGGATTTGAGCACAACAGCTTCCAGCAGCAATATATTCAGCTTCTGCTGTTGAATTGGAAACTGTTTGTTGTTTCTTGCTATACCAGAAAATCAATCTACCTCCTAGGAATTGACAACTCCCAGAGGTACTCTTTCTATCCACAACACTACCTGCATAATCAGAATCTGTATATCCAACAAGATTAAAACCAGAATCTTTAGGGTACCAGATACCTAAATTAGGTGTACCCTTAGATATCTCAAGATTCTTTTAACAGCAACGAGATGTACATCTCTAGGGTCCGCTTGGAACCTTGCACACAAGCATGTAGCATAGATAATCTCTGGTCTACTTGCAGTAAGATAGAGTAAGGAGCCAATCATACCTCTGTAGCTTGTAACATCTACCTTGATAGAATTGTCAGAAGCTCCAAGTTTGATGGTTGTTGAAGATGGAGTCCTTGATGATGCTGAATCCTCCATGTGATACTTCTTGAGGAGTTCTTTGAGATACTTGGATTGACAAATAAATATACCATTTGACCTTTGACTTACTTGCAATCCAAGAAAGAACTTCAGCTCACCCATCATACTCATTTCAAACTTACTCTGCATTAGCTTAGCAAATCTCTTACAGAGATCATCATTAGTAGACCCAAATATGATGTCATCCACATAGACTTGGACTAATATCATATCACTTTTGTGTTTCTTTGAAAAAAGAGTTTTGTCTATGATACCTCTAACAAAACCATTTTCTAAAAGAAAACCAGAGAGAGTGTCATACCATTTTCTTGGGGCTTGTTTGAGACCATAGATAGCCTTGAAGAGAAAGTACACAAAGTCCAGCAGCTCCTGATTTTCAAAGCCAGGGGGCTGTTCCACATACACTTCTTCATCAAGCTCACCATTCAGGAATGCACTCTTAACATCCATTTGATAGACTTTAAAATTGGAGTAAGCTGCAAATGCTAAGAACATCCTGATGGCCTCAAGTCTAGCCACTGGTGCATAGGTTTCATCATAATCAATACCTTCAGCTTGAGAATACCCTTGTGCAACCAGTCTTGCCTTGTTCCTTGTAACAATACCATCCTCATCTAGCTTGTTCATGTATACCCATCTTGTACCAACTACTTTCTTGTTCTTTGGCCTGGGTACCAGCTTCCAGACTTGCTGTTGTTCAAACTGATTGAGTTCATCTTGCATATCAATCACCCAATCTGGATCAGTCAGTGCTTCCTCAGTTTTCTTTGGCTCCATTTCAGATAGAAATGCTGAATAATGACATTCATTCTGAGTTGCACTTCTAGTTTTAACTCCAACACCTGGATCACCAATGATCAGCTCAAAAGGATGAGCTCTATTCCATACAGTCTGTCTTGGAAGATTTGATCTTGATGATTCGCCTTGAAATTCACTTTGATGTTGTGAGTGACTAGATGATCCTTCATTTGCTCCCCCTGAGTTATTGCTTGATTGCCTTGATGATTCTTCTCCAGTGTTGGTGGTATCTCCATTGTTACCAGTGTTTCCACCACCACCACCATGATCATTATCATCAATGTTATTATCATTACCAGTAATAACTTCAGTTGGGGCTACATCATCTGATTCTGAGTATGGCAAGTTATCAAACTTCAGCTTCTCAGATGAATCTTCTTTTTGGATATTAGGGAACTTAGTGTCATCAAAAGTAACATTGACACTTTCCTTTACTGTATGACTGCCAACCAAGTAGACTCTGTAAGATCTTCTGGAATAACCAACAAAAATAGCTTTTTGTGCCTTTGCATCAAACTTGCCACGTTTCACATTGTCATCTATAAGCACAAAGCATTTTGCTCCAAATACATGAAAGTACTTGACAGTTGGTTTCTTGTTGTTCAAGATCTCATAAGGAGTCTTCATTAAGTCCTTGTTGATTAAAGTTCAATTCTGAGTATAACAAGTTGTATTTGCTGCTTCAGCCCAAAAGTACGTTGGAAGTTTGGACTCACTTAACATAGTCCTAGAAGCTTCAATCAATGTACGATTCTTTCTTTCCACTACTCCATTTTGTTGAGGAGTTCTAGGGGTAGAATACTATCTTGTTATTCCTTTATCAGCACAAAAGTCATTTAGAATTGCATTCTTGAATTCAGTACCATTATCTGACCTTATGGCTCTAACAGGGAATCTAGAATCAAGCTCAATCAACTTTACATGGTCAATCACCAGGTGTGGGGCCTCGTCCTTGGAATGTAGGAATAAAACCCATGTATATTTTGAAAAGTCATCAACAATCACAAGTGCATATTGTTTCTTTGACATAGACATCACATTATCTGGACCAAACAAATCCATGTGCAGTAGCTGAAGTGGTTCAGTTATTGATGATGTGTCAGTGCCCTTGTGAGAAGCTTTCTTTGACTTTCCTTTCTAACATGCCTCACACAGTCCTTCCCATGTAAATTCTATCTGAGGCAAACCTCTAACCAATTCCCTCTTGACTAAAGAGTTCATGGTTTTGAAGTTAAGGTGAGACATCTTCTTGTGTCATAGCCAACTTTCATCTGATGAAGCTTGTTGGGATTTATGGGTGATAGCATTGAAATAACTTAACTTTGATTGTACTTAATTTTTCAAATTAAGTAGAACATACTGTCATAGCCAAAGTATGTTCTTGTAATCAGTATGTAATGTTATTCTAGTTGTATTGTTTGAAAGAAGTTCACTTATGTGTTCAAGCCTCAAAGAATGCTTTTTGGATGACAACATGAATAAAGGTTACTATCCTAAAGCTGTGACAGTAAGATTACAAGAAGACAGAATGTTGCAAGTCACGACAGCATATTCACTCTGACAGCAACATTGGCGGAAGACTACGCGACAGCAACTATTGCCCTCGACAGCAAGTTTGGGATCCTCGACAGCACTCTATGCGGGGAACTCATACTGTCACCAAAAGATCATTCCTGTGACAGCAAGCTTTGCGGCAAAAGTAACTGTCTCAATAAAGATCCTTATGCTAGGTATCTTTCTCAGTCAAATCCCGTGACAGTTTAAATGTTCAAGAAACAGGCGTGATGCAGTATCCCTAAGCTGCACCATGTCTGCAAGACTACGACAGAAGCTTCAAGCACTGCAAAACAAAAGCGAATCAATTCAAGAGCAAGGTCAAGTCTTTATCTGCTGAATTGGTTTAGCTGGAAATGGAATGAATCTAGGTTGCTTTCTTTGTAATGTATATCTGACATGTTAGCAATTTAGGAAAGTCACATGGGTAAGACAATCTGTAAGAAGCTGCCACTTGACAGTGACAGCAGCTTCACAAACCCGTGACTGATAGTGATAGGGTTAGTCTTATACCTACTATCAATTCATTCTAGAATTGTAATGAAGACAAGCAAGTGTCTTTGAAGAAAACCCGAAGCTCGAGAATTCTTTCTTGAGGTTGTAGCAACACTTTGCAAAATAAATAAAACATTTATTTTGTGAATCTTGTTCTTACTGAATACTGTTCGTGATTGCATATATTGCTGATAACGTTTAATCTTGATTTTAGTTGTTTAAATTTAGATTGAATTTTATCAGTATTGTATTCATCCCCCCCCCCTTCTGCAATACACAAGGACTAACAACTGGTATCAGAGCTTTCAGATTAACATACATATCTGAGATCCCGAAGAAAATGCAGAAATCAAACAGTATCAAGATCCCAGCATTTGATAAAGAGAACTACAGCATTTGGAAAAGAAAAATCTTGTTGTTTATCAAAGCTGCAAATCCACTATACCCAGGTATACTCGAGAATGGTCCTTTCATACCAAGAAAGGAAATTGAAGCCACAACAGTGAATGGTGAGATTGTTCCTGCACATTGGGTTCCCAAAGATCCCTCAGAAATCTTGGAACCTGAAAAGGAGAAAATGGTGCTAGATGATCATTTGCAACTTATCTTGCTCGATTCTCTCACGCTGGATAAAGCCATGTGTGGAAGTGTGATAAGCTGCACATCAGCCAAGGAGATGTGGATCAGGTTAGCCTTACTCTGTGAAGGAAGTGAAGAGATTAATGGCAACCAAAGGCAAATTCTAATATCTCAATATGAGGCATTCATGGCCAAGCCTGGTGAAGACTTAACCTCCATGTTTGAAAGGTTCAGTAAGCTCTTAACTGAATTACAGATACATGGCAAGTACTATGACAGAAAAGAATTAAATGTCAAGTTCCTGCTCACACTGCCTGATCACCTTGAACACAAGACAATAGCCATACGAGAAGGAAGAGATCTCAACAATATAACCTTTGAGACACTTTATGGTATTCTGAAATCTTATGAACTCGAACTCTTTCAAAAGAGAGCCATACAAAGTGGAACAAGGAACAAGATGGCTAATATGTCAAGTGCCCTAGTAGCACATGTGCCAAGGATCACACAGCCAAGTGAAGTACTACAGATCACACCATCAACCCCAACACAGACCTTGAAGATAGAAGAGGTGGTTGAAGATGATGAGAAAGTGGTACTACAGCTCAAAGATGTGGAAGATGAAGACTTCTACACAATGGAGGAACTGGAAAGCATGGACAACCCTACTATGGCTTACATGGCCAAAAAGTTCAAGAACTTTAGGTTCAAGAAGGATAGGTCATACAAGCCTCAAGGCCAAGCATCCAAGTTCAGCAAAGGAAGCTCATCAAAGGCTGCTGTGGGAAGTTCAACCAAAGGAGGATACAAAACTGGATTTGTGGATAGATCAAAGTTCAAATGTTACAACTGTGGAGAACCTGGTCATTTTGCTACTGAATGCAAAAGACCCAAACAGGTTCAAAGATATGAGAAAGGAACTGGTGGATACTCCAAGAAAAATCAAGGTAGAGCCTATGTGGCTGAAGGAAAGTGTTGGGATGATTCTGATGATGAAGAAGAGGAAGAATATGTCAACCTAGCTCTCATGGCTAGCACTGATGAGGTAGCATCAACACCTTCAAGTCAGGTACCTTCACTTGTCTTACTTGATATGTCTACTGATGAGTATAAGAAAACCATTAAAGACTTAAGTGCTGAAATGTTCAATGTCTATACTAGCTTGTCTGCTGCTAATGAGGAAATCTCTAGACTAAGTAAGCTAAATGAAACACTTCAGTCTGAAAATGATTCTCTTGTTCTCAAAACCAGTTCACTAGGCTCTTTAGCTCAAGAGAATGCTAAACTTAAAAATGAATTAAAATGTGCTAAGGAGGTTGAGGAATTCCTGAGGAATGAGATTGCTGAAAATGAATTTAAGATTAAGGCCTATAGAAACTCATCAAAGATAGTTCAGGATTACAATGATAAGCATACAGAAAATCAGTCTGTTGGTATAGGTTTTTCTTATGGTAGAAGACCTGGAAAGGAAACTGTGATTCAAGATTATCCTGGAAATGCTGCTGTCAAACCCACCATTCTCAAGAAAGTTAAAACTCCTATTTTCAAAGCTGCTGAAATTGAGTTTGATGAAGAAGCCATGCTCATCAAACAAGAAATTCTTGATGAGGATGAAGGTGTTGACAGCACATTCAAGGATGGAAAGGATACTGTCACAATCCCCAAGACAGTAAACTTACCAAGCAATCAGACAGTAAGTTCAAAAGATGCTGTCACAGTTGGCAAGACAGAATCTTTCAAAGATACTGTCAAGAATGGTTCCAAGACAGCAACTTTCAAACCTTCTGTCAAGACAGTAGGAATAAAAGATATTGTCAAGGAAAGTTCGACAGCAACTTCTGAACATACTGTCAATCCAGTAACTCCCAAGTCTAAAAACAGAAATGGTAAGGTAGGTGTCAATAAAGGAAATGGATACACTAATGTTGGAGGTGCTTCTAGGAAACTGTGCAATAACTGTGGATCTACTCATCACTTAACACATGTTTGTAAGAAACCAATTGAGGATAAGATCAATGCTACTGAACTCAATGGTAACTTACACAGAACCCCCCTTATGCATAGAACTATGAGTGTCTGTAATAACATTGATTGTATGCCATGCAAAATCACTGCCATGAGTACATGCTTTAACTTACCTGTTCTCTCTACTGAAAAATGCTCATACCTAAACATTGTTGAGACTTCTGAGCCTGCTGGCAACAGCAAAAAGGCTTCATCCACTAAGAAAAGGACCAAGTCCAATTCTAAACCTAAGTGGGTGAAAAGAGAAGTCAAACAGGAAGTCTTTGATAATGCTTGTGATGTTGTGACTGAAAGAAACTCAGGAAACACTGAAACTGCAGGACCCAACAAAGATTGGGTACCATATGCAACTTAGAAACATTCTGTTTTGCAGGGTAAGAAGAAAAATCAGGCCATGTGGATTATTGACAGTGGTTGCTCAAGACACATGACAGGTGATAAAGCCCTGCTATCACATTATGTAGAGAAAGCTGGCCCAATCATAACCTTTGGAGACAACAGCAAGGGTTACACAGTGGGATATGGCTGTCTGGAAATTGGAAATGTTGTCATTGAAGATATTGCTCTTGTGGATGGATTGAAGCACAACCTACTCAGTGTCAGCCAATTCAGTGACAGAGGATTTAAGGTTGACTTTGATATGATGGTGTGCAACATCTATCACAAGAAGGATGGAAGCCTCTCTCTAAAAGGGGTCAGAAAAGGAAGCCTGTTTGTTGCTGATCTAAGCTCAACAAAGAAGGATAAAGTTTACTGTTTTTACAGCAAAGCTACTGTTGGTGACAGTATGCTTTGGCACAGGAAGCTCTCACATCTCAACTTCAAAACAATGAACATTCTAATGAAGAAAGAGTTAGTGAGAGGTTTGCCCCAACAGGAATTCTGTCAAGAAGGATTGTGTGAAGATTGTCAAATGGGCAAACTGAGAAGAGCTGTGCACAAGTCCAAGCAAGTAAACACCAACACAGAAGCACTCAAGTTAATTCACATGGATCTCTTTGGACCAGTCAATGTACCATCTATGGCCAGAAAGAGATATGCCTTAGTAATGGTGGATGATTACTCAAGGTACACTTGGGTGAAACTTCTTGAATCCAAAGATGAAGCTGCTCAAGTGATTATTGATCAAGTCAGAGTTCTTGATAGAACCCCAAACTCAAAAGTTCAAATCTTGAGGAGTGACAATGGTACAGAATTCAGAAATGCCACACTTGGAAATTTCTGCAAAGATGAAGGAATTGTACAACAATTCTCTGCTGCAAGAACTCCACAGCAGAATGGAGTTGTAGAAAGAAAGAACAGGACTCTCATTGAAGCAGCTAGAACTATGTTGCATGATGCTAAGCTGCCAACATATTTCTGGGCTGAAGCTATCAACACAGCCTGTTATACTCAGAACAGAACCATGATCAACAAAACTAATGCAAGCACACCTTATTGTCTGCTAACTGGAAAGAAACCTACTGTCAAATATTTTCATGTGTTTGGAAGCAAATGCTTTATGATGAAGGATAATCATGAGAAGAAAGGAAAATTTGACACCAAGGCTTTTGAAGGACTATTCATGGGTTACAGCACAGAAAGGACTGCCTACAGAGTTTATGTTATGGAACACAGGATTATTGAAGAAAGTGTTAATGTCACATTTGATGAAACCAAGTTTCCAAGACTGCATGAAGAAGGAAAGATGCAGACATTCAGATTTGAGAATCAAGGATACCTGGAAGCTGAGGAGATTGTGGATGAAGAACCTAGCTTCACTCAAGTTGTTGAAGTTGATAAAGATACTGTCAATGCCACTACTGTCAACCAAACTCCAGCTCAGTCACAGACCATATCCTCTAACATTCATGACAGTGATGACTCTGGAGACAATGAAGAACATGGTGGAGACAATGGAATTGATGAGCATTCAACTCAACAAGCTGAAGCAAATGTTCCTGTTCAATCAAGTAGCTTGCCCAGAATCACCAGGTGGAACAAGGATCACACAAATGACCTTATCATTGGTGATCCTAATTCTGGAGTGAGGACAAGGAACAAAGTCTCTGCTGACAGCATGTTTTCATGCTTCCTGTCACAAATGGAACCCAAGACAATTGATGAAGCATTGTTGGATTCTGACTGGGTGATAGCCATGCAAGAAGAGCTAAATCAGTTTGAAAGAAACAATGTATGGAAATTGGTTCCAAGACCTAAGGGAAAGTCAGTTATTGAGACCAAGTGGGTTTTCAGAAACAAACTTGATGAAAATGGATTGGTGACAAGGAACAAAGCAAGGCTAGTGGCTAAAGGTTACTGTCAACAGGAGGGAATAGATTATGATGAGACATTTGCTCCTGTTGCAAGACTTGAAGCTATAAGAATCTTTCTAGCTTATGCTGCACACTGCAACTTCAAAGTATTTCAGATGGATGTCAAAAGTGCCTTTCTAAATGGAGAGCTGGAAGAAGAAGTGTATGTGGAACAGCCACCAGGGTTTGAGGATGCTGAAATGCATAATTTTGTGTACAAACTCTTCAAAGCTTTGTATGGACTAAAGCAAGCACCCAGGGCATGGTATGACACACTTTCCACCTTTCTTCTGGAAAACCAGTTTACCAGAGGAGTGGTGGACAAGACACTTTTCTACAAACATCATGGCAAGGACATCATTCTGGTACAAATCTATGTGGATGACATCATTTTTGGTTCTACAAATGAGAAGCTGTGTGAGAAGTTTTCCCATCTCATGAGCAACAAATATGAGATGAGCATGATGGGAGAACTGTCATTCTTTCTGGGGTTACAAATTCTTCAACAAACTGATGGAATCTTCATAAGTCAAGCTAAGTATATCAAGGAACTTCTCAAAAAGTTCAACTTGGAAGATTCATCTCCTGCAAAGACACCAATGTCCACAGCAACTAGTCCGGATCTTGATCCTAAAGGAAAGAAAGTTGACTCAAGCACCTATAGAGGCATGGTAGGATCCCTCCTATACCTAACTGCTAGCAGACCTGACATCATGTTTGCTACATGTCTCTGTGCAAGGTTTCAAAGTGATCCAAAGGAGTCACACTTGGTAGCCATCAAGAGAATATTTAGATACTTAAAAGGCACTCCTAACCTAGGCCTTTGGTATCCTAAGAATACTGGATTTGATCTAATTGGTTACTCAGACTCAGACTATGCTGGATGCAAGATTGACAGAAAGAGTACTACTGGTAGCTGTCAATTTCTTGGTGGAAGATTGGTCTCATGGTTTAGCAAGAAGCAGCATTCAGTTTCTACCTCAACTGCAGAAGCTGAGTACATTGCTGCAGGCAGTTGCTGTGCACAAATTCTATGGATGAAAAGTCAACTTCTAGATTATGGTCTAGTGTTAAGAGAAATTCCTATTTACTGTGACAACACTAGTGCCATAGCCATCTCATACAATCCAGTTCAACACTCTAGGACAAAGCACATTGATATAAGACATCACTTTATCAGAGAGCATGTTGAACAAGGAACTGTGAAGCTGATTTATGTCCCAACTGACAAGCAACTTGCTGACATCTTCACTAAGCCATTGGATGAAGCAACCTTCAACAGGTTGGTAAGTGAATTGGGAATGCTGAATCTGGTATGTTAATTTACTAAGGTTTCTAAATTTTTAATTCTTATTGAAGCTCATGACAGCAACTTCAAACCTGCTGTCAAGAGAAGTTACTGTCTACTTGGTTTATGTCTGTTATGTGACAGCATGTGTTGATTTGACTTTTCATGACAGTATTTTGTGCCAGTCTCATACTTTTAAACCGTGTATGACTTTAATGTGGTTATCCGTTAAGTTTGAGAGTTAAAAATCTGTTCCATTGGACTTTCACACTCTTTTGCATTAATCTGTAGGATTAAAGGAGGACACGACCATTAATTACTTTTGTGGTAGTTGTATGGGTACTCTAACTGTTGACCATTAGACTTTGATCCTTAGACGGTTTTGCCTATAAATTAACCTTAGGTTTCACCAGTCTGCTCTCAGTTTTAAAGTAAATAATGGAAAACAAAGTAGGAATCGAAGTTGGTCTAAAGAAGTGTGATAGTGAACCCGACAATGAAGAGATCGATGAGCTCTTTGAAATGCTGTTGGACGCCATGGATGAGATAGACGAGGAAAAGGAGGCCAAGGCTAAGGAAGAGGAGGCCAAGGCTATGGAAGAAGAGAAGGAGCTTCAGGCACTTCTTGAAAAAGAAGGCCGCTCTGAAGAAGAGATTAAGGAAGAAGTCTTAGAACTAGTTGATAAAATCATAGAATGATGTACTCAATGTTCAATATTAATGATTTTATTAACAATAATAAAAGTTCATGTTTATGTGGTTACTGAGTTTATGACTTGTCTGTGTAACTTGCTTAATATCTGTGTTTGAAAGATTACATTGCTAAATTCATATTCTGTTAATTTTAGGTTAAGTATATGAGCAACGCATTCTAATTAGTTCCTGACAGAAACAATTTCCCATTTAAATTACTGTCACAAAGAAGGATACTGTCCCGTGTCTCTTGACAGCAACCTTCTTGACAGCAGGGAAAGACTTTCTGTCACGACCTTTAAAGGATACTGTCACTCAAATGCTTAACGGTGACAGCATGTTTTTGCGCAATAGTTGCTGTCGCGCAAAACCTACTGTCACCACCACTTATTACTGACAGATTGTTTCTAGCGCACAGGTTACTGTCAACAATAGTGGACCGTTGTAATTGGATATTCACCCCACGATTGACAGTGAATAACGGGCAGTAACTCACGTGTTAAGAGAGTGGGTTAAGACACGTCCTTTAACTCCACTTTTTGAGCAAACGTTTGAGATACCCATATTTATTCTCCAGTTACTCAGACATATCACTCTCACAAAACTCAAGGCAAAATACTTTTCTTCAAGCAAAAAGCTACTTTCTCACTTTCTTCTTTTCTTGAAATCTCAATGGCCCCCAAACAGACTCTCTCTCAAACAAACTTTGCTGGCATCTTTTCCCCAAATGATGCTGGTGAAGGTTTCAAAGGACTAGTGTTTTTCTTGAACAAGTCCTATCTCGGTTATGCCATAACCTCAACCCCCATTCTCGACTTAGACAGACTTGAGGCGTTTTGGCAAACTGCTGTTGCTCAAACTGAGGGTGAGAACCCTGGTATTCAATTCACAATCTCTGGGCAACAATACATTCTCACAGCTGAGGTCATCAATACTGCTCTTGGAATTACACTGGAAGAAGGCCAAAACTTTGCTCCACTTGCTAATGATGACACTCTGAAGAAGCTCTTCTTGAAGATTGGGTATGCAGGCCCTATTCTCGAAGAGGGAACAACCAAGTGGTACCCGTCTGGTGAAATGGACAGGAAGTATCTAAGGAAGGAGTGGAGCATGATATTTGATGCAATGGTCAAGGTGTTCTCTACCAAGTCCACAGGCTGGAATGGGATACCCTCCTACATCAAGAAACTGACACATTCTCTTGTCCATGGATACAAGGTGAATGTTGGAGCTCTCCTCATGGCACAACTCAAAGCTGCCATAGGTAAGAAGGTATCACACTACCCTCGCTTTCTTATGTTGTGCATTAATTCATTCTGTGATTTTAATGATGCTGCTCCTCGTTTAGAGGCTTGCTCAGTTTTGAAAAAGAACACACACACTATTATCATCACAAAATCTCAATGCACATATTCCAATTTGTTTCACTCAGCACATGGTTGATCAAGTGTCCAACCTTGATTATCCATTACCTTCTGGTTATGATTCTTTTTCTCTTGAGAATGAAACTGAATTAGACCCAAATTCAGTTAACCCCCATTCAACACCATACACTCAGCCTAGGCCCTCTAGACTTCCCAAAGCCCAAAGAGAAGCCTTGCAAGAATCCAGAAAAAGATCCTTAGAAGCTGATGTTGGTGGTAGCTCTGTTAGTCAAGAGGGAGACAATGCACCTAGTGCAGCAAATAAGGAAGGTAGTCAAACAGAACCCACAGTGGTTCCCCCTGAGCCTAAGAAGAAGAGAGCTAGGAGGACCAAAACCACTGTCAGCCACCCTGCAGTCTCCCAAAAGACTGTAGAGGAAACCAGGGAAATAAACTCCTCCCTAGATGTGCCTTCTCAACAAGGGACATCTATTGAAATTGGCCTGTCTCCCAAGGCACCCTGTACAGAGTCTGCACAAACTCATGGTTCCCAACCTGAGATACCCCCACTTGAAGAAACACACAGTGAGTTAGGGCACAGTGAGGATTTCTCTACTCCTATTGATGGTTCACATGTTTCATCTGTGAATCAGCCCCCACTCTCTACTACACTTTCACCTTCTTCCTTCCCTACACATTCTTTTGTTTCTTCTCCACAACCTAGAGAAGGGGACAGTCCCAACCCTTCAGGTTTTGATCATCCATCTTCAATCATGGATGAGCCCCCATCTAGTGGTCCACAAGAACCCATTTCTCAAAGTGAGATGGACACCACTCCTCCAAACACTGAGCTAGGGCAAAGTGGTATTTTGTCAGAAAATGAAACAGCCAACACTTTGTCTGATCTCCAAGGAGCATATTACCTTCAGGAAGATGCTGTCACAGCCTCTGTTGCTGTCAAAGACACTGGGGATGCTACTGTCCTGGACACAGCTACTGTCAAAGGTGGAGAGAAAGATACTGTCACTACAGAACCTACTGTCACTCCACCTCCTAAAGATGCTGTCATGCCAGAACCTGCTGTCCAGACTCCAACTGACAGTACCATTCCTACTCAAGATGCTGTCCAGCCCTCCCAGCCTGATTTTGATGCTGTACTTGTTGAGGATGCCTCTGATGATGACCTACCTCTTGTCAAACTCCTAAAGGTACATTCTAAATCTTCTCCTTCCATGCATGTTAGTACTGCTCATACCCATGCATCTAGGTTGAGTGAGGGTGTGCAAAAGAAAAGAGAGATAAAAGAAAAGAGAGGTGAGCATAAAAATGAGAGGCAGCCAAATGAGCTGGCAAAAGGAGAGGGACTTGAGCATGTCCAGAGAGATATTGAGGGAGCCCACACTATTCAGGCACTAGGCCTTGAGAGTCAAACTGTGAGGGGTGATGAGATCACTCAAAAACACCCTGAGAGTGTGAGAACCCCCATAGCCTCCAGGCCCCTGACTTTTCCTTCCCCTCCAAGAAGGTTAAGGTCTGGTGGCCCCTCTGCTACTTTTGGTAACAGGATTGCAGCTCTTGAAGGATAGTGTGCTACTTTGGACTCCAAACTGGACTCTCTCTCTCAACTGGTGGTTGATGGTTTTGCTGCTACTCAACTCTCTATTCAGTTCCTTACTGACCTGGTAGCTGCCAACTCAACTAAGGGGGAGAAGGTAGCAAGATCAGAATCATTGCCTATTCAAGAATCAGGTGGAACTCAGGGGGAGCCTGTAGCTGTGGAGACCAGAGGGGGAGCTAAAAGGAAAGCAATGTCTAAGGGGGAGCAAGTCAAACCAAGCAGTGCAAAACCATAGGATAAAGCTGAAAAGCCTGTTGAAGTGGAAATGGATGGAGAAAGGGTGTTAATGTCAAAGGAAACTCAAGATGCATTGCAAAGAAGACCTGCATCTAGACATCCAATCTTGCCTCCTGTGGTGATTAGAGAACCTACTCCAGAAACTCAAGAAACTGCTTTACAGAAGAAATGGAGAGAAATGGAGGAACAAAACAAACTTGGGAAAGGTAAAGGGAAACTGCCTGAATCCATTCATGGTGGAATTATTTGGACAAATGGCACTGAATTTGATCAAGAGGAAGCCAATGTCTTGATGGTGGATTACAGGGAGAGCACATTACACAACCATGACAGTAAGTTTAGCAGTTTGGTGGAAGAAGCAATGAATGCTCCTAGCAACCGTCCAACCAACACCACAAAACTGTTAAAGGAACAAATTACTAGTGTCAGTGTAATGGTGAATGATGAGAAAAGATGGGTTGTAAGTATTTATCTCACTTCTGGCATATCTTATTTCATCACAATGCAGCTATTGCAGAGTCTGCCAGCAAAGGTGTTGTGTGCTTTGAAGGGAATGATCAGGGCAACTCAAACACCATTCAATGAAATATTGGATATGCAAATCCAGAACCTGATCACACAGAAGCTACCTGAAGTCTACTCAAATCCACCAAGTGTTTTTTACAGATCCAAAACTAAGGATGGCACAAGAAGGAACAGCTTCATGAATTTGGGTAGCCCATCCAGAATGGAAACCAAGTCAATTCTGAAGGTACTAGATGGAATACTCAGTTCAAATGCCAATCCAGGAAGAGTTCATGCTGTTCAAGAAATCTACAAAATGCTGGTGTTGAGAGACAAGGCACTGGGAGCTAGAATGAAGGAGCTAATCACTAGAGCCAATGCCAAAAGAAATGATCAAGGTGGAAGTTGCTTCTATAACATTCCTCCCCATGATGATGATGATGATGATGAAGATGGTGAGGATGGAGGTGGTGAAGCTTCTGGAAATGCTGGAAATGCTGGTGGAAGTAATTCTGGGAATACTGGTATTCAATCCCAGAATGAAGGCAATGAAGAAACTCCTAGCCAGGAAAAGAAAGATGCTGGTGCAACAGATGAAGAGGAGTCAAGAATACTGGAAGCTTTGGAGGCAAGCATTCTTAGATGTGCTATTGACTGCATAAATGCTGAAAAAGATGTTGTCACCAAAGGTACTGTCGACAAGGATAGTGTCATAGAAGATGCTGTCTTGGAAGATGCTGTCGACAAGGGTACTGTCAAGGAAGGTTCTGTCAAGGATGAAGCCAAGGCTACTGTCAAGTCCAAAAGACTGAAAGCTAAAGCTAAGGCATGGTTTTCTAGACAGAAACCTACAGGGAAGCACAAGTACTCAGGAAAGGAAAAGGCCACTGGATTTGGCAGGAATCTCAAAAAGCCAATTCAATCAATTCCTCCCAACAGTCTCAAGATTCAACAAATGCAATCAAGAGAAATCAAGAGCGTTGAGGTTAAGCTGGATGCAAATCAAGAGGCCACTGAGTACATTCTGTGGTGGGAAGAATCAAGGTCAGCCAAGATTGACAAGGACTTCAATCTGGTAGCCACATCAACCAAGAAAAGTACATCAACCATAGATAAAAGAAGAATTGATTTCTTCTACCTGGAAAGAATGGTAGAGTTGCTGGAGAGCTATGATGATGTTTCAAAGGCTGTCATGGAACATGTTCTAAAATATCAGGCAGATAGGGATGCTGAATTTTATCAGAAATTTGGCTATAACTTTGCAGATTTTGATGATGCTGATATTCTTACTGATCTCCCAGCCTCTCCTATACCATACCACTGGTACTATGAGTTTGATGATTTACCCACAGAAGAAGGGCAAACCCAACCAACTAAGGAAGGGGAACCCAAGCCAAGCAAACAACCTGAATCTTCTGAATATTCTCAAACTCAGTCAGAACTTGATAAGAAGGAAGCTGAATTACTGGAAAAACACAAGGCCTCTAACAAGGCAGAAAGTGAAGCTCCAAATTATCAACCATATATGCTGGAAAATCCCCTAAGAGTCAAGTTCCTAAAAGAAGAAATCTATGTTTGCAGCTTGCATAAGCTTAAAACATCCACTCTGAAGGATTTACAGTATATGGTAGTTGGTTCAATTCATCCCTTGGAACAGATTTGTTCTGATGAGATAGAGAAGTTATTGGAAGGGAGAAAAGGAGAAGACTCAAAACTGGACAAGCAAAGAAGGAAGTCTCTCAATGCTTATCCTGGAAGTAGATTCAAGCTCATTAATGAAGAACTTCATTTCAGAACCTATCCATATGATATAGAGCAATGGCTGAATCTCAGGGATGTTAGTTCTCTCATATCCCCTTCCATAAAGAAGATCATTGATGAAGTAGAGGATGATGCAGTGTCTGCTGCTGAAATTTCTCATGTAGAAAGTCTAAGAAGCTGCTTGGCAGAAGCTCTCAAAAGAGAGGATGCAGCAAGACAGAAGAGGAGATCTCAAGCTAAGTGAAAATTCTTAAATTCTGATCTTGTTAGTTAAGTTGTCAGCACATATTGTAAATTTGTTGTTATTTTCCATAAAAACAAATTGGGGGAGATTGTTGGGATTTATGGGTGATAGCATTGAAATAACTTAACTTTGATTGTACTTAATTTTTCAAATTAAGTAGAACATACTGTCATAGCCAAAGTATGTTCTTGTAATCAGTATGTAATGTTATTCTAGTTGTATTGTTTGAAAGAAGTTCACTTATGTGTTCAAGCCTCAAAGAATGCTTTTTGGATGACAACATGAATAAAGGTTACTGTCCTAAAGCTGTGACAGTAAGATTACAAGAAGACAGAATGTTGCAAGTCACGACAGCATATTCACTCTGACAGCAACATTGGCGGAAGACTACGCGACAGCAACTATTGCCCTCGACAGCAAGTTTGGGATCCTCGACAGCACTCTATGCGGGGAACTCATACTGTCACCAAAAGATCATTCCTGTGACAGCAAGCTTTGCGGCAAAAGTAACTGTCTCAATAAAGATCCTTATGCTAGGTATCTTTCTCAGTCAAATCCCGTGACAGTTTAAATGTTCAAGAAACAGGCGTGATGCAGTATCCCTAAGCTGCACCAAGTCTGCAAGACTACGACAGAAGCTTCAAGCACTGCAAAACAAAAGCGAATCAATTCAAGAGCAAGGTCAAGTCTTTATCTGCTGAATTGGTTTAGCTGGAAATGGAATGAATCTAGGTTGCTTTCTTTGTAATGTATATCTGACATGTTAGCAATTTAGGAAAGTCACATGGGTAAGACAATCTGTAAGAAGCTGCCACTTGACAGTGACAGCAGCTTCACAAACCCGTGACTGATAGTGATAGGGTTAGTCTTATACCTACTATCAATTCATTCTAGAATTGTAACGAAGACAAGCAAGTGTCTTTGAAGAAAACCCGAAGCTCGAGAATTCTTTCTTGAGGTTGTAGCAACACTTTGCAAAATAAATAAAACATTTATTTTGTGAATCTTGTTCTTACTGAATATTGTTCGTGATTGCATATATTGCTGATAACGTTTAATCTTGATTTTAGTTGTTGAAATTTAGATTGAATTTTATCAGTATTGCATTCATCCCCCCCCCCCCCCCTTCTGCAATACACAAGGACTAAACAAAGCTTTAGCATAAAAACAATTAACTTCATCTTGGGATCCTGAGTGCAGATCAGCTATGAACAAGTCACCTTTCCTTACTCCTTGAAGAGCAGGCTTTCCATTCTTCTTGTGAAGGATCTGACACTTCTCTCTTTCAAAGGAAACAGCATATCCTCTGTCACAGAAATGACTGATGCTGAGAATATTGAACCTCAGACCTTCCACAAATGATACATCTTCAATGATAACAATTCCAAACTTCAAACAGCCATATCCTTTCGTAATACCCTTGATGTTATCTCCAAAGGTAACTACTGGGCCAGCTTTCTCAACCAAATCTGATAGCAGGGCTCTATCTCCGATCATATGCCTTGAACAGCCACTGTCAAGAATCCACATAACACGGTTTACCTGTTTAACTCCCTGCAATATCAAATTGATTAGTCCTTCCTCGGAACCCAAACATGATTGGGTCCGGCACACTTAAAGAACTGGCCTTTGTCAGGCAAAACAACCTTTTTAGCCACAACTACTTCAACCTCTTTCACAAAAGAGCGTTTCCATTTATAGCCAGCCTTAACACATTTCTGAGTAGGCTTAGGGATAAATGAATCCACTCTAGTCTTAGGAGGACTAGTAGTCTTAGCTTTAACATGCTTCTTATTATTAACATGTTGACGTGGAGCAGTCTTATTATCAGATACATGCTTACTATTAAAATAAGCATACATAACATTAAAAGCACAAGACATGCAATTAATCACACCACATGCTTTATGAGAAGAATTAACAGCAGGCATGTTA
Source organism: Heracleum sosnowskyi (assembly GCA_030848705.1). Lineage (NCBI taxonomy): Eukaryota > Viridiplantae > Streptophyta > Magnoliopsida > Apiales > Apiaceae > Heracleum > Heracleum sosnowskyi. The sequence continues at coordinate 43,650,537 of CM061235.1, read as the reverse complement.
GTACTACAGTTGTTTTGATCCAACTTATGGATATCTGATTTAGTCTTTTTAGTTGCAACAACTTTGACTGGTTTATCAGACATAAACTTGTTGGACTGTTCAACTTCAAAAGCAAGATCTTCTTCACGAATCTCTTCTGCAATGATAATAGAGTATTCATTCAGAGTATCTGCTTGGGACTTTCTAAAGAAAGTTTATCAATACCCTTAAGCACATCAGGAATACCCCTTTCTTCAGGACTGACTCTATTAGGGGTATTTATGCTTAATTTACCAATAGACTCATTATAGTCATACCCTATTCCTACGGTCTGACTAATACTTTGTTTATTGATAATTTCTTTGGCAGTCTTACAAGAGTTGAAGTAAGCATTAGCTTTAGTCTTCAGCTCACAAATCTGATCCTTGAGAATGGTTTCCAGTTGAATATAACATTTAACCCTATTCTCAAGAAATGCTATTTTCTCAGTAAGTTCATCCTGATTAACATGCACTAGTTTTAATTCTTTTACCTCCTGTTCAAGAGCTGTGTTCAAAAGAATTATTCTATCATTTTCAGTGTGTGCACAAGAAATAGTACCACTAAGATGACGAATCATTTCAGTGTCAGTGAACTTTACCTCTGACATGTATGCAGATGAAGTGCTTGCCTCTTTAGCCACTAAAGCAAGGTTCCCAATCTCACCTGCTTCTTCATCACTGTCAGTGTCATCCCAACTCTTTCCTTCAGCAACATAGGCTTTCCCAATCTTGTTCTTCTTGCTAGAATCAAATGTGTTTCTTGTCACTTTCTTTGGCTTTCTGCATTCAGTAGCAAAGTGACCCAACTCATTGCAATTGTAGCATCTGATTGTGCTCCTCTCCACAGTTCCAGTTTTGTAGCCACCCTTTATGCTACTTGAAGAGGAAGATCCACCTCTCTGAAATCTGGGCCTGAACTTAAGATTGGGATTCCTTTTGAATCTGAACTTCCCAAACTTCCTTACTATCAAAGCCAAATCACCATCCTCCAGCTGATCAAGTTCCTCTAAAGAATAGAAGTCACCACCAGATTGATCAATGGATGTTAATCCATATTCAGCATCAATAACATTCATGTTAGAACTGGAAGGTTGAACAGCCTTCACTTCCAGTTTCTGTGGGACTTCAGCAGCCAATGCAGTAGAAGTACTAACTATCCTCCCAGTTCCATATAACTCATCCTGTTGAATCTGCTCCAGCTCATAGGTCTTCAGAACACCATACAGTCTTTCCAAAGCAATCTCTCCCAGATCTCTTGCTTCTCTAATGGCAGATATTCTGTGCTCCAAATGACGTGGAAGTGTAAGTAGGAACTTCTTGTTAATGTCCTTGATAGTGTAGCGCTTCCCATTGAGATTCAGATCATTGATTAATTTGTTGTATCTCTCAAAAACCTCAGAGATACCTTCACCAGGGTTTGATCTGAAATGCTCATATTGAGAGGTGAGAATTTCCAGCTTATTCTCTCTAACTTCCTCTGTCCCCTCATTGATTATCTCTATGGTTTCCCAAATGTGTTTGGCAGTATCACAGTTTAGGACATGATTATGCATGATAGGATCAAGACAATCAACAAGGATCAACTGTAGACAGGCATCCAAGGTAACATCCTCTTTTTCATCAGGAGTGTAGTCCTTGGGATCCTTAGGGTACATCCTAGCAGCCCTAGTAACAATCTGATTCTCTATAAGTTCTCCCTCAATAATCATAGGGACTTTGGGACCATTCTTCAGCACATCAAAGTATTTAGGATTAGCAACTTTAATAAATAGGAGCATTTTCTTCTTCCACATAGGATAATGCTCCTTGCTGAACATGGGGATTTTGACTGTACCCACTTTCTGTGTAGTAGACATCTTTTGAGATTTTTAGGAATAATAAAAAATTCAGAGTTTAAGAAAAATCTCAAAACAATTGGATCTTTGATTTGTATATCAATCAAAAGGCTCTGATACCAATTTTTAGGTCCTGATAAGTTTGTAGAAGGGGGGTTGAATACAAACTATACTGTTTTATCGAATTTGTCCTTTGAATAATTTAACAATTAAGAACAAATTAATGCGGAATATAAATGAAACAAGATTCAAGTTAAATATAAACTATATTAAACTTGAAGGGTGTTGCAAATACAGTACGGATTACAAAGTATTTATCTCAAACAAATTAATACAAATTTAGAATAAATTCGACATGAACTTTTCTAATATTTGTAATAAAAAGATCGAATGCTAAAAGCAATGTTCGAGATAAATTCTAGGGATATAAATCCGCTAGATAATCAAAGCAATACAAGTAATCAACTTCTAGTGGTTTGGATTTAACAATACAAACTAGAATTAATTGCTTGAGAAGAAATGAGATCAAATGCTTTGCTGTTCTTCAGAGAAAATGCTGTGATGATTTGATGATAAAGTGTGTTAGCATTCTTCTATCCAACCTCGGGTAAATACCTTTTTAGTAGTTCTGTATGACCTCAAATCAGCTGTATGACCTTTTGATTAATTCAATATGACCTGATTAATCAAATGAAAACACTTGTATGACCTGAGAAATTATGCTCGGTAGAACCAAGGATGAGTAGTATGACCTCTAAAATCACTCGGTATGACCTGTTGATAATACTCTACTGGTATGACCTGGCATAACTATACCTGTATGACCTGAGATGTCGGTATGACCTAGCACCTTTACAGGGTAGGTCATACCGAGCAAAAGAAAGGTCATACAAGTTAATTTAGAAAATCCTTTTAATTTATTTAGATAGATTAAATTAAAGATTAAATTAATTCTTTTATAGAATTAAGTTAATAAATAATTTAGCCAACTAAATTAGTTAATTTAATAAATTAATTATTTCTTATAGAATTAATTTATTAATTAAATTAATTTAACAGAAAAGAAGATAATCTAAAAATCAAGCTTCCTCTAATAACTGAAAACCACTGAATGTAGATGATTAAACTCCACTAAATGACGTCGTCATTCAATGCACTGTCTGGTTCATGAATAACTGACTTCAATGAAAATTCTTCATCTTTAAACATATAAAACTGTGGCTTCTTTTCTTTAGCTCTGAATAAACTCTGTATCCTGTATTTATTTTGTCACCAACTGGAAATCTCTGTCACTGTAGTAAATCCACTTTCTTGAATACTTCACTGAGGCTTGAACAATAAATTGAACTTCTTTCAATATAGAATAACTTCAAGTCTGTAGATGACTTTAATTCTTCATACTCTTGACTGATGTAATCTTCTGAGATTCCTATGACACAATGATTTATTATTTACTTATTACATACTTGTTTAAGTTGAGTTGTTTCCTCGAAATACGAATAGGCCTATACATATGCCTTTCAGAGATAGTGAAGATTTTAATAGCTCTAAAGGTATAATTGTAGTTTTTGATTAAACGATCTAGAACTTTATATATATATATATATATATATATATATATATATATATATATATATATATATATATATATATATATATATATATATATATATACTAGCTTATATCCCGTGCGACGCACGGTCTTCTTTAATATTTTCTTATTTTTATTTAGATTTTAGTTATTATATATAATTTGATAAAATTCTAATATATATATACCGGATTTATAAATCTAACAATTTAATATCTAAATTTAATATATTCTTGACGTAATCTGTAGTAGTATTTTAGATATTAAAATATAAAATATTTTAAAATAACAGATCTAATGATTCGTATTTTTTTACTCTTAAAAATCTAAAAAGGGACTCAAATGTAAATATCAAAATATGTGCTCGTGCAATATACCGAGTTTATTTGAATATACTATTACTTTTATTTTCATTAATTATCTCGTTTAAATTGAATGTTAAAAAAATTATAATAAACATGAATTTCATAAGTTTAATATAATAATATTACCAATATATCTGTCTTTTGCCGTGTTATTTTTAATTTGAACATGAGTTGTTTCAGTTAAAAAATATAAAACAAGTAATATTCTTAAAAAGACAATTAGTTACTTATTCACAATTATATAAATTATATTACTTTTTTTATATATGTCGTCTGCATTATTTTTAGAAAATTAGTTGTTTAAGTTAGAAAATATAAAAGAGGTAATGTGTTTTAGCTGAAAAGAATAAATAGTTATTTATTAATATTTATATAAAACAATATTACCATTGTATATTTATTTTGCATGTATTATATTTAGAAGATAAGTTGTTTTAGTTAGAAAATATAAAACAAATAATGTGTTTTAGCTGTCGGTTATAAATATATAATAATATTACCATTTTATATATATGTTGCCCGTCTTATTTTTAGAAAATGATTTGTTTTAGCTGAAAAAGGTAATTGGTTATTAATAAATTGGTTTCCATATATGTGTATTTAGAAGATGAGTTGTTTTATTTAAAAATATAAAAATAATATGTTTTAGCTGAAAAAGGTAATCGTTCATAAATATATTTATATTACCATATTATATATATGTTGCCCGTTTTATTTTTAGAAGATGAGTTGGTTTAGTTTAAAAATAATATAAAATAGGTACTGTACTGAAAAAGGTAATTGATTATTAATAAATTGGTTATAGATAGGCCCGTGAATCGGCCCAAATACCGACCGACCGACCGACTGACCGACCGACCAAAACTTTTAATGTTTCGTCTTTAATAATATAGTATAGATATATACTAGCCTATAACCCGTGCAAGACACGGGCCTTAAAAAATAATAAACTAAAAAATTTAATGTGAACGGAAAATATTAAAATAAAAGTAAAAATTAATATGATAAATTATAAAATGAGAAACTTAAATATTAATTGGAACGTAAAAAAATATTAAAAAATACAGATGGGGCTCATGAAGATAAATGAGGTATTATTAATATTATTTTATAATAAAATAATATTAATAATAAGGAGAGATAGAAAATCTAACATGTTTAAATTAAAAAAAATAACTGCCCTTGATATTTTTAGAAGTGTTTTAATTATATTAATTATATTTATTAAAACAATACGTTGACATGTTAAAATAAGTAAGTTTTTTTAATAAGGACAAATAGGAAAGCTAACATGTTTTAATTAAAAAAAAGTAACTACCTATAATATTTTTAGATGTGTTTTAATTATATTAATTGTATTTGTTAAAAAATACGTTCACTTGTTAAAATAGGTAAGTTTTTTTAAATAATTAAAAGTATTAAAATAAGTTTTAAAATATATAAGTAAGGGGTGCACTTGATATTTTTGGAAAATAGAGATTTTAGTGATAACAAATATAAAAGATAATATATTTTAATTTAAAGGTAATTGCACGTGATATTTTTGGAAAAGAAGTAGATTTTGTTAGAAAACAAATGTTTTAATTATAAAAGGCAATCACTTAGTTAATATTTTTATATTATTTTAGTATTTATTAAATAGAGTATTAAAATAGATTTTAAAATAAATAAGTAAGGATTGCACTTCATATTTTTGGAAAATAGAGATTTTAGCGATAACAAATATAAAAGATATTATGTTTTAATTTAAAGGCAATTGTCGTGATATTTTTGGAAAAGGAGTAGATTTTGTTAGATTTGTTTTTTAATTATAAAAGGTAATCAGTTAGTTACTATTTTTATATTATTTTATTATTTATTAAATACAGTATTAAAATAGGTTTTAAAATAAATAATTAAGGATTACACCTCATATTTTTGGAAAACATAGATTTTAGTAATAACAAATATAAAAGGTAATGTGTTTTAATTTAAAGATAATTGTAATGATATTTTTGGAAAAGGAATAGATTTTGTTTGAAACAAATAATTTTAATTATAAAAGTCAATCATCTAGTTACTATTTTGGTAACTTGACAATAATACAATTCCATAAAAGATTTGATTTGTAGTAGCTTTCGTTATCCTAAAAAGAAAGAAGTATATTTATAGCAGTGTATCCTAAATTTAAACAAATTAGATCCCACATTTCCATTTTTTTGATTAGATTTCAATATTATTTGATTTTCATGTAGTAAAAAATAGTGAAATATTAATGTAGAATAAAACTTTCCCGAATTTTGATTATATTATTAATTTATTAATTAGAAAAAGTACCGAAAATCAAAAATTAACCGAAAACCGAAAACCAAAATTTTCAATGTTTCGGCTTTAATAATACTAGCTTAAAACCCGTGTGATGCACAGATTGTTAATTATTATTTTATTATTATATTTTTAATATTTTATTAATTGTATTTGTTAAAAAAATAAGTAGACATGTTAAAATAGTTAAATACTTTTAATTAATTAAAAACATTAAAAACAAATTTTAAAATAAATAAAAATAAAAAATGTAACATATATTTATTTTAAAAGGTAAATGTCCGTGATATTTTTGGAAAATGAGGTTTTAAAATTTAATAATTAAAAGTATTTAAATTCGTTTTAAAATAAATCAGTAAAGAGTTTCCTATGATATTTTTGAAAAAAAAATGAATTTTAGTGAGAAAAATAGAAAAAGTAAATTGAAAAAGACAATTTCCCGTGATATATTTAAAAAAGAAGGGACTTTGTTAGAAAAAAATTATAATGTGTTTTAGAGTAATTGGTTATAAATATGTATTTGATTATTTATATTTTAATATTCTTAGTGATTGCATTTGTTAAGAAAAATAAGTAGACATGTTAAAATAGGTAAATTTTTAAAAAATAATTATAATATTATAGGTTTAAAAATAAATAAATAAAGGTTTGTCCGTGATATTTTTAGAAAATGAGGGGTTTTAGTAAGGAAAAATAGAAAAACTAACATGTTTTAGTTAAAAATGTAATTGCCATGTTTGAAAAAGTAGGGGGATTTGTTAGAAAAAATAATGTATTTTAGGGAAAAATGTAATTTGTTATAAATATGTAATATTATTATTTAATAATATATTTCTATAAATAAGTAAGGTTAATTAAGTAAAAACACGAAATACAATTAAGGGCAATTAAGTAAAATCACAACGTACCGTACCGAACAACCAAACTTTTAATGTTTCGTCTATTATATAATAGTATTGATTATATATATATATATATATATATATATAAAATTCAAAACAAAACATAATTTTATATTAGAAATATTATTTTATTTAAAAACGTATTTTGTAGAATGTTTTTTGAGAAAATTTAGAGATATTATTATAAAGCTGCTGCGAAGCGCGGCTTAGTAAACTAGTCAATATACTTATATAAAGGAGAAGACGGGGGCGTTGATGTGGCGCCTCTAGAATCGCTCCGTTCTATTTTTCTAATTTTCTCAATTTTTTTCAATTTTTAATTTTAATAATTACAATTTTCTTTATTATTTTCGATTTTGTAGGAATGTAATTGAAAATTACACTTTTCAAACTTGATAGAACTTTCTTTTATTATTTTCAAACTTCATAGAACTTTCTTTGATTTAGAAAATTATAACTTCCTTATTATTTTCGAACTTGTAGGACTTGATAGAACTTTTTGTAGGATTAATAGAACTTTCTTTTATTATTTTCTATTTTTCTAATTTTCTCAATTTTTTTCAATTTTTAATTTTAATAATTAAAATTTTCTTTATTATTTTCGATTTTGTAGGAATGTAATTGAAAATTACACTTTTCAAACTTGATAGAACTTTCTTTTATTATTTTCAAACTTCATAGAACTTTCTTTGATTTAGAAAATTATAACTTCCTTATTATTTTCGAACTTGTAGGACTTGATAGAACTTTTTGTAGGCTTAATAGAACTTTCTTTTATTATTTTCAAATTTGATAGAACTTTCTTTGATTTTGAAAATTACAACGTCCTTATTATTTTCGATTTTGTAGGACTTGATAGAACTTTCTTTGATTTAAAAATTTTCTTTGATTTAGAAAATTACAACTTCCTTATTATTTTTGAATTTGTAGGACTTGATAGAATTTTCTTTGATTTATAAAATTACAACTTCCTTATTATTTTCGAATATGTAGGCTTGATAAAACTTTCTTTTATTATTTTCAAACTTCATAGAACTTTATTTGATTTAGAAAATTATAACTTCCTTATTATTTTCGAATTTGTAGATTACACTTTTATTATTTTCAAACTTGATAGAACTTGATATTTGAAAATATCTTTTATATATATATAAAGGAAAATCCTTAAGAGTTCTAGAATCGCTCGATTCATATTTATCTAATTTTCTAGAGTTCCTGAATTTTAATTCAATAAATTTAAATTTCCTTATTCAAATTTGAATTTATAGGATATAAAAAATATCAATTGCCTTTTAAATTTTAAATTTTACTGAAGAAGGAAACTAATTATACAATTTTAATAATCTTTCCTTTCTCAATTTTGATTGAATAAAATTAAAGTTCCTTACTTAAATTTGAATTTACAGAATAGAAAAAAAATCTCAATTGTCTTTTAAATCTTTACTAATGGAGAAAACTAAATATACAATTTTAATATTCTTTCCTTTAAAATCTTTAATAATGGAGGAAAGTAAATACAAAATTTTAATATTTAACATCTTTACCTTTTTATCTTATCAATCTTTATCTTTTTTTTCCTTTTATTTATTTTCTTCTTTATCTTCTTTATTTCTTCTTTATCTTCTTTTTTAGCTCTTAAATTATAGAAAAGGTAATACTTATTAGAGACAAGTTGACATAAAATTATAGACCTAATGAAATTTTATTGCTATATATAAAATCTTTCCTCTATTTTAAATATAAAAAATTAAAATTTCCTTTTTAACTCCTAAATTGTAGAAAAAGTAGTACTTATTATAGACAAGTTGACATAAAATTATAAACCTAATCAAATTTTATTATTATATATAAAATCTTTCCTCTATTTTAAATATAAAAAATTAAAATTTTCCTTTTTAGCTCCTAAATTGTAGAAAAGGTAATACTTATTAGAGATAAGTTGGCATAAAATTATCTTTCGAACAAAAAATTGAATCCTAATTATAATTATAAACCTAATTGTCTTCTAAATCCAAATCCATATTCTTATATAAAGCTATTTTCACCCTAAAAATCAATACATTTTTTTAATTAGTTCCCTGTTATGCAGTAAAATTATTTTGTGAAGTTTTTGAGTGTGTTAATATATGTTTTTGATTTCTGCAGGTACTTTTGAACAATTCAACTACGAATTTCTCAAGGTTAGGGCAAGTACTGATTGAATCTATTTTGACCTATTTTCCCTCTTTTTTTAACGTGGCCACAGACTAATTGAATGCATGCTAATTTTTTGCTTATATCAGTTTTCAAATTTGCTTATATAGACAAGTACTAATTTATTTTTCTTTGATTATACGTCTACGTGTCCAGGTTCTGTATTTGAAATCCCAAACAACGGGATGTAAGTACAAAGTTTTCTTTTTACCTTTTTATGTTACATGTATACACTTTTTTATTTTAGCATATATTTGTATATCTTGAATTTATAGTTTGATATGAGATTACCATGATAGTTTTTGTACTTAAGTAATAGTACCATGTAATATGTATGATGGCTTAATTCACAGGGATCATGGCAGAGTCATCTAAAGATGTAATAAATTTTTAATGTTTTAATAATTTCCGGACCCTCATAAGAATGGTACTTTTTTTGTTTTTTATTATTTAACCCTTTGATTTTTGGTACAACAAATTTTTAATGATTTTGGGCACATTATAAGAATGGTACTCCCAATCTTTTTTATAATTTGGTTTTTTGACTTTTGGCGCTTTGACCGTATAGTTAAAATTACTATTTTTCAATTTTTTTTTGTGATGAAGATACCTAAGTGTCAAAAGTCAAATCGTCGAATATTACAAAACGGAGGGAGTACATAATTTAATAAATAAAAATAATTTATTTTATGAATGTGAGGCATAAAAACTAGATATCTCCAAATATTGGATAGAATTATAATTAGAGATGTTAACAAATTATGAGGTTGTTTACGTTTAATGTATATAATGTTATTTTAAATAATCAATCAATATTTGTATTTTTTTTTTCCAATTTTTACCGTTTGAGCAAACCTTTTCTCTCATATTTGAATTTGTGGAGAAAAATATAAATATGAAAAAATGCTAAGCCTTTTCTAAAAATTGTAAATTTTATTTTTATATTTTACTTCATACAAAAAAACAAAATAATTATAAAATATTTTTTTAAGTAGATTTAAATAAGGAAAGTCAAATTTACTACTATAATGTCTAGGAGGAAATAATATTAGTTAAATCTAAAGAGAAAAAAAATCTAAGATAAATCTCAATATCTTCGTTGAAATATGGATAAAATGAATATGTTTTTCATACATATAATCTTTTGATATACACAATTTTTTTTAATATTATTTTAATATATACAATCTTTTATAATATAAAATAATTTTATTCACATCTCATGAAGATTATAAAATTCTCAAATCTGGACTATTCAAATGTAGTCAATAATTAATTTATTTTAGATTATTTATTTTCTTTGACAAGCGCATACACATAAAACTTAGCACATTTTTATCAACTTTCCAATGAATTTATAAATTTTTAACTCTAATTCGTTTTAAGAATCATATTGAAAAAAATTGAATGTAAAATAATTTATATTTATTTTACATTATTTAGTCAATCAAAAGTAATGATGAGAGTGCATAAATTAATATGACAATGAAAATTTGACACTACCGATGAATAAAATTAATTTATTCTATGAAAATTCATGAAAAAAAATATTGTAGTTTAAAATATTATATGAAAATATTGTAATTTATTATTTACATTTTAACCTATAAGAAAGTCAAAAAATTTATAAGAGACAATCATGTTTGAAATATTAAATAAAAATAATTAAACAATTATGTTATATTACCTTTTTTGTGTTTATCTTTACTAACTTACTAGCTTAAAACCCGTGCGATGCATGAATTATTTTTAATAATTGATATTTTAATTATTTACGTTTTAATATTTTCTTAATTGCATTTGTTAAAAAAAGTACGTGTGTTAAGCTTTTTAAAATAATTAAAAGTATTAAAAATATGTTTTAAAATAAATAAGTAACCGTTTGCTCGTGATATTTTTGGAAAATAAATGGTTTTAGTAAGGAAAAATAGAAAATGTAATGTAATTTTCCATAATTAAAAGTATTAAAATCGGATTTAAAATAAATAAGTAAGGGTTACCGTGATATTTTTGGAAATAAAATGTTTTAGTAGGGGAAAATAGAAAAGGTGACATATGTTTTAGTTGAAAGAGGTAAGCCAGTGAGTGTTTTTTAGAAAAAAAAAGAGGATTTTGATAAAAATATTCAAAAAAAGTAATGTATTTTAACTAAAAAGGTAATTGGTTATAAATAATCTTATTATTTAATAATATTAATTACTATTTTTATTATTTACGTTTTAATATTTTCTTAATTGCATATGTTAAAAAAAATAAGTAGACATGTTAAACTTTTTTAAATAATTTAAAAGTATTAAAATAAGTTTTAAAATAAATAAGTAACGTTTTGTCCGTGATATATTTGGAAAAATGAGGGGTTTTAAGTAAGAACAAATTGAAAAAATAACATGTTTGAGTTGAAAAAGGTAATTTCCCGTATGTAAAAGTATTAAAATAAGTTTTCAGATAAATAAGTAAGGTTTGTCCGTGATATTTTTGAAAAATGAGGTGTTTTAGTAAAGAAAAATAGAAAATTAAAATGTTTTAGATAAAAAAAAAGGTAACCGTCCATGATTTGTTTAGAAAAAGAGGGAATTTTGTTAGAAAAAATAGAAAAAGTAATGTATTTTAGCTGAAAAGGTAATTGGAGATTTTGTTTGGAAAAATACAAAGCCTAATGTGTTTTAGCCGAAAAAGATAATCGATTATAAATATGTTTTATTATTTAATAGTAATTTTTTATAAAAAATAAGTAAAAGTAATTAAGTAAAATCACGAAGTTCCAAAAAACACGTACCGTACCGACCAAATTTTTAATGTTTCGTTTTTATAGTATAGTATAGATAGCCCGATGTACATGTTTTCTTAAAATATTTTTTAATAATCGAAAGATATTGTGTATTAATGAGTTATAGTTGAAATATATAGTGTATAATTTTTTTGGGGTGTATTAATGGTTAAAATATATATTATAATTGATATTTTTAGGTGTGTTTATAAAAAGTAAGATATATTATTATTTTATTATTTACATTTAATATTTTATTAATTTTATTTGTTAAAAAAAATAGTCATGTTAAAATAGGTAAACTTTTTTATATGATTAAAAGCATTGGAGTAGATTTTAAAATAAATAAGTAAGATTTAGCCATGACAAGTAAGAAAAAGTAGAAAAGATAACATGTTTTAGTTGAAAAAAAGTAATTGTCTGCGATATTTTTGGAAAATGAGAAGATTTTGTTAGTAAAAAAAGTAATGTGTTTAAGCTAAAAATGTAATTGATTATTTATAAATTAAGATAAATGACCGAAAACCAAAATTTTCAATATTTTAACTATTATATAATAGTATACATATTATATAAAGTAGAACCTTTGCATTATAAGGAAATTTTTTTGATCGTGTTTTGAAATCGATGTAATATATTTATTTAATTATTTTATATGTTTTTAAATTTTCGCTATTTTGCAATTAGAATTATCTTAATTTTCTCCTAATTTATTTTCAAATTAAATTACATTTTCAAGATAGAAAAACGTTGAAGCGCTGGGTTGTTCTTAAATTTTTATTTGTATTTTTATTATATTTATAGATTTATTTTAACGGGTTCGGACTAAAAAAGAGTGATACTAAATTGGTATTAAAAAAGTATAAAAATAGTCTATGAATATTTAATTTTCACAATATTCTGTTAACTAATTTATTTGATATTAGAGATAATTTTTATCGTCTTTGTCTAAAATAAATTTATTTGAAATATTGACAAAAATATTATAGGGCCGCTGCGAAGCGCGACTTAGTAAACTAGTACTTATATAAAAGAGAAGACGAGGGTAGTGATGTGGCGCCTCTCAAATCGCTTAGATCTATTTTTCTAATTTTCTCAAATTTTTGAATAATTAATGTTAAATATTCGAAAATATCTCAATTGACTTTAAAATCTTTACTAATGGAGAAAACTAAATATACAATTATAATACTCTTGCCTTCAAAATCTTTATTAATGGAGGAAACTAAATATAAAATTTTAATATTTTTGGCTTTAAAATTTTTACTAATGGAGGAAAGTAAATATATAATTTTAATATTTTTATCTTTATAATATTAGATAAATTCTCAATTTCATTCTTACTATTTTCTAACGGAGGAAACTAAATATACTATGTTAATATTCTCTTATACGCCCTCTACTGATCCAATCAATATCAATATACTTATATAAAGCAGAAGACAGGGGCGGTGAGGTGACGGCTCTCAAATCGCTTCGTTCTATTTTTCTAATTTTCTAATTTTTTTTAATTATTAATATTAAAAATTCAAAAATATCTCATTTGACTTTAAAATCTTTACTAATGGAAGAAACTAAATATACAATTCTAATATTATTGCCTTAAAAAATCTTTACAGATGTAGGAAACTAAATCTAGAATTTTAATATTTTTCTAAATTTTTTATTATAAAATATCTCAGTGGTTTTTAAAATCTTTATTAACAGAGGAAACTAAATATACAATTTTAATATTCTTGTCTTTAAAATTTTTACTAATGGAGGAAGCAAATTATACATTTTTTATATTCTCCTAAATTTTTTATTTTTAAAATCTTTAATAATGGGAGAAACTAAATATACAATTCTAAGAGCTTTTAAAATATTTACTAATGAAAGAAAGTAAATATAGAATTTTAATATTCTTCAAATTTTTATTAGAAAATATCTCAATTGTCTTTAAATTTTTACTAATGGAGGAAAGTAAATATACAATTTTAATGTTTTTCTCTCTAAAATATTACTAATGAAAACTAAATATACATTTTTAATACTGTCATTTAGTTGTGAATATACTTACTAACATTTGATATATATATATATATATATATATATATATATATATATATATATATATATATATATATATATATATCTCATATATATAAATGAGAATAATTAATATATATATATATATATATATATATATATATATATATATATATTATACTATAAAAAGGAGAAGACGATAGCGGTGAGGTGTCGCCTCTCAAATCGTTTCAATCTTTTTTTAAAAAAAAAATTTGAAATAATAAAAATTAAATATTATATAAATTCTCAATTTTCTTCTTACTATTTCCTAACGGTGGAAACTAAAAAACGTTCTCCACTAACTCAATTTATTAATCTTTCTTACTGTTTTTCAAGTAGGGAAGCTAAATATGCGATGTTAATATTCCCCTAAACTTTCTCTTCAAGTCCAATTTATTTACTAATTCAATCATACTATATTTTAATGGTGGAAACTAAGTATATCTTATTAACATTACTCCTAAATTTACTCTATGAGTCCAATTTATATTTTAATTTCTTTTTTACTATTTTTCAATTGGGAAAAATAATAAATGAGACGGATTGAGTTTGTGAGGCCCTATAAAATAAAATTAAATATATAAGTTTAATTTTCATTTCATTTATTTTCTTGAGCACCTATATTTTAAACAATAAAAATTAGTTTTTTAAAAAATACTTAAATTAAAATTTATGACATAATAAAATTGATTAATATATGATATAATTTATTTAGTAAAATAGTTTGTTACCTGTTTAGATTTGATTACAACGAGTGAACGAGAAAGCAGGTCACCGGGAGAAAACACGTTTAACGAGAGAACGATTCATTAGGAGGATCATGTCATTTGTTAGAATTTAATATTGATGTTATATTATGTATTTTAAAATAGAAGTTGGAACATGAATTTTGAGAAAAATAAAAATGAGGACAAATATACTAATATTTGATACAATGTTAAAATAATTAAAAATATTAAACAATTGTTCTTTTCTATATTTATTCAAAAGTTCGGTAAATGATCAAAGATGAAACAGAGAATTCAAAAGAAAACCTTAATTTTATGTCAAAAATATTATTTTGTTTAAAAACATATTTTGTAGAATATTTTTTAAAAATATTTAGAGAATTTTTTACAAAGCCGATGCGAAGCGCGACTTAGTAAACTAGTCTATGATTGAAATTGCAAGAAGAAGAAGAGAATGATTACATATCTATACTATATTATTAAAGACGAAACATTAAAAGTTTTGGTCGGTCGGTCAGTCGGTCGGTCGGTCGGTATTTGGGCCGATTCACGGGCCTATCTATAACCAATTTATTAATAATCAATTACCTTTTTCAGTACATTACCTATTTTATATTATTTTTAAACTAAACCAACTCATCTTCTAAAAATAAAACGGGCAACATATATATAATATGGTAATATTATTATATATTTATAAACGATTACCTTTTTCAGCTAAAACATATTATTTTTATATTTTTAAATAAAACAACTCATCTTCTAAATACACATATATGGAAACCAATTTATTAATAACCAATTACCTTTTTCAGCTAAAACATATTACCTATTTCATATATCTATTTAACTAAAACAAATCATTTTCTAAAAATAAGACGGGCAACATATATATAAAATGGTAATATTATTATATATTTATAACCGACAGCTAAAACACATTATTTTTTTTATATTTTCTAACTAAAACAACTTATCTTCTAAATATAATACATGCAAAATAAATATACAATGGTAATATTGTTTTATATAAATATTAATAAATAACTATTTATTCTTTTCAGCTAAAACACATTACTTCTTTTATATTTTCTAACTTAAACAACTAATTTTCTAAAAATAATGCAGACGACATATATAAAAAAAGTAATATAATTTATATAATTGTGAATAAGTAACTAATTGTCTTTTTAAGAATATTACATGTTTTATATTTTTTAACTGAAACAACTCATGTTCAAATTAAAAATAACACGGCAAAAGACAGATATATTGGTAATATTATTATATTAAACTTATGAAATTCATGTTTATTATAATTTTTTTAACATTCAATTTAAACGAGATAATTAATGAAAATAAAAGTAATAGTATATTCAAATAAACTCGGTATATTGCACGAGCACATATTTTGATATTTACATTTGAGTCCCTTTTTAGATTTTTAAGAGTAAAAAAATACGAATCATTAGATCTGTTATTTTAAAATATTTTATATTTTAATATCTAAAATACTACTACAGATTACGTCAAGAATATATTAAATTTAGATATTAAATTGTTAGATTTATAAATCCGGTATATATATATTAGAATTTTATCAAATTATATATAATAACTAAAATCTAAATAAAAAATAAGAAAATATTAAAGAAGACCGTGCGTCGCACGGGATATAAGCTAGTATAATATATTTATGTATACACACGACTGAGAGAGAAAGTGAAAAAAAAAAAAGATAGATTGGAACATGACTTGAGAGAATACAGAACACGCATTCAGGAGTTGCGGGTCCGATGGATATTTAGGATACTGTTTACCGACAATAGGTAATTTGGGGTGAACATGTTGAATAGTGGTGTATTTTGGTCAATTTCTCTTAAAATTTTGTGAAATCATTAAATTAATTAATTGATAATGTAATTTATTCTGTAAATTAAACTGTTATCTGTTAAATTTGGTAACAAAGAGAGAGCGGTTCACGCTCATTAACGCTGTGTTCTAGAAATAATGAAAGAATAGAGAATGAGTAATTATCTTTTCTCTTCAAATCTTTTCAAAAGTGAAAAGAAGATTTTAAAGACAAATATACAAAGATTTTCTCTTCAAATCATTAGAAATCTTTTCTTTTCTTTCCACAAAATTTTTTTGGGAACATGTTAAAGAAATTAAATCTTTAGCTTTCTTTTCTTTTCTTTCAAAAAATAGTTCCCGGAACACAGTGTAAGAGTAAACATATATAATGAGAGTAGGTTCATTAGGAAACATATGCTAGATTTTAATAATGATGTTATATTATTTATTTTAAAATGTAAGTTGAAATTTAAATTTTGAAAAAAAATAAATATTTTGATAAATATAATAATATTCGTGATAATATTGGAATAATGAAAATATTAAACAATATTTTTTATATTTATTCAAAATTTTGGTTAGTGACCAAGACAAAATAAAGAATTTAAAAAAACTCTTAAAATTTATGTTAAAAATATGTTATATAATGGTCCGATTTGGTTTTAACTAGACCTTTCACTTGGGCCTCGCCTTTGACGGGGTTATTAACTGGACCTGTTGCTGTTGGGCCATTGCAAAATGCAAAGTGCAGACTATCATTGGGCACGTTTGGGGTATCACAAAAAAATTGACTTATACTTAAAATGGGTAAGTGATTTATAAGTGATAAGTTGATTGATTCTTATAAGTTATACGGGTGTTTGGATAAATTTATTTATAAGTTAGTTAAGAATTTGCTAAATTAAATTTGAAAAAATAATTATTAAATACAATAATTTCAACACTTGTATTTTAAATTAAAAATATATTTAAAAATACAAAGGTAAAAATATAAAGTATTAAAAAAATAAAGAAATCAAAGAATAAATTGATAAGTTAAGTAAAATGTTGATGATTTCTAACATTCAACTTATCAATTTATAGGTTATAAGTTATCAAATAAGCTGAGTACACAAACAACCCTCATAAGCTCTTATGGGTTTATAAGTCATAAGACTTATTCTCTAGTACCCAAACAGGCCCATTATATTACTCGGGTCACACCCATAGCTTAATTTTACACTAAATCAATGTTATACTAGCTTCTTATTTTTTCATGTCAATTTTGCTAGAAAGTTAAAATTATGTAATCAATCATCAATCAATCAATACTATTATATAATAGACGAAACATTAAAAGTTTGGTTGGTCGGTATGGTACGTTGTGATTTTACTTAATTAACCTTACTTTGGTTGGTCGGTATGATACATTGTGATTTTACTTAATTGCCCTTAATTAACTGTACTTCATGTTTTTACTTAATTAACCTTACTTATTTATAGAAATATATTATTAAAAAATAATATTACCTATTTATAACCAAATACCTTTTTAACTAAATATATCATGGGCAATTACCTTTTTTAACTAAAACATGTTAGTTTTTCTATTTTTCCTTACTAAAACTTCTCCTTTTCCAAAAATATCACGGACAAACATTTAGTTATTTATTTTTAAACATATTTTAATATTATAATTATTTTTAAAAGTTTTCAAAAGTTTGGTTGGTCGGTATGGTACGTTGTGATTTTACTTAATTAACCTTACTTTGGTTGGTCGGTATGGTACATTGTGATTTTACTTAATTGCCCTTAATTAACTGTACTTCATGTTTTTACTTAATTAACCTTACTTATTTATAGAAATATATTATTAAAAAATAATATTACCTATTTATAACCAATTACCTTTTTTAACTAAATATATCACGGACAATTACCTTTTTTAACTAAAACATGTTAGTTTTTCTATTTTTCCTTACTAAAACTTCTCCTTTTCCAAAAATAGCACAAACAAACATTTAGTTATTTATTTTTAAACATATTTTAATATTCTAATTATTTTTAAAAGTTTACCTATTTTAACATGTCTACTTATTTTTCTTAACAAATGCAATTACTAAAAATATTAAAATATAAATAATCAAATACCTATTTATAATCAATTACATTTTCAGTTAAAACACATTATATATTTTTTCTAACGAAATATCACCATTTCTAAATATATCACAAGAAATTGTCTTTTACAATTTAATTTTTCTCACTAAAATTCATTCTTTTTTCAAAAATATCACAGAAAACTCTTTACTTATTTATTTTAAAACATATTTAAATACTTTTAATTATTAAATTTTAAAACCTTATTTTCCAAAAATATCACGGGCATTTACCTTTTTAAACTAAATAGATGTTACATTTTTTTATTTTTTCTTAATAAAACCCCTCATTTTCAAAAAATATAACGGGCAAACCCATATGTATTTATTTTAAAATCTGTTTTAATGTTTTTAATTAATTAAAAGTGTTTACCTATTTTAACATGCCTACTTATTTTTTACACAATTACAATTAATAAAATTTAAAATAATAATAATAAAATAACAATTAACAATCTGTGCATCGCACGGGTTTTAAGCTAGTATATATATATATTGATATGGTCAGAAAAGTAATTATAGAAATATAATTGACGGTCCAATGAAAAGGTGTGATATTTAATGCCCAAATCCCTAATTATTCATTAATTTCGTAATTAATGAATAGGTAAAATATACAGCTCATTAATAGAGCCCAAATTATGGCAAATTGGTTAAAGAAGGATCCAGAATCCCAATTAAAGACAATTAATGAGTCATAGCCTTTATCAACAAGGAAAAGAATTATCCTGCAAGCAATACAATGCTTATCCAATATCAAAAAGGAGACTTATTCGCCAAGACTCCTAAACATACAATAAATACTGGGCTCCAGACACCTATATAAGGTCCCTGGTCCTACAATCAGAACTACGTCTTTGGCTTGATTCTCAATAACGATTTGAGATACGTAGGCATCCTGTGAGGACCAATTTAGTCCGGATACACGAGTGCAGCCATTAAAGCTCGAAGCTCATTAAACCTTAGCATTAATTACACAAGCACGTTTTTTAATCCATAACATTTGGCGCCGTCTGTGGGACGACAACATCAACCATGGCAAACACACGAAGAACAGCTCGGGATACTCAAACTCCCGATGATCGCCCCATCACCTCTGAGGCTGATCAGCCACCACCGACTACTGGCACGCAAGGGGCGAATATCCCCACCAACACTCAAGGACCAGAAATCCTGATTTCTGTTGAAGGGACGAATCCCCTGCAGATGGTCATTCATGGATCTAATCTACAAGAGGCGGTTCACCAGCAACCAATCACGACCTCCCCGCTGCTCATGAGTGCACCAAGGAGCTTTCAACCCCATACTACTGATCTCCCTCAATACGCGAATCAGACTTTAGGGATGCCAAGCTATGGTATGCCCCCTCGACCCATGGCGGGCGGTAGTGGAACTAATCCAATCTACCATGAGGCATATGTGCCCCCTTATATTCAATGTCTGGGACCCCAAAATCAACAAACTCGTCAGACCCCTCTCATTCAAGATTACTCTGGCCCATACACCGAGGATGAAGGTTATACAACTGGGGAAGATGTTGCCCCAAGAAGGAGACGTTCTTCCCAGACAAATCGGGAGCCACCCCAAACTACTAGGGAGAAACTTGCAGCCCATGAGGCAGAAACTGCAAGGCTCAAAAAACTCCTTGTTGAAGAAGAGGCCGCTCAATCTCGGGGCCGAACGACTGAAGGGATCCCGATAATTAACTTGGATCCACCAAGAAGGACCAAGAGGGCTGAAGCCCCAAGGGGTGATCCTAGTATTCTGTTGCCCCTAGGAGATCCTGATGATCCTACACCACCGTTTACTCAAGACATCATGAAAACGACTATATCCAGAAAGTTTAAGATGCCTTCGATCAAAGCCTATGATGGAACGGGAGATCCCGCAAATCATGTAAGGACCTTCTCCAATGCACTGCTGTTGCAGCCAACCAACGATGCGGTCAAGTGTAGGGCGTTTCCACAAACCTTGGCAGGCATGGCTCAACGTTGGTATAGCCGTCTACCTCCCAACTCTATTGGGTCATTCAAGGAACTAAGCAAGGCTTTCATCAATCAGTTCATTAGTGGAAGGGTGCATGAGAAAAGTTCTGCACCACTCATGGCAATCCGGCAAGGGCAGAATGAGGCCCTAAGGGACTACATCAATCGATTCACTCGAGAGGCTTTAAAAGTCCCGGACTTAGATGACAAAGTGGCTATGATAGCCTTGCAACAAGGAACCACTGACGACCACTTCAGGAGGTCGTTGGCTAAACATCCACCAGAGAGCATGTTGAAGCTCCAAGATAGAGCCGGAAAGTATATCAAGGCCGAAGAAAATATGAGAAAGTATGAACCCACTACTGGCGGTAGTGGAAACTAAAAGAAAAGAAACTCAGGAGTACGACGTCAAGGAAAAGTTTCCCCGAACATCAAAGAACTCCGATTCTCCCCCCAAGAGAAGCAATTTTGGGCCAAAATTCACAAAATATGCACGATTGAATACTCCCAGGAGTCAAATTCTGATGGAGATAGCCAAGGAAGAAGATATCAAATGGCCAAGGCCGATGAGGGCTGATTTGTCCCAACGGAACCAAAATCAGTTTTGTCGGTTCCACAAAGAAGTCGGTCACGACACCGATGATTGTAGACAATTGAAAGATGAGATTGTGTGTGTGTGTGTTTATTGTCTGTGTGTTTTAGGTATTGTTCTATTTCTCCGTCATGCCCTTATCAGGTGTTCTCGTCCTTTTACTTTGTCATTTTTCTCTCATTTGCATACATTGAGGACAATGCATGATTTAGGTATGGGGGAGGGGTTTAGTAGTATTATTAAAAAAAAACCAAAAAAAAATTGAAAAATGAAAAAATCCCAAAAAGAAGTTCAGTGTTGTAAATTGTAGAATTCTAGCCTTGTGAAATGATTTCTAGTGGCTTGATGCACCCTTACATGCTATAGTAATCTTTTGTTGCTGATACTTTTGATTAAGAAGTGATTTGCTAAGTTCTTGTTCACACACATACACTAGCAAGTTGAAACTAGTAGACTTACTGAATGTTGCAAGTAATTAGAAGGACATGAATATGTGCAAAATGATATGGTTTTCATGCTTTGAGTGCAAGTTTGTGCATTGAAGAGATTTTTACTTGGGATTGATTATGTTTTTACCACCAAGTGAGTTTTTGAGCCTATATGCATATCTTTTGCATTTTATATTCGTTTGCTTGAGTGTCCACATGTTGTTTGCATTGCTAGCACTTGTTTGAGACCTTTCTTGAAACGCATGACATTATTTGTTGATAAGATGATAAAGGCATTTAGGAATAACCTATATTTTCCAAATTACCACACCATTTATATATGATCAATTAGTTACCCTCTTGAGCTTAATCCTATTTTTTCGGTGACACACCACATTACTTGCCTAGACCTTTTTATTGTTTAGCCTTACCTTAAGCTTGATCCCAAATTGTCAATGGCTAGTAGAAACTTGAGGG
Organism: Heracleum sosnowskyi; assembly: GCA_030848705.1. NCBI lineage: Eukaryota > Viridiplantae > Streptophyta > Magnoliopsida > Apiales > Apiaceae > Heracleum > Heracleum sosnowskyi. The sequence goes on along the minus strand of CM061235.1, from coordinate 43,628,288 downwards.
AGTAATAAGGTGTGTAAGATGGGTTTACTTTTGTTCATTACTTTTGAGAAAATATTTGGTTTGATTGCTTACTTGATAGTCGTTGTTCAATAAATTTTTGAAGGAGGATTGTGGTTGCTTATATCTATCTCTTAGCTCTCGAAAAAATGAAGAAAAAAAAATATATGAAAAAAGAGCAAAAAGAAAAATAAAATAAAATATCATGAGAGCATACTTATGTTTTTGTGATCCTTCTTCATTCGACTAATCAAGCCTTTTGTTAAAAAAAAAAGAGAAAATCAGAAAATTCAGTTATGGGGAGGATGTTTGGTGATGTATATGATTAATTATGGTGCTTACTAGCTTTTGACACTTCACCTTCTTTGGCCTTACTTGACATACCTTGTCCCTAGCCCCGTTACAACCCAAATAAAGACCTTTTGATTATCATCATTGATGTATGTTGTGTTAAAGTTAGATTGATACCAAGTGTCAAGCATGCTTATGATTTTGTTGGAATAGAGTGATACACTTACCCTTGTTCTTGAGTGAATATTCTTTTGTGAGTGAAAGGTGAGTTATTGCTTGTTTCTACATTTGAGATCCCAAGTTTTGACTCAAAGGTGTACTCTTGTGGGTTTAGCATGGTTACCAACTTATTCTTACACTTGACATGGATTTTTGAGCACTTTTGCATATTTCTTTGAGTAGACTATGTGAATCCTTGCATCTTCCACGACAAGACATTGCAAAGTCATTTTTGATTCTTAAGTTGATGTAGCATGAGAGGACTTGTATGTGTGGCGTTGCATTGTCATGCGATCTTTTACATGAGCTAGATGAATTTTGTGGGTACATTCACTATAAACCCTCACGAGACCTCACTCGTCCACTAGGGCTGCCTAGGGGTTTAAAGGGCTTGTTGCATATGCCAAATGCAACCGTGATCACCTACGGAAGTGGTATTATCTATTATATAGTAGTTTATATTATATTAGTTTTTCTCGAGGACGAGCAAAAGATAGGTCTGGGGGCATTTGATAGGTCCATAATTTAATACATTTTTAATACCTATTTTATGTTTGTTTTCGTAATTTTATTATTTAAGAAATTGTTTTCTTTTGTTTTGTAGGAAAATAAATAAAATCATATTTCGAGCAGAAAAAGGTGAAAAAGGCAAGGAGATGGAAATACTTGAAGTCAAAAGGAAATTGGAGAAAAATTGGAAAACTTATCGGAGAAGAAAAAGGAATTGAGGAAATATTTCTACAATCCGCTTTGTAGTCAAAAAGCCCAAGCCCATTATTTTTCCTATATATATAGATATCCTCTCTTGTATTTGAGACACCTAGAATTTAGACACCTAGAATTTAGACACCTAGAATTTAGACATCTAGAATTTTGTTTACCTAGAATTTAGTTTAGATCTGATAATTAGGAGTATGATAGATTTATTATTGTCTTTCAATACAAGTTCTTTATTCTATTCAAACACTTTTGCTTGCATTCTTTATATTTAATTGTTTTGTTTCTTCTTCCATGTCTAGCTAAATTTCTTGCCCTAGGATGAAGATGAAGTTAATTTGATTATTGTTGATATCTTCTCGTTCCTATTAATTGATTCTCATAATTTTTCTTAGTGCTTAATTGATCAATTGACAAAGTGATTTTGATATATTATTGTTACCAGATTTATTTTTCATAGCCTATGCTTGCTCCATGAAGTTTTGATGGGTTATTGTTAGATAACAAGTTTCATAGTATATGCTTGTCTCGTTAATTGATATGTCTTATTTGTGAAGGAAAAAGAATTGATTTTAGGGCGAGTTGATATTAATTGTGATTGATTAATGGATTCGGATTCCTAGGTTTTCCTTATCTGATTTTAATTGTTAATTAGGTTAAACAAATCTCATCTCAAATCTTATTTGTCTAGTTCGCCTGAGTTAATTGTTAGGGTTTTGAAAATTCATAGTCTCTGTGGATCGATATGTGATTGCTACAACTAAACACTGTGCGCTTATGACTGTGGTTGGAGAAGCACCGAAGCGTGCCAGAACAGAAGTGTCAATAGGTTTTAACGATTCAGACTTAGAAGGGGTGAAGTTCCCCCATGATGATCCTCTTGTCATAATACATGTGATAGGCAACTCCGAAACAAAAAGAGTCTTGGTTGATAATGGAGCTTCAGTGGATATCTTGTTCCACGATGCCTTTATCAAGATGGATTACACAGACTCTCAGTTAACACCCTCAAATATGCCTATATATGGATTCAACGGGGTGGAATCAAAAGTGGAAGGCACTATCCAACTCCCAATGACTATGGGGCAAGGGATGAATACATCTACTCAAATGCTGAACTTCATAGTTATAAAAGCGACTTCAACCTACAATGCAATCCTGGGAAGGACTGGTCTTCATGCGTTCAAGGCCGTTGCCTCATCTTACCATCTAAAAATCAAGTTCCCAACAAGGAATGGGATTGGTGAAGAACGAGGAGACCAGAAGATGGCTAGAAGTTGTTATGTAGCCGCGCTAAGGCCTGATGGAGTCGGGGGGCAGGTTCTCCCTATTGAAGACATGAACACTAGTGACAATGAGGACCGAAGAGGGAAACCAGATGAGGATTTAATCCCAATTCCCTTAGTCCCGGGTGAACCAGAGAAGGTGACTTATATTGGGGCACTACTGCCCGAACCATTGAAGAGCAAACTCACGTCTTTTCTTCAAGAAAACAATGACGTTTTTGCTTGGACAGCGGCCGACATGCCAGGGATTGATCCCCAATTGATATCTCACAAATTGAATGTGGATCCAGAAAGGAAGACAGTGAAACAAAAGAAAAGAAATTTTGCTCCAGAGAGGCTTGAAGCCATTAAGCAAGAAGTGAATAAGCTTTTGGAAGCTGGGTTCATTGAGGAAATCCAATTCCCAGAATGGTTAGCTAACCCCGTGATGGTCAAAAAAGCTAACGGGAAGTGGAGGATGTGCGTCGACTTCACCGACTTGAATGATGCATGTCCTAAGGATTGTTTTCCCTTACCAAGGATTGATGCTCTAATAGATGCCACTGCTGGGCATGAGATGCTAAGTTTCATGGATGGCTTCAGTGGATATAATCAAATCAAGATGCACAAAGATGACATCGCCAAGGTATCATTCATCACTGACTTTGGTGTCTTCTGTTTCTTAGTCATGGCTTTTGGGCTTAAGAATGCAGGAGCGACCTATCAAAGGTTGGTAAACAAAATCTTTGAGCACCTAATTGGAAAAACCATGGAGGTCTACGTGGATGACATGTTAGTCAAAAGCCTCGATAAGGCCGATCACATTAAGCACCTCCGAGAGGCATTCGAAGTGCTAAGGCACCACAAGATGATGTTGAATCCAGCTAAGTGTGCCTTTGGTGTAGGCTCGGGAAAGTTCTTAGGCCTGATGGTTTCCAAGAGAGGAATCGAGGCTAATCCCGACAAAATCAAAGCGATCCCAGACATGGAACCACCAAGGACTGTCAAAGATGTCCAGAAATTAACGGGAAGAGTGGCAACATTGGGGAGATTCATCTCCAAGTCAGGAGAAAAGTGTTTACCCTTCTTCAAAGCACTCAAAAAAGTGAAAAATTTTGAATGGACAACTGAAAGCCAAGAGGCCTTTGAGGCCCTGAAGAAATACATGGCTGAAGCACCACTATTGGCAAAACCCAAGCCAGGGGAAACTCTCTACTTGTACTTGGCAGTTTCTAACACAGCCCTTGGAGCTGTACTGATAAAGGAAGAATTGAAAGTGCAGAAGCCCGTCTACTATGTGAGTAAGATTCTTCATGGGGCAGAAATAAACTACTCAACGATTGAGAAGTTTGCCTTAGCCTTGATAATGGCCTCAAGAAAGCTACGCCCGTACTTCCAGGCTCACAAGATAGAGGTCTTGACTGATCAACCTCTAAGAAACATCTTGCATAGCCCTCAAGTTAGTGGAAGATTGATCAAATGGGCTATTGAATTGGGCAAATTTGACATCAAATACAAGCCTCGAACGGCCATAAAGGCTCAGGCACTTGTTGACTTCATGGTTGAATGCACCATTGACAACCAAGAAGTCGGGGGGCAGGAAGTAATGGTGGAAGATAAGAAAGATCAAGAAATGGACTTCAAAGAATATTGGGTGCTCTATTTTGATGGAGCATCAAAAACAAAATCAAGTGGAGCTGGTTTAGTGCTACAAAGTCCTGATGGATTCCTCATTGAGTATGCACTAAAACTTGACTTCCCAACGACAAACAATGAGGCTGAGTATGAAGCTCTGATAGCTGGCTTAGGGCTGGCTGGAGCCTTAAGGGTCAAAACTCTGAAAGTATGTGGAGACTCGAGGCTAGTGGTTTCCCAAATGGGGAATTTGAGGCCAGAGATGAAGTCATGGCCAAGTACTTGAAACTTGTCAAGGCCATCTTGACTCAGTTCGACGAATGCTATGTGGAACACATTCCAAGGGAAGAAAACATAAAGGCTGATGCCATGTCTAAGTTTGCTTCTTCTGAAATTGAAAACTATGCAGGGAGTGTATACTTCCAAGTCTTGAAGACCCCAAGCATCAACGAAAAGTTGGTAGCACCCATTGATGTTGGCAGCTGTTGGATGGATCCCATCAAAGCTCATCTGGAAACTGGGTGGCAACCCAACGATACTTCAGAAGCACGAAAGCTATACGTCAGAGCACTAAGGTATACCCTGATTGAGGGGCTCCTATACAAGAAGTCTTTCATCATTCCATATCTGAAATGTTTGAGACCCCAAGAGGCAGAATTGGCCCTAAAGGAAGTGCATGAAGGAATCTGTGGGCAACACTTGGGGGGCAGAGCCCTTGCTCATAAAGTCACCCGTCTAGGTTTCTATTGGCCAAGCATACTTGCTGATGCTAAAAGCTATGTGAAGAAATGTGAACGGTGCCAGAAACATGCACCTGTGGTTAGACAACCACCAGAGATGATGACATCCATTAACTCACCTATCCCCTTTGCCATGTGGGGAATGGATATACTCGGGCCATTTCCAATGGCAAGTGCTCAAAGAAAGTTCTTGATAGTAGCAATCGACTACTTCACCAAGTGGATTGAGGCTAAACCCTTAGCCAAGATAACCACCAAGCAAGTAATGCAATTCTTCTGGGAAAACGTGATATGTAGATATGGAATTCCACGAATCCTGGTCACGGACAATGGAACTCAGTTTAACAACGATGAGTTCAAGAAGTATTGTGATGAGAACGATATCAAGTTGCGCTTCACTTCTGTTGCCCATCCTCAAGCGAATGGGCAAGCTGAGGTTGCAAATCGAATTATCCTGAATGGACTAAAGCAAAGAGTTGAACGCTCCAGAAACACTTGGGTAGACGAATTACTCCCCATACTTTGGGCATATCGTACTACTTGTAAAGTCACCACCGGGGCAACTCCATTTCTATTGGCTTATGGAGCAGAGGAAGTGGTCCCGGTGGAGATTACTCACACCTCCCCAAGAGTTGAGGCTTATGAACCAGAAGAAAATGAAGAAGGCTTGAGGCTAGCTTTGGATCTAATTGACGAAGTTAGAGATGAAGCAAACGCCAAGATAGTTGAACATCAAAAGAAAGCCTCTTTCTACTACAACCTAAGGGTTAAAGAAAGGTTCTTTCATCAAGGAGACTTGGTTCTCAGAAAGATTGAAGCATCCGGAGTTGGACAAAAAGGCAAGTTGGCCCCAAATTGGGAAGGACCATATCGCGTCAAGAACGTATTTGGTCGAGGCTCATATAAGCTAGAAACCCTTGAAGGGCATGAGGTGCCAAGGACTTGGCATGCCTCCAATTTGAAAGTTTATTATGTTTAAGGTGTTTCCTAGGAGGACTCACTACTATGAATAAGGTTTGATAAAACCAACCCGAGTTCTTAAACTTGGGTACTATGTAAGGGTTGATCCCATTTTCAAGTTATGAATAGATTCAGTATTTTCATGTTTTAAAAGTTTATATACTATGAGTGTTGACAAACATTCAAGAAGCAAGAAAACAACACAAGCCATGAATGGCCACAAGAAATAAATAAGGCTGGATAAAAACTTAAATAGAAAAGTTAAGTTAAGCCCGTAGGCTGAAAGTACATAAACAAAAGTACAAGCCATGATGGCCAAAAGTGAAACTACACCTAATCTTCCTTGTCCACATCCTCCTCCTCCTCCTCTTCCTCTCTGGAGCGAAGGGCAGCATCGTCAGCCTCGGCAGTCTGACCAGGTGAGGAAATGTGATCCAGGTTGAAGATGTTAGGAATATGTTGTTCTTGATGATAAGCATAAAACACTTAGTAGAATTTGTGTAAAGTCAATTTTGTAGCTGTCAACGAAATAGCATGCTTAGCAGTGTTTCGTTGACAGGAAGCTCATCAACGAAATGAGTGTTGTAGCAATTGCATTGTACAATACTTCACAGTATGATAGGCATTCTATTCTATGTTTTAGATAGGTTTTCTAAGTCATGTTGACTATGTACTAGATAGGCAAAATAGGTTGGTTAATTGTAAATATGTTATGCCTTGTAATTCTGCCTAAGTGAAGACATGTCAACGGTATGAAGATTACTCTGTCAACGGTATGGAGTTTACCCATCAACGAAACGAGGGAAACACCATCAACGGAATGAAGAATGAAGCTATCAACGAAACACATCTCCTTGCTATCAACGAATCAATGTTGCTTTTTGAACAGTTGACAAAGTGATAGTGACAGTTTACTGAACAGATCTAAAAGGAGATATGGAAGTGTACTTTGCATTGGAAACCATCAAAGTGGTTACTGGAAATAAGGAAACATTCCAATTTCCAATAAGGCTCTTGGGAATGATTATAATGAGCATAAAGACAAAAGCAAAGATCTCCAAGGACCATTGGACAAAAGGAATGAAAAGCAAGCTACTGATGGTTACTTCTATTATTCTTTAGTTTAACCAAATGTAGAATTGTAAACTTGGGATTTATAACCAAGTGTAGCAGTCACTTTAAAAAAAGAGAAGAAAAACAAATAGATTGTATTAGCTATCTTTGAGAGCATTTCTTCTCTACAACATTGTAACTGAGCAGCTGTGTACATTTGTATCACAGATTATTTCCGCAATAAAAACACTTCAGTTGGATCATCAAACAATCCAACTGAATTATTTATATCTTGTGTTTTTATTTATTCAGTTCAGTTTAATTTCATAAAGTGTTTAGTTTCAAGAAAATATCAAGAATTGTATTCAACCCCCCCTTCTACAATTCTGTTAGGTCATTTGGGAATAACAATTGGTATCAAAGCGAGCTTCTAACATACAAGAAGTTTAAAGATCAAGACCAAAAACAGAAACCATGGTGAAGAAGGATGCAGGTGTGAAGATACCAGTTCTTGATAAAGACAATTACTTTCACTGGAAAGTAAAGATGCATTTACATCTCATGTCTATGGATGAGAGGTATGTAGACTGCATTGAGAAAGGTCCACACGTTCCCATGAAGCTTGACTCTAGAGTTGGACTGCCAGATGATGCACCTGATGTAGAGATTCCAAAAACTGTCTCAGAATGGACTGTTGAAGATATTGCAGAAGTTCATAAAGACAAAAGGACCATGAACATTCTGTTTAATGGTTTGGAGCAAGAGATGTTTGACAATGTTATCAACTGTACAACCTCTAAGGAAGTATGGGATACTGTTAGAACACTCTGTGAAGGAACTGAGCAAGTCAGGGAAAATAAAATGCAACTCCTTATACAACAATATGAGCATTTTCATTTTAAAGCTGGTGAAACCCTAAATGACACGTTCAGTAGGTTTCAAAAGCTTTTGAATGGATTAAAGTTGTATGGGAGGATCTATCAAACCAAGGATTCAAACCTTAAATTTCTTAGAGCTCTTCCAAAAGAATGGAAGCCTATGACTGTTTCTCTCAGAAACACTCAAGAGTACAAAGACTACACTCTTGAAAGGCTTTATGGAACCTTGAAGACTTATGAGCTGGAAATGGAGCAAGATGAAGAAATTGAAAAGGTACAGAAGAAGGGTGGATCTATTGCATTGATTGCATCAGTGAACCAACTCGAAGATGACAATAAAGAAGCTGCAAAGGCCACAACTAGTCGATCTAGTTGTAGGAGTGATGTTAGCAAGGGTAAAGACAAGATGACAGAAGAAGAAGAATCAGAACCAGCCAACTTGGAGGACTTAGATGAGATTGATAAACACATTGCTTTTCTGTCTAGAAAATTCTCTAAGTTCAAGTTCAAAAGAAACTCAGAAGCAAGGCCACCAAGAAGAGACTTTCAACCTAGCAAAACAAACTGGATTGAAAAGTCTAAGTCAAAATGTTTCAATTGTGGAATGCTTGGTCACTTTGCTGGAGACTGCAGAAAGCCCAAGGTTGAGAAGGGCAACAGGAAATTTGAGCCTGTTGATTATAAAAAGAAATACTTTGAACTTCTCAAACAAAAAGAAAAGGCTTTCATGTCTCAGGAGTATGATTGGGCTGGTAATGGTGAAGATTCTGATGATGATGTTGAGTATGTCAACCTGGCTCTTATGGCTGACAATCATGAGCAGGAAGCAAGTTCCTCAAGCAACCAGGTAACAATTACTAATCTTTCTGAGCTTTCTAAAGAGGAATGCGACAATGCAGTAAATGAAATGTCTACTGTATTATATAATTTGCGTGTTACTCTTAAATCACTTACTAAAGAGAATTCAAGAATAAAAGAGACCAATCTGCTCTTAAGTGATAGGAATGCAATGTTAGAAGCACAGCTCATTGAATTTGAGAAAATGAGATGTGTTAGTAGGGATGCTAAGAAGGAACTTGAGAACGTGTTACAAAGGGAAGAAATTCTTAGAACACAACTTGAGATAGAACAAAGTGTGATTGCAAAATGGAAGGATGTCAGGAATGTTGCTACCAACATAATTAATGTTCAAGGCGTGGAATCCTTCTGTGAGCAATCATGGGAAAGGAACAAAGAGAAGCTAGGGTATGTTGGTGAAACCTTAGAATCAGGAACAGAGTCAACAAACAACAATGATCATTTGTTGAAGGTTGATATGTCAACGGAATGCAATGTTCCGTTGACACATGAACCATCAACCGATCAGGCTGTTTCGTTGACAGACAAAAGAAAAGATAAACTCACTAGACTTAATGACAAGTATGGTCCTGTCACCAAGAACTTTGTTCAAGGTGAGTCTAGTATTTTAAAGAAAATTGAGAAGCCTGTTGAGAGAGCTAATGTAGGTCACTTGTCTAACAAGCAATTGAAAGACAAGGTAGAGAAAGTTCATAATGAGGCTAAGGGAAATAAAAAGAATAACAGGAATGGCAAAGTAGGAATTAACAAACACAACAATTACACACCTGATAAATATGCTCCTAGAAAGACATGTGTTAATTGTGGAAGTGTTAGTCATTTGTCTACTAACTGCAAATCTGTTAAGAAAACTCCTAATATGAGAATGCCCAAGCCTGCAATGAACAGTTCCATGCCTACAATGCCTGTTATGTCTAACATGTTTGCTCCATATGCACAATTTCAGAATCCATATGCTAGCATGCCATTTGTGTCTAATCCTTACATGAATATGTTTAATATGCCACAAATGCCATGGAACATGAATAACATGATTGTTCCTCCAACTATGCATGCTATGAATGAAAATATGAGCAACCCTCAGAAATCAACACCAAGGGTAAAGATTGATTTGAATCAATCTGAGCCCAAAGTGAAAAATGGTACAAAAGGGAATGCAAAGGCTAACAAGACAGGACCCAAGGAAACTTGGGTACCAAAATCGACTTGATTTGGTTTTATTGTGTGCAGGGAGACAAAAGGAATCTTTGGTACTTGGATAGTGGTTGTTCAAGACACATGACTGGTGATTCTACCCTGCTCACAGAGTTTCAGGAAAGAGCTGGCCCTTGTATTGCTTTTGGAGATGACAGCAAAGGCTACACAAAGGGATATGGCTTGATTTCAAAAGAGAATGTCATCATAGATGAGGTTGCATTGGTGGATGGTCTTAAGCACAACTTGCTTAGTATCAGCCAACTTTGTGACAAAGGATTTTTAGTTACTTTTTCTAGAGAAGCCTGTGTTGTTTCTAAAGGAGGAAACAACAATGTGGTAATGACTGGATTCAGAAGGGGGAATGTGTACATTGCTGACTTTAGTAGCACAAGTTCAGACACCATCACTTGTCTTTTCAGCAAGGCAAGCAAGGATGAAAGTTGGTTATGGCACAAGAAGTTATCCCATCTGAATTTCAAAGTTATGAATGATTTGGTGAGGAAAGATCTTGCTAGAGGAATTCCACAGGTGGAGTTCTCCAAGGATGGTTTGTGTGATGCCTGTCAAAAGGGAAAACAGAAGAAGGCATCATTCAAAAGCAAGACAGAGTCATCAATTGTCCAGCAGCTTGAATTGCTTCATATGGACCTATTTGGCCCTGTAAATGTTATGTCCATCTCAAAGAAGAAATACTGTCTTGTGATTGTTGATGATTTTTCTAGATTTACATGGACTTTCTTTTTGCACTCTAAAGATGAGGCAAGTGAAATCATTATCAATCACATCAAGATGGTAAGCAATCATCCTGATTTCAAAGTAAGAAGGATTAGGAGTGACAATGGGACAGAATTCAAGAATTCAAGCATGAAGGTGTTCTGTGAAGAAAATGGTATTTTGCATGAGTTTTCAGCAGCAAGAACACCACAGCAAAATGGTGTAGTTGAAAGGAAAAACAGAACACTTATTGAAGCTGCAAGGACAATGCTAGATGAATCAAAGTTACCTACATATTTTTGGGCTGAGGCAGTTAACACAGCTTGCTTTACTCAAAATATTTCTTTGATTAATCAGGCCAAAGGAATGACCCCTTATCAGTTACTCAAAAGAAAGAAGCCACTATTGGATTTTCTTCATGTCTTTGGATGCAAGTGCTTTGTTCTGAGAAATCAAGCTGAGCATTTGGGGAAATTTGAAGCAAAGGCAGATGAAGCAATATTTGTGGGATATGCAGCAGGGAAAGCTTACAGGGTCTATAATCTCATAATCAACATTGTTATGGAATCTGTACATGTTGTTTTTGATGATCTCAAAATCCAAGGTCTCTGTGATGAAGGTTTCCATGAAAGTCTTTCTTTTGAAAATAAGGAAGGAGATCAAGTGAATCATGATAAGGCTACTGAGAAACAGCCTAAAGTTGTTGTATCTAGCACAGATGAAAGCAGCAGTGAAGATGAAATTGCTGCATTAAGGTTAAAAAGGATAGCAGCTAGCAGACCAAATGGTCATTTCGTTGACAGTCATGATGGTGGATTCGTTGACAGTCAGAATGAGCGTTTCGTTGACAGCCAAAACGGTCATACCGTTGATAGTCATAGGAATACTTCTAGAAGTGATCACTTAGGGACAACAAACTCAGGGGGAGTTTCTCAAGGACAAATATCCAATCAAGGCAATCATGATCATGAAGCTACGTCTTCAAGAGCAAATCTACCTCCCTCAAGGAAATGGACTAAAGATCATCCCTTTGAACTTATTATAGGTGATGTCTCTTCAAAAGTCCAAACTAGAAGAGCAACTCAAGAAGAATGTCTATATAGTAGCTTTCTGTCTCAAGATGAGCCAAAGAAAGTTGAGGATGCACTTCTAGATCCAGATTGGGTTTTAGCCATGCAAGAAGAGCTAAACCAATTTGAGAGAAACAATGTTTGGAAGCTGGTGCCCAGGCCTAATGACAGGAGTGTTATAGGTACAAAGTGGGTGTTCAGAAACAAGATGGATGAAAATGGCATAGTCACAAGGAACAAAGCTAGATTGGTTGCAAAAGGCTATTCACAGGAAGAAGGAATTGATTTTGATGAAACCTTTGCTCCTGTTGCAAGACTAGAAGCAATAAGGATTTTCCTAGCCTATGCAGCCCATGCCAATTTCAAGGTCTATCAAATGGATGTGAAGAGTGCTTTTCTGAATGGGGAATTGGAAGAGGAGGTGTATGTAAGTCAACCTCCTGGTTTTGAAGATGATGATTTTCCAGACTATGTGTACTTCCTTCTCAAAGCACTCTATGGTTTGAAACAAGCACCTAGAGCCTGGTATGACACTCTCTCACAGTTCCTCCTTGAGAATCATTTCACTAGAGGTACTGTAGATAAAACTCTTTTTCACAGGGTTGTAAATGGCTCTACTTTACTTGTTCAAATTTATGTAGATGATATAATCTTTGGGTCTACAGATGTGAAACTTTGTCAAAAGTTTGCCAAGCTTATGCAAAGTAAGTATGAAATGAGCATGATGGGAGAATTAACTTACTTTCTTGGTCTTCAAGTAAAGCAAGTTAATGAAGGCATTTTCATTAGTCAAACAAAATACATTCATGATTTATTAAAGAAGTTTAACCTAATGGAATGCTCTCCTGCCAAAACTCCCATGCCTACTGCCACCAAACTTGAATTGAATACTAAGGAAAAATCTGTGGACATTTCAAGTTACAGAGGCATGGTAGGCTCACTTTTATATTTAACAGCTAGTAGACCTGATATTATGTTTGCTACATGTCTATGTGCTAGATTTCAGGCTGATCCTAGAGAATCCCATTTAGTTGCTATTAAAAGAATTTTCAGATATCTCAAAGGAACACCAAACCTTGGCATTTGGTATCCTAGAGAATCTGGTTTTGAACTAATTGGTTATTCAGATGCAGATTTTGCAGGATGTAAAATTGACAGGAAAAGTACAACTGGAACCTGTCAATTCCTAGGAAACAAGCTTGTGTCATGGTTCAGCAAGAAACAAAACTCAGTTTCTACCTCCACAGCTGAGGCTGAGTATATTGCAGCTGGAAGTTGTTGTGCACAGATTTTATGGATGAAAAACCAACTACTTGATTATGGATTAAGAGTTGAGAAAATTCCTATTTTCTGTGACAACACTAGTGCCATTGCCATTACTGAGAATCCAGTGCAGCATTCAAGGACCAAGCACATTGACATCAAGTACCATTTCATTAGAGAACATGTTATGAATGGTACTGTGGAGTTACATTTTGTTCCAAGTGAACAACAACTTGCAGACATCTTTACCAAGCCACTTGATGAATCAACATTCTCAAGATTAGTAAGTGAGCTAGGTATGCTAAATTTCTCTTAATTATTTTTGAGATATTTGCAAGTTAAAATGCAGCCAGAAATTTGCTATGTTTTTCTGTGAATGAATTTTCTCAGGAAAAGGTAAAATTTTGTCTAAGTCAAAATTACTATGCCAACGGAATGCACCATTTCGTTGACAGTCTTAGCACTTTTCTGGGTGTTTCGTTGATAGTTCTTTTGTATCAACGAAACGCAGTTTTATCAACGAAATAGACGGGACCTTAAACGCCCAATTCTGATTCGTTGATATAAAGCGCTTTTAATCTGAACCGTTAAAAAATTGACACGTCTTTTACCACGATCTATGCATACACCCCTGTAAGTATAAATCATGGTAATACTTTAAGAGTAACGGTTATATTTTTAAGCCAATCCAGTAATTTACATTTAATATTGGATTCATTTTCTGAGAATTTTTGGGGGAGTATTTAAGAAATTTTATTTTCATTATTTCTTTTTACCTGTTCTCAAAAATTCCAAAGGATTTTTCTCTCTTCTTCTCTCTAACAAGCAATTCAGTTCGAAGCTTTCCTTTAATCAACAATGGCACCTATAGTCAAGCTTATGTCTGCTGGAGGGTTCATCTATGAGAAGAACAACTCCATCCCTTTTGTTGTCAAGGAAAACCCGAACAGACTGTTCTTCAAAATGATGGATTTCATGAAGAATTGCAAGTTGAGCTATGCAATGTTTCACTCTACACCACTCTACAATGAGATAATCGAGGAAATTTGGACCTCATGTGAGTATAGTGGAACACACTGCACACTAAAATTCACTCTTCAAGGTAATGAGTACATAGTTAATTCTGATGTTTTGCAAGCATGTTTACATATTCCTGATAATAACTGTGATGCTTTGCCTACTAACACTGAAATAACTACCATGTTAAATTCTATAAACTACTCTTTGCCTACTGATAATCTGGGTAGAATAATTAGGAGAGGTTTGGTTAGGGAATACAGTTATTTAGCTGATGCATTCATTAAGGTCTTTTCTGGAAAGATTAGTAATTTTGATGCATTAACTAACTCTATGTTAATTCTCCTAACCATGCTTCTAAATGATAGATATCACAACTTTAGCACCCAACTTATGTATGAAATTGGTGCTAAGTTGGGTGACAAAGCAAATAGGAAGAAAAATATCTATTATGCTAGGTTTCTGATGATGTTGGCTAACCATGTTAGTCCAGCACCATTAGTTATCTCTAACCCTAATGCCAGGTTCGAGTGCTTTGTGCAAGAAAAGAGAGTATTGACAGACATACTGAGGCTGAACCACAATGGTGATGTTCCAGTGGTGTATCTGCCAATCATTGAGGTAACTACTACTATCCCTGTTAGTGTAGCTAACACCTCTACTGTTTTACCTTCCAATGTTGCTATGGAGTCTGTAGCTGTGACCCAACAGGCTCCTACCCTAGCAACAAAACCAAAAACAAAGAAATCCTCCAAGCCAACCTCAGGTGCTTCTCAAAAGGCACCTGTTGTAAAAACTACCACACAACCTAAGGGGAGTGAGTCTGGAGTTGTGAGAGGTGAGGGAAGGGGTGAACATCAAAGAAACCCCAAGGATAAGGAAGGACAGGTTAGTGTGTACCAGCCAAGCCCCATTGTGTCTTCCCAACAAGGCACAATGAGTAACATGGATTTAAACACAAGTCTAATTGCATCCTCCCAAAAGGATGTGATTATTGAAACAAGCTCTCCTCCTAGAGTACAGTCCAAAAGGGTAAGGGACACTTCAAGCCCAAAGTCTACATTTTCCCAATACCAAAGGAGAGTGAAGCAAAAGTCCAAGGGTACACAGGGTGCACACACACTGGAAGCAACACTTCCAGTTTCTCAAATTCAGTTTGATGTAACCCCTATCATTTCTCTGGGGTTACAGTCCTCTTCTCTAAACATCAATCTTGAATTATCTCCATCAAATTCACCAACTCAATCTTTGGATGTGGACATGATCCATACATCTATTCCTGATTCTCCAACTCTAATCTTGGAGAAGCCCCACTCTGAAGCTGGTGGCCATCACTTGCTAAGTGATTTGTTGGGCCATCAACCAATTTTTCCTGAAATTGCAAGGGGATCTGTGGACCAATCTCTAAAATCAATCACCACAGACTCTACTGTAATTTCTCATTCTCAAAGTGCTTTCTTGACTTCATCAACGAAACAGTCTATTTCGTTGATAAGTGTTTCTCCATCAACGGTATCCATACCGTTGACAGTTCAAACTACCATTCCGTTGATAGTTCACTCTGCACCTTTAATTGAAAATCAAGTTGTTCCCACAACTAGTGCAGATGATCTAGTGGTAGTTGAGACACTTCTAGGACTGAGAGGGAGTGAAACTGAGAGGCTGGCTTGCAGCCAGGCAAAAGGAGAGAATGTGAGTGAGAGGCTGGCTATTTCTTCCAGCCAGGCAAAAGGAGAGATTGAGAGTTCCACCTTAGAAGGTGAAGGTGAGGGTGTGAGAGGTGTGAGCCATGGGGAGCCCATGATGCAAGAACAGAGTGGAGAGAGAGAAGGGACTACAGGAGAAATAAGGATGGAAGCAGCCATTGCTAATGAGTTAATGGAGGTCAGTGAGGGAGAAAGGGAACTTACTTTCCAAGAGGTTTATCAGCAAACTCTGGATAGTATTTCCCTGGATCCTGAGACCTTTACTCATCCTGTGTCAGCCTATCAAATTTTGGCTCAACAGGGCAATGTGGAGGCAGAGAGGTCACTACAACTAATTCACACAACTGCATCAATGCAAAGAGCAAAGGATGCCTTGACCAATCTACCTCCAGGAGCTGAAGCAAGTGGAGACTTTGATTTTTCTGATAATGAGGATAGCTTTGGTGACACTCTACAGGTGGCCACTACTGCACAGACTGGGACTTCTGTGGTGCCTCCTACACCAAACTGGCTTTCTCAAGATATGCATGGTAGAAGCAATTTGGATGCTGCTATCACAAGGCAGTACAAAGAAGCATATCTAGCTCATGAGTCTGCAGAAGCAAGGGACAAGAAATTCTACAAAGCCATAATGGATTCTCTGGAAATTCAAAGGCTACAAATGTTGCAGACAAGGATTGAGGCTACAGAGATCAAGGATTCAATCAGCAACCTTAGGGCTGCTAATGATAGGAGGCTAGATGAAAAGCTTCCTCTTCTCACTGTGTCCAGGATGAACAGGTTTTTCTCTAAAGAACCTGAAGTGGATTCCTCCTTGAAGACTCTCTCTTCTAGAGTGGACAAGGTGGAAGCCACTCTTTCACAGATGCAAAAGGAACAGGAGAAACAAACTCAACTATTGGCCCAGCTAGTGGCAGCTCAAGGACTCCCAGCCATCTCTTTTGATGATAACAAAAAGGGGGAGAAATCTAAGGAGCTAGACATTCAGATTACCAAGGTTATGGTCCCAGCCATTTCCCTACCAAAGGAGCCATTAGCAATGGGGGAGCTTGGAAAGCAGCAAAAGGATGGTATTGACCTTATACAAGAAGCTTCTATGAGGATGAGACTTGCAGAACAAATCAAAGAACATTGGTCCAACATAGAAGCAAAGTTCAAGAAGATTACTGAAGATAAGGACTCAAATCCATCAACGGAACAGCCATCAACGAATGCCATGGCACTAGCATCAACGGAATGGGAGCCACAGACAAATTCTTTCTATCACCAAGAGCCCCTTCTACATGGAGTCACTCAAGGACCAAGGAAGGAAAAAGGACAAACTTCATGCATTAGGGATGTGGAACAAGCTACAATTCAAAGAAGCCTATCTCCCAAGTCCCCTGCTAAACCAAAGGGCAAAAACATAGCAAGGACTTTCTATCCTGCACCTTATCCAGATGAGCACAAGCTTCTTGGTCTACTCATCACAAAAAGCAAGGAAAGTAATGATTATGAGATAAGGAAGCAAAGGGCAATTGTCTACAGGAATGGACAACAAATCTGTGTTTGGGCTGGTCATCCAAACTTTGCTGAAGCCAAGGCTGAGGAATCAGAAAGAGCAGCTATGCAAGCTCTTGCAGTAGCTCAAGCTCTAGATGAAGAAGAAAGGAAGCAAGAGGAAAGCACTAGAGAGGAAAGGAGTTCAAAGAAGAGCACAAGGCAACCCAAAGAGAGAGCTAGGAGAAACATAGACTTTGAGAGTGCTGATTCTCAGAGTACTGCATCAGACTCTTCTATACCTATTGCACCTCCAACAATTGCTAATCCAGTTTTTGAGGGAAAGTTGGCCTGTGATCCTGCACATCCTGTCAATTTTCATGATCAACCAATCATGCCAAAAGAGGAACCAATTGATTTTGATGAGGCATACTTTCCAAAGTTCCTGTTAGAAAAGGACCAACCAATGAAGACAAAGAAGAGGCCTGTCAAAGCAAAGCCTGTTTTTGTGAGAAAGCCACAATCTCAAAAACCCCCTGCAAACCCAGAGGACTGCATGTACATTGCTGACATCAGGGAAGAATCCAGTCTACATCTTGACTTAGACAACCTGGTGGAAGTAAGGGGAATTGCAGCTTCTCAAAAGTTGCCTGAAAGACTAGTGTTCACATTCAAGGGTGGTAGAGAACAAGTGTGGCCTCTCTACAGAATTTTAGGAGAAGACTATCAAACACTACTCTCAGTGTTTAGATGCTTGAAAAAGGACTTTGGTTTCACCAAAACAGCCAAGTCTGAGGTGGTCTCCAAAATCTGTCAGTTAAAGGCTAGCTGGAACAAGCCTGAGGCTCTTCCAAGGATACTTAGAGTTCCCTCAACAGGAAAGAAAATCCATCTTCAACCTTATTGGATGATGGAGTTTAAGGACAAGGACAATTGCAGAAGATTCTTCAGAATGGAAGACCAGCTGGAGAAGGCATCTAATCAAACTCTAAAGCTGATGCAATCCAAGCTTGGTGATCAAGATGAAGAGGAGAAAATCTTCTACAGAAGACTACAGGTCCAGATTGAGGAAAACAACTCCAAGAGAGGGAAGAAGACTATGCCACAAAGAAGTCACAGATGAAACATTTGCTCAGACTAGAGGAGCACTTGTGGGCATTAGTCTTGTAAGTCTTATATTTTGTCTATAAAGTTTTGAAGCTTAATACATTTTCTACTTTTGTAATTTATGATGTATCTGAGTGTTTTTGTTATCATCAAGTCTCTTGATTTATGGCTGTTATTCTATCAGTCATAAATTGGGGGAGATTGTTAGGAATATGTTGTTCTTGATGATAAACATAAAACACTTAGTAGAATTTGTGTAAAGTCAATTTTGTAGCTGTCAACGAAATAGCATGCTTAGCAGTGTTTCGTTGACAGGAAGCTCATCAACGAAATGAGTGTTGTAGCAATTGCATTGTACAATACTTCACAGTATGATAGGCATTCTATTCTATGTTTTAGATAGGTTTTCTAAGTCATGTTGACTATGTACTAGATAGGCAAAATAGGTTGGTTAATTGTAAATATGTTATGCCTTGTAATTCTGCCTAAGTGAAGACATGTCAACGGTATGAAGATTACTCTGTCAACGGTATGGAGTTTACCCATCAACGAAACGAGGGAAACACCATCAACGGAATGAAGAATGAAGCTATCAACGAAACACATCTCCTTGCTATCAACGAATCAATGTTGCTTTTTGAACAGTTGACAAAGTGATAGTGACAGTTTACTGAACAGATCTAAAAGGAGATATGGAAGTGTACTTTGCATTGGAAACCATCAAAGTGGTTACTGGAAATAAGGAAACATTCCAATTTCCAATAAGGCTCTTGGGAATGATTATAATGAGCATAAAGACAAAAGCAAAGATCTCCAAGGACCATTGGACAAAAGGAATGAAAAGCAAGCTACTGATGGTTACTTCTATTATTCTTTAGTTTAACCAAATGTAGAATTGTAAACTTGGGATTTATAACCAAGTGTAGCAGTCACTTTAAAAAAAGAGAAGAAAAACAAATAGATTGTATTAGCTATCTTTGAGAGCATTTCTTCTCTACAACATTGTAACTGAGCAGCTGTGTACATTTGTATCACAGATTATTTCCGCAATAAAAACACTTCAGTTGGATCATCAAACAATCCAACTGAATTATTTATATCTTGTGTTTTTATTTATTCAGTTCAGTTTAATTTCATAAAGTGTTTAGTTTCAAGAAAATATCAAGAATTGTATTCAACCCCCCCTTCTACAATTCTGTTAGGTCATTTGGGAATAACAGAAGATCCTGTCATCCTCCTCCATGTCGTCCTCCCCAGCCAAAGCCAACTCCGTAGGAGTAGGAGGGTAAGGGCTTGGAAAATCAGAAACGGTGAGAGATCCAGGCATCTTCTCCAACACAGCAGCAAGAGCGCCATCCCATCCCTTAGTATATTGAACTGGGAAGAGGAGCTCGTCATGCTTATCAATCAAGTCCTCGTACTCCTGGGAGTCAAGGTACTCGTCGATAAAGTCATCCTTGCCCTTTCTTAAAGACACCAGCTCAGCCTGGGAGTCGGCTAACTCCTTCTCCTTCCTAGCCAGAGTGGCCCTAAGAGAACCCACCTCCTCTTGGGATTTCTCAAACTTGCCTTGGTTGGCCTCAGAAGATGAGCGCCAAGCCTTGGCTTGAAAGAGAGCCCCTTGGTAGTTGGCATTAACCTACAAGCAAGTTACAAGTCAAATACTTAAACTTGAAATACATTATTAACTACAAAGAAAAAAGAAGAGAAATACTTACAGCAGCCATAGCTTGAGATCCAGCATGCTCCACCCCCTCAATGGTGGAGTTGGAGACAAAGTCCTTGTAGTCACAAGGAGTCAAAGAATGGTAGGACCACTCCACGGCATGCTTGGACACTCCCACCACAGTGTCCTTCTTCCTAAGACCCCAGTTGGGGCGCCAAACTGCACTCTTGGCCGAGGAAGGCCCCTCCACCTCATCAGTAAGGTCCACATGGGGCCTTATAAAAGCAGGAACACCAGAAGCGCGAGGGTCCTTCCCCCCTAAACGAGCCCTCTTCATTCTGGCCGTTTCACCGTCCTGAGGCTCGTTGGCCTTATTGATAAAGGCCGCAGCTACAAAAACAACAAAGAAAGAAACAATGGGTATAAGACAATCTTAGATAAATAAAGAAAGATTGGAATGAAGATTACCCTTGTCATGAACATTTGAAAGTCCCAAGGACTTAAGCAAAAACTCATCCAGGAGCGTCCAAGCTGTGGTAGCATAATCATCCTTGGTAAGCTCAGCATAGGCATGAGCCTCCTCATCGTTCAAAACAATATCACTTGGGCTACCATCTGAGACCCTAGCGAAAGAGCTACGGAAAAGGGTACCCCAGTCCCCTCCTTCCCAAACTAAATACATGAACTCATTCTTCCACTTTGGATTATTATCAGGGATGGATTTTGGGTGAAAAATGGGAGGAGTAGAGGGGTGATGGTTAATATAAACCCAACCCAGAGTAATGGCTGAACTATTCTTAAACTGGAAAATTCTCCTAAATAAAGCTACGGATAAAGGAAATTTGTTCTTCAAACAAAGAACAATAAAACACATAATGATTCTCCAAACGTTTGGCGGGAGTTGGCAAGGATTAATCCCAACATCAGCCAAAAGCCTGGGAATAAACTCATGAAAAGGGAACCTGAGTCCCGCGACAATGGCATCCTTGTAAATGCAGAGTGCATCAGGACGCCAATGGCAAGAACGGTCCCAGGGCCAGCTGGGACTAACCTATAAGGGGACCTAATCCTATACATTTTGTTATAGTCCCTAATTAAGTTGATTTCGTGGAATTTATTACTACAATCAAATGAATCTAAATGCGAAACAGAAGGGTATTCATCACTACCTTCTAAAATCATATCCTGAAGCGACATGTGAGAAGAACGAATGGTGATACCTTTCTTAGACTCTTGATTCATTTTCTGGAGACGTTGAGCAGTACGGTCATCCATTTGAAAATCTTCAAAGATATTCCCAGGAAAATCTTCAAATCTTCAAACTTAAGCCCAGAAAATCTTCAAGGGATGAAGATTGAGCCCAGAAAATCTTCAAGGGATGAAGGATGAACCCAGAAAATCTTCAACGGAAGAAGATTGAACCCAGAAAACCACCACAAAAACTCGCCGGGAATCGCCTTACCACGGAATAAAAGAGAGAGAAAACTATGAAGTGAAGAGAATAGTGAAAAATCACTCTTATATAGACAAGATGACTGGAAACCCTACCGGTTAAGGAAGGGCAACCGTCTATAGCCAGTAAGGCCCATAAAATCCATTTAAGAATTACAAAGGCAAAAGCCCAAATCAAATAAGGCCCGTTAAGGCACAAGGCTGGAAAGATTTAAGTCCAAATTAAAATGGACTAATTAAGGCCCAAGAAAAATGAATCTTTGATTAAAACCAAGGCAATGATGAAAAAATCGAGGTCGAAAAGACCTTTGATCGACATCGAAGGCTTGAAGTCGAAAGTATATGGGAAATTGAGGTCATATCGCTCGAACTCACTCCCAAATAAACTCAAAAATTAAAGATTTAAGGTCGAAAAGACCCTAAAATGAGGTCGAACGACCCAAGTCGAAAAGACACACGAAACTAAGGTCGTATACATCGACCTCACACCAAAAATAAGTCAAAAAATTGAAAAAATGAGGTCGAAAAACCCTAGATCTAAGTCGATTGACTGAGATCGAAAATACACGATAAATCGAGTTCGTATCCCCCGTCCTCACGCTAAAACGAGGTCGAAGAAACACGAGGATGAGATCGAGCAAATGAGATCGAAAATATATGGGAAATTGAGGTCGAAACGTACGACCTCGTACCAAAATAAAACTAGGATAACTAAGAAATCCTGGTCGAAAACACATGGAAATGAAGTCGACACGTCGAGGTCGAAAAAAGCTTATGAAGCGAAGTCGACAGCTTCGACCTCACAATCAATCGAGGTCGAAGATATACTAAAATCCTGGTCGAATAATCCTAGTCGAAAATGACTAGGAATTCCTGGTCGAAACAGACGACCTGGGACCAACATCGAGGTCGAAAAAGGGGAAATCCTGGTCGAACGTGACCAGGAAATCCTGGTCGACAATGGCTTAGAATTCGAGGTCGACAATGGCTTACAATTTGAGGTCGAAAACATACTGAGTCGAGGTCGAACAGGTGAGGTCGAAAAAGACTTGGGATTCCTGGTCGATGGCTTCGACCTCACAACAGTTTGAGCTCGAATTCCAGGTCGAAATCCTGGTCGAATTTGTACTGATTCCAGGTCGAAATCCTGGTTGAATTTTTACTAATTCCAGGTCGAATTCCTGGTCGAAAATAACCTAATTTGAGGTCAAAAAATGCCCTAAAAATGGAAAATTTTGGGAAAAATGCGCTGTAACTTCTACGAAAACCCCAAGGATATTTTCCCAGAAGTTGGGGGGCAAATGATATGGTCAGAAAAGTTGTTAGATCAGAATTCAATGATCGTCAGAAGCTAGACTCAACTGATCAGGATTGCTGACGTCATCAGTATTGCATGGTCATCAGTATTTGATCAAGCGTCAGTATCTTATTGATCATCAGGATTCCTACTCAGACTATGATCAGGATTGATCATCAGAACTTGAAGCTGATCAGGATTCCTACTTCGAGTTATATTTGGAGTCTAGATAAACATGGAAGTTTGTTCCTGGTTTGTAGAATGCAGCTATCGATTAAAGATATGTTTCTATCTTTGTTATGATTAGGACTTATCTTGTTATTGATAGAGAAGCTGTGTGCACTATATAAACACAGTTTTGGTTTCGATTTATGTATTCATTCGAGAGAGAACATAATCGAGGAGAAGCTCTTAAGAACAGAATTTCTTGAGAGAGTTTTTGTAAGCTAGCAGCTCTTAAGAACATCAGAATTTCTTAAGAGAGTTTGTAACAGTTTTATATCAAAGTTAATAAAGCTGTTATTGTTATTGTTATTGATCTTTCATATTTGTGTTATATAAAGTCGAGAATCTTATACAATTGTATTCAACCCCCTTCTACAATTGTTATTTACTGGGCAACAATTGGTATCAGAGCAAACTGATTTAATTCTGAATCAGATACGATCTAAAGATGTCGACAACCAAGTATGAAAGCATGAAGATTCCCATCTTGAAGATATCAGAATATCCTACATGGAGGGTAAAGATGCTGATGTACCTGGAGGCTATGGATCCTGACTACTTGGACAGGATTCGTGATGGACCATATATACCAACAAAGTTCGTAGAACGAACAGATACAGTACCAGAACATTATGTGGTCAAAGCTAAAGCTGAATGGACTCCAGAAGAAAAAGCTCATGTACTCAGGGAACCAAAGATAAAGAATATCTTGCATAATAGCCTTGATGCTGTCATGTCAAACAGAGTGATTGCATGCAAGTCTTCAAAAGAAATCTGGGATACTTTGGAAACTCAGTGCCAGGGATCTGCATCTGTTAAGAAAAACAGAAGGGCTCTTTTGATTCAAGAATATGAACAATTCGATGCAAGACCTGAAGAGAGCCTGACTGATCTATATGATAGATTTCTGACACTATTGAACAGCTTATCCTTAGTTGACAAAGTATATGAAACTGAAGATTCAAACACCAAATTTCTTAGAGCTTTACCTGAAGAATGGGATACTCAGACCTCAATCATTAGACACCAGTATGATCTGAACATTGTGTCTCTTGATGAGATCTATGGGATGCTAAGAACTCATGATCTTGAAGTTCAACAGAGAAAGAACAAGAAAAGCAGCAAGGCAAAGTCAATTGCTTTGAATGTAGAAGCAAAATCAAAAGGGAAAGCTATGGAGGTCTCTAGAAGGAAAGCAAGAGTAGCTGAGTCAGATCCTGACGACTCTTCATCAGATACTGATGGCAATCCTGATGCCAATACTGGTGATGAATCTTCTGATTCAGACATGGAAGAGATGGTTGCTATGATTGTCAGAAACTTCAGAAGGATGAAGTTCAGGAAGAATAGAAGACAAGGCAACTTTCAGAAAAAGACCTTCAAAGCAGACAAAGACAAGTATATCAAGAAGGACAGCAAGGGTAGCAAATTTGACAAGTCAAAGGTTAGATGCTACAAGTGTAATGGTATGGGTCACTTTGCTTCTGAATGCAACAAGACAAAGGCACTCATCACATCAAGCAAGGATTGGATGGACTCTTCCTCAGAATCTGATACTGAGGTAGTCAACTATGCGTTAATGGCCAATGCTGATGTAAATGCTGCTCCTGATGATAAGGTACTAAATACTATCTTTGATTTTGATACTGATAATGCTTCTGAGTTAAGACGTTTTCTAAAGTCATTACATATTAGCTTTAGAAGTCAAACTGCTGAGAATACTAGAATCTTATCTGAGATGTCTGACCTTAGAAAGAGGAATGAGATATTAGAAGCTGAATTTTCTCGTATGCAAGAAGTACAAAAAGAATGTGATAATGCTAAACACATGCACTTAGAGATGACATCTAAATGTACTTCCCTTGAAAAAGAACTTGAATTTGCTAATGAGAAAATCAGAACCTGGACAGACTCTGGTAGGAAATTTCATGAGATTAATACCTCTAAGAATTGGAAAGAGTGTCTAGGATATAAGTCAGATGAAGATAAGAAATTAGCAGAGAAAATTGTCATTGATGAGACAGTTAGTCCAAAGACCTATAGACATGTTATAGACTCAACCAAATCTAAGATTACTCCTGTTAATTTTGTTTTTGGTAAGGATTCCAATTCTACTTTTGAAAAGGGATCTTCTTCTACTCAAGGAATTAAAATTATAAAGTCTAAACCTGTCATGAACAAAGTCACTAAGAATCTAGGTCTATTGTCTCAGAAACAGCTTAAAGATAAAATCTGTGAGGTTACAGATAAGAAAAAGGAAGCTACTGTTAAGAGAAACAGGAATGGTAAAGTTGGGATCAATAAAGAGAATGGTTATAAATATATCCCAAATGCACCTAGAAAGTGTTGTTTTAACTGTGGTAACTCTAATCATCTTGCTATTGATTGTAAAAAGAGTAAGAAGAAAATTGCTGAAATTCCTAAGTCTGATGTTAGGAATAGATCAGTATTTTACAAACCACAGAATTCCTGTTTTCATTGTGGTAGTCTATGGCATTCTATTTATACATGTAAAGAGTATCATGATTTGTACTATAATTTTTATGATCCATTGCCTAAGTTTGAAAGTAGTACAAAGTCTGATAGAACTGAAAATGTCATAATGAAGCATGCTTTTGTTAATACTGATACTGACAAAGCAAATCCTGATGGAGTAAATCCTGTCAGGACTGCTAAAGTCAAAAAGTCTTCTGCTGTTAAAATTAATAAATTGCATGAGAAAGGAACCCAACATGTATGGGTTCCTAAGTGTTCTAACTAGTGTGTTACTATTCTGATGCAGGGTAAAAAGAAAAATGTGTTAGTCATGGATAGTGGATGTTCTGTGCACATGACTGGAAACAAAGCCCTGTTATCAGAATATGAAGAAAAAGCTGGCCCAACTGTGTCTTATGGAGATGGCAACATTGGACAAACCTTGGGATATGGCAATATAATCATTGGAAATGTCATCATTGAAAAAGTAGCTCTAGTGAAGGGACTAAAACACAACTTGTTGAGTATTAGTCAAATCACTGACAGAGGTTATCATGTCAATTTCTATTCCACACATTGTGAAGTAGTCAGTAAAGCAACAGGGAAGATAGCACTAACTGGCTACAGGCATGGTAACATATATGAAGCCAACATTCTCTCAGATACTGATGGCTCCCCTACATGTTTCATCAGTAAAGCTTCAGTAGATGAAAGTTGGAATTGGCACAAGAAGCTTTCTCATCTCAACTTCAGCAACATCAATGAGTTGGTTAAGAAAGAGTTAGTAAGAGGATTACCTAATGTCTTATATACACCTGATGGACTCTGTGATGCATGCCAAAAAGCAAAACAAAGAAGGACATCATTCCAGAGTAAATCAGAATCCTCTATTGAAGAACCATATCACATGCTACATCTTGATCTGTTTGGTCCAGTCAACATCATGTCCATCAGTAAGAAAAGGTACACTCTTGTAATTGTTGATGAATATTCTAGATTCACCTGGGTATATTTTCTGCACAGAAAAGATGAAACTCCTGAAGTTCTGTTGGATCATGTGAGGATGATTGAGACAACCACAAAGTACAAAGTCAAGATTCTGAGAAGTGATAATGGTACTGAATTTAAGAATTCAAAGATGGAAGAGTTCTGCAAATACAAAGGAATCATTCAACAATTCTCTGCTCCTGGCACACCTCAGCAAAATGGAGTAGTAGAAAGGAAGAATAGAACTCTTATTGAAGCTGGCAGAACTATGTTGGAAGAAGCTAAATTACCTACATATTTCTGGGCAGAAGCAGTCAACACAGCATGCTATACACAAAATCTCACATTGATAAACAGGCATGGTGTCACTCCTTATCAGTCACTCAAGGAGAAGAAACCAAGTCTGAAGCATTTGCATGTGTTTGGCTGTAAATGTTTTGTTCTCAGAACTCATCCTGAACAGCTAGGGAAATTTGAAACAAAGGCTGATGAAGGAATATTCATAGGTTATCCTACATCAAGAGCCTTCAGAGTCTTTAATTTGAGAACAAGAACTGTCATGGAGTCAATACATGTATCTTTTGATGATAAGAAGATAACTGGAATCATTGAAGACTCGCATGATAGATTGTTATTTGAAAATGAAGCTTCCAAGGAACCTGAAGAAAGTGAATCAGAAGCTGTCCATTCATCCAGTACTGACGGGTCACCAAATCCTGATGACTCACCAGGTACTGATGGTGCTAATACTGATGATGCAAACAACAGTAATACAACTAGTAGTGCTAATGTTGAGGGGGAGCAACGGCATTCAACTACAAGTTCAGAGTCAACTCTATCATCAGGACAGAATTCTTCAGATACTGATTCAAGTGAAGATCCTGATAACACATCAGGAGGGCATAGCAATAATTCAGGGAGAGCTTCAAATCAATCAAATTCTTTCAATCAAGATAACACCAATCCAGGGGGAGCATCTACTTCAAGAAACAATTTGACACCAGCAAGGAAATGGACAAAAGATCATACTCCTAATTTGATAATTGGAGATCCTGATGCAGGTGTTCAAACAAGAAGTGCAACTCAGAATGAATGTTTATATAATAACTTTCTATCCAAGGAGGAGCCTAAGAAAGTTGAAGATGCACTTAAAGATGCTGATTGGGTTACTGCAATGCAAGAAGAACTGAATGAATTTGAAAGGAATGAAGTCTGGAAACTGGTACCAAGACCAAAGAATAGATCAATTGTTGGTACAAAGTGGATTTTCAAGAACAAGACTGATTCTGATGGAGTCATTATCAGAAACAAAGCAAGGCTAGTTGCAAAGGGGTATTCCCAACAAGAGGGAATTGACTATGATGAAACTTTTGCTCCTGTTGCAAGACTAGAAGCCATCAGGATATTTCTTGCTTATGCAGCACATAAGAAATTCAAGGTTTTCCAGATGGATGTTAAAAGTGCTTTCTTAAATGGTGAACTGGAGGAAGAAGTTTATGTTGAACAACCTCCTGGTTTCATTGATCCTACATATCCAGATCATGTCTACAGACTGGATAAGGCACTTTATGGACTAAAGCAAGCTCCAAGAGCATGGTATGAAACCTTAGCTCAATTCTTACTGGAAAGTGGATTCAAAAGAGGTGCAATTGATAAAACTCTATTTTATTTGAATCATGGTAAGGAGTTGCTGTTAGTTCAGATTTATGTTGATGATATCATTTTTGGGTCAACAAACAATAAGCTGTGTGACAAGTTTTCCAAGCTTATGCAGTCAAGATATCAAATGAGCATGATGGGAGAAATGAGTTACTTTTTGGGTCTTCAAGTTAAACAGACTGATGAAGGGATTTTTATTAATCAGTCTAAATACACAAGGAACTTACTGACAAGGTTTAACATGCAAGACAGTACTCCTGCTTCAACTCCCATAGCTACAGCTACCAAACTTGATCCTGATCAAGGTGAAGAGGTAGATGTAACTCACTACAGAGGAATGATTGGCTCTTTATTGTATCTCACTGCCAGTAGACCAGATATCATGTTTGCAACCTGTCTATGTGCAAGATTTCAAGCAAAACCTAGAGAACCACATCTGATTGCAGTCAAAAGAATTTTCAGATATCTCAAAGGCACTCCTTCACTTGGCCTTTGGTATGCAAGGGAATCAGATTTTGGGTTGTGTGGTTATTCAGATGCTGATTTTGCAGGATGCAAAATAGACAGGAAAAGTACTTCAGGAAGTTGTCAGTTTTTGGGTGGAAGACTAGTTTCATGGTTCAGTAAAAAGCAGAAATCTATTTCCACTTCAACTGCAGAAGCTGAGTACATTGCTGCAGGAAGTTGTTGTGCTCAGATAATGTGGATGAGAAATCAGTTGTTAGATTATGGCCTGTCATACTCAAAAATCCCTATTTATTGTGATAACCAAAGTGCTATTGCAATGACAGGAAATCCAGTTCAGCATTCTCTTACTAAACACATAAGTATCAGATATCACTTTATAAGAGAACAGGTTCTGGAAGGAACAATTGAACTTCACTTTGTTCCTACTGATCAACAACTAGCTGATATATTCACCAAGCCACTACCTGAAGCTACTTTCAATAAGTTGGTGAATGAACTTGGAATGATGAATTTTGAGAATTTCTGAGGGAAAGCTACAGAGAGGAAATCCTGATAACTGTCAAATCCTGATGGTTATTCAGAAAGGTATGTATCATTGATCAAATCCTGATAGGACTCAATCCTGACAGGAAGTCAACTGGTCAATCCTGATGTACAGGTCAGTATTTCATTACTTAATTTGTGCCTAATTTTTCGTCAGTATCTACTGATGGACGGTTGAGTTTTAGTAGGACAACTGTATGCGCGCGTGTGTTGCACTATTATAGATATATCAATACATACACATAAAAGGCGGTGCAGATTTATTTAAATGACACACGTAATCTGTCCACTAATTCTTTGTGCACAAATCATATTTTGCCACCTGTCTTTGAGAGTAATATTTTGTTTTAACAAAATACTTTTTCTTGGTCTACATCGTTAATTACTCTCTTATCGTCAGTTTTTCATTTTCTATCTCTCTCTGTGCTTTCATACCCTAATTGCTTCAAATCTTAATTCTCGAGTTTTCAAAAGCATTACAATGGCGTCTTCATCTTTCATAAACAAACAAACAGTAATTCGTGATATTACTTTTGCCACTAATAACTTTGTAGCCATTCTAGACCATCAAGAATTGCCTACTGAGTTCCATATAATTCAAGATTTTCTTACTTCAAGCCCATTGAAGTATGCTTTAACAGAGCCTGCAAGTGTTTCTTTTAAGTCTGTAATGCAGGTTTGGAACACAGTTGTTTTTGGTCAAAGTTCTACAGGAACCATTCTGATGCAGTTCGAATCAAATGGGGTAACTCATCATGTCACCCCTGCTGTTATTGAAGAGGCATTGCATTTGCCTATTCTGGGTGAAAAAGTTCCTAGGGTGATTTCAGATTCTGCTCTATTTGAGTTTGTCAAGAAACTGGGCTACAATGGTGAAGTAAAGAGATATGGAAATCTCTTTAGGACAAAGCTTAAGAAGGAATGGAATTTCTTCTTTGATACAATCAGCCGCTGTTTCCTGAACAAGACATCAAATTTTGATGCTCTTCCATCAGGATCGCTTAAAATTGGGTACTCTCTTATCCATTCTACAGTGTTTGATTATGGGTCTTTTATCTTAAAAGCTTTAAGTGATAGGAAATCAGATAAATTGGGTTCTGTCTGTTTTCTTAGATTTTTACAGTTGATATTTAATCACTTATGTCCTAATGTTGTTTTTGAGGATGATGTAGTTCTACCAATCTGTAGAATTACTGAGAATAATATTAAGTCTGTTAGATCAGAATTCAATGATCGTCAGAAGCTAGACTCAACTGATCAGGATTGCTGACGTCATCAGTATTGCATGGTCATCAGTATTTGATCAAGCGTCAGTATCTTATTGATCATCAGGATTCCTACTCAGACTATGATCAGGTTTGATCATCAGGACTTGAAGCTGATCAGGATTCCTACTTCGAGTTATATTTGGAGTCTAGATAAACATGGAAGTTTGTTCCTGGTTTGTAGAATGCAGCTATCGATTAAAGATATGTTTCTATCTTTGTTATGATTAGGACTTATCTTGTTATTGATAGAGAAGCTGTGTGCACTATATAAACACAGTTTTGGTTTCGATTTATGTATTCATTCGAGAGAGAACATAATCGGAGAGAAGCTCTTAAGAACAGAATTTCTTGAGAGAGTTTTTGTAAGCTAGCAGCTCTTAAGAACATCAGAATTTCTTAAGAGAGTTTGTAACAGTTTTATATCAAAGTTAATAAAGCTGTTATTGTTATTATTATTGATCTTTCATATTTGTGTTATATAAAGTCGAGAATCTTATACAATTGTATTCAACCCCCCTTCTACAATTGTTATTTACTGGGCAACAATTGGTATCAGAGCAAACTGATTTAATTCTGAATCAGATACGATCTAAAGAT
Source organism: Heracleum sosnowskyi (assembly GCA_030848705.1). NCBI lineage: Eukaryota > Viridiplantae > Streptophyta > Magnoliopsida > Apiales > Apiaceae > Heracleum > Heracleum sosnowskyi. Next base: position 43,597,485 of record CM061235.1, on the reverse strand, counting down.
GTCGACAACCAAGTATGAAAGCATGAAGATTCCCATCTTGAAGATATCAGAATATCCCACATGGAGGGTAAAGATGCTGATGTACCTGGAGGCTATGGATCCCGACTACTTGGACAGGATTCGTGATGGACCATATATACCAACAAAGTTCGTAGAACGAACAGATACAGTACCAGAACATTATGTGGTCAAAGCTAAAGCTGAATGGACTCCAGAAGAAAAAGCTCATGTACTCAGGGAACCAAAGATAAAGAATATCTTGCATAATAGCCTTGATGATGTCATGTCAAACAGAGTGATTGCATGCAAGTCTTCAAAAGAAATCTGGGATACTTTGGAAACTCAGTGCCAGGGATCTGCATCTGTTAAGAAAAACAGAAGGGCTCTTTTGATTCAAGAATATGAACAATTCGATGCAAGACCTGAAGAGAGCCTGACTGATCTATATGACAGATTCCTGACACTATTGAACAGCTTATCCTTAGTTGACAAAGTATATGAAACTGAAGATTCAAACACCAAATTTCTTAGAGCTTTACCTGAAGAATGGGATACTCAGACCTCAATCATTAGACACCAATATGATCTAAACATTGTGTCTCTTGATGAGATCTATGGGATGCTAAGAACTCATGATCTTGAAGTTCAACAGAGAAAGAACAAGAAAAGCAGCAAGGCAAAGTCAATTGCTTTGATTGTAGAAGCAAAATCAAAAGGGAAAGCTATGGAGGTCTCTAGAAGGAAAGCAAGAGTAGCTGAATCAGATCCTGACGACTCTTCATCAGATACTGATGGCAATCCTGATGCCAATACTGGTGATGAATCTTCTGACTCAGACATGGAAGAGATGGTTGCTATGATTGTCAGAAACTTCATAAGGATGAAGTTCAGGAAGAATAGAAGACAAGGCAACTTTCAGAAAAAGACCTTCAAAGCAGACAAAGACAAGTATATCAAAAAGGACAGCAAGGGTAGCAAATTTGACAAGTCAAAGGTTAGATGCTACAAGTGTAATGGTATGGGTCACTTTGCTTCTGAATGCAACAAGACAAAGGCACTCATCACATCAAGCAAGGATTGGATGGACTCTTCCTCAGAATCTGATACTGAGGTAGTCAACTATGCGTTAATGGCCAATGCTGATGTAACTGCTGCTCCTGATGATAAGGTACTAAATACTATCTTTGATTTTGATACTGATAATGCTTCTGAGTTAAGACGTTTTCTAAAGTCATTACATATTAGCTTTAGAAGTCAAACTGCTGAGAATACTAGAATCTTATCTGAGATGTCTGACCTTAGAAAAAGGAATGAGATATTAGAAGCTGAATTTTCTCGTATGCAAGAAGTACAAAAAGAATGTGATAATGCTAAACACATGCACTTAGAGATGACATCTAAATGTACTTCCCTTGAAAAAGAACTTGAATATGCTAATGAGAAAATCAGAACCTGGACAGACTCTGGTAGGAAATTTCATGAGATTAATACCTCTAAGAATTGGAAAGAGTGTCTAGGATATAGGTCAGATGAAGATAAGAAATTAGCAGAGAAAATTGTCATTGATGAGACAGTCAGTCCAAAGACCTATAGACATGTTATAGACTCAACCAAATCTAAGATTACACCTGTTAATTTTGTTTTTGGTAAGGATTCCAATTCTACTTTTGAAAAGGGATCTTCTTCTACTCAAGGAATTAAAATTATAAAGTCTAAACCTGTCATGAACAAAGTCACTAAGAATGTAGGTGTATTGTCTCAGAAACAGCTTAAAGATAAAATCTGTAAGGTTACAGATAAGAAAAAGGAAGCTACTGTTAAGAGAAACAGGAATGGTAAAATTGGGATCAATAAAGAGAATGGTTATAAGTATATCCCAAATGCACCTAGAAAGTGTTGTTTTAACTGTGGTAACTCTAATCATCTTGCTATTGATTGTAAGAAGAGTAAGAAGAAGATTACTGATATTCCTAAGTCTGATGTTAGGAATAGATCAGTACTCTATAAACCGCAGAAGTCCTGTTTTCATTGTGGTAGTCTATGGCATTCTATTTATACATGTAAAGAGTATCATGATTTGTACTATAACTTCTATGATCCATTGCCTAAGTTTGAAAGTAGTACAAAGTCTGATAGAACTGAAAATGTCATAATGAAGCATGCTTTTGTTAATACTGATACTGACAAAGCAAATCCTGATGGAGTAAATCCTGTCAGGACTGCTAAAGTCAAAAAGTCTTCTGCTGTTAAAATTAATAAATTGCATGAGAAAGGAACCCAACATGTATGGGTTCCTAAGTGTTCTAACTAGTGTGTTTCTATTCTGATGCAGGGTAAAAAGAAAAATGTGTTAGTCATGGATAGTGGATGTTCTGTGCACATGACTGGAAACAAAGCCCTGTTATCAGAATATGAGGAAAAAGCTGGCCCAACTGTGTCTTATGGAGATGGCAACATTGGACAAACCTTGGGATATGGCAATATAATCATTGGAAATGTCATCATTGAAAAAGTAGCTCTAGTGAAGGGACTAAAACACAACTTGTTGAGTATTAGTCAAATCACTGACAGAGGTTATCATGTCAATTTCTATTCCACACATTGTGAAGTAGTCAGTAAAGCAACAGGGAAGATAGCACTAACTGGCTACAGGCATGGTAACATATATGAAGCCAACATTCTCTCAGATACTGATGGCTCCCCTACATGTTTCATCAGTAAAGCTTCAGTAGATGAAAGTTGGAATTGGCACAAGAAGCTTTCTCATCTCAACTTCAGCAACATCAATGAGTTGGTTAAGAAAGAGTTAGTAAGAGGATTACCTAATGTCTTATATACACCTGATGGACTCTGTGATGCATGCCAAAAAGCAAAACAAAGAAGGACATCATTCCAGAGTAAATCAGAATCCTCTATTGAAGAACCATATCACATGCTACATCTTGATCTGTTTGGTCCAGTCAACATCATGTCCATCAGTAAGAAAAGGTACACTCTTGTAATTGTTGATGAATATTCTAGATTCACCTGGGTGTATTTTCTGCATAGAAAAGATGAAACTCCTGAAGTTCTGTTGGATCATGTGAGGATGATTGAGACAACCACAAAGTACAAAGTCAAGATTCTGAGAAGTGATAATGGTACTGAATTTAAGAATTCAAAGATGGAAGAGTTCTGCAAATACAAAGGAATCATTCAACAATTCTCTGCTCCTGGCACACCTCAGCAAAATGGAGTAGTAGAAAGGAAGAATAGAACTCTTATTGAAGCTGGCAGAACTATGTTGGAAGAAGCTAAATTACCTACATATTTCTGGGCAGAAGCAGTCAACACAGCATGCTATACACAAAATCTCACATTGATAAACAGGCATGGTGTTACTCCTTATCAGTCTCTCAAAGAGAAGAAACCAAGTCTGAAGCATTTGCATGTGTTTGGCTGTAAATGTTTTGTTCTCAGAACTCATCCTGAACAGCTAGGGAAATTTGAAACAAAGGCTGATGAAGGAATATTCACAGGTTATCCTACATCCAGAGCCTTCAGAGTTTTTAATTTGAGAACAAGAACTGTCATGGAGTCAATACATGTATCTTTTGATGACAAGAAGATAACTGGAATCATTGAAGACTCGCATGATAGATTGTTATTTGAAAATGAAGCTTCCAAGGAACCTGAAGAAAGTGAATCAGATCCTGTCAATACATCAGATCCTGATGGGTCACCAAATCCTGATGACACACCAGATACTGATGGTGCTAATACTGATGATACAAACAATAGTGATACAACTAGTAGTGCTAATGTTGAGGGGGAGCAACGGCATTCTACTACAAGTTCAGAGTCAACTCAATCATCAGGACAGAATTCTTCAGATACTGATTCAAGTGAAGATCCTGATAACACATCAGGAGGGCATAGCAATAATTCAGGGAGAGCTTCAAATCAATCAAATTCTTTCAATCAAGATAACACCAATCCAGGGGGAGCATCTATTTCAAGAAACAATTTGACACCAGCAAGGAAATGGACTAAAGATCATACTCCTGATTTGATAATTGGAGATCCTGATGCAGGTGTTCAAACAAGAAGTGCAACTCAGAATGAATGTTTATATAATAACTTTCTATCCAAGGAGGAGCCTAAGAAAGTTGAAGATGCACTTAAAGATGCTGATTGGGTTACTGCAATGCAAGAAGAACTGAATGAATTTGAAAGGAATGAAGTCTGGAAACTGGTACCAAGACCAAAGAATAGATCAATAGTTGGTACAAAGTGGATTTTCAAGAACAAGACTGATTCTGATGGAGTCATTATCAGAAATAAAGCAAGGCTAGTTGCAAAGGGGTATTCCCAACAAGAGGGAATTGACTATGATGAAACTTTTGCTCCTGTTGCAAGACTAGAAGCCATCAGGATATTTCTTGCTTATGCAGCACATAAGAAATTCAAGGTTTTCCAGATGGATGTTAAAAGTGCTTTCTTAAATGGTGAACTGGAGGAAGAAGTTTATGTTGAACAACCTCCTGGTTTCATTGATCCTAAATATCCAGATCATGTCTATAGACTGGATAAGGCACTTTATGGACTAAAGCAAGCTCCAAGAGCATGGTATGAAACCTTAGCTCAATTCTTACTAGAAAGTGGATTCAAAAGAGGTGCAATTGATAAAACTCTATTTTTTTTGAATCATGGTAAGGAGTTGCTGTTAGTTCAGATTTATGTTGATGATATCATTTTTGGGTCAACAAACAATAAGCTGTGTGAAAAGTTTTCCAAGCTTATGCAGTCAAGATATCAAATGAGCATGATGGGAGAAATGAGTTACTTTTTGGGTCTTCAAGTTAAACAGACTGATGAAGGGATTTTTATTAATCAGTCTAAATACACAAGGAACTTACTGACAAGGTTTAACATGCAAGACAGTACTCCTGCTTCAACTCCCATAGCTACAGCTACCAAACTTGATCCTGATCAAGGTGAAGAGGTAGATGTAACTCACTACAGAGGAATGATTGGCTCTTTATTGTATCTCACTGCCAGTAGACCAGATATCATGTTTGCAACCTGTCTATGTGCAAGATTTCAAGCAAAACCTAGAGAACCACATCTGATTGCAGTCAAAAGAATTTTCAGATATCTCAAAGGCACTCCTTCACTTGGCCTTTGGTATGCAAGGGAATCAGATTTTGGGTTGTGTGGTTATTCAGATGCTGATTTTGCAGGATGCAAAATAGACAGGAAAAGTACTTCAGGAAGTTGTCAGTTTTTGGGTGGAAGACTAGTTTCTTGGTTCAGTAAAAAGCAGAAATCAATTTCCACTTCAACTGCAGAAGCTGAGTACATTGCTGCAGGAAGTTGTTGTGCTCAGATAATGTGGATGAGAAATCAGTTGTTAGATTATGGCCTGTCATACTCAAAAATCCCTATTTATTGTGATAACCAAAGTGCTATTGCAATGACAGGAAATCCAGTTCAGCATTCTCTTACTAAACACATAAGTATCAGATATCACTTTATAAGAGAACAGGTTCTGGAAGGAACAATTGAACTTCACTTTGTTCCTACTGATCAACAACTAGCTGATATATTCACCAAGCCACTACCTGAAGCTACTTTCAATAAGTTGGTGAATGAACTTGGAATGATGAATTTTGAGAATTTCTGAGGAAAAGCTACAGAGAGGAAATCCTGATAACTGTCAAATCCTGATGGTTATTCAGAAAGGTATGTTTTCTTTGATCAAATCCTGATAGGATGGAATCCTGACAGGAAGTCCACTGGTCAAATCCTGATGCTCAGATGATTGAAGCTGGTATGAAAACCAGAGGTTCTATGCTATTTTGTCATCAACACTCCTGGTAAACTCTGGACAATTAGATTATTACTTAGTCTTTGATTAAGTTTTCAGTCTTAATTATCAATGTCATTATTATCAGAGTTTATTATTTATCATCTCAATATCACTATGAGTGTTACTAACAAATTTTGCAGGCAAGTACAGGAAGCAAACAATTGAGAAAATAGACAAATTTCATTAATACTTGAAGATACATTACACATGAAATATGGAAATTACATATTTGTTTTCCTAGTCTATTTTCTACTCAGGAACTCGTGCTTTACAGATAAGCATGAACACGTGCCCTGCAAATTAGCATGAATGCTCCTGAGCAGCTTCACAGTTCATCAGAACTGGAAGGTCTCTTGTTCCATCCTTAAGAGACAAAAAAAAGGAGCTGATGCACTTGAAGGCGGATCGTCACCGTGACCACCGGGACGCCTCCGTGCCTCCAACTTGCATGACGTACAAGCATCACGGATTCTCTTCTTACGTTTCTCAAGCTCTCGGACGAGCTCTTCATCATCTTCATCCTCATCCTCTTCATCATCCTCATCGTCTTCATCCTCTTCATAGATGAGATTCTCAAGAGGATTCCAGTCAGGATTGGCTTGCACAAAGTTGTGCCACACCACATCAACCATAGCGTTTATAAACGCTTCATGTTCCTGAGGGTCAGGAACTGGTTGTGGCTCCATCTCAGCAAGCGCCTCATCCATTTGTTGCCATATTCTATCAATTTCTTCATCAGGTATGTTGTTTTGATTGTTGGCAGCCATTGAAAAACAAAGAAGGTGAAAGGTTTTCGTAAGTTTTTCTCTGGAGAGGGTTTGTGTTTTAATAGATATATGATGATTATGCTTAACATTTCTCTTTTATAGAGAATGTGTATTAAGGGTGCAGGTCATTTCTACAATCTCAAGGAGACGGTTCGGTTTTCCATAAATATTTTTGCCTCGTTTGCTGGTAAGCGTGTTTTAATTCTATGACCATTACTTTGGTTATTTTTCTTAAACCAAAACGCTATTCAGGATTGTTAAAATAAATTTTGTTTTCTTAAATAAAATTTTATTTTAATCTTATTGAATATTTTTTTTAATCCTGATATGGCAAAATATTTTGTGCGGAAATGCTTTTATTCCTGATGAGGTTAGGTTTTTCTTACATCAGAAAATGCCTACTCGTTATGGACTACTTTCTAATGCTATGGTACAAGGACCAACCCACCTTGTTCCTGACACAAGCATGCAACCTAAACAGTCTAAACAGTTAACAACCACCTCTACTGTCTCTCAAAAGACTTTAGTTGTAAAATCAAAGAAATCAGCTAGAACTGATGTGTCTGGAAGGCAATCAGGTTCAAAGGATTTTTCCTCTACACCACTCACTAAAAAGAAGATACAAGGGGGTGTACAAGGGGTCCTGGTCAAGAAAGCTGATAAGGTTGTTAAGAATGTTCCTGTGAAAAGGAAGTTAAGGTTGATTGATGAAAGTGATTCAGAGGATGACTTACCTATATCCTCTGTGATGAATGTGAACAAGGAAGTTGCTGATACTGCTACTAAAGCTGTGGTACCTTTATCAAAACCACAAAAAAACAAGGAAATTATCAAAGAGCAGGTATCATATTCCTTTGACAGTGCAAATGAAGGATACTGATATTCAGACATCAAATCCTGATGTTAGTATTCCTGATGCAACAACAAAAGTTGTCTCTATATCAGACTCTCCAGCCTCTCCATCTCAGATTCGAGGACATTCTTGGGAGAAGGTTTCTACAACTGCTTCCTTGGTTGGTCTTACACCTACATCAAAGAAAAAGAGGAATGCAGAAGAGTTAGTCTATCAGAGACAGAAGAAGCTTCTGAACCTCAAGCTCCACAAGAACCATTGGTAGCAAATACTGATGCACGCATATCAAATCCTGACGATGTTCATCCTGACGTTAGTGGTGCTCCTGATACTGAGCCTATTTTGATACAGCCACTTCGTTCAAGACCAATAGATCATCCTATCTCAGAATCTCAGGATAAACTGAAAGGTATTGCAATTCCTGATCCTGACATATCTCATGGTTCTGATGATGATAATTCTGATGATGATAGTGATGATGATAATGAGAATAGAAAAGAGAAGGAACAGCTTGCTACAGCACTCAAGATTAGTCTTGGAACTAATTTTGGTTCATCAAGTACATATATGGCTGGCAAAGCTTCCACTGGGAAAGATCAGAGACAAGATTTTTCTACTCCTTTCTTTGATCCTGCAGAGGCATTTAGACAGAATGAATGGAACAATTCATGGCACCAATCTGATGAATCTATCAGTTTTTCTTCTACTATTGAACATGCCTATAATGCAGTGAAGTCTATAGAGAATCAAGACTTGAAGAATCATCTGAAGGCTACAACTCTGTTATCCAAAAGCCTGAAAAGTGAGATTGATTCTATCAAGGGTTCAACTGAAAAAGTGAGGACTGATATCTTTAATAATTTTACAAAGGTGCCTACTACTTTCCAACTGAGGGTAGTGGAATCCCAAGTGAAATCTGTTGTTTCAGAACAAACCTCAATCAATCAAAGAATTGATTCTCTAGATACTAAGGTAACTGAAATTCAAGCCTCTCTTTCCTTAATTTTGCAATTATTGTCAAATCCTGATGTCAAAAAGGGGGAGAAGGTTATTCAGTCAAAATGTACACCTGATCTAGTATTAAGGAATAATGATGATGATACTGGAGATGATGGTGGTGACAAAGCGATACAAGGAGAATCCTCTGATGCTGTTGTTATGAAGACAATCCAAACTTCTCAAAGTCAAACAACGCAGTCAACTCATGTTTCTGATTCTGGAGTTAAGACAGTAAGAACATTGGTGCAATCTCAGATCCTGACGGAAGATCAAATCCTGACACCTGGTCATGGACACATTCTTGCTACAATTCCTGAAGGTGATGAAGATGTGATTATTGATAATCCTGAAGATGCATCAAATTTATTCCAGAAGTTTTCTACAAAAGACGGCAGAATTGTTACTCTATATCACACTGATAAAAGAGTTCAACAATTATATGCAAGAAAAGCACTCTCTACAGCAAGTGAAGAATATCCAGATCTCTCACATGAAGATTTCTTGAGACTACAAAGAGAGACAATGGAAAGCTATACTGCTCCTGCTAGAGGTAGAGGAAGCAGAGGTAGGAGAGGTGCTAGAAGAAGTAAAAGAGGTTCTTCAACTCAAATATTACCTAGACAGACAAGGTCTAGAGGGTTAAGAATTGAAGAAATTCCTGAACCTATTCAAACTCTAGAAGTTCCTGACAGATCTACTTTTGGTGATGATGGAATTGTTGAAGAAGAACCTGAATTGAGAAGAAAATCAAGAAAATCAACTCTCAGCAATACAAATCAAATTGAAGATTCTAATCCTGACAATATTCAAGATCCTGACGAATCTGAAATTCTGCAAGAGGTTGATTTGATAATCTTATCTACTGTTGTTGATTGTCACAACAAAGAAGTAGATGAAGAAGAAGAAGCCAGAAGAAGAGATATTACAAGAAGAACAAATGACGATTTCAATCTCTATCTACAAAGGCTTAAACTTTCAAATAGAAGAAAATGGAGGAACTCAAGCAGACAAGAATTTTCACTGGAAAGAAGCTATGCTTTTGAAAAGGAAAAGGACAAGAAGTGGAAACATATTAGCACATTAAGTTGTGATACACCTATCAATTTTCAGTCTGGTGGAATTATTACAAGCGCTTCAAGTGTTGTTGATTTGTCTGATATGGCTAGATCAAAAGCACTCTGGTTAAAGATGTTTTCAAATCTGAAGCAATTGTCAAGTAATTCAAGAGGAGGTATTGGACACAGAGATGGTGAATATCTGAATATGTCATATGTTGATCCTTACTCCTTGACAGAAATTGGAGGTACTTTAACTTCTGAAAACCTGAACAATTTATTATCTGTTGATATAGTTATAGATTGTCATGATGGTTTTGAAAAGAAAGAAAAGCTTCTGTACTTCATGAAAGATGGTAGTGTGAAGATTCTATCTATTCAAGATCTGCTGATGAAAACTACACAGGAACTGAAATATGTTCACTATCTGTTAAGATGGAAGAACCAAGTGTACAAAGAATGGAGTGACATGATTTTGTCAACTATAAGAAGAAGACTGGATGGAAACAGTAATTTCGATGGTAATTATACTCCCATGTACTTAAATCAAAGAGGTCAGTATGTGGAAATGCAAAGGGGTACTGCTGTTAAAGAAGTAAATTTTGGCATGACTCATCTTTCTCTCAATCCTGATGGGAAGGAAATTGCTTATCTTTTGCTTGAAGAGCACAGTCTACAGAGAAACTCCATACAGAATCTCAGAGCAGCTATCTACCAGATTAATGAGGAAGATGAAGAACTCAGAAATCTTAAGGAAAGACTGATTCAAATTCTTGAAGAAAAAGAAGAAAGTTTATTATCCAACTTCTTGAAGATGAATCTGTTCTATCACAAAGCTTAAACAGATAAGTTGTTTCTGAAGATACTCGTACATTTTGATACATGTTTTTGACATCATTGAATATTTGGAATCTATACTTTATTTCACAAAGTATGAGATTGGGGGAGATTGTTAGATCAGAATTCAATGATCGTCAGAAGCTAGACTCAACTGATCAGGATTGCTGACGTCATCAGTATTGCATGGTCATCAGTATTTGATCAAGCGTCAGTATCTTATTGATCATCAGGATTCCTACTCAGACTATGATCAGGTTTGATCATCAGGACTTGAAGCTGATCAGGATTCCTACTTCGAGTTATATTTGGAGTCTAGATAAACATGGAAGTTTGTTCCTGGTTTGTAGAATGCAGCTATCGATTAAAGATATGTTTCTATCTTTGTTATGATTAGGACTTATCTTGTTATTGATAGAGAAGCTGTGTGCACTATATAAACACAGTTTTGGTTTCGATTTATGTATTCATTCGAGAGAGAACATAATCGGAGAGAAGCTCTTAAGAACAGAATTTCTTGAGAGAGTTTTTGTAAGCTAGCAGCTCTTAAGAACATCAGAATTTCTTAAGAGAGTTTGTAACAGTTTTATATCAAAGTTAATAAAGCTGTTATTGTTATTATTATTGATCTTTCATATTTGTGTTATATAAAGTCGAGAATCTTATACAATTGTATTCAACCCCCCTTCTACAATTGTTATTTACTGGGCAACAAAGTCCTTAGTCAACAGTGATAAGGCAAATGGTTTCATAGGAAATGCTTTTATTCCTGATGAAGTTAGGTTTTTCTTACATCAGAAAATGCCTACTCGTTATGGACTACTTTCTAATGCTATGGGGCAAGGTCCAACCCACCTTGTTCCTGACACAAGCATGCAACCTAAACAGTCTAAACAGTTACCAACCACCTCTACTGTCTCTCAAAAGACTTTAGTTGTAAAATCAAAGAAATCAGCTAGAACTGATGTGTCTGGAAGGCAATCAGGTTCAAAGGATTTTTCCTCTACACCACTCACTAAAAAGAAGTTACAAGGGGGTGTACAAGGGGTCCTGGTCAAGAAAGCTGATAAGGTTGCTAAGGATGTTCCTGTGAAAAGGAAGTTAAGGTTGATTGATGAAAGTGATTCAGAGGATGACTTACCTATATCCTCTGTGATGAATGTGAACAAGGAAGTTGCTGATACTGCTACTAAAGCTGTGGTACCTTTATCACAACCACAAAAGACTAGGAAATTATCAAAGAGCAGGTATCATATTCCTTTGACAGTGCAAATGAAGGATACTGATATTCAGACATCAAATCCTGATGTTAGTATTCCTGATGCAGCAACGAAAGTTGTCTCTATATCAGACTCTCCAGCCTCTCCATCTCAGATTCGAGGACATTCTTGGGAGAAGGTTTCTACAACTGCTTCCTTGGTTGGTCTTACACCTACATCAAAGAAAAAGAGGAATGCAGAAGAGTTAGTCTATCAGAGACAGAAGAAGCTGAAAGGATCAAGCCCACAAGAACCTGAATTTCAGAGTAATTCAGCAGCTACTGTTGATCCTGCCACACAAGAACCACTCAATCAAAGTTTGGGTGAAGGCTTAGCTAGTGGAATGGTCACACAAGAACCATTTTCTCAAAGGGAGAATGAAGACATCAACATTCCAGCTACACAAGAACCATCTTCTCAAAGTGAAGATGCAGGCAAAGCTACAGCTTCTGTTGAAAGATTGGTCGAGAACATTGTCAATGAGGGAAGCACACAAGAACCTTTAGCTCAATGTGTTGAAGCAGCTTCTGAACCTCAAGCTCCACAAGAACCATTGGTAGCAAATACTGATGCACGCATATCAAATCCTGACGATGTTCATCCTGACGTTAGTGGTGCTCCTGATACTGAGCCTATTTTGATACAGCCACTTCGTTCAAGACCAATGGATCATCCTATCTCAGAATCTCAGGATAAAATGAAAGGTATTGCAATTCCTGATCCTGATAAATCTCATGGTTCTGATGATGATAATTCTGATGATGATAGTGATGATGATAATGAGAATAGAAAAGAGAAGGAACAGCTTGCTACAGCACTCAAAATTAGTCTTGGAACTAATTTTGGTTCATCAAGTACATATATGGCTAGCAATGCTTCCACTGGGAAAGATCAGAGACAAGATTTTTCTACTCCTTCCTTTTATCCTGCAGAGGCATTTAGACAGAATGAATGGAACAATTCATGGCACCAATCTGATGAATCTATCAGTTTTTCTTCTGCTATTGAACATGCCTATAATGCAGTGAAGTCTATAGAGAATCAAGACTTGAAGAATCATCTGAAGGCTACTACTCTGTTATCCAAAAGCCTGAAAAGTGAGATTGATTCTATCAAGGGTTCAACTGAAAAAGTGAGGACTGATATCTTTAATAATTTTACAAAGGTGCCTACTACTTTCCAATTAAGGGTAGTGGAATCCCAAGTGAAATCTGTTGTTTCAGAACAAACCTCAATCAATCAAAGAATTGATTCTCTGGATACTAAGGTACCTGAAATTCAAGCCTCTCTTTCCTTAATTTTGCAATTATTGTCAAATCCTGATGTCAAAAAGGGGGAGAAGGTTATTCAGACAAAATGTACACCTGATCTAGTATTAAGAAATAATGATGATGATACTGGAGATGATGGTGGTGACAAAGCGATACAAGGAGAAACCTCTGATGCTGTTGTTATGAAGACAATCCAAACTTCTCAAAGTCAAACAACGCAGTCAACTCATGTTTCTGATTCTGGAGTTAAGACAGTAAGAACATTGGTGCAATCTCAGATCCTGACGGAAGATCAAATCCTGACACCTGGTCATGGACACATTCTTGCTACAATTCCTGAAGGTGATGAAGATGTGATTATTGATAATCCTGAAGATGCATCAAATTTATTCCAGAAGTTTTCTACAAAAGACGGCAGAATTGTTACTCTATATCACACTGATAAAAGAGTTCAACAATTATATGCAAGAAAAGCACTCTCTACAGCAAGTGAAGAATATCCAGATCTCTCACATGAAGAATTCTTGAGACTACAAAAAGAGACAATGGAAAGCTATACTGCTCCTGCTAGAGGTAGAGGAAGCAGAGGTAGGAGAGGTGCTAGAAGAAGTAAAAGAGGTTCTTCAACTCAAATAGTACCTAGACAGACAAGGTCTAGAGGGTTAAGAATTGAAGAAATTCCTGAACCTATTCAAACTCTAGTAGTTCCTAACAGATCTACTTTTGGTGATGATGGAATTGTTGAAGAAGAACCTGAATTGAGAAGAAAATCAAGTAAATCAACTCTCAGCAATACAAATCAAATTGAAGATTCTAATTCTGACATCATTCAAGATCCTGACGAATCTGAAATTCTGCAAGAGGTTGATTTAATAATCTTATCTACTGTTGTTGATTGTCACAACAAAGAAGTAGATGAAGAAGAAGAAGCCAGAAGAAGAGATATTACAAAGAGAACAAATGAAGATTTTAATCTCTATCTACAAAGGCTTAAAGTTTCAAATGAAAGAAAATGGAGAAATTCAAGCAGACAAGAATCTTTACTTGAAAGAAGCTACGCTCATGAAAAGGAGAAATACAAGAAGTGGAAACATATTAGCACATTAAGTTGTGATACACCTATCAATTTTCAGTCTGGTGGAATTATTACAAGCGCTTCAAGTGTTGTTGGTTTGTCTGATATGGCTAGATCAAAAACACTCTGGTTAAAGATGTTTTCAAATCTGAAGCAATTGTCAAGTAATTCAAGAGGAGGTATTGGACACAGAGATGGTGAATATCTGAATATGTCATATGTTGATCCTTACTCCTTGACAGAAATTGGAGGTACTTTAACTTCTGAAAACCTGAACAATTTATTAGCTGTTGATATAGTTATAGATTGTCATGATGGTTTTGAAAAGAAAGAAAAGCTTATGTACTTCATGAAAGATGGTAGTGTGAAGATTCTATCTATTCAAGATCTGCTGATGAAAACTACACAGGAACTGAAATATGTTCACTATCTGTTAAGATGGAAGAACCAAGTGTACAAAGTATGGGCTGACATGATTTTGTCAACTATAAGAAGAAGACTGGACGGAAACAGTAATTTCGATGGTAATTATACTCCCATGTTCTTAAATCAAAGAGGTCAGGATGTGGAAATGCAAAGGGGTACTGCTGTTAAAGAAGTAAATTTTGGCATGACTCATCTTTCTCTCAATCCTGATGGGAAGGAAATTGCTTATCTTTTGCTTGAAGAGCACAGTCTACAGAGAAACTCCATACAGAATCTCAGAGCAGCTATCTACCAGATTAATGAGGAAGATGAAGAACTCAGAAATCTTAAGGAAAGACTGATTCAAATTCTTGAAGAAAAAGAAGAAAGTTTATTATCCAATTTCTTGAAGATGAATCTGTTCTATCAAAAAGCTTAAAACAGATAAGTTGTTTCTGAAGATGCTTGTACATTTTGATACATGTTTTTGACATCATTGAATATTTTGAATCTATACTTTATTTCACAAAGTATGAGATTGGGGGAGATTGTTAGATCAGAATTCAATGATCGTCAGAAGCTAGACTCAACTGATCAGGATTGCTGACGTCATCAGTATTGCATGGTCATCAGTATTTGATCAAGCGTCAGTATCTTATTGATCATCAGGATTCCTACTCAGACTATGATCAGGATTGATCATCAGAACTTGAAGCTGATCAGGATTCCTACTTCGAGTTATATTTGGAGTCTAGATAAACATGGAAGTTTGTTCCTGGTTTGTAGAATGCAGCTATCGATTAAAGATATGTTTCTATCTTTGTTATGATTAGGACTTATCTTGTTATTGATAGAGAAGCTGTGTGCACTATATAAACACAGTTTTGGTTTCGATTTATGTATTCATTCGAGAGAGAACATAATCGAGGAGAAGCTCTTAAGAACAGAATTTCTTGAGAGAGTTTTTGTAAGCTAGCAGCTCTTAAGAACATCAGAATTTCTTAAGAGAGTTTGTAACAGTTTTATATCAAAGTTAATAAAGCTGTTATTGTTATTGTTATTGATCTTTCATATTTGTGTTATATAAAGTCGAGAATCTTATACAATTGTATTCAACCCCCTTCTACAATTGTTATTTACTGGGCAACAAAAGTAATTATAGAAATATAATTGACGGTCCAATGAAAAGGTGTGATATTTAATGCCCAAATCCCTAATTATTCATTAATTTCGTAATTAATGAATAGGTAAAATATACAGCTCATTAAAAGAGCCCAAATTATGGCAAATTGGTTAAAGAAGGATCCAGAATCCCAATTAAAGGCAATTAATGAGTCATAGCCTTTATCAACAAGGAAAAGACTTATCCTGCAAGCAATACAATGCTTATCCAATATCAAAAAGGAGACTTATTCGCTAAGACTCCTAAACATACCATAAATACTAGGCTCCAGACGCCTATATAAGGTCCCTGATCCTACAATCAGAACTACGTCTTTGGCTTGATTCTCAATAACGATTTGAGATACGTAGGCATCTTGTGAGGACCAATTTAGTCCGGATACACGAGTGCAGCCATTAAATCTCGAAGCTCATTAAACCTTAGCATTAATTACACAAGCACGTTTTTTAATCCATAACATATATATACTATCTTAAAACTCGTGCGATGCACGGATTGTTAATTGTTATTTTATTATTTTATTTTTAATTAAATTTGTTAAGAAATTAAGTAGGCATGTAAAAATAGCTAAACACTTTTAATTAATTAAAAACATTAAAACAGATTTTAAAATAAATAAGTAAGGGTTTGCTCGTTATATTTTTGGAAAAAGAGGGGTTTTAGTATGAAAAAATAAAAAATGTAACATATATTTAGTTTAAAAAGATAAATGCCCGTGATATTTTTGAAAAATGAGGTTTTAAAATTTAATAATTTAAATAATTTAAATAAGTTTTAAAATAAATAATTAAATGGTTTGTCCGTGATATTTTTAGAAAAATAATGGATGTTAGGCAGAAAAAATAGAAAAAGTAAATTGAAAAAGGCAATTACCCGTGATATATTTAGAAAATGAGGGACTTTGTTAGAAAAAATTTATAATATGTTTTAGCTGAAAAGGTAATTGGTTATAAATAGGTATTTGATTATTTATATTTTAATATTTTTATTAATTGCATTTGTTAAGAAAAATAAGTAGGCATGTTAAAATAAGTAAATTTTTAAAAAAATAATTATAATATTAGGTTTAAAAAAAACTAAAGGTTTGTCCGTGATATTTTTGTGAAATGAGGGGTTTTAGTAAGAAAAAATAAAAAAACTAACATGTTTTAGTTAAAAAAAAGGTAATTGCCCGTGATATATTTGAAAAAGTAGGAGAATTTGTTAGAAAAAAAAATGTATTTTAGGTGAAAAATGTAATTGATTATAAATAGGTAATATTATTATTTAATAATATATTTCTATAAATAAGTAAGGTTAATTAAGTAAAAATACGAATTTGAGAAAGGGTAATTAAGTAAAATCACAACGTACCATACCGACCGACCAAACTTACATTAAAAGTTTGGTTGGTCGGTATGGTATGTTGTGATTTTACTTAATTAACCTTACTTTGGTTGGTCGGTATGGTACATTGTGATTTTACTTAACTGCCCTTAATTAACTGTACTTCATGTTTTTACTTAATTAACCTTACTTATTTATAGAAATATATTATTAAAAAATAATATTACCTATTTATAACCAATTACCTTTTTAACTAAATATATCATGGGCAATTATCTTTTTTAACTAAAACATGTTAGTTTTTCTATTTTTCCTTACTAAAACTTCTCCTTTTCCAAAAATATCACGGACAAACATTTAGTTATTTATTTTTAAACATATTTTAATATTATAATTATTTTTAAAAAATTTCAAAAGTTTGGTTGGTCGGTATGGTACGTTGTGATTTTACTTAATTAACCTTACTTTGGTTGGTCAGTATGGTACATTGTGATTTTACTTAATTGCCCTTAATTAACTGTACTTCATGTTTTTACTTAATTAACCTTACTTATTTATAGAAATATATTATTAAAAAATAATATTACCTATTTATAACCAATTACCCTTTTTAACAAAATATATCACGGACAATTACCTTTTTTAACTAAAACATGTTAGTTTTTCTATTTTTCCTTACTAAAACTTCTCCTTTTCCAAAAATATCACAAACAAACATTTAGTTATTTATTTTTAAACATATTTTAATGTTATAATTATTTTTAAAAGTTTACCTATTTTAACATGTCTACTTATTTTTCTTAACAAATGCAATTCCTAAAAATATTAAAATATAAATAATCAAATACCTATTTATAATCAATTACATTTTCAGTTAAAACACATTATATATTTTTTCTAACGAAATATCACCTTTTCTAAATATATCACAAGAAATTGTCTTTTAAAATTTAATTTTTCTCACTAAAATTCATTCTTTTTTCAAAAATATCACAGAAAACTCTTTACTTATTTATTTTAAAACATATTTAAATACTTTTAATTATTAAATTTTAAAAACTTATTTTCAAAAAATATCACGGGCATTTACCTTTTTAAACTAAATAGATGTTACATTTTTTATTTTTTCTTAATAAAACCCCTCATTTTCAAAAAATATAACGAGCAAACCCATACGTATTTATTTTAAAATCGGTTTTAATGTTTTTAATTAATTAAAAGTGTTTACCTATTTTAACATGCCTACTTATTTTTTACACAATTACAATTAATAAAATTTAAAATAATAATAATAAAATAACAATTAACAATCTGTGCATCGCACGGGTTTTAAGCTAGTATATATATATATATATATACTATCTTAAAACTCGTGCGATGCACGGATTGTTAATTGTTATTTTATTATTATTTTTTAATTATATTTGTTAAGAAATTAAGTAGGCATGTAAAAATAGCTAAACACTTTTAATTAATTAAAAACATTAAAACGGATTTTAAAATAAATAAGTAAGGGTTTGCTCGTTATATTTTTGGAAAAAGAGGGGTTTTAGTGTGAAAAAATAAAAAATGTAACATATATTTAGTTAAAAAAGATAAATGCCCGTGATATTTTTGAAAAATGAGGTTTTAAAATTTAATAATTTAAATAAGTTTTAAAATAAATAATTAAATGGTTTGTCCGTGATATTTTTAGAAAAATAATGGATGTTAGGGAGAAAAAATAGAAAAAGTAAATTGAAAAAGGCAATTACCCGTGATATATTTAGAAAATGAGGGACTTTGTTAGAAAAAATCTATAATATGTTTTAGCTGAAAAGGTAATTGGTTATAAATAGGTATTTGATTATTTATATTTTAATATTTTTATTAATTGCATTTTTTAAGAAAAATAAGTAGGCATGTTAAAATAAGTAAATTTTTAAAAAAATAATTATAATATTAAGTTTAAAAAGAACTAAAGGTTTGTCCGTGATATTTTTGTGAAATGAGGGGTTTTAGTAAGAAAAAATAAAAAAAATAACATGTTTTAGTTAAAAAAGGTAATTGCCCGTGATATATTTGAAAAAGTAGGAGAATTTGTTAGAAAAAAAATGTATTTTAGGTGAAAAATGTAATTGATTATAAATAGGTAATATTATTATTTAATAATATATTTCTATAAATAAGTAAGGTTAATTAAGTAAAAATACGAATTTGAGAAAGGGTAATTAAGTAAAATCACAACGTACCATACCGACCGACCAAATTTTTAATGTTTCGTCTATTATATAATACTAGTTTAAAACCCGTGCGATGCACGGATTGTTAATTGTTATTTTATTATTATTATTTTAATATTTTATTAATTGTAATTGTGCAATAAATAAGTAGGCATGTTAAAATAGCTAACACTTTTAATTAATTAAAAACATTAAAACAGATTTTAAAATAAATAAGTATAGGTTTGCCCGTTATATTTTTGTAAAATGAGGGGTTTTAGTAAGAAAAAATAAAAAAATGTAACATATATTTAGTTTAAAAAGGTAAATGCCCGTGATATTTTTGGAAAATGAGGTTTTAAAATTTAATAATTAAAAGTATTTAAATACATTTTAAAATAAATAAGTAAAGGGTTTGTTGGGATTTATGGGTGATAGCATAGGAACAACTTAACTTTGTATATACTTAATTTTTTAATTAAGTAGAACATACTGTCACAGCCAAAGTATGTTCTTGTAATCAGTATGCAATGTTATTTTAATTGTGTAATTTGGAAGAAGTTCACTTTCTGTGTTCAAGCCTCAAAGAATGCATATTAGATGACAGCATGAATAAAGGTTACTGTCATAAGCATTGACATTAAGATTACAAGAAGACAGAATGTTGCAAGTCAAGACAACATATTCACTCTGACAGCAACATTGGCGGAAGACTACGCGACAACAAATTTAGCCCTCGACAACAAGTTTGGAAACCTCGACATCACACTATGCGGGGAACTCCTATTGTCACCAAAAGCACATTCCTGTGACAGCAAGCTTTGCGGCAAAAGTAACTGTCTCGAGAAAGATCCTTGTTCTAGGTATCTTTCTCAGTCAAATCCCGTGACAGTTTCAATGTTCAAGAAACAGGCGTGTTGCAGTATCCCTAAGCTGCACCAAGTCTACAAGACTACGACAGAAGCTTCAAGAACTGCAAACAAAAGTGAATCAATTCAAGAGCAAGGTCAAGTCTCTATTTGCTGAATTGTTTTAGCTAGAAATAGAATGAATCTAGGTTGCTTTCTTTGTGATGTATATCTGACATTATTAGCAATTTAGGAAAGTCACATGGGTAGACACTTTGTAAGAAGCTGCCACTTGATAATGACAGTAGCTTCACAGACCCGTGTTGATAGTGATAGGATTAGTCTTATACTTAGACTATCAATTCATTCTAGGTAAGTAACGAAGACAAGGAAGTGTCTTGAAGAAAAACCGAAGCTCAAGAATTCTCTCTTGAGGTTGTAGCAACACTTTGCAAAATAAATAAAACATTTATTTTGTGAATCTTGTCTTCTCGATTATACTGTTTGTGAATGCATACGTATTATTGATAACATTAAATCTTAGTTTTGGTTGTTGAAACTGAGATTGAATTTTATCAGTATTGCATTCACCCCCCCCCCCTTTTCTGCAATACACGAGGACCAACAACTGGTATCAAAGCAAACAGATTAACATACATATCTGAGATCACGACGACAATGCAGAAATCAAACAGTATCAAGATCCCAGCTTTTGATAAAGAGAACTACAGCATTTGGAAAAGAAAGATCTTGTTGTTTATCAAAGCTGCGAATCCACTATACCCAGGTATTCTCGAGAATGGTCCTTTCATTCCAAGGAAGGAAATTGAAGCCACAACAGTAAATGGTGAAGTCATTCCTGCACATTGGGTTCCCAAAGATCCCTCTGAATTTTTGGAACCTGAGAAGGAGAAAATGGTGCTAGATGATCACTTGCAACTCATCTTGCTCGATTCTCTCATGTTGGATAAAGCCATGTGTGGAAGTGTGATAAGCTGCACATCTGCCAAGGAGATGTGGATCAGGTTAGCTTTGCTATGTGAAGGAAGTGAAGAAGTTAAGGGCAATCAAAGGCAAATACTGATATCACAATATGAGGCATTCATGGCCAAGCCTGGTGAAGACTTAACTTCCATGTTTGAAAGGTTCAGTAAGCTCTTAACTGAACTACAGATACATGGCAAGTACTATGACAGGAAAGAATTAAATGTCAAGTTCCTGCTTAGACTACCTGATCACCTTGAACACAAGACAACAGCCATACGAGAAGGAAGAGATCTCAACAATATAACCTTTGAGACACTTTATGGCATTCTGAAATCTTATGAACTTGAACTCTTTCAAAAGAGAGCCATACAGAGTGGAACAAGGAACAAGATGGCCAATATGTCAAGTGCCCTAGTAGCACAAGTGCCAAGGATCACACAACCAAGTGAAGTACTACAAATCACACAAACAACCCCTGTACAATCCTTGAAGATAGAAGAGGTTGTTGAAGATGATGAGAAAGTAGTACTACAGCTCAAGGATGTGGAAGACGAAGACTTCTACACAATGGAGGAACTGGAAAGCATGGACAATCCTACTATGGCCTACATGGCTAAAAAGTTCAAGAACTTTAGGTTCAAGAAGGATAGGTCATTCAGGCCCCAAGGCCAAGCATCCAAGTTCACCAAGGGAAGCTCATCAAAGGCTGTTGTGGGAAGCTCATCCAAAGGATGATACAAGACTGGATTTGTGGATAGGTCTAAATTCAAGTGTTACAACTGTGGTGAACTTGGTCATTTTGTTACTGAATGCAAAAGACCCAAACAGGTTCAGAGATTTGAGAAAGGAACTGGTGGATACTCTAAGAAGAATCAAGGTAGAGCCTATGTGGCTGAAGGAAAGTGTTGGGATGAGTCTGATGATGAAGATGAAGAAGAATATGTCAACCTAGCTCTCATGGCTAGCACTGATGAAGTAACATCAACATCTTCAAGTCAGGTACCTTCACTTGTCTTACTTGATATGTCCATTGATGAGTATAAGAAAACCATTAAAGACTTAAGTGCTGAAATGTTCAATGTCTATACTAGCTTATCTGCTGCTAATGAGGAAATCACTAGGCTGAGTAAGCTAAATGAAACACTAAAGTCTGAAAATGAATCTCTTGTTCTCAAAACCAGTTCACTAGACTCTTTAGCTCAGGAGAATGCTAGACTTAAAAATGAATTAAAATGTGCTAAAGAGGTTGAGGAATTCATGAGGAATGAGATTGCTGAAAATGAATTCAAGATCAAGGCTTATAAAAACTCATCTAAGATAGTTCAGGATTACAATGATAAGCATACAGAAAATCAGACAGTTGGTATAGGTTTTTCTTATGATAGAAGACCTGGAAAGGAAACTGTGATTCAAGATTGTTCTGGAAGTGCTGCTGTCAAACCCACCATTCTCAAGAAGGTTAAAACTCCTATTTTCAAAGCTGCAGAAATTGAGTTTGATGAAGAAGCCATGCTCATCAAACAAGAAATTCTTGATGAGGATGAAGGTGTTGACAGCACATTCAAGAATGGAAAGGATACTGTAATAACCCGAATTTTTGGAAAAATTAAAACTTTTCTTATTATGATTAAGTGCATCAGTGAATAGTGAATTTGGTGGATGAATAGTGATTTTGAGGGTTAAAAAGATTTTCAGACCACCCTATATACGGGGCGATATAATAAACTTTCAAAGTCATATTAGTGATCTACGAAGTAAATAAATGAATGCAAAGACGATCGGAATTCAGAAATTCCAAATTTTATTTTGGTATAGTATTTGACCGGGCAGCGAATTATATATTATTATATTCAAGAAATGAGATATTAAAATTGAGGATTTGAGGATTTAATATTTTGGAATTTTATTATTTTATTAAAGTCGATTTAAGGATTCGATTGTTGGAATAAATAGTGAATAGTTACTATTCACTACGAGAATCGCGTAGAATTTTATTCGCTCTTTTTGGGAAATATTTCGAATCGTTTCAAGAGGAACAAGGCAACATTTACAGGATTAAATATAGACATGGAAGTAACATGTAACAAGATTAATTCGAGGGATGCAACATTTGGATCATCCATGTGAAAAGAAACGAACCAGTAAAGCTGCTTGCCACCATGATCTCCATTGCTTGACACGTGTCCCTGCTTTGCCACCATAACCCCCCACTGATCGACATGTGTCCTGGACATGCAATGACTCATCACTTTTTAATACAAAAATCAGCATCATTATCATAATTATCAAGTCAACCAAATCAAAAAGTAAAACCATTCTCTTTTCTTTATTTCGGCCAAAAACAAACTGCCGAATTGTAAAGTTCATAGCTCCTTCATGTCTTGGTGGAAAATGGCGATCTATAGCTTGTTGGAAAGGCCTTGAGATAACCTACATTTCCTTTTTCACAAGTTTCTTCCATTTGAGCAAGGTAAGACCTTCATTTTTCCAGTTCTTTAAACCGGTGTATAGTAACTCCGAGGATTCATAACTTGTTCTTGATTTTCTTTTGCAAGTTTAAGGATGATAACCATGGATAAAGACTTTCTTAAGGCTCACAAGCTCTTGTGGTGTGTTTAAGGATTCAAGGAAGGTATACCACTCATCCACCCATTTGATTTATGATGAGATTTAAGAGAAGTTTCTAATAATGTTTAAGAATAAGCATGTTTATGGAATTTGGAGTATGTATGGTTAATTCTTGATGAATACTTGTTGTTGGTGATGTGTTCTTGAAGTATATGAACTGGTTATGTTGTAAAAGTTGTTGGGTTGTTGAATTGATATGGTTTTAAGAGGTTTTGACATAACAAAAACCGGGAAACGTTACGATTATAGCCGTCGTAATGCCCATTTGATTTAAGGCTGTTTTGAGCAAGAATTACGAACTGATCTTGGAATATTTTTGAACAGAACTGACCATGAACATGTAGGTCTTGTTTTAAGGTTTGTTTTGGCATAAAGATCATGTCTATACGAATTACGTTTTAAGAGAAAAGTGAGTTTTAGTAAACGCCGTTCGGAGGAACAACCCCTCTCTGGTCAGTCACTTTGAGGCTATATTTGGACCACTTAGAAGACATATTAAAATATTAAACTTTGAGGAATAATACTAGAGACAGTTAGGAAGGCTCACGAAAATGATTCGGATTAAAAAGATTATTTTCGATTTTATAAAAATGTTTTAGCCGAGGTCGCGCAAGTGAAAACCACTAAGAACATGACTTAGAAACCAATGTTGTAAATGGTTAAGTATAACTTGTATTCGAGGATCGATTTCGGACTAAACCTACGACTTAATTAATTGTCGATTAACATGGACTTAGTACGAGCCTATGACGAGCTAGTAATGCCTTGGTTGTGTTTCGCTTACGTGTTTAAGCATTGAGTACAAGTGGATTATCCAGGGGATTAATCGTACGTTTTCTTTGACTTTGTCTAGATTGTCCGGCATCGTCGCGAACCCCTATCACTTCTCGAGCATGAGGCAAGTTTACTAAACCTTACTCTATCATTCAGAGTATGTATATTTTCCAATGTTCAATACTTGTGTATTCCCAATTTATATACCAAATCTTTGTTGCAAGTATTGTGGCAAGTTTTCTAAATCTATACCTTGAAGTATTGATTATATATTACTGTTTTTGCCATGTGTGGAGTTATACAGTTTTGCGATACATGTTATATATTGTATAAAATAGGGTTTGATTTTGGTTTACATATGAGCTTTGAGATAAAGTAGTTATAAACCGGTGTACCTTGTAGCTCTAGAGATAAGAGCATACTTCTTGTTTTCGAATCTAGACCGGGAGTCAGTATTTTGAGATATAGAGATAGCCGTGGAAACCCAGAGGGATTCCAGCGGCAGTGTACTAATTATTTTGAGGACTGTTATTATTAAACATTAATTATATTTCTAGAAAGTATTAATTACCTGGAAATGACTTGAGGAATGTTATTTGAATATTACCTTATTCGAATGTTATTACTTGGAAATGATTTGGTAATTGGCTTATAAGCTAGATATGGGATATCAGTTATAAGCCAGGTTTTTATAAATGCCCTAGGTAAAGGGCGTATTATTTTATTCTTTAGACCGGAAGTAGATATATTTTCGGTATATTTTAAATGATTATTTTTCCGATAAAGATATCGGGTAACTGTTATTCGAGGGTTAATTATGTAGTTAAAGAATATCATTTATATTCATTTGAGAATTTTTGACTTAGAGAATATTATTTATATTTATTTGAGGATTATTGACTTTAAGAATATTATTGTAAATATAATTTAGGAATATTCATTCGAGGATTAATTATTTATTTAATGAATATTATGTTGAATATTCATTTAAGGATTATTTAATTAATGAATATTATTTTTGAATATTCATTTAATGATTATCTATTTAAGGATTATTTATTTAAGGACTATTTACCTAATGAATATTACTTTTGAATATTCATTTGGGTTTTATTTATTTGATGAATATTATTTTCAAATATTCAATGGAGATTATTATTTAATGAATATTATTTTGAATATTCATTCGAGGTTTATATTATTTTGAATATTCATTCGAGGTTTATATTATTTTGAATATTCATTCGAGGTTTATATTATTTTGAATTATTCATTCGAGGTTTATTAGTTAATGAATATTATGTAGAATATTCATTTAATCCTCATTTATTTAATGGATATTATTTCTAAATATTCATTCAAGGTTTATTTACTTAATGAATATTATTTTCGAATATTCATTTGAGGGTTTACTTATTTAATAAATTTTATTAATTGTTTTAAATCAAAAGAGGTTCCCAAACCAATGTTTTCCATTTAAGTCCGTCTTGTAAGAGGATTTAAATGCTCGCTCAACTATCAAAAATATGGGAAACCAGATTTAAGTAACTGCTATTCATTTTAAACTCTCAACTCAAAACTGTCGGGGGACAGATATTTTCTCAAAGCAATTTAGTTGCTGCAAGTTAAATATTGTGCTACCACCTCAACGCTCGAGGGGTAAATTCATGGAATAAGTCGATATCCATTAACAAGCATCGCTTGGGAAATATTGGAGAATCTTCCTTTCCAACCTAGATACAACTACTGAGTGGAGTCGTATCAACAAGTATTACACTTGGGGAAAGGAAGACGATCTTTACGTTTCAGAGTCATGGATTTCATCTGAACTAGGAGCATGTGTAAGAGGTCGAGTCGCGCCGATCCATCACCTTATTGCCCCAAATGGTCCGGGAGATCCAAAAAGGCGGTAGACAATGTCAGGCTGTCGTGATACTTCCATCTACATGTAGAAAACATATATTTTGTTGTACAACCTGCTACTGATCATAGTAAGGTTGGTACGACGGGTGCGGAGAAGGCTCCAGTATTGGTTCATCATCCATTTTGGATAATTCTGCAACATGTACTGAAAGGGACCACAGATGACTCCATTGGTACAGGTTTACCGATCATGTTAGCAGAGGGATTCTGCAACATGTATTGAAAGGGACCAAGGATGACACCGTGGTACAGGTTTACCGGTCATGTTGGCAGGGGTCGAAAAGTGTTCAAAATAAAGTTACAATAATTCCTTGCAACTTCATCTGTTATGAGTTATGACTCTGATAATATATGCATAACGGGTTTTGGATTACGGAGATATTATATTAATTTTCCTCGTAACTTCATCTTTTATATCATTTGACTCTAGGGATACCTTACATAACATGAGTTATGGTAATGGAGTTGTTTATACTGAATCACCTTATAACTTCATCTTTTAAGTTATATGTTGATATTCTGCTTATATAGCAGATATTTTTCGGAAAGGTTATATTTGGTTTACTTTGAAACCTCATCTTTTATACTAGAAATTTGTTCATAATATAGCAAAAGTTTGCAGAAATATTATGAAATGATATTTGAAATACAATAATGGTACTGTTTTTGGGAATACATTCTGATAAGGAAATAATTTCAGTATCGAGATATTTTGACAAACTATTGTCTTATACCTGCTTTATTCTGGGTTGAGTTAAAGGCAGAATTATGCCATACTTTCATTACCTTGATGAGCTATCGCTCACTCTTGCTATTGTTTTATATATATTATATAGCAGTGAAGCAGGATGCCAATGGGACGACACATACCCCGCAAGGCGTTTTCATAAACAGTTTCTAGCAGTGATCCCGAGAGTAGTACGAACCAATCGAATCAGGTTACCGCTTTTGGTATTCAACTTATGTATAGATATGAATGGTATGAGAGTATTGTGAGCATCAGAAGGCTAAGTTGGTAATGTAACATTACTTTGAAATTGTATCAGTGACATATTCGAAGACATTTGGGTATTGTAATAAAAAATTATTTATTCCGCAGTTGTTGTATCGTGTCGTTTCTGAGACTCTAACTTGTGTGTGTGTGTGAGACATATATTGTGGGGTCATGAGCAGGTGAATTATGCACGGTGTGAGTAATACAGGTAAGGCAAGGAGTAAATGGATCGTGACAACTCTAAATCCCTGACCCCGGATTTGGGGCTGTTACAGAAATGGTATCAGAGCGTTAGGTTACAATCCTCAGAAACGATAGGAGATCGAGTCTTACAATACCCTTAATAAGGATAAGAACATCTAGAGCTCAAATTGAGTTCGTAGTCGGGTTAGAGGACATGACCCTGACTGTTTAAGATGAAGCCCGAGAGGGGACTTCTTCTGGGAAACCGTACTTAGGACTTCGTGATTAGTCACCTCGAGTCGTATGAGTTATAGATTGATGGGATTCTGAGATACCAGACCCCGAGGCCTTCGAGTAGGCAATTGATGATGCGTTCCTTGAAATGGACGGAGACCCGATAAAGGAAGATCCATAGGAGGATCTAGAGGAAGACCCCATAGTGGGTCAAGGAAAGAATCTTGTAGAGACGTGTTGATTGATAAAGATGTAGTATGTTACTTGAGGTCGTACAATAGGACCGGACGAACCTTTAAGGGATAAATAAGTGATGAGACGAGGGTTTAAGGATCGTTCATGATTCATCAAGAGATATGACAAAGAAAATGGAGTAGAGTCTCCAAAGCAGAAGAGGTAGAGGTAGTATAGCCAGTATCAGTGGATTGATTCGACTTGAACGAAACCTGTTACTCGTAGTCGGTTATAGTTGCCCATAAGGAGGCGGCATACGTAAGAACCAAGATGTTCAGATTTTCACGAACGATTAAGGGTACTTAGTTGCCTAGAATAGTGAAAGGAATTGCTTTGGCTATGAGGTTTCAATCCCCCACGACCAGCGATTCCACTAGAAATATTGTCTATTACATCATTGAGGGATTTTATTATCTCAAGGAGAATTTTGGGTATATGTACCATGCAAATGTTATTGTAAGACAAGCATGCTAAGACAGAATCGAGGACGAGATTTATCACCCTCAGGAAACCAGGAAGGAATTATGAGGATAGAACAGAAAGGTCGGAAATCAGACCCGAGCATTACTAGTAGGTAAATAGATTGATCAAATTTCCCAGATTTGGAGAGAAATTCAGCAAAATTTGGCAAACCTTGTCTTTCTGATTACTAGAGGATGTCACCAAAGAGAGTGGAAATTAGAGCGAACCCTGTGGATTGGATAAGATAGCTGTTATATGGGTTGGTGGACAGACCCTGATTGCAATAATTGATTGTAGAGATAAAATGATGAAGTTGAGATTGGACGGTAAAGGTGAAATATATTTAAGGACCAAGACGGACTGAGAAATTCCGGGATTGACTTAAATGAAAAGGCTATTGTGCCAAAAGTGTTAAGCTTAGGTAGCGCACAGGATTGATATGGGAGAAGGAATATTGGGTATAAGGATGATTGAAATAGAGACCGGATTTAAGCTTGTAGTTTCTAACGAGCTTCCGAAGTACCGCCCATTCGACATGTGGAATTGTCATTGCTATGGGCGACAACGGTAGCGAAGTCTTCTTATAGAACAGAACGCTTACTTGAGATGTTTGCGCCTAGTCAAATAGAACTCCCTACGATTGCAAATGTTGATGGTTGAATTCTTAGCGACTATTATAAGTCGGCAACGACGTAAGTATCGAGCACCTTAGGGTGTGCATGGAAAAGAAAAGCTTTGGAATTGAACGATTATCCATTAGAGGAGCCGACATAAAAGGCATCCGTAGAGACCTTGGTAGTACCCTCCCCATTTGCAAATTATGTGGGGTACCTCCCCAATCTATGATCTATCTTGACCTCTCTCCAGGAAAGAATTCTGATAAAGGGTATATTCCCTCTTCGAAGTTGTTTTATAACACTTGTGCTAAATCATATTCAGTTTCACTTGTGCCAGAAGCTGTCACAATGCTTACTTTCAGGCTTTCGAAGCCCTGTCAAATGATGTTATTTAAGCTTTCACTTTTCTTCAAAGAATGAATGACCCTATGGTGATACCTCACCACTTGTTGGTTGAATACTAGTATCTTTATGGCTATCCTTTTCTTGTAATCGCACCTTTGGAATCTGTTCAATTTTAATCCAAGGTGTTCCTTTAAGAAATATTGTCGAAAGACGATAATCATTAAATTGATATCGAATTGCTTTCATACCTTTCAACTTCCACTGAGATGAACAACCCTATACTTATAGGGGCTACAAGGACTATCTGTCTGTGTGATAGAAGTCGGATGGGACGCCATCACTTGTAAGTTGTGAAATACAAGAAGGCTAATTACCTTTAGTAATGTCTCAATTGAGGCACACAACGTTGAGTTCTTATGATCATATTGATCTCTCGGTAAAATTCTCTTACCTCCAATAAGGTTACCTTAAAACTCATAACCTTATGATCACCAATGTGTGACATTTTCTTTGATATGGGAGCTATCTTTCAAGGCCCCATAATTTTTGTTATCCTCATTGAATTCTAAGGGGAGGCCAACCAGGTCAAATAAGTCAAAATTCGCTGATAGGAATTAGATTCGCAACGAAATCGCCTATGACATGAGCGAATCCCTAAGACGAATAGAATGTTAGTGACATATCAATGAAATTGGTTTATTCTCCCAAGGATATTATGATAATGGAAAGCGTGTCAATCGATATATGTGAAAGAAATAGCGATGTGCCGTGAACTTCAGTGACAACGGTGTTAGATAAATGCCCTATAGTGGAATTGAGATTTTGGAGGAGTTGTTTACAAATGGACACTACCTCTGGGTTAGCAAGATAAGTGCTGGCGATGGAGTCAGAGGGAGATGGTATTGTGACTTGGGAGAAGTGATATTATAATAAGGATGGGTTGGTTGACACCCAATGGAGCCCAGACTGATTGAAAGAGAGAGAGAGTAATAAATAAAGGATGGAGACAGATTCAGAGGTTCTTGAATATAGTTCAGACTAAGAAACTATTACGCCAGAGATACGAGGCTTAATTAGCTCTTATGGTTGACGCCAAGAAAAGAGATACCAAGTATAAAGGAAACTACAATGGTTTTGGGAGATTGTACAAGGTTTTAATGAGCTATCAGATATCGATTTGGATGACATGAGAATGAATACCGAGTATTCAGAGTATAGTGGGAATGAAAGAATTAGCGACTCAGTTACAAGAATTGCTAGGCAAGTATATGATAAAACCCAGTGTACCACCGTGGAGAGCCCGGTGTTGTTGTAAGAGAGAAAAAATGTTAGCACGAGATTATGCATCGAACCTCGAGAGTTGAATGAGTTCGACATGGAGAATGGGTACCCTTGTAAATGATTGTTTGACCAGCTGAAAGACGCTGTGTATTTCCAAATTTATTTAAGAACTGGGTATCACCAGTTGGAAGTTAAATCCAAGGATATACCCAAGACTGCGATTCGTACTAGGAATAGGCACTTCGAGTTTTCAGCAAGATTATTTTGGGTTGACTAATGCACCCACAAATTTTTATGGAATGTAATGAATTGGCTTTGAGTTACCCGTGATAATAGATAACATGGGATGGATAAATGGCTAGAATTGACCTAGGATTATGACTGTGAGATACACCACCATCCGGAGAAGGCCAATGTGGTGGTCGATACCCTTAATTAAAATAAGACAGAGATGGATTCCGAATGATCGGGAGTTAAAGGATGAGATTTTACATAAAACCCAAGTTAGTCCAACAGACTAGAAAGACAAAAGATTTCACCAACAAGCGGCTAGTGACAACCAAGACAGAAAGAGAAAGCATGCGGACTAAGCCTGCGAATATAGAGATAGTACTGCTATTGATAAGCTAAATGGCAAGTTGATGAATGACAAGAAAGTTTAGGTTGGTGTACTTTCTGTACAAACAAGATAAAGAATATGAGGTTAGAGATTCGTGATGCTAAAAGATATCCTCGTGGAAGGAATTAATGAGATTTGGAAAGAAAGGGAAGTTGAGCCCGAGATTCATTGGGCCATCAGAGATTTTAAAACGCGTCAGGAAGGTGGCCTACGAGCCAGCCTTACCCTCCCCCCAAACTTGTAGAATGGTCATAACGAGGTTCATGTGTCAATGCTACGTCAGTATACTATAGATGCCCGACATATGTTAGGGTACGAGCAGGTAGATGTACAACTTGGTTTGACTTACAAAGAACAACCTGTGTAAATCATGGATAGAGAAGAACAAGTGTTAAGTGACGAGGTTGCCAAGCTAGTGAGAGGTTTGTGGAAAATCAAGAAGTGGAAGAATCCACTTGGGAGTTAGAAAGTGCAATGGAAGAGAAGTACCCCCAGTTATTCCTAAGTTGATTCCGGGACGGAATCCTTTTAAGTAGGGGAGACTTTAATAACCCGAATTTTTGGAAAAATTAAAACTTTTCTTATTATGATTAAGTGCATCAGTGAATAGTGAATTTGGTGGATGAATAGTGATTTTGAGGATTAAAAAGATTTTCAGACCACCCTATATACGGGGCGATATAATAAACTTTCAAAGTCATATTAGTGATCTACGGAGTAAATAAATGAATTCAAAGACGATCGGAATTCAGAAATTCCAAATTTTATTTTGGTATAGTATTTGACCGGGCAGCGAATTATATATTATTATATTCAAGAAATGAGATATTAAAATTGAGGATTTGAGGATTTAATATTTTGGAATTTTATTATTTTATTAAAGTCGATTTAAGGATTCGATTGTTGGAATAAATAGTGAATAGTTACTATTCACTACGAGAATCGCGTAGAATTTTATTCGCTCTTTTTTGGAAATATTTCGAATCGTTTCAAGAGGAACAAGGCAACATTTACAGGATTAAATATAGACATGGAAGTAACATGTAACAAGATTAATTCGAGGGATGCAACATTTGGATCATCCATGTGAAAAGAAACGAACCAGTAAAGCTGCTTGCCACCATGATCTCCATTGCTTGACATGTGTCCCTGCTTTGCCACCATAACGCCCCACTGATCGACACGTGTCCTGGACATGCAATGACTCATCACTTTTTAATACAAAAATCAGCATCATTATCATAATTATCAAGTCAACCAAATCAAAAAGTAAAACCATTCTCTTTTCTTTATTTCGGCCAAAAACAAACTGCCGAATTGTAAAGTTCATAGCTCCTTCATGTCTTGGTGGAAAATGGCGATCTATAGCTTGTTGGAAAGGTCTTGAGATAACCTACATTTCCTTTTTCACAAGTTTCTTCCATTTGAGCAAGGTAAGACCTTCATTGTTCCAGTTCTTTAAACCGGTGTATAGTAACTCCGAGGATTCATAACTTGTTCTTGATTTTCTTTTGCAAGTTTAAGGATGATAACCATGGATAAAGACTTTCTTAAGGCTCACAAGCTCTTGTGGTGTGTTTAAGGATTCAAGGAAGGTATACCACTCATCCACCCATTTGATTTATGATGAGATTTAAGTGAAGTTTCTAGTAATGTTTAAGAATAAGCATGTTTATGGAATTTGGAGTATGTATGGTTAATTCTTGATGAATACTTGTTGTTGGTGATGTGTTCTTGAAGTATATGAACTGGTTATGTTGTAAAAGTTGTTGGGTTGTTGAATTGATATGGTTTTAAGAGGTTTTGACATAACAAAAACCGGGAAACGTTACGATTATAGCCGTCGTAATGCCCATTTGATTTAAGGCTGTTTTGAGCAAGCATTACGAACTGATCTTGGAATATTTTTGAACAGAACTGACCATGAACATGTAGGTCTTGTTTTAAGGTTTGTTTTGGCATAAAAATTATGTCTATACGAATTACGGTTT
Organism: Heracleum sosnowskyi; assembly: GCA_030848705.1. Lineage (NCBI taxonomy): Eukaryota > Viridiplantae > Streptophyta > Magnoliopsida > Apiales > Apiaceae > Heracleum > Heracleum sosnowskyi. The sequence goes on along the minus strand of CM061235.1, from coordinate 43,564,283 downwards.
AAGAGAAAAGTGAGTTTTAGTAAACGCCGTTCGGAGGAACAACCCCTCTCTGGTCAGTCACTTTGAGGCTATATTTGGACCACTTAGAAGCCATATTAAAATGTGAAACTTTGAGGAATAATACTAGAGACAGTTAGGAAGGCTCACGAAAAAGATTCGGATTAAAAAGATTATTGTTCGATTTTATAAAAATGTTTTATCCGAGGTCGCGCAAGTGAAAACCACTAAGAACATGACTCAGAAACCAATGTTGTAAATGGTTAAGTATAACTTGTATTCGAGGATCGATTTCGGACTAAACCTACGACTTAAGTAATTGTCGATTAACATGGACTTAGTATGAGCCTTTGACGAGCTAGTAATGACTTGGTTGTGTTTCGCTTACGTGTTTAAGCATTGAGTACAAGTGGATTATCCAGGGGATTAATCGTACGTTTTCTTTGACTTTGTCTAGATTGTCCGGCATCGTCGCGAACCCCTATCACTTCTCGAGCATCAGGAAAGTTTACTAAACCTTACTCTATCATTCAGAGTATCATTCAGAGTATGTATATTTTCCAATGTTCAATACTTGTGTATTCCCAATTTATATACCAAATCTTTGTTGCAAGTATTGTGGCAAGTTTTCTAAATCTATACCTTGAAGTATTGATTATATATTACTGCTTTTGCCATGTGTGGAGTTATACAGTTTTGCGATACATGTTATATATTGTATAAAATAGGGTTTGATTTTGGTTTACATATGAGCTTTGAGATAAAGTAGTTATAAACCGGTGTACCTTGTAGCTCTAGAGATAAGAGCATACTTCTTGTTTTCGACTCTAGACCGGGAGTCAGTATTTTGAGATATAGAGATAGCCGTGGAAACCCGGAGGGATTCCAGCGGCAGTGTACTAATTATTTTGAGGACTGCTATTATTAAACATTAATTATATTTCTAGAAAGTATTAATTACCTGGAAATGACTTGAGGAATGTTATTTGAATATTACCTCATTCGAATGTTATTACTTGGAAATGATTTGGTAATTGGATTATAAGCTAGATATGGGCTATCAGTTATAAGCCAGGTTTTTATAAATGCCCTAGGTAAAGGGCTTATGATTTTTTTCTTTAGACCGGAAGTAGATATATTTTCGGTATATTTTAAATGATTATTTTTCCGATAAAGATATCGGGTAACTGTTATTCGAGGGTTAATTATGTAGTTAAAGAATATCATTTATATTCATTTGAGAATTTTTGACTTAGAGAATATTATTTATATTCATTTGAGGATTATTGACTTTAAGAATATTATTGTAAATATAATTTAGGAATATTCATTCGAGGATTAATTATTTATTTAATGAATATTATGTTGAATATTCATTTAAGGATTATTTAATTAATGAATATTATTTTTGAATATTCATTTAATGATTATCTATTTAAGGATTATTTATTTAAGGACTATTTACCTAATGAATATTACTTTTGAATATTCATTTGGGTTTTATTTATTTGATGAATATTATTTTCAAATATTCAATGGAGATTATTATTTAATGAATATTATTTTGAATATTCATTCGAGGTTTATATTATTTTGAATATTCATTCGAGGTTTATATTATTTTGAATATTCATTCGAGGTTTATATTATTTTGAATTATTCATTCGAGGTTTATTAGTTAATGAATATCATGTAGAATATTCATTTAATCCTCATTTATTTAATGGATATTATTTCTAAATATTCATTCAAGGTTTATTTACTTAATGAATATTATTTTCGAATATTCATTTGAGGGTTTACTTATTTAATAAATTTTATTAATTGTTTTAAATCAAAAGAGGTTCCCAAACCAATGTTTTCCATTTAAGTCCGTCTTGTAAGAGGATTTAAATGCTCGCTCAACTATCAAAAATATGGGAAACCAGATTTAAGTAATTGCTATTCATTTTAAACTCTCAACTCAAAACTGTCGGGGGACAGATATTTTCTCAAAGCAATTTAGTTGCTGCAAGTTAAATATTGTGCTACCACCTCAACGCTCGAGGGGTAAATTCATGGAACAAGTCGATATCCATTAACAAGCATCGCTTGGGAAATATTGGAGAATCTTCCTTTCCAACCTAGATACAACTACTGAGTGGAGTCGTATCAACAAGTATTACACTTGGGGAAAGGAAGACGATCTTTACGTTTCAGAGTCATGGATTTCATCTGAACTAGGAGCATGTGTAAGAGGTCGAGTCACGCTGATCCATCACCTTATTGCCCCAAATGGTCCGGGAGATCCAGAAAGGCGGTAGACAATGTCAGGCTGTCGTGATACTTCCATCTACATGTAGAAAACATATATTTTGTTGTACAACCTGCTACTGATCATAGTAAGGTTGGTACGACGGGCGCGGAGAAGGCTCCAGTATTGCTTCATCATCCATTTTGGATAATTCTGCAACATGTATTGAAAGGGACCACGGATGACTCCATTGGTACAGGTTTACCGATCATGTTTGCAGAGGGATTCTGCAGCATGTATTGAAAGGGACCAAGGATGACACCGTGGTACAGGTTTACCGGTCATGTTGGCAGGGGTCGAAAAGTGTTCAAAATAAAGTTACAATAATTCCTTGCAACTTCATCTGTTATGAGTTATGACTCTGATAATATATGCATAACGGGTTTTGGATTACGGAGATATTATATTAATTTTCCTCGTAACTTCATCTTTTATATCATTTGACTCTGGGGATACCTTACATAACATGAGTTATGGTAAGGGAGTTGTTTATACTGAATCACCTTATAACTTCATCTTTTAAGTTATATGTTGATATTCTGCTTATATAGCAGATATTTTTCGGAAAGTTTATATTTGGTTTACTTTGAAACCTCATCTTTTATACTAGAAATTTGTTCATAATATAGCAAAAGTTTGCAGAAATATTATGAAATGATATTTGAAATACAATAATGGTACTGTTTTTGGGAATACATTCTGATAAGGAAATAATTTCAGTATCGAGATATTTTGACAAACTATTGTCTTATACCCGCTTTATTCTGGGTTGAGTTAAAGGCAGAATTATGCCATACAGAGTCATAACTCATAAATAAAAGATGAAGTTGCATGAATTTATTGTCACTTCATTTTTAAACACTTTCGACCCCCTGCCAACATGATTGGTTTTTCTTCCCAATACATGTTGCAGGAATATCCAAAATGGATGATGAACTAATACTGGAGTTGCTACCGCGCCCGCTGTGCCTAACCTTGCCATGATCAGTAGCAGGTCGCACCGCTCAAATATGTTTTCTACATGTAGATGGAAGAATCACGACGGTCTGACATTGTCTACCGCCTTCCAGTGACCTCCCGGCCCATTTGGGGCCATAAAAGTTGGATGGGTCAATCGCAACTGGACCACTTACACCACTCCTAGTTCAGATGAAATCCATGACTCTGAAACGTAAAGGTCATCCTCCTTTCCCCAAGTGTAACACTTGTTGATACGACTCCACTAAGTAGTTATATCTAGGTTGGAAAGGAAGATTCCCCAATATTTCCCAAGCTAGGCTTGTTAATGGATATCGACTTGTTCCAGGAATTTACCCCTCGATCGTTGAGGTGGTAACACAATATTTGACTTGCAACAATTACATAGCTTTGAGAAAATATCTGTCCCCTGACAGTTTTGAGTTGAGAGTTTAAAAAGAGTAGCAGTCACTTAAATCAGGTTTCCCATATTTTTGATAGTTGAGCGAGCATTTAAATCCTCTTTAAAAGACAGATTTAAACGGAAAAACATTGTTTTGGGAACCTCTTTTTGATTGGAAAACACTTAATAACATTTATTAAACAAGTAAACCTTCAAATGAATATTCGAAAATAATATTCATCAAATAAACAATCCTCGAATGAATATTTAGAAATAATATTCATTAATAAATAATCCTCAAATGAATATTCAAAAATAATATTCATTAATAAATAATCCTCAAATGAATATTCAAAAATAATATTCATTAATAAATAATCCTCAAATGAATATTCAAAAATAATATTCATTAATAAATAATCCTCAAATGAATATTCAAAAATAATATTCATTAATAAATAATCCTCAAATGAATAATATTCATTAATAAATAATCCTCAAATGAATATTCAAAAATAATATTCATTAATAAATAATCCTCAAATGAATATTAAAAAATAAAATTTCTCAAATAAGTGAACCTCCAATGAATATTCGAAAATAATATCCTTTAAATAATTAAATCTCAAATGAATATTCAAAAGTAATATTCATTAATTAAATAAATCTCAAATGAATATAAACAATATTCTGTAAGTCGATAATCCTCAAATGTATATAAATAATATTCTGTAAGTCGATAATCCTCAAATGTATATAAATAATATTCCTTAAATAAAATAATTAACCCTCGAATAACAGTTACCCGATATCTTTATCGGAAAATAACCTTTAACATATACCGAAATATAATTACTTCTGATCTTAGAGAAAATCACCCGCCCTTATCCTAGGGCAAATATAAAATCCCGGCTTCTAACTAATATCCCATATCTAGCTTAGAAGCCCATAATCAAATCATTTTCAAATAATAACCTTCGAATGAGGTAATATTCAAATAACATTCCTCAAATCATTTCCAGGTAATTAATACTTTCTAGAAATATAATTAATGTTTAATAATAGCAGTCCTCAAAATAATTAGTACACTGCCGCTGGAATCCCTCCGGGTTTCTACGGCTATCTCCATATCTCAAATACTGACTCCCGGTCTAGAGTCGAAAACAAGAAGTATGCTCTTATCTCTAGAGCTACAAGGTACACCGGTTTATAACTACTTTATCTCAAAACTCATTTATAACCCAAAATCAAACTCTATATATAACATGTATCGCAAAATTGTATAACTCCACACATGGCAAAAGCAGTAATATATAATCAATACTTCAAAGTATAGATTTATAAAACTTGCCACAATACTTGCAACAAAGATTTGGTATATAAATTGGGAATACACAAGTATTGAACATTGGAAAATATACCTACTCTGAATAATAGAGTAAGGTTTAGTAAACTTGCCTGATGCTCGAGAAGTGATAGGGGTTCGCGACGATGCCGGACAATCTAGACAAAGTCAAACGAAAACACACGGTTAATTCCCTCGATAAACCACTTTTAACTCAATGCTTAAACACGTAAGCGAAACACAACCAAGGCATTACTAGCTCGTTATAGGCTCATACTAAGTCCATGTTTAGTCGACAATTACTTCAGTCGTAGGTTTAGTCCGAAATCGATCCTCGAATACAAGTTATACTTAACCATTTTCAACATTGGTTCCTAAGTCATGCTCTTAAAGGTTTTCACTTGCGCAACCTCGGCTAACACATTTTTATAAAATCGGAAAATAATCTTTTGGACTCGAAACCTTCGTAAAAACCTTCGTAACTGCCCTTGACACTTCAATACAAAATTTCATATTTTAAAACAACTCTTAAGGGTCTCAAACATAGCCACAAAGTTGGTACATTTATGCAATCTCATTCCTTGAACCACTTTCACTACAATGGTCATATCTCATAAACCGTAAATCGTAATGACATGATTCTTGCGCTCACATAAACTAGAAACAAAGCTCTACACACTCATGTTCATAACTGAACCAAAAGAGGCAGTTAGGTTTTCTGATTCTAGGCAGTTTATAGAGTTACCGAAAATCGGGCATTACGACGGCTTAAAATCGAATAATCCTATTTTGTCACAACATAACCAAGCCACACCGGGCATACCATACATCTACAACCTCAACAAACAACCATCATACACCTCTAAGATCAGTGGGGAGGCTCAAATCCAACACCCATCATTTTACACATTCAAACAAATCCAAATAATCACTAAATCACTTAATCATGATCTTAACTTTACATGAACATCAAAACCACTTTAAAACTCATATAAAACTCAAAGGGGCAGAGGTTTATACCTTCCTCCAAGCTTGCTTGCTGCTATATTTTCCTTATGTAACCTTAGATCCTTGCTTAATACAACCTTTGGAAGCCACAAACTCAATATCAAAAGCAACAAAGCAAAATACAAGTTACTATTCATCATCTTCTCCAACTGTTACTCACTGAAATCGTAGGGTAAATCACAGAGGTGAGGCGAGCGCTTACCATGGTTGCGTAGAGCTTCTCGAGAGCTTCGATTTGAGTGGTGGAACGCCAAAAACGGACCACGGAATCTCAAGTTATGATCATTTCTTTCTCTCCCATTTTTCTTTCTTCTTCTCTCCCGAAATTTCTCTTCCTTTTTCTTTTTCTTCTTATCTTGTTTAATTACTTGATATTTATCCAATGTGGTGAGTCATCACCCTTGGTCTCTTCTTGTCTTGACACTTGGCAAGCATGCATTGGCTTGGAATAAAGTAGCTTTTCTGGTTCGTTTAATTTCGTAGAACGCTCGCAAGGTTTCTCGAGGGTTCTATCGAGGTATTTTACCGAAATCGTTCTCGATACTTCTAATTCATTTATCAAATCCATATCCATAGAATTAATAATTTAAATCCTTAAATATCCTCAAATAATAATTATTTAGTCCGTTTTTGGTGAAATTTCGGAGAAAACGAAAAATGCTATTTTTCCGATTCTGACAGCTTCTGCATTCTTTTATTTCCATCGTAGATCACTAATGCGACTTTGAAAGTTTATTATATCGTCCCGCATATAGGGTGGTCTGAAAAACTTTTAAATGAAGAGTTACTATTCATCAGTGGTTTTTCTATAATCCTTTGGATCAAAATCCGTTCCAATATTCCTGATCTATTTTCTCTTTACTCTTTGCACTTAGAAAACGTTCTAGTGATTTCTCGGGCGTACGCTATCTTGTTTACGGAGTTGTCGGATGTATTCCAGATATTGATTTGGATGACATAAAAATACTTTCCTTCCCTGGAGTATTGTATTCTTATCTTCCAGATTGATTGTTCTTATTTATATGTTCAGTCCATTCTTACTATTCTCAAAATGTTTGAAAACCGAAATTCATATTCATTTCATAACTTGATTCTCAAAGTCATTGCCACTATCCATATATTTACATCAACATATAATAAAAGTTTTAATTCTACCCAAAATCTGGGGTCTTACACATACCCCGCAAGGCGTTTTCGTAAACAGTTTCTAGCAGTGATCCCGAGAGTAGTACGAACCAATCGAATCAGGTTACCGCTTTTGGTATTCAACTTATGTATAGATATTAATGGTATGAGAGGATTGTGAGCATCAGAAGGCTAAGTTGGTAATGTAACATTACTTAGAAATTGTATCAGTGACATATTCGAAGACATTTGGGTATTGTAATAAAAATTATTTATTCCGCAGTTGTTGTATCGTGTCGTTTCTGAGACTCTAACCTGTGTGTGTGTGTGTGTGTGTGTGTGTGTGAGACATATATTGTGGGGTCATGATCAGGTGAATTATGCACGGTGTGAGTAATACAGGTAAGGCAAGGAGTAAATGGATCGTGACTACTCTAAATCCCTGACCCCGGATTTGGGGCTGTTACAGATACTGTCACAATCCCCAAGACAGTAAACTTACCAAGCAATCAGACAGTAAGTTCAAAAGATGCTGTCACAGTTGGCAAGACAGTATCTTCCAAAGATGCTGTCAAGAATGGTTCCAAGACAGTAACTTCCAAACCTTCTATCAAGACAGTAGGAATAAAAGGTACTGTCAAGGAAAGTTCGACAGCAACTTCTGAACATACTGTCAATCCAGTAACTCCCAAGTCTAAGAATAGGAATGGTAAGGTAGGTGTCAATAAAGGAAATGGATACACTAATGTTGGAGGTGCTTCTAGGAAACTATGCAATAACTGTGGATCTTCACATCATTTAACACACGTTTGTAAGAACCCAATTGAGGATAAGATCAATGCTACTGAACTCAATGGTAACTTACACAGAACCCCCCTTATGCATAGAACTATGAGTGTCTGTAATAACATTGAATGTATGCCATGCAAGATCACTGCCATGAGTACATGCTTTAACTTACCTATTCTCACTACTGAAAAATGTTCATACATGCACACTGTTGAGACTTCTGAGCCTACTGGCAACAGCAAAAAGGCTTCATCCACTAAGAAAAGGATCAAGTCCAATTCTAAGCCTAAGTGGGTGAAAAGAGAAGTCAAACAGGAGATCATTGATGATGCTTGTGATTTTATGACTGGAAGAAACTCAGGAGACACTAAAGCTGCAGGACCCAACAAGGATTGGGTACCATATGCATCTTAAATACATTCTGTTTTGCAGGGCAAGAAGAAAGATCAAGTCATGTGGATCATTGACAGTGGCTGCTCAAGACACATGACAGGTGATAAAGCCCTGCTATCACACTATGTAAAGAAAGCTGGCCCAATCATAACCTTTGGAGACAACAGCAAGGGTTACACAGTGGGATATGGCTGTCTGGAAATTGGAAAAGTTGTCATTGAAGATATTGCTCTTGTGGATGGATTGAAGCACAATCTACTCAGTGTCAGCCAATTCAGTGACAGGGGATTCAAGGTTGATTTTGATATGATGTTGTGTAACATCTATCACAAGAAGGATGGAAGCCTCTCTCTAAAAGGGGTTAGAAAAGGAAGCTTGTTTGTTGCTGACTTAAACTCAACAAAGAAGGATAAAGTTTACTGTTTCTACAGTAAAGCAACTGTTGGTGACAGTATGCTTTGGCATAGGAAGCTCTCACATCTCAACTTCAAAACAATGAATATTTTGATGAAGAAGGAGTTAGTGAGAGGTTTGCCCCAACAGGAATTCTGTCAAGAAGGACTGTGTGGAGATTGTCAAATGGGTAAACTAAGGAGAGCTGTGCACAAGTCCAAGCAAATGAACACCAACATAGAAGCACTCAAGTTGATTCATATGGATCTTTTTCGACCAGTCAATGTATCATCTATGGCCAAAAAGAGATATGCCTTAGTAATGGTGGATGATTACTCAAGGTACACTTGGGTGAAGTTTCTTGAATCCAAAGATGAAGCTGCTCAAGTGATTATTGATCAAGTCAGAGTTCTTGATAGAACTCCAAACTCAAAAGTTCAAATCTTGAGGAGTGACAATGGTACAGAATTCAGAAATGCCACACTTGGAAATTTCTGTAAAGATGAAGGAATTGTACAACAATTCTCTGCTGCAAGGACTCCACAGCAGAATGGAGTTGTAGAAAGAAAGAATAGGACTCTCATTGAAGCAACTAGAACTATGTTGCATGATGCCAAACTGCCAACATATTTCTGGGCTGAAGCTATCAACACAGCTTGTTATACTCAAAACAGAACCATGATCAACAAAACTCATGCAAGTACACCTTACTGTCTGTAAACTGGAAAGAAACCTACTGTCAAATATTTTCATGTGTTTGGGAGCAAATGCTTTATGATGAAGGATAACCATGAGAAGAAAGGAAAATTTGACACTAAGGCATTTGAAGGACTATTCATGGGTTACAGCACAGAAAGGACTGCCTACAGAGTTTATGTTATGGAACACAGGATTATTGAAGAGAGTGTAAATGTCACATTTGATGAAACCAAGTTTCCTGGGCTGCATGAAGAAGGAAAGATGCAGACTTTCAGATTTGAGAATCAAGGATACTTGGAAACTGAGGAAATTGTTGATGAAGAACCTAGCTTCACTCAAATTGTTGAAGTTGACAAAGATACTGTCAATGCCACTACTGTCAACCAAACTCCAGTTCAGTCACATACCATAACTTCTAACATTCATTACAATGATGACTCTGGAGACAATGAAGAACATGGTGAAGACAATGGAATTGGTGAGCATTCAACTCAACAAACTGAAGCAATTGTTCCTGTACAATCAAGTAGCTTGCCCAGAATCACCAAGTGGAACAAGGATCACACAAATGACCTTATCATTGGTGACCCTACTTCTGGAGTGAGGACAAGGAACAAAGTCTCTGCTGACAGCATGTTTTTATGCTTCCTGTCTCAAATGGAACCCAAGACAACTGATGAAGCATTGTTGGATTCTGACTGGGTGATAGACATGAAAGAAGAGCTAAATCAGTTTGAAAGAAACAATGTATGGAAGTTGGTTCCAAGACCTAAGGGAAAGTCAGTCATTGAGACCAAATGGGTTTTCAGAAACAAGCTTGATGAAAATGGATCAGTGACAAGAAACAAAGCAAGGCTAGTGGCTAAGGGTTACTGTCAACAGGAAGGAATAGATTATGATGAGACATTTGCACCTGTTGCAAGACTTGAAGCTATAAGAATATTTCTAGCCTATGCTGCACACTGCAACTTCAAAGTATTTCAGATGGATGTCAAAAGTGCCTTCCTAAATAGAGAGTTGGAAGAAGAAGTGTATGTTGAACAGCCACCAGGGTTTGAGGATGCTGAAATATATGATTTTGTATACAAACTCTTCAAAGCTTTGTATGGACTAAAGCAAGCACCCAGGGCATGGTATGACACACTTTCCACCTTTCTTTTGGAAAATCAGTTTACTAGAGGAGTTGTGGACAAGACACTTTTCTACAAACACCATGGAAAGGACATCATTCTGGTACAAATCTATGTGGATGACATCATTTTTGGTTCTACAAATGAGAGGCTGTGTGAGAAGTTTTCCTCTCTCATGAGTAACAAATATGAGATGAGTATGATGGGAGAATTGTCATTCTTTCTAGGATTACAAATTCTTCAACAACCTGATGGAATCTTCATTTGTCAAGCTAAATACATCAAGGAACTTCTCAGAAAGTTCAACTTGGAAGATTCATCACCTGCAAAGACACCAATGTCCACATCAACTAGTCTGGACCTTGATCCTAAAGGAAAGAAAGTTGACTCAAGCACCTATAGAGGCATGGTAGGATCTCTCCTATACTTAACTGCTAGCAGACCTGACATCATGTTTGCTACATGTCTCTATGCAAGGTTTCAAAGTGATCCAAAGGAGTCTCACTTAGTAGCCATCAAGAGAATCTTTAGATACCTAAAAGGCACTCCTAACCTAGGCCTTTGGTATCCCAAGAACACTGGATTTGATCTAATTGGCTACTCAGACTCAGACTATGCTGGATGCAAGATTGACAGAAAGAGTACTACTGGTAGCTGTCAATTTCTTGGTGGGAGATTGGTCTCATGGTTTAGCAAGAAGCAGCATTCAGTTTCTACCTCAACTGCAGAAGCTGAGTATATTGCTGCAGGCAGTTGCTGTGCACAAATTCTATGGATGAAGAATCAACTTCAGGATTATGGTCTAGTGTTAAGAGACATTCCTATCTACTGTGACAACACTTGTGCCATAGCTATTTCAGACAATCCAGTTCAACACTCTAGGACAAAGCACATTGATATAAGACATCACTTTATCAGAGAGCATGTTGAACAAGGAACTGTGAAGCTGATCTATGTCCCAACTGACAAGCAACTTGCTGACATCTTCACTAAGCCATTGGATGAAGCAACCTTCAACAGGTTGGTAAGTGAATTGGGAATGGTGAATCTGGTATGTTGATTTACTCAGTTTTCTATATTTCCAAATTCTCTTTTGAAGCTCATGACAGCAACTTCAAACCTGCTGTCAAGAGAAGTTACTGTCTACTTGGTCTATGTCTGTTATGTGACAGCATGTGTTGATTTGACTTTTCATGTCAGTATTTTGTGCCAGTCTCATACTTTTAGACCGTGTATGACATTAATGTGGTTACTTGTTTAGTTTGAGAGATAAAAATATGTTCCATTGGACTTTCACACCGTTTTGCATTAATCTGTAGGATTAAAGGAGGACACGGCCATTAATTACTTTTGTGGTAGTTGTATGGGTACTCTAACTGTTGACCATTAGACTTTAATCCTTAGACGGTTTTGCCTATAAATTAACCTTAGGTTTCACCAGTCTGCTCTCAGTTTTAAAGTAAATAATGGAAAAAAAAGTAGGAATTGAAGTCGGGCTAAAACGGTGCGATAGTGAACCCTACAATGAAGAGGTTGAGGAGCTCTTCGAGGTGCTGTTGGATGCCCTCGATGAAATAGACGAGGAAAAGAAAAAGGAGGAGGAGGCCAAGGTGCAAGAAGAGGAGAAGGAGCTTCAGGCACTTCTCAAGGAAGAAGGTCGCACTGAAGAAGTGGTTAAGGAAGAGCTTTTAGAACTAGTTGATAAAATCATAAAATGATGTACTCAATGCTTTATTTAAATGATTTTATTAATAAAAATAAAAGTTTCCTGTTTTTGTGGTTATTGAGTTTATGATTTGTCTGTGTTAATTGCATAATATCTGTGTTCAAAAGATTACATTGCTAAATCCATAATTTGTCAATTTTAGGTTAAGTTTATGAATAAAGCATTCTAATAAGTTCATGACAGAAACAATTCCCAATCGAAGTTACTGTCATTAAGAAGGATACTATCGTGTGTTTCTTGACAACAACCTTCTTGACAGCAGGGAAAGACTTTCTGTCAAGACTTGTAAAGGATACTGTCATTCATATGCTAAATGGTGACATCAAGTTTTTGCACAATAGTTGATGTCGCGCAAAACCTACTGTCACCACCTCTTATTACTGACAGATTGTTTCTAGTGCACAGGTTACTGTCAACAATAGTGGACCGTTGAAATTGGATATTTATCCCACGTTGGTCAGTGAATAACGGGCAGTAACTCACGTGTTATAAGAGTGGGTTAAGACACGTTCTTTAATTCCACTTTTTGTGCACAACGTTTGAGATACCTCTATTTATTCCCCAGTTACTCAGACATATCACTCTCATCGAACTCAAGGCAAAATACTTTTCTTCAAGCAAAAAGCCACTTTCTTACTTTCTTCTTTTCCTGAAATCTCCATGGCACCCAAACAGACTCTCTCTCAAACAAACTTTGCTGGCATCTTTTCCCCAAATGATGCTGGTGAAGGTTTCAAAGGACTAGTGTTTTTCTTGAACAAGTCCTATCTTGGTTCTTCCATTACCTCAACACCCATTCTCGACTTAGACAGAATTGAGACATTTTGGCAAACTGCTGTTGCTCAAACGGAGGGTGAGAACCCATCCATTCAATTCACAATCAATGGGCAACACTACACTCTTACAGCCGAGGTCATCAACACTGCTCTTGGAATTACACTTCAAGAAGGCAGAAATTTTGCTGAACTTGCTGATGATGACACTCTTAAGAAGTTCTTCTTGACGATTGGGTATGCTGGCCCTATTCTCGAAGAGGGCACAACCAAATGGTATCCGTCTGGTGAAATGGATAGGAAGTATCTGCGAAAGGAGTGGAGCATGATACTTGATGTGATGGTCAAGGTGTTCTCTACCAAGTCCACAGGCTGGAATGGAATACCCTCCTACATCAAGAAACTGACACATTCTCTTGTCCATGGATACAAGGTGAATGTTGGAGCTCTCCTCATGGCACACCTCAGGGCTGCCATAGGTAAGAAGGTATCAATCTACCCTCGCTTTCTTATGATGTGCATTAACTCATTCTGTGATTTTAATAATGATGCCCCTCGTTTAGAGGCTTGCTCAGTTTTGAAAAAGAACACACACACACACACACACTGTTATCCTCACATAATCTCAATGCACATATTCCACTTTGTTTCACTCAGCACATGGTTGATCAAGTGTCCAACCCTGATTTACCATTACCCTCTGGTTATGACTCTTTCACTCTTGAGAATGAAACTGAATTAGACCCAAATTCAGTTAACCCACATTCAACACCATACACTCAGCCTAGGCCCTCTAGACTTACCAAAGCCCAAAGAGAAGCCTTACAAGAATCCAGAAAATGACCCTTATAAGCTGATGTTGGTGGTAGCTCTGTTAGTCAAGAGAGAGACACTGCACCTAGTGCAGCAAATAAGGAAGGTAGTCAAACAGAACCCCCAGTGGTTCCCTCTGAGCCTAAGAAGAAGAGAGCTAGGAGGACCAAAACCACTGTTAGCCAAGCTGCAGTTTCTCAACAAACTGTAGTTACTGAAAGGGATTCAAACACCTCCCTAGATGTGCCTTCTCAACAAGGTACATCTATTGAAATTGTCCTGTCTCCCAAGGCACCCTGTACAGAGTCTGCACAAACTCATGGTTCACAACCTGAGGAACCTCCACTTGAAGAAACACACAGTGAGTTAGGGCACAGTGAGGATTTCTCTATTCCTTTTGATGATTCCCATTTTTCTTCTGTGAATCAGCCCCAACTCTCTGCTACACTTTCACCTTCTTCCTTCCCTACGCATTCTTTTGTTTCTTCTCCACAACCTAGAGAAGGGGACAGTCCCAACCCTTCAGGTTTTGATCATCCATCTCCAATCATGGATGAGCCCCCATCTAGTGGTCCACAAGAACCCATTTATCAAAGTGAAATGGACACCACTCCTCCAAACACTGAGCCAGGTCAAAGTGGTAGTTTGTCAGAAAATGAAACAGCCAACACTTTGTCTGAACTCCAAGGAGCATCTTACCTTCGGGAAGATGCTGTCACAGCCTCTGTTGCTGTCAAAGACACTGGCAATGTTGATGTCCTAGACACAGCTACTGTTATGGGTGGAGAGAAAGATACTGTCACTACAGAACCTACTGTCACTCCACATCCCAAAGATGCTGTCATGCCAGAACCTGCTGTCCAGACTCCAACTGACAGTAACATTCCTGCCAAAGATACTGTCCAGTCCTCTCAGCCTGATTTTGATGCTGTAATAATTGAGGATGCCTCTGATGATGATCTACCTCTTGCCAAACTCTTAAAGGTACATTCTAAATCTTCTCCTTCCATGCATGTTAGTACTGCTCATACCCATGCATCTAGGTTGAGTGAGGGTGTGCAAAAGAAAAGAGAGATAAAAGAAAAGAGAGGTGAGCATAAAAATGAGAGGCAGCCAAATGAGCTGGCAAAAGGAGAGGGACTTGAGCATGTCCAGAGAGACTTTGAGGGAGCCCACACTATTCAGGCATTAGGCCTTGAGAGTCAATCTGTGAGGAGTGATGAGATCACTCAAAAACACCCTGAGAGTGTGAGAACCCTCATAGCCTCCAAGCCCCTTTCTTTTCCTTCCCCTCCAAGAAGGTTAAGGTATGGTGGCCCCTCTGCTACTTTTGGTAACAGGATTGCAGCTCTGGAAGGACAGTGTGCTACTTTGCACTCCAAGATGGACTCTCTCTCTTAACTGGTGGTTGATGGTTTTGCTGCTACTCAGCTCTCTATCCAGTTCCTTACTGACCTAGTAGCTGCCAACTCAACTAAGAGGGAGAAGGTAGCAAGATCAGAATCATTGTCTATTCAGGAATCAGGTGGAACTCAGGGGGAGCCAGTAACTGTGAAGACCAAAGGGGGAGCTAAGGGGAAAGCAATGTCTAAGGGGGAGCAAGTCAAACCAAGCAGTGGACAACCAAAGGATAAAGCTGAAGAACTTGTTGAAGTTGACTTGGATGGAGAAAGGGTGTTGATGTCTAAGGCAACTCAAGAGGCACTACAAAGAAGACCTGCATCTAGACACCCAATTCTACCTCCTGTGACAATTAGAGAGCCAACTTCAGCAACTCAAGAATCTGCTTTACAAAGAAGATGGAAAGAAATGGAGGAACAGAATAAGGTTGGGAAAGGTAAAGGGAAACTGCCTGAATCCATCCATAAAGGAAATACTTGGTCCAATGGTACTGAGTATGATCAAGAAGAAGTCAATACTTTAATGGTAGATTACAGGGAGAGCACATTACACAACCATGACAGTGAATTTAGCAGTTTGGTGGAAGAAGCAATGAATGCTCCAAGCAACCGTCCAACCAACACCACAAAACTATTAAAGGATCAAATCACCAGTGTCAGTGTAATGGTGAATGATGAGAAAAGATGGGCTGTAAGTATCTATTTCACTTCTGGCATATCTTATTTCATCACAATGCAGTTATTGCAGAGTTTTACAGCAAAGGTGTTGTGTGCTTTGAAGGGAAAGATCAGGGCAACTCAAACACCATTCAATGAAATATTGGATATGCAAATCCAGAACCTGATCACACAGAAGCTACCTGAAGTCTACACAAATCCACCAAGTGTTTTCTACAGATCTAAAACTAAGGATGGCACAAGAAGGAACAACTTCATGAATTTGGTTAGCCCATCCAGAATGGAAACCAAGTCAATTCTGAAAGTGTTAGATGGAATACTCAGTTCAAATGCCAATCCAGGAAGAGTTCATGTTGTTCAAGAGATCTACAAAATGCTGGTGTTGAGAGACAAGGCACTGGGAGCTAGAGTGAAGGAACTAATCTCTAGAGCCAATGCCAAAAGAAATGATCAAGGTGGAAGCTGTCTCTATGACATTCCTCCTCGGGATGATGATGATGATGATGAGGTTGGAGGTGGTGAAGCTTCTGGAAATGCTGGAAATGCTGGTGGAAGTAATTCTGGGAATACTGGTATTCAATCTCAGAATGAAGGCAATGAAGAAACTCCTAGTCAAGAAAAGAAAGATGCTGATGCAACAGATGAAGAGGAGCCAAGAATACTGGAAGCTTTGGAGGCAGGCATTCTTAGATGTGCTATTGATTGCATAAATGCAGAAAAAGATGCTGTCACCAAAGGTACTGTCGACAAGGATACTGTCATAGAAGATGCTGTCATGGAAGATACTGTCGACAAAGGTACTGTCAAGAAAGGTTCTGTCAAGGATGAAACCAAAGCTATTGTCAAGCCCAAAAGACTGAAAGCTAAAGCAAAAGCATGGTTGTCTAGACAGAAACCTGAAAGAAAGCACAAGTACTCAGGAAAGGAAAAGGCCACTGGATTTGGCAGGAATCTTAAGAAGCCAATTCAATCAATACCTCCCAACAGTCTTAAGATACAACAGATGCAATCTAGAGAAATCAAGAGTGTTGAGGTTAAGATGGATGCAAATCAAGAGGTCACTGAGTACATTCTGTGGTGGGAAGAATCAAGATCTACCAAGGTTGATAAGGATTTCAATCTGGTATCCACATCAACCAGTGGTAGGATATCAACCTTAGATAAAAGGAGAATTGACTTCTTCTACCTGGAAAGAATGGTAGAGTTGTTGGAGAGCTATGATAATGTTCCAGAGTCTGTTATGGAACATATTCTGAAATATCAAGCTAATAGGGATGCTAAATTCTATCAGAAATTTGGCTACAACTTTGCAGATTTTGATGATGCTGATATTTCAACTGATTTACCAGCTTCTCCTATACCATATCACTGGTACTATGAATTTGATGATTCACCCACAGAAGAAAGGCAAACCCAACCCACAGAGGAAGGGCAACCTAAGCCAAGCAAAAGACCTGACTCTTCTCAGTACTCTCAATATCAGTCAGAACTTGATAAGAAGGAAGCTGAACTCCTGGAAAGATGCAAGACTGCCAACAAGATAGAAAGTGAAGCTCCAAATTATCAAACATGTATGCTGGAAAATCCCTTAAGAATCAAGCATCTAAAAGAAGAAATCTATGTTTGCAGCTTGCACAAGCTAAAAACAACTATTCTGAAGGATTTACAGTATATGGTAGCTGGATCAATTCATCCCCTAGAGCAGATCTGTTCTGATAAGATAGAGGAATTATTGGAAAGGAGAAAAGGAGAAGATTCAAAGCTGGACAAGCAAATGAGGATGTCTCTCAATGCTTATCGTGGAAGTAGATTCAAGCTCATTCATGAAGAACTCCACTTCAGAAGCTATCCATTTGATCAAGAGCAATGGTTGAATCTCAGGGATGCTAGTTCTCTTATTTCTCCTACTATCAAGAAGATCATTGAAGAAATAGAAGATGCTGCAGTCACACCTGCTGAAATCTCTCTTGTAGAAGGTCTAAGAGGCTGCTTGGTAGAAGCTCTCAGAAGAGAGGAAGTAACAAGACAGAAGAGGAAATCTCAAGCTAAGTAAACATTCTAAATCCATTCTGATCTTGTTAGTTAAGTTGTCAGCATATATTGTAAATTTGTTGTTATTGTCCATAAAAACAAATTGGGGGAGATTGTTGGGATTTATGGGTGATAGCATAGGAACAACTTAACTTTGTATATACTTAATTTTTTAATTAAGTAGAACATACTGTCACAGCCAAAGTATGTTCTTGTAATCAGTATGCAATGTTATTTTAATTGTGTAATTTGGAAGATGTTCACTTTCTGTGTTCAAGCCTCAAAGAATGCATATTAGATGACAGCATGAATAAAGGTTACTGTCATAAGCATTGACAGTAAGATTACAAGAAGACAGAATGTTGCAAGTCAAGACAGCATATTCATTTTGACAGCAACATTGGCGGAAGACTACGCGACAACAACTTTAGCCCTCGACAACAAGTTTGGAAACCTCGACAGCACACTATGCGGGGAACTCCTACTGTCACCAAAAGCACATTCCTGTGACAGCAAGCTTTGCGACAAAAGTAACTGTCTCGAGAAAGATCCTTGTTCTAGGTATCTTTCTCAGTCAAATCCCGTGACAGTTTCAATGTTCAAGAAACAGGCGTGTTGCAGTATCCCTAAGCTGCACCAAGTCTGCAAGACTACGACAGAAGCTTCAAGCACTGCAAACAAAAGCGAATCAATTCAAGAGCAAGGTCAAGTCTCTATTTGATGAATTGTTTTAGCTAGAAATAGAATGAATCTAGGTTGCTTTCTTTGTGATGTATATATGACATTATTAGCAATTTAGGAAAGTCACATGGGTAGACACTTTGTAAGAAGCTGCCACTTGATAATGACAGCAGATTCACAGACTCGTGTTGATAGTGATAGGATTAGTCTTATACTTAGACTATCAATTCATTCTAGGTAAGTAACGAAGACAAAGAAGTGTCTTGAAGAAAAACCGAAGCTCAAGAATTTTCTCTTGAGGTTGTAGCAACACTTTGCAAAATAAATAAAACATTTATTTTGTGAATCCTGTCTTCTCGATTATACTGTTTGTGAATGCATACATATTATTGATAACATTAAATCTTAGTTTTGGTTGTTGAAACTGAGATTGAATTTTATCAGTATTGCATTCATCCCCCCCCCCCTTCTGCAATACACGAGGACCAACAGGGTTTTCTGTGATATTTTTGGAAAAAGAATGGATTTCAGTGAGAAAAATAGAAAAGGTAAATTGTAAAAGGCAATTTCCCGTGATATATTTAGAAAAGGATGGACTATGTTAGAAAAAATATATAATGTGTTTTAGCTGAAAAGATAATTGGTTATAAATAAGTATTTGATTATTTATATTTTAATATTTTTAGTAATTGCATTTCTTAAGAAAAATATGTATACATGTTAAAATAGGTAACTTTTAAAAAAATAATTATAATATTAAAATAGGTTTAAAAATGAATAACTAAAGGTTTTAGTAAAGAAAAATAGAAAAACAAACATGTTTTAGTTAAAAAAAGGTAATTGCCCGTGATATATTTGAAAAAGTAGGGGAATTTTTTAGAAAAAATAATGTATTTTAGGTGGAAAAGGTAATTGGTTATAAATAGGTAATATTATTATTTAATAATATATTTCTATAAATAAATAAGGTTAATTAAGTAAAAACACGAAGTACAATTAATTAAGGGCAATTAAGTAAAATCACAACGTACCATACCGACCAACCAAACTTTTAATGTTTCGTCTATTATATAATACTAGCTTAAAACCCGTGCGATGCACGGATTGTTAATTGTTATTTTATTATTATATTTTTAATATTTTATTAATTGTATTTGTTAAAAAAATAAGTAGGCATGTTAAAATAGCTAAATACTTTTAATTAATTAAAAATACTAAAACAGATTTTAAAATAAACAAGTAAGGGTTTGCCCGTTATATTTTTGAAAAATGAGGGTTTTAGTAAGAAAAATAAAAAAAATGTAACATATATTTAGTTTAAAAAGGTAAATGCACTTGATATTTTTAGAAAATGAGGTTTTAAAATTTAATAATTAAAAGTATTTAAATTCGTTTTAAAATAAATAAGTAAAGGGTTTCCTATTATATTTTTGAAAAAAAAATGAATTTTAGTGAGAAAAATAGAAAAAGTAAATTGAGAAAGTCAATTTCCCGTGATAATTGTCATGTTTTAAGAAGTAAATTTAACTAACATGTTTTAGTTAAAAAAATTAATTGTCATGTTTGAAGAAGTAGGGGAATTTTTTAGAAAAAATAATGTATTTTAGGAAAAAAAGATAATTGGTTATAAATAGATAATATTATTATTTAATAATATATTTCTATAAATAAGTAAGGTTAATTAAGTAAAATCACAACGTACCATACCGACCAACCAAACTTTTAATGTTTCGTCTATTATATAATAGTATTGACTAACTTATAGCCCGTGCGATGCACGGTTACTTAAATTTTATTTATAATTATTATGTTTATAATTATATTTTTATTATCCATGCAACACACGATTGTTTTTTAAATATTTATAATTATATTTATTTATGAATATTTTAATATTTAAAAGTTATTAGTTTACATGATTAAATTATTGTTAAAAAAGATTTAGCCAAAAAAATTATAGTTAAAAATTTGATATTTATTATATTTTACACTCTAAACTATTCTAAAACTAAAAAGAGAATAAAGTGACGAAATTTAATGTTGAGAATTCTATTCGATTTAGGAAATCTACTTATATGTAGTTTAGATTATTAGAATACCCTTTATTAACCAAATACAGTTTTTAATGTTAAATCTAACGGTTTTCACCTATCTATTTAACATTAAACGATTTTGATTATTTTGGTATTAAATGAGTTTCCTTATTTAATTACAACTATTTTTATGTTTTGACTTTTTAGAAAATTCAATCCTAATATAATATCTTTTAACTTATATCATTTTTAGACAATAACTTCTTTTTATATGATATAATCTTGATCATCTATTTTTAAAAGTATTGGATCTAACGGTTGAGAATGTTTTGGCGGTATTTAGAAACAAAATACCATGATAACATCATTAATTTTTCTTAATATTTATAATTTTTTTAATTTTTTAATTTTTTAATTTTTTTTAATTATTTATTGCTAAAATATAATATACTCTTTTTTGTAATATGTTAAAGATGCGAGAAAATAAATTATCAATTAAAATATAATTTTTTTTTGTAATAGTTCTTTTTTTAAAGTAGTACACCGTGACGATCAAAATTCTGTATAAAATTCATTTTTTATAGTATATCCTATAAATATCTATGTTATTATATTAAAAACTAAATAATGAAAGCTTTCTTATAAGTTTGCTCGTTTTGTTTGATCACTCAATCCATAATCGTTGGATGTTTCAAATTAAATTGTTGAAAAACGTTAGATAAAACAGTAAAATTATCATGTAGAATGATCTAAGGTTTGAATCTACCAACAACATATTAAAATTTATAGGTTTTTTTTAAATAAAGAATTTTTTTCATTTTTTTTCTTGCAGACACAAGTTATTTGATAATATTTTTTGTAAAGTACGATTTTTCAGAAAAGTACTATACTAATTGATTAAGAAACTTTTAAAGTTTCGAATTTAATAATTTACAATGTATATATGTTAAAAAAGTTTGGCCTCGAGTCTAAAATTTCAAAATACGGTTTTTTTAATATGAATATAGTCCTGCTAACAATGAAATTATGTATCTATGGGTTCTTATAAAACAAAATCACCATTTACGTATAATTTATTATTTAATAATAAATAATATTTGATTAGTTATGATCTAAAACTTAATAAAATAGAATTAAAAATATGCACAATTTTATAAAATTTTATCCTCGTATTATTATATTCTTTGTTGATTTGAATTTTTCTTAGATTGATTTTAATTTTTGAACATAGATTTCTAAATTTAAAATAGTTAGAAAAAAGTAATTAAATTGGTATTAAAATAATGATGATATAATAATTATTATTAGAATTTAAATATTCACTTTACTTATTTGGGCTTTATCTTGTGTTTTAAAAATAAGATTTTGACAATTTTATACCCCACATGAAGATAACTAAATTATATTTAATTAAAAGATGGTTTAACAATTTTTATCTAACTGGAATTATCCATGGAAGAGAAAAGAAAGTCACGAATTTTTTACATGGAGAATTCTATTCAATATAGAAAACTTATTTATATTTGGTATATTTGGTTTAAATTATCAAAATACACCTTTTAGAATTTAAATATAATCCTATTGTTAATAAAATACACTTTTTAAATATTTGATCTAACGATTTTCATTTACGACCAAAATTTTGGATAAGATCCCTATTATGATTATTATATAATAAGGATATCAAGTATATACTGATATAAGTATCTTACTAACTGCTTTTACTTTTAATGTTTCGGTTTTATTTACAGTGTATATAAAATTTTAAAATACATTATTACTTAAAAATTATTAGACAGAATAAAAATTATGTTATGATTATATAAAATTTTATTCTCATATTATTATATTCTTTATCGATTTGAATTTGTTCTTAATTAATTTTGATACTTTTTTTGAAAGAAACATAAAATTTCTCTATATTTAAAAGAATTAGTGGGAAAATAAATAAATTGGTGCTACAATAATAAAAAAATATTTATTAAAATTTAGATACACACTTTACTATTTGGAATCTATCCTGAGTTTTAGAAATTGAATTTTGACGATTTTACAACCAATGCGAAACTAACGAAATTATCTTTAATTTAATGATGGTTTAATAATTATTATCTAACTTGACCAGTTGACCTACTCATAAAATAAACTGAAAAGAAAAGATGGTTAAGAAGTTTTACATAAAGAATTCAATTCAATATAGAAAATCAATTCATAATTGGTTTAAATTATCAAAGCACACTTTTTAGTATTTAAATATAATCCTACTTTTAATCAAATACACATTTTAATATAAGTATTATATTCAAAATTATCGTTTATGAATATGTGAAAGGCATATGTCAAGGCCTATTTGTAAACACCGAGGATTCTACTCAACTTTAATTAAGATGTAATAAGTAAATAATAAAAATCAAATGTCACAGGAATCTCAGAAGATTATATATGTCAAAGAATGAAGATTAAAGTCATCTACAGACTTGAAGTTATTCTACACTGGAAGAAGTTCATTTATTTGATCAAGCCTCAGTGAAGTATTTCAAGAAAGTGGATCTATTTAAAGTGACAGAGATTTCAGAAGTGTGACGGGAAAAAGTACAGGTTACAGTCCTTGTTTAAATAAAAGGAGTAAAGAATCACAGCTTAAAGTTTAGAATGAAGAACAACCATTAAAGTTAGTCGCTCATGAACCAGACAGTACATGGAGTGTCAACGTCATTCAGTGGAAGTTCGTCATCAAATTCAGTGGTTCTAAGAATTAGTTTAATTCTCTTTTAATATTATTCTATAAGATATTTAATTTAATCTATGAATTAATTCTTTCAGAATTAATTCATATATTAAATTAATCAATCTAAATCTTAAGTAATTTAATGTATAAATTAATTCTCCAGAATTAATTTATTTATGAAATTATTTGAGTCATGTATTTAATCAGTGAATTAATTCTAAATGAATTAATTCATTTGTTAAATCAATTAAAAGTAGAATGTATTAAATCAGTTTTAATCCTAATTCTTTGTAGTACTAGTAGTACTAACTGATTTATACTAATAGTACTATCAAGCTTAGTACTACCGAGAGTACTACCAATATAATTGGATAGTACTACCGATAGTACTACTAGGCTTAAAGAATAGTACTACCGAGTGTATATCTAAATGAAATGCAGTTTGTTTTGGCGCGTGCAATTCATTCTATTGACTTGTTATAAATACAAGTACATGATCAAAAGAGGCAGGTGATCAGAATTGAAAAATACACAGAAGCAAAAACAAAGTATCATTTACTCTCTTCTGCATATTCAAGCGAACCAACTGCAAAGCTCAATTTAATTCTTGTAATAAATTCTAGCCATCAAAGTTATATCCAATCCACTAGAATTCAATTACTTGTATTGCTTTGACAATCTAGCGGATCATAATCCCTAGAATTACTATCGAACTACTTTTTAGTATTCGATCTTTTTATTACAAATATAGATAAATTCATGTCGAATTTATTCTAGATTTGTTTTAACAAGAACCTTGTAATCTGTGCACTGAATTGTAACACCCCTCAAGTTTAATAGAGTTTCTATTTAACTTGAATATTGTTTCAGTTTTTATTCCGCACTAATTTGTTCTAAACAGTTAAATCTTTTAAAGGACAAATTCGATAAAACGGTATAGTTTGTATTCAACCCCCCTTCTACAAACTTATCAGGACCTAACAATTGGTATCAGAGCCTTTTGATTGATATACAAATCAAAGATCCAATTGTTTTGAGATTTTTCTTAAACTCTGATTTTTTATTATTCCTAAAAAAATCTCAAAAGATGTCTACTACACAGAAAGTGGGTACAGTCAAAATCCCAATGTTCAGCAAGGAGCATTATCCAATGTGGAAGAAGAAAATGCTCCTATTTCTTAAAGTTGCAAATCCTAAATACATTGATGTGCTGAAGAACGGTCCCAAAGTCCCTATGATTATTGAGGGAGAACTCATTGAGAATAATGTTGTGACTAGGGCTGCTAGAATGTACCCTAAAGATGCCAAGGATTACACTCTTGATGAGAAAGAGGATGTTACCTTGGATTCCTGTCTTCAGTTGATCCTTATTGATTGTCTTGATCCAATCATGCATAATCATGTCCTCAACTGTGATACTGCCAAACACATTTGGGCAACTATAGAGATAATCAATGAGGGGACAGAGGAAGTTAGGGAGAATATGCTGGAAATTCTCACCTCTCAATATGAGCATTTCAGATCAAACCCTGGTGAAGGTATCTCACAGGTTTTTGAGAGATACAACAAATTAATCAATGATCTGAATCTCAATGGGAAGCACTACACCAACAAGGAGATTAACAAGAAGTTCCTTCTTACACTTCCACCTCATTTGGAGCACAAAATTTCTGCCATTAGAGAAGCAAGAGATATGAATGAGATTGCTTTGGAGAGATTGTATGGTGTTCTGAAGACCTATGAGCTGGAGCAGATTCAACAAAGGGAGCTGTATGGAACTGGGAAGATTGTTAGTACTTCTACTGCACTGGCTGCTGAAGTCCCACAGAAACTGGAAGTGAAGGCTGTTCAACCTTCCAGTTCTAACATGAATGTTATTGATGCTGAATATGGATTAACATCCATTGATCAATCTGGTGGTGACTTCTATTCTTTAGAAGAACTTGATCAGCTGGAGGATGGTGATTTGGCTTTGATAGTCAGGAAGTTTGGAAAGTTCAGATTCAAGAGGAATCCCAATCTTAAGTTCAGGCCCAGATTTCAGAGAGGTGGATCTTCCTCTTCAAGTGGCTCAAGGGGTGGCTACAAAACTGGAACTGTGGAAAGGAGCACAATCAGATGCTACAATTGCAATGAGTTGGGTCACTTTGCTACTGAATGCAGAAAGCCAAAGCAAGTGACTAGAAATACATTTGATTCTAGCAAGAAGAACAAGATTGGGAAAGCTTATGTTGCTGAAGGAAAGAGTTGGGATGACACTGACAGTGATGAAGAAGCAGGTGAGATTGGGAACCTTGCTTTAGTGGCTAAAGAGGCAAGCACTTCATCCGCACACATGTCAGAGGTAAAGTTTACTGATACTGAAATGATTCGTCATCTTGGTTGCACCTTAGAATGTGCACGCACTGAAAATGATAGAATAATTCTTTTAAACACAAATCTTGAAAATGAGATAAAAGAATTAAAACTAGTGCATATTAATCAAGATGAACTCACTAATAATGTAGCAGTTCTTGAGAATAGGGTTAAATTGTATCAACAACTGGAAACCATTCTCAAAGATCAGATTAGTGAGCTTAAGACCAAAGCTAATGCTTATTTCAACTCTTGTAAGACGGCTAAAGAGATTCTGAATAAACAAGCTGTTGGTAATCATGTCAGTATATGTTATGATTATAATGAGGCCATTGGATTGCTTGGAATAAATTCCCCTTGTAAAGTCAAATCTGAAGGAAGGGGTGTTCCATATGTGCTTAAGGGTATTGAAACACCCTTCTGTAAGGAGTCCGAGGCAGATCCTCTGAATGAATACTCTATCATTATTGCTGAAGAGATTCGTGAAGAAGATATTGCTTTGGAAGTTGCACAATCCAAAAAGTGTATATCTGATATTCCAGTCAAAGTTGCTACAACTAAAAAGACTAAATCAGATATCCATAAGTTGGATCAAAACAACTGTAGAACTAACATGCCTGTTGTTAATTCTTCTCATAAAGCATGTGGTGTGAGTAATTGCATGTCTTGTGCTTTTAATGTTATGTATGCTTTCTTTAATAAAAAGCATGTATCTAGTGATAAGACTGCTCCACGTCAACATGTTAATAATAAGAAGCATGTTAAAGCAAAGACTACTAGTCCTCCTCAGACTAGAGTGGATTCATTTATCCCTAAGCCTACTCAGAAATGTGTTAAGGCTGGCTATAAATGGAAACGCTCTTATGTGAAAGAGGTTGAAGTAGTTTTAGCTAAAAATGTTGTTTTGCCTGACAAAGGCCAGTTCTTTAAGTATGCCGGACCCAATAAATTTTGGGCTCCGAAGAAGGTCTAATCAATTTGATATTGCAGGGAGTTAAACAGGTAAGCCGTGTTATATGGATTCTTGACAGTGGTTGTTCAAGGCATATGACCGGAGATAGAGCCCTGCTATCAGATGTGGTTGTGAAAGCTGGCCCAGTAGTTACCTTTGGAGATAACAGCAAGGGTATTACGAAAGGATATGGCTGTTTGAAGTACGGAAATGTTATCATTGAAGATGTTTCATTTGTGGAAGGTCTGACGTTCAATCTTCTCAGCATTAGTCAGTTCTGTGACAGAGGATATGCTGTTTCCTTTGAAAGAGAGAAGTGTCAGATCCTTCACAAGAAGAATGGAAAGCATGCTCTTCAAAGAGTAAGGAAAGGTGACTTGTTCATAGCTGATCTGAACTCGGTATTCAAAGATGAAGTTAATTGTTTTTATGCTAAAGCTTCATCAGATGATAGTTGGCTATGGCACAAGAAGATGTATCACCTTAACTTCAAAACTATGAACTCTTTAGTCAAGAGGGAATTGGTTAGAGGTTTGCCTCAGATGGAATTTACACAGGAAGGACTGTGTGAGGCATGTCAGAAAGGAAAGTCAAAGAAAGCTTCTCACAAGGGCACTGATACATCATCAATAACTGAACCTCTTCAGCTACTGCACATGGATTTGTTTGGTCCAGTTAATGTGATGTCCATGTCAAAGAAACAATATGCACTTGTGATTGTTGATGACTATTCAAAATATACATAGGTTTTATTCCTACATTCCAAGGATGAGACCCCATACCTGGTGATTGGCCATATAAAGTTGATTGAGCTGGATTCTAGATTCCCTGTTAGAGCCATAAGTTCAGATAATGGTACTGAATTCAAGAATGCCATTCTAAATGACTTTTGTGCTGATAAAGGAATAACAAGACAGTATTCTGCCCCTAGAACTCCTCAACAAAATGGAGTAGTGGAAAGAAAGAATCATACATTGATTGAAGCAGCTAGGACTATGCTAAGTGAGTCCAAACTTCCAACGTACTTTTGGGCTGAAGCAGCGAATACAGCTTGTTATACTCAGAATCGAACTTTAATCAACAAGGACTTAATGAAGACTCCTTATGAGATCTTGAACAACAAGAAACCAACTGTCAAGTACTTTCATGTATTTGGAGCAAAATGCTTTGTGCTTATAGATGACAATGTGAAACGTGGCAAGTTTGATGCAAAGGAACAAGAAGCTATTTATGTTGGTTACTCCAGAAGATCTTACAGGGTCTACTTGGTTGGCAGTCACACAATAAAGGAAAGTGTCAATGTTACTTTTGATGACACTAAGTTCCCCAATATCCAAAAAGAAGACTCATCTGAAAAGCTGAAGTTTGATAACTTGCCAGACTCAGAATCAGATGATGGAGCCCCACCTGAAGTTATTGCTGGTGATGATAATAACAATGATGATAATGATCATGGTGATGGTGGTGGAAACACTGGTAACAATGGAGATACCACCAACACTGGAGAAGAATCATCAAGGCAATCAAGCAACAACTCAGGGGGAGCAAATGAAGGATCAACTAGTCACTCACAACATCAAAGTGAATTTCAAGGCGAATCATCAAGATCAAATCTTCCAAGACAGATTGTATGGAATAGAGCTCATCCTTTTGAGCTGATCATTGGTGATCCAGGTGTTGGAGTTAAAACTAGAAGTGCAACTCAGAATGAATGTCATTATTCAGCATTTCTATCTGAAATGGAGCCAAAGAAAACTGAAGAAGCACTGACTGATCCAGATTGGGTGATTGCTATGCAAGATGAACTCAATCAGTTTGAACAACAGCAAGTCTGGAAACTGGTACCCAGGCCAAAGAACAAGAAAGTAGTTGGTACTAGATGGGTATACAGGAACAAGCTAGATGAGGATGGCATTGTTACAAGGAACAAGGCAAGACTGGTTGCACAAGGGTATTCACAAGCTGAAGGCATTGATTATGATGAAACTTATGCACCAGTGGCTAGACTTGAGGCCATCAGGATGTTCTTAGCATTTGCGGCTTATTCCAATTTTAAAGTCTATCAAATGGATGTTAAGAGTGCATTCCTGAATGGTGAGCTTGATGAAGAAGTGTATGTGGAACAGCCCCCTGGCTTTGAAAATCAGGAGCTGCTGGACTTTGTGTACTTTCTCTTCAAGGCTATCTATGGTCTCAAACAAGCCCCAAGAAAATGGTATGACACTCTCTCTGGTTTTCTTTTAGAAAATGGTTTTGTTAGAGGTATCATAGACAAAACTCTTTTTCAAAGAAACACAAAAGTGATATGATATTAGTCCAAGTCTATGTGGATGACATCATATTTGGGTCTACTAATGATGATCTCTGTAAGAGATTTGCTAAGCTAATGCAGAGTAAGTTTGAAATGAGTATGATGGGTGAGCTGAAGTTCTTTCTTGGATTACAAGTAAGTCAAAGGTCAAATGGTATATTTATTTGTCAATCCAAGTATCTCAAAGAACTCCTCAAGAAATATCACATGGACGATTCAACATCAGCAAGGACTCCATCTTCAACAGCAATCAAACTTGGAGCTTCTGACAAGTCTATCAAGGTAGATGTTACAAGCTACAGAGGTATGATTGGCTCCTTACTCTATCTTACTGCAAGTAGACCAGATATTATGTATGCTACATGCTTGTGTGCAAGGTTCCAAGCAGACCCTAGAGATGTTCATCTCGTTGCTGTTAAAAGAATCTTGAGATATCTTAAGGGTACACCTAACTTAGGTATCTGGTACCCTAAAGATTCTGGTTTTAATCTTGTTGGATATACAGATTCTGATTATGCAGGTAGTGTTGTGGATAGAAAGAGTACCTCTGGGAGTTGTCAATTCCTAGGAGGTAGGTTGATTTCCTGGTATAGCAAGAAACAGCAAACAGTTTCCAATTCAACAGCAGAAGCTGAATATATTGCTGCTGGAAGCTGCTGTGCTCAGATCTTATGGATACGGAATCAATTAAAGGACTATGGCTTTGCATTAGACAAAATTCCTATATTTTGTGATAATACAAGTGCCATAGCAATCTCCAACAACCCTATGCAGCACTCGAGAACAAAGCACATTGATATCAGGTATCATTTCATCAGAGAGCATGTCATGAATGGAACTGTGGAGTTACATTTTGTACCCACAGAAGAACAGACTGCAGATATATTCACTAAATCTGTTGACGAATCCACATTTATCAAGTTAGTTGGTAAATTGGGTATGTTAAACAGTCTTAGTGATTGAAAATATCTCTGTCAGGTTTGTTCTTTCAAAATTCATTTTCTCTTGTCATTTAAATGATATTCACTGCCAATTCTCATTTAATATTACATGCTTGTGTAGTTAAATAGCTCTGAATAATTTATTTTCTTTAAAAATATTTTTCTCATATTTTTTAAGTAGAGAAATGTATTTTTATTGAAAATATATTTATTTAGAATTATTTAGATATTTTTCAGATTGTAAATATTGTTGTTTAAATATTTCTGCAAGTTTATATTAATTTTAGGCATTTCTATAATTTTCTGCATATTTTTCTAGGATTTATGGAATTTTCTGTGAATTTTTCTAGATTTGTATAAATTTTTCATGCCTTTTTATTCATTTTCTGCTAAGTTTATTAATTCTCAGCATTTTTCTTTTTATTTAGAACTGATTTTCTATTTTTATTTGTGATTTTCGTTAGTATTACTAGTTTTGAACTAGTAGTACTATCGGTAGTACTATCCCTTGATAGTACTACTAGTTCATTCTGTAAGTACTATCAGCATTTTCTATTTTCTTTTTATTTTTGTTTTTTTGTTTCTCCTGTTTAATTCATAGTACTACTAGCCTATTTTCAATAGTCCTACCGAGTTTTTGTTAGTACTACCGTAGTCTTTTTTGGATAGTACTACTAGTTTTTTTTGTTTTTTTTTATTTTTATTCTTTTTGTTTTATTATTGATAGTACTATCGTTCTTTTGACCATAGTACTATTAGTTCTTTTACCTTAGTACTATCAGTGTATTTATATATATAGTCGGTTTTTTTTTACTTTCTACCATAGTCTTTCCAGTTCAAGTTTTTACTTAACTGTTTTGTTATTCTCTCTCTTTTATTCTTAAGACTAACGAATTGCTGTCCATTTCTTTTTCACTTTCCGGATTCGATTCTTGTTAGTTTTAAATTCTAAGACCATCACTGAACAGATCTTCTCAAGCCCATTAATTCGAGTACTTAAAATCAAAGTTTCATTAAGATTTTAGTTTTCGAGTTTTTGAATTTCAAAGGTTTTGTGATTCGTTTTTAGTGCTTAAGAGGGTATTTTTGAGTTCTAAAAATAGTACAGTGTGTGGTTTGTGTCAAGGATTAACATACTAAAATTTGGTAATTTTTGGAGAACTTTGAAAATTTGGATTTTTAATTAATTTTTAATTAATTTTAAAATCCTTAAATTCGAATTATTCATAATTATTTGAGTTTTTGTTTTTCTGTGTTAATTTTTACTCAGTAAATTATGGCTCAGAATTTTGAGGTTGTTAAAAACAATTATATTGGATATTTTGATCCGTTGAAATGCCCGATTGATCGTTTTCGACCTTGGATTCAGTTTTTAAATTCGCAGTGTTGTGTGAGTCGTGCTATATGTTTATCTGCTGATTTAAAGATTGAACCACTTAGATTATTGTGTTCTACTGCTGTGATTTCTGAGAATTTAAATTCTATATCTTTCACTATTGAGCACACACAGTACACTATTACTGAGGATTTGTTTTGTGAAGTTTTTCAACTTCCTAGGGATAACTTTGATAGGACTCCTTCTGATATTGAATTAATCCAGTTTTTCAACAGAATTCATTATCAAGGTCCTTTGGAGTTGCCCAAACTCAGTAAAGCTAATTTAGTCTGTGAATGAGATATCTTATTTGATACTTTAGCTAAGGTTTTCAGCAATTGTACTAAGAGTAATTTTCCTCATATTCCATCTTTGTTGCAGTACATTGCTTATGCTATTGTGTTTAATGTTAGACTTAACATTGGTCATCTAATCTGGAGTCTTATAGTTAGAAGAGTATCCAATGCCAGGATTGATCATGATAGTGGTAGGAAAGTCAGGTGTTTCTATCCTCGATTTCTCACTATTTTAATCAATCATGTGCTATCTGATGCTCACAAGGAGTTGTTTTCAAATGCTTTATCTGTTAATTCTCCTTCTACTAATAGTAAGTTCTATCAAAGACTCCATACTTCTCTTAAATGGAATATGATACCAATGGTTGTAAGTCCATTCATGGCTCATGTCATTAACCTTCCTACTTTTGAACCTTTTGTTCCTGATCAACAACTAGTCATTGCAGCTGGAACTTCAGAGGAACTGCCAATACAGGTAATACATCCTATCTCTGGATCATCTGGCACCTTTGCTGAAGCCCAAGTGGTTGATAGGACAGACCAAGAGGTTGTAGAACCACAATCTCTAACCCAGGTCAGAGAGCCAAACACTGTGTCTAATCCTTTAACCTCTCAACCTGAAACTGCTTCTTTAATAAGACAAAGGTCAAGTAGTGAACAAACACTGAGTGCACCCACAGCTCTGTCTCCACCACTAAAGAAAAGGAAAACCTATAGAGAGACATCTGTAAGCCCATCCATGTCCTCCCAACAGGATATGGACTTTGAAATGGCCATTGAACAGTCTCTGGAGACATCCTCTCAACAGGATGAATCTATTGAATTTCGCCATCGGGCCCTGGCAACCTGTAATGAGTCAAGCACTCTCCCATTACTCACAATGGGAGAGGACATCCAAATAGAAGAAACTCAGGACACGTTGTTAGGAGAGCACTTAGGATCTGAAACAGTGCCTACCATTGTCACGGTAGAAGTGCCTTCACAGGCATCAGAGGAAAAATCTGATTCTTTGCCACCTATAATAGAATCATTTTCTCCCCTCCCAGAGGGAACATCTCTGGCTCCCTTAAGGGATTTTTCACTCGCAGTTTTTACTGGAGAAAGTGAAAGGCAACCTGATGAGTCTGTCCCTGAAGAAATTCAGTATACAATGTCAAATATTTTGATAGACTCATTCAGGGATCGGGAATTGTGAACTCCCATTGCACCACCACTGACCTCTCTTGAAGGGGCTAGGGTGATTTTTAATGCAGGTACATCTAGTGAAAATCTTGAAAGGCAGTTAGTGGTGAGAGATATGAATCAAACACCGAGTGAAACACAAGCACGTGAGTTGAGTGAAACACCACTGAGAGCAATTGAAGTGAGTGCACACACTGACACAAACACTGCTTTGTTGAAACAACTAGCTGATCTACAAAAGAAGTTACAAGAAACCCAGGCTGAGAATAATCTTCTAAAAGCACAAGTGGTCTCTCAATCTACCACCTCTGTATCAAATCAGCTGGGTACTGTGAAAGATGACCTCGAAGGATTGAAGAATACTCTGGTCCCGAAGCTGAATTCCATCCAACAATCTCAAGTACTAGTGGCTTCGGACATTTCTGAATTAACCATGTCAAATGCTCAAATTTCAGAAAGTGTCAAGGAGATTGCTGCCATTTCTACCAAGGTGGACTTTATTCTGCAAACAGCTGATGAAAATCAAAAGTTTAATGAAGAAAGGATTTTCAGGATAGAAGGAGGAATGGAGCATCTGAATGAAGGTATGAAGCACTTGTATAATATGATCAAGGAATCACATCAACCTACTGAAGAGCAAAGAACATTCTTTGAGGGAGATGATGATGAGGATGATGAAGGAGGAGATGGAAGAGAAAGAGGAGAGATAAGGAGAACATCTGAGGTGAATCCTAGGGCTTCCACAGCTCAAACTGTAGAGGATTCCTCAACTAAGGGGGAGAAGGAGAAGAAAGGAGAAGACAAAGAAGCTGGAGGAGCTTCTGGACAGGATAAGGGGAAAGGTAAACAATCAATGGAGGAGTCTGCTTTTGATGATGCCTACTACTACCACAGTGAACAGGATGACTTCCAATTTGACACATCTGGTGATCTGAGGAAGACCATACCTGAAGAAGCTTTTGGTGAGGAGGAGGTTGAGGAGGCAGCCAACTTTGATGATTGGGAAGATGAAGCTGATCTATACACACCTGACCCTTTGTTTGAGAAGGAGTTGAAGAAACAACAGGCAGAGTTGAGAAGAAAGGAGGATGAAAATGCCAAGGTCTCTGACATCATTTCTCAGAAGCTGAAAATTCAAAAGGCTGAACATGAAGACAAACAACGTCTTCATAGTATTCATGTCAAAGAAAGGAGATTGGATGTTAGGATGAAGCAAGGAGTCAAATGGGATAAGGTAAGGGAGATGTTTGATATCCCTCAGAGAGGCACAAACAATGATGCTACTTTTCTGAAGCTGCTTGAGAAGATCAGAATTGTTAATCCAGACAACTCATTATATATGAAGGCATTGAAGCAAGATATATTAAGGATTACGTCTGCATTTGATCAAGTGAGGCAGGAACTTTTCATCTATGTCTCAAGTGCTCTTGAAGGGTCATTCACTGTTTCTCTTGAACTACTTCAAAGAAGATCTCTCTCTGAATTGTGGATTCTGATGAGTAAAGTAAAGAGATCTTCTTGCTTGAACGAGATTCTTTATGACCGGCTGAGAGATTCTGCTATGAAGGCCAGCCCTCAAGTTGTACATTTTCCTTATGAAGTCAAAATCTACAGAGGTACAACTTTGGAGACTTTAAGGCTGGATCCTGATTCCATGAAGCTACAGACTGCTATGCAACTGGTGAAGTTGGAGAATCTTCTTAGAACTTCTGGGTTTGCTTCTGTAGAGAAGTCTGAAGTTGCTGATATGATTTCAGACTACTGCACGGAGAAAATTCCAAGGTATGCTCAAATGAAGAATAGATTGAAGAAGATCACCACTCAACCAGTAATGCCAAGTGGTGTGGTTTCTGAAAGTGATCGTGTCCTTGACAAAGATCTTCTAGTCACCTTGCAAGAAGCTGAAGAAGGTGAAATTAGAGACTAAAGGCATGATGTAGTTAGCTCAATTTGTAAATGTTATATGTTTAGAGCTAGGTAAATCAAGATAGGGAAATTTATCATTTGTTCAGGCTAGAGGAACATCTATCTTGTACTTATCTTTATTGTTTGAATCTGGAAATTGTTATATTTAATCTAGAACTTTTTATTATTTGCTTGGCTCTTAAAAGTCTTATCTTTTCTTGTTTTAGTTGAGTTATCCTCTAGAGTATTTGGTTGTTATTGTCTAACAAACAAATAGGGGGAGATTGAAAGGCATATGTCAAGGCCTATTTGTAAACACCGAGGATTCTACTCAACTTTAATTAAGATGTAATAAGTAAATAATAAAAATCAAATGTCACAGGAATCTCATAAGATTATATATGTCAAAGAATGAAGATTAAAGTCATCTACAAACTTGAAGTTATTCTACACTGGAAGAAGTTCATTTATTTGATCAAGCCTCAGTGAAGTATTTCAAGAAAGTGGATCTATTTAAAGTGACAGAGGTTTCAGAAGTGTGACGGGAAAAAGTACAGGTTACAGTCCTTGTTTAAATAAAAGGAGTAAAGAATCACAGCTTAAAGTTTAGAATGAAGAACAACCATTAAAGTTAGTCGCTCATGAACCAGACAGTACATGGAGTGTCAACGTCATTCAGTGGAAGTTCGTCCTCAAATTCAGTGGTTCTAAGAATTAGTTTAATTCTCTTTTAATATTATTCTATAAGATATTTAATTTAATCTATGAATTAATTCTTTATTAAATTAATCAATCTAGATCTTAATTAATTTAATGTATAAATTAATTCTCCAGAATTAATTTATTTATGAAATTATTTGAGTCATGTATTTAATCAGTGAATTAATTCTAAATGAATTAATTCATTTGTTAAATCAATTAAAAGTAGAATGTATTAAATCAGTTTTAATCCTAATTCTTTTTAGTACTAGTAGTACTAACTGATTTATACTAATAGTACTATCAAGCTTAGTACTACCGAGAGTACTACCAATATAATTGGATAGTACTACCGATAGTACTACTAGGCTTAAAGAATAGTACTACCGAGTGTATATCTAAATGAAATGCAGTTTGTTTTGGCGCGTGCAATTCATTCTATTGACTTGTTATAAATACAAGTACATGATCAAAAGAGGCAGGTGATCAGAATTGAAAAATACACAGAAGCAAAAACAAAGTATCATTTACTCTCTTCTGCATATTCAAGCGAACCAACTGCAAAGCTCAATTTAATTCTTGTAATA
The DNA here is from genome assembly GCA_030848705.1 of Heracleum sosnowskyi. Classification (NCBI taxonomy): domain Eukaryota; kingdom Viridiplantae; phylum Streptophyta; class Magnoliopsida; order Apiales; family Apiaceae; genus Heracleum; species Heracleum sosnowskyi. Next base: position 43,528,285 of record CM061235.1, on the reverse strand, counting down.
AATTCTAGCCATCAAAGTTATATCCAATCCACTAGAATTCAATTACTTGTATTGCTTTGACAATCTAGCGGATCATAATCCCTAGAATTACTATCGAACTACTTTTTAGTATTCGATCTTTTTATTACAAATATAGATAAATTCATGTCGAATTTATTCTAGATTTGTTTTAACAAGAACCTTGTAATATGTGCACTGAATTGTAACACCCCTCAAGTTTAATAGAGTTTCTATTTAACTTGAATATTGTTTCAGTTTTTATTCCGCACTAATTTGTTCTAAACAGTTAAATCTTTTAAAGGACAAATTCGATAAAACGGTATAGTTTGTATTCAACCCCCCTTCTACAAACTTATCAGGACCTAACAATATGAAACCCTCAATATTTTAATAATATTTTGATATTATCCTTTTATGTTTGTTATATGTAAAATAATATAATTATAATTTGGATTAATCAAATTGTTATGTTCCTTTAGAAAAAAAGTGTTTCAATTTATTCATGTACATGAGTTCTCCACGTAGGGTCCACGTGTATCATTGTAATCGATATGAATTGTTATCTTGATATTTGGTTTAATAATTATTATCTAACGGGAACTATACATAAATTCAAGAGAAAATATATTTAAGAATTTTTACATAGAAAAATTTTAAATTATCAAAATACACTTTTTTGTATTTAAATATAATTCTATTATTAATCCGATACACTTTTTAATATTAGATCTAACAATTCTCTAACGATCGATTTTAATTTTTTCTTAAATTGGTTTTAATATTTTATTGAAATAAACATAGAATTTATAAATTTAAAAGAATTAGGAAAAAAAATTAAATTGGTACTACAATAATAAAAATATATTTATTAAAATTTAGATAATAACTTTACTGTTTGGGCTCTATCTTGAGTTTTAGACAACAGATGTTAACTATTTTACAGCCCACGCGTAGCTTACAAAATTATCTTTAATTTAATGATGGTTTAATAATTATTATCTAACTAGAACTATCCATAAACTAAAGAGAAAAGATAATTACGAATTTGTACATAAAGATTTCTATTCAATATAGAAAACCTATTTATAATTGGTTTAAATTATCAAAATACATCTTTTATTTATTAAAATTTAGATAATAACTTTATTGTTTGGGCTCTATCTTGAGTTTTAGACAACATATTTTAACGATTTTATAGCCCACGCGAAGCTTACAAAATTATCTTTAATTTAATGGTGGTTTAATAATTATTATCTAACTGGAACTATCCATAAACTAAAGAGAAAAGATAATTACGGATTTTTACATAAAGATTTCTATTCAATATATAAAACCTATTTATAATTGGTTTAAATTATCAAAATACATCCTTTAGTATTTAAATACTATCCTATTAATAATCAAATACAATTTTTAATATTATATATGACAGTCCTCATTGATTTGAAGATTTATAGTTTAATAATCCAACGGATCGTATACTTTTGGTAGTACAGTGACCAACCAAAGTTTTGGATAAGATCTCCCTTACGTTTATTATATATAAGGAGTTAATTATTGATATATATATATCTATACTATATTATTAAAGACGAAACATTAAAAGTTTTGTAGGTCACGAAAGTTTTTGTAGTCTGGTCACTCAATTCATAGCCGTTAGATATTTTTGATCAAATCGATGGGAACCGTTAGATAAAATATTAAAATTATTATATAGAATATCTTTTCTATTTTTCCTAACTAGAACATCTCATTTTCCAAAAATATTGCAAACAATTTTATTTACTAAAATAACATAATAAAGTTATAATTGCTAATAACTAACTCATTACCTTTTTTAGCCAAATTGTATATTTTTTTTATATTTTCTAACTAAAATTTATACTTTTCTATTTTTCCTAACTAAAACCTCTCATTTTCCAAAAATATCACGAACATATCTATTTAATAAAATAAAATAATAATATTATAATTATTAATGACTAACCGATTAGTTTTTTTTCCCAAAAAGTATATTCATTTTTATATTTCATAACTAATATTTCTCTTAACTAAAACCTCAAAAATATTACGGACTATTCCATTTAGTAGCATAAAATACTAATATTATAAATCTATCTATCTATCTATACTATATTATTAAAGACGAAACATTGAAAGTTTTGGTACCTGTTTTTTTGGTACGGTACTTGCCTTATTTAATTGTTTATTTAATTATTATAAAAATTATTATAATCATTTATCCTTTCAGTTAAAATGCATTACCATTTTTTTCTAAAAAAATCACGAGCAATTTCCTTTTCAGCTAAAACATGTTACTTTTTCTATTTACTTTACTAAAATCCATCATTTCCCAAATATATCACGAGCAAACCCTTAATTATTTATTTTAAAACATATTTTAATATTTTTAATTGGCAATTACATTTCCCCTCTTTTTCTAGAAAAATCACGGGCAGTTACATTTTTCGGCTAAAACATGTTATATTTTCTATTTTCCTTACTAAAATCTCTACTTTTCCAATTATATCACGGGCAAACCCTTGCTTATTTACTTTAAAATCTATTTTAATAATTTTAATTGACAATTATCTTTTTCAACTAAAACATTTCACCTTTTGTATTTTTCTTACTAAAACCCCTCTTTTTTTCAAAAATATCACGGGCCAATCGTGACTTTTATATTTTAAAATTCAACGAAAACATGTTACTTTCTATTTTTCTTACTAAAACCCCTCTTTTTCCAAAATATCATGGGCAAACCGTTACTTATTTATTTTAAAATCTATTTTAATACTTTTAATTATTTAAAAATATTTAACACGCCTACTTATTTTTTTAACAAATGCAATTAATAAAATATAAAATATAAATAATAAAATTAACAATTATTAAAAACAATTCGTGCATCGCACGAGTTTTAAGCTATATTATTAAAGACGAAACATTAAAAGTTTGGTAGTCGGATGGACGGACGGTCGGTACTTAGTGATTTTATTTAATTGCCCTTACTTATTTTTTTAAAAACTATCACTAAATAATAACATTATTTATAACCAATTACTTTTTCAGCTAAAATACATTACCTTTTTTTTTTATAACAAAATCTTCTCTTTTTCTAAAAAAAACACGGGCGGTTATCTTTTTTAACAAAAATAGGTTACTCTTTCTATTTTTCCTTACTAAAACCCCTCATTTTCCAAAAATATCACGGGCAACCCCTTACTTATTTATTTTAAAAATCTACTTTTTTATTTTAATAATTAAAAGTATTAAAATCTATTTTAATACTTTTAATTATGAGCACTTTTTCAGCTGAAACATGTTACTTTTTCATTTTTTTCATTTTCTAAAGAAATTATTATTAAATAATAACATTTTTATAACCAACTACCTTTTCAGCTAAAATACATTACTTTTTTTATTTTTTCTAACAAAATCCTCTATTTTTCTAAAATAAATCACCGGCAATTATCATTTTCAACTAAAACATGTTACTCTTTATATTTTTCCTTACTAAAAACCCTCATTTTCCAAAAATATCTCGGGCAAATCCCTACTTATTTATTTTGAAACCTATTTAAATACTTTTAATTACATGCACTTACCTTTTCAGATAAAACATGTTACTTTTTCTATTTTTCCTTACTAAGACCCCTACTTTTCAAAAAATATCACGGATAAACAATTATTAATTTATTTTAAAATTTATTTTAATACTTTTAATTATTTAAAAAAGTTTAACACGCCTACTTATTTTTTTAGCAAATGCAAATTAATAAAATATTAAAACATAAATAATAAAAATAATAATTATTAATAACAATCCGTGCATCGCACGGGTTTTAAGCTAGTATATATATATATATAAAGGAGGATACGCGGGAGGTTAGGTGGCGCCCCTAAGATCGTCTCAATTTATTTTTCTAATTTTCTAGAATTTTAGAATTTTAAATACTGATAAATAAAAAAATATCCTTTAACATATTAGAAGTAGAATAGGTGTTCGAATTTATTGAGGAGAATAGTTCGAATTTATAGCGAAGACATATAATTAAAAGTTTTATTTGAAGTAGAATAGGTGTTTAAATTTGTAGAGGGGAAGAGTTCAAATAAAAGAAGTACTTACAAAGTTCTATTTGAAGTAGAATATGTGTTTCGATTTATAGAGGATAAGAGTTCAGATATAAAAGAAGTACTTACAATTAAAAGTTTTATTGAAAGTAGAATAAGTGTTTGTAATACGTAACTAAAAGTTCTATTTGAAGTAGAATATGTAAAGGAGTATGGTAACATAAAAATTAATATATAAGATAAGTATATATTCAATATATTAAATTTGAGATTTTAATATTAAAAAGGAAAGTGTGTTTCACGGGAGGACGACTTATTAGCAAAGATCGAATAATTTTCGTAATTTATTTGATAAAATTTTTAAAAAAAATTATTATGCCGCCGTGAACCGCGGCTTTTTCAACTAATTAATTTAAAAAGAAAAAAAAGGATGAAAAAGAAGAAGGAAGGAATCACCTTGGAATGTCCTAACTACTGCTCTTATTTTAATCCCCTTGTTTGCCACCTTTTCCAAAAGCAAAGTAGCATGAACTAATCAATTCAATTACTATTTCTTCGTATACATTCGTTTCCAGAAAAGCGACAGAATCATAAGTTTATATTATCCGAAATTTATATCAAAATTTAAAAATTATTCAGGACTTAAAAAGAATTTCCAATATCTATAATGAAAACTCGTGACTACACAAAAAAACATATATTAATTTTTTTAAATATAGACGATGCTCTAATCTTCCGTAGCCATCCTGGTTCGCTTCTATTTGAGAACCTTAATGACCCACCTCATAATTTAGAATTATTTATCGTGCATTTGATCAACATAATGAACAGGAAAGTATTGTAAATATGTAATCATTCCAAGCATTATTAATTCATCATCATCATCATTGTTTTTGTGTATTTGTACTCCATCATACATATGTTTTTGCATAGTTTTTGAGATTTTGTGCTTTAGAATCTTCTCTGTTTCATAAAAAAACAACTTCTGTGCATGAAAATATTATAAAGTGTATTTTCTCAAAGCTACCTAATGATCCTCTTGACTTACCTTCTGAACATTTATTATTAAAAATAACATCAAATATTAATGCAAGATTTTTTTTACGGAGCTAAATTATGTCTTTAAGATTAAGGAATAAACGAAGCACTTCTTTTCTTACTTCGTTTTTGAAATATGAATATTTCCCATTTTAACGAACAAATTAAAAGTAAAATTGTAACAAAATAAAGTGTGCGTTAATATTTAAATTTTGGAATAGCGAAAATTAACATTTTTGATTGCGAAAGTGATGCATGGATGAGAAGCCTGCACGGCAACCGACCGGAGAGTATCCGAGTCTGACCATCTGATTTATATATTGTCGATATGTGTACAGTGACATTCGATAAAACATGAACATTCACAAGTCATTTTCTCACCTGTCTATAGTTTTTTATTCTTTTCACATCTTTGCCATAATATTTTGGTGATTGAATTTTAAGAATCATTCTTTCGATCGGGTGCAGGTCCAAAGTACCGGTTTCTGAAAATTGAATAACCAAAATACCTATCGACGCTTGTTGTGGTCCAAAATACTCAACCAACACGCATTTACAAGATGTGTGGATAGCATACGCATCTTACATGTGCGTGGCTTATGTTAAATAATATTTTTATTATTATTCTGTATCATACACGCATTTGTATGGTGCACATCTCATTGTATACGCAAACTTATCTGATACTATATTTCAGTTAAGTTTTTAAAAACAAGAGAGGTAAAATGCATGTTGCTAAAAGTACGTATAACCAACATTAATATGTACCTCATACAACATGCTATCATAGGCAAAGTTCACTTGCATTTAAATATTAAATAAAGAAATGGACACCGTGAATGAATACAAACAGAGGGATTTTATGTTAATTAGGTATACGTATAACCAACATTAATATGTACTTCATACAACTTGCTATCATAGGCAAAGTTCACTTACATTTAAATATTAAATAAATAAATGGACACCGTGAATGAATACAAACATGAGGGATTTTATGTTAATTAAGTATACGGTCTGCAACTAGATGCAACAATATTTGTAACTGTAATCAAAATCAACCACATATGCAACTTGTTAATAATGGTATTTTCCGACGTCCTTTACAACCCTAAAATCAGGGTAAATTAAGGTTTAGAGTCTAGGGTTTAGGAATTCGTCATTCTTAATATTTCTAAAACCCAAAATAGAAATATTGAACCTCAAAGGTTAACTATTGAACCCCTAAGATAAATCAAGATCACAAGTTTACCACTCTTACTAACAATTTTTGCCCTCTGTAGACGCTTGTGTTTCATGCGTAAGTGCAGTTTACCATGATTTTTTCACTCTGCAAAAACATAAGAAAGCTACACGCATGATACATAAACGTGGGCATCACAGTCAGACATCATACACACATTTAGGTTATGCGTGGTACTTGAACACGCATGCTGGAGAGACGTGTAGCAGCTTGGGAGTTCACACCGTAACTTTAATTTTGAACTACCCACGCATGTTTCAAATGTGTAAACAGGACACACATGTTCAACATGCACAACTCATGAACATTTAAGACCAACAGTCCCGCCGCGAGGTATTTCGGACCACGCTTCCTCAAAACAATTATTTTGGTCATTTTTTCGATTTCATGGTTATGTGTTACCTTCATCTCCCACGTTATATTTTGTGCTAATGTTGTTGCGAATTCAGCTAGAAATATTCGAGATAAGTAAAATTTAGCCACTATATTTCAATATTTATCCTTATATTTTGAGTGTATCAAAGTTCTTATATTTGCTAAATTTTATTTACTCCGTGTATCAATCAGTGTATTTTATTACCACAATACTGTAACTACTTGTACGATAATAATTTTTATAAGAAAATTATACTCCCTCTCATTTCTTTACACTTTTTTTTGGTACGTCCCTCTCATTTCTTTACATACCAAAAATAATAACATTTTATAATATAAAATCCAATCACATTAACTACTTTCCTCCATTATACCTACTTTAGAGCAAGTCCAACAGCTTACTTATTTCATGTCCTAAGTCAAAATTTAGGGAATATGGCATAAAAAAGTGCTTCAACAGTGTCCTAGTAGTTACTTAAAACACTAGGACATTGCTCTCATTACTTATCTTTAGGTAACCCCTAACCATTACCTATTTCATTTCTATCAATAAAAAATTTATTTCCCTCTTTTTCTTAACTTCTTTTCTCTCTCCTTTTCTACTTGTTGTCTAATCTCTTTTCAAATTTATTATTATAATAATAATAGGGAATGAGGGCTCCGTACCATTTCTGGTACATTTATGTACCATTTTTGCGAAAATGGTACAACTAGGTTCAACATTGCAAAAATGGTACAGGGCGCCACGGCCTGTGGCAACCCAATGTAGAGTGCGCCACCGACCGTGGCAACCCTAGCATTTTATTTATTTTTTTGATTTTCAGTTGTGACGTGGTTACTTAGTAAAACAAGTTGGTTACTTAGTAAAAATTGTTTTTAACAATCACTTTTGTAGATTTATAAATTGTACTTGCAAAAAATATATTTTCATTTTCTTTGTTTTAAATTAAACTTGAAATGTTGTACTTTGCTACTACCCAAAATTTGGAAAAAAAATATTAAGCGTAACTATTTAAAATTTAGGTCCAAAAATGATACCTACACAAAATTGTAGTTTATGAATAATGATATTTTCAGGCCCGAAAACGAATATAACAAAACCAAGTACTCAACATCTAGAAACATGATAATAATACAAGTTTTATGTTACTGTTGACGTGACTACACCACTTTTACATTTTCAGAACAATAATAATAATATCAACAGTTGTATTCTGATAGCATGACAGTTGAAAGCTGAATTTTTATTTTGACGTGACTAGACATCTTTTTCCTATACATTTGAGATATTATTTATGAAAAAGATGACAATTAAACCAAAGCATTAAATTTCTGCAAAATATGAGTGGTAACTTCAAGACCTGCATAAGCAGTAAGACATGACAACTCCACTTTCAAGTATGTCATATACTTGATGAATGTAGCTTCATTCCGTCCCTCACAAATTAATTTGTAATGTATTTTTCACTTTGGAATACAAAAAATGGGTGAGTACGAGTGTCGTGTTTGGTTGCTTGCTGAAAGAGATGACGATTACCGTAGGTTAAGACGAATCGATCCAAAAGAGTATTTTGCAGGCATTCGTCGAGAATGGGCCTATCGACGCGAGGAATCTGAAAGATTGAGAAAGGACCTCATTCGTATTGGTGCAAGGGTTCCCACTCGTGATTCGCTTATCATGTATCCTGATCCCGGGGAATGTGGCAATTGGAATAAGTATAGGAAAAGAGTCATTGGTGTTGTGTCATAGATACGATTTGAAAATAATCTAATGTTGGTGCGTAGAGGTCGTCAGTATATGTATCAACTTGCCACAGATTCCATTCGTGCTATGGGCAGAGAGCTCACAGAACGCGAGCAATATCATCTTGAACATAATCCGAACTATGTGTCCGATGGAGCCATATCCGATGAAACGGAAGAAGAGTGATATGCGTATTATGTATTGTTATACTGTTGTCTTTTAATTATGACCAAGTGTTCTAAATTTCTATTATTGTATCTTGAGTCCCCTATTAGTAGTTTGATGAAAGATTCATGATAATACACCACGACAATGCATAAATAAGAACAACATAACAATACATGAAAATAACATAACTTACATTCTTTACGAGAAAGAATGTACATTCTTGAAAAACAAATAAGAAAAACTTAAAAAACACAAACATCATGAACAACTTTAAAAATCATCATCATCCTCATCTGTGTCCTCATTCTCATCATCATCGTAATTCTCGTACTCGTTACGATTCTCATCATCAGCATCATCATCCTTATCGTCATTCTCATTTTGGACTTCATCCCCGGAGTCAGTTATCTGTTGTATGTTGAAACTTTGCATTAGTTGTTGCATCTCATACTCATGGTGATCTTTTTGCCTTGTTATCTGCTTTTTAAGATCTTCAATGATAATTGCTGCACGCTCCTCCAGTGGGTCTTCAATCCAACGACTGTATCCACATCCATTCGATCCATCTGGACAGTTCACGGACCTTCTTCCAGCATTGGCCCCGTACCAACACATCCTTTCAACCATTAACTTATTGCAAAAGCAAATATCCGGATCAGGAACGTTAGACATCTTAATTATAACAAACCAGTGGTAGATATATTTGAAGTATTTTAGTGAAGAAGTAATCGCATACATGAGGCTTTATATAGGCTTAACATGTAAATTAGTACATGCTGTGAAATTGATCTAGTGACTACAAGACTACTCATTTTTAATTTTCAGACCTTGACAGTGCTTTTTTAACATTTGCAGACACTGCAAAGCAAAATTACAGACACTGCAAAACAGTAGGGATGAGTGATCAAATCAACTTTAAAATAAAGTTACAAAGTTGAGTTGTCACCTCACATCTCACAATTTGCAGGCCAAAATAATGGACGTGTATTACTGTTGTGTAATATTAATCAATACATTTTCCCTATAAATAGGTCTTCTCTCTTATGCATAATCATAGTTTTCCTCTCTTTTCTTTAAGTCATTTTGCTTCAAATGGATAAGGGAAAGAGGCCAGTCAGTTCAGGTTCGGAAAGTAACAAGTCTCATCTTCAAAAATTCCTTGGTAAGAGGGATTATGAAGCTGAGAAACGAGAGATGGAAAAGCAATATGAGAACGAGATATTCGCTGGCCAGCTGCGTAGAAGGAAGAACAAAGAGGATAGAAAGGGTAAAGATTGGGTCGAAAGTAAGGAGGCTTACTTGGATATTTATGGAGTGAACCACGCCCTGTGTAAAGCCAATGTTGAGAAGAATCAACCAATACATGATGCTTTTCACAGGAGGCAGATCACGCTGAGCGAGTATCGAGCTGCAATGGAAAAGAATGATGATGAGTTCGCTGCTAAAATGAAAGAGCTTGAGGATCTTGAGGAAGCTGAATATGCCCAAGATGATGATTAGTAACTGTGTATCTGTGTCCTTACTCATTTTCAGTAACTGTGTGCTTTTTAATTTTCTGTAACCGTTTGCAATTCCATTTCCTTTAACCCGTGTGTTCATGTTTTCTTCAGCAATCAGATTATTTTAGTAAAAGAATATGTTGTTTGTCAAACAAATACAAACCAAATATTCCACCATAAATTATGTAGTTAAACATGATTTAGAACATTCCAAGTAAAAATATTAAGTTCATAGCATAATCCTTACAACATAATAAAAGTGATGCCTAAACCTAACGAGGACCCTTGCCATTCTTTTTTTTTCTTGTTGTTGTTGTGATCACAAATTGGTCCACCAGTGATGCAAAGCCTCTCCTTTCCTTTGACATGTCTGTCTGGTTGCTTCCTCAACTGCACAACAGGAGCCTCCTCCACCTCGATCTCCTCATCCACCAACTCCTCGTCATCCTCGTCCTCCTCATCCTCCTCTACAACAGGCGCGGTACGCATAGATGACAAAGTATCATGTGATGTGAAGGGTTGAAAACCCCCAGATGGCGTAATAAAACTTGATCCACCTACATATGTGGAATGGGAATAATTAAACTAAAAATATGAAAAGTACTTAATAAGACATATTATGTGAGTTATGTTTATTACCTGATCCACCTGCATGTGATTGAAAAGGCTGAAAACCCTCTTTTGGCGTACCGAATGTGATATACATCCTCTAATGTGATAGTGGCCTCGCCGAAACGGAAATGGAACGTGTGAGTCTCAGGACGCCATCTCTCAACAAAAGCAGTAATCAGTCCAGCATCATGTATCATCATCCCTATCTGAAAAACACCCAGTAAACCAGCACTCGTAATGGCTTCAATAATAGTTGATGGCGGTGGCTTTGTCCTCACTATATCCCAGTAACTGCCGAAGTATGTACGTAGACGAAAATCTTTTTCCTGAAAAAAATTTAATTCGTTATATCATTAAATATGTATTTAAACAATGCAATGAATATAAACATGAAAATGAATACCTGTCCATCCCATATGAACTCTGAACGATGATCCCCCTGTCGTGTGAGCAATGATGGATCTACAGGACCGGGATGGTAAACAGCATGCTCCATAGATCTCTATAATATTGATGATAAAAATTGATAACATTTATTTAAAAATAAATATTTAATAAATATTTAATTTGCATTTTTAAAGTTTTTATCTATTTTAGTTTAAGAAATTCTATTTATATGAGTTGAAATAAAATTTAATTTGATTTTTTGAAGTTTTTATCTATTTTAGATTACGAAATTATATTTTAGTACTTATATGAGTTGAAATAAAATTTAATTTGATTTTTTGAAGTTTTTATCTATTTTAGATTACGAAATTATATTTTAGTACTTATATGAGTTGAAATAAAATTTAAATTGATTTTTTGAAGTTTTTATCTATTTTAGATTACAAAATTATATTTTAGTACTTATATGACTTGAAATAAAATTTAATTTGATTTTTTGAAGTTTTTATCTATTTTAGATTACGAAATTATATTTTAGTACTTATATGAGTTGAAATAAAATTTAAATTGATTTTTTGAAGTTTTTATCTATTTTAGATTACGAAATTCTATTTTAGTACTTATATGACTTGAAATAAAATTTAATTTGATTTTTTGAAGTTTTTATCTATTTTAGATTACGAAATTATATTTTAGTACTTATATGAGTTGAAATAAAATTTAAATTGATTTTTTGAAGTTTTTATCTATTTTAGATTACGAAATTTTATTTTAGTACTTATATGACTTGAAATAAAATTTAAATTGATTTTTTGAAGTTTTTATCTATTTTAGATTACGAAATTTTATTTTAGTACTTATATGACTTGAAATAAAATTTAAATTGATTTTTTGAAGTTTTTATCTATTTTAGATTACGAAACTATATTTTAGTACTTATATGAGTTGAAATAAAATTTAAATTGATTTTTTGAAGTTTTTATCTATTTTAGATTACGAAATTCTATTTTAGTACTTATATGAGTTGAAATAAAATTTATATTGATTTTTTGAAGTTTGTATCTATTTTAGATTACGAAATGCTAAACAAGATTATAAGTCCACAAACAAAATGCTAAACAAGATCATCTCTAAGCTCTCTACTACAATCATAAAATAATCGAACCAAAAACAAATCCAAAATGCAAAATGCTAAACAAGATTATCAAGTCCACAAACAAAATGCTAAACAAGATCATCTCTAAGCTCTCTACTACAATCATAAAACAATCGAACCAAAAACAAATCCAAAATGAGATTCACAAATTACAAAATTAAAAGCAAGGAAGAGATTTACCCGAAATGAAGAGGGCGCCGGGGACTATGGCAGCTTTGTGTTGAGGGCCCCGGGGACTATGGCGGTCCAATAAATTGGCCGGGTGTTTTTGTTGGCTGGGTTCTGTATGTTTGTTTGGGGTGTTTTTGGCTGGGTTGTAATTAAAAGCAGGGTTGTAATTAAAAAAGCTGGGGACTATGTTTGTTTTGTGCTTGTTCTGAGGTGGGGCAGGGGGCTGGGGGCTTGGGTTGCCATGGTTGGTGGCACACTCTACATTGGGTTGCCACATGCCGTGGCGCCCTGTACCATTTTTGCAATGTTGAACCCAGCTGTACCATTTTCGCAAAAATGGTACATAAATGTACCAGAAATGCTACGGAGGGAATGAGTATATGGATTATTGTTGGAGTTGACATTCAAAAACTTATCCTAAATCACTAAGATTCTTTATTTTATTAAATTTATAAGTAACACACTATGACATTGTTGAACTTGCTCTTATACCCACTTTATATATTAAATATTGATTGATCCCACCACTTTACTTATTTTTCTTATTTTTTTCTATTAATTTACATTTTTTCGTAAAAAAATTGAGTGGAACAGAGAGAGTAATAAATAAAGAATTGGTTGATAAATCGAGTTGTTCTCCGAGCTTTGCACAAGGAGGTGGGAAATATAAATCAATCAACAAATTCCCCTCTTTCCCCACTGAAAGAAGTTGCAGTGCATAAAAGAACCAAAAGGGCCCCACCTTACACTGCAGTGGACCCCACTTGAACAGTTCTCATTTTCCCTACAGAACACAACACTAGTGACTATAGTCCACATGTGAAGAGAAAAAGTAAAACAAAATTTGTACAAGGTGAAAACTGGTGCACTTGTTTGTATATATCACTATACTTAGATTATATATTGGCCCACCTTTATATTTGCAAGAATTAACTTAGAGATAGAGAGAGGAAAAATAATACTAATAGAAAACCCATTTTTTAGGTTTTTAGAGAGAGATTTGAAGAGTTGTGGGAGGAGAGTGTTGATTAGCTCCATTTTAGCATTTCTTGAAGCTATTTGGAGAGAAAGGAAGACGACCCAGATCTGCATTTTTGTGTAAGTTGCTTGTTGAAGTTTGTAATTTAGTTTTGTGGGTTTTAGTAATTTAAGTTGTGTTTTCTTGAACGTGTTGGTTTAGAGTTGTGTAATTTCAAGTACCCATGTTTTGTTTGATTGATTGTGTTTTTGTTGATAATGTAGTGAAATTGTGGACAAATTGGTGTTTGGGTTGTACTCTATTTGTTTAATACTTGTGTGTGTGTGTATGTATATTTATGACAGTTGGGTGTTACTTGATAGCAGCCACTATTTATACTGTTGATAGTTGATTGGTGTTTAGTAATGTTAAGGTTCTGGTGTTTGCAAATGTTTATAGTGAGTTTCGCAATACTCTTTTCTCTTGGTTGATGATATTTGGCTTTAGTTTTGGTGCAACTTAAGGTCTTAAAATGGATCCAACTATCATGAAAAATGTAAGGTTGTTTATTAGTTTTCTCTTGGTTGATGATATTTGGCTTTAGTTTTCTCTTGTAATGTTGTGGGTAATGTTTTGGGAAGATACCCCCCCCTAGACTTTCTATGGTATATAGTTGATTCTTGTGTTGTGTAATAAATCAGAATTGTGTTTAGGTCTTTATATTCTTTGATTAATGGTTTGTAATGCCCGTTGTTTTATCTTGATTATAAGGCAATATGAATATATAATCAAGTATGTTGCACTTGTGCAGAACTGTTGCATTGAAAGTGATCCCTGTGATGATATACGGCACTCAGAAATGCAAAGAAATGCTGAATCAAAACCACTTTCTGGAATTCTGCCCCTTACAGCTATAACATCAAGCCCACAATTGAGAATGGTAAAGGAAGATCTAGATGAATACGGTGAACGAGATTCTCAAGACTCTGAATCTCCAAAACCTGCTGCAGAAATGTGGAACAGAAAGAGGTACGTTCAGAAATATGATGAACTTATGCCTGATATTACATTGAAGGCTAGTGATGATTTGTTAGATGATGGTGGGATCAGTTCCTTCTCGGGAGCTAGCCATCCCCCGGAACCTGTTGATACAGATTTAATGAGGCCAGTCTACGTGCCTGTTGGTCAAAACAAATCCGAGGGTAAATGCTTGATGAAAAGTTTGTCCATGAAAGGTCCATTTAAAGAGGACTTCTCGGTTCGTGTTTCTAGTATAAAAGCAAGTTTGTCGGTTCTTTCACCTAGAGAGAGCTTGGTTGATGAGGAGCCTAATGACTTGAGAGCGATGGCCTCTCCATTTTCAGCTACTTGTCGTCCATCGGAAAATGCAGAAAATCCTCTCCTTCCTCCAGATTTTGAGGAGAAGGCATGTGTGTGGGATGCATCCTTGCCTCCAAGTGGCAATGTAAGTCCCCTCAGTAGCATTGATAGTACTAGTATCGTAACAGCTATGAGCATTGTTAATAGTTGTACCGGCACATATCGGAGTGATACAATTATGAGTGATGGAATGCTTAGTATTGACAGGATTTATGAGGGTACTAAAGGGGGTGTTCCAGGGGATTCTCTTGAGAGTGGCAAAACTAGCATGAGCCGAGCAAGTGATAGCAGTGGCCTTAGTGATGAAAGTAACTGGAGTAACTTTACCGGGAGTGCTAGTAAACCTCACAAAGGAAATGATCCTAGGTGGAAGGCTATTCTTGCCATACGATCACGGGATGGAATTCTGGGCATGAGTCATTTCAGATTATTGAAACGTCTTGGCTGTGGTGACATAGGCAGTGTGTATCTCTCGGAGCTTAGTGGGACACGTTCTCACTTTGCGATGAAAGTGATGGACAAGGCTTCACTTGCAAGCAGGAAGAAGCTGATCAGGGCTCAAACGGAGAGAGATATATTGCAGTTGCTGGATCATCCATTCTTGCCGACATTGTATACTCATTTTGAGACTGATAGGTTCTCATGTTTGGTCATGGAATATTGTCCTGGAGGTGATTTGCACACCTTGAGGCAGCGGCAACCTGGAAAACACTTTTCAGAGTATGCAGCACGGTATGTTGTTTCTCCAATTTTTATAATCACACGAATGATGGAAATTTTACTGGTCAGTTCTAAATTGTGTGCCGTATTGGTCTTTTGATTAGGCAGCCTGAGTGCGGTGTTTCATAGATCGAGCTATTTTTGCAAATAAAACTTGTAAAGCACCACATATCTTAGGGCCTGTCATTAATAGCAAACATCTAAGAAAAAAAGTGGCATGCATTAGATATTTACATAGGGGTCGAAGATTAGATTGATGGGCCGATATCTTCCACCATAAAAGAACAATTGCATCTTCTAGGTATTGGCCCAAAAATGACAGAATTTAATGAAACTATAACCAGAATAGCCGATCGGTAAAGCTGCACTGGCTTTTTGCGCATTGCAGGCATGCTTAGAACTATTACTCAATTCAGCATCTCTTTATATGCAACAGATGTTTATTTTTATGCAAATACTAGGGTATGTTTTTGTTTATGTTGCTCGGTGGCATGCTAAAATTGCTTTATTAGGCTATTGTGCTGCGTAGCACTATAGAAGTTTCCTCTCCCCTACTTGATTCATAAAACTAAACAAGAAAGAAGAAGGCTTGCTCTGTTACCACCCTTACATAAAAATTAGTCTGCTACCCCCAAACATTGATATCAGTTACTCTGATACATGGATAAAGGTTTTGGTCTTCTCCGTCTACATAGCTAGGTCCTATATGCAACCCTTTTTTTTAATTTTATAATTTAGTTCATGTCCAAAATTTTAAGACATGGTACAAAATAGGAAAATATGTATATAGATATAATGCATACCCAAGATGAGTAACTAATGTGCTATTATGGGCCACAATTTTGTGATCTACTAATACGGGGTAATTTATGTTCAAATTCATATAAATAAGACCTTTTCCGCAATTTTCTGATACTAAGCTAATTGAATGCCATATACCACAAGAGTGGATCAATGGGATTATAGTTGGACTCTGCGTATTAAATTGTCACAGTTGATTCTCTGTCACGGATAAGATATCCCACCTTCAACAGAAGGCTCAAAATGAAACTGCTCATGTGAGTTGCTGATTATGAATGATTATTGTTCAGGCAATCACATGCCAGGAATGTCCTTTCACTGACCTCAGCGATTGGGTGGGAGCCAAAAGAATTAAATTATCGCTGTTTCTGTGTTTGCTTCTTGACACTTTTTTTTTTGCTTTAGTGCTAAACGATTTTCCCACACTAGATATGTTCTTGATAGATTTGTGAATTAAGTATTTTACCCACTGGAATTTGATGAAAGAGTTAAAGTGGATTAATATCTAGTTGTCATAATTGTAGTTGCCCTAACTTTTTTTTTTTTTTTTGCTAAATAAAATAGTTGCCCTAAATTTAGTACACTACTTGTTGCAATATAGCCGTCCTGATCATCATGCTCAGGAAGAATGTTGCTAGGGAACAAATTTTCCTCACTACTGAGGGACTGCTTGGATTTGAGAATATGCTGGAGTTATATAACTTTTGATACTTTAATTTGAAGTACCATTGTTCAGAACTATTAACTATAGCACTCAGACAACTGTATGCTTGTCTGTAGGTGCTAGTGTAGAAAGTGCAAACTTTAGAAGCAACCCATATTGGACTGTACTGAGTACATGTTCTGACTCACGCTAAAAAAAGATATCTGTTGGCGAAAAATATTTCCAAATTTTTATCAAAAGAAAAGGAAGTAAATTAAGCAAAAAAAGGAATAGAAAATAAGAGGAAGTTAATATGCTTTGTTAACACGCCTTCTGAGTTCACACACTGAATTTAATTGTTTTTGCTTTCTATATTGGCGCTCATCATTAAATTCTGATCATAGGATAAACTGTATCCTTATATTGATTTATCTGGTATTTAGTGGAACAGGTGAGTTCGCTATAGATATGTCGTCATTCATAATTCTGACTGATAAGAAATCCAATATCATGGTTTCCTTCAAAGCAGGTTTTATGCAGCTGAGGTTCTTTTAGCGCTCGAGTATCTCCATATGCTCGGAATTGTATACAGAGATCTGAAACCAGAAAATGTGTTGGTACGCGATGACGGCCACATCATGCTCTCAGACTTTGATCTTTCCCTGAGATGCACAGTGTCACCCACCCTCATAAGGACCTCTGCATTTGATTCTGATCCTTCAAGACGAGGTTCTGGAGGTGCATTCTGTGCTCAGCCTACATGTATGGAGCCCTCAAGAGCATGCATCCAACCAGCATGCTTCCTTCCACGAATCTTCCCAAAGAAAAACCAGAAAAGTAGCCAAAATGCTCGAGCTGAAACCGGATTTAATACCAGCAGACTTCCTGAGCTCCTGGCAGAGCCGACTGCAGCTAGGTCCATGTCTTTTGTTGGAACTCATGAATACTTGGCCCCAGAGATTATTAAAGGCGAAGGTCATGGTAGTGCAGTTGATTGGTGGACATTTGGGATTTTTATTCATGAATTATTGTATGGCAAGACCCCTTTTAAAGGCGCAGGAAATCGTGCAACATTATTCAATGTGGTAGGTCAGCAACTAAGATTCCCGGACTCACCGCCAACTAGTTACGCCAGCCGGGATTTAATCCGAGGATTGCTTGTAAAAGAACCACAAAACCGGCTTGGAGTAAAGAGAGGAGCAACGGAAATCAAACAGCATCCTTTTTTCGAAGGTGTGAATTGGGCTCTGATTCGTTGCAGCACACCGCCAGAAGTGCCAAGAATACCAATGGAGACTGAACATCCTGCAACGTTTGGGGTGGTTGATCCGGTTGCGGTTGGCAGTAGCAGCAAAAGGATGGTTGGAGCAGACATCAAATCTGGTGGTAAATATCTCGACTTCGAGTTCTTCTAGTTTAATAATTTATAGACTTTTTAGCCTATGTTGTTATTAGTTAATCTGAACCTCGGCCGTATCTAATGGCTTCTGTTAAATGAATGTTGCTGAATTATGACATGAAATATGTTGTGGATGATTTGATTTTGTTGATCTTATGCAATGGTTCAAAATCTGATGCTCAGACGGTTTTTATGTTGACATAATCTGCTCACTTGAAAATTTTTCAGTACTTGGGCACCACTGGCCCTCTGCACTTGGCCTTAATAACTAGTTCTACTAGAGGCTTCTGGTCCATGCCACATCTTTTTTTTGAATAATTAGGCACCGGACCCGAACCTGAGACGACTCTTAAAGCTATCTCATCACCCTCGTCCATGCCACATTTTAATGTTTCCTGGTGTTAATTTTTGCTTCACATTTATTTCGTTTCTCATAAAAAATTGTTTTTCACTTTATTTTTTTGGGTTTTCATAAAGATTTGTATGTGACAACAACGTCCAGTTTAAAATTTTTCTAGAAAACTACCTTGTTTGATTTTTCCTAAAATTACGTAATAAATTCAGTTAAACCATCTATATAATAAAAATGGAAAATTTTAAGAAAAATGTTTCCGACGCTTTTGAAGGTCTCTCCTGTGACTTTGACATCTTCTGACATTAATGTTAGTCACCGGAGAGACCTTCAAAAAAGCCGGAGACATTTTTCTTAAATTTTCCATTTTTTGATTAGTTACTTTTCTTATATTTAATTTAATAGCATCATATTTAGTCATTAATTATGCCTATGAAATATATATTAAATTTACTTTATATTATTTATATAAAAGTTTAGCATACTTAATTTGATCATTTGATTATTATTTTAATTTAAAATATCAATCATCTATTGGAAAGTAAGATTATTTTTAGATAAAATAACTACTTAAAATTATTTATGTTGTATCATTTTCTATTCTCCATTCAATCATTCAAGATCATTCTAATTTATTTTTGAGCAATTGTAGAACATACCACCTTAACTTTTCGAGGAATATTTTACCTTCTTCAAAAAATAACATACGAGGATGAACGATCTGAATAACATACGAGGATGAACGATCTGAATAAATTGAAATAACCCAACCCTTTTCTCAATAGACTAAATCGATAAAAGAAGCACATAGTTGTTGTTTCATTATATTATTCCGGAATAAATTAATATGCTAATTAAATAATTTTTTATACTATTATCGAGCACATATGTTATGAAAGGTGTGTCGACTTTTAAGAACGTTATTTAATTATATTTAATATTTATAAGTTTTGATCGTGAAGTTACGTTCATATTATAATTGTATTTTTCATGTTTATAGTTATTTTAAGATTATTAAAATTTTAAATATGCGATAAGAGTGTTATTCCAACTAATAATTCATGTAAATTGTATTGAATCTTTTTCTTTAAAAAAAATCTTAAAATAGTTATTAAAAATTTTAATTATTAAAATTTAAAATTTGCTATTTTTTAGTATTTAAAAGTAAAAAAATTATAAGCCGCGCGAAGCGCAGATAAATTACCTAGTTACTTCTAAAAAATAAGTTGGAAGTACAATTTAGCTGATTGAGATTAGATTATTTTGCTTCAAGTTGGAGTTGGGAATTTTTTATTGGGATATTCACAATGATAATGTATCATAGTGTTTTTCCGGTGTATCATAACATATTTTTAACTGTAATAAAAATAAAGATAAATTAAGTTCAATTTTTTTCCTCTCTTCAAGTAATAAATAATTTAGTATATTCATTTTCCGTTGTTTAATATTTATCATCCTTTCTCTAGCTTTCTTTTATCATTATACCTTAATAATATTAATATGCAATCAGAGGGTTTTCAGCAAGTTTCTAAAAATCAGAAATTGATTCTACTCGGTTTCGTCTTTAAAATTCGAGTAATCAACCGATTTCTGAATACTAGTTTTCAACATCCGAATATCTATCCAAATACTCGATCGAGTAAACCGATTTTTAGAACACCGGTTTCAGTGATACTACCCATCATTTGAAAAAACTAATACCACGGAAAGATGGTACCAACAAAAAACTATGTTTTTTAACATAGGGGAGAAGAAAATGCAATATACTTTAAAAAAAAAAAATTGGCCCATATATATCGAAGTATATATGTATAGAAGGTCAGTGAGATGATAAGAAACTAATAGAATTATTCGTTATCTATATTAGCTTATAATCCGTACACTATATGGATTTTTTATGTATATTTTATTAATTAAATAATTAAAAAAAATAGTACATGATATATTTAAGTATGAGAATAGTTTTCCTGAGAATACTTCAAGCACACTTTTCCTAAGATAACTTAATAACACAATCAAATCAAAAGATCAAAATATTTTGCATATATTTCTTAAGAATGAAAAAGGAAACATAAAATTAATTATAAATATTCAACAATCAGATAAGTATTATATTAAAAACTTTACTTGAATTTGAGGAAAGTATCTCAGGAAAGTTCCTGAGCTAATCTCAGGAACAATATTCTCTTTAAGTATATGTTAATAAGTTTATATATTTTATTAATTATTATCGAAAGATATAGTGTATGATATTGTGCAATTGGTATTTTTAGGTGTGTTTGTAAAATGTAATATGATTTAATTAACAGGTAATGTGTTTTAATTGAAAAACAACAATATTAATGATTGAAAGATATAACATAATTAGTATTTTTAGGTGTGTTTGAGGCGATTAATGCGATCGGAGTGAGAGATGGAAAGTTGATTCAAAATTCAAAAAACCACCAAACGAGTAGGGGTCAGATTCAGTTTGAAGGGGAATACAGCGGAGATTGGAATCGTGCAAATAACAGATTTGGTAAAGATGCAGTCAAGGATGAGCAAATATTAAAAGATTTCATAGTGGGTAATCAAGATCTGATACACAGTGGGTTATGGACAAAGTTCGTAAGGGAGATAAGCAAGTTGTAATGGATGCACTGAATCAGATTTATCGGAGAAGTCTCAGGAGAAGAAATTCAAACTTTTAAATTAGGGGTAAATGATTGCCGAATCTAGATCCCAAGGTAAGTTCAAACAACCAGCACATTTTAATTCATATGCTGAAGTAGTTGAAAGTTAATTGTTTATGTCACCCCCAAAAGATAAGATTATCAATGAGTGGAACATTGTGAGGGCAAGGAAGACAGACCAAAATAAGGCTAAAACGATCTGTGAAAATTGCACAATATTCATTTCAAATATACTCGTGGATACGTCAGCTTGAGAGATTTGGGATTTGTTCAAGAGAGGTGGAAAAATGTTTGATATTGTGCTTCCTACGAAAAGAGACAAGAAAAATAACATGATTGGTTTTGTCAAAACGAGTAGTGAGGAGGAGGCTGGGAGGATGATTAGCAATGTTAAACAATTCAAAGGATTGGGTCAAAAACTCAAAATGTCGATAAAAATAGTGAAAAACAAAGAGTTTCCCGAGGATGAAAGAGCATACAATGTAGGAGTTGAGAACAAAAAAAGTAGCAAACTTGCCGAAGGGAGAAAGGTATTTGAATATATTGAAGCTCTTGTGGATGAGGAAGTTGAAAATTGTTTAAGGAAAAGCCTAGTATATACAACAATTAGAGATGAATGTCCAATCATTCTGCTGAAAGAATTAAGGAAGGTGGATTTAAAGATGCAAAAATTCTCAGCCTCAACAAAAGAAAGTTTGTGATATCTTCAGAGGACCCGGATATAGATCTACAAAATAAGGTAGAATTGCTCTCTTCAATGTTTAGTAAAGTTAGAGTCTTTAAAGAGGAAGACTTGATTGTTCCAATAATTGTATGTATTGAATGCTTTGGAATTTCAATGCAAGCATGGGTGGAAGAGAATCTCAAAGCTTTTACTAGTCATCTGGGTGAATGGTTATCCTGGGAATTTGAAAGTAATGAGGATCTCAGGATTTTTAACCCAAGAGTCCTTATCCAGACTATTATCAATGATAAAATTGAAGAAGAGTTTAACATTATGGTTAAAGGTAAGAAATATAAGGTTCTTCTCAGGGAGACAGTTATTGAAAATGAAATCTTACAGGATAGGTCCCAAATGTGCAAGCAGTGTGAATCATAGGTAAATTATGTGGCCAAAAATCAAGAAGCCAAAATGGCTTATTTGGATTCCTACAATGGAAAAGAAGTGGATCAAACTCTACTTTTGAAGATACAAAAGAGGTCAGATTAAACTCTGATTGTGTTAATGATATTCCTTCAAAGTATACAGTAGTGGAGGAAACAATGGTGTCTAGTAACAACTCTATGTCTCTTGAATTCCTGAAACAGTACCTGAGAAATTCCTTAAAGAAAATCCCCAACATAACTCTCCTATAGAGCTAGAAGGGAAGGATCAGGAGATATGAGGGCAAGATAGGAATATTATCCTTGACATAGATTCTTCATTATTAAGTGATGACATATCTGAGAGGTGTGATAACACTACACATAGTGAGGATAATAATGATCGTGAGGGGATGGTGATAGTTAGCTCTCAAAATACCATCTACAAGAATCTAAAGAGTCTCAAAATGGGTATCAGAAGAGGTAGGCCTAGGAAACATCCTAAACCATTTGTAAACCCTATTGATCTAAGGTTGGGAAGAAAGAGATTCAATGGTAAGATTAAATATTTGGGACTATTTGTTTTTAAATTTAGAGGTTTGGAACAAATAAATGAAGTGAATCATGATGAAGCTCATGTAGAAGTCACTGCAATTATAGACACGGCTCTGGCAGTCGGACTTGAAGTGTCAAATGATAGATTAGACAGTATCAAGAAACTGGAAACAGAGTTGGGAAATGAGGCTATTTAAGTCTTGTTGCTAAATTTTTTTAAGACATTACTTGTTTCTTTAGTTAACTATTTCCATAAATGGTTTAGTAATTATGTTTTGGAATATCAGGGGAGCTTGTAGTAGTACAGCTAAGAAAATGGTTAAGGATTTGGTGATTGTAAATAATGTAAATTTCATATGTCTCAAAGAAACAAAAAGTACACAATGGTCTAACAATATGGTAAACTCAATTTGGCATGTATAATTTCATGAATGGATAGAAGTTGAAGATGTAGGTCTATTCGGGGGTCTACTATGTTCATGGGATAAGAGTCTCTTCCATCTGCATTCTATGGAAAAAGAAAGGTACTGGATTTGGTGTCATATGATTGATTTGAGTGATAACAAACATTTTCATGTGGTTAACATTCATGGTCGACATGAATTTCATATGAACTTCGTTTGTGGAACGATTTACAACAAAGACTAAATCTAAATCTCAATGAAAGGATATGCTTCATTGGTGATTTAAATTGCATTAGAGACGACTCAGAAAGATTGAACTGTAGTTACAGGAGGATATACATGAGACTGTAAATTATTTTATCAGACAGTTCAATCTACTAGACCTTGATGTCTCAAACACACACGCCCTGGGGGTAAGAAAAGCATACTGGATAGGGCATTAGTCACCACCGAATGGTATATCACTATATCTTGGTGTTTAACCTCCCTGAGCAGGAAAAATTCGGACCACAAACCCTTGTTATTGAGAGTGAAAACTATTAATTGGGGTCCAAAGCCTTTTCGAATCTTCAATTATTGGTTGAAAGATGACTCCTTAAAGTCAATTCTACAGAGTTTTCTTGATATGGATCTCTCATCTTGCAATTTGAATTCTCAGAGTTTAATAAGGAGATTCAAGGCTTTAGTCAAAGGCTGGTCAAGTAATCCAGAAAACAATGTAGATGCTAGAATCAAGAAGTTGGAGCGCAATTTGGATGATCTTGATAAAAATAATGGAACCACTCAAGAATCTTTGAGAATCAAGGAGGAGATTAATCAACTTTATGAGTTCAAAACCTCTATGTTGAGGCAAAAATCTAGAGTTAACTGGAGTCTTCAAGGTAATAAAAATTCAAAAAAAATTTCACAGGGCAGTTCAAAAGAGACAGTGCAGAAATACAATCAAGTAGATATTGTGGAAAAATAGACTTATTTAATCCCCAAATGACATTAAAGAAGATTTTTGGACTCATTTTTCTAGCCTCTTCAGTAGGGTTGAACAACCTATATCTTTGGGGTTGGGAGAACTTCAAGGACCAAAGTTGAATGAGGATGAAAAACACTGGCTTGACAGAGATATATCAATAGAGGAATTAGACTGGGCTGTTAAAGAATCCCCTGATGATAAGGCCCCTCGTCTAGATGGACTAAACATAGGATGCAATAAATTTCTTTGGAGGGGTATCAAAGAAATAATTCATAAAGATATAGGCATCTTCACTTCCTCTGGGGTGCTTCCTGCAGGTATGAATTCCTCCTTTTTAGCACTGATTCCCAAGGTTGCCTCCCCAAGTCTAGTTACAAATTTCAGACCCATAAGCCTCATAAATTCTTCCATGAAGATTTTTACTAAGGTACTGGCAACTAGGCTCTATGTACTCATACAAAAATTGGTGGGGGATAATTAATATGCATTCATAAAGGGGGGAAAGCTGCAGATAACATTCTCATCCTGAATGAAGTGTGCCACAGTGTAACACCCCCAGATCCGGGGTCGGAGATCCGGGTTGTCACACTCTCAAATCCCAACAATAACACTTGAACTTGAATCATAATAATAATCAACAACATGTTGTGACCCCACAATACAATCCACAACAATAATTATAGTCTCAGAGATGAAATTGAAATAAGTATCGAGTCATTTAATCCACAAGATAAAAGTTATTACAACCCAAAATGATTACCGAATAAGTTAATTGTTTCTGGTCATAGCCTTACTTAAGTCATACATATAAATGAATAAATGAGTCTGCTACACAAAAGCTGATAACCTATCCAACTGGTTATCCCCACCTCAGCAATGGCGGCTAGCATCTGAGCGTGGAACCTCCGGGCGTTTCCCACTCACTTGCGAATAGTGTGCCTCGGTCTGGCCATCTCTCCTAGTTGTTGTTGTGTGATTTTTATAAAACAAAGCAAGAATGAGCAATAAAGCCCCACAATATAATCTGTAATGAAATCTGTACTAGATCATAACCATTTTAAATATTTGTAATATATTGGAAATTCTTTAATATAACATAAATCAGATCTTTGAAACATAACTTTTGTATCAAGCTAAATCAGATAGCTTACTGAAAAATACCACTTTTGAATGTTTCTCAAAATACTACCAACATTATCGGTAACTGAGCTCCTAGGCCTTTGTTACAATGTTGGAGACAAAATTCCAATTGGAAGATGGGGGCTATACCGGACAACCGCGATACACGATGATCAGTCGTTGTATTGCAAAATAACACTTTCTCTACTAGTAGAAGGACGACTTCCTATTTGGTTATCACCTTGGCCGCATTCGGGCCCTTTATGCTATTCGGACACCTATTTCATTGACGAGCATAGAGTCATACTACCTGACACCTATTTCATTGCCGAGTATGAATTAAATTCTAGTCCCCGGATGAAAATCAATGAAACGGGAAACAAAAGTTAATCCTGTTTCCCCAAGTATGTGATACTTGTCAAATTTTTAAAACATTTCTTGGCCTCCTTACTTCTAAAATCTTGGAGGAAGTAGGTCCCCATGTGGATTGACCTTAGTCAACATATTTATAATCGGATAAGATTTTGTTAGGTCCAAAGTATCGTAGAAGGGGGGGGGGGTTGAATACGATACTCACAAATAATTTAATTTCGTTCGCGGATTAATCTTTCAGTTCTATAACGAAATCAAACACACCAAACCAAATCAAGTTTCGGGGAATATATCTTTTTATAAATATAAACCTCGAGGGGTGCTACAATTTCTAATCCGTAGATTAGCTTCAATGAGTTTAAGGTTACACAAATACAAAACAATGATCAAGTTCTGAGCACTATTAATTTCTCTAATAATTTTCTCCGGCTCTTCTCTCTCTCAGTAATGTCTCTGTGTTGAAATCCTTAACTGAAGAAGACACTTTCTTCACTCTGTATTAACTGCAGACTTTGGTTTGAAAAACCATCGAACCAAACTTGTAGAAACAATCCTGGCCGTTGGATCTTCATCAACTTGAAAAACAAAGAATACTTTTCACCTGCTCCACAATTTAAAAACCATCGAATGGTTTACAAAGCCATCGAATGAAATAAATCATTTTACCATTCGATAGTTTTTAAAACAAAACTATCGAATGCCAAATTGATTCATTTTGGTTTTCTTTGAATCACTTTTCATTCCATTCGATAGTTTTCTAAATAGAAAAACTATCGAATCATTTTCTTGTCTTTTATCAATTAATGATTCCACTGAGCTCCCGGGTGTTTAAGTTTTAGACTGTATCAATTTCTTCTGAGACGATAAAACAACTTGATCCTTTTTAGTGCCGTCACCTAGTGCAACTGGTCTGGTTCACAGATTAATAACACTTGATCAATTCTTCTTTTATGTCTTCAATATAGTGCTGCTGATAAGTCCCTAGTCGTTCTGGTTGCTTCATCACTGGAATCCCGTGGTACTGAACCCTAAATCATTCACATACTTCTGTCGTCTTGAAAGTCTTGTTTCTTTTGCTGTCACTGAGGCTTGAACATTTTCATGAACTTCTTTCCGTGACCTGTTTACGGACTTCAAGAATACATAACGTATTTTGATTTTTTGAGTTTACCTTTTCTTCTTTGATTCTGGATTCCTGTGCTTCTGTTAATATTATTGTCTGTCTTGTCCTTTGTTGAGTTGTAGTTATCTCTTTTACATCTTATGTTACATTATGCTTTACAATCTCACCCTATTTGATTGGATAGAGTTCGACAAGCAAATACTTCGAGGATAACTCAACTAACTAAGGAAACATTAAACTACTTAAAGTAAGACATCGTAATAATATCAATGCATTCTGGATCAGATATATATACATTTCCAGATTTCATAAATCAAAGAACAATTAAACTTTATACAATGAAGTTGCTCCTCTAGTCTGAGCTGATAGTTCTTTTGTTCTTTGCTTCAATCTTCAGTCCATTCCAATCTCACCTTCTTCAATCATTGAATCGGAGTTAGCAGCTTGATAATCAATCACAGATAGATAGTGCAGTGGTTCTCCAGGTTTAAGGATTGCTCCTTGGATGTGTCTTCCAATATATTCAACCTCTTGACCCACTCCAGCCCATAATCATGCAATGTTAACATCTTTCTTATTTAGCTTTGGCATGTTTGGCAGTCTGGTATGCACTTCCAATCCTCTTTCCACTCTTTTCCTATAGTAAGGAACATTCTCCATTAGAAATCTTCTAAGAGTGTCTGCTGCTTTGTCCTTCTCCGTTGATGAGAATCCAGTGGATCTAAGATACTTCTCAACTGAGATTAGATAGTTGCTTGGGTAGTCTCTCAGTTTGTCCTCAGCCAAATAGCAGATTCTGAACAAGTCATTCGTCATGAATCTCACCATTGGAGGATCTTCAGTAATCTCTGGACTGACTTTCATCACGATCTCCTTAACGTGCTCACGGAGCAGTTCATTTAGCCTTGTAGTTCTTTGGATCTTGATGAGTATAGCCTGCAATTCTGTATATGTCCTCTGTTCTAAAAACTTAGTGGAAATCACAAATGTACCTTTCTCCAGAAAACTGATTAATAAGCTCCAGGCACCATTTGCTTTAACCCCAGCATTCAGACAGATTATAGAGCTTCTCAGTGCTTTAAAGTAAGTCTGATCTTCAAGATTAGCACTTCTGATGTCCTGAATAATAACTTCCACCTCAGCATTGTCGTTGACTTCTAATCCGTCTTCAACTCCGCAAAAGGTTTTATAAGCCATTTCCCATTCAGTACCATCTTTCTTTGCCAGATCTATCATCTTCTTCTTCCTCACTTCATTATACACTTTCATTCTCTTTAGCTTTTCACTTCTCAGAATTGCTTGCTGTTTCTCTTTCTCAGCTTGCCTGACATCTATTGCAGCTCTCTGAGCTCTTATTGCTTCCAAGGTAGCTTCTTCTTCAGGTGATAGAGAATTTGCTTCTTCCATATCATCATCCAAGATAGGATGTTCTATTGGCTCTGGATAATATGGCTCATGCTCCTCTTGAATAGGTTGCTCATGCATGACCTCAAATTCCTCTTCACTTTCCTTGTCTTCCTCTACAAGCTCCTCAATCCAGTACTGTCTGATTGGAATAGCCTCAACAGTCTCCCAAACTCCCCATTTATCCTTCACCCCTTCTCCAACTTTCTCCCCCTTAGTTGAGGAATCCTCGATAAAAGCATCATCAACATAAAAGACATTAGAAGGATCAGGTTCCTGATAGGAAGGACCAGGTTGTCCAGATTGTTGGTTCTTCAGCATACTCCATATAGACTGTACTCCGTCACCTTGATTCTCCAAGAAATCCATAAGCTGCTTATTAAATTCATTTATAGAAGCTAGCGACAGGTCAATGTTTTCCAATCTTGAGTTGGTAGTCTTTTCC
Organism: Heracleum sosnowskyi; assembly: GCA_030848705.1. Lineage (NCBI taxonomy): Eukaryota > Viridiplantae > Streptophyta > Magnoliopsida > Apiales > Apiaceae > Heracleum > Heracleum sosnowskyi. Next base: position 43,499,421 of record CM061235.1, on the reverse strand, counting down.
ATGTGATCCAGCCTCTTGTTTAGCTTAGACTCTACTCGTGAAAGGGTATTCATTGCATCCTTTACCCGCGCTTGACCATCCCGGATAACCAGAACGTCTTCTTTCAAAGCTTCATGTCCTTGAGACAGTGCAATTACTTCATTCATGAATCCATCTTTAAGTTCCCTGACGTCCATCCTCAGCTCGACTAGTTCTTCCATAGCTTCCTTCTTTAAGGAGTCCACTGCCTGCTTCGTACCTGTTATAGTGCCAGATGCACTGCCAATGACCCTGAATGTTCTTCTGGAATCAGCTGCAGCCAAGTCAACTTTCTCTTGAATAGACTTTAAAGAAACATTGGCTTGACTGGAGGAGATCCCTTGGTCAAAGGAAGGTCGCAGTGGAACCTTGAATAGTGGATTTCCTTCTTTGTCTCGAACTGTCATCTCCTTGAGGGAAGATTGAACTTGTAGCTCTCTTTCTGTTGGTAACAGCAGATCATCAATATTAGGTAGGGTTAGGGTGTCACTCCTCACATTTGGCTCAGGGTGTACACTCAACGTTTCTGTCGGTGTTTGAATCATTTTTCCTTTCCCACTCAGGCCAGGTGTAAGTGTTTTTGTTTCACTCAAATCCTTTGTGCTGATTGTACCTGCAGAAGAGATCACCGTAGCCGTCCTTAAGGAGGTCACTGGTGGTGCAATGGGGCTTCGCAAGTCCCCGTCCTTGGATAAACCAAGTTGCTGATCATCCTTAGATGATATATCCGTTGTAGGATCTAGAGTTTGAATCTCTAGGGGGTTAGAAACAGGCTCTTTTAACAGCAGAGATCCCGAATCTTCCCCGTGAGTCTGTAAAGACTTCACCTCAGTTGACTCCTCAATAGTAATTGATTCACTGTCAACGAGTTGCCGATCTGCACCTACGTCAGACCCTTTACCCGCAGGATCCAGATATGTTCCATCTGGGGAGGTAGACAATGACCTTTTAGATTGTGTATTTAGGTCAAAGCCTTCTCTCGACGTCTGTGAAGACCCTTGGTTCTTAGAACCTTCAACCAGTGAACCTGACCGTAATATGGTCGGAACACCAGTTGCTTCCGTCAATTTTTCCTTACTTGATTGAGCTATTGGTTCAGATATTGCTTTCGTTAGCGTAGCCCAATCAGCATCAGAAAAATCAGTAAAGGGCGCTTTGGATGAGAGAAATGAAGTATCAACAGTTGCCTCAGTTTCTGTTCTTCTCCTTTTAGAGGAAGGCAGAGCTGCTGTTGAAGGGTGTATCTCCTTATGTGGTGCTGCTTTGGCACTATCTCCCTCTACACTCATGGATGGTTCTTTAATGGGTATAGTAGGGGAAGGAGGTTCGTTTATGTTTTCATTTGGCTCTTCCAAAGGCTCTTCGACCGTGGTTAGAGATTGTGGGTTTGCAACCTCCTGGTCAGGAATGGCCACTGAGGGCTCTGGATCAACATCCATTGGTTCAGGTGCCATTACAGGTTCAGGTTGTGGAATATTACCTTGAATTACCTGTTCCCCTGGGGGTAGAAGTGGTAGGGGCACCGTTCTTAGATGTTCAGTGAGAACAGTGGGTACCCCTGGAAGATAGTTGTTCTTCCTTATCAGAGCGGTTATGGCATTGCTCTTCATCTTCATACACTCCTGGGTTGCTTCACCTTCAAAGATCTCCCGTTCATCATCTGTTAAGATATCATTGAGAATTAGCTGTAGGAACCTAGGATAGAAACATAGCACATCTTCATCTATGCCCGTTCTTTCATCCAGTGGTCCCATGCATATGATTACTTGATCAATCAGTAACCGTCCAATGTTAATATGCCTATTGTTCGCAATGGCAAACCCTATCTTTTGAAGGAATAAGGGAATACCATGCAGATTTGTTAGCTTGGCAGTAAAAACATGGATTAGGGTATGAAAGAAAAAGTTCAATGCTTTTGGCAAGTAATGCTTAAGGAACTCTCCCACAAAGAAGTTAGGTTGTTGACTTCTAATGAGAGTGAAGAAAGCATGTATCTCCTCAGTTGTGGGATCCGGAACAAGGTTTTCTGTAGGAAAATGTAAGATTCGATTAAAATCATGTTCCGTCAACCTTATTGTTCTGCCCCCTGGCACAACAAAACTGAAGGACCTTACGTTATTCTCACTTGTATCCGTGGCGGTTGTGTACAACGCAGTCAATTGATCAATACAAAGGACCACGGGAGTACTCACAGCGAATGCCACTAATGAACGTGTGTTCAAAAACTCTGCCCATGCACGAAACTGTAGGTTCGTTATGGATTGCAAGTTTTGGAATGAGACATGATTAGTCTTGGTAATAATAAATTCTCCAGCCATTTTAAAATTTCCAGAAAATTTAAACAAACCAAAACTATTTTTTTCCTTTAAATTTAATTAATTATTACTAATTAATCAAATTCTAACAAAATTACCCTAAAAACAAAATCACCCCTTTTAACACTAACACACAAATCCGAACACTAGCAATTAGAACCCTTGACTAATAGCAACCAATATTCAATTCAAACAGTTTGTTCGATGGTTTCTTTATCAGAAAGTGCCAAAAACTCTAAAAATACTAATTTCTCACGGTTAAAAGACAGTCAATAGTGACAACCAGTAATATTTTAAGGTTTTTCTTGGATAAAAATGGAGAAACTATCGAAAGGTGTTCTTGTTTGTGTATGTATGTCTCTGTAAGTATATAAAACTTTAAGTTTTTCTCAGATCTGTAAAAGTGAAACTGAAAAAGAACTAAGGCAATGATATATACGTTTGAAACTGACAGGGGTAAAATCGTCAATTCAGGTTCGATAGTTTTATAAATGTACTGTCGATGGATTTCTGAAGGGGTAGAAGAGTCTATTTCCGCTCGATAGTTTTTCTCAAAAACTATCGAAGAGTTTAAAAAGAATGCTAACAGACTTTTCCATAGAAAACCATCGAAGTTTTTTGAATTAGATATAAAAACTATCGAAGATTTGTTTAGAAAATGTATCGAGAATTTGAGTATTTCATTAAGTAAAATCCCATTCGATATATTTTACATTGAATTTCAAAATGTATCGAGAATTTAAATATGGAGTTAGGTAAATTCCTTCGATATATTTTAAAAAATATTCTCAAAAACTATCGAGAAATGTTTTCGATAGATTTTCTTTTCCTTTTCAAAAACTATCGAAATTAACTTTCGATAGATTTATCTATGTACTTGAAAAACTATCGAATTTCCTAAATTCGATATTTTTGCTTCTGTCTTCATCTTAAAACCTGTTCTTGTTTTAAAAATCAGAATTTTTATTTCCTGCCTAGTTTTAATTCTAACAAATCTTTTCAAATTTACCAAAATCAATTCTTAACAGAAAATTCACAATTTTCTTAGAATAAAATCAATTAAATATCATCGAGTGATATTAACCAATCAAAATCTAATCAATTATGCTGCATTAATCTACAATGTTAAAAACAAAGTAAATTAATTCAAATTAAATAAATGCTTGAATATTTAGAACAAATATTAGCACTTAAATAATTTTAGAATTAATAATCAATTAAATGCCAGAAGATATATCATCCATAATTATGACATAAAATTAGTACAAAAATCCTAACTACGAGAATTGCTCCAGAAAATAAATTCATGAGTCCTAAGGATATAGCAATTCTTAAACTCATGTATTCACCAGGACTATCTGCAGTTACTGACTTCTAATCAAAATCAATTAGAAAGATTTAACATCCCAAGTTCACCAACCAGCTTATTGAAAGTGGATTCATCAAGCGGTTTAGTAAAGATGTCTGCAATTTGATCCTCCGTGGGTACAAAATGTAACTCCACAGTTCCATTCATGACATGCTCTCGGATAAAATGATACCTGATGTCGATGTGCTTCGTCCTCGAGTGTTGCACTGGGTTGTTTGAGATTGCTATGGCACTTGTGTTGTCACAAAATATTGGAATCTTTGTCAACAAAAGTCCATAGTCACGTAGTTGGTTTCTCATCCACAAGATCTGAGCACAACAACTACCAGCAGCAATGTATTCAGCCTCAGCTGTTGATGTGGACACTGAATGCTGCTTCTTGCTATGTCAGGAAACTAACCTTCTTCCAAGAAACTGACAGCTTCCTGAAGTACTCTTCCGATCAATCTTACAACCTGCAAAATCAGAGTCTGTGTATCCAATAAGATCAAATCCTGTATCTTTAGGGTACCAAATTCCAAGATTTGGGGTCCCCTTAAGATATCTAAATATTCGCTTAACAGCTATTAGATGAGATTCTTTAGGATCAGACTGAAATCTAGCACACAAGCATGTTGCAAACATTATATCTGGTCTACTTGCAGTGAGATAAAGTAATGAGCCTATCATACCTCTGTAGCCTGTGATGTCAACCTTCTTACCAGTTTCATCCTTATCAAGCTTAGTGGCAGTTGGCATAGGAGTCTTTGCTGTAGATGAGTCTTCCATTTGATACTTCTTCAGAAGATCTTTGATGTACTTGGACTGACAAATGAATATACCATCTTGTTTTTGGTATAATTGCAGTCCAAGAAAGAAGGACAATTCACCCATCATGCTCATTTCATAACGACTCTGCATTAACTTAGCAAATCTCTTGCATAGATCATCATTAGTAGAACCAAATATTATGTCATCCACATATACTTGCACCAATATCAAATCATTTTTATGCTTTTTGACAAAGAGAGTTTTGTCTACAACACCTCTTGTAAAATCATTTTCAAGTAAGAATTCAGAGAGAGTGTCATACCATGTCCTCGGAGCTTGTTTGAGTCCATAGAGAGCTTTGAATAGAAAGTACACAAAGTCTGCCAGTTTTGAATCCTCAAAACCTGGAGGTTGTTCCACATACACTTCTTCTTCTAACTCCCCGTTCAGAAAAGCACTCTTCACATCCATTTGATATACCTTGTAATTGGAATGTGCAGCAAATGCCAGAAACATTCTGATGGCCTCAAGTCTTGCTACTGGTGCATAGGTTTCATCATAATCTATACCCTCTTCTTGAGAGTAACCTTTAGCAACCAGTCTGGCTTTGTTTCTCGTTACAATGCCATCTTCGTCCAACTTATTTCTGAATACCCATCGTGTTCCAATAACAGATTTTCCCTTAGGCCTGGGTACCAGCTTCCAAACTTTCTGCCTTTCAAACTGATTGAGTTCTTCTTGCATAGCAATCACCCAATCTGGATCATCTAGAACATCTTCAACTTTCTTAGGTTCTGTTTCTGAAAGAAACCCAGAATAGTGACATTCATTTTGTGATGTTCTCCTAGTTCTCACTCCTGTGTCCGGATCACCAATGATCAAGTGAAAGGGATGATCTCTATTCCATACCCTTTGTCTTGGCAGATGTGATCTTGATGATTCTCCTTGTTCTAGATGTTGTGGAGTGTGACTAGTTGATCCTTCTCCTGCTCCCCCTGAGTTGTTGACGGTTTGATCTGTTGATTCTGAAGACTGACTAGTGGATCCTGTATGTTGAGGATCTCCACTTTGGTCACCACTTTGTCCAGAATCATTATCATGATGATTATTATTAATGACTGTAACAACTTCAGGTACTTCTTCATTGTCAGAGAGATCTCCTGATAGATTTTTAAATACCAAGGATTCAGAGTTCTCTCCAGTTTGCAGGCCTGGTCTTTTGGTGTCGTCAAATGTTACATTAAAGCTTTCCAAAACCTTCTTATCTTCAATCACATATACCCTAAAAGCCTTAGATTCCAGAGAATAGCCCAGAAAAATGCCTTCATCTGCTTTGGCATCAAACTTGCCAAGATGTTCTCCATCTTTAAGTACAAATCACTTTGCACCAAACACATGAAAGTACTTCAGTGTTGGCTTCTTGTTGGCCATTAACTCATACAGAGTCTTTTCATGATCTTTGTTGATCAGGGTTCGATTATGAGTGTAGCAAGCTGTATTCACTGCTTCAGCCCAAAAGTAAGTGGGAAGTTTTGATTCACTCAACATGGTCCTTGCTGCTTCAACCAAGGTCCTGTTCTTCCTTTCCACTACTCCATTCTGTTGAGGAGTTCTTGGTGCTGAAAACTGTCTTGATATTCCTTTTTCTGAGTAGAAATCATTAAGAACTGCATTCTTGAATTCAGTTCCATTGTCTGATCTGATTGTCCGCACAGGTAGCTTAGCTTCCACTTCTATCTTCTTGATGTGATCAATGATTAGTTGTGTTGCTTCATCCTTTGTTTGTATGAACAACACCCACGTGTACTTGGAGTAGTCGTCCACCATCACCAATGCATATCTATTCCTTGAAAGTGACATAACATTAACTGGACCAAATAAATCCATATGAATCAGCTGTAATGGTTCAGTAATGCTTGTCATTCCTTTGCTTCCATGTGATGCTTTCTTCGACTTCCCTTTTTCACATGCGTCACATAGTCCCTCCTGATTGAATTCTATCAGGGGCAACCCTCTCACTAACTCTCTCTTTACCAAAGAGTTCATAGTTTTGAAGTTCAGATGTGAGAGCTTCTTGTGCCATAGCCAACTTTGTTCTGAAGATGCCTTTGCATAGAAACATGTAACTTCTCCTTCACTGGTAGAACTTAAGTCAGCTATAAACAAATTCCCTTTTCTCACTCCCAGTAGAGTAAGCTTCTCATCCTTCCTGTTGGTGATCAAGCACTTGTCCTTTCTGAAATCTACATTGTAGCCTTTATCACAGAATTGACTGATACTTAGAAGATTGTGCTTTAATCCTTCAACAAGAGAGATGTTTTCAATGATGACATTTCCAGCTTTCAATTTACCATATCCCGTAGTGAATCCTTTGCTGTCATCTCCAAAGGTTACAATCGGGCCGGTCTTCTTAACCACCTCTGTAAGCAGGGACTCTTCACTTGTCATGTGTCTAGAACAGCCACTATCCAGAATCCACACAACCTTTGAGCTTTTAACCTTACCCTGCAATCACAGATTGATTAAGCGGACTTTGGTACCCAAAATTGTTTGGGTCCTGAAGGTTTAGATGATTTAACAGGAGTAACATTCAATTTAGTCTTACCCTGTTTGATATTCATAGTATCTGTGGATTTAACATTACTAGTGCTATTGCTACTATCATTCATCAACTTAAAATAAGCATGCATGATGTTGTACTTACATAGCAAACACTCTTTCTTCCCACAGGGCTCATGATTATCAGGCATGTCAGACATGTTATGCATTTCAGAAGCATTAGCAGTTTCTACTTTAACCTTTTTACATGCATGTGTAAGGTGTCCAGAAGAATTACAAACGGAGCACAACTTCCTAGATGCAATGGGAGAAGATGGAACCAATTCCTGATTAACAATCTTCTTCCTCCCATTCCTGTTCTTTTTAACATTACTAACTAAGGAACCTACTTCAGTTTTAGGTAAATCAGGTTTAGGTAATTCATTTTTTACTGATTTCCTAGGCAACTTAGTCTTTACCTCTTTTTCCTTCAATAAATCCTCCTCAAGCAATTCTTGTCTAATGAAAAGGTCATCCTCATGAAAGAGTGGTGGAAACGGCTTAACAAAAACTGGACAATCAACATTCTTAAGAACATGTGGAGTATTCCTTTTGACAACTGAAGATGTCACAGGGAATTCCACAATCTTCTTACCAGCTTTCTTGTTATAGTCAAATCCTATAGCAGTTTTATTCTCTATGGCCTGAGTATCAATGATTTCCCTAGCCACTAGAGCGGAATTCTTAAAAGCATTCAGCTTCAAATCTAGGTCTGAAATCTGCTTCCTGAGGATAGTCTCTATCTCATCATTACACTTGACCTTGTTCTCTAAGTACGCATTCTTTTGGTTAAGATCTTCTAATGTTACAGCTACAAGCTCTAGTTCTTCATTTTTAGATTCTAGCTTTTTAATCTTAAGAACTAGTTTAGCATTTTCCATTTCTGATGCTAGCATGCTTGTGTGTACATTAAACAATTCTACACTAAGATCTTGCACAGTTTTCTTGTACTCAGAGTTAGACATATCAATTGTAGTTAAGATAGGTACCTGAGATGATTGTGGTGATTCCTCTGAAGTGTCAGCCATTAGAGCAACATTTACATATTCCTCCTCTTCATCCGAATCAGTATCATCCCAGTGCTTTCCCTCTGCTATATAAGCTTTCCCTTTCTGCTTTCCAGAGAATGCCTCCAATTGCTGTTTAAGCTTGGCATTCTCCTTCTTCAACTCATCATAAGAATCCTTCTTTCCATAGACATCTTTCATGTCTCTTGCTTGACGAGGCTTCCGGCATTCAGTGGCGAAATGCCCTAACTCATTGCAGTTGTAGCATCTTGATTTGCTTCTATCAATCATGCCAGTCTTGTAGCCTCCCTTAAAGCCTGTACTAGGTGTATAATTGCTCTTCTGGAATCTGTTGGTTGAGCCCTTGAACTTGTACTTAGGGTTTCTCTTGAAACGTATATGACTAAACTTTGCAGCTAAGTACGCCATGGTTTTGTCTTCCATTTGCTCAAGCTCTTCTAGGGTGTAGTAATCACTTTCATCAACACCCAGATTCACAGAATCCATTTCTGCTTCTATTATCACCTCCTTTCCAGCTCTAGGGGTTTGAACCTGAATCTCAGAAGTTATTGGTTCATCCACTACAAGTGCTGCTGATCTCACAAGTGCATTGTGCTTGTTCTCCACTGTCCCTGATCCGTAGATTATCACCCTTTGTTCCTGTTCCATCTCATAGGTCTTCAACTTGCCATAGATCATCTCTAATGACATCTTTGTGAAGTCAATTCTTTCCCTAATGGATGATGACTTGTGTTCTACATGATGGGGCAGCGTCATCATGAACTTCCTGTTCGATTCTCTCAGTGGATAGGTCTTTCCTTTCATTGCCAATTCATTGAGGAGCTTAGTATACTTCTCAAAGACCTGAGTTATACTTTCTCCTGGCAGAGACCTAAACGCTTCATATTGAGAAGTCAGGATGTCCAATCTGTTTTCCTGAACGTCTTCAGTTCCTTCCATTATCAAATTAATGGTATCCCATATATGTTTCCCGCTTGTACAGTTCATCAACTGATAGCTCATTTCCTTGTCTGCGGAGTCCGCCAATATCAACATTAAACCGGTGTCCAATCGAATCAGTTCTTTGTCAGAATCTGTAAATTCACTTATATCCTTAGGTTGGGTGCCTGAAGGAATCCTGCTACCATCAGGAGCTGTAGATTCACTAACTGGTTTCATTGGTACAAACGGCCCGTTCTCTAATATGCCAATATACAACGGATTAGATGCCTTGATAAATAACAGCATCTTCATCTTCCACAAACCAAAATCATCTCTAGTAAACGGGGGAACTTTAATACCAGCGGTTGTCTTTGGAGCACTCATGGTTTCTGAAAATTTCAAATTGTTTAAAATTCAAGAAATTCCAATAAAATGAAAATTTATGAAAGTTAAAAAATTTGCTTCGAATTTTCACGCTACGTTTGATTTTGGTCTCATTCACCGGATCTGATTTGTATATCAATCAAGTAGCTCTGATACCAATTGTTAGGTCCAAAGTATCGTAGAAGGGGGGGGGGTTGAATAAGATACTCACAAATAATTTAATTTCGTTCGCGGATTAATCTTTCAGTTCTATAACGAAATCAAACACACCAAACCAAATCAAGTTTCGGGGAATATATCTTTTTATAAATATAAACCTCGAGGGGTGCTACAATTTCTAATCCGTAGATTAGCTTCAATGAGTTTAACGTTACACAAATACAAAACAATGATCAAGTTCTGAGCACTATTAATTTCTCTGATAATTTTCTCCGGCTCTTCTCTCTCTCAGTAATGTCTCTGTGTTGAAATCCTTAACTGAAGAAGACACTTTCTTCACTCTGTATTAACTGCAGACTTTGGTTTGAAAAACCATCGAACCAAACTTGTAGAAACAATCCTGGCCGTTGGATCTTCATCAACTTGAAAAACAAAGAATACTTTTCACCTGCTCCACAATTTAAAAACCATCGAATGGTTTAAAAAACCATCGAATGAAATAAATCATTTTACCATTCGATAGTTTTTAAAACAAAACTATCGAATGCCAAATTGATTCATTTTTGTTTTCTTTGAATCACTTTTCATTCCATTCGATAGTTTTCTAAATAGAAAAACTATCGAATCATTTTCTTGTCTTTTATCAATTAATGATTCCACTGAGCTCCTGGGTGTTTAAGTTTTAGACTGTATCAATTTCTTCTGAGACGATAAAACAACTTGATCCTTTTTAGTGCCGTCACCTAGTGCAACTGGTCTGGTTCACAGATGAATAACACTTGATCAATTCTTCTTTTATGTCTTCAATATAGTGCTGCTGATAAGTCCCTTGTCGTTCTGGTTGCTTCATCACTGGAATCCCGTGGTACTGAACCCTAAATCATTCACATACTTCTGTCGTCTTGAAAGTCTTGTTTCTTTTGCTGTCACTGAGGCTTGAACATTTTCATGAACTTCTTTCCGTGACCTGTTTACGAACTTCAAGAATACATAACGTATTTTGATTTTTTGAGTTTACCTTTTCTTCTTTGATTCTGGATTCCTGTGCTTCTGTTAATATTATTGTCTGTCTTGTCCTTTGTTGAGTTGTAGTTATCTCTTTTACATCTTATGTTACATTATGCTTTACAGATTTCTCTTTAAAAGATTACGACCAGGGAGTCAAACTGTTTGGAAATCTTTAAGGGTATTCCCAGCCCGTTTGAGTGGTCAGCGAATATTTAAATCATCTTTTAAGATAGATTTAAATTAAAATAATATTTGGGAATCCCTATTTTAATTAAAATAAATTTTATAAGGGTCAGAAATAATTTTCATAATTATTGAAGGTCAAAGATAATTTTTAAATAATATAATCATTTTAAATTGATTAAAAGAATATAATAATTATTCAAACAATATCCAATAAATAATAAATGATTAATTAATAATCATAAGCTCAAGAAATATTTGATAATCAAAACTAAGTGAATATTTAAAATAATATTCCCTTTAATAATAAAACAATTGAATATATTTATTCACTAATACTAACGGAAGATAAACTTCAACGGTCTAAAAAAAATATATCGACTCCCGGTCTAAGTTCAAAATATGATTCACATGCTCTACTCTAAGAGCCTTTATAAACCCGACTTATAACTATCATAACATATAGCTTATAAACCAATCATAATTCGAAAGATTCAAGTATAACAACAATACTATATTTGCAAAATATATCTGAAAACACTTTTCATCACAACAACAGTAGTAAGTCATAGGTTTCGAAAACTTGCCTGGAGCTCCCGAAGTAGTGGTAAATTTCGGGTTGGTACAGTGATCTACGAATTAACACAAGGTTCAAGATTAATAACTTAAACGCTTTCACCATACTAAGTATATACTAACTGAAGTACAAAGTTCACTTTTAAGTTAACTCCTTAAAAACTTCTACTCGCGCATGCTCGCTCACGCATTTTTATAAAATTGAAATTTAATCCTTTTAACACGAAATATTTTCGAGGGTCTTCCTAAATGTACCTAGCATGTTAACACAAAGTTTCACATTCCATTAAGGCACTTAAGTGGTTCGATCATTGCCTCAAAGTTGGCTAAGTGGTGTAGTTTAGTTTCTCGAAACATCATTTACTAAACACAAGTTTCTCCTAAATCGTAAATCGTATTAACATGATTCTCACGCCAAAACGAACATTGAAACAAGACCTACACTAACATGGCAGTGGTGGTCCTTGGGAAGGGGTTACTAGGTTAGAAATTCTCAAGAAAAACAAGGTTAAGGAAAATTGGGCATTACAACGGCTATGTTTTAACGATTCCAAAGTTTTAACTATCATCTTTACATAATCAACCAACCAAATCATCAAACTCATTTCTTCAACATCTTAACTAATCCATAAACATCATCAACCATAGTCAAAACCAATATATACTTATTCACCTACAAAACAACACTATACTTTCATCAAAATCATCCATTCATCCTTATAATCAAACTAACATAACTATACTTAAAACTAACCATATAAATCAATTTATAACTAAGGGTTTCAAGAGTTTATACCTTCCTTGATGCTTTAAACACACCCACAATAGCTTACAATCCTTGCTTGAGCTTTGAACTAACCTTAATAAGCTTAATCTTTAAGAACAAAATCAAGAACACAAATAATTATTATCCATTTCACTATTCACCCTCATCTTTGATCTAAGTTTCAAACAAGTTGTTAGGAACTATGTTGTTTCTTGATGATAACTAGATTAACTTAGTGAAAATTGTATAAGTAAAAATGTAGCCTTCAACGGATAACATGCTTTTGCAGTATCCGTAGAAGGGTAGCTTATCTACGGATAAGACTCAATGTAACATGCTTAAGGAATCCTGATGTGTAATCCTGATTTGTAATTCTGATGTAAAAGTTGAAGTTTTAGTTTTTAGGCTGAATAAGTCATGTTGACTATTAATGGAAATATAGAATAGGGAGGCTAATTGTAAATAGTCCATGCCTTGTAATTTTACATAAATGAAATTAACTATCTACATATAAGCAACATTAGCCTTCTACGGATGTGGATAATGTACTGTCTACGGATAACAGTACTAGTTGTCTACGGATGTGATCAAGATACTCTCAACGGATACAACTCAAATAGCTTCTACGGATACACACTTTACTTTGTGAAAGGGATAGTTCAGGAAGAGCACATGGGTTGAAAGAATTCACAGAGCATGGAAACCAGCATTTCTGGAAAACTCATGAGAAGAAGAAACATTCTGTTTTGTCTAGTTGAAAGACATATGTTTAGGCCTATTTGTTAACATCGAGGATTCAACTCAACTTAAACAAGTTTTTTAATAAGTAAGTAATAATTCAATTGTCACAGTATCACAAGAATCTCAGAAGATCATATCAGTCAAAAGAATACAGTTTAAAGTCATCCTACAAACTTGAAGAAATACCGCATTGAAAGAAGTTCAATTTATATATTGATCAAGCCTCAGTGAAGTATTCAAGGAAGTGGATTTATTAAAGTGATAGAGATTTCAGATGTGTGACAACAAATGTACAGGTTACAAAGGTTGAACAACAGTCAAAAGCAGACAATGAACCACAACTTAAAGTCAAGATGAAGAAGAGACATTTCAGTTAGTCACTTATGAACCAGACAGTGCATCAAGTGACAACTACATCCAGTGGATATTCTTCATCAAGTTCAAGTGGTTCAAGGACTGGTTTTACTATCTTGTAAGAATTTACATTCTCTTTTAAATTAGTTATTAATTAATTTATTAAATTAATTCTTCTGAATTAATTTAACAAATAAATTAAGTAATTAATTTATTGAATAAATTAATTCATCAGAATTAATTTATGAAATAAATTAATTATCAGAATTAATTTAAATTAGAAGTAGAATTAATTTAGTATTTCTTAAATAAAAATGAACTGGAATGACTATCCAGGATTGTCATCCCGGTAGTCATTCCAAGCCATTTGGATTAAAAATGTACCGGAATGACTATCAAGGGATAGTCATCCCGATAGTCATCCTAGTACATTTCAAGAAATGCTTTTTAATTCATGTAAATTAAGATAGTCATTCTAGTATTATTTCATAGTCATTCCAGGCTTAAAAGTAGTCTTTCATGACTATTTTATAGTCATTCCAAGTGGAATGAAAAGCAATACACGTGCAGATTATTGTCAAGTGGATTAGTATAAGAAGAAAAGATCAAGACAGAAGTTAAAAAATCATCAACATAATATCAAAAGAAAGGCTTCTGTGAAGAACTATCAAGAACTCTGCCGTGACATTTTTCATCAGTGAATTAATTCTAGAATCATTGTGTTAAATCTAAACCAATAGAATTCATTCACTTGTACTGCTTTGACTATCTAGCGGATTTTTATCCCTAGAATGTATCTCAAATTATCGTTTATTGTTATATCTTTTTATTACAAAATAGATAAATTCATGTCGAATTTATTCTAGATTTGTTTTAATTAGTTTGAGATTCAATCTTGTAATCAGTACCATATTTGTAACACCTTTCAAGTTTAATATATGTTATATTTAACTTGAATTTTGTTTCATTTAATTCCGCCATAATTTGTTCTTAAACTGTTTTATTCTAAAATGAACAAATTCGATAAAACGGTAAGGTTTGTATTCACCCCCCCCTCTACAAACTTATCATGACCTAACAATTGGTATCAGAGCCTTTTGATTGATATAAAAATCAAAGATCCATTTTTTGTGATTTTTTCCTCAACTCTGAAATTTTTATTCTTCAACAAAAATCTCAAAAATGTCTACTACACAGAAAGTTGTTACAGTGAAAATCCCCATGTTCAGTAAGGAGCATTATCCTATGTGGAAGAAGAAGATGCTCCTGTTTCTTCAAGTGGCTAATGTTAAATATCTTGGAGTGCTGAAAAATGGTCCTAAACTTCCTATGATTGTTGAGGAAGAGCAGATAGAGAACGATGTTGTTACTAGAGCTGCTAGGATGTACCATAAGGATCCCAAGGACTACACAGCTGATGAGAAAGAGGATGCTTCCCTGGATGCCTGTTTACAGTTGATACTGGTTGATTGTCTTGATCCTATCATGCATAATCATGTTCTAAACTGTGTTTCTGCTAAACACATTTGGGACACAATAGAGATAATCAATGAGGGGACAGATGAAGTCAGAGAGAATACGATGGAAATTCTCACCTCTTCATATGAACATTTTAGATCAAACCCTGGTGAAGGTATCTATGAGGTTTTTGTTAGGAATATGTTGTTCTTGATGATAAACATAAAACACTTAGTAGAATTTGTGTAAAGTCATTTTGTAGTTGTCAACGAAATGGCATGCTTGGCAGCATTCCGTTGACAGGAAGCTCATCAACGAAATGAGTGATGTAACAACTGCACTGTACAATACTTCTAGTTTGATATGCATTTCGTTGTAGATATTGGATAGGTTTTCTAAGTCATGTTGACTAAGTACTAGATAGGCAAAATAGGTTGGTTAATTGTAAATATATTATGCCTTGTAATTTTGCCTAAGTGAAGACATGTCAACGGTATGAAGATTACTCTGTCAACGGTATGGAGTTTACTCATCAACGAAACGAAGATTACTCATCAACGAAACGAAGAATAAAGCTATTAACGAAACACACCTTACTGCTATCAACGAATCATTATCACTTTTCTGAATAGTTGACAAAGTGATAGTGACAGTTTTCTGACAGATCAAAAGGAGATGTGGAAGTGTACTTTGCATTGGAAACCATTAAAATGGACATGGGGAATAAGGAAACATTCCAATTTCCAATCTGGTTATTGAGTGGGATCACTATAAGACTGAAGACAAAAGACAAAGATCTCCAAGGACCATTGGACAAAAGGGATGAAAAGCAAGCTATTGACGGTTACCTTTAGTGTACTTTAGTGTAGCCAAAAATAGCTTTGTAAACTTGGGAATATATATATATATATATATAACCAAGTGTAGCAGTTAAAAAAAGATGTAAGAGAAGAAAAACAAATAGATTGTATTAGCTATCTTTGAGAGCATACTTCTCTACATTCTTGTAACTGAGCAGCTGTGTACTTTTTGTATCACAGATTATTTCCGCAATAAAAATCACTTCAGTTGGATCATCAAACAATCCAACTGAAATTATTAAGTGCTTGTGGTTTTTATTTTATAAGTTCAGTTTTATTTTGTAAGTTATTTTTAAGTTTGAAAAATATCAAGAATTGTATTCAACCCCCCCTTCTACAATTCTGTTAGGTCATTTGGGATTAACAATTGGTATTAGAGCAAGCTTCTAACAAACAAGAAGTTTAAAGATCAAGACCAAAACAGTAACCATGGTGAAGAAGGATGCAGGTGTAAAGATACCAGTTCTTGATAAGGACAATTACTTTCACTGGAAAGTAAAGATGCATTTACATCTCATGTCTATGGATGAGAGGTATGTAGACTGCATTGAGAAAGGTCCACACGTTCCCATGAAGTTCGCATCTAGAGTTGGACTGCCAGATGATGCTCCTGATGTAGAGATTCCAAAACCTGTCTCAGAATGGACTATTGAAGATGTTGCAGAAATCCATAAAGATAAAAGAACCATGAACATTCTGTTTAATGGTTTGGAGCAAGAGATGTTTGACAATGTCATAAACTGTACAACCTCCAAAGAAGTATGGGACACTGTTAGAACTCTCTGTGAAGGAACTGAGCAAGTTAGGGAAAACAAAATGCAGCTCCTTATACAACAATATGAACATTTTCATTTTAAAGCTCGTGAAATCCTAAATGATACGTTTAGTAGGTTTCAAAAGCTTTTGAATGGATTAAAGTTGTATAGGAGGATCTATCAAACCAAGGATTCAAACCTTAAATTTCTTAGAGCTCTTCCAAAAGAATGGAAGCCTATGACTGTTTCTCTCAGAAACACTCAAGAGTACAAAGACTACACTCTTGAAAGGCTTTATGGAACCTTAAAGACATATGAGTTGGAAATGGAGCAAGATGAAGAAATTGAAAAGGTACAGAAGAAAGGTGGATCTATTGCATTGATAGCATCTGTGAACCAACTGGAAGATGACAATGAAGAAGCTGTGTTAGGTCCTGATATGTTTGTAGAAGGGGGGGTTGAATACAAACAGTACCGTTTAATCGAATTTGTATTGATAGTAGATTTAACAATTTCAATAACAAATTATCTGCGGAATAAAATGAAACAAGATTCAAGTTAAATAAAACTCTATTGAACTTGAAGGGTGTTACAATTCTGTGTACAGATTACAAGGTTTGAATCTCAAACTATTTAAAACAAATCTAGAATAAATTTGACATGAATTTATCTATTTTTGTAATAAAAAGATCGAATAGTAAAAACTAGTTCGAGATCAAATTCTAGGGATAATGATCCGCTAGATAATCAAACAAGTACAAGCAAACTAATTCTAGTTGTTGAGATATAACAATAATTTCTAGAAATTAATTCACTGAAAACTTTGAAGGCCGGCAGTTGTGGAGTTTTAGTAGAGAGAGAGATATCACTTTGAAAAATCCTGCTGCTTTCTTTTGATCCACTCGTGTAGTATAGTAAAGTCAACCCATGTGCACCTTTTTCAACTGCCTCCTTTTCAAAAGAAAATATACGCCTTTGTTTTGCCATTTAATTCAAAGTACTATCGGTAGTACTTAGAAATGTATTGGTAGTACTACCTAGAATAGTACTACAAGTGCAAATGAGTAGTACTACTAGGATTATATTAATTCAATTTTAATTTATTGTTTTAATTAATTTAAGAAATAAATTAATTCTGATTGAATTAATTTATAGATTAAATTAATTAACTTATAGATTAATTAATTTAAGGAATAAATTAATTCTGATTGAATTAATTTATAGTTTAAATTAATTAACTTATTTAATAAATTAAATGAGAATTAATACACTTTCTAATCAAATATGTACGCCATTTGTTCTTTTTATGCAAATTCAACTCCACTTCCTTTAAGTCACCTACACATCCCTTTAAACAAAAATGTACGCCATTTTTGTTTTAGATAGAAGTACTATCATAAGTACTTAGATTGCCTTCGCATTTCTTTTCTTTTTCAATATCTAAGACCACTGCCTTGATTGTCAAATATGTACGCCATTTTAACCAACTAATACCACTAGTACTCTCGATAGTACTACAAGTGTATTTTGATAGTACTACTAGCTTAGAATTAATTCTAATTTAATTTATTGAATTAATTAATTTAACAAATAAATTAATTCTGAGTGAATTAATTTATAGATTAAATTAATTAATTTCTAGTTTAATTAATTTAAGGAATAAATTAATTCTGATGGAATTAATTTATAGTTTAAATTAATTAACTTCTAGTTTAATTAATTTAAGGAATAAATTAATTCTGATGGAATTAATTTATAGATTAAATTAATTAACATATAGAATAAATTAAAAGAGATTTAATACTAAATCAGAGAACCACTGAAATTGATGACAAACTTCCACTGACTGATGTTGACACTCGATGTACAGTCTGGTTCATGAGCGACTAACTTCAATGACGGTTCTTCATCTTTTGACTTTAAGTTGTGGTCCATCTTCTTTTCCCTTTTAACAAACTCTGTAACCTGTACGCTTCCTGTCACACTTCTGAAATCTCTGTCACTTTAAATAGATCCACTTTCTTGAATACTTCACCGAGGCTTGATCAAATAAATGAACTTCTTCCAGTGTAGAATAACTTCAAGTCTGTAGATGACTTTAATCTTCATTCTTTTGACAGATATAATCTTTTGAGATTCCTGTGACATCTAATCTAATATTTACTTATTACAAACTTGTTTAAGTTGAGTAGAATCCTCGAATTACAAATAGGCTATTGCATATGCCTTTCAAGCTGCAAAGGCCACAACTAGTCGAGCTAGTTGTAGGAGTAATGTTAGCAAGGGTAAAGGCAAGATGACAGAAGAAGAAGAACCAGAACCAGCCAACTTGGATGACTTAGATGAGATTGATGAACACATTGCTTTTCTGTCAAGGAAATTCTCTAAGTTCAAGTTCAAGAGAAACTCAGAAGCAAGGCCACCAAGGAAAGACTTCCAACCTAGAAAAAATAACTGGATTGAAAAGTCTAAATCTAAATGTTTCAATTGTGGAATGCTTGGTCACTTTGCTGGAGACTGCAGAAAGCCCAAGGTTGAGAAGGGCAACAGGAAATTTGAGCCTGTTGATTATAAAAAGAAATACTTTGAACTTCTCAAGCAAAAAGAAAAGGCTTTCATGTCTCAGGAGTATGATTGGGCTGGTAATGGTGAAGATTCTGATGATGATGTTGAGTATGTCACTCGGCTCTTATGGCTAACAATCATGAGCAGGAAGCAAGCTCCTCAAGCAACCAGGTAACAATTACTAATCTTTCTGAGCTTTCTAAAGAGGAATGCGATAGTGCAGTAAATGAAATGTCTACTGTACTATATAATTTACGTGTTACTCTTAAATCACTTACCAAAGAGAATTCAAGAATAAAAGAGACTAATTTGCTCTTAAGTGATAGGAATGCAATGTTAGAAGCACATCTCATTGATTTTGAGAAAATGAGGTGTTCTGAAGACCTATGAGCTGGAGCAGATTCAGCAAAAGGAAATTTATGGAACTGGTAAGATATTTAGTACTTCTACTGCATTGGCAACAGAAGTGCCACAACAACTGGAAGTGAAGGTTGTTCAACCTTCCAGTTCTGACATGGATGTTATTGTAGCTGAATATGGCTTAACATCCACTGATCAATGTTGCCCAGTAATAAACAATTGTAGAAGGGGGGTTGAATACAATTGTATAAGATTCTCGACTTAATAAGATATGAATCACAAATATGAAAGAATAATAACAACTTTATTAAATCTGATATAAAACTGTTACAAACTCTCTCAAGAAATTATGATGTTCTTGAGAGCTGCTAGATTACAAAGATACTCATGTATGCGATTGGTATGTTCACCCCATAAATCAAAACCTAAACTGTGTTTATATACTACACAGCTTCTCTATCAATTACATGATAAGTCCTAATCAATAACAAAGATTGAAACATATCCTAAATTGATAGCTGCATACCTACAGACTAGGAACCGACAGAATGATCTTCCTTATTTAACTAGACTCCAAATATAACTCGAAGTAGGAATCCTGATCAGCTTCCAGTCTTGATGATCAATCCTGATCCCAGTCCTGATATTCATCTTGATCCTGACGATCATGCAATCCTGATAGATATGCATTACTGATGACGTCAACAATCCTGATCAGTTGAGTCTAGATCCTGACGATCATTGAATCCTGATCTAACAATCTCCCCCAATCTTATACTTTGTGAAATAAAGTATAGATTCCTAAGATTCAATGATATCAAAAACATATTTACAAAATGTACAAATATCAGCAGCAACTTATCTGTTTAAATTCTTTGATAGAACAGATTCATCTTCAAGAAGCTGGATAACAAATTTTCTTCTTTTTCTTCAAGAATTTGGATCAGTCTTTCCTTAAGATTTCTGAGTTCTTCATCTTCCTCATTAATCTGGTAGATAGCTGCTCTGAGATTTTGTATGGAGCTTCTTTGTAGACTGTGCTCTTCAAGCAAAAGATAAGCAATTTCCTTCCCATCAGGATTGAGAGTAAGTTGAGTCATGCCAAAAGTCACTTCTTTAATAGCAGTGCCCCTTTGAATTTCCACATCTTTACCTCTTTGATTTAATTACATGGGAGTATAATTACCATTGAAATTTCTGTTTCCATCCAGTCTTCTTCTTGTTGTTGACAAAATCATGTCACTTCACACTTTGCACACTTTATTCTTCCATCTTAACAGATAATGAACATATTCCAGTTCCTGTGTAGTTTTCATCAGCAGATCTTGAATGGACAGAATCTTCACACTACCATCTTTCATGAAGTACAGAAGCTTTTCTTTCTTTTCAATACCATCATGACAATCTATAACTATATCAACAACTAATAAATTGTTCAGGTTTTCAGAAGTTAAAGTACCTCCAATTTCAGTCAAGGAGTAAGGATCAACATATGACATATTCAGATATTCAGCATCTATGTGTCCAATACCTCATCTTGAATTACTTGACAATTGCTTCAGATTTGAAAACATTCGTAGCCAGAGTGCTTTTGATCTAACCAAATCAGACAAATCAACAACACTTGAAGCACTTGTTATAATTCCTCCATTCTGAAAATTGATAGGTGTGTTACACCTCAGTGTACTTATGTGTTTCCACTTCTTATCTTTCTCTTTTTCAAAAGCATAGCTTCTTTCTAGTAAAGATTCTCGTCTGCTTGGATTTCTCCACAATCTTCTGTTTGAGAGTTTAAGCCTATGTACATAGAGATTGAAATCTCTATTTGTTCTTCTTATGATTTCTCTTCTTCTGGCTTCTTCTTCTTCATCCACTTCCTTGTTGTGAGAATCAACCACAGTAGATAAGATTAACAAATCAATCTCTTACAGAATTTCAGATTCATCAGGATCTTGAACATTTTTAGGAACAATATCAGGATTAGAATCTTCAATTTGATTTGTATTGCAGAGAATTAATTGTCCTGGTCTTCTTCTCAATTCAGGTTCTTCTTCAATAAATTCCTTGTCTTCCTTCTCAATGATATCCTTGATAACAGGATCTATTAGATTTTGTGAAGTTTCAGGAATTTCTTCAATTAATAAACCTCTAGACCTTGTCTGTCTAGGCACTGTTTGAGTTGAAGAACTTATTCTACTTCTTCTAGCACCTCTCCTACCTCTGCCTCCTCTTCCTCTAGTAGGAGCAAGGTTATTAAAGCTTTCCATCATTTCTCTCTGTTGTCTTAAGAATTATTCATGTGAGAGATCAAGATATTCTTCACTCGCTGTAGAGAGTGCTTTTCTTGCAAATAATTGTTGAACTCTTTTATCAGTGTGATAGAGAGTAACAATTCTACCATCTTTTGTAGTAAACTTCTGGAATAGATTTGATACATCTTCAGGATTATCAATAAGCACATCTTCATCACCTTCAGGAATTGTAGCAAGAGTCTGTTCATGACCAGGCATCAGGATTTGATCACCTGTCAGGATTTGTTCTTCCGTCAGGATATGAGATTGTACTAATGTCCTCACTGTCCTTACTCCAGAATCAGAAACATGAGTTGACTGCGTTGTTTGACTTTGAGAAGTTTGAATTGTCTTCATAACAGCAGCATCAAAGGTTTCTCCTTGTAGAATCTTGTCACCACCATCATTTCCAGTATCATCATCATTATTTCTCAATACTAGATCAGGTGTACATTTTGTCTGACTGACCTTCTCCCCCTTTTTGACATCAGTATTTGACAATATATTCAAAATTAAGGCAAGAGAGGTTTGAATGTCAGTTACCTTTGTATCAAGATAATCAATCCTGTTGTTGATTGAAGACTTTTCAGTAATGATTGACTTAACTTGGGATTCCACTACCCTGAGTTGAAGAGCAGTAGGCACCTTTGTAAAGCTTTGAGAAATATCAGTCCTCACTTTGTCAGTAGAATCTTTGACAGAATCTATTTCATGTTTCAGGCTTTTGGATAACAGAGTAGTAGCCTTCAAATGATTCTTCAAATCTTCATTCAGAATCAACTTAGCAGCATTATAAGCATGATCCAATGTATAAGGATAGCTTACAGATTCATCAGATCTATACCATTCATTTTCCCATTGATGCATTTTCAGCTGCTCAGCAGGATCAATCTCAGAAGGAACAGAAAAGTCTTGTCTTAAGTCCTTTCCAGTATTAGCCTTGCCAGCCATGAATGTGCTTGATGAACCAAAGTTAGTTCCAAGACTAGATTTAATAACTCTGACAAGCTGATCCTTCTCTTCATTATCATCATCATCACTATCATCAGAATCATCACCATCAGTATCATGAGTAACATCAGGATCAGAAATAGCAATACCTTTCAGTTTATCCTGTGAATATGTGATAGGATGGTTCATTGGTCGTGATCTTAGTGGCTGTATAAGAATTGGCTCAGCATCAGGAGCACCACTATTATCAGGATGAACACCGTCAGGATTTGATAAGCTTGCATCAGTATTTGTTACCAATGGTTCTTGTGTAGCATGAGGTTCTGAAGCTGCTTCAACACTTTGAGTTGGAGGTTCTTGTGTGCTTCCCTCATTGACAGTGTCCTTGACCAATCTTTCACTAGAAGCTGTAGCTTTGCCTGTATCTTTACTTTGAGAAGATGGTTCTTGTGTGGCTGGAATGTTGATGTCTTCACTCTCCCTTTGAGAAAATGGTTCTTGTGGGACCATTCCAATAGCTAAGCTTTCACCCAAACTTTGATTGAGTGGTTCTTGTGTGGTAGGATCTTCAGTTTGAGCAGCTGAATCACTTTGAGATTCAGGTTCTTGTGGGCTTGATCCTTTCAGCTTCTTTTGTCTCTTGAAAACTATCTCTGATGTTTTCCTTTTATTCTCTAATGGATGTAGAAACCCAAGATTGGAAGCAGTAGCACCATACTTCTCCCATGAAATATCAACATGTCTTGTAGAGGGAGAGGATTTGGCTGGAGAGTCTGAAATAGAGATAACTTTTGTTTGTGCATCAGGAATACCAACATCAGGATTTGCTAGAGCATCAGGAGTAGATGACTCATCAGGATTTGATGTCTGAATATCAGTATCCTTCATTTGCACCTTCAAAGGAATATGATACCTTCTTT
Source organism: Heracleum sosnowskyi (assembly GCA_030848705.1). Lineage (NCBI taxonomy): Eukaryota > Viridiplantae > Streptophyta > Magnoliopsida > Apiales > Apiaceae > Heracleum > Heracleum sosnowskyi. The sequence goes on along the minus strand of CM061235.1, from coordinate 43,476,091 downwards.
TCGATAATGTCCTTTTCTTCTGTGGCTTTGATGAAGGTGCCACAGCTTCAGTAGCAGTATCAGCAACTTCCTTGATTATCTTAAATTTAGAGGAAATTGGAATGTCATCTTCAGAATCAGTTTCATCCCTTAATACCAATTTTCTCTTCACAGAAACAGCTTCAGTCACCTTCTCAGCTTTCTTCTGAACCAGGACCCCTTGTACACCCCCTTGTTTCTTCTTTTTAGTGAGTGGTGTAGAGGAAAAATCCTTTGAACCTGATTGTCTTCCAGACACATCAGTTCTAGCTGATTTCTTTGATTTTACAACTAAAGTCTTTTGAGAGACAGTAGAGGTGGCTGTGAACTGTTTAGACTGTTTAAGTGGCATGCTTGGGTCAAGAACAAGGTGTGATGGACCTTGCCCCATATCATTAGAAAGTAATCCATAACAAGTAGGCATTTTCTGATGTAAGAAAAACCTGATCTCATCAGGAATAAATGCATTGCCAATAAAACCATTTGCCTTATCACTATTGACTAAGGACTTAATATTATTCTCAGTAATTCTACAGATAGGTAGAACTACATCATCCTCAAAAACAACATTAGGACATAAGTGATTAAATATCAACTGTAAAAATCTAAGAAAACAGACAGAACCTAACTTATCTGATTTCCTATCACTTAAGGCCTTTAAGATAAAAGACCCATAATCAAACACTGTGGAATGGATAAGAGAATACCCAATTTTGAGAGATCCTGATGGAAGAGCATCAAAATTTGATGTCTTGTTCAGGAAACAGTGACTGATCGTATCAAAGAAGAAATTCCATTCCTTCTTCAGCTTTGTCCTAAAGAGATTTCCATACCTCTTTACTTCCCCATTGTAACCTAATTTTGTAAAAAACTCAAAAAGAGTTGAGTCTGAAACATTATTAGGAACAGCATCACCAAGAACAGGCAAATGTAATTCTTCCTCCACAATTGCAGGAGTCACATAGTGAGTAACCCCATCATATTCAAAACTCATCAGAATTGAGTCAGAATGCCCTTTGTCAAAAGTAACCGAGTTCCAAACCTGCATGATTGACTTAAAAGAAACACTTGCAGGTTCCGTTAAAGCAAACTTCAATGGGCTTGAAGCTAGAAAATCTTGGATAATGTGAAACTCAGAAGGCAAATCCTGATGATTCAGAATAGCTACAAAATTATTAGTGGCAAAAGCACTAACCACAGTCTGTTTGTTAATGAATGATGAAGACGCCATTTAAACAATATAGAAAGCTTGAGAATTGAGATTTAGAAAATAGGGTTCTTGAGCACAGAGAGAGAAAGAAGATGAAAAACTGACGAAGAGAGAGTAATCAGAAATTTAGCAAATCAAATGTATTTTGTTAAAACAAAATATTACTCTCAATGACAGGTGGCAAATTATGATTTGTGCAAAAATGATTAGTGGACAAATTACGTGCGTAATTAGACATAACTGCACTGCTTTTTATGTGTATCTATTTGTATATATCTATCAGTGTGACACACGCGTGCATACAATTGTCCAACTCAAACGTTTCTCATCAGATACTGACAAAAAATCAGGCACAAATTAAGCAATGAAATACTGACCTGTACATCAGAATTGACCAGTTGACTTCCTTTTAGGATTTTGTCCTATCAGGATTTGATCAAAATAACTTACCTTTCTGAATGACCATCAGGATTTGACAGTCATCAGGATTTCTTCTCTGTAGCTTTTCTCAGAAATTCTCAAAATTCATCATTCCAAGTTCATTCACCAATTTGTTGAATGTAGCTTCAGGCAGTGGCTTGGTGAATATATCAGCTAGTTGTTGATCAGTAGGAACAAAGTGAAGTTCAATTGTTCCTTCCAGAACCTGTTCTCTTATGAAATGATATCTAATACTGATGTGTTTAGTAAGAGAATGTTGAACTGGATTTACTGTCATTGCAATAGCACTTTGGTTATCACAATAAATAGGGATTTTTGAGTATGACATGCCATAATCTAACAACTGATTTCTCATCCACATTATCTGAGCACAGCAACTTCCTGCAGTAATGTACTCAGCTTCTGCTGTTGAAGTAGAGATAGACTTTTGCTTCTTACTGAACCATGAAACTAGTCTACCACCCAAAAACTGACAGCTTCCTGAAGTACTTTTCCTGTCTATTTTGCATCCTGCAAAATCAGCATCTGAATAACCACACAAACCAAAATCTGATTCCCTTGCATACCAAAGACCAAGAGAAGGAGTGCCTTTGAGATATCTGAAAATTCTTTTAACTAAAATCAGATGAGGTTCCCTAGGTTTTGCTTGAAATCTTGCACACAGACAAGTTGCAAACATGATATCTGGTCTACTTGCAGTGAGATACAATAAAGAGCCAATCATTCCTCTGTAGTGAGTTACATCTACCTCAGCACCTTGATCAGGATCAAGTTTGGTAGCTACAGCAATGAGAGTACTTGCAGTAGCACAATCTTCCATGTTAAACCTTTTCAACAAATTCTTTGTGTATTTTGACTGATTGATAAAAATGCCATCATCAGTCTGTTTAACTTGAAGACCATGAAAATAACTCATTTCTCCCATCATGCTCATTTGATATCTTGACTGCATAAGCTTAGAAAACTTTTCATACAACTTATTGTTTGTTGACCCAAAAATGATATCATCAACATAAATCTGAACTAAAAGCAAATCCTTACCATGATTCAAATAGAACAAAGTTTTGTCAATAGTACCTCTTTTGAAACCACTTTCCAGTAAGAATTGAGCTAAGGTTTCATACCATGCTCTTGGAGCTTGCTTGTTGGGTTTCAGGGCAACAAACGCAGCGAAAACAGTCGTAAAAACAATAAAAATCAGAAACCCTAACCCTAGGATCCGTGTACAAGACATGGCTGATTATGGAGAAACGAAATCATACCTTAATTGAGCTTATAATATTTAGAAAGATGGAGGTCCTTGTTGAAACCACCACGCAGCCCTTGTTCAAGATCTGCGTCGCCAAAGTAGTCCACACGAACGCACGATTATGGAGTTGGTACTAGCCAAAAGAACCGCCCTCGGAAAACCTTTCTCTCTCTGTCTCTAGCCTCTCTAATATGCAGAGCTGCTAGGGTTTTGTGTGAAAAAACGTATTTTTTCACTTAAACCTAAAACAATACATCATTATGTATTTATATGGAGAGGGATATTGGGCCTATACCTAATCTGATTGGGCTTCCAAAACCCAATCTGATTATTAGTAGTAGTAGTTATTATATTCGAATTATTATATAATTAATCAAGTCCTACTTAATTAATCCAATAATTCAATAATAATAATAATAATTCAATTAAATTCGAAATTTAATTATTGCTCCGTCTAAAACGTTCTTTATGTGTAACCCTTTAGGTTATTATTACGTTGGCAATAATTTTACTATCTCATAATAAAATTATAAACAATGAGCGGCATCTAGTAATACATCATTGCTATCCAAGTAATAATAATAATTGGTGATCCAATTAAACCTTTCGTGACTAATGTTTCCGTGTAATATAATCCCTTTAACCAAATATTATAGATTAAACTCGAGGCATGTTATTAGTCATCCTCTTCAACATTTAATCCAGGTTTCCTTGATCAATGAGTAGACTATTAAAACAAATCAATATTTGAGCATGGCCATGCATTTTCATAGTCTCACTCAATCAAGAGGCCAATAATATCTCTCCTAATAATAGGAGGGTTAAATCCTATATCTATCATTCATATTTCTCATACGACTCATAATATACCCGATGTCCACTTTTATCATCACCCGGTCAAAGGTAACTTTTAATGTAATCAAAGTATATTAATCCTCGTATAGAAATATAATGATCTCAAGTCTAAGGATCATTACACCATTATCACTGTGAGCTATTCTAATGACTTTATTACCATGTAGAATCTCACTATGGGTCTATCCGGTGCCATGTAGAATATTACATGCACCTATGTTCTTGACTTTAGTATCATTATACCTATGACCAATGAGATGTGGTCATTTAGTCAATGAACATACTAATCTTTATGCATCATAATTGTCCTAATTTATAATGCTTAATTAGGGATAATTTAGGAATATAAACACTATTCATATAATCTCATTTTTAAGTCACATACTTAAAGATATAGAATACGTGTTCAATATTCCAAGGACATTTATTACTCTAACATTAATATCGCAGTAAATAAAGACATAATAATTGTTGTCGAATAATCAATAGAACATAATCATTATTAAATAACAAAATAGTGTTTCCCAGAAGTACAATTGTATTGTCTCTAGGGCAGTAACACTAACAATCTCCCACTTGCACTAGAGCCAATCACCCATGTATCTAATACCCATGGAACTAGTTTGACATTCGTGCTTCTGCTGCGACAAAGCCTTAGTCAGTGGGTCCGCAATGTTATCATTAGTATGCACTTTACATATATGTATATCCCCTCTATTATTTATTTCTCTAAGAAGGTGATATCTCCTAAGTATATGCTTTGCCTTGGAATGGGATCTTGGTTCCTTAGCCTGCGAAAAGGCTCCATTATTATCGCAATATAGATCAACTGGGTCTGCGATCGATGGAACCACTCCAAGTCCCGTAATAAAATTCCGAATCCAAACAGCCTCTTTGGCTGCTTCACTGGCTGCAATATACTCAGCTTCCATTGTAGAATCAGCTACTGTTTTTTGCTTTGAACTCTTCCAACTTACAGCACCTCCATTTAGGCAAAACACAAATCCAGACTGAGACACAGTGTCGTCCCTATCTGTTTGGAAACTAGCATCAGTGTAACCTCTTACTACTAGTTTCTCATCTCCTCCATATATCAAGAAAGAATCTTTAGTCCTCTTAAGGTACTTAAGAATGTTCTTGACAGCTGTCCAGTGACTTTCACCTGGATTAGATTGGTATCTACTCGTCATGCTCAAAGCATATGAGACATCGGGACGAGTACATATCATTGCATACATTATAGAACCAATTGCCGAAGCATATGGTACTTTATTCATACGGTCCTTTTCATCTGATGATTTAGGACAGTTTTCTTTTGAGATCGTTATCCCATGAGACATTGGGACATAGCCCCTTTTAGCCTCTTGCATCCCGAAACGATGCAATATCTTGTCAATGTATGTACTCTGACTTAAGCCGATCATTCTTCTGGGTCTATCTCTATATATCCTGATCCCTAATATGTAGGATGCATCGCCTAAGTCTTTCATCGAGAAATTATTTCCCAACCAAGTCTTCACAGCCTGTAGAGAAGTAATGTCATTCCCTATTAGCAATATGTCATCTACATATAATACTAGGAATGCCACATGGCTCCCACTAACCTTCTTGTAAACACACGCTTCATCCTCATTTTTTATGAAACCAAACTCTTTGACTGTTTCATCAAAACGAATGTTCCATCTCCTCGAGGCCTGCTTCAACCCATAAATGGATCGTAGTAACTTACAGACCATCCTAGCAAATTTTGGATCGACAAAACCCTCAGGTTGTGTCATGTACACATCCTCTTCTAAGCTCCCATTTAAGAAAGCAGTCTTGACATCCATTTGCCAGATTTCATAGTCATAATAAGCTGCTATTGCAAGCAAAATCCTGATGGATTTGACCATAGCCACCGGTGAGAAAGTTTCATCATAGTCAATACCATGTATTTGCTTGAAACCTTTCGCCACTAGTCTAGCTTTGTAGGTCTGTAAATTACCATCCATGTCAGTTTTCTTCTTGAAAACCCACTTGCACTCGATGGGTTTTACCCCTTCAGGTGGTTCAACCAAAGTCCATACTTTGTTTTCATACATGGAATCCATCTCAGATTTCATGGCCTCCAGCCATCTCTCAGAATCTGGACTATTCATAGTATCTTTGTAGGTAAGAGGCTCATCATTATCTACAAGCATTACATCGCCATTTTGAGTCAACAGAAATCCATAATATCTCTCTGGCTCATGACGAATCCTACTAGATCTACGAACGACCTGTGTTTCTTGAGCAATGTTGTCCTCAACATTTTCAGTCACATTCTGCTCATGTTCCAACTCTGGTTCAACGTTAATATGTGGTTCTCGATCCTCATCGAGATCTATTGTCCTCCCACTATTTTTCTTAGAAAGTAATTCTCTTTCAAGAAACACAGCTGTTCGAGCAACAAACACTTTGTTCTCTGAAGGATTATAGAAGTAATACCCTTTGGTTTCATTTGGATATCCCACAAAATTACATTTAACTGATTTTGGTCCTAGCTTGTCAGAGGTTAAACGTTTCACAAACGCTTCACATCCCCAAATTTTCATAAATGACACGCTATGACGTTTCTCAGTCCATATCTCATATGGTGTCTTTTGAACCGTTTTTGAAGGAACTCGGTTTAGTGTTTGTGCAGCCGTCTCTAGGGCATAGCCCCAGAAACTAATTGGAAGATCCGCTAGACTCATCATCGATCGCACCATGTCCAACAAGGTACGATTTCTCCTTTCAGATACACCATTCCACTGTGGTGTTCCAGGAGGTGTGAGTTGTGATACAACACCACACTCCTTTAAGAAATTCTTAAATTCTAAGCTTAGGTACTCACCTCCACGATCAGATCGTAGGGTTTTAATACTTCCGCCTATTTGCTTTTCCACTTCTGCCTTGTACTCTTTGAATTTTTCAAATGATTCGGACTTGTTCTTCAAAAGATACACATATCCGTATCTACTAAAATCATCAGTAAAGGTTATGAAGTAGTAAAAACCACCTCTTGCCATCGTACGCATTGGACCACATACATCACTATGTATAAGCTCTAATCGTTCGGTGGCCCTTTCACCAATTCCGGTAAAAGGAGCTTTAGTCATTTTTCCAATGAGACAAGGTTCACATTCTTCGTATGATTCAAAATCAAACTTATCAAAGTATCCATCCTTATGTAACTTGGAAATGCGTTTCTCATTTATATGGCCTAAACGACAATGCCAAAGGTATGTTTGATTTGAGTCATTAGCCTTAATACGTTTATTATTTATATTATAGACAGGAGTATCAAGATCTAGAACATATAAACCATTAAATAAACGTGCAACCCCATAGGTAACATTATTCAAACCAAAGGAACAACTATTGTTCTGAATTGTAAAGGAAAAACCTTTCTTGTCCAAACAAGAAACAGAAATAATGTTTCTGCAAATCGCAGGCACGTAAAAACAGTTTTCAAGTTCTAAAATAAGCCATGTGGGCAATGATAAATTATAAGTCCCTACAGCCAAAGAAGCAACCTTTGCTCCATTGCCAACGCGTAGGTCGACTTCTCCTTTCGCCAAAGTCCTACTCCTTCGAAGTTCCTGCACATTTATACAAATGTGAGAACCACATCCAGTATCTAATACCCATGATGTAGAAGTAGACAAATTGACTTCTATAACATAAATACCTGAATCTGAAATCTTCACAGAATTCATTTTCTTCAAATCCTCCAAGTAAGCATGACAGTTTCTCTTCTAATGACCTGGTTTATTGCAATAGTGACAATCACCTTTTGCAGCACCTTTTGCAGCACCTTTTGTAACACCTCCTGTAGGCTTCAAAGCTTTTTTAAAAACAGGTTTTGGATTAGCAGATTTAGATCCAATCTTCTTCTTGCCTTTCCTTTTACCCTGTTCTTTGGCATTCCCTTTATTGACCATCATAATGGCGTTAGGGGATGCCTTCTGAATATTGGTCTCAACAGTTTTCAACATTGCCAACAATTCGGTAGGTGTCTTATCTATCTCATTCATGATGTAATTCATTACAAACTGAGCATAGCTGTTGTTCAAAGATTGCAAGATTAGATCTATCTGGGTTTCCGTACCGATGGTGGAACCCAGAGTAGCAAGGTACTCCATATATCCAATCATCTTTAGAACATGCGGTGCAACTGGATCACGATCACCCTGTTTGCATGCATACAAGGCTTTGCTTGTATCAAACCTCTCCTGACGAGCCTGTCCTTCAAACATACGTTTAAGGTGCTCAATCATCACATAAGCATCCATATGCTCATGTTCTTTCTGAAGCTCGGGACTCATAGTCGTAAGCATAAGAAAGGTAACATCTGTGTCATCATCGATATGTTTCTGATAAACATTCTGTTGATCAACCGATGCACCTTCTGGCAGAGGTTCAGGGCGAGGAATATCAATGACATGGAGCTTTCGCTCTTGCCTGAGGACAATCCTCAAATTCCTTTGCCAGTCGAGGAAGTTTGTTCCTGTCAGCTTGTCCTTCTCAAGGACTGATCGTACAGAGAAGTTATTTGAGTTATGTGCCATTAAATATCTACAATGTTAAAAATGCATAAAATAAGTTAGTCTGCGGATTATATAGATAATGTTCAAGTGATTATTCATATATATATATATTCATAATATATATCACCCACTATTTTATCAAATTAATAGCCCTATCTATCAATTCGGAAAAGTTTCTTTAAACCTTTCTAGCGAGCCAAGATCCATATTTCATCATGCTTAAGGTCAGCTTTGGCTTTACTCCAAAAACACAATTATTTAGGTAGACAACTTTTGTCAATTATATCTTATATAACTCTTGGATAGTTTGGTAGAACAACAATTGTACGTATTTATCCAATAAATCTTACCAAACTCCATGCCTCTAAGTTCACAATCCTATTGTGGTAACTTAGTTAAGTCTAACCCAATAGTCTAACAGATAAGTATCACATTTACTTCATCACGCCTTACCACGATAGATTGGAGTGCTTCGCTTTGGCGAACCCACTATTTCTCGATCTAGGTCTTGACGAGTGTTGCTCATTGGAAGACATCTAAGTGACTTAATATTTTAAATTTAGGGATTTTATTAAAACGACCATGATCCCATCATCAAGAGATTCCCAATTTTTCCTTGAACTAAGTATTTCAATTCAAAGTTCATCAATGGTTTGATTTCCAGTCCAGCGGAGGAGTCATAGTGGTCTCATTTAAAATCCACCCTTCTTACAAGCGTTGCTTGTATTTTTGTTAAAATCGCCCCATATCAAAAAATTGAAAATTCACACTTATTTCCGTGTTTCATAAACACAGGAATCTCATGTTCGTTTTGTTCAATTTTAAAATCTTGAATCGTTACAGATTTTATCTTGTTTAGCAGGCATGGCATGGGTGATGTATTTAATACATACATTAATACATGATTAATCTAATTAAGTCATGCATCACATTGTATCCTACACATGCAATCATACATCAATATGTAAAGTGCAGTATGTAAACGTGCTTGGTTATGGCCTTTATCCTATATGATCCTTTCAAGCTAATGAAAGGATCAAAGGTCAATCTATGGTGAAAAATATAAATACAATTACATGTCTTCATTCTCCTTGTTCCCTTGAATGCACCTCTTCTTTGATCGTCCTTCAATCTTCAAGTACATTACATTGAACAATTGAATCCAACCTATACTTATGTACTTACATAATAAAACTCGATTTACATTCGAGGTTAAACAATTACAAGAATGAAGAAAACGACATGCAAGTCGTATTTATAAAACCAAAACCATAAACCATTAAACTACGGGTCTTAAGGCCATAACCAGCACCATGCTCAAATACTCAATTACGAACACAAAAATTAATAAAGCGGGGGTCCGGGGGCGGCAGCCCCCGGGCGGGGGTCAGGGGGTGGCAGCCCCCTGGCAGGGTCCAAGGGGCGGCACCCCCTGGCCGGGGTCGAGCTGACCTGGTCAGCTTGGAAATTTTTTATTCCGGAAGACTAGTGCTATTCAAAAATCATCGATTTCGGAATCTCAGATCATATCTTATAGTCTCTGCCGCCACTGCATCATATACAGTTCCGGAAGCATGTATCATATACATACAGACATATCCCAGTTTGCAGATCGTGTCCAAACATGATCTGTCTCACAGTTTATATCCCTATATAAACCAGACAACATGCATAACATACAATCATCACATATTAATCAGTCATATCAATATATTAAGCATAACAGTATCATATATAAGCGATATAACATATTATAATCGATATATCTCATAACTGTATCAAGGCAGATTCATAAAACATGCATACATGCATCGAATACAGTAAACACATAACCAAATCAGCCCCTTATACACGTAGCTCAGATACCATTGTTGGGTTTCAGGGCAACAAACGCAGCGAAAACAGTCGTAAAAACAATAAAAATCCGAAACCCTAACCCTAGGATCCGTGTACAAGACATGACTGATTATAGAGAAACGAAATCATACCTTAATTGAGCTTATAATATTCAGAAAGATGGAGGTCCTTGTTGAAACCACCACGCAGCCCTTGTTCAAGATCTGCGTCGCCAAAGTAGTCCACACGAACGCACGATTACGGAGTTGGTACTAGCCAAAAGAACCGCCCTCGGAAAACCTTTCTCTCTCTGTCTCTAGCCTCTCTAATATGCAGAGCTGCTTGGGTTTTGTGTGAAAAAACGTATTTTTTCACTTAAACCTAAAACAATACATCATTATGTATTTATATGGAGAGGGATATTGGGCCTATACCTAATCTGATTGGGCTTCCAAAACCCAATCTGATTATTAGTAGTAGTAGTTATTATATTCGAATTATTATATAATTAATCAAGTCCTACTTAATTAATCCAATAATTCAATAATAATAATAATAATTCAATTAAATTCGAAATTTAATTATTGCTCCGTCTAAAACGTTCTTTATGTGTAACCCTTTAGGTTATTATTACGTTGGCAATAATTTTACTATCTCATAATAAAATTATAAACAATGAGCGGCATCTAGTAATACATCATTGCTATCCAAGTAATAATAATAATTGGTGATCCAATTAAACCTTTCGTGACTAATGTTTCCGTGTAATATAATCCCTTTAACCAAATATTATAGATTAAACTCGAGGCATGTTATTAGTCATCCTCTTCAACATTTAATCCAGGTTTCCTTGATCAATGAGTAGACTATTAAAACAAATCAATATTTGAGCATGGCCATGCATTTTCATAGTCTCACTCAATCAAGAGGCCAATAATATCTCTCCTAATAATAGGAGGGTTAAATCCTATATCTATCATACATATTTCTCATACGACTCATAATATACCCGATGTCCACTTTTATCATCACCCGGTCAAAGGTAACTTTTAATGTAATCAAAGTATATTAATCCTCGTATAGAAATATAATGATCTCAAGTCTAAGGATCATTACACCATTATTACTGTGAGCTATTCTAATGACTTTATTACCATGTAGAATCTCACTGTGGGTCTATCCGGTGCCATGTAGAATATTACATGCACCTATGTTCTTGACTTTAGTATCATTATACCTATGACCAATGAGATGTGGTCATTTAGTCAATGAACATACTAATCTTTATGCATCATAATTGTCCTAATTTATAATGCTTAATTAGGGATAATTTAGGAATATAAACACTATTCATATAATCTCATTTTTAAGTCACATACTTAAAGATATAGAATACGTGTTCAATATTCCAAGGACATTTATTACTCTAACATTAATATCGCAGTAAATAAAGACATAATAATTGTTGTCGAATAATCAATAGAACATAATCATTATTAAATAACAAAATAGTGTTTCCCAGAAGTACAATTGTATTGTCTCTAGGGCACTAACACTAACATTGCTTTAGTCCATAAAGTGCCTTATCCAATCTATAAACATGATTTGGATATTTAGGATCAATGAAACCAGAAGGTTGTTCAACATATACTTCTTCCTCCAGTTCACCATTTAAGAAAGCACTTTTCACATCCATCTGGAAAACCTTGAATTTCTTATGAGCTGCATATGCCAGAAAGATCCTGATGGCCTCTAGTCTTGCAACAGGAGCAAAAGTTTCATCATAGTCAATTCCTTCTTGTTGAGAATACCCCTTTGCAACTAGTCTTGCTTTGTTTTTGATAATTACACCATCTGAATCAGTCTTATTTTTGAAAATCCATTTAGTACCAACAATAGATCTGTTCTTTGGTCTAGGTACCAGTTTCCAGACTTCATTTCTTTCAAATTCATTCAATTCTTCTTGCATTGCAGTAACCCAATCAGCATCTTTAAGTGCATCTTCAACTTTCTTTGGCTCCTCCTTTGACATAAAGTTATTATTTAAACATTCATTTTGAGTTGCACTTCTTGTCTGAACACCTGCATCAGGATCCCCAATTATCAAATCAGGAGAATGACTTGCAGTCCATTTCCTTGCTGGTGGTAAGTCATTCCTTGATGTAGATGCTCCCCCCTGGATTGGTGTTATCTCGAATAGAAGAATTTGTTTCACTAGAAGCTCCCCCTGAAATATTGCTATTTCCTCCTGATGAATTATCAGGATTATCACTTGAATCAGTATCTGAAGAATTTTGTCCTGATGATTGAGTAGTTTCAGTATCAGTAACAGTCTACTATTGCTCCCCCTCAACATGTGAACTGTCAATAACATCATCAGTAGCACCATTAGTAATTGATGTGTCATCAGGATTTGATGGATCATCAGGATTTGGTGACCCATCAGTATCTGATGAATTGACAAGATCTGATTCATTTCCTTCAAGTTCCTTGGTAGCTTCATTTTCAAAAACCAATCCATCATGTGAATCTTCATTCAGGCCTATTATATTCTTATCATCAAAAGATACATGTATAGATTCCATGACAGTCCTTGTTCTCAAATTAAAAACTCTAAAGGCTCTTGATGCAGGATAACCTATGAAAATTCCCTCATCAGCCTTTGTTTCAAATTTCCCTAGCTGTTCAGGATGAGTTCTGAGAACAAAACATTTACAGCCAAACACATGCAGATGCTTCAAACTTGGTTTCTTCTCCTTGAGAGATTGATAAGGAGTAACACCATGTCTGTTTATCAATGTGAGATTCTGTGTATAGCATGATGTGTTGACTGCTTCTGCCCATAAATATGTAGGTAATTTAGCTTCTTCCAACATAGTTATGCCAGCTTCAATAAGAGTTCTATTTTTCCTTTCAACTACTCCATTTTGCTGAGGTGTGCCAGGAGCAGAGAATTGTTGAATAATTCCTTTGTATTTGCAGAACTCTTCCATCTTTGAATTCTTGAATTCAGTACCATTATCACTCCTCAGTATCTTGACTTTATACTTTGTGGTTGTCTCAATCATTCTTACATGATCCAACAATATTTCAGGAGCTTCATCTTTTCTGTGCAGAAAATACACCCAGGTGAATCTAGAATATTCATCAACAATTACAAGAGTGTACCTTTTCTTACTGATGGTCAGAATGTTGACTGGTCCAAATAGATCAAGATGCAGCATGTGATATGGTTCTTCAATAGAGGATTCTGATTTACTCTGGAATGATATCCTTCTTTCTTTAGCCTTTTGACAAGCATCAGAGAGTCCATCAGGAGTATACAAAACTTTAGGTAATCCTCTCACTAAATCATTCTTAACCAACTCATTGATATTGCTGAAGTTGAGATGAGAAAGCTTCTTATGCCAATTCCAACTTTCATCTACTGATGCTTTACTGATTAGAGATATAGGGGAGTCATCAGTGTTTGAGAGAATGTTGGCTTCATATATGTTACCATGCATGTAGCCAGTCAGTGCTATCTTTCCTGTTTCTTTGCTGACTACTTCACAGTATGTGGAATAGAAGTTGACATGATAACCTCTGTCAGTGATTTGACTAATACTCAATAGGTTGTGTTTTAGTCCCTTCACTAGAGCTACTTTTTCAATGATGACATTTCCAATTATTATATTGCCATATCCCAAAGTTTGTCCAATGTTGCCATCTCCATAAGACACAGCTGGGCCAACTTTTTCTTCATATTCTGATAATAGGGTCTTGTTTCCAGTCATGTGCACAGAACATCCACTATCCATGACTAACACATTTTTCCTTTTTCCCTGCAATCAGAATAGAAACACACTAGTTAGAACATTTAGGAACCCATACATGTTGGGTTCCTTTTCCATGCAATTTATTAATTTTAGCAGCAGAAGACTTTTTGACTTTAGCAGTCCTGACAGGATTTACTTCATCAGGATTTGCTTTGTCAGTATCAGTATTAACAAAAGCATGCTTCAACTTGACATTCTTAATACTACCAGAATTTGCACTATTTTTATCAAACTTAGGCAATGGATCATAAAAGTTATAGTACAAATCATGATATTCTACACAAGTATAAATAGAATGACATATACTACCACAATGAAAACAGGACTTCTGTGGTTTATAAAATACTGATCTACTCCTGACATCAGAAATATGAAATTCAGTACTTTTCTTAAAACTCTTTTTTACAATCAATAACAAGATGATTAGAGTTACCACAGTTAAAACAACATTTCCTAGGTGCATTTGGGATATACTTATAACCATTCTCTTTATTGATCCCAATCTTACCATTCCTGTTTCTTTTAACAGTATCTTCCTTTTTCCTATCTGTAACTTCACAGATTTTATCCTTAAGTTGTTTCTGAGACAGTAAACCAACATTTTTAATGACTTTACTCAAGACAGGTTTAGACTTAATAACTTTGATATTTTGAACAGAAGTAGATCCCTTTTCAAAAGTTGAATTGGAATCTTTACCAAAAACAAAATTAACAGGAGTAATCTTAGATTTGGTTTTGTCTATAACATGTCTATAGGTTTTTGGACTAACTGTCTCTGTAATAACCCCAAATTTTGGACTTAGTTAAAAATTTGTGATGAATAGTAAATTTGCTGATGGAATTTTTTTTCAGACCACACTATGTGGATGATATGGAATGAATGTTTCGAGGTTATATTATTGATGTATAAGGAGAATAAGTGAATGTAAACGCGATCAGAATCGGGAGATTCCAACTTTGAATTTTGATCACTATTCATCGGACAATCGAGGATGTATTGATTTGATCGTTTTGAGAAAGTATGTAGAATGAGAAATCCATGATCATACCTTAAACCAAGGTGTAAGACCCCAGATTTTGGGTAGAATTAAAACTTTTATTATATGTTGATGTAAATATGGATAGTGGCAATGACTTTGAGAATCAAGTATGAAATGAATATGGATTTCAGTTTTCAAACATTTTGAGAATAATAAGAATGGACGGATCATATAAATAAGAACAATCAATCTGGAAGATAAGAATACAATACTCCAGGGAAGGAAAGTATTTTTATGTCATCCAAATCAATATATGGAATACATCCGACAACTCCGTAAACAAGATAGCGTACGCCCGAGAAATCACTAGAACGTTTTCTAAGTGCAAAGAGTAAAGAGAAAATAGATCAGGAATATTGGAACGGATTTTGATCCAAAGGATTATAGAAAAACCACTGATGAATAGTAACTCTTCATTTAAAAGTTTTTCAGACCACCCTATATGCGGGACGATATAATAAACTTTCAAAGTCGCATTAGTGATCTACGATGGAAATAAAAGAATGCAGAAGCTGTCAGAATCGGAAAAATAGCATTTTTCGTTTTCTCCGAAATTTCACCAAAAACGGACTAAATAATTATTATTTGAGGATATTTAAGGATTTAAATTATTAATTCTATGGATATGGATTTGATAAATGAATTAGAAGTATCGAGAACGATTTCGGTAAAATACCTCGATAGAACCCTCGAGAAACCTTGCGAGCGTTCTACGAAATTAAACGAACCAGAAAAGCTACTTTATTCCAAGCCAATGCATGCTTGCCAAGTGTCAAGACAAGAAGAGACCAAGGGTGATGACTCACCACATTGGATAAATATCAAGTAATTAAACAAGATAAGAAGAAAAAGAAAAAGGAAGAGAAATTTCGGGAGAGAAGAAGAAAGAAAAATGGGAGAGAAAGAAATGATCATAACTTGAGATTCCGTGGTCCGTTTTTGGCGTTCCACCACTCAAATCGAAGCTCTCGAGAAGCTCTACACAACCATGGTAAGCGCTCGCCTCACCTCTGTGATTTACCCTTCGATTTCAGTGAGTAACAGTTGGAGAAGATGATGAATAGTAACTTGTATTTTGCTTTGTTGCTTTTGATATTGAGTTTGTGGCTTCCAAAGGTTGTATTAAGCAAGGATCTAAGGTTACATAAGGAATATAGCAGCAAGCAAGCTTGGAGGAAGGTATAAACCTCTGCCCCTTTGAGTTTTATATGAGTTTTAAAGTGGTTTTGATGTTCATGTAAAGTTAAGATTATGATTAAGTGATTTAGTGATTATTTGGATTTGTTTGAATGTGTAAAATGATGGGTGTTGGATTTGAGCCTCCCCACTGATCTTAGAGGTGTATGATGGTTGTTTGTTGAGGTTGTAGATGTATGGTATGCCCGGTGTGGCTTGGTTATGTTGTGACAAAATAGGATTATTCGATTTTAAGCCGTCGTAATGCCCGATTTTCGGTAACTCTATAAACTGCCTAGAATCAGAAAACCTAACTGCCTCTTTTGGTTCAGTTATGAACATTAGTGTGTAGAGCCTTGTTTCTAGTTTACGTGAGCGCAAGAATCATGTCATTACGATTTACGGTTTATGAGATATGACCATTTTAGTGAAAGTGGTTCAAGGAATGAGATTGCAGAAATGTACCAACTTTGTGGCTATGTTTGAGACCCTTAAAAGTTGTTTTAAAATATGAAATTTTGTATTGAAGTGTCAAGGGCAGTTACGAAGGTTTGTACGAAGGTTTCGAGTCCAAACGATTATTTTCCGATTTTATAAAAATGTGTTAGCCGAGGTTGCGCAAGTGAAAACCTTTAAGAGCATGACTTAGGAACCAATGTTGAAAATGGTTAAGTATAACTTGTATTCGAGGATCGATTTCGGACTAAACCTACGACTGAAGTAATTGTCGACTAAACATGGACTTAGTATGAGCCTATAACGAGCTATTAATGCCTTGGTTGTGTTTCGCTTACGTGTTTAAGCATTGAGTTATAAGTGGTTTATCGAGGGAATTAACCGTGTGTTTTCGTTTGACTTTGTCTAGATTGTCCGGCATCGTCGCGAACCCCTATCACTTCTCGAGCATCAGGCAAGTTTACTAAACCTTACTCTATTATTCAGAGTAGGTATATTTTCCAATGTTCAATACTTGTGTATTCCCAATTTATATACCAAATCTTTGTTGCAAGTATTGTGGCAAGTTTTATAAATCTATACTTTGAAGTATTGATTATATATTACTGCTTTTGCCATGTGTGGAGTTATACAATTTTGCGATACATGTTATATATAGAGTTTGATTTTGGTTTATATATGAGTTTTGAGATAAAGTAGTTATAAACCGGTGTACCTTGTAGCTCTAGAGATAAGAGCATACTTCTTGTTTTCGACTCTAGACCGGGAGTTAGTATTTGAGATATGGAGATAGCCGTAGAAACCCGGAGGGATTCCAGCGGCAGTGTACTAATTATTTTGAGGACTGCTATTATTAAACATTAATTATATTTCTAGAAAGTATTAATTACCTGGAAATGATTTGAGGAATGTTATTTGAATATTACCTCATTCGAAGGTTATTATTTGAAAATGATTTGATTATGGGCTTCTAAGCTAGATATGGGATATTAGTTAGAAGCCAGGATTTTATATTTGCCCTAGGATAAGGGCGGGTGATTTTCTCTAAGATCAGAAGTAATTATATTTCGGTATATGTTAAAGGTTATTTTCCGATAAAGATATCGGGTAACTGTTATTCGAGGGTTAATGATTTTATTTAAGGAATATTATTTATATACATTTGAGGATTATCGACTTACAGAATATTATTTATATACATTTGAGGATTATCGACTTACAGAATATTGTTTATATTCATTTGAGATTTATTTAATTAATGAATATTACTTTTGAATATTCATTTGAGATTTAATTATTTAAAGGATATTATTTTCGAATATTCATTGGAGGTTCACTTATTTGAGAAATATTATTTTTAATATTCATTTGAGGATTATTTATTAATGAATATTATTTTTGAATATTCATTTGAGGATTATTTCTTAATGAATATTATTTTTGAATATTCATTTGAGGATTATTTATTAATGAATATTATTTTTGAATATTCATTTGAGGATTATTTATTAATGAATATTATTTTTGAATATTCATTTGAGGATTATTTATTAATGAATATTATTTTGGAATATTCATTTGAGGATTATTTATTAATGAATATTATTTTTGAATATTCATTTGAGGATTATTTATTAATGAATATTATTTTTGAATATTCATTTGAGGATTATTTATTAATGAATATTATTTCTAAATATTCATTCGAGGATTGTTTATTTGATGAATATTATTTTCGAATATTCATTTGAAGGTTTACTTGTTTAATAAATGTTATTAAGTGTTTTCCAATCAAAAAGAGGTTCCCAAAACAATGTTTTTTCGTTTAAATCTGTCTTTTAAAGAGGATTTAAATGCTCGCTCAACTATCAAAAATATGGGAAACCTGATTTAAGTGACTGCTACTCTTTTTAAACTCTCAACTCAAAACTGTCAGGGGACAGATATTTTCTCAAAGCTATGTAATTGCTGCAAGTCAAATATTGTGTTACCACCTCAACGATCGAGGGGTAAATTCCTGGAACAAGTCGATATCCATTAACAAGCCTAGCTTGGGAAATATTGGGGAATCTTCCTTTCCAACCTAGATATAACTACTTAGTGGAGTCGTATCAACAAGTGTTACACTTGGGGAAAGGAGGATGACCTTTACGTTTCAGAGTCATGGATTTCATCTGAACTAGGAGTGGTGTAAGTGGTCCAGTTGCGATTGACCCATCCAACTTTTATGGCCCCAAATGGGCCGGGAGGTCACTGGAAGGCGGTAGACAATGTCAGGCCGTCGTGATTCTTCCATCTACATGTAGAAAACTATTTGAGCGGTGCGACCTGCTACTGATCATAGCAAGGTTAGGCACAGCGGGCGCGGTAACAACTCCAGTAGTAGTTCATCATCCAATCTGGATATTCCTGCAACATGTATTGGGATGAAAAACCAATCATGTTGGCAGGGGGTCGAAAGTGTTTGAAAATGAAGTGACAATAAATTCATGCAACTTCATCTTTTATTTATGAGTTATGACTCTGTGGATACCTTACATAACATGGGTTATGGTAAGGGAGTTGTTTATACTGAATCACCTTATAACTTCATCTTTTAAAATATGTGTTGATATTCTGCTTACATAGTAGATACTTTTGGAAAGGTTATATTTGGTTTCCTTTGAAACCTCATCTTTTATACTAGAACTTTGTTCATAGTTTGAATATCGAAAGTTTGCAGAAATATTATGGAAATGATATTTGAAGTACAATAATGGTACTGTTTTTGGGAATACATTCCGATAAGGATATAATTTCAGTATCGAGATATTTTGACAAATTATTGTCTTATACCCGCTTTATTCTGGGTTGAGTTAAAGGCAGAGTTATGCCATACTTTCATTACCTTGCTGAGCTATCGCTCACTCTTGCTATTGTTTTATATATATTATATAGCAGCGAAGCAGGATGCCAATGGGTCGGCACATACCTCGCAAGGCGTTTCCGTAAACAGTTTCTAGCAGTGATCCCGAGAGTAGTACGAACCAATCGAATCAGGCTACAGATTTTGGTATTCAACTCATGTATAGACATGAATGGTATAAGAGGATTGTGAGCATCAGAAGGCTAAGTTGGTAATGTAACAATACTTAGAAATTGTATCAGTAACATATTCAAAAGACATTTGGGTATTGTAATAAAAGTTGTTTATTCCGCAATTGTTGTATTGTGTCGTTTCTGAGACTCTAACATGTGTGTGTGTGTGTGTGTGTGAGACATATGTTGTGGGGTCATGAGCAGGTAAATTATGAATGGTGTGAGTATTACAGGTAAGGCAAGGAGTACATTGATTGTGACAACCCTAGATCCCTGACCCCGGATTTGGGGCTGTTACAGAGATGGTATCAGAGCGCTAGGTTACAGTCCTCAGAAACGATAGGAGATCGAGTCTTACAATACCCTTAATAATGATAAGGACATCTAGAGCTCAAATTAAGTTCGTAGTCGGGTTAGAGGACATGACCCTGACTGTTTAAGATGAAGCCCGAGAGGGGACTTCTTCTGGGAAACCGTACTTAGGACTTCATGGATGGTCACCTCGACTCGTAGGAGTTATAGATTGATGGGACTCTGAGATACCAGACCCCGAGGCCTTCGAGTAGGCAATTGATGATGCTGACAAGGCTGTCGCGTGCCTATCAAATAATAATATCTAACAAATCCTTCTAACTATGTAGTAGGGCAAGTTAGAGTCGATCCCACAGAGACAAACGTATCAATCACTAGTTATTCTTGATTCAATTCAACTAAGCATGTAACACAATAAATTATTGAGAGATTTTTAAACTAATATTATACTAAGGCAAATTGTATTGTATTATCAATTAACTAAAACATCTAGAATTAAGTATCCCCACTAGCATGAATCAATGCAATTATGATTTTCCACCCCAATTAATCATACGCTACTCAAGAGGAAAGATGCGCCCTATAAAATACCAATAACCTCTCTCGAGTATTAATGGCTTCTCTAAAATACACTCAAGCCTATTTTCATGGTATCATGCAATTTAGAGACATTAAACACAGCATCCTAACTTCCTAACAATCCGTTCTACCTATTTTCATGGAGAAGTTCATGTCCTTATTGGATAAATCACAACCATCTAAGTCCAACTTTCGATGATAAATAGATATTAGGTTCAAACAATACGCATAATCACGTCTGACATGTTATTGTTAATTAAGCACAACTCAATAAGCAAGAGCATACAACATAACTAAATTGGGGGGTTATGGAAAATCATACATCAATCATAACTAGGGTTCAACTTAACCCTAGATTAAATAACTACTCACTCATAATTAAACTAACAAAACACATAATATAATAAGAACACATAATAATATTAAGAACAAAGAATAAAAACCTTTAATCTTTCTCCAAGAAGAAAAGTACAAGTCTCCCTCTATGTCTGTATCTATGTCTATCTGTATATCTGTATATATGTCTCTCTCAGATCTGATGTTTATATACATATTCTCAAATATTTTAATGCCTTGAGAAAAGTACAATTACGTTTCCTAAACTGATTCTGTTTTACAAGGAAAATTCGTAGCTGACTTTTCTTCAGTAAATCTGAGCCGTTCCTGAATTAATTTAATAATTGGACCACTTTAGAATAAAAGAGATTTCCATTATCTTCGTGTGGGCTGTTAAATCGTCCAATTCTGACTTCTACATCTCAAGATATGACCGAAACAGTGAATTATGTGCAGGCAGCCCAACAAATCCGAATTTCCTTCTAATAAATCTCCAAATTAAGCTCTTTATTCTCCAATCCTTCCAAGTTTAGGATTTCCTTGTTTCCTACAATAAAACATTAAAATTTATTAAATAAAAATCCAATTAAATGCAAAATATAATAAATATGAGGAATAAAATCATATAAAATATATATAAATATATACTCTATCAAACATCCCCACACTTAATTAGCATTTTGCACGTCCTCGGGCAAATAAAGAAATAAAAATAATACTAACTAATAGGACCACCACTTTCGTAGATGACACGATTGCATTGAGCATATGCAACAAGCCGTTAAACCCCTAGGCAGCCCTAGTAGGACGAGTTTTGTCTCGTGAGGGTTTATAGAAGATATACCCACAAAATCAAATATTTTCAACCACCAAGTCTCTCAAACATGCAACATATCATAGTACTCCACACATTGTAAATCTCAATCACATAACAACCTGAAAGTGTCTGAAAGTACAAGTACTCTCACTTTAAGCATCATTAACACAAAATAATCCAAGTATGCACACAATGTCTAGATAGACAAAAATATCATGAGATAGACATCAAAATCGCATTCAACAAGTAAGCATGCTATGGATAAATATCTCACATTGCTCTCAGTTCACACAAGTGTATGGGTATAAGTGTATCGCTCAAGTTCAATCAATGTACCCATGTGCTACCATATGCTTGGTTGTCCACCAAATCTCCACCACCTCGTTTATATGCATACATGAATCAAAAGGTCTTTGTTAAAGGTTGTAACGGGGCTTAGGTACGGGTAGGATATCACAAAAACAGGCTAACAAATGGCTAAACTTGATAACTAATAGAGCATAGTGTTCACTTTTAATTAAAGCACCCAACATGAAACTTAGATCATGTAAAAGTTGATCAAGCTTTCACACGCAATAAACCTCGAAGCACATATACCCCATGTACTTTCCCACTTTCACATTGTATCAATCATATGAACACAACTCTACTTTATCTTCATCTTGCTCATAACTTCTCTTTTTTTTTTCTTTTTTTTTTCAAAAGTCAAGTCATTCTCCAGTAACCAAGGACAGTGAAAAGTCACCAAGAATGTACTTAATACCAGCACACATGGATCGTCCCTTTAATATG
Organism: Heracleum sosnowskyi; assembly: GCA_030848705.1. NCBI lineage: Eukaryota > Viridiplantae > Streptophyta > Magnoliopsida > Apiales > Apiaceae > Heracleum > Heracleum sosnowskyi. The sequence continues at coordinate 43,453,528 of CM061235.1, read as the reverse complement.
ACATTGCACTTGCCACCCATTGATCTCAAAGGAGTACTTGATACTTGTTTGTAATTCTCAAATCATATTGTATCCCACCAAGATGTAACACTTTAACCAAAAGAAATCCCCAAACTAAATATTCACCAACCTATCAATTGAATCAATATGCTCTACTAGTAAATCAAGACAAGAATAAATAAGTAGGCTCAAAAGTTTTAGATTGGTGATATACGAAAGAAACGGATATAAGCTCAAGGGGTTCACTAAGGATTATTTTTCATATGGGTACTGTTTGGGTAAATGAGGTTAATCCTAGTGCCTTTATCATATTCATGCATACACATATCATGTAGTCTCAAAACGGTTTAAAACAAGTTCTAGAGCAACAAGAATCATGATGAACATCACACAAAAAAAATGGATTGATATAAAATCTATCAATCATAAATTAGGCTCAAATCCTCACATGGTGAAAGCATGCTTAACTCACTAAAATTGACCAAGAAACATCTCAAGTTTTTAAATGTTCGCAAGCACACACAAGGAATTACCAAGCATCAAATGATTTTTCATGAATGTGACACTCATAATTTAATCATGCGAAATTAATCTACACAATGTGTACTTATCCACGCTAACATGCTTTTGAGACGAGGAAATTATATACAAAAAGTTTTAAATTTTCAAATTTTTTTAGATTTTTATAATATATAATTTTTTTTGGGTTTTTTACGTCATTGAGAACTCATCCCCACACTTAAGTGGTTCATTGTCCTCAATGAACAATATATATAAATATACAAAACTAACAAGATCCTAAAAGAAATACAAAAAGAATAAGAGTGAAAAATTATACAAAGAAAGGTTAGAAATACTCCCCTAGTGCATGAAGTCCCGGTTGAAAATTGTGGGAGAGTGTTCCTCCAAAATCTTGGGTTGCCTCCCAAGAAGCGCTTTTTTAAGGTCTTTAGCTCGACCTTCTTGTCAATCAACCCGGTGAATGGATCGAAAGTGGAGCATCCACTTTCTCAACATATTTTCTCATTATCTCTCCCAAACACTTATACGTTTCATCCGCGGCTTTATCCAACAATACAACTCTTCTATCTCGAGCAAACTTTAAGAATGCAACAACTATCCTTGTCGTTTCAGCTCGTGAGACAAACTTAAAAAGAAATTTAATAAGTAAGTCTTCCCAAGTGGTAATGGAATTTGAGGGTAATGAAAATAACCAATTTTTAGCTCCATCCCTTAAAGATAAAGGAAATAATCGAAGTCGAATGGCCTCATCAGAAACTCCATCACACTTGATAGTATCACAAATCTTCAAAAAGTTTTCAATATGAGCATCAGGATCTTCAACAGATAATCCACCAAACTGAATTTCACCAATCGATTTCATTGTAGAAGGCTTCAAATCAACATAATTCATGACATGTAAATCTCTCACTGAAATTGCAGGAGGTTTAGAGAGGAAAATATCAGCCTTCATATCTTGATCTTCACCCAAGGTATTAACCATAAGAACTGCTTCATTACTCTTTTCAATATCACTTTTCTTCAGAGAAGGGCTAAGCAAAGCGTTGGAAAATTTAAATTCCAATTTCTCATCTCCAACTTCAAAAGAAATCTTTCGTTGCATCATATCAACTTTTGCACCAGCTGTAACTAAGAAAGGTCTCCCAAGAATAATAGAATTTTGTGCATCTTCCTCCATCTCCATGACAACAAAATCACATGGAATAAAAAACTTTCCTACCTTGACAGGAACATCTTCAAGTATTCCAAGTGGAACTTTCACACTTCTATCTGCCAATTGTAGAGATATACATGTGGGTTTGAGTTCACCCATCTGAAGCTTATTGCAGATTGATAAGGGCATCAGACTTACACTTGCCCCAAGATCACACAGAGCTCGTTTGATTTCAAAATTTCCAAGTTTCACAGGAATAGAATAGCTACCTGGATCAATTAGCTTTTTAGGAAGACTATTCTGCAAGAGAGCACTGCACTCTGTCGTTAATGAGATAGTAGAACTTTCTTCAATCTTCCATTTGTTTGACAATAATTCCCTAAGAAACTTCCCATAAGAAGGCATCTCTTTGATAGCATCTAAGAAAGGAATATTAAGTTCTAACCTTTTCAAGATATCCATAAACTTCATAAAATTCTCTCCAAGCCTAGCTTGCACTAATCTTTGCGGAAACGGAACAGGTGGTACGTAAGGTATGACTGGAGCAACTGTGGGTTCCTTCTTATCTTCTTCAATCGCTTCTTGCACAATTATATTTTTAGATTGAGTTTTCTCCCTATCTTCTTCAACAATCAAATTATCACTACTCATCTTCATCTCCGACCCTTGAAATTCCCTACCACTTCTTAAAGTTATAGCATTCACGTGGGCTCTATGTGGTTGTTCAGTTTGGCCAAGAAGTTGGCTTGAAGACTTGCTAAGTTGATTCAACTGTTGAGCAATTTGAGTGATTGAATTCTCCATCAACTTGTTATGAGCCTTTATCTCATTGATACTTGAGTCAAAGTAATCATTCTTCTTTGCTTGTGTAGAGATAAATCCTTCCAAAAGATTTTCCAAGTTAGATTTTTGTGGCTGAGCTGGTTGAAAACCTGACGGCTGAGAAAAATTATTTTGTGGAGGTTGAGCTTGAGCCTGGTTATTTCTGTAGGAGAAATTAGGATGATCTCTCCAACCTGGATTGTATGTGTTGGAGTAAGGATTATATTGTGGCCTTTGATTTTGGTTGTAGAGGGCATTTGCTTGTTCCATTGTTGTTCCAGAGGGATTGTATTGACAAGCATGTTGAGTGTGTCCAACTACACCGCATATTTCACATGAGGCAACTTTAGATGAAGTTTTAGAATCCAATTGCTCAATCTTCTTAACCATTTCCTGCATAGTAGTATTCAACATGGTTAGAGCATCAACATCATACTTACCACCCTTCTTTGGATGATTTCTGTCACTGTAAGGATAATTATCATTAGACGCCATCTTGTCTAACAAAGTTTTTGCATCCTCCGTACTCTTTTTCATAATAGATCCACCAGAAGAGGCATCAACAAAGTTTCGAAACTCTTGTGTTAACCCATTGTAGAATGTTTGGATCAACAACCAGTCAGGAATTCCATGGTGAGGGCATTGTCTCTGAAGTCGTTTGAATCTTCTCCAAGCATCATGAAGTGACTCGTCATCATCTTGACGAAAGTTAGATATTTCATTCCTGAGCTTTGAAGTCTTCTTCTGACTGAAGAATTTAAGTAGAAACGCCTTTGCTAGACTATCCCAAGTAGTGAATGTGTTTGGTCCTTCATCCTTCAACCAATCTTTTGCTGCATCTCGGAGAGAAAAAGGAAATAAGCGCAGCTTAATAGCATCATCACTAACATTGGTCAGCTTTATAGTATCACACTTTTCTAGAAAACTCTCAAGATGATCAACAGGATTTTCAGTGGACAATCCTGCGAAAGATTCATTGGAGACAAATTGGATGAATTGTGGCTTGAGTTCAAAGTGGCTAGCCGTGATTGTTGGTCTGACAATACTGGAGAGTACGTCTGTAGCGTCTGGCATACCGTGCTCCCTGAGAGCTTTTGTTGTTGTCTCACCCATACCTTCCTTGTCTTTATTTTTCCTTCGTAATCCTGCTTGTCTTCTTGCTGTAGCTTCAATTTCAGGATCAAAAGCTATCAAATTTTATGTACCTGAACTTCGAGTGTGCATGCAACAAGAAAACTAGAAACAAAGATCAAATAACAAGGGAATAATAGCCGAAGCAACACAACTAAAAGACTTAGCTAAACAAACTCAAAAATTAACTAATCTAATACCGCTTTGTCCCCGGCAGCGGCGCCAAAAATTTGACAAGGCTGTCGCGTGCCTATCAAATAATAATATCTAACAAATCCTTCTAACTATGTAGTAGGGCAAGTTAGAGTCGATCCCACAGAGACAAACGTATCAATCACTAGTTATTCTTGATTCAATTCAACTAAGCAAGTAACACAATAAATTATTGAGAGATTTTTAAACTAATATTATACTAAGGCAAATTGTATTGTATTATCAATTAACTAAAACATCTAGAATTAAGTATCCCCACTAGCATGAATCAATGCAATTATGATTTTCCACCCCAATTAATCATACGCTACTCAAGAGGAAAGATGCGCCCTATAAAATACCAATAACCTCTCTAGAGTATTAATGGCTTCTCTAAAATACACTCAAGCCTATTTTCATGGTATCATGCAATTTATAGACATTAAACACAGCATCCTAACTTCCTAACAATCCGTTCTACCTATTTTCATGGAGAAGTTCATGTCCTTATTGGATAAATCACAACCATCTAAGTCCAACTTTCGATGATAAATAGATATTAGGTTCAAACAATACGCATAATCACGTCTGACATGTTATTGTTAATTAAGCACAACTCAATAAGCAAGAGCATACAACATAACTAAATTGGGGGGTTATGGAAAATCATACATCAATCATAACTAGGGTTCAACTTAACCCTAGATTAAATAACTACTCACTCATAATTAAACTAACAAAACACATAATATAATAAGAACACATAATAATATTAAGAACAAAGAATAAAAACCTTTAATCTTTCTCCAAGAAGAAAAGTACAAGTCTCCCTCTATGTCTGTATCTATGTCTATCTGTATATCTGTATATATGTCTCTCTCAGATCTGATGTTTATATACATATTCTCAAATATTTTAATGCCTTGAGAAAAGTACAATTACGTTTCCTAAACTGATTCTGTTTTACAAGGAAAATTCGTAGCTGACTTTTCTTCAGTAAATCTGAGCCGTTCCTGAATTAATTTAATAATTGGACCACTTTAGAATAAAAGAGATTTCCATTATCTTCGTGTGGGCTGTTAAATCGTCCAATTCTGACTTCTACATCTCAAGATATGACCGAAACAGTGAATTATGTGCAGGGAGCCCAACAAATCCGAATTTCCTTCTAATAAATCTCCAAATTAAGCTCTTTATTCTCCAATCCTTCCAAGTTTAGGATTTCCTTGTTTCCTACAATAAAACATTAAAATTTATTAAATAAAAATCCAATTAAATGCAAAATATAATAAATATGAGGAATAAAATCATATAAAATATATATAAATATATACTCTATCAGATGCGTTCCTTGAAATGAACGGACACCCGATAAAGGAAGGTCCATAGGAGGATCTAGAGGAAGACCCCATGGTGGGTCAAGGAAAAAGTCTTGTAGAGAACGTGTTGATTGATAAAGATGTGGTATGTTACTTGAGGTCGTATAATAGGACCAGACGAACCTTCAGAGGATAAATAGGTGCCGATACGAGAGTTTAGGATCGTTATGATTCATCAAGAGATATGACAAAGAAAATGGAGTAGAGTCTCCAAAGCAGAAGAGGTAGAGGCAGTATAGCCAGTATCAGTGGATTGATTCGACTTGAACGAAACCTGTTACTCGTGATCGGTTATAGCTGCCCATAAGGAGGCGGCCTACGTAAGAACCAAGATGTTCAGATTTTCACGAACGATTAAGGGTACTTAGTTGCCTAGAATAATGTAAGGAATTGTTTTGGGCTATGAGATTTCAAACCCCCACGACCAACGATTCCACGGGAAATAGTGTCTATTATATCATTGAGGGATTTTATTATCTCAAGGAGAATTTTGGGTATATGTACCATGTAAATGTTATGGTAAGACAAGCACGCTAAGACGGAATCGAGAACGAGATTTACCACCCTCAGGAAACCGGGAAGGAATTATGAGGATAGAACCGAAAGGTCGGAAATCTGATCCGAGCATTACTAGTAGGTAAATAGATTGATCAAATTCCCCTGATTTTGGGAAGAAATTCAACAAATTTTGGCAAACCTTGTCTTTCTGATTACCAGAGGATGTCACCAAAGAGAGTGGAAACTAGAGCGAACCCTGTGGATTGGGTAAGATGGCCGCTATATGGGCTGTGGACAGACCTTGATTGCTACAATTGATTGTAGAGATAAATGGTGAAGTTGAGATTGATATGGGAGAAGGAATATTGGGTATAAGGATGATTGAAATAGAGACCGAATTTAAGCTTGTAGTTTCTAACGATCTTCCGGAGTATCGCCCAGTCGACATATGGAATTCGTCGTTGCTATGGGCGACAATGGTATCGAAGTCTTCTTATAGAACAGAACGCTTACTTGAGATGTTGCGCCTAGTCGAATAGAACTCCCTGCGATTGCAAATGTTGATGGTTGAATTCTTAGCGACTATTATAAGTCGGCAATGACGTAAGTATCGAACACCTTAGGGTGCGTGGAAAAGAAAAGCTTTGGAATTGAACGATTATCCATAAGAGGAGCCGACATAAAAGGCATCCGTAGAGACTTTGGTAGTACCCTCCCCATTTGAAAATTATGTGGGGTACCTCCCCAATCTATGATCTATCTTGACCTCTCTCCAAGAAAGAATTCTGATAAAGGGTATATTCCCTCTTCGAAGTTATTTTATAACACTTGTGTTAAATCATATTTAATTTCAATTGTGTTAGAGGTTGTCACGATGCCTACTTTCAAGTTTTTTTTCAAAGCCCTGTCAAATGATGTTATTCAAGCTTCCACTTTTCTTCAAATAATGAATAACCCTTGCTTGTTAAGTACCAGTATTTTCTTGGTTATTCTTTTCTTTGTATTTTCTTTGGAAACCGCACCTTTGGAATCTGTTCAATTTTAATCCAAGGTGTTCCTTTAAGAAATATTGTCGAAAGACGATAATCATTAAATTGATATCGAATTGCTTTCATACTTTTCAACTTCCACTGAGACGAACAACCCTATACTTATAGGGGCTACAAGGACTATCTGTCTGTGTGATAGAAGTCTGATGGGACGCCATCACTTGTAAGTTGTGAAATACAAGAAGGCTAATTACCTTTAGTAATGTCTCAATCGAGGCACACAACGTTGAGTTCTTATGATCATGTTGATCTCTCGGTAAATTCTTTTACCTCCAATAAGGTTACCTTAAAACTCATAACCTTACGATCACCAGTGTGTGACGTTTTCCTTGATATGGGAGCTGTCTTTTCAAGGCCCCATAATTTTGTTATCCTTATTGAATTTCAAGGGAAGGCCAACCAGGTCAAATAAGTCAAAAATTCGCTGATAGGAATTAGATTCGCGACGAAATCGCCTATGTCAGGAGCGAATCCCTAAGACGAATAGAATGTTAGTGACATATCAATGAAATTGGTTTATTCTCCCAAGGATATTATGATAATGGAAAGCGTGTCAATCGATATATGTGAAAGAAATAGTGATGTGCCGTGAACTCCAGTGACAACGGTGTTAGATAGATGCCCTATAGTGGAATTGAGATTTTGGAGGAGTTGTTACGAATGGACACTACCTCTGGGTTAGCAAGATAAGTACTGACGATGGAGTCAAAGGGAGCTGGTATTGTGACTTGGGAGAGGTGCAGCAGGAATAATTTCCGGAAATATATGGAGACCCGGATGGAAATGAAAGTTAAAGAGTTAAAACAAGAAACCATGACTGTGACCGAGTATGAGGCCAAGTTTTTCCGAATTATTGAGGTTTGCTCCAGAGTTTGTGAACACAGAATAAAAGAAAGCCAGTAGGTTTCAACCAGGGCTACCTCCAACAAGCAGCCCACTGTCAGGACCTTTAAATAATAGGTACCCTTGTAAATGATTGTTTGATCAGCGGAAGAACGTTGTGTATTTCCAAATTTATTTAAGAACTGGGTATCACCAGTTGGAAGTTAAATCCGAGGATATACCTAAGACTGCGATTCGTACCGGGAATAGACACTTCGAGTTTTCAGCGAGGTTATTTTGGGATTGACTATGCACCCACAAATTTTTATGGAATGCAATGAATAGACTTTGAGTTATCCGTGATAGTAGATAACGTGAGATGGAGAAATGACTAGAATTGACCTAGAATTATGACTGTGAGATACACTACCATCCGGGGAAGGCCAATGTGGTGGCCGATACCCTTAATTAAAATGAGACAGAGATGGATTCCGAATGATCGGGAATTAAAGGATGAGATTTTACACAAAACCCAAGTTAGTCCAACAAACTAGAAAGACAAAAGATTTCACCAACAAGCGGCTAGTGACAACCAAGACAGACAGAGAAAGTATGCGGACTAAGCCCGCGAGTATAGAGATAATACTGCTACTGATAAGCTAAATGGCAAGTTGATGAATGGCAAACAAGTTTATGCTGGTGTATTTCTGTGCAAACAAGATAGAGAATATGAGGTTAGAGATTCGTGATGCTATAGGTATCTCCAGGGAAAGAATTAATGAGATTTGAAAAGAAAGGGAAGTGAGTCCGAGATTCATTGGGCCATCTGAGATTTAAGACGCGCCAGGAAGGTGGCCTACGAGCCAGCCTTACCCCCCCCCCCAAACTTGTAGAATGGTCATAACGGGGTTCATGTGTCAATGCTACGTAAGTATACTATAGATGCCCGGCATATGTAGAGTACGAGCACGTAAACACATACAACCAGACTTGACCTATGTGGAGCAACCAATGGAAATTATAGATCGAAAGGAACAAGTACTCCGAAACAAGGTCATCAAACTAGTCAGAGTGGTATGGAGGAATCATAATGTGGAAGAATCAACTTGGGAGCTAGAGAGCGAGATGCTAGAAAGATATCCCCATTTGTTTTCAGAGTGATTCCGGGACGGAATCCTTTTAAGGAGGGGAGACTGTAAGACCCCAGATTTTGGGTAGAATTAAAACTTTTATTATATGTTGATGTAAATATGGATAGTGGCAATGACTTTGAGAATCAAGTATGAAATGAATATGGATTTCAGTTTTCAAACATTTTGAGAATAATAAGAATGGACGGATCATATAAATAAGAACAATCAATCTGGAAGATAAGAATACAATACTCCAGGGAAGGAAAGTATTTTTATGTCATCCAAATCAATATATGGAATACATCCGACAACTCCGTAAACAAGATAGCGTACGCCCGAGAAATCACTAGAACGTTTTCTAAGTGCAAAGAGTAAAGAGAAAATAGATCAGGAATATTGGAACGGATTTTGATCCAAAGGATTATAGAAAAACCACTGATGAATAGTAACTCTTCATTTAAAAGTTTTTCAGACCACCCTATATGCGGGACGATATAATAAACTTTCAAAGTCGCATTAGTGATCTACGATGAAAATAAAAGAATGCAGAAGCTGTCAGAATCGGAAAAATAGCATTTTTCGTTTTCTCCGAAATTTCACCAAAAACGGACTAAATAATTATTATTTGAGGATATTTAAGGATTTAAATTATTAATTCTATGGATATGGATTTGATAAATGAATTAGAAGTATCGAGAACGATTTCGGTAAAATACCTCGATAGAACCCTCGAGAAACCTTGCGAGCGTTCTACGAAATTAAACGAACCAGAAAAGCTACTTTATTCCAAGCCAATGCATGCTTGCCAAGTGTCAAGACAAGAAGAGACCAAGGGTGATGACTCACCACATTGGATAAATATCAAGTAATTAAACAAGATAAGAAGAAAAAGAAAAAGGAAGAGAAATTTCGGGAGAGAAGAAGAAAGAAAAATGGGAGAGAAAGAAATGATCATAACTTGAGATTCCGTGGTCCGTTTTTGGCGTTCCACCACTCAAATCGAAGCTCTCGAGAAGCTCTACACAACCATGGTAAGCGCTCGCCTCACCTCTGTGATTTACCCTTCGATTTCAGTGAGTAACAGTTGGAGAAGATGATGAATAGTAACTTGTATTTTGCTTTGTTGCTTTTGATATTGAGTTTGTGGCTTCCAAAGGTTGTATTAAGCAAGGATCTAAGGTTACATAAGGAATATAGCAGCAAGCAAGCTTGGAGGAAGGTATAAACCTCTGCCCCTTTGAGTTTTATATGAGTTTTAAAGTGGTTTTGATGTTCATGTAAAGTTAAGATCATGATTAAGTGATTTAGTGATTATTTGGATTTGTTTGAATGTGTAAAATGATGGGTGTTGGATTTGAGCCTCCCCACTGATCTTAGAGGTGTATGATGGTTGTTTGTTGAGGTTGTAGATGTATGGTATGCCCGGTGTGGCTTGGTTATGTTGTGACAAAATAGGATTATTCGATTTTAAGCCGTCGTAATGCCCGATTTTCGGTAACTCTATAAACTGCCTAGAATCAGAAAACCTAACTGCCTCTTTTGGTTCAGTTATGAACATTAGTGTGTAGAGCCTTGTTTCTAGTTTACGTGAGCGCAAGAATCATGTCATTACGATTTACGGTTTATGAGATATGACCATTTTAGTGAAAGTGGTTCAAGGAATGAGATTGCAGAAATGTACCAACTTTGTGGCTATGTTTGAGACCCTTAAGAGTTGTTTTAAAATATGAAATTTTGTATTGAAGTGTCAAGGGAAGTTACGAAGGTTTGTACGAAGGTTTCGAGTCCAAACGATTATTTTCCGATTTTATAAAAATGTGTTAGCCGAGGTTGCGCAAGTGAAAACCTTTAAGAGCATGACTTAGGAACCAATGTTGAAAATGGTTAAGTATAACTTGTATTCGAGGATCGATTTCGGACTAAACCTACGACTGAAGTAATTGTCGACTAAACATGGACTTAGTATGAGCCTATAACGAGCTATTAATGCCTTGGTTGTGTTTCGCTTACGTGTTTAAGCATTGAGTTATAAGTGGTTTATCGAGGGAATTAACCGTGTGTTTTCGTTTGACTTTGTCTAGATTGTCCGGCATCGTCGCGAACCCCTATCACTTCTCGAGCATCAGACAAGTTTACTAAACCTTACTCTATTATTCAGAGTAGGTATATTTTCCAATGTTCAATACTTGTGTATTCCCAATTTATATACCAAATCTTTGTTGCAAGTATTGTGGCAAGTTTTATAAATCTATACTTTGAAGTATTGATTATATATTACTGCTTTTGCCATGTGTGGAGTTATACAATTTTGCGATACATGTTATATATAGAGTTTGATTTTGGTTTATATATGAGTTTTGAGATAAAGTAGTTATAAACCGGTGTACCTTGTAGCTCTAGAGATAAGAGCATACTTCTTGTTTTCGACTCTAGACCGGGAGTCAGTATTTGAGATATGGAGATAGCCGTAGAAACCCGGAGGGATTCCAGCGGCAGTGTACTAATTATTTTGAGGACTGCTATTATTAAACATTAATTATATTTCTAGAAAGTATTAATTACCTGGAAATGATTTGAGGAATGTTATTTGAATATTACCTCATTCGAAGGTTATTATTTGAAAATGATTTGATTATGGGCTTCTAAGCTAGATATGGGATATTAGTTAGAAGCCAGGATTTTATATTTGCCCTAGGATAAGGGCGGGTGATTTTCTCTAAGATCAGAAGTAATTATATTTCGGTATATGTTAAAGGTTATTTTCCGATAAAGATATCGGGTAACTGTTATTCGAGGGTTAATGATTTTATTTAAGGAATATTATTTATATACATTTGAGGATTATCGACTTACAGAATATTATTTATATACATTTGAGGATTATCGACTTACAGAATATTGTTTATATTCATTTGAGATTTATTTAATTAATGAATATTACTTTTGAATATTCATTTGAGATTTAATTATTTAAAGGATATTATTTTCGAATATTCATTGGAGGTTCACTTATTTGAGAAATATTATTTTTAATATTCATTTGAGGATTATTTATTAATGAATATTATTTTTGAATATTCATTTGAGGATTATTTCTTAATGAATATTATTTTTGAATATTCATTTGAGGATTATTTATTAATGAATATTATTTTTGAATATTCATTTGAGGATTATTTATTAATGAATATTATTTTTGAATATTCATTTGAGGATTATTTATTAATGAATATTATTTTGGAATATTCATTTGAGGATTATTTATTAATGAATATTATTTTTGAATATTCATTTGAGGATTATTTATTAATGAATATTATTTTTGAATATTCATTTGAGGATTATTTATTAATGAATATTATTTCTAAATATTCATTCGAGGATTGTTTATTTGATGAATATTATTTTCGAATATTCATTTGAAGGTTTACTTGTTTAATAAATGTTATTAAGTGTTTTCCAATCAAAAAGAGGTTCCCAAAACAATGTTTTTTCGTTTAAATCTGTCTTTTAAAGAGGATTTAAATGCTCGCTCAACTATCAAAAATATGGGAAACCTGATTTAAGTGACTGCTACTCTTTTTAAACTCTCAACTCAAAACTGTCAGGGGACAGATATTTTCTCAAAGCTATGTAATTGCTGCAAGTCAAATATTGTGTTACCACCTCAACGATCGAGGGGTAAATTCCTGGAACAAGTCGATATCCATTAACAAGCCTAGCTTGGGAAATATTGGGGAATCTTCCTTTCCAACCTAGATATAACTACTTAGTGGAGTCGTATCAACAAGTGTTACACTTGGGGAAAGGAGGATGACCTTTACGTTTCAGAGTCATGGATTTCATCTGAACTAGGAGTGGTGTAAGTGGTCCAGTTGCGATTGACCCATCCAACTTTTATGGCCCCAAATGGGCCGGGAGGTCACTGGAAGGCGGTAGACAATGTCAGGCCGTCGTGATTCTTCCATCTACATGTAGAAAACTATTTGAGCGGTGCGACCTGCTACTGATCATAGCAAGGTTAGGCACAGCGGGCGCGGTAGCAACTCCAGTAGTAGTTCATCATCCAATCTGGATATTCCTGCAACATGTATTGGGATGAAAAACCAATCATGTTGGCAGGGGGTCGAAAGTGTTTGAAAATGAAGTGACAATAAATTCATGCAACTTCATCTTTTATTTATGAGTTATGACTCTGTGGATACCTTACATAACATGGGTTATGGTAAGGGAGTTGTTTATACTGAATCACCTTATAACTTCATCTTTTAAAATATGTGTTGATATTCTGCTTACATAGCAGATACTTTTGGAAAGGTTATATTTGGTTTCCTTTGAAACCTCATCTTTTATACTAGAACTTTGTTCATAGTTTGAATATCGAAAGTTTGCAAAAATATTATGGAAATGATATTTGAAGTACAATAATGGTACTGTTTTTGGGAATACATTCCGATAAGGATATAATTTCAGTATCGAGATATTTTGACAAATTATTGTCTTATACCCGCTTTATTCTGGGTTGAGTTAAAGGCAGAGTTATGCCATACATTCATTACCTTGCTGAGCTATCGCTCACTCTTGCTATTGTTTTATATATATTATATAGCAGCGAAGCAGGATGCCAATGGGTCGGCACATACCTCGCAAGGCGTTTCCGTAAACAGTTTCTAGTAGTGATCCCGAGAGTAGTACGAACCAATCGAATCAGGCTACAGATTTTGGTATTCAACTCATGTATAGACATGAATGGTATAAGAGGATTGTGAGCATCAGAAGGCTAAGTTGGTAATGTAACAATACTTAGAAATTGTATCAGTAACATATTCAAAAGACATTTGGGTATTGTAATAAAAGTTGTTTATTCCGCAATTGTTGTATTGTGTCGTTTCTGAGACTCTAACATGTGTGTGTGTGTGTGTGTGAGACATATGTTGTGGGGTCATGAGCAGGTAAATTATGAATGGTGTGAGTATTACAGGTAAGGCAAGGAGTACATTGATTGTGACAACCCTAGATCCCTGACCCCGGATTTGGGGCTGTTACACAAGGTGAGAAATCTAGGATCATATATTAAACCAAGGTAATGGAAAGATCAAGGAAGTATCCCCTAGCATTCGTACATAGAAACGTTTTTAAAATCACTTGAAGCTATCGCGAAACCAAAGCGTAACAAATTATGAATTAAACCCTAACCAAAGGAGGAGTATCATATAAGATCATCAAGTGCAATATATAAGAGGATTGAGGATACAAATGATGACATAAGCATGATGCAGGAGGGTGACATAAGGATGACCAAGTCATGACAAGGTGATGAATCACCACCTTGTCACCACTTTCACCACAACCACAAGTTAAAAGGGACATGTGTCTTTGATGACAAAACATGTTTACAACCACACAAATGAGATGCATCCAATTTAGAGATATTTTGACAAAAAGAAAGAAAACAAAAGCAAGCAACTATCCATCTCCCTCATTTCTCAGAATTTCTGCCCAGCTTGACCATGGTGGAAAGAAAATTTCATAACTCCAAATCTACTCATCCTGAAATCTCCCAATTTGGAACATAGCTTCCTCATATCATATTTAAGGTACTTTCAAAATTTCAAGATCATTGAACAAGTATTTCATGTTCAAATCCTTAGTCAAAATTGAGGGTGAATAGTAAATCCGGGAATACTAACTTGTTTTCTTGATTTCTTTTGTGAGTTTAAGGATGGTAAGGATAGATCAAGGCTCCCTTAAGGCTTACAAGCTTTTGTTATTATGTTAAGACTTCAATAAAGGTATGAACACCATCCACCCTTTTGATTTACCTTGAGTTTTAAGCTTGAGTTTAAGTTATGTTTAAGTATGTGTAGTTCTTGGAGTTTGGGTTATAAATGGCTAAACCTTGATGGTTAATGGTTATGAGTTGATGATTGGTAATGTTCTCATAAATTTTATGGACTGACCTTGAGTGTATAATGATGGATTGATGGCTTGGTTGATGTTATTGGATTATTTGGAATGGTATAAACACGGGAATCACGTTTAAGCGTCGTTATCATGTCGAATTTCATTTAGGATGTTTGGACAGAGATCACGAATACCTTAAGGGAATAACCATGAGACTTTCTGACCATGATCATGTAGCCTCTGTTTCCTAGTTTGTTTTAGCAAAAGAATCGTATCGTTTTGATTTACGGTTTAGGAGAAACATCCGTTTTAGTGAAAGCGGTTTCGGATAACTAAGTAGTTCATTACATGAACTTTGAGAATATGATCAAGCCTCTTAAAAATGGAATTAGGTCATGATATTAAAATGGATACTAACATGGACAGTTAGTAAGTGAATCGAGAAGGTTTCGGGTTAAAAAGATAAGTTTTCGATTTTATAAAAATGTCGGAACCAAAGCTGCGCGAGGAGTAAGTGGTTCTGCATTTCACTGCCAAAAACCTGCTGCTCTCGGGATTTTGATCCACTTAAGCAGAAAACAATGTTCAAGCATTTTGTTCTATTCTTTCCCTAGATCACGCATGCGAAAACGGTGTGTCATTTCGACTAACGGTTAAGGAGATATGAGCGTTTTAGTGAAAGGCGTGCGAATAGTAACTTTCCGTAGCTCATCCAAGTTTGAGAATACATTTCACCAAGTGAACCCTGTTTTGAGATCGAAACTTTTATGATAAATATTAAAAATACTCAAGATGATTTTAGAAGTGGTCTCGTATTTAAATACGAGTTTTCGGATTTATTAAAAGTGTTAGAGTACGAGTCACGTAATAGTAACTCTATGAAAAGTCAACTCTAGGGTACTCCTTTGACCAACCATTGTGACTAAGATAAAGGATTATTTCGAGTCGATTAAAACACAAAGTTTGTTGAGGAATAACGTGACTACATGATGTGTTTAACATATAGTTGACTTTAAATGAGTGTTATGAGCGAATGATTACGTTAGGGGACTGCTCGAGTATTTCTTTGTTTATAGATTTGCGGCAAGTTCTTGAACCCCTAACAACCAAGGATCCGAGGCAAGTTTTCTCATTCCATGCTGTATTTTAAATTACAATATACTGTTGATGCATATGATATGATATCATGCATGCTTTCAAACCTTACATCGTATATAGGTGTAATGGTATTAAAATTGTTGAGATGAAATATATGCATATGATAGATGCAAGTTTTCAAACCCTACATCCTATAAGTGATGCTGTTGTGATTTACTGTTGTGTACGTGATATATATTCTGCGTTAATGCTGTGAAAAGATTTATAACTGTTTACGCTTTTGATAAAAAGCTTTGCAAGATATAAGGTTTATATGCTATGTAAATACTAGATATAAACCGAGGTTTTAAAGACTCTTAGAGTAGAGCAGGTGAGTCGTATTTTTAAACTTAGACCGGGAGTCGGTATATTTTCTTTAAACCGTTAAGGTTTATTTTCTGATAAGTATATTGAATAGATACATTCAATTATTTCATTATTCCAGGAATATTATTTTAATATTCACTTAGATTTGACGATCAAATATTTATTGAGCTTTTAATTATTATTTAATCAATTATTAATTGGTGAATATTATTTGAATATTTATTATTCTTTTAATTAATTTAAAAATGATGTATATTGTTTAAAAAGTCATCATTGACCTTCAATGAGTGTGAAGAATATTTCCGAACTTTCTAATATTTATTTTAATTAAAGTAGGGATTCCCGAATATTATTTTAATTTAAATCTATCTTAAGAGATGATTTAAATATTCGCTGACCACTCAAATGGGACGGGAATACCCTTAAAGATTTCCAAATAGTCTGACTCATGGGTCGTAATCTTTTAAAGAGAAATCTTATCAAATCCTAAGTGGGACGATAGTGGTCAACCCCTTCCGGTTACTTACTCCTCTATTATCCTAGGAGTAAGTAGGCCATAAATGTTTTCAAAAGAGAGACAAGTACTCAGTACCTGGGGAAAATAGGATTAAATTTCGATTCCCGTTTCATTGATTTTTCATCCAGGACCAGCAGGAAACACGAAAGAGGCTGTTGGACAGTACCTCTGGTTATAGCGTAAGAGGCTGCGAGGCAGTCCAACACTTATCTCGCATATGAGGCTGTAGGTCAGTCCAGCAGATACAAAGCCCGTTTGCGGCTAGGGTGATAATCGTGTTAAGATGTCGTCCATCTACTAGTAGAGAAGTGTGAGTATGATACAACGACTGATCATCGTGTAGCGTGTATGTGCCCTGAAAAAGGTCCCTTCCCTCCAATTGGAGTTGTGCTGCACATTGTAATGAAAGCCTAGGTGCTGAGTTACTGATAATGTGGCAGTGATGAGTAATGATGTTCCTCATACAGTAGTTGTACTGTATGGCATGTTTTGACGAAAAGAATGTTTAAACATATCGTTCTATATATGAACGGAATTTCAAAGGTTTTCAATTATGATATCAGCTTACATATATGATTATGAGGCTATATCTGATTGTCGAGCTATAGTACTCACTCTTGCTTCTTTTATAAAAGGTGTTCATTACTGATATTTTACAGTATTTTGAACAATATGAGATATCTAAATAGATTTTCATGTATATATGTTGAGAAGGTATTTAAGATATACAGTGTATTGAACTGTAAAGTGTTTTGAATCAATGAATAGGCTTTAAGCCTTGATTCCAATATTTGATATCTATTTTAAAAAGATATGTTTTGAGTCTTGGTTTATCATACTGATACCAAGGATTTACAAATGATTACGAAGAATATATGAGTATGATTGTAAGTCATACGGTATTTTGAACGGTATACTATTTTGGGGTTAGACCCTAGTAGTGTTAAAAACTTTGATCCCATATGGATTATCTTCCTAAAAGGTTTAAAGATTTAAACTGGGATAGATTTCTTGCTGAGCACTATTAGCTCATTCTTTCTTTATTAAATCTTTCATCATGAAGAAAACATTGTCGATTCGCCTCGTGTTAGGAGAGTAAGGGAATGGAGAGACCACCCTTGAGTTAGTTCAGCAGGATGGATACTGCCGGAGTTAGCAGAAGAATTGCAGCTCAATTTAGTGAGAATTGTTTTCGAGTAGGTTGTATTAGTAAACCTTGTATAGAATTGTGAGGTCTATTATTTTAACTTCAGGTAGAGGTTGTAAATGATAGATGAGATCCTGGATAGTACATTTGATTTATAATAATAAATGTTACTTATTGTTGCTCATTTCCAAGGCTATAACTTGTGTGTGTGTGCGTAAGTGATTGGGGTCCTTGGAGTTGTATTATTAGAATGTTGTAAGTAATGCAGGTATTGTATATTGATGGAGCGTGACAACCCAGATTCCTGACCCCGGATCTGGGGGTGTTACAGAAATGGTATCAGAGAGTTAAGTTATAAACTTGGATATGAGAGTGTTAAGAGTTATAACGAAGTAAGAGAATGACGTGAGGACTCATATAGAGTTCGTTAAGTGGACTACCGGAAGTAGTACCATTGAGGATGTCAAGGTTAAAGAGTTTAGTAGAAGACTTATTGGAGGATCAATAGGATCGTTGGAGATCATCATAATGATGAGAAGGACGTTTAGAATTGTACACGGATTATCAAAGACATTAAGATAAGATGCGGAGCAGAGTCTCGGTTGCAGTTGGGGTATGGTCGGAATGGCCAATACCAATGGATAACTTGACTTAGTAAGAACCTAAGTGTTTGTAGTTCATCGTAGTTTGCCACGAGAAGGCAGCACATGTGAAGATTGAGATGTTTACAGTCCTTTAAGCGATCCGAATTACTAAATTAC
Organism: Heracleum sosnowskyi; assembly: GCA_030848705.1. Classification (NCBI taxonomy): domain Eukaryota; kingdom Viridiplantae; phylum Streptophyta; class Magnoliopsida; order Apiales; family Apiaceae; genus Heracleum; species Heracleum sosnowskyi. The sequence continues at coordinate 43,435,034 of CM061235.1, read as the reverse complement.
GTGGACTAGTTAAGGCATTATCTTGTGTATGAGGTCCAAGCCTTGAGAACAACGATTCCACCAGAGTTGGTGCCTTTTCCGTTAATGGGTATTTTGTTACCTAAGAAGAAGACTGTTGCGTACATGTAGTACCAGAACGTTATCGTAAGATGAACGTGCTAAATCACATCGCGAGTATATTTCGTACGATAGGCCATGATGGCTCAACTCGGAAATCAAAGATGTGAAGAATGGATAGCGTGATTCTGATAAAGACACTTATGGTTTCAACGAGCAATGCGACAATCTCAGGACCTATGAGGAACGAGACCTATGGTGACCTAGGGTTGGATTCATTCGATTCGACTAGTGTTAAGAAATTACATATACGTTAATCGACCTTCATCTTTTGAGGATGTGTTGATGCGGCCGTAAGAGGCCCAAACTCTGGACGATTATCGGGGAATGGCGATTATGTTTCAAACTCCCGACCTATTTACAAGCTTGTACGATTTTGAGGTACCGTTGGTTAGTACCCTAAGACAAAAAGGCAGAAAGATAAGATCATCCTCGTACGGGTGATGTTAGAAATTATGATGACCATTGACTTTTTGGTATCTACTTGCTGGTACACTCCTCAATCTAAAACTGTTCCTGCCTGTGTTACCTTGAATAGTTCATGTCAGGTAACCCTTCTAATTTCCTACTTCAACTTGGGATGCAACCAACAATTGTTAAGTATTCATTTTATTTCTTCATATTTGGACTCCTCAGTTGAGTTCATAAATATCTAGCTATGTATTTAAAACATAGATGATGTATATTTCAGAGATTACTCGTGAATTCTTTTCTTCCATTAAGAAGAGATTTGCACATCAGACGTTGAAATCATGGAAAGGATATCAATTTGACATTGATTGTCCGAATTCAATTCTATCGGAGAATTTGACAAAGTTTATGTACAGAGACACCTTGGGGTGGACCGTTTCACTGATGAAAAATGTTTGGTGGGAGGTTATCGATTGTTCCGATACCAAGAACCATCTATTCAGATCTTATATTCTATTCAAGGGTTATAATTACCTTGTTTGTCCCAAACTTATTTACTCTTCTTTCAATTCATTATCCGAGTAGTCAAAATGTTGTTTTCTTTCTTTCTTTGGCTACGATTTTGAGATTTTGTACTAGTAGATTGAAAATGGCTAATTGCATGTGCCATGATGAGTGACTAGTTAATTGTTCTAACTAGTTGAAATTTTAATGATATGATGAAAATCTAGCTAATTATCCTAGCTAGATGCTGCGTCCCAAACCAATCGAACTAGCCAATTTTGTTCGGCTAATTATTAATGTTTATTTAAATGAACTAGTTATTGTATCACTAAGTTCAACTTCCGGTCAAATTTATATAAGTAAATTCACGATGCATTTGGTATGCAGTGAAGTATGATGAGAAAATTTTCAAACGATAATTTGATTGAGACCTAACCAGGTCACCCCCTCAGCGAGAATTTTTGCAAAGTTTATATATATATATATAAAACATTCTGTTGCTTGAAGTATTCTTGGTACCATGCAAGTATTTCCCTTAGTATTTGGAAAAAGAGAGTGTTGAATCTTAGAGCTAAAACAAATGAGCCCGATAAATTATGAATCGAAGTTTACGAAAATTGCCAAGGCTTGTTTCGCATGATGCGAATTCAGAATAACAGAGTGTCCGAAATGACTGTGATAGAAATTGAAGCAAAGTGGACGAGAAAATAGAGTATAAAACACGAATAGATTGAGAAATAAAGAAAGTAAGAATTCAGATTATCGGACGAAGGAACGTTTGACCTCCAAGGATGTAAAACTTGTTTAGCCTCTGTGATAGATACGAAACAGGAAGTACCTAGTGTACAGTTTTCAAAGAATTGAAAGATTTATTTCCAAGAAGATCTTCCGGGGTTACCACCCGATAGAGAAATAAAGTTTGCTATAGAATTAGCTCCAAGAACGACGCCAGTTTCGAAGGCCCCGTACCGACTAGCTCCAGTCAAGATGAAGAAATTAGTCGCTCAACTATTGGAATTGTTAGGGAAAGGAATTATAAGACCAATTAAGTCACCGTGGGATGCACCCGTGTTATTGGTGAAGAAAAAGGACGGCAGCATGAGGCTGTGCATAAACTATCGAAAGCTGAATAGGCTAACTGTTAAGAATGAATACCCCTGCCAAGGATCGGTGATTTGATCGATCGGCTGCATGATGCAGTTAAATTCTCGAATATTGATTGAGATCTGGATACCACCAGTTGAATATTAAACCTGAGGACGTACCCAAGACTGCGTTTCGCACTAGGTATGGATACTACGAATTTTTAGTGATGTCGTTGGGCTAACGAATGCCCCTGCAACTTCCATGGACTTGATGAATCGAGTTTTCAAGAAGTATTTGGATAAGTGTGTCACAGTGACATCGACAATATTTTGGTTCACCTCAAAGACCGAGGAAGAACATGCATAACGTTTGAGGATAGTGTTAGAAGCACTGAGGAGAGAAAAGTTATATGCCAATTTCTCAAAGTGCGAGTTTTGGCTAAGGGAAGTACAGTTTTAGGACATGTGGTCAACAGTGAAGAGGTGCTGGTTGACCCCGCTAAGATAAAAGCTGTTTCGAACTGGGAAAGACCAACCACACCAACCGAGGTGAGAAATTTTGTGGATTTAGCCGGATATACCGAAGATGTGTACAAGATTTTGCTAAAATAGCAGCCCCACTGACCAGACTTACTCGAAAGACTGAAAAGTTGAATGGATCGAGAAATGTGAGAAAATTTCAAGGAATTAAAGAAGAGACTAGTTACCACCCTGCGCTGGTACTACCAGACGGGAAGGGAGATTTTGTGATCTACAGCGACGCATCGCATAAAGGATTAGGGTGTGTGCTTATGCAGCACGGAAAGGTAATTGCGTATGCATCCAGACAATTAAAGGAATATGAATTTAGATACCCTGTGCATGACTTAGAATTGGCAGCTATAGTTTTCGCTTTAAAGATTTGGAGGCACTAATTGTATGGAAAGAAGTGCGAGATTTACACAATCATAAGAGCATTAGATACGTTTTCCCAGGAAGGCTGTACCGTGATAATAAAAAAGATAGCTAAAGCTAATAAAGGATTATGATGGTGGGATTCTTTACCACCCAGGGAAGGCCAATGTGGTGGCCAATGCCCTTAGTAGGAAAGAGAGACTTAAGATGATAACATCGTCGGATAAAGTTAATCTAAGGATTTGAGAAAATGGAAATTGAGGTTAAGATAACCGGAAATGGTATTGAGAGACTAGTTGAGATTGCAATGCAACCAAAATTGCTGCAGGAAATCAAGTTATGTCAAGAACGAATGACGAGTGAAGGTATACGGTTAATGTTAAAGAAAGAATTAAAGACTGAGAAGATGATAAAGGAATCATAAGGTATTCATACCGAGTTTGGGATTCCTAATGTTCAAGAGATTAAGGATGCTAATTTTTCGGGATGACTAATAAAAGGAACTGAAAGGATGAAATTTGAAGTTAAGAATACAACAAAGATTAGTTAAAAGTCCTGACTGAGCCAGAACGAATTAAGGAATAAAGATCTGTAATAAGGAGACAGCTACGCGGAGAGTACAAAAAGGTAAAGAAAGTTAAAGAAATGTTATAAGTGGTCGGATAGATAAAAAGGATTATCAATTGGTAAGTAAAGATTGGATATGTCAGAAAATGAAGGCAGAACAAAGACCTAGTTGACTATCACAGTTAGTAGAGCTTCCTGATTTGGAATGTAATTTTACTATAATGGATTCTGTGATAGGATCAACAAGAATCGAGTCGGACTATGACGTCAATTGAGCTATAATTGATGGATCAAATGGGTCTACTCATATTTTGTTTTCAGCAAGAGATCTTAAATCAAAGAGTTGCGAAAGAGATAATTGGGTGACGTGGAGTTTCAGTCACCATCGTGTCAGATAAGAACCAATGCTTGAACTCCCGATTCGGGAGGAGTTTTCCAAACGTGTTTGGCAACGAGTTTGAGTGCGAGCACTACGTAGGATCCGTAGACCGACGAACCGACCAGAAGAAACATTTCAGAGAACCTAGGTTACGGTAAGCGTTGTACCACCGATTGCAAGAATAATCGGATGTTGATAGAAAATGGGTGTATAATAGTACAACCAGAATTGGCTTATATAAAGTGCCCGGTAGATATCACAGACCAGAATGAGTAAGTGTTGTAATGAACCAGAGGGTTGAGCAGTCAACCTGGAAACTGGAGATTTCTATATTGAAAGAGTAACCTCGGCTATTTTCTTAGATTCCGGGACGGAATCCTTTTAAGGAGAGGAGACTGTAATAACCCCAAATTTTGGACTTAGTTAAAAATTTGTGATGAATAGTAAATTTTCTGATGGAAATTTTTTTCAGACCACACTATGTGGATGATATGGAATAAATGTTTCGAGGTTATATTATTGATGTATAAGGAGAATAAGTGAATGTAAACGCGATCAGAATCGGGAGATTCCAACTTTGAATTTTGATCACTATTCATCGGACAATCGAGGATGTATTGATTTGATCATTTTGAGAAAGTATGTAGAATGAGAAATCCATGATCATACCTTAAACCAAGGTGAGAAATCTAGGATCATATATTAAACCAAGGTAATGGAAAGATCAAGGAAGTATCCCCTAACACTACTAGGGTTTGTCCCCAAAATAGTATCCCACTCAAAATACTGTATGACCTATAATCATACTCAAATACTTTTCGTAAATCATTTAGAAATCCTTGGTATCGATATAATGAACCAAGACTCAAAACATATCTTTTTAAAATAGATATTAATATTGGAATCAAGGCTTAAATCCTATCCATTGTTTCAAAACACTATACAGTTCAATATACTGTTGTAACACCCCAGTCCCACATCGAGTAGATTTGGGACTTCTGTTCAGTTTATAAGGCAAAGTACTACTACTAATTAGCACCGACAAAATCATGATATTTTGGGGGCCTGTGGTGGGCTAGTCGTTACCCAAGTTGGCTGCGTTTGGGCCAGTAGGCTTCGGTTTATTCGGACTCGGAATCGAGACTTGACCCGATTTTCGAAAAAGACTCGGGATTTGACCCGGGTTGTCAGATATGGTATCAGAGCCGACTCTCGAAAGCTTGATTCGTCAAGTAAAATATATACACACATATATACACATATCTATTTAGATATCTCATACTGTTCAAAATACTGTAAAATATCAGTAATGAACACCTTTTCGACTCTGTTGTGTTGTGGTATATAAAAGAAGCAAGAATGAGCACTATAGCTCGACAATAAGATATAGCATCATAATCATATATGTAAGCTGATATCATAATTGAAAACCTTTGAAACTCCGTTCATATACAGAACGATATGTTGAAATATTCTTTTCGTCAAAACAGGCCATACAGTACAACTACTGTATAAGGAACATCATTACTCATCACTGCCACATTATTAGTAACTCAGCACCTAAGCTTTCGTTACAATGTGCAGCACAACTCCAATTGAAGGGAAGGGACCTTTTTCCGGAGCACACCATGATACACGATGATCAGTCGTTGTATCGTACTCACACTTTTGTACTAGTAGATGGACGACATCTTAACACGATTATCACCCCAGCCGCATACGGGCTTTGTATCTGCTGGACTGTATATCACCTCGGTTTATATCACCTCGGTTTATATCTAATATTTACATAACATATAAACCCTTATATCTTATAAAGCTTTTTATCAAAAGCGTAAACAGTTTATAAATATTCTTTACAACATTAAAGCATTATAACATAATCGCATCATTAAAATACACAATGTAACACCCCCAGACCCGGGGTCGGAGATCTGGGTTGTCACGATCCTTTGTTCCGTACAAACACTTAATACTTGAACTATACAATAATAAATCATCACACATGGTGACCCCACCATCAATATACTCACGCCAGTTATGTCTCAGAAACGAACTTACAATACAGTAGTCATATGATCCACAAATTAAAGTTATTACAACCCAAAAGTAAAATACTGCAACCTACTACCAGTATGATTTCTATGTGAAACCATGAGGTAGCGCAAAAGTTTGTTCTTGTTCATTAATATACATAAGTGATACTTATAATTAAACCGGAGCAACAAGAGTTACACTCCGAACCAACTCAGGACTTCTACCTGATCAACTGTAACAACCATGTTACGGGCGGCCTGTATAGCTCTGACGCGCTTCCGAGCTGTACGACGAATCCTGGCCATCTACTCTAGCTGTTGTGTTGTGATATATATGTATAGAGAGAAAAAGCAAGAGTGAGCACTCGGCCCAGCAATAATACAATACAGCATAAGCATATAAGTAAGCTTATATCATAAAGGAAAACCTTTAAAACTTCATTCGTATACAGAATGATATATTTATTTCTCTTTTCGTCAAAACATACCATACAGTACGACTACTGTATGAGGAACATCATTACTCATTACTGTCACATTATCAGTAACTCAACGCCTAGGCTTTTGTTACAATGTGCAGCTCAACTCCAATTGGAGGGAAGGGAATGTACTGGAACACCCGATACACGGTGATCAGCCGTTGTATCGTAACTTTTCTTTTCTACTAGTAGAAGGACGACTTCCTGTTCGGTTATCACCCTGACCGCATACGGGCCACTGTGCTAAGAGATCACTACCTCGGGCCTATTTCGTCACCGGGTAAGCCTTAGCACTCAAGAGATCACTACCTCGGGCCTATTTCGTCACCGGGTAAGCCTTGATAATTTTGGTACTACCCCGACACCTATTTCATTGCCGTGTAGGCCTTTCCAATTCCCATGATGAAAAATATTAATGAAACAGAAATCGGAATTTAATTCCATTTTTCCCAAGTACAACTACTTGTCAAAACTTTGTAACCGTTCAGAATACCTTACTCTAGAGTAATTGAAAGGAGTAAGTCAAAGTGTGGGTTGACATTAATCAACGAGACTACCGATGATTACTACGTATTTTGAAATCATGACCAGGGAGTTTATTGAAATTTCAGAGTTCAGCGAGTTTGAAATACTCTACTTGAATGGGGGAGCCATCCCCTAGTTATAAGTATTCTAGAGGAACAGTGGAAGTAAAACTCTGTCCTCTAATCCTTGAACTAGATTCCCAGTTTTCGATGAGTTGGAAAAATAATATTCGCATTTAATTGCCTTTAAATATCTTAAGATAATAGTTGGGAATCTCTAATTGTAATATCTTTTCTGAAAATCAGAAAAATTATATTTTTGTGTAAATAATAGACCCTTTGATCATATAATAAGGTTCTATGATTTTAAATCATTTTGGGAATATTTAGTAAATACCCAATTAATAAATATTAAATTATTATTCAATGTAACTACTTAAGTGAATATTCAAAATAATATTCACTTAATTAACTAATAATCAATTAATAAATATTGAATTATTATTCAATATAAACCCTTAAGTGAATATTCAAAAATAATATTCACTTTAATTAAATAATATTCAAATAATATTTATTATAATATTATTTAAATATCTCACCTTAAATATCCCACAATATAGATATTGGAATATTTAATAAATATTTAAAATCTAACCGTCCCTGGAACCTTGCAGCTTTTGACAGTAGTTTAAAACAAAATAATAATTTGACTCCCGGTCTAAGTTTTAAAACCATCGTACAAGTGCTCTATACTTAGAGTCTTTAATCTTTAACCTTGGTATATATCTAGTACTTAGCTAGCATATAAACCTTATACCTTATACACCTTTTTACAAAGCAAAAACAGTTATAAGTCATTTCACAGCATTAAAGCAGCATATATAGTAATACCACAACATATATCACAACATCATCATTATATGGTATAGGGTTTGAAAACTTGCCTTGGGGTCTTGGTGGTGTGGTAGTGGGGGCTTGAGAGTGTGCGCGTCGATCTATAACAAGATACATAATTCACAGTCAGTCCCCTTGAACCATTTAATGTGCTATAACTCAAGCACTACAGTTCTACCAATGAAAATTAAACGTCTCGCACTTGGTCATATATAACCTCGTGACATTCCGTAAACTTCTAAGTCAAAAGCTTGGGTGAAAACCATTCACAAATCCCAAGTTCTTTTACTTTATCATTTCTTGTTTTAAACCATCTCCTTAAGGGTATTTCACTCGCGCAACCTTCGTTCGCGTATTTTTATAAAATCACCAGCTCATCTTTTTAACTCGAACCCTTCTAGGTTTCCTTTCCTAATTATACATACTAGTATCCATTTTAATATCTCAATCCAACTCCAATTTTAAAGGGCTTGATCCCTATCTCAAAGTTCATACAATGAACTATCTAGTTACGCGAAACCGCTTTTACTAAAACGGGTGTTTCTCTTAAACCGTGAATCAAAACGATACGATTCTTTCGCTAAAATAATCTAGGAAACAGAGCCTACATGCTTATGGTCAGAAACCTCATTTATGCCCTGTTTTGCAATCATAGTTTCTGTCTAAACTACCTAAGTAAAATCCGACATGGTAACGGCGCTTATGCGTACTTCCCGTGTTTTTTAAACACTCAATCTAATCTATAATCAACCATCAACCAATCACCAATCAAACTCAAACTTATACTACCATTTTTCTGTCCAAACAAGGTCACACTCTAATTCACAAGTTCATCCACAAATCATTCATCAAACATGCTTAAAATCATGAATACATGCTTTATTCTAACATAGTTTCAATCAAACACTTCTAACTTACTAGATCAAGCAAAAATCTTAAAAAGAAAGAAGTTTATACCTTCCTTGGATCTTAACAAAGGCTATATATGGGTGATATATCCTTCCTTGCTCCTTAACTATGTTAATCAAACCTAAAATCATCAAAACAAAACAAGATTCTATGAAGTTACTATTCACATCACTATTCATCATCAACTTTGAATCCATTTTTGACCAAGCTATGATCCATGGATGAGGCTAAGATTAGAGATCTACCTTGGATATAGGATGAGGGTGATTTAGAGCCCAAGATCAAGAATTATGGTTGAGTGGAAGTTGGATGAAAATTTTTAAGCCCTTGGTTGAAGAAAATAGCCGAATGGAGTGTTCATCTTGATGCTTCTCTTTTTGCTTTTGTTTTGTTTGATTTTTCTTTCTTTTCGTTCGTCTAATTAACCTTTAACACTTTGTAATTAAATTGTGTGGCTAATAACAAGGCTTGTCATCAATGACAAGGCTAGATTTGAACTTGTGGTGGTGGTGAATGTGGTGACAAGGTGGTGATTCATCACCTTGTCATCACTTTGTCATTCTTATGTCATTTCCTTGCATCATGCTTATGTCACCCTTTGCATCCTCAATCCTCTTATATATTGCACTTGATGATCTCATATAATACTCCTCCTTTGGTTAGGGTTTAATCCAAAATTTATTACGCTTTTGTTTCGCGATAGTTTCAAGGGGTTTTAAAGACGTTTCTCTGTACCAAAGCTAGGGTACTTCCTTTCTCCTTCCATTACCTTTGTCTAATATATAATCTTAGATTTCTCACCTTGGTTTAAGATATGATCATGGATTTCTCATTCCACATACTTTCTTAAAACGATAAAATCAATTCATCCTTAACTGTCCAGTGAATAGTGATTTAAAACTCGGAGGGGAATCTTCTGATTCTGATCGCGTTTACATTCTTTTATTCTTCCTATACATCAATAATATCACTTCGAAACATTCATTCCATGTCGTCTACATAGTGTGGGCTGAAAAACTTTTCATCAGCAAATTTACTATTCATCAGTGGAAATTCACTATTCATCAAGGTTTTAATTATTACAAAAATTTGGGATATTACACACAACATCTTATATCAGATGCATGATTTGAAAACTGGCATGCATCTATCATATTCATATACTACATCTCAACATTTTTAATACCATCACATCTATATACGATGTAAGGTTTGAAAGCATGCATGATATCATATCATATGCATCATCAATATAAGTAATGGAAAACAACATGGGATGAGAAAACTTGCCTCGGGTCCTTGGTTGTTATGGGTTCGAGAACTTGCCGGAAAATCTACAAACAAGGAAATACTCGATCAGTCCCCTGGCTTAATTATTTAAAGTGCATTTAACTTAAGCACTAACGTTCTATTAACGAACATCAAATGTCTCGCTCTTGGTTACTTATAACCTCATGACATTCCGTAAACTCTTAAGTCAAAAGTTTGGGTGGAAATCTATTCTCAAAACCCAAGTACTTTACCATTGCTAACTCATTGTTTTTAACCATCCCCTTAAGGGTATTTCACTCGCGCAACTTTTGTTCCCGCATTTTCATAAAATCGAAAACTTATCTTTTTAACACAAAACCTCCTAGGTTCCTTTCCTAACTATCCATGCTAGTATCCATTTCAATATCTCGACCCAATTCCATTTTTAAAGGGTTTGATCACCATCTCAAAATTCATGCAGTGAACTACTTAGTTATCCGAAACCGTTTTCACTAAGACAGATGTTTCTCCTAAACCGTAAATCGAAACGATACGATTTTTTTCGCTAAAACAAACTACAAAACAGAGTCTACATGATCATGGTCAGAAAGCCTTATGGTTGTGCCTAGAAGGTAACCGTGGTCTCTGTCCAAACTTCCTAAGTGAAATCCGATATGGTAACGACGCTTAAACGTGATTCCCGTGTTTAAAACACTCAAATCAATCCAATAACATCAACCAATCATCAATACTTCTCATTCATCATCTAAACTAACCAATGATCTTTAACCAACAAGTCCATTCAAACATTTACTAGTTCAACCATCAAGATAATCACTAAACTATGACGCCCTCCAAACCCGGGGCACAGGTCTGGGGAGGCACTCGACCAATGGAACACAATATACCTGGATATAACACATGCATAATATAATAATAACAATAAATACCCCTTAACCAAGATCACGTTCAGATTATGGCATTGAACAAGCTTCTAAGTTATTACAACCCAGTTTTCAGAGTTATTAATATTACACAACTTAAAGTTCAAATCTAGACGTCTAGTCTAACTAACAAAATAGACAACTACCCTACCAATGACAACCACTCGAGATGGTCTCCAATAGACGTCTAGTTCATCACTTTGTCATGCTTATGTCATTTCCTTGCATCATGCTTATGCCACCCTTTGCATCCTCAATCCTCTTATATATTGCACTTGATGATCTCATATAATACTCCTCCTTTGGTTAGGGTTTAATCCAAAATTTATTACGCTTTTGTTTCGCGATAGTTTCAAGGGGTTTTAAAGACGTTTCTCTGTACCAAAGCTAGGGTACTTCCTTTCTCCTTCCATTACCTTTGTCTAATATATAATCTTAGATTTCTCACCTTGGTTTAAGATATGATCATGGATTTCTCATTCCACATACTTTCTTAAAACGATCAAATCAATTCATCCTTAACTGTCCAGTGAATAGTGATTTAAAACTCGGAGGGGAATCTTCTGATTCTGATCGCGTTTACATTCTTTTATTCTTCCTATACATCAATAATATCACTTCGAAACATTCATTCCATGTCGTCTACATAGTGTGGGCTGAAAAACTTTTCATCAGCAAATTTACTATTCATCAGTGGAAATTCACTATTCATCAAAGTTTTAATTATTACAAAAATTTGGGATATTACACACAACATCTTATATCAGATGCATGATTTGAAAACTGGCATGCATCTATCATATTCATATACTACATCTCAACATTTTAATACCATCACATCTATATACGATGCAATGTTTGAAAGCATGCATGATATCATATCATATGCATCATCAATATAAGTAATGGAAAACAACATGGGATGAGAAAATTTGCCTCGGGTCCTTGGTTGTTATGGGTTCGAGAACTTGCCGGGAAATCTACAAACAAGGAAATACTCGATCAGTCCCCTGGCTTAATTATTTAAAGTGCATTTAACTTAAGCACTAACGTTCTATTAACGAACATCAAATGTCTCGCTCTTGGTCACTTATAACCTCATGACATTCCGTAAACTCTTAAGTCAAAAGTTTGGGTGGAAATATATTCTCAAAACCCAAGTACTTTACCATTGCCAACTCATTGTTTTTAACCATCCCCTTAAGGGTATTTCACTCGCGCAACTTTTGTTCCCGCATTTTTATAAAATCGAAAACTTATCTTTTTAACAAGAAACCTCCTAGGTTCCTTTCCTAACTATCCATGCTAGTATCCATTTTAATATCTCTACCTAATTCCATTTTTAAAGGGTTTGATCACCATCTCAAAATTCATGCAGTGAACTACTTAGTTATCCGAAACCGTTTTCACTAAGACAGATGTTTCTCCTAAACCGTAAATCGAAACGATACGATTTTTTTCGCTAAAACAAACTACAAAACAGAGTCTACATGATCATGGTCAGAAAGCCTTATGGTTGTGCCTAGAAGGTAACCGTGGTCTCTGTCCAAACTTCCTAAGTGAAATCCGATATGGTAACGACGCTTAAACGTGATTCCCGTGTTTAAAACACTCAAATCAATCCAATAACATCAACCAATCATCAATACTTCTCATTCATCATCTAAACTAACCAATGATCTTTAACCAACAAGTCCATTCAAACATTTACTAGTTCAACCATCAAGATAATCACTAAACTGTGACGCCCTCCAAACCCGGGGCACAGGTCTGGGGAGTCACTCGACCAATGGAACACAATATACCTGGATATAACACATGCATAATATAATAATAACAATAAACACCCCTTAACCAAGACCGCGTTCAGATTATGGCATTGAACAAGCTTCTAAGTTATTACAACCCAGTTTTCAGAGTTATTAATATTACACAACTTAAAGTTCAAAGCTAGACGTCTAGTCTAACTAACAAAATAGACAACTACCCTGCCAATGACAACCACTCGAGATGGTCTCCTATCCGCTGGAGAACTGTCGCTCGCGCTGTGTCTGCTCATATTCTCGTTTCACTGGAATACGGTTAAAAACAAAACAAGTATGAGCCACAAGTGCTCAGCAATCATAATATATATCAATCACAGTTCCATAATGAAAGGAAGATCACAATTATCTGAATCAACAAGGTTTAAGCCAAATATGCTTTTTTAACAATCTCAATGGAAGTAAAAGGGATTAGAATTGGACTTCTACATTTTTCAAATCAAAAGGTTGAGTTGTTGATCAGTCACACATCAACCCCGAACTTGCTTATAGCAAAGTCCTCCACCAGGATCCATGGCCATCTTGGCCTTAAATTATTCCGACCATTATTGGTCCCATTTGAAAAACATGCCAATTATATCACAGAGTATAAGCAATAACATGCATCGTAAGATAAGTACACAATGACAAGCTATAATAGTTGCAAAAGAACTTCAACTACTCAATATCAAATGAAGTCCGAGAAATAGATTCAGAATGGTTTCAATGGTACTTAGGTACACAATGACAAGGCATATTAGTTGCAAAAGAGCTTCAACTGCTCAATATCAAATGAAGTTCGAGAAATAGATTCAGAATGGTTTCAATGGTACATTGTACTCATTTAAGAAGGTCAACAATGGTTATCATCAATATAAACTGAATTGAAGGTGAAGGTTTCTGATATCCAACATGATTGTGGATTAAATCAAGAGTTTAGGAATATTCAAGGAAATAGCATCAGTTGCTCAAATACGGAGTCAAGATTGAATAATCTGAATTGTTCTGATGGTAACATGCATAATCACTGGAAACAATATCAATTGAATCAACAAGTAAAGGCACAGATACTTGCCTGGTCTACGTAGCTGACTTCGGTCTATCTTGCTTACTCTACCTTCTCCTTTCCCTTGCTTCGGGAACTCGATTCTATAATAAACAACTCATAATAATAAGTCTAACTATCCTCGTTCTACCTTCGACATATACTCATAACCATTTTTAAGTCTAAACAAGTAATCGGGTACTTAATAGCATTTATCGGACGCTCGTTCTATTTTACAAAAATAAAAACTCAGACACTAGCCCTTATACAAAGCATTTACGGACAATAAAACACATTATTCAACTCATATAAACCATATAGCACTTATAAATATTTTTAAAACAATATTCGATGCTTATTTGAATTTAAATAAATCACAAATAATTTTTAAATCAAAAATCGGATTTTTAATCCCAATATAAGTAATGAAAAACAATTTAATCAATTAATATAAAATTAATTGACAATTTCTAAACACTCAAACTATTTTTAAACAATTAAATCAAGCTAGGAAATAATTGAACTTAATTTAAATTAATTAAATCTAATTAATAATTAATTAATAAGAATTAACTGATTAATAAAATAAATCAATTAATCAAATAAATTAATTATTATTAAAAAATAATTAAAATAATTAAATTTAATCAGTTTTCGAATTTAAATAAATAAATATAATTTTACAAAATTTTCTGAATATAAAAATGTATTTTTAAAATAAAAATATGATTTTTATAAATATTTAAACTATTTTCGAATTATTTTTTTAAAAATAAAATCCAAAAACAGTTTTCTGAAAATGAATTAGGGTTTCGAAGATTGAAACCGGGTCAACAATTCGGGTAAACGGGCCGGGAAGAACAAAAATGGGTCGGGAAGAACAACCCAGAATTTTTCCAGAATCCGGTGACAATTCCAGATTCCGGCCAACCAAAAACACATCAGAATTTGGGGGTTTTTATACCAAAACATTCCTTACAAACTCAGCTATTCATTCCGACCAAAACAAACCAAAAACACAGCCAAAATCCCAATTCCGATCAAATTCCGGCGACCTTACACAAATTTTCCGATCTACCTAAATCATACATGAAACTCGACGTTCTTTATGTTAAAATGAAGCTAAGAACACATACAACAAAAGCCCTCTATCAAAAACAATGTCAGATCATTCATATGAACAGACTATTCAAAAGAAAATCGGGCAAAAACCCTAAAATCGAAATTCTCAAAATCGAACATAAACATGAAATTAAAGCATGAATTCCTACTAATTAGAACCCTAGGAACATGTTAGAAGCAATCAATTGAACGGAGAATCAACAGATTGAAAATCCCCAATTCGATCAAGAACCCTAATTTAATTCGAATATTGAAAAATTCATAATAAATCAAAAAATTACCAGATGATGATATGGTTTGAAGATTCTGAAACTAGAGATCAAGAGCTTTGATTTGAGTACTTGAACTTGAGATTTGGATTCCAATAACACTTTCAAGATTAAGTTTAATCTTCGAGAACACGAAGAACACGGTTCGGGAATTTTTACATTTTTTATATATGTAATACGGATTATACGAAGGATAATGTACGATTCGTCTTTTTATACTTAGTGGAAAGTAATACCTCAAACGACATTTTTGGATCGATATCGATCCACTGGATCGCTTTAAACCTTTAATAAAGTAAAGTTCACGTTTTACGAGGTGATAGTTATCCACAAGGACTGATAACTATTCATATCAATACATATCATTTATATAACGAATGCTCAAGAATACTGGGGCTGTAACAGATGTATTATTGATATGAACGATATATCAATCGCCCTAAACAATTAGTGTACGGAATAATTTTTCTCTTTTTGAATAAAACAAATACTATTGATAGTATCGGATAATAATAAATGTAATAATACGAAGAGATCTTCCAATAACGATTCGATTACGAATGACGAAGGAATAATAATGATGTACAAAATTTTAACGGGGCCCTTGAAATTTCAAAACGGGGCTCACAACTGAAGATATTTCTAAATGAAAAGATATTCGAAAGGGGTTTTCGACACAACCATTAACATACTATTACTCAATAACCTTAACCATTAAGACTCCAAATATTCCACAATAAACATTTTACACATAAAATATAATTTATATTATTAATAAAGTTCACAGATATTACATCTAAACAATCATTATAACCAAGGATTCAACCTTTAATCCATACTATCATCAAACTTAACATAATAATCAAAGTCTAACCAAGGGTGGGAGATGTTTATACCTTCCTTGATGCTTGGTATACCCTTACAATAGCTTATATACCCTTGATTGATCCTTAATCAACCTTAACAAGCCTTAATCTTCAAGAACAAATCAAGAAAATCATAAGTTACTATTCATTTCACTATTCATGCTCATCTTTTGATCAAGATTTGAACATGTAAACATACATGGATGGAGCTAGGATTAAGAGATTACCTTAATTTGGAAATATGGAAGCTTTAGAATCCATCCTTGCAATTTTTGGAGGAGTGGAAGTGGTAGCAAAAATCTTAAGGACATGAAGAACTATTTGGGCCGAATGTTTCTTGCTCTTCTTGTTCTTCCTTCTTGATTTTTCTTTTCTTTTCTCTTTTTGTCCAATAATTCCTAATTAGATGCATCCATTTTGTGTGGTTTTGGTTGAGTTTTGTCACCCCTTGCCACATGTCAAGCAATGGGTGGTTTTGGGCAAAAATGGTGACAAGGTGGTGATTCATCACCTTGTCACCCCTTATGTCATGCTTATACCATCTTTTGTGTCATGCTTATGTAATTTCTTGTATCATCAATCCTCTTATATGATGCACTTGATGATCTTATATGATACTTCCCCTTCGGTTAGGGTTTAATCCATAATTCGCTACGCTTCTGTTTCGCGATAGGTTCAAGTGATTTTAAAAACGTTTCTCTGTACCAATGTTATGAGATACTTCCTTGATTTTTCGCGATATGATCATAGATTTCTCATTCGACATACTTTCTCAAAACGATCAAATCAATGCATCCTTGATTGTCCGATGAATAGTGATCAAATTTAAAGTTGGAATCTCCCGATTCTGATCGCGTTTACATTCACTTATTCTCCTTATACATCAGTAATATAACTTCGAAACATTCATTCCATGTCTTCTATATACTGTGGTCTGAAAATATTTTTCATCAACAAATTCACTATTCATCAACATTTACTATTCATCAAAAATTTTAACTAAGTCCAAAATTTGGGGTTATTACAGTCTCCCCTTCTTAAAAGGATTCCGTCCCGGAATCTAAGAAAATCGTTGAGGTTACTTTTCTAATATAGAAATCTTCAGTTTCCAGGTTGACTCTTCAACCCTCTGGTTTCATTACAACTCTTACTCATTCCGGTCTGCGTTATCTACCGGGCGCTCTATATAAGCCAATTCTGGTTGTATTCTTATACACCCATTTTCTATCAACATCCGACTACTCTTGAAATCGGCGGTACAACACTTACCGTACTTCGGTTGCTGAAATGTTTATTTCGGTCGGTCTGTCGGTCTACGGATCCTACGTAGTACTCGCACTCAATCTCGTCGCCAAACACGTTTGGACAACTCCTCCTAAATCTGGAGTTTAATCATTGGTTCTTATCTGACACAATGGTATAAAACTCTATGTCACCCAACTATCCCTTTCGTAACTCTTCGATTGAAGGTCTCCCGCTAATAATAAAATATGAGTAGACTCATTTAATCCATCAATTATAACTCAATTGACGTCATAGTTCGACTTGATTCTTGTTGATCCTATCACAAAATCCATTACAAGAACTTACATTCATAATCAGGAATCTCCACAGGTTGTGATAGTCAACTAGGTCTTTGTTCTACCTTCATTTTCTGACATATCCATTATTTGTTTACCAATTGATAAATCCTTTTATTTATCCAGCCGCCTATAACATTTCCTTAACTTTCTTTAATTTATTCTAACTCAATCAGGACCTTTAAATAATCCTTGTCGTACTCTTAACTTCAAACTTCATCCTTTCAGTTCCTCTTATTAGTCATTCTGAAAAATTAGCATCCTTTATCTCTTGAACATTAGGAACCCAAACTCGGTAAAAATACCTCATGATTCATTTATCATCTTTCTCAATCTTTAATTCTTTCTTCAACATTGACTTCATACCTTCACTCGTCATTCGTTCTTGACATAACTTGCTTTTCTGTAGCAATTCCGGTTGCATTGCAATCTCAAATAGTCTCTCAGTACCATTTCCGGTTATCTTAACCTCAATTTCCATTTTCTCAATCCTTGGATCAACTTTATCCGACGATGTTATCATCTTAAGTCTCTCTTTCCTAGTAAGGGCATTGGCCACCACATTGGCCTTCCCTGGGTGGTAAAGAATCCCACAGTTATAATCCTTGATTCGCTTTAGATATCTTTTCTGTTCTCATGTTAAGTTCTTTCTAGGAAAGTGTATCTAATGCTCTTATGATTTGTATAAATCTCGCACTTCTTTCCATACAATTAGTGCCTCCAAAACGTTAACGCGAAAACTATCGCTGCCAATTCTAAGTCATGCGTAGGGTATCTAAATTCATCTTCCTTTAATTGTCTGGATGCATACGCAATTACCTTTCCGTGCTGCATAAGCACACACCCTACTTCTTTATGCGATGCGTCGCTATAGATCACAAAATCTCCCTTCCCGTCTGGCGGTACCAGTACAGGGCGGTGACTAGTCTCTCCTTTAATTCCTGGAAATTTCCTCACACTTCTCGATCCATTCAACTCTTCAGTCCTTCGAGTAAGTCGGGTCAGTGGGGCTGCCATTTTAGCAAAATCTTGTACACATCTTTGGTAATATCCGGCTAAACCCACAAAATTACTCATCTCGGTTGGTGTGGTTGGTCTTTCCTAGTTCGAAACAGATTTTATATTAGCGGGGTCAACCAGTACCTCTTCACTGTTGACCACATGTCCTAAAAACTGTACTTCCCTTAGCCAAAACTCGCACTTTGAGAACTTGGCATGTAACTTTTCTCTCTTCTCAGTGTCTCTAACACTATCCTCAAATGTTCTGCATGTTCTCCCTCGGTCTTTGAGGTAAACCAAAATATTGTCGATGTCACTATGACACACTTATCCAAATACTTCTTGAAAACTCGATTCATCAAGTCCATGAAAGTTGCAGGGGCATTCGTTAGCCCAACGACATCACTAAAACTCGTAGTGTCCATATTTGGTGTGAATCGTAGTCTTGGGTACGTCCTCAGGTTTAATATTCAACTGGTGGTATCCTGTTCTCAAATCAATCTTCGAGAATTTAACTGCACCATGCAGCCGATCGAACAAATGACCGATCCTTGGCAGGGGTATTCATTCTTAATCGTTAGCCTATTCAGCTTTCGATAGTTTATGCACAGCCTCATGTTGCCATCATTTTTCTTCACCAATAACACGGGTGCATCCCACGGTGACGCACTTGGTCTTATCATTCCTTTCCCTAACAATTCCTACAATTGAGCGACTAATTTTTTCATCTCAACTGGAGGTAGTCGGTACGGGGCCTTCGAAACTGGCGCCGTTCTTGGAGCTAGTTCTATAGCAAACTTTATTTCTCTATCGGGTGGTAACCCTGGGAGATCTTCTGGAAATACATCCTCGAATTCGTTGACAGCAGGGATATTCTGTACACTAGGTACTTCTCGTTTCGTATCTATCACAGAGGCTAAACAAGTTTCACATCCTTGGAGGTCAAACGTTCCCTCGTCCGACAATCTGAATTCTTACTTTCTTTTTTTCTCAATCTATTCGCGTTTCATACTCTATTTTCTTTATGCCCATTTCTTTCTCGTCCACTTTGCTTCCATTTCTATCATAGTCGTTTCATTAACCAAGGTAACATAATCAGTCATTTCGAACACTTCATTATTCTGAATTCGCATCATGCGAAACAAACCTCGGCAATTTCCGTAAACTTCGATTCATAATTCATCGGGCTCATTTGTTTTAGCTCTAAGCTTCAACACTCTCTTTTTCCAAATACTAAGGAAAATACTTGCATGGTACCAGAAATGTTTCAACAACAGAATATTTTATATATATATATAAAAACTTTATAAAAATTCTTGCTGAGGGGGGGGGGGGGGGGTGACCTGGTTAGGTCTCAATCAAATTATCGTTTGAAAATTTTCTAATCATACTTCACTGCATACAAAATGCATTGTGAATTCATTTATATAAATTTGACCGAAAGTTGAACTTAGTGATACAATAACTAGTCCACTTCAAGAATCATTAGCAATTAGCCGAACAAAACTGGCTAGTTCGATTGGTTTGGGACGCAGCATCTAGCTAGGATAATTAGCTAGATTTTCATCATATCATTAAAATTTCAACTAGTTTGAACAATTAACTAGTCACTCATCATGTCACATGCAATTAGCCATTTTCAATCTACTGGTACAAAATCTCAACCTCGTAGCCAAAGAAAGAAAGAAAACAAAATTTTGACTATTCGGATAATGAATTGAAAAGAAGAGTAAATAAGTTTGGAACAAACAAGGTAATTATAACCCTTGAATAGAATATAAGGCCTGAATAAATGGTTCTTGGTATCGGAAGAATCGATAACCTCCCACCAAACATTTCTCATAAGTGAAACGGTCCACCCAAAGGTGTCTCCGTACATAACTTTGTCAAATTCTCCGATAGAATTGAATTCGGACTACCAATATCAAATTGATATCCTTTCCACGATTTCAACGTCTGATGTGCAAATCTCTTCTTAATGGAAGAAAAGAATTCACGAGTAATCTCTGAAATATACATCATCTATGTTTTAAATACATAGCTAGATATTTATGAACTCGACTGAGGAGTCCAAGTATGAAGAAAGAAAATAAATAAAATGAATATTTAACAGTTGTTGGTTGCATCCCAAGTTGAAGTAGGAAACTAGAAGGGTTACCTGACATGAACTATTCAAGGTAACACGGGCATGAACAGTTTTAGATTGAGTAGTACACCAGCAAGTAGATACCAAAAAGTCAATGGTCATCATAGTTTCTAACATCACCCGTACGAGGATGATCTTATCTTTCTGCCTTTATGTCTTAGGGTACTAACCAACGGTACCTCAAAATCATACAAGTCCTTAGATAGGTTGGGAGTTCGAAACATATTCGCCATTCCCCGATAATCGTTCAGAGATTGGGCCTCCTACGACCGTATCAACACATTCTCAAAAGATGAAGGTCGATTAACGTATATGAAATTTCTTAACACTAGTCGTATCGAACGAATCCAACCCCAGGCCACCATAGGTCTCGTTCCTCGTAGGTCCTGAGATTGTCGCATTGCTCGTCGCAACCATTCGTGTCTTTATTAGAATCACGCTATTCATTCTTCATATCTTTGATTTCTGAGTTGAGCCATCATGGCCTATCGTACGAAATATACTCGCGATGCAATTTAGCACGTTCGTCTCATGATAACGTTCTGATACTACATGTACGCAACAGTCTCCTTCTTTAGGTAACAAAATATCCATCGACGAAAAAGACACCAACTCTGGTGGAATCGTTGTTCTCAAGGCTTGGACCTCATACACAAGATAATGCCTTAACTAGTCCACACAATTTAGTAATTCAGATCGCTTAAAGGACTGTAAACGTCTTAATCTTCATATGTGCTGCCTTCTCGTGGGCAACTTTGATGAACTACAAACACTTAGGTTCTTACTAAGTCAAGTTATCCATTGATATTGGCCATTCTGACCTTACCCCAACTGCAACCGAGACTCTGCTCCGCGTCTTATCTTAATGTCTTTGATAATCCGTGTACAATTCTAAACATCCTTCTCATCATTATGATGATCTTCAACGGCCCTATCGGTCCTCCGATAAGTCCCCAACTAAACTCTTTAATCTTAACATCCTCAATGGCACTACTTCCGGTAGTCCACTTAACGAGCTCTATATGAGTCCTCTCATCATTTTCTTACTTCGATATAACTCTTAACACTCTCATATCCAAGTTTATAACTTAACGCTCTGATACCATTTCTGTAACACCCCCAGACCCGGGGTCAGGAATCTGGGTTGTCACGCTCCATCAATTATACAATACCTGCATTACTTACAACATTCTCATAATACAACTCCAAAGACCCCAATCACTTACGCACACACACACACAAGTTATAGCCTTGGAAATGAGAAACAAAAGTAACATTTGTTATTACAAATCAAATGTACTAACCAGGATCTCATATATTATTTACAATCTCTACCCGAAGTTACAATAATAGACCTCACCGTTCTATACAAGGTTTAATAATACAAACCTACTCGAAAACAATTCTTACTAATTCAGTCTGCAACTATTCTGCTCACACCGGCAGTATCCATCCTGCTGAACTAACTCAAGGGTGGTCTCTTCATCCCCTTGCTCTCGTAACACGAGGTGAATCGACAACGTTTTCTTCATGCTGAAAGTTTTAATAAAGCAAGAATGAGGTAATAGCGCTCAACAAGAAATCTATCCCAGTTTAAATCTTTAAACCTTTAAGGTAGATAATCCATATAGGATCAAAGTTTTAGCACTACTAGGGTTTGTCCCCAAAATAGTATCCCGCTCAAAATACTGCATGACCTATAATCATACTCAAATACTTTTCGTAAATCATTTAGAAATCCTTGGTATCGATATAATGAACCAAGACTCAAAACATATCTTTTTAAAATAGATATTAATATTGGAATCAAGGCTTAAAGCCTATCCATTGTTTCAAAACACTATACAGTTCAATATACTGTATATCTTAAATCCCTTCTCAACATATATACACACATATCTATTTAGATATCTCATACTGTTCAAAATACTGTAAAATATCAATAATGAACACCTTTTCGACTCTGTTGTGTTGTGGTATATAAAAGAAGCAAGAATGAGCACTATAGCTCGACAATAAGATATAGCATCATAATCATATATGTAAGCTGATATCATAATTGAAAACCTTTGAAACTCCGTTCATATACAGAACGATATGTTGAAATATTCTTTTCGTCAAAACAGGCCATACAGTACAACTACTGTATGAGGAACATCATTACTCATCACTGCCACATTATCAGTAACTCAGCACCTAGGCTTTTGTAAGACCCCAGATTTTGGGTAGAATTAAAACTTTTATTATATGTTGATGTAAATATGGATAGTGGCAATGACTTTGAGAATCAAGTTATGAAATGAATATGAATTTCGGTTTTCAAACATTTTGAGAATAGTAAGAATGGACTGAATATATAAATAAGAACAATCAATCTGGAAGATAAGAATACAATACTCCAGGGAAGGAAAGTATTTTTATGTCATCCAAATCAATATCTGGAATACATCCGACAACTCCGTAAACAAGATAGCGTGTGCCCGAGAAAGCACTAGAACATTTCTAAGTGCAAGAAGTAAAGAGAAATAAACCAGGAATATTGGAACGGATATTGATCCAAAGGATTATAGAAAAACCACTGATGAATAGTAACTTTTGATGAATAGTAAATTTTTGTCGTTTAAAAAGTTTTTCAGACCACCCTATATACGGAACGATATAATGAACTTTCAAAGCTGTATTAGTGATCTACGATGAAAATAAAGGAATGCAAAAGCTGTCAGAATCGGAAAAATAGCATTTCCGTTTTCTCCGAAATTTCACCATTAACGGACGGATTAATCATTATTTGGGAATATTGAAGGATTTAGATTATCAATTCCATGGATATGGATTTAATAAAAGAATTAGAGATATTAAGAACGATTACGATAAACTACTTCGATAGAACACTTAAGAAACCATGCGAACTTTTTACGCGATTAAACGGAGACGGAACAACGAGACATTATAGGATTAAAATACCGACATAGAAGTAACATGTAACAAGATTAATTCGAGGAATGCAACATTTGGATCATTCATGTGAAAAGAAACAAACTAGTAAAGCTGCTTTGCCACCATGACCCTCCAGTGCTTGACATGTGTCCCTGCTTGCCACCATAACCCTCCATGGCTCGACACGTGTCCCTGTGACTAGCCAAAGTGTGGTGACTCACCACTTTCTAATACAAAATATCAGCCTTATCATTAATTGGCCAAAACAAAAAGAAAAGAAGAATTCATCCATTTTGAAGAGAAAACCCGAGGGAGAAATGAGGAGAAAATGGGGGAGAAAGAAGTGATCGTAACTTGAGATTCCGTGATCCGTTTTTGGCGTTCCACCACTCAAATCGAAGCTCTCGAGAAGCCCGACGTAACCATGGTAAGCAATCGACTCACCTCTGTGATTTACCCTTCGATTTCAGTGAGTAACAGTTGGAGAAGATGATGAATAGTAACTTGTATTTTGCTTTATTGCTTTTGATATTGAGTTTGTGGCTTCCAAAGGTTGTATTAAGCAAGGATCTAAGGTTACATAAGGAATATAGCAGCAAGCAAGCTTGGAGGAAGGTATAAACCTCTGCCCCTTTGAGTTTTATATGAGTTTTAAAGTGGTTTTGATGTTCATGTAAAGTTAAGATCATGATTAAGTGATTTAGTGATTATTTGGATTTGTTTGAATGTGTAAAATGATGGGTGTTGGATTTGAGCCTCCCCACTTATCTTAGAGGTGTATGATGGTTGTTTGTTGAGGTTGTAGATGTATGGTATGCCCGGTGTGGCTTGGTTATGTTGTGACAAAATAGGATTATTCGATTTTAAGCTGTCGTAATGCCCGATTTTCGGTAACTCTATAAACTGCCTAGAATCAGAAAACCTAACTGCCTCTTTTGGTTCAGTTATGAACATGAGTGTGTAGAGATTTGTTTCTAGTTTATGTGAGCGCAAGAATCATGTCATTACGATTTACGGTTTATGAGATATGACCATTTTAGTGAAAGTGGTTCAAGGAATGAGATTGCAGAAATGTACCAACTTTGTGGCTATGTTTGAGACCCTTAAGAGTTGTTTTAAAATATGAAATTTTGTATTGAAGTGTCAAGGGCAGTTACGAAGGTTTGTACGAAGGTTTCGAGTCCAAAAGATTATTTTCCGATTTTATAAAAATGTGTTAGCCGAGGCTGCGCAAGTGAAAACCACTAAGAGCATGACTTAGAAACCAATGTTGAAAATGGTTAAGTATAACTTGTATTCGAGGATCGATTTCGGACTAAACCTACGACTGAAGTAATTGTCGACTAAACATGGACTTAGTATGAGCCTATATCGAGCTAGTAATGCCTTGGTTGTGTTTCACTTACGTGTTTAAGCATTGAGTACAAGTGGATTATCCAGGGGATTAATTGTGCGTTTTCTTTGACTTTGTCTAGATTGTCCGGCATCGTCGCGAACCCCTATCACTTCTCGAGCATCAGGCAAGTTTTCTAAATCTATACTTTGAAGTATTGATTATATATTACTGTTGTTGCCATGTGTGGAGTTATACAGTTGTGCGATACATGTTATATATTGTATAAAATAGAGTTTGATTTGGGTTTATATATGAGCTTTGAGATAAAGTAGTTATAAAGAGATAAGAGCGTACTTCTTGTTTTCGACTCTAGACCGGGAGTCAGTATTTGAGATATGGAGATAGCCGTGGAAACCCGGAGGGATTCCAGCGGCAGTGTACTAATTATTTTGAGGACTGCTATTATTAAACATTAATTATATTTCTAGAAAGTATTAATTACCTGGAAATGATTTGAGGAATGTTATTTGAATACTACCTCATTCGAAGGTTATTATTTGAAAATGATTTGATTATGGGCTTCTAAGCTAGATATGGGATATTAGTTAGAAGCCAAGATTTTATATTTGCCCTAGGATAAGGGCGGGTGATTTTCTCTAAGATCAGAAGTAATTATATTTCGGTATATGTTAAAGGTTATTTTCCGATAAAGATATCGGGTAACTGTTATTCGAGGGTTAATTATTTTATTTAAGGAATATTATTTATATACATTTGAGGATTATCGACCTACAGAATATTATTTATATACATTTGAGGATTATCGACTTACAGAATATTGTTTATATTCATTTGAGATTTATTTAATTAATGAATATTACTTTTGAATATTCATTTGAGATTTAATTATTTAAAGGATATTATTTTCGAATATTCATTGGAGGTTCACTTATTTGAGAAATATTATTTTTAATATTCATTTGAGGATTATTTATTAATGAATATTATTTTTGAATATTCATTTGAGGATTATTTATTAATGAATATTATTTTTGAATATCCATTTGAGGATTATTTATTAATGAATATTATTTTTGAATATTCATTTGAGGATTATTTATTAATGAATATTATTTTTGAATATTCATTTGAGGATTATTTATTAATGAATATTATTTTTGAATATTCATTTGAGGATTATTTATTAATGAATGTTATTTCTAAATATTCATTCGAGGATTGTTTATTTGATGAATATTATTTTCGAATATTCATTTGAAGGTTTACTTGTTTAATAAATGTTATTAAGTATTTGTAAATCAAAAGAGGTTCCCAAAACATTGTTTTTCCATTTGAATCTGTCTTTTAAGAAGATTTAAATGCTTGCTCAACTATCAAAAATATGGGAAACCTGATTTAAGTGACTGCTACTCTTTTTAAACTCTCAATTCAAAAACTGTCAAGGGACAGATATTTTCTTGGAGCAATTTAATTGCTGCCAGTCTAATGTTGTGTTACCACCTCAATGATCGAGGGGTAAATTCATGGAACAAGTCGATATCCATTAACAAGCATAGCTTGGGAAATATTGGGGAATCTTCCTTTCCAACCTAGATATAACTACTTAGTGGAGTCGTATCAACAAGTGTTACACTTGGGGAAAGGAGGACGATCTTTACGTTTCAGAGTCATGGATTTTATCTGAACTAGGAGTGGTGTAAGTGGTCTAGTTGCGCGGACCCATCCAACTTTTATTGGCCCAACCGTTGGCCGGGAGGTCACTGTAAGGCGGTAGACAATGTCAGGCTGTCGTGATTCTTCCATCTACATGTAGAAAACTATTTGAGCGGTGCGACCTGCTACTGATCATAGCAAGGTTAGGCACAGCGGGCGCGGTAGCAACTCCGGTATTGGTTCATCATCCAATTTGGATATTCCTGCAACCTGTATTGGGAAGAAAAACCAATCATGTTGACAGGGGGTTGAAAGTATTTGAAAATGAAGTGACAATGAATCCATGCAACTTCATCTTTTATTTTATGAGTTATGACTCTGTGGATACCTTACATAACATGAGTTATGGTAAGGGAGTTGTTTATACTGAATCACCTTATAACTTCATCTTTTAAGTTATGTGTTGATATTCTGCTTACATAGCAGATATTTTCGGAAAGGTTATATTGGTTCACTTTGAAACCTCATCTTTTATATTATACTAGAACTTTGTTCATAATATAGCAAAAGTTTGCAGAAACATTATGAAAATGATATTTGAAGTACAATAATGGTACTGTTTTTGGGAATACATTCCGATAAGGATATAAGTTCAGTATCGAGATATTTTGACAAATTATTGTCTTATACCCGCTTTATTCTGGGTTGAGTTAAAGGCAGAATTATGCCATACTTTCATTTCCTTGCTGGGCTATCGCTCACTCTTGCTATTGTTTTATATATATTATATAGCAGCGAAGCAGGATGCCAACGGGTCGGCACATACCCCGCAAGGCGTTTCCATAAACAGTTTCTAGCAGTGATTCCGAAGAGTAGTACGAACCAATCGAATCAGGCTACAGCTTTTGGTGTTCAACTTATGTATAGACATGGATGGTATTAGAGGATTGTGAGCATCAGAAGGCTAAGTTGGTAATGTAACATTACTTAGAAATTGTATCAGTGACAGATTCAAAGACATTTGGGTATTGTAATAAAAATTATTTATTCCGCAGTTGTTGTATTGTGTCGTTTCTGAGACTCTAACCTGTGTGTGTGTGTGTGAGACTTATTGTGGGGTCATGAGCAGGTGAATTATGAACGGTGTGAGTAATACAGGTAAGGCAAGGAGTAAATGGATTGTGACAACCCTAAATCCCCGACCCCGGATTTGGGGCTGTTACAGAGATGGTATCAGAGCGTTAGGTTACAGTCCTCAGAAACGATAGGAGATCGAGTCTTACAATACCCTTAATGATGATAAGGACATTTAGAGCTCAAATTGAGTTCGTAGTCGGGTTAGAGGACATGACCCTGGCTGTTTAAGATGAAGCCCGAGAGGGGACTTCTTTTGGGAAACCGTACTTAGGACTTCATGGTTAGTCACCTCGATTCGTATGAGTTATAGATGGATGGGACTCCGAGATACCAGATCCCGAGGCCTTCGAGTAGGCAATTGATGATGCGTTCCTTGAAATGGACGGAGACCCGATAAAGGAAGATCCATAGGAGGATCTAGAGGAAGACCCCATAGTGGGTCAAGGAAAGAATCTTGTAGAGGACGTGTTAATTGATAAAGATGTAGTATGTTACTTGAGGTCGTACAATAGGACCGGACGAACCTTCAAGGGATAAATAAGTGACGAGACGAGAGTTTAAGGATCGTTCATGATTCATCAAGAGATATGACAAAGAAAATGGAGTAGAGTCTCCAAAGCAGAAGAGGTAGAGGCAATATAGCCAGTATCAGTGGATTGATTCGACTTGAACGAAACCTGTTACTCGTAGTCGGTTATAGTTGCCCATAAGGAGGCGGTATACGTAAGAACCAAGGTGTTCAGATTTTCACGAACGATTAAGGGTACTTAGTTGCCTAGAATAATGTAAGGAATTGTTTTGGGCTATGAGATTTCAAACCCCCACGACCAGCGATTCCACGGGAAATAGTGTCTATTATATCATTGAGGGATTTTATTATCTCAAGGAGAATTTTGGGTATATGTACCATGCAAATGTTATTGTAAGACAAGCACGTTAAGACGGAATCGAGAACGAGATTGACCACCCTCAGGAAACCAGGAAGGAAGTATGAGGATGGAACAGAAAGGTCGGAAATCAGATCCGAGCATTACTAGTAGGTAAATAGATTGATCAAATTCCCCTGATTTTGGGAAGAAATTCAACAAATTTTGGCAAACCTTGTCTTTGTGATTACTAGAGGATGTCACCAAAGAGAGTGGAAACTAGAGCGAACCCTGTGGATTGGGTAAGATGGCCGCTATATGGGCTGGTGGACAGACCTTGATTGCTACAATTGATTGTAGAGATAAAATGGTGAAGTTGAGATTGAACGGTAAATGCGAAATGTATTTAAGAACCAAGACGGACTGAGAAATTCCGGGATTGACTTAAATGAAAAGGCTATTGTGCCAAAGTGTTAAGCTATGTAGCGTACGGGATTGATATGGGAGAAGGAATATCGGGTATAACGATGATTGAAATAGAGACCGGATTTAAGCCTGTAAATTCTAACGATCTTCCGGAGTATCGCCCAGTCGACATATGGAATTCGTCGTTGCTATGGGCGACAGCGGTATCGAAGTCTTCTTATAGAACAGAACGCTTACTTGAGATGTTGCGCCTAGTCGAATAGAACTCCCTGCGATTGCAAATGTTGATGGTTGAATTCTTAGCGACTATTATAAGTCGGCAATGACGTGAGTATCGAACACCTTAGGGTGCGTGGAAAAGAAAAGCTTTGGAATTGAACGATTATCCATAAAAGGAGCCGACATAAAAGGCATCCGTAGAGACTTTGGTAGTACCCTCCCCATTTGAAAATTATGTGGGGTACCTCCCCAACCTATGATCTATCTTGACCTCTCTCCAAGAAAGAATTCTGATAAAGGGTATATTCCCTCTTCGAAGTTATTTTATAACACTTGTGTTAAATCATATTTAATTTCAATTGTGTTAGAGGCTGTCACGATGCCTACTTTCAAGTTTTTCAAAGCCCTGTCAAATGATGATATTCAAGCTTCCACTTTTCTTCAAATAATGAATAACCCTTGCTTGTTAAGTACCAGTATCTTCTTGGTTATTCTTTTCTTTGTATTTTCTTTGGAAACCGCACCTTTGGAATCTGTTCAATTTTAATCCAAGGTGTTCCTTTAAGAAATATTGTCGAAAGACGATAATCATTAAATTGATATCGAATTGCTTTCATACTTTTCAACTTCCACTGAGACGAACAACCCTATACTTATAGGGGCTACAAGGACTATCTGTCTATGTGATAGAAGTCTGATGGGACGCCATCACTTGTAAGTTGTGAAATACAAGAAGGCTAATTACCTTTAGTAATGTCTCAATCGAGGCACACAACGCTGAGTTCTTAGGATCATGTTGATCTCTCGGTAAATTCTTTTACCTCCCATAAGGTTACCTTAAAACTCATAACCTTATGATCACCAGTGTGTGACGTTTTCCTTGATATGGGAGCTGTCTTTTCAAGGCCCCATAATTTTTGTTATCCTTATTGAATTTCAAGGGGAGGCCAACCAGGTCAAATAAGTCAAAATTCGCTGATAGGAATTAGATTCGCGACGAAATCGCCTATGTCAGGAGCGAATCCCTAAGACGAATGGAATGTTAGTGACATATCAATGAAATTGGTTTATTCTCCCAAGGATATTATGATAATGGAAAGCGTGTCAATCGATATATGTAAAAGAAATAGCGGTGTGCCGTGAACTCCAGTGACAACGGTGTTAGATAGATGCCCTATAGGGGAATTGAGATTTTGGAGGAGTTGTTGCGAATGGACACTACCTCTGGGTTAGCAAGATAAGTACTGACGATGGAGTCAAAGGGAGCTGGTATTGTGACTTGGGAGAGGTGCAGCAGGAATAATTTCCGGAAATATATGGAGACCCGGATGAAAATGAAAGTTAAAGAGTTAAAACAAGAAACCATGACTGTGACCGAGTATGAGGCCAAGTTTCCCGAATTATTGAGGTTTGTTCCGGAGTTTGTGAACACAGAATAAAAGAAAGCCAGTAGGTTTCAACCAGGGCTACCTCCAACAAGCAGCCCACTGTCAGGACCTTTAAATAGCAGGTGCCCTTCTACACTGTTTAGACAGAGCTAATGCATTGTTGTATATCAAGATGTTGCATGACGATTAAACCTTAAGGCCGAGACGCTGAGGGAATAATTACAAGTAGAAATAGCCAATCGAGGGATTTTCCCATAAGACTGGTACATCCAGGTTGTGAACTAGAAATATGAGGTCGACACTTTTGATAGACCTGATCCCTTTCAAGTTGGGAAAAGTGGATATTATAATAAGAATGGGTTGGTTGACACCCAATGGGGCCCAGACTGATTGTAAGGGAGAGAGAGTAATAAATAAAGAACGGAGACAGATTCAGAGATTCTTGAATATAGTTCAGACTAAGAAACTATTACGCCAGAGATACGAGGCTTAATTAGCTCTTATGGTTGACGCCAAGAAAAGAGGCACCAAGTATAGAGGAAACTACAATGGTTTTGGGAGATTTTACAAGATCTTAATGCGCTACCAAATATCGATTGGGATGACATGAGAATGAATACCGAGTATTCAGAGTATAGTGGGAATGAAAGAGTTAGTGACTCAGTTACAAGAGTTGTTGTATAAGGATATGATAAGACCCAGTGTACCACCGTGGAGAGCCCGATGTTGTTGTAAGAGAGAAAGATTTTAGCACAAGATTATATATCGAACCTCGAGAGTTGTATGAGTTTGACATGGAGAATAGGTACCCTTGTAAATGATTGTTTGATCAGCGGAAGAACGCTGTGTATTTCCAATTTATTTAAGAACTGGGTATCACCAGTTGGAAGTTAAATCAGAGGATATGCCCAAGACTGCGATTCGTACTAGGAATAGACACTTCGAGTTTTCAGCGAAGTTATTTTGGGTTGACTAATGCACCCACAAATTTTATGGAATGTAATGAATGGACTTTGAGTTATCCGTGATAGTAGAAAATGTGAGATGGAGAAATGGCTAGAATTGACCTAGAATTATGACTGTGAGATACACTACCACCCGGGGAAGGCCAATGTGGTGGCCGATACCCTTAATTAAAATGGGACAGAGATGGATTCCGAATGATCGGGAATTAAAGAATGAGATTTTACACAAAACCCAAGTTAGTCCAACAAACTAGAAAGACAAAAGATTTCACCAACAAACGGCTAGTGACAACCATGGCAGATAGAGAAAGTATGCGGGCTAAGCCCGCGAGTATAGAGATAGTACTGCTACTGATAAGCTAAATGGCAAATTGATGAATGGCAAACAAGTTTATGCTGGTGTATTTTTGTGCAAACAAGATAGAGAATATGAGGTTAGAGATTCGTGATGCTAAAGGTATCTCCAAGGAAGGAATTAATGAGATTTGAAAAGAAAGGGAAGTGAGACCGAGATTCATTGGGCCATCTGAGATTTAAGACGCGCCAGGAAGGTGGCCTACGAGCCAGCCTTACCCCCCCCCCAAACTAGTAGAATGGTCATAACGGGGTTCATGTGTCAATGCTACGTCAGTATACTATAGATGCCCGGCATATGTAGAGTACGAGCACGTAGACATACAACCAGACTTGACCTATGTGGAGCAACCAATGGAAATTATATATCGAAAGGAACAAGTACTCCGAAACAAGGTCATCAAACTACTCAGAGTGGTATGGAGGAATCATAATGTGGAAGAATCAACTTGGGAGCTAGAGAGCGAGATGCTAGAAAGATATCCCCATTTGTTTTCAGAGTGATTCCGGGACGGAATCCTTTTAAGGAGGGGAGACTGTAAGACCCCAGATTTTGGGTAGAATTAAAACTTTTATTATATGTTGATGTAAATATGGATAGTGGCAATGACTTTGAGAATCAAGTTATGAAATGAATATGAATTTCGGTTTTCAAACATTTTGAGAATAGTAAGAATGGACTGAATATATAAATAAGAACAATCAATCTGGAAGATAAGAATACAATACTCCAGGGAAGGAAAGTATTTTTATGTCATCCAAATCAATATCTGGAATACATCCGACAACTCCGTAAACAAGATAGCGTGTGCCCGAGAAAGCACTAGAACATTTCTAAGTGCAAGAAGTAAAGAGAAATAAACCAGGAATATTGGAACGGATATTGATCCAAAGGATTATAGAAAAACCACTGATGAATAGTAACTTTTGATGAATAGTAAATTTTTGTCGTTTAAAAAGTTTTTCAGACCACCCTATATACGGAACGATATAATGAACTTTCAAAGCTGTATTAGTGATCTACGATGAAAATAAAGGAATGCAAAAGCTGTCAGAATCGGAAAAATAGCATTTTCGTTTTCTCCGAAATTTCACCATTAACGGACGGATTAATCATTATTTGGGAATATTGAAGGATTTAGATTATCAATTCCATGGATATGGATTTAATAAAAGAATTAGAGATATTAAGAACGATTACGATAAACTACTTCGATAGAACACTTAAGAAACCATGCGAACTTTTTACGCGATTAAACGGAGACGGAACAACGAGACATTATAGGATTAAAATACCGACATAGAAGTAACATGTAACAAGATTAATTCGAGGAATGCAACATTTGGATCATTCATGTGAAAAGAAACAAACTAGTAAAGCTGCTTTGCCACCATGACCCTCCAGTGCTTGACATGTGTCCCTGCTTGCCACCATAACCCTCCATGGCTCGACACGTGTCCCTGTGACTAGCCAAAGTGTGGTGACTCACCACTTTCTAATACAAAATATCAGCCTTATCATTAATTGGCCAAAACAAAAAGAAAAGAAGAATTCATCCATTTTGAAGAGAAAACCCGAGGGAGAAATGAGGAGAAAATGGGGGAGAAAGAAGTGATCGTAACTTGAGATTCCGTGATCCGTTTTCGGCGTTCCACCACTCAAATCGAAGCTCTAGAGAAGCCCGACGTAACCATGGTAAGCAATCGACTCACCTCTGTGATTTACCCTTCGATTTCAGTGAGTAACAGTTGGAGAAGATGATGAATAGTAACTTGTATTTTGCTTTGTTGCTTTTGATATTGAGTTTGTGGCTTCCAAAGGTTGTATTAAGCAAGGATCTAAGGTTACATAAGGAATATAGCAGCAAGCAAGCTTGGAGGAAGGTATAAACCTCTGCCCCTTTGAGTTTTATATGAGTTTTAAAGTGGTTTTGATGTTCATGTAAAGTTAAGATCATGATTAAGTGATTTAGTGATTATTTGGATTTGTTTGAATGTGTAAAATGATGGGTGTTGGATTTGAGCCTCCCCACTTATCTTAGAGGTGTATGATGGTTGTTTGTTGAGGTTGTAGATGTATGGTATGCCCGGTGTGGCTTGGTTATGTTGTGACAAAATAGGATTATTCGATTTTAAGCTGTCGTAATGCCCGATTTTCGGTAACTCTATAAACTGCCTAGAATCAGAAAAACTAACTGCCTCTTTTGGTTCAGTTATGAACATGAGTGTGTAGAGATTTGTTTCTAGTTTATGTGAGCGCAAGAATCATGTCATTACGATTTACGGTTTATGAGATATGACCATTTTAGTGAAAGTGGTTCAAGGAATGAGATTGCAGAAATGTACCAACTTTGTGGCTATGTTTGAGACCCTTAAGAGTTGTTTTAAAATATGAAATTTTGTATTGAAGTGTCAAGGGCAGTTACGAAGGTTTGTACGAAGGTTTCGAGTCCAAAAGATTATTTTCCGATTTTATAAAAATGTGTTAGCCGAGGCTGCGCAAGTGAAAACCACTAAGAGCATGACTTAGAAACCAATGTTGAAAATGGTTAAGTATAACTTGTATTCGAGGATCGATTTCGGACTAAACCTACGACTGAAGTAATTGTCGACTAAACATGGACTTAGTATGAGCCTATATCGAGCTAGTAATGCCTTGGTTGTGTTTCGCTTACGTGTTTAAGCATTGAGTACAAGTGGATTATCCAGGGGATTAATTGTGCGTTTTCTTTGACTTTGTCTAGATTGTCCGGCATCGTCGCGAACCCCTATCACTTCTCGAGCATCAGGCAAGTTTTCTAAATCTATACTTTGAAGTATTGATTATATATTACTGTTGTTGCCATGTGTGGAGTTATACAGTTGTGCGATACATGTTATATATTGTATAAAATAGAGTTTGATTTGGGTTTATATATGAGCTTTGAGATAAAGTAGTTATAAACCGGTATAGCTTGTAGCTCTAGAGATAAGAGCGTACTTCTTGTTTTCGACTCTAGACCGGGAGTCAGTATTTGAGATATGGAGATAGCCGTGGAAACCCGGAGGGATTCCAGCGGCAGTGTACTAATTATTTTGAGGACTGCTATTATTAAACATTAATTATATTTCTAGAAAGTATTAATTACCTGGAAATGATTTGAGGAATGTTATTTGAATACTACCTCATTCGAAGGTTATTATTTGAAAATGATTTGATTATGGGCTTCTAAGCTAGATATGGGATATTAGTTAGAAGCCAAGATTTTATATTTGCCCTAGGATAAGGGCGGGTGATTTTCTCTAAGATCAGAAGTAATTATATTTCGGTATATGTTAAAGGTTATTTTCCGATAAAGATATCGGGTAACTGTTATTCGAGGGTTAATTATTTTATTTAAGGAATATTATTTATATACATTTGAGGATTATCGACCTACAGAATATTATTTATATACATTTGAGGATTATCGACTTACAGAATATTGTTTATATTCATTTGAGATTTATTTAATTAATGAATATTACTTTTGAATATTCATTTGAGATTTAATTATTTAAAGGATATTATTTTCGAATATTCATTGGAGGTTCACTTATTTGAGAAATATTATTTTTAATATTCATTTGAGGATTATTTATTAATGAATATTATTTTTGAATATTCATTTGAGGATTATTTATTAATGAATATTATTTTTGAATATCCATTTGAGGATTATTTATTAATGAATATTATTTTTGAATATTCATTTGAGGATTATTTATTAATGAATATTATTTTTGAATATTCATTTGAGGATTATTTATTAATGAATATTATTTTTGAATATTCATTTGAGGATTATTTATTAATGAATGTTATTTCTAAATATTCATTCGAGGATTGTTTATTTGATGAATATTATTTTCGAATATTCATTTGAAGGTTTACTTGTTTAATAAATGTTATTAAGTATTTGTAAATCAAAAGAGGTTCCCAAAACATTGTTTTTCCATTTGAATCTGTCTTTTAAGAAGATTTAAATGCTTGCTCAACTATCAAAAATATGGGAAACCTGATTTAAGTGACTGCTACTCTTTTTAAACTCTCAATTCAAAAACTGTCAAGGGACAGATATTTTCTTGGAGCAATTTAATTGCTGCCAGTCTAATGTTGTGTTACCACCTCAATGATCGAGGGGTAAATTCATGGAACAAGTCGATATCCATTAACAAGCATAGCTTGGGAAATATTGGGGAATCTTCCTTTCCAACCTAGATATAACTACTTAGTGGAGTCGTATCAACAAGTGTTACACTTGGGGAAAGGAGGACGATCTTTACGTTTCAGAGTCATGGATTTCATCTGAACTAGGAGTGGTGTAAGTGGTCTAGTTGCGCGGACCCATCCAACTTTTATTGGCCCAACCGTTGGCCGGGAGGTCACTGTAAGGCGGTAGACAATGTCAGGCTGTCGTGATTCTTCCATCTACATGTAGAAAACTATTTGAGCGGTGCGACCTGCTACTGATCATAGCAAGGTTAGGCACAGCGGGCGCGGTAGCAACTCCGGTATTGGTTCATCATCCAATTTGGATATTCCTGCAACCTGTATTGGGAAGAAAAACCAATCATGTTGACAGGGGGTTGAAAGTATTTGAAAATGAAGTGACAATGAATCCATGCAACTTCATCTTTTATTTTATGAGTTATGACTCTGTGGATACCTTACATAACATGAGTTATGGTAAGGGAGTTGTTTATACTGAATCACCTTATAACTTCATCTTTTAAGTTATGTGTTGATATTCTGCTTACATAGCAGATATTTTCGGAAAGGTTATATTGGTTCACTTTGAAACCTCATCTTTTATATTATACTAGAACTTTGTTCATAATATAGCAAAAGTTTGCAGAAACATTATGAAAATGATATTTGAAGTACAATAATGGTACTGTTTTTGGGAATACATTCCGATAAGGATATAAGTTCAGTATCGAGATATTTTGACAAATTATTGTCTTATACCCGCTTTATTCTGGGTTGAGTTAAAGGCAGAATTATGCCATACTTTCATTTCCTTGCTGGGCTATCGCTCACTCTTGCTATTGTTTTATATATATTATATAGCAGCGAAGCAGGATGCCAACGGGTCGGCACATACCCCGCAAGGCGTTTCCATAAACAGTTTCTAGCAGTGATTCTGAAGAGTAGTACGAACCAATCGAATCAGGCTACAGCTTTTGGTGTTCAACTTATGTATAGACATGAACGGTATTAGAGGATTGTGAGCATCAGAAGGCTAAGTTGGTAATGTAACATTACTTAGAAATTGTATCAGTGACAGATTCAAAGACATTTGGGTATTGTAATAAAAATTATTTATTCCGCAGTTGTTGTATTGTGTCGTTTCTGAGACTCTAACCTGTGTGTGTGTGTGTGAGACTTATTGTGGGGTCATGAGCAGGTGAATTATGAACGGTGTGAGTAATACAGGCAAGGCAAGGAGTAAATGGATTGTGACAACCCTAAATCCCCGACCCCGGATTTGGGGCTGTTACAGCTTTCGTTACAATGTGCAGCACAACTCCATTTGGAGGAAAGGGACCTTTTTCCGGAGCACGCCACGATACACGATGATCAGTCGTTGTATCGTACTCACACTTTTCTACTAGTAGATGAACGACATCTTAACACGATTATCACCCCAGCCGCATACGGGCTTTGTATCTGCTGGACTGTTCTACAGCCTCTTACACGAGATAAGTGTTGGACTGCCCAGCAGCCTCTTACGCTATAATCAGAGGTACTGTCCAACTGCCTCCTTCACGTTTCCTCCTGGTCCCGGATAAAAATCAATGAAACAGGTATCAGATTTTAATCCTGATTCCCCAAGTACAAATACTTGTCAAAAACTTTGCAATAGTTCAGATTCCGTACTCCAGAGTATTTGAAAGGAGTAAGTCACAGTGTGGGTTGACATCAGTCAACGAAACTACGAATGATTACCACGTATTTTGAAATTACGACCTGGGAGTTTTTGTAAAATACCTTTAGTTCTGATAAATCAGAAATCGAAAACATACTCACTTTTAATGAAAGAGGCAAGTGAAATCATATGTTCACTTCCTGAGATGGATTCCCAATTTTTGATAAGTTCAAATCAAAATCATCATTCGAGATAAATAATTAAAGTAGTTGGGAACCCCTATTATACTCTCATAAATCCTTTTGAGATCAGAAAATATTTGCGTAAATACTAGAACCTTAAATAATAATAAAATAAGGTTCTATGATTTTTAAATCATTTTTGGAATATTTTATAAATATTCAAATAATAAATATTGAATTATGATTCAATATAATTCCACTTAAGTGAATATTCAAATTAATATTCACTTAATTAAATAAATATCCAAATAATAAATATTGAATTATCATTCAATAAGATTCCACTTAAGTGAATATTCAAAATAATATTCACTTAATTAAATAAATATTCAAAATAATATTTTTAATAATATTATTTAAATATCTCACATTAAATATCCAATAATATATATTGGAATATTTAATCAACATTTTAAAATATAACTGTCCCTGGAACCCTACAGCTTCTGATAGTATAATCCAGACAAAATACTAATTTGACTCTCGGTCTAAGTTTTAAAATCCTCGTACGAGCGCTCTACCCTTAGAGCCTCTATAACACCTCGGTTTATATCTAATATTTACATAGCATATAAACCCTTATATCTTATAAAGCTTTTTATCAAAAGCGTAAACAGTTTATAAATATTCTTTACAGCATTAAAGCATTATAACATAATCGCATCATTAAAATACACAACATCTTATATCAGATGCATGATTTGAAAACTAGCATGCATCTATCATATGCATATACTACATCTCAACATTTTTAATACCATCATATCTATATACGATGTAAGGTTTGAAAGCATGCATGATATCATATCATATGCATCATCAGTATAAGTAATGGAAAACAACATGTGATTAGAAAACTTGCCTCGGGTCCTTGGTTGTTATGGGTTCGAGAACTTGCCGGAAAATCTACAAACAAGGAAATACTCGATTAGTCCCCTGGCTCAATTATTTAAAGTGCATTTAACTTAAGCACTAACGTTCTATTAACGAACATCAAATGTCTCGCTCTTGGTCACTTATAACCTCATGACATTCCGTAAACTCTTAAGTCAAAAGTTTGGGTGGAAATATATTCTCAAAACCCAAGTACTTTACCATTGCCAACTCATTGTTTTTAACCATCCCCTTAAGGGTATTTCACTCGCGCAACTTTTGTTC
The DNA here is from genome assembly GCA_030848705.1 of Heracleum sosnowskyi. NCBI lineage: Eukaryota > Viridiplantae > Streptophyta > Magnoliopsida > Apiales > Apiaceae > Heracleum > Heracleum sosnowskyi. The sequence goes on along the minus strand of CM061235.1, from coordinate 43,395,615 downwards.
CCGCATTTTTATAAAATCAAAAACTTATCTTTTTAACAAGAAACCTCCTAGGTTCCTTTCCTAACTATCCATGCTAGTATCCATTTTAATATCTCTACCTAATTCCATTTTTAAAGGGTTTGATCACCATCTCAAAATTCAAGTAGTGAACTACTTAGTTATCCGAAACCGCTTTCACTAAAACGGATGTTTCTCCTAAATCGTAAATCGAAATGATACGATTCTTTCGCTAAAACAAACTACAAAACAGAGTCTACATGATCATGGTCAGAAATCCTTATGGTTATGCTTAGAAGGTAACCGTGGTCTCTGTCCAAACTTCCTAAATGAAATCTGACATGGTAACGACGCTTAAACGTGATTCCCGTGTTTAAAACACTCAAATCAATCCAATAACATCAACCAATCATCAATAATTCTCATTCATCATCTAAACTAACCCATGATCTTTAACCAACAAGTCCATTCAAACATTTACTAGTTCAACCATCAAGATAATCACTAAACAATCATTATAACCAAGGATTCAACCTTTAATCCATACTATCTCAAACTATCATCAAACTTAACATAATAATCAAAGTATAACCAAGGGTGGGAGATGTTTATACCTTCCTTGGTGCTTAGTATACCCTAACAATAGCTTATATACCCTTGCTTGATCCTTAATCAACCTTAACAAACCTTAATCTTCAAGAACAAATCAAGAAAATCATAAGTTACTATTCATTTCACTATTCATGCTCATCTTTTGATCAAGATTTGAACATGTAAACATACATGGATGGAGCTAGGATTAAGAGATTACCTTAATTTGGAAATATGGAAGCTTTAGAATCCATCCTTGCAATTTTTGGAGGAGTGGAAGTGGTAGCAAAAATCTTAAGGACATGAAGAACTATTTGGGTCGAATGTTTCTTGCTCTTCTTGTTCTTCCTTCTTGATTTTTCTTTTCTTTTCTCTTTTTGTCCAATAATTCCTAATTAGATGCATCCATTTTGTGTGGTTTTGGTTGAGTTTTGTCACCCCCTTGCCACATGTCAAGCAATGGGTGGTTTTGGGCAAAAATGGTGACAAGGTGGTGATTCATCACCTTGTCACCCCCTATGTCATGCTTATACCATCTTTTGTGTCATGCTTATGTAATTTCTTGTATCATCAATCCTCTTATATGATGCACTTGATGATCTTATATGATACTTCCCCTTCGGTTAGGGTTTAATCCATAATTCGCTACGCTTCTGTTTCGCGATAGGTTCAAGTGATTTTAAAAACGTTTCTCTGTACCAATGTTAGGAGATACTTCCTTGATCTTTCCATTACCTTGGTTTAATATATGATCATAGATTTCTCATTCGACATACTTTCTCAAAACGATCAAATCAATGCATCCTTGATTGTCCAATGAATAGTGATCAAAATTTAAAGTTGGAATCTCCCGATTCTGATCGCGTTTATATTCACTTATTCTACTTAGACATCACTAATATAATTTCGAAACATTCATTCCATGTCTTCCATATAGTGTGGTCTGAAAATATTTTTAATCAGCAAATTCACTATTCATCAACATTTACTATTCATCAACATTTACTATTCATCTTGCCTTTACCCTTTCTAACATCACTCCTACAACTAGCTCGACTAGTTGTGGCTCTTGCAGCTTCTTCATTGTCATCTTCCAGTTGGTTCACAGATGCAATCAATGCAATAGATCCACCTTTCTTTTGCACCTTCTCAATTTCTTCATCTTGCTCCATTTCCAGCTCATATGTCTTTAAATTTCCATAAAGCCTTTCAAGAGTATAGTCTTTGTACTCTTGAGTGTTTCTCAGAGAAACAGTCATAGGCTTTGTTGGGATTTATGGGTGATAGCATAGAAACAACTTAACTTTGATTGTACTTAATTTTTTTTTAAATTAAGTAGAACATACTGTCATAGCCAAAGTATGTTCTTGTAATCAGTATGTAATGTTATTCTAGTTGTATTATTTGAAAGAAGTTCACTTGTGTGTTCAAGCCTCAAAGAATGCTTTTTGGATGACAACATGAATAAAGGTTACTGTCCTAAAGCTGTGACAGTAAGATTACAAGAAGACAGAATGTTGCAAGTCACGACAGCATATTCACTCTGACAGCAACATTGGCGGAAGACTACGCGACAGCAACTATTGCCCTCGACAGCAAGTTTGGGATCCTCGACAGCACTCTATGCGGAGAACTCATACTGTCACCAAAAGATCATTCCTGTGACAGCAAGCTTTGCGGCAAAAGTAACTGTCTCAATAAAGATCCTTATGCTAGGTATCTTTCTCAGTCAAATCCCGTGACAGTTTAAATGTTCAAGAAACAGGCGTGATGCAGCATCCCTAAGCTGCACCAAGTCTGCAAGACTACGACAGAAGCTTCAAGGCACTACAAATCAAAAGCGAATCAATTCAAGAGCAAGGTCAAGTCTTTATCTGCTGAATTGGTTTAGCTGGAAATAGAATGAATCTAGGTTGCTTTCTTTGTAATGTATATCTGACATGTTAGCAATTTAGGAAAGTCACATGGGTAAGACAATCTGTAAGAAGCTGCCACTTGACAGTGACAGCAGCTTTACAAATCCGTGACTGATAGTGATAGGGTTAGTCATATACCTACTATCAACTCATTCTAGAAAAGTAACGTAGAGAAGCAAGTGTCTAAGAAGAAGAAAACCCGAAGCTCGAGATCTTTTTCTTGAGGTTGTAGCAACACTTTGCAAAATAAATAAAACATTTATTTTGTGAATCTTGTTCTTACTAAATACTGTTCGTGATTGCATATATTGCTGATAACGTTTAATCTTGATTTTAGTTGTTGAAATTTAGATTGAATTTTATCAGTATTGCATTCATCCCCCCCCCCTTCTGCAATACACAAGGACTAACAACTGGTATCAAAGCATTCAGATTAACATACATATCTGAGATCCCGGAGAAAATGCAGAAATCAAACAGTATCAAGATCCCAGCTTTTGATAAAGAGAACTACAGCATTTGGAAAAGAAAAATCTTGTTGTTTATCAAAGCTGCAAATCCACTATACCCAGGTATACTCGAGAATGGTCCTTTCATTCCAAGAAAGGAAATTGAAGCCACAACAGTGAATGGTGAGATTATTCCTGCACATTGGGTTCCCAAAGATCCCTCAGAAATCTTGGAACCTGAAAAGGAGAAAATGGTGCTAGATGATCATTTGCAACTTATCTTGCTCGATTCTCTCACGCTGGATAAAGCCATGTGTGGAAGTGTAATAAGCTGCACATCAGCCAAGGAGATGTGGATCAGGTTAGCCTTACTCTGTGAAGGAAGTGAAGAGGTTAAGGGCAACCAAAGGCAAATTCTAATATCTCAATATGAGGCATTCATGGCCAAGCCTGGTGAAGACTTAACCTCCATGTTCGAAAGGTTCAGTAAGCTCTTAACTGAATTACAGATACATGGCAAGTACTATGACAGAAAAGAATTAAACGTCAAGTTCCTGCTCACACTGCCTGATCACCTTGAACACAAGACAACAGCCATACGAGAAGGAAGAGATCTCAACACTATAACCTTTGAGACACTTTATGGTATTCTGAAATCCTATGAACTCGAACTCTTTCAAAAGAGAGCCATACAAAGTGGAACAAGGAACAAGATGGCTAATATGTCAAGTGCCCTAGTAGCACATGTGCCAAGGATCACACAGCCAAGTGAAGTACCACAGATCACACAATCAACCCCAACACAGACCTTGAAGATAGAAGAGGTGGTTGAAGATGATGAGAAAGTGGTACTACAGATTAAAGATGTGGAAGATGAAGACTTCTACACAATGGAGGAACTGGAAAGCATGGACAACCCTACTATGGCTTACATGGCCAAGAAGTTCAAGAACTTTAGGTTCAAGAAGGATAGGTCATACAAGCCTCAAGGCCAAGCATCCAAGTTCAGCAAAGGAAGCTCATCAAAGGCTGCTGTGGGAAGTTCAACCAAAGGAGGATACAAAACTGGATTTGTGGATAGATCAAAGTTCAAATGTTACAACTGTGGAGAACCTGGTCATTTTGCTACTGAATGCAAAAGACCCAAACAGGTTCAAAGATATGAGAAAGGAACTGGTGGATACTCTAAGAAAAATCAAGGTAGAGCCTATGTGGCTGAAGGAAAGTGTTGGGATGATTCTGATGATGAAGAAGAGGAAGAATATGTTAACCTAGCTCTCATGGCTAGCACTGATGAGGTAGCATCAACTCCTTCAAGTCAGGTACCTTCACTTGTCTTACTTGATATGTCTACTGATGAGTATAAGAAAACCATTAAAGACTTAAGTGCTGAAATGTTCAATGTCTATACTAGCTTATCTGCTGCTAATGAGGAAATCTCTAGACTAAGTAAGCTAAATGAAACACTTCAGTCTGAAAATGATTCTCTTTTTCTCAAAACCAGTTCTCTAGGCTCTTTAGCTCAAGAGAATGCCAAACTTAAAAATGAATTAAAATGTGCTAAGGAGGTTGAGGAATTCCTGAGGAATGAGATTGCTGAAAATGAATTTAAGATTAAGGCCTATAGAAACTCATCAAAGATACTTCAGGATTACAATGATAAGCATACAGAAAATCAGTCTGTTGGTATAGGTTTTTCTTATGGTAGAAGACCTGGAAAGGAAACTGTGATTCAAGATTGTCCTGGAATAGCTGCTGTCAAACCCACCATTCTCAAGAAAGTTAAAACTCCTATTTTCAAAGCTGCTGAAATTGAGTTTGATGAAGAAGCCATGCTCATCAAACAAGAAATTCTTGATGAGGATGAAGGTGTTGACAGCACATTCAAGGAAGGAAAGGATACTGTCACAATCCCCAAGACAGTAAACTTACCAAGCAATCAGACAGTAAGTTCAAAGGATGTTGTCACGATTGGCAAGACAGAATCTTTCAAAGATACTGTCAAGAATGATTCCAAGACAGTAACTCTCAAACCTTCTATCAAGACAGTAGGATTAAAAGATACTGTCAAGGATAGTTCGACAGCAACTTCTGAACATACTGTCAATCCAGTGACTCCCAAGTCTAGGAACAGGAATGGTAAGGTAGGTGTCAACAAAGGAAATGGATACACTAATGTTGGAGGTGCTTCTAGGAAACTATGCAATAACTGTGGATCTACACATCACTTAACACATGTTTGTAAGAAACCAATTGAGGATAAGATCAATGCAACTGAACTCAATGGTAACTTACACAGAACCCCCCTTATGCATAGAACTATGAGTGTCTGTAATAACATTGATTGTATGCCATGCAAAATCACTGCCATGAGTACATGCTTTAACTTACCTGTTCTCTCTACTGAAAAATGCTCATACCTAAACACTGTTGAGACTTCTGAGCCTGCTGGCAACAGCAAAAAGGCTTCATCCACTAAGAAAAGGACCAAGTCCAATTCTAAACCTAAGTGGGTGAAAAGAGAAGTCAAACAGGAAGTCTTTGATAATGCTTGTGATGTTGTGACTGGAAGAAACTCAGGGAACACTGAAACTGCAGGACCCAACAAAGATTGGGTACCATATGCAACTTAGAAACATTCTGTTTTGCAGGGTAAGAAGAAAAATCAGGTCATGTGGATAATTGACAGTGGTTGCTCAAGACACATGACAGGTGATAAAGCCCTGCTATCACATTATGTAGAGAAAGCTGGCCCAATCATAACCTTTGGAGACAACAGCAAGGGTTACACAGTGGGATATGGCTGTCTGGAAATTGGAAATGTTGTCATTGAAGATATTGCTCTTGTGGATGGATTGAAGCACAACCTACTCAGTGTCAGCCAATTCAGTGACAGAGGATTTAAGGTTGACTTTGACTTGATGGTTTGCAACATCTATCACAAGAAGGATGGAAGCCTCTCTCTAAAAGGGGTCAGAAAAGGAAGCTTGTTTATTGCTGATCTAAGCTCAACAAAGAAGGATAAAGTTTACTGTTTTTACAGTAAAGCTACTGTTGGTGACAGTATGCTTTGGCACAGGAAGCTCTCACATCTCAACTTCAAGACAATGAATATTCTGATGAAGAAGGAGTTAGTGAGAGGTTTGCCCCAACAGGAATTCTGTCAAGAAGGACTGTGTGAAGATTGTCAAATGGGCAAACTGAGAAGAGCTGTGCACAAGTCCAAACAAGTAAACACCAACACAGAAGCACTCAAGTTAATTCACATGGACCTCTTTGGACCAGTCAATGTACCATCTATGGCCAGAAAGAGGTATGCCTTGGTAATGGTGGATGATTACTCAAGGTACACTTGGGTGAAATTTCTTGAATCCAAAGATGAAGCTGCTCAAGTGATTATTGATCAAGTCAGAGTTCTTGATAGAACCCCAAACTCAAAAGTTCAAATCTTGAGGAGTGACAATGGTACAGAATTCAGAAATGCCACTCTTGGAAATTTCTGTAAAGATGAAGGAATTGTACAACAATTCTCTGCTGCAAGAACTCCACAGCAGAATGGAGTTGTAGAAAGAAAGAACAGGACTCTCATTGAAGCAGCTAGAACTATGTTGCATGATGCTAAGTTGCCAACATATTTCTGGGCTGAAGCTATCAACACAGCCTGTTATACTCAGAACAGAACCATGATCAACAAAACTCATGCAAGTACTCCTTACTGTCTGCTAACTGGAAAGAAACCTACTGTCAAATATTTTCATGTGTTTGGGAGCAAATGCTTTATGATGAAAGACAACCATGAGAAGAAAGGAAAATTTGACACCAAGGCTTTTGAAGGATTATTCATGGGTTACAGCACAGAAAGGACTGCCTACAGAGTTTATGTCATGGAACACAGGATTATTGAAGAAAGTGTTAATGTCACATTTGATGAAACCAAGTTTCCAGGACTGCATGAAGAAGGAAAGATGCAGACATTCAGATTTGAGAATCAAGGATACCTGGAAGCTGAGGAGATTGTAGATGAAGAACCTAGCTTCACTCAAATTGTTGAAGTTGACAAAGATGCTGTCAACACCACTACTGTCATTCAAACTCCAGCTCAATCACACACCATAACATCTAACATTCAGAACAGTGTTGACTCTGGAGACAATGAAGAACATGGTGGAGACAATGAAATTGATGAGCATTCAACTCAACAAGCTGAAGCAAATGTTCCTGTTCAATCAAGTAGCTTGCCCAGAATCACCAGGTGGACCAAGGACCACACAAATGACCTTATAATTGGTGATCCCAATTCTGGTGTGAGGACAAGGAACAAAGTCTCTGCTGACAGCATGTTCTCATGCTTCCTGTCACAAATGGAACCCAAGACAATTGATGAAGCATTGTTGGATTCTGACTGGGTGATAGCCATGCAAGAAGAGCTAAATCAGTTTGAAAGAAACAATGTATGGAGATTGGTTCCAAGACCTAAGGGAAAGTCAGTTATTGAGACCAAGTGGGTTTTCAGAAACAAACTTGATGAAAATGGATTGGTGACAAGGAACAAAGCAAGGCTAGTGGCTAAAGGTTACTGTCAACAGGAGGGAATAGATTATGATGAGACATTTGCTCCTGTTGCCAGACTTGAAGCTATAAGAATCTTTCTAGCTTATGCTGCACACTGCAACTTCAAAGTATTTCAGATGGATGTCAAAAGTGCCTTTCTAAATGGAGAGCTGGAAGAAGAAGTGTATGTGGAACAGCCACCAGGGTTTGAGGATGCTGACATGCATAACTTTGTGTACAAACTCTTCAAAGCTTTGTATGGACTAAAGCAAGCACCCAGGGCATGGTATGACACACTTTCCACCTTTCTTCTGGAAAACCAGTTTACCAGAGGAGTTGTGGACAAGACACTTTTCTACAAGCATCATGGCAAGGACATCATTCTGGTACAAATCTATGTGGATGATATCATTTTTGGTTCTACAAATGAGAAGCTGTGTGAGAAGTTTTCCCATCTCATGAGTAACAAATATGAGATGAGCATGATGGGAGAATTGTCATTCTTTCTAGGGTTACAAATTCTTCAACAAACTGATGGAATCTTCATAAGTCAAGCTAAGTATATCAAGGAACTTCTCAAAAAGTTCAACTTGGAAGATTCATCTCCTGCAAAGACACCAATGTCCACAGCAACTAGTCTGGATCTTGATCCTAAAGGAAAGAAAGTTGACTCAAGCACTTATAGAGGCATGGTAGGATCCCTCCTATACCTAACAGCTAGCAGACCTGACATCATGTTTGCTACATGTCTTTGTGCAAGGTTTCAAAGTGATCCAAAGGAGTCACACTTGGTAGCCATCAAGAGAATCTTTAGATACTTAAAAGGCACTCCTAACCTAGGCCTTTGGTATCCTAAGAATACTGGATTTGATCTAATTGGTTACTCAGACTCAGACTATGCTGGATGCAAGATTGACAGAAAAAGTACTACTGGTAGCTGTCAATTTCTTGGTGGAAGATTGGTATCATGGTTTAGCAAGAAGCAGCATTCAGTTTCTACCTCAACTGCAGAAGCTGAGTACATTGCTGCAGGCAGTTGCTGTGCACAAATTCTATGGATGAAAAGTCAACTTCTAGATTATGGTCTAGTGTTAAGAGATATTCCTATTTACTGTGACAACACTAGTGCCATAGCCATCTCAGACAACCCAGTTCAACACTCTAGGACAAAGCACATTGATATAAGACATCACTTTATCAGAGAGCATGTTGAACAAGGAACTGTGAAGCTGATTTATGTCCCAACTGACAAGCAACTTGCTGACATCTTCACTAAGCCATTGGATGAAGCAACCTTCAACAGGTTGGTAAGTGAATTGGGAATGCTGAATCTGGTATGTTAATTTACTAAGGTTTCTAAATTTTCAATTTTTTTTGAAGCTCATGACAGCAATTTCAAACCTGCTGTCAAGAGAAGTTACTGTCTACCTGGTTTATGTCTGTTATGTGACAGCATGTGTTGATTTGACTACTCATGTCAGTATTTTTGTGCCAGTCTCATATTTTTTAAATCGTGTATGACTTTAATGTGGTTATCTGTTAAGTTTGAGAGTTAAAAATCTGTTCCATTGGACTTTCACACTCTTTTGCATTAATCTGTAGGATTAAAGGAGGACACGACCATTAATTACTTTTGTGGTAGTTGTATGGGTACTCTAACTGTTGACCATTAGACTTTAATCCTTAGACGGTTTTGCCTATAAATTAACCTTAGGTTTCACCAGTCTGCTCTCAGTTTTAAAGTAAATAATGGAAAACAAAGTAGGAATTGAAGTTGGTCTAAAGAAGTGTGATAGTGAACCCGACAATGAAGAGATCGACGAGCTCTTTGAAATGTTGTTGGACGCCATGGATGAGATTGATGAGGAAAAGGAGGCCAAGGCTAAGGAAGAAGAAGCCAAGGCTGTGGAAGAAGAGAAGGAGCTTCAGGCCCTTCTTGAAACAGAAGGCCGCTCTGAAGAAGAGATTAAGGAAGAAGTCTTAGAACTAGTTAATAAAATCATAGAATAATGTACTCAATGTTCAATTTTAATGATTTTATTAATAATAATAAAAGTTCCTGTTTATGTGGTTATTGAGTTTATGATTTGTCTGTGTTAATTGCTTAATATCTGTGTTCAAAAGATTACATTGCTAAATCCATAATTTGTCAATATTAAGTTCAGTGTATGAATCATGCATTCTAATAAGTCCATGACAGAACCATTTCCTAATCGAAGTTACTGTCGTTAAGAAGGATACTGTCATGTGTTTCTTGACAGCAACCTTCTTGACAGCAGGAAAAGACTTTCTGTCACGCCTTGTAAAGGATACTGTCATTCATATGCTTAACGGTGACAGCAAGTTTTTGCGCAATAGTTGCTGTCACGCAAAACCTACTGTCACCACCTCCTCTTACTGACAGATTGTTTCTAGCGCACAGGTTACTGTCAACAATAGTGGACCGTTGTAATTGGACATTCACCCCACGATTGACAGTGAATAACGGGCAGTAACTCACGTGTTAAGAGAGTGGATTAAGACACGTCCTTTAACTCCACTTTTTGAGCAAACGTTTGAGAAACCCATATTTATTCTCCAGTTACTCAGGCATATCACTCTCACAAAACTCAAGGCAAAATACTTTTCTTCAAGCAAAAAGCTACTTTCTCACTTTCTTCTTTTCTTGAAATCTCCATGGCCCCCAAACAGACTCTCTCTCAAACAAACTTTGCTGGCATCTTTTCCCCAAATGATGCTGGTGAGGATTTCAAAGGACTGGTGTTTTTCTTGAACAAGTCCTATCTTCGTTCAGCCATTACCTCAACTCCAATTCTCGACCTAGACAACCTTGAGGAATTTTGGCGCACTGCTGTTGCTCAAACTGAGGGTGAAAACCCAGCTATTCAATTCACGATTAATGGGCAACAATACATTCTCACAGCTGAGGTCATCAATACTGCTCTTGGAATTACACTGGAAGCAGGCCAAAACTTTGCTCCACTTGCTAATGATGACACTCTGAAGAAGCTCTTCTTGAAGATTGGGTATGCAGGCCCTATTCTCGAAGAGGGGACAACCAAGTGGTACCCGTCTGGTGAAATGGACAGGAAGTATCTAAGGAAGGAGTGGAGCATGTTATTTGATGCAATGGTCAAGGTGTTCTCTACCAAGTCCACAGGCTGGAATGGGATACCCTCTTACATCAAGAAACTGACACATTCTCTTGTCCATGGATACAAGGTGAATGTTGGTGCTCTCCTCATGGCACAACTCAAAGCTGCCATAGGTAAGAAGGTATCACACTATCCTCGCTTTCTTATGATGTGTATCAATACTTTCTGTGACTTTAATAATGATGCCCCTCGTCTAGAGGTTTGTTCTGTCTTGAAAAAGAACACACACACACTGTTATCTTCACAGGATCTAAATGCACATATTCCACTTTGCTTCACTCAGCACATGGTTGATCAAGTGACCAACCTTGATTATCCATTACCTACTGGTTATGATTCTTTTTCTCTTGAGGCTGAAGCTGGATTAGACCCAAATTCAGTTAACCCCCATTCAACACCATACACTCAGCCTAGGCCCTCTAGACTTCCCAAAGCCCAAAGAGAAGCCTTGCAAGAATCCAGAAAAAGATCCTTAGAAGCTGATGTTGGTGGTAGCTCTGTTTGTCAAGAGGGAGACACTGCACCTAGTGCAGCAAATAAGGAAGGTAGTCAAGCAGAACCCACAGTGGTTCCCCCTGAGCCTAAGAAGAAGAGAGCTAGGAGGACCAAAACCACTGTCAGCCACCCTGCAGTCTCCCAAAAGACTGTGGAGGAAACCAGGGAAATAAACTCCTCCCTAGATGTGCCTTCTCAACAAGGTGCTTCTATTGAATTTGGCCTGTCTCCCAAGGCACCCTGTACAGAGTCTGCACAAACTCCTGGTTCCCAACCTGAGATACCCCCACTTGAAGAAACACACAGTGAGGATTTCTCTACTCCTATTGATGGTTCACATGTTTCATCTGTGAATCAGCCCCCACTCTCTACTACACTTTCACCTTCTTCCTTCCCTACACATTCTTTTGTTTCTTCTCCACAACCTAGAGAAGGGGACAGTCCCAACCCTTCAGGTTTTGATCATCCATCTCCAATCATGGATGAGCCCCCCTCTAGTGGTCCACAAGAACCCATTTCTCAAAGTGAGATGGACACCACTCCTCCAAACACTGAGCTAGGGCAAAGTGGTATTTTGTCAGCAACTGAAACAGTCAACACTTTGTCTGACCTCCAAGGAGCATCTTACCTTCAGGAAGATGCTGTCACAGCCTCTGTTGCTGTCAAAGACACTGGGGATGCTACTGTCCTGGGCACAGCTACTGTCAAAGGTGGAGAGAAAGATGCTGTCACTACAGAACATACTGTCACTCCACCTCCCAAAGATGCTGTCATGCCAGAACCTGCTGTCCAGACTACAACTGACAGTAACATTCCTCCCAAAGATGCTGTCAAGTCCTCCCAGCCTAATTTTGATGCTGTACTTGTTGAGGATGCCTCTGATGATGATCTACCTCTTTCCAAACTCCTAAAGGTACATTCTAAATCTTCTCCTTCCATGCATGTTAGTACTGCTCATACCCATGCATCTAGGTTGAGTGAGGGTGTGCAAAAGAAAAGAGAGATAAAAGAAAAGAGAGGTGAGCATAAAAATGAGAGGCAGCCAAATGAGCTGGCAAAAGGAGAGGGACTTGAGCATGTCCAGAGAGATATTGAGGGAGCCCACACTATTCAGGCACTAGGCCTTGAGAGTCAAACTGTGAGGGGTGATGAGATCACTCAAAAACACCCTGAGAGTGTGAGAACCCCCATAGCCTCCAAGCCCCTGTCTTTTCCTTCCCCTCCAAGAAGGTTAAGGTCTGGTGGCCCCTCTGCTACTTTTGGTAACAGGATTGCAGCTCTTGAAGGACAGTGTGCTACTTTGGACTCCAAGCTGGACTCTCTCTCTCAACTGGTGGTTGATGGTTTTGCTGCTACTCAACTTTCTATTCAGTTCCTTACTGACCTGGTAGCTGCCAACTCAACTAAGGGGGAGAAGGTAGCAAGATCAGAATCAATGCCTATTCAAGAATCAGGTGGAACTCAGGGGGAGCCTGTAGCTGTGAAGACCAGAGGGGGAGCTAAAAGGAAAGCAATGTCTCAGGGGGAGCAAGTCAAACCAAGCAGTGCAAAACCACAGGATAAAGCTGAAAGGACTATTGAAGTGGAAATGGATGGAGAAAGGGTGTTAATGTCAAAGGAAACTCAAGATGCATTGCAAAGAAGACCTGCATCTAGACATCCAATCTTGCCTCCTGTGGTGATTAGAGAACCTATTCAAGAAACTCAAGAAACTGCTCTACAGAAGAAATGGAGAGAAATGGAGGAACAAAACAAACTTGGGAAAGGTAAAGGGAAACTGCCTGAATCCATCTATAAAGGAACTACTTGGTCCAATGGTACTGAGTATGATCAAGAGGAAGCCAATGTCTTGATGGTGGATTACAGGGAGAGCACATTACACAACCATGACAGTAAGTTTAGCAGTTTGGTGGAAGAAGCAATGAATGCTCCTAGCAACCGTCCAACCAACACCACAAAACTGTTAAAGGAACAAATTACCAGTGTCAGTGTAATGGTGAATGATGAGAAAAGATGGGCTGTAAGTATTTATCTATCTTCTGGCATATCTTATTTCATCACAATGCAGCTATTGCAGAGTCTGCCAGCAAAGGTGTTGTGTGCTTTGAAGGGAAAGATCAGGGCAACTCAAACACCATTCAATGAAATATTGGATATGCAAATCCAGAACCTGATCATACAGAAGCTACCTGAAGTCTACTCAAATCCATCATGTGTTTTCTACAGATCTAAATCTAAGGATGGCATTAGAAGGAACAGCTACATGAATATTGGTGGCCCATCCAAAATGGAAACCAAGTCAATTCTGAAGGTACTAGATGGAATACTCAGTTCAAATGCCAATCCAGGAAGAGTTCATGCTGTTCAAGAAATCTACAAAATGCTGGTGTTGAGAGACAAGGCACTGGGAGCTAGAATAAAGGAGCTAATCACTAGAGCCAATTCCAAAAGAAATGATCAAGGTGGAAGCTGCTTCTATAACATTCCTCCCCATGATGATAATGATGATGATGATGATGAAGATGGTGAGGATGGAGGTGGTGAAGCTTCTGGAAATGCTGGAAATGCTGGTGGAAGTAATTCTGGGAATACTGGTATTCAATCTCAGAATGAAGGCAATGAAGAAACTCTTAGCCAGGAAAAGAAAGATGCTGGTGCAACAGATGAAGAGGAGTCAAGAATACTGGAAGCTTTGGAGGCAAGCATTCTTAGATGTGCTATTGACTGCATAAATGCTGAAAAAGATGCTGTCATCAAAGGTACTGTCGACAAGGATACTGTCATAGAAGATGCTGTCTTGAAAGATGCTGTCGACAGAGGTACTGTCAAAGAAGGTTCTGTCAAGGATGAAACCAAAGCTGCTGTCAAGCCCAAGAGACTGAAAGCTAATGCTAAGGCATGGTTTTCTAGACAGAAACCTGCAGGAAAGCACAAATACTCAGGAAAGGAAAAGGCCACTGGATTTGGCAGAAATCTAAGGAAGCCAATTCAATCAATTCCTCCCAACAGTCTTAAGATTCAACAAATGAAATCAAAAGAAATTAAGAGTGTTGAGGTTAAGCTGGATGCAAATCAAGAGGCCACTGAGTATATTCTGTGGTGGGAAGAATCAAGGTCTGCCAAGATTGACAAGGACTTCAATCTGGTAGCCACATCAACCAAGAACAGCACATCAACCATAGATAAAAGAAGAATTGATTTCTTCTACCTGGAAAGAATGGTAGAGTTGCTGGAGAGCTATGATAATGTTTCAGAGGCTGTCATGGAACATGTTCTAAAATATCAGGCAGATAGGGATGCTGAATTTTATCAGAAATTTGGCTATAACTTTGCAGATTTTGATGATGCTGATATTCTTACTGATCTCCCAGCCTCTCCTATACCATACCACTGGTACTATGAGTTTGATGACTTACCCACAGAAGAAGGGCAAGCCCAACCAACTCAGGAAGGGCAACCCAAGCCAAGCAAAGGACCTGAATCTTCTGCATATTCTCAAGCTCAGACAGAACTTGATAAGAAGGAAGCTGAATTACTAGAAATTCACAAGGCCTCTAACAAGGCAGAAAGTGAAGCTCCAAATTATCAACCATATATGCTGGAAAATCCCCTAAGAGTCAAGTTCCTAAAAGAAGAAATCTATGTTTGCAGCTTGCATAAGCTTAAAACATCCACTCTGAAGGATTTACAGTATATGGTAGCTGGTTCAATTCACCCCTTGGAACAGATTTGTTCTTATGAGATAGAGAAGTTATTGGAAGGGAGAAAAGGAGAGGACTCAAAGCTGGACAAGCAAAGAAGGAAGTCTCTCAATGCTTATCCTGGAAGAAGATTCAAGCTCATTAATGAAGAACTTCATTTCAGAACTTATCCATATGATATAGAGCAATGGCTGAATCTCAGGGATGTTAGCTCTCTCATATCTCCTTCCATAAAGAAGATCATTGATGAAGTAGAGGATGATGCAGTGTCTGCTGCTGAAATTTCTCTTGTAGAAAGTCTAAGAAGCTGCTTGGCAGAAGCTCTCAAAAGAGAGGATGCAGCAAGACAGAAGAGGAAATCTCAAGCTAAGTGAAAATTCTTGAATTCTGATCTTGTTAGTTAAGTTGTCAGCACATATTGTAAATTTGCTGTTATTTTCCATAAAAACAAATTGGGGGAGATTGTTGGGATTTATGGGTGATAGCATAGAAACAACTTAACTTTGATTGTACTTAATTTTTTTTTAAATTAAGTAGAACATACTGTCATAGCCAAAGTATGTTCTTGTAATCAGTATGTAATGTTATTCTAGTTGTATTATTTGAAAGAAGTTCACTTGTGTGTTCAAGCCTCAAAGAATGCTTTTTGGATGACAACATGAATAAAGGTTACTGTCCTAAAGCTGTGACAGTAAGATTACAAGAAGACAGAATGTTGCAAGTCACGACAGCATATTCACTCTGACAGCAACATTGGCGGAAGACTACGCGACAGCAACTATTGCCCTCGACAGCAAGTTTGGGATCCTCGACAGCACTCTATGCGGAGAACTCATACTGTCACCAAAAGATCATTCCTGTGACAGCAAGCTTTGCGGCAAAAGTAACTGTCTCAATAAAGATCCTTATGCTAGGTATCTTTCTCAGTCAAATCCCGTGACAGTTTAAATGTTCAAGAAACAGGCGTGATGCAGCATCCCTAAGCTGCACCAAGTCTGCAAGACTACGACAGAAGCTTCAAGGCACTACAAATCAAAAGCGAATCAATTCAAGAGCAAGGTCAAGTCTTTATCTGCTGAATTGGTTTAGCTGGAAATAGAATGAATCTAGGTTGCTTTCTTTGTAATGTATATCTGACATGTTAGCAATTTAGGAAAGTCACATGGGTAAGACAATCTGTAAGAAGCTGCCACTTGACAGTGACAGCAGCTTTACAAATCCGTGACTGATAGTGATAGGGTTAGTCATATACCTACTATCAACTCATTCTAGAAAAGTAACGTAGAGAAGCAAGTGTCTAAGAAGAAGAAAACCCGAAGCTCGAGATCTTTTTCTTGAGGTTGTAGCAACACTTTGCAAAATAAATAAAACATTTATTTTGTGAATCTTGTTCTTACTAAATACTGTTCGTGATTGCATATATTGCTGATAACGTTTAATCTTGATTTTAGTTGTTGAAATTTAGATTGAATTTTATCAGTATTGCATTCATCCCCCCCCTTCTGCAATACACAAGGACTAACAGGCTTCCACTCTTTTGGAAGAGCTCTAAGAAATTTGAGGTTTGAATCCTTGGTTTGGTAGACCCTCCCATACAACTTTAATCCATTCAAAAGCTTTTGAAACCTACTAAATGTGTCATTTAGGGTTTCACCATCTTTAAAGTGAAAGTGCTCATATTGTTGTAGGAGTTGCATTTTGTTCTCCCTTACTTGCTCAGTTCCTTCACAGAGTGTTCTAACAGTGTCCCATACTTCTTTAGCAGTTGTGCAGTTGATAACATTGTCAAACATCTCTTGCTCCAAGCCATTGAACAAAATGTTCATGGTTCTTTTATCTTTATGGACTTCTGCAATATCTTCAACAGTTTATTCTGAGACAGGCTTTGGAATTTCCACATCTTCAGCATCATCTGGCAATCCAACTCTAGATGCAAACTTTATGGGAACGTGTGGACCTTTCTCAATGCAGTCTACATATCTCTCATCCATAGACATGAGATGTAGATGCATTTTTACTTTCCAGTGAAAGTAATTATCCTTATCTAGAACTGGTATCTTTACACCTGCATCCTTCTTCACCATGGTTTTTGTTTTGGCCTTGATATTTAAACTCCTTGTATGTTAGGAGCTCACTTTGATACCAATTGTTAATCCCAAATGACCTAACAGAATTGTAGAAGGGGGGGGGGGGGGTTGAATACAATTCTAGATATTTTTAAACATAAAACAACTTTTAAATAACTTGACAGAGAAAATAAAAACACAAGCAAATATAAAATTTCAGTTGGATGTTTTGAGGATCCAATTGAGATGTTTTTATTGTGGGAATAATCTGTGTTATAAACGTAGCACAACTGCTCAGTTACAAATGTAGAGTGAGAGTGCTCTTCAAAGAAAGCTAATACAAAATTATTCTATCTCACTTCTCTTCTATTAAATGAACTGCTACACTTGGTTATATATCCCAAGTTTACAATGCTATTTTTGGCTACACTAAAAAGTACTAAAGGTAACCGCCAACAGCTTGCTTTTCATTCCTTTTGTCCAATGGTCCTTGGAGATCTTGTCTTTTGTCTTCATGCTTATTATGATCCCACTCAAGAACTTAATTGGTAATTGGAATGTTTCCTCATTCCCAGTGACCATTTTAATGGCTCCCAATGCAAAGTACACTTCTACATCACCTTTTGATCCGTCAGAAAACTGTCACTATCACTTTGTCAACTGTTCAGAAAAGTGATAGTAATCCGTTGACAGTAGTGAGATGTATTCCGTTGATAGCTTTATTCTTCAATCCGTTGATGGTACATTCTTCAATCCGTTGACAGTGTAATCTCCAATCCGTTGACATGTCTTCACTTAGGCAAAATTACAAGGCACAATGTATTTACAATTAACCAACCTATTTTGCCTATCTAATACTTAGTCAACATGACTTAGATAACCTATCTAATACCTACATTAATTGTTTATCAACTAGTGAAGTATTGTACAGTGCAATTGCTACATTACTCATTCCGTTGATGAGACTCATTCCGTTGATGAGCTACCTGTCAACGGATGCTGCAAAGCATACCAATTCGTTGACAGCTACAAAATTGACTTGATACAAAATCTACTAAGTGTTTTTATAATTATCATCAAGAACAACATATTCCTAACAATCTCCCCCAATTTATGACTGATAGAATAACAACCATAAATCAAGAGCCTTGATGATAACAAAAACACTTAAAAAAATTACAAATTACAAAAGTAGAAATTGTATTGAGCTTCATGATACTTTAAAAATTTATTGAAAGCAAAGTAGAAGTTCTTACAACACAGGTGCACAGAGTTGCTCCTCTAGCCTGAGCAGATTTACCATCTTTGTCTCTGTGGCCTTGTTTTCTTCCCCTTCTTAGCATTGTTCTCCTCAATTTGAGCTTGGAGCCTCCTGTAGAAAATCTTCTCTTCTTCATCTTGTTCACCCAACTTGGATTGCATAAATCTCAGAGTTTCATTTGATGCCTTTTCCAATTGGTCCTCTATTATGAAGAATCTCCTACAGTTGTCCTTGTCTCTGAATTCCATCATCCAAAAGGGTTGGAGATGAATTTTCTTTTCTATTTGAGGGACCTTTAAAACCCTGGGAAGTGCATTAGGCTTGTTCCAGCTAGCTTTTATCTGACAAATCTTGGAGACAACCTCAGACTTAGCAGTTTTGGTGAACCCAAAACCTTTCTTTAAGCACTTGAACACCACTAGCAATGTCTGATAATCCTCTCCTAGAATTCTGTGTAGAGGCCAAATATGTTCCCTTCCACCCTTGTAGACAAACACTAATCTCTCTGGTAGTTTATGAGTAGCTCCTATTCCTCTCACTTCCACCAAGTCATCAAGATATAGTTTTAAGTCTGAGTCCTCCCTTATATCTGCAATCTAGATAAAGTCCTCTGGGTTTGTAGGTGGTTTTTCAACCTGTGGCCTTCTCACAAAAACTGGTTTAGCCTTAGTAGCCCTCTGCTTTAATTTCTTCTTTGATTCCAGTTCAACCAGAAATTTGGTAAAATTAGCTTCATCAAACTCAAATGGCTCTTCCTTTGGCTCAATTGGTTGGTCATGAAAATTGACTAGATGTTTAGGGTCATAAGCTAATTTTACTCCAATACCTGGATCAGAAAAAGTTGAAGGCACAAGTGTTACAAGTGTATCTGTTACAGTGCTTTGAGAATCATCCTTATCAAAAGCCAAGTTTCTTTTAGCTCTTGTTTTAGGTTGCCTTGTACTTTTTCTTTTTCCTCTTGCTTGCTCAGCTTCAGCTCTAGCTCTTTCTTCTTGCAATCTTTCCTCTTCATCTAGAGCTTGGGCAACTGCAAGGGCTTGCATGTCTGCCCTAGCTGATTCCTCAGCTTTAGCTTCAGCAAAATTTGGGTGACCAGCCCAAACACAGATCTCTTGCCCATTCCTGTAGACTATTGCTCTTTGATTCCTAATCTCAGGTTTATTGCTTTCCTTGTATTTTATAATAAGTTCACTCAGAACCTTGAGCTCATCTGGAAATGGAGGAGGATAGAAGGTCCTAGCAATATTCTTGCCCTTTGATTTAGCTGGGGATTTTGGAGATAAGCATCTTGGAAAAGTAGTTGAGTCCACATCTCTAATACATGAAGTTTGTCCCTTTTCTTTCCTTGGACCAGGAATCACTCCATGTAGAAGAGGCTTTAGATCATATGAGAATTTAATCTGTGGCTCCAAATCCGTTGACACTAAGACCATAACATTCATTGATGATGGCTCATCCGTTGACACTATAATTCTGAGATCCGTTGATGTAGAAGTAGCTTGATCCGTTGATGGATGTTTATTTCTTGTATTTTCAGCTATCTTCTTAGCCCGTGCATCAATATCCTTCATTTGCTCTTTTATCTGTTCGGCAAGATGTAGTCTCAGAGATGCACGTTGAATCAGGTCAATTCCATCCAATTTATCTTTTGTAAACTCCCTCATAGCTAGTGGCTCCTATGGTAAAGAAATGGCTGGGAACATAACTTTTGTGACTTGAATATTAAGCTCCTTTGATTTCTCCCCCTTTTTGTTATCATCAAGAGTGATGAGAGGGAGACCTTGAGCTACCACTAGCTGAGTCAATAATTGAGTTTGCTTCTCCTGTGCTTGCTGCATATGAGTTAATGTGGCTTCCACTTTGTCCACCCTATCAGTAAGGGTTTTCAAAGTGGTTGCCACCTCATGATCCCTTCTGAAGAATCTGTCCATTTTGGTCACAGTGAGAAGAGGAAGTCTTTCATCAAACCTCCTATCAGTGGAGTCCCTGAAGCTTGCAATTGTGTCCTTGATTTCCCTGGCCTCAATCCTTGTCTGTAGCATTTGGAGCCTCTGGATCTCTAGAGAGTCCAAAATTGCCTTGTAGAATTTCTTTTCATTTTGAGGTGCAGACTCATGAGCCAAGTAAGCTTCATTATACTGCCTTGTGATTGCAGTATCCAAACTATGATATCCAAGTGAATCTTGATAAAGCCATCTGGGCTTAGGAGGCATTACAGATGTCCCAGTCTGTGTAGTAGTAGCCACCCCTTGTAGATCAGCACCAAGACTATCATCATCACTTGAATAATCAGCAAACTGATCACTTCCACCAGCTCCTGGAGACAAATTGGAAAGTGCATCCTTGGCCCTCATCATGGATGCGGTTGTATGAATTAGATTTAATGTCCTTTCTGCCTCCATATTGCCCTGTTGAGCCATGATTTGATATGCTGGCACAGGGTGAGTAAAGGTTTCAGGATCCAGAGAAATGCTATCCAGAGTTTGTTGATAATGCTCTTGGAAAGACAATTCTCTTTCTCCCTCACTAACCTCCATTAACTCACTTGCAATGGCTAGTTCCTTCCTTATAGCTCCTGTAGTCCCTTCTCTCTCTCCACTATTTTCTTGCATCATGGGCTCCCTATGGCTCACACCTCTTACACCCTCACCTTCACCTACTAAGGTGGAACTCTCAATCTCTCCTTTTGTCTGGCTGGAAGAAATAGCCAGACTCTCACTCTCATTCTCTCCTTTTGCCTGGCTGTAAGCCAGCCTCTCAGAATCACTCCCTTTCAATCCTAGAAGTGTTTCAACTACCACTAGGTCATCTGCACTAGTTGTGTGAACAACTAGATTTTCAATAATTGGTGCAGAATGAGCTATCAACGGAATGGTAGTTTGAACTATCAATGGAATGGATTCCGTTGATGGAGAAACACTTGTCAACGGAAGAGATAATTCCGTTGATGAAGTTAATAAAGGAGTTTGAGAAATTAAAATTACAGTAGAATCTGTGGTGATTGATTTTAAAGATGGTTCCACAGATCCTCTTGTAGTTTGAGAAAAGAATGATTGGTGGCCCAACAAATCACTTAAAAAGTGATGACCACCAATTTCAGAGTGGGGCTTCTCCAAGAATAGAGATGGAGAATCAGGAATAGATGAATGGATCATATCCACATCTAATGAGTGTGAAGGAGAATTTTGTGGAGTTGTCTCAATATTAATATTGAGGGAGTGGGACTGTAACCCCAGAGTAATAATTGAGGCTACATCAAACTGAATTTGAGAAACTGGAATTGTTGTTTCCAGTGTGTGTGCACCCTGTGTGACTTGGGATTTCTGTTTCACCCTTCTTTGGTAGTGGGCAATAGATTTTTGGGGGCTAGATGTGTCCCTTACCCTTTTGGTGTGTGCTCTTGGAGGAGAACATGTTTCAATAACTACACCCTTTTGAGAGGATGTAGTTAGACTTGAGCTAAAATCCTTTTTACTCATTGTGCCTTATTGGGAAGACACAATGGGGCTAGGCTGGGCAACACTCACCTCTCCCACCTTATTCTTAGGGTTTCTTTGATGTTCACCCCTTCCCTCACCACTCACTACACCTCCTTCACTCCCCTTTGGTTGTGTAGTGGATTTTACAACAGGTGCCTTTTGAGAAACACCTGAGGTTGGCTTGGTAGTCTTAGACTTCTTGGATTTTGGTCTACTTGCAGGGGCAGGAGCCTGTTGGGTCACAGCTACAGACTCCATTGCAACAACAGTGGTTACAGAAGTAGAGATTGAAGTAACATTTAAATTAGAAGAGTTAGAAGTTGTTACCTCAATAACTAGCAAGTACACCACTGGGACATCACCATTGTGATTGAGCCTCAGGATGTCTGTCATAACCCTCTTCTCTTGGACAAAACAAGCAAACTGGGAATTTGGGTTAGAGATAACCAATGGTGTTGGACTAACATGGTTAGCCAACATCATTAGAAATCTAGCATAATAAACATTATTCTTCCTATTTGTCTTGTCACCCAACTTAGCACCAAGTTCATACATAAGTTGGGTGCTAAAATTATAATATTTATCAGTTAGGAGCATGGCAAATAGAATCAGGATAGAGTTACTTAAAGCATCAAAGTTACTAATTTTGCCAGAAAACACTTTAATGAAAGCATCTGCTAAGTAACTATATTCTTTTACCAAACCTCTCCTAGTTATCTTACCCAAATTAGCAGTTGATAAAGAGTAATTAATGGAATTAAGCATGTTAACCATTTCAGCATGTGAAGGCAAAGCTAAACAGTTATTCTCAGGAATGTGAAGACATGCTTGCATAATATCAGAACTGACAGTATACTCTTTACCTTTAAGTGTGAATTGCAGTGTGCAGTCTGTTTCATTGAATTCACAGGAGGTCCAAATCTCCTCAATGATTTCATGGTAGAGTGGAGTGGAGTGAAACGTAGCATAACTGAGCTTGCAGTTCACCAAGAAATCCATCATCTTGTGAAAGATTTCGTTCGAGCTTTCCTTGACAACAAATGGTATGGAGTTGTTCTTCTCATAAATGAATCCTCCAACAAACATAAGTTTAACTATGGGCGCCATTGTTGAGTTGAATTGAGTTCGAACTATGTTTTGCTTTGAGAGAGAAGAAGTGAGAAAGCCTTTGGAAATTCGGAGAGTAAGATAAAAATGAATTAAAGAAAGCAAAAATGCTTAAATACTCCCCCAAAATTTTCCAAAAAATAAGTCCAATAATAATTGTAAATTACTGGATGGGCTTAAAAATTGACCGTTACAATTAAAATATGACCATGATTTATACTTACAGGGGTGTATGCATAGATCGTGGTAAAAAGTAGTGCAAATCAAAGGTTTAGATTAAGAGCGCTATATCAACGGATTAGAATTGGGCGTATGAGATCCAGCTTATTCCGTTGATAAAACTACATTCCGTTGACATAAAAGTTGTCAACGGAATACCAAGAAAAATGCTAAGACTGTCAACGGATTAAGACAATCGTTGACATAGTAATTTTGACTTAGACAAAATTTCACTTTTCTGAGAAAATTAATTCACAGAAAATCATAGCAAATTTCTGGCTGCAAATTTTTAACTTGCAAAAATCTCATAAATAATTAAGAGAAATTTAGCATACCTAGATCACTTACTAATCTTGAGAATGTTGATTCATCAAGTGGCTTGGTAAAGATGTTTGCAAGTTGTTGTTCACTTGGAACAAAATGTAACTCCACAGTACCATTCATAACATGTTCTCTAATGAAATGGTACTTGATGTCAATGTGCTTGGTCCTTGAATGCTGCACTGGATTATCAGTAATGGCAATGGCACTAATGTTGTCACAGAAAATAGGAATTTTCTCAACTCTTAATCCATAATCAAGTAGTTGATTTTTCATCCATAAAATCTGTGCACAACAACTTCCAGCTGCAATGTACTCAGCCTCAGCTGTGGAGGTAGAAACTGAGTTTTGTTTCTTGCTAAACCATGATACAAGCTTATTTCCTAGGAATTGACAGGTGCCAGTTGTGCTTTTCCTGTCAATTTTACATCCTGCATAATCTGCATCTGAATAACCAATTAGTTCAAAGCTAGATTCTCTAGGATACCAAATGCCAAGGTTTGGTGTTCCTTTGAGATATCTGAAAATTCTTTTAATAGCAACTAAATGGGATTCCCTAAGATCAGCTTGAAATCTAGCACATAGACATGTAGCAAACATAATATCAGGTCTACTAGCTGTTAAATATAAAAGTGAGCCTACCATGCCTCTGTAACTTGAAATGTCCACAGATTTTTCCTTAGTATTCAATTCAAGTTTAGTAGCAGTAGGCATGAGAGTTTTGGCAGGAGAGCAATCCATTAAGTTAAATTTCTTTAACAAATCATGAATGTACTTTGTTTGACTAATGAAAATGCCTTCATTATCTTGTTTCACTTGAAGACCAAGGAAATAAGTTAATTCTCCCATCATGCTCATTTCATATTTACTTTGCATAAGCTTGGCAAACTTTTGACAAAGTTTTTCATCTGTAGACCCAAAAATTAGGTCATCTACATAAATTTGAACAAGTATAGTAGAGCCATTCACAATTCTATGAAAAAGAGTTTTATCTACAGTACCTCTAGTGAAGTGATTCTCAAGAAGGAACTGTGAAAGTGTGTCATACCAGGCTCTAGGTGCTTGTTTCAAACCATAGAGTGCTTTGAGGAGAAAGTACACATACTCTCAAAGATCATCATCTTCAAAACCAGGAGGTTGACTCACATACACCTCCTCTTCCAATTCCCCATTCAGAAAAGCACTCTTCACATCCATTTGATAGACCTTAAAATTGGCATGGGCTGCATAGGCTAGGAAAATTCTTATTGCTTCTAGTCTTGCAACAGGAGCAAAGGTTTCATCAAAATCAATTCCCTCTTCCTGTGAGTAGCCTTTAGCAACCAATCTAGATTTGTTCCTTGTGACTATGCCATTTTCATCCATCTTGTTTTTGAACACCCATTTTGTGCCTATAACACTCCTGTTTTTAGGCCTGGGCACCAGCTTCCAAACTTTGTTTCTCTCAAATTGGTTTAGCTCTTCTTGCATAGCTAAAACCCAATCTGGATCTAAAAGAGCTTCCTCAACTTTCTTTGGCTCATCTTGAGACAGAAAGCTACTATATAGACATTCATCTTGAGTTGCTCTTCTAGTTTGGACTTTTAAAGAAACATCACCTATGATGAGTTCAAAGGGATGATCTTTAGTCCATTTCCTTGAGGGAGGTAGATTAGCTCTAGAAGATGTAGCTTCATGATCATGATTGCCTTGATTAGATGTTTGTCCTTGAGAAACTCCCCCTGAGTTTGTTGTCCCTAAGTGATCACTCCTAGCTTCATGATCATGATTGCCTTGATTAAATGTCTGCTAGCAGCTATTTTTCTTAATCTTAATGCAACAATTTCATCTTCACTATTGCTTTCATCTGTGCTAGACACAACAACTTTAGGTTGTTTCTCAATAGCCTTAACATGATTCACTTGATCTCCTTCCTCATTCTCAAAAGAAAGACTTTCATGGAAACCTTCATCACAGAGACCTTGAATTTTGAGATCATCAAAAACAACATGTACTGATTCCATAACAATGTTGGTTATGAGATTATAGACTCTGTAAGCTTTCCCTGCTGCATATCCCACAAATATTGCTTCATCTGCCTTTGCTTCAAATTTCCCCAAATGCTCAGCTTGATTTCTCAGAACAAAGCACTTGCATCCAAAGACATGAAGAAAATCCAATAGTGGCTTCTTTTTTTTGAGTAGTTGATAAGGGGTCATTCCCTTGGCTTGATTAATCAAAGAAATATTTTGAGTGAAGCAAGCTGTGTTAACTGCCTCATTCCAAAAATAAGTTGGTAACTTTGATTCATCTAGCATTGTCCTTGCAGCTTCAATGAGTGTTCTGTTTTTTCTTTCAACTACACCATTTTGCGGTGGTGTTCTTGCAGCTGAAAATTCATGCAAAATACCATTTTCTTCACAGAACATCTTCGTAGTTGAATTCTTGAACTCTGTCCCATTGTCACTCCTAATCCTTCTTACTTTGAAATCAGGATGATTGTTTACTATCTTGATGTGATTGATAATGATTTCACTTGCCTCATCTTTGGAGTGCAAAAAGAAAGTCCATGTAAATCTAGAAAAATCATCAACAATCACAAGACAGTATTTCTTCTTTGAGATAGACATGACATTGACAGGGCCAAATAGATCCATATGAAGCAACTCAAGTTGTTGAACAATTGATGACTCTGTATCTTGCTTTTTTATGATGCCTTCTTTTGTTTCCCTTTTTGACAGGCATCACACAAACCATCCTTGGAGAATTCCACCTGTGGAATTCCTCTTGCAAGATCTTTCCTCACCAAGTCATTCATAACCTTGAAATTCAAATGAGATAATTTCTTGTGCCATAGCCAACTTTCATCCTTGCTTGCCTTGCTGAAAAGACAAGTGATGGTGTCTGGACTTGTGCTACTAAAGTCAGCAATGTACACATTCCCTCTTCTGAATCCAGTCATTACCACATTGTTGTCTCCACCTTTAGAAACAACACAGGCTTCTCTTGAAAAAGTAACTAAAAATCCTTTGTCACAAAGTTGGCTGATACTAAGCAAATTGTGATTTAGACCATCCACCAATGCAACCTCATCAATGATGACATTTTCTCTTGAAATCAAGCCATATCCCTTAGTGTAGCCTTTGCTGTCATCTCCAAAAGCAATACAAGGGCCAACTTTTTCCTGGAACTCTGTGAGCAGGGTAGAATCACCAGTCATGTGTCTTGAACAACCACTATCCAAGTAACAAAGATTCCTTTTGTCTCCCTACACACAATAAAACCAAATCAAGTTTATTTTGGTACCCAAGTTTCCTTGGGTCCTGTTTTGTTAGCCTTTAATTTTCTCTTCACATCATTTTTCACCTTGGGCTCAGATTGAGTTAAATCAACCTTTACCTTTGGTGTTGATTTCTGAGGGTTGCTCACATTTTCATTCATAGCATGCATATTTGGAGGAACACACATGTTATTCACATTCCATGACATTTGTGGCACATTAAACATATTCATGTATGGATTAGGCACAAATGGCATGTTAGCATATGGATTTTGAAATTGTGCATATGGAGCAAACATATTAGGCATAACAGGCATTGCAGGCATAGAGGCATTCATTGCAGGCTAAGGCATTTTCACATTAGTGGGCTTCTTAACAGATTTGCAATTAGCAGATAAATGACTAACATTGCCACAATTGACACATGTTTTTCTAGGAGCATACTTATCAATTGTGTAATTGTTATGTTTTTTAATCCCTACTTTGCCATTTCTGTTATTCTTTTTATTGCCCTTAACCTCAACTTGAATTTTCTCTAACTTGTCTTTCAATTGCTTGTTAGACAAGTGACCTACATTAGCTCTCTCAACAGGCTTCTCAACTTTCTTTGATTTACTAGACTCACTTTGAACAAAGTTCTTGGTGACATGACCATACTTGTTATTAAGTCTATTGAGTTTTTCTTTCTTTTCCTCTGTCAACGGAACAACATGATCCATTGATGGTTCATCTGTCAACGGAAGCTTGCATTCCGTTGACGCATCAACCTTCAACGAATGATCATTGTTGTTTGTTGACTCTAATTCTGATTCTAAGGTTTCAACAGCATACCCTAGCTTGTCTTTGTTCTTTTTCCATGATTGCTCACAGAAAGATTCCATACCTTGAACATTAATGATGTTGCTAGCAACATTCCTGGAATCTTTCCAATTTGCAATCAATCTCTTTTCTATTTCTAGTTGTGTTTTAAGAATCTCTTCCCTTTTTAACACTTTCTCAAGTTCCAGCTTAGCATCCCTACTAACACACCTCATTTTCTCAAACTCAATGAGCTGTGCTTCCAACATGGCATTTCTATCACTTAAGAACAAATTAGTCTCTTTAATTCTTGAGTTCTCTTTGGTAAGTGATATAAGAATAACACACAAATTATACAATACAGTAGACATCTCATTAATTATACTATTGCATTCCTCTTTAGAAAGCTCAGAAAGATTAGTAATTGTTACCTGGTAGCTAGAGGAACTTGCTTCCTGCTCATGATTGTTAGCCATTAGAGCCAAGTTGACATACTCAACATCATCATCTGAATCTTCACCATTACCAGCCCAATCATACTCCTGAGACATGAAAGCCTTTTCTTTTTGCTTGAGAAGTTCAAAGTATTTCTTTTTATAATCAACAGGCTCAATTTTCCTGTTGCCCTTCTCAGCTCTAGGCTTTCTGCAATCTCCAGCAAAGTGACCAATCATTCCACAGTTGAAACATTTAGACTTAGACTTTTCAACCCAATTAGTTTTGCTAGGTTGAAAGTCTCTCCTTGGTGGCCTTGCTTCTGAGTTTCTCTTGAATTTAAACTTAGAAAATTTTCTTGAAAGAAAAGCAATGTGCTCATCAATCTCATCTAAGTCATCCAAGTTGGTTGGTTCTTCTTCTTCTTCTGTCATCGTGCCTTTACCCTTGCTAACAACACTCCTACAACTAGCTCGACTAGTTGTGGCTCTTGCAGCTTCTTCATTGTCATCTTCCAGTTGGTTCACAGATGCAATCAATGCAATAGATCCACCTTTCTTTTGCACCTTCTCAATTTCTTCATCTTGCTCCATTTCCAGCTCATATGTCTTTAAAGTTCCATAAAGCCTTTCAAGAGTATAGTCTTTGTACTCTTGAGTGTTTCTCAGAAAAACAGTCATATGCTTCCACTCTTTTGGAAGAGCTCTAAGAAATTTGAGATTTGAATCCTTGGTTTGGTAGACCCTCCCATACAACTTTAATCCATTCAAAAGCTTTTGAAACCTACTAAATGTGTCATTTAGGGTTTCACCAGCTTTAAAGTGAAAGTGCTCATATTGTTGTATGAGGAGTTGCATTTTGTTCTCCCTTACTTGCTCAGTTCCTTCACAGAGTGTTCTAACAGTGTCCCATACTTCTTTAGCAGTTGTACAGTTGATAACATTGTCAAACATCTCTTGCTCCAAGCCATTGAACAAAATGTTCATGGTTCTTTTATCTTTATGGACTTCTGCAATATCTTCAACAGTCCATTCTGAGACAGGCTTTGGAATTTCCACATCTTCAGCATCATCTGGCAATCCAACTCTAGATGCAAACTTCATGGGAATGTGTGGACCTTTCTCAATGCAGTCTACATATCTCTCATCCATAGACATGAGATGTAGATGCATTTTTACTTTCCAGTGAAAGTAATTGTCCTTATCTAGAACTGGTATCTTTACACCTGCATCCTTCTTCACCATGGTTTCTGTTTAGGCCTTGATCTTTAAACTCCTTGTATGTTACGAGATTGCTCTGATACCAATTGTTAATTCCAAATGACCTAACAGAATTGTAGAAGGGGGGGGGGGGGGGTTGAATACAATTCTAGATATTTTTAAACATAAAACAACTTTTAAATAACTTGACAGAGAAAATAAAAACACAAGCAAATATAAAATTTCAGTTGGATGTTTTGAGGATCCAACTGAGATGTTTTTATTGTGGGAATAATCTGTGTTACAAACGTAGCACAGCTGCTCAGTTACAAATGTAAAGTGATAGTGCTCTTCAAAGAAAGCTAATACAAAGTTATTCTATCTCACTTCTCTTCTATTAAATGAACTTCTACACTTGGTTATATATATCCCAAGTTTACAATGCTATTTTTGGCTACACTAAAAAGTACTAAAGGTAACCGCCAACAGCTTGCTTTTCATTCCTTTTGTCCAATGGTCCTTGGAGATCTTGTCTTTTGTCTTCATGCTTATTATGATCCCACTCAAGAACTTAATTGGTAATTGGAATGTTTCCTCATTCCCAGTGACCATTTTAATGGCTCCCAATGCAAAGTACACTTCTACATCACCTTTTGATCCGTCAGAAAACTGTCACTATCACTTTGTCAACTGTTCAGAAAAGTGATAGTAATCCATTGATAGTAGTGAGATGTATTCCGTTGATAGCTTTATTCTTCAATCCGTTGATGGTACATTCTTCAATCCGTTGAGAGTGTAATCTCCAATCCGTTGACATGTCTTCACTTAGGCAAAATTACAAGGCACAATATATTTACAATTAACCAACCTATTTTGCCTATCTAATACTTAGTCAACATGACTTAGAAAACCTATCTAATACCTACAACAATTGTTTATCAACTAGTGAAGTATTGTACAGTGCAATTGTTACATTACTCATTCCGTTGATGAGCTACCTGTCAACGGATGCTGCAAAGCATACCATTCCGTTGACAGCTACAAAATTGACTTAACACAAAATCTACTAAGTGTTTTTATAATTATCATCAAGAACAACATATTCCTACCAGATCACTTAAGAGTTCTTGATAGAACCTCAAATGCCAAAGTTCAAATTCTGAGAAGTGACAATGGTACTGAGTTCAGAAATGCCACACTTGGCAATTTCTGCAAAGATGAAGGAATTGTGCAACAATTTTCTGCTGCAAGGACACCACAGCAGAATGGAGTTGTAGAAAGGAAAAACAGAACTCTCATTAAAGCTGCCAGAACTATGCTTCATGATGCAAAGTTACCTACATACTTCTGGGCAGAAGCCATCAACACAGCTTGCTACACACATAACAGAACCTTGATCAATAAGACTCATGGGAACACTCCTTACTATTTGCTGAATGAAAAGAAACCTACTGTCAAGTACTTTAATGTGTTTGGAAGCAAATGTTTCATGATGAAAGATAGCCATGAAAAGAAAGGGAAATTTGACACCAAAGCTTATGAAGGTATTTTCATGGGTTATGCTCTAGAAAGGACTGCTTACAGAGTCTATCTCTTGGAACACAGGATTATAGATGAAAGTGTGAATGTCACATTTGATGAAACCAAGTTTCCTGGACTGCATGAAGAAGGTCAAATGCAGATTCTCAGATTTGAGAATCAAGGGTACTTGGAGGAAGAAGAAATTGTTGATGAAGAACCTACCTATACTCAAACTGTTGATCTTGAAAAAGATGCTGTCATTGAAAGTAACGCCAATTAAACTCCAGCTCAGTCACATGCAATTTCAGGAAATATTCAAAATGATGGTGACTCTGGAGATATTGAAGAAAATGGTGGAGACAATTGCCCTGGTGAAGACTCAGTTCCTCAAACTGAGGCTACTGTTTCTGTTCAAACAAGAAGCTTGCCTAGAACCACAAGGTGGAACAAGGATCACACAAATGATCTTATTATTGGAGATCCTTCTTCTGGGGTGAGAACCAGGAACAATATTTCTGCTGACAGCATGTTTTCTTGTTTCCTGTCTCAAGTGGAGCCAAAAGCAATTGATGAAGCATTGTTGGATTCTGATTGGGTGATTGCTATGCAAGAGGAACTCAACCAGTTTGAAAGAAACAATGTATGGAAATTGGTTCCAAGACCAAAGGGAAAGTCAGTTATTGAGACAGAGTGGGTTTTCAGAAACAAATTGGATGAAAATGGAAATGTGACAAGAAACAAAGCAAGGCTAGTAGCTAAAGGTTACTGTCAACAGGAAGGAATAGACTATGATGAGACATTTGCACATGTTGCCAGACTTGAGGCTATTAGGATTTTCCTAGCCTTTGCTGCACACTGTAATTTCAAGGTGTTCCAAATGGATGTCAAAAGTGCTTTTCTAAATGGAGAGTTAGATGAAGAAGTGTATGTTGAACAACCACCAGGTTTTGAAGATGCTGAAATGTATGATTTTGTGTACAAGCTGTTCAAGGCACTTTATGGATTGAAACAATCTCCTAGAGCCTGGTATGATACCTTCTCTGCCTTTCTATTGGAAAACCAGTTTACAAGAGGTGTAGTAGACAAGACTCTTTTCTACAAGCATCATGGCAAATACATCATTCTGGTTCAAATTTATGTTGATGATATCATCTTTGGTTCATCAAATGAGAAGTTGTGTGAAAAGTTTTCATCCCTAATGAGAAACAAGTACGAGATGAGCATGATGGGAGAACTGTCATTTTTCTTTGGTTTACAAGTTCTTCAGAAAGATGATGGAATCTTCATTTGTCAAGCAAAGTATGTCAAGGAACTTCTCAAGAAGTTCAACCTAGAAGATGCATCACCTGCAAAGACTCTCATCTCTACATCAACCAGTTTGGATTTAGACTCCAAAGGGAAGAAAGTGGACTCTAGTGCTTATAGAGGCATGGTTGGATCTCTTCTCTACCTAACTGCTAGGAGACCTGACATAATGTTTGCTACATGTCTATGTGCAAGGTTTCAGGCTGATCCAAAGGAGTCACACTTGGTAGTTATCAAGAGAATTTTTAGATATAAGGGCACTCCTAATCTAGGCCTTTGGTAACCTAAAAATACTGGATTTGAGCTAGTGGGGTATTCTGATTCAGACTATGCTGGATGTAGGATTGACAGAAAAAGTACAATTGGAAGCTGTCAATTTCTTGGTGGAAGATTGGTGTGTCATGGTTTAGTAAGAAGCAACATTCAGTGTCCACATCTACTGCAGAAGCTGAATACATTGCTGCTGGAAGTTGCTGTGCACAAATTCTGTGGATGAAGAATCAACTGTTGGATTATGGTCTAGTGTTAAATAATATCCCCATCTACTGTGACAACACTAGTGCCATAGCCATCTCAGAGAATCCTGTTCAACACTCTAGGACAATGCACATTGATATCAGACATCATTTCATAAGAGAGCATGTTGAAAGAGGAACTGTGAAGTTGATCTATGTCCCTACAGAGAAGCAACTTGCAGACATCTCAGAGAGCATCTTTTACCTAGTTTGCCTATAAATTGAACCTTAGGTAATATTAGTGAACCATTCAGAAAAGATAAAATGGAAAACAAAGTAGGAATTGAATACACGCCTAAGATCAGTACAGAGTCTCCATTTAAAGAAGAAGTTGAAAAATTGTTTGATGAGTTAGAGGATCTTCTCGATGAGGAGAATGAGAAAGAACTTGCTGCAAAAGCCATTGAAGAGGCTAAGTGGCAAGAACATGAGGAGGAGTTTCAAGCACTCCTCAAGGAAGAAGGAACCACAGAAGAAGAAGTTAGGGCAGAATTTCTAGAATTGATTAAGAAACCCTGTAATGAATAGTTGCATTAATCAATTGTAGTAATTTCCCCTTTCGTTTCCTTAATAAAATTATCAATTTCCTTCTGCATTTCTTTATTATTTGATGTGTGTCAGTTTTGTTAAGTTGATTAATCTAATGTGCCTGAACAATGAATCTGTCATCTATTGCATAATTGTGAATGGTATGTATTAAGTTAAGTACATTAATGACAACATTTTTTTAAAACTCATGACAGTTACTGTTTTTTTTACGCTACTATCATCAAGAAAAGAATTGTCACGGAACTTCATGACAGCTAGTTTCTTGACAACAGTAGATAACATACTGTCAAGAGCTTTAATAGATACTGTCATCAAAGTACTTAACGATGACAGTAAGTTTTTCGCGACAATGATACTGTCAAGACAAACCTACTGTCATCACCCAAATGTCATTGACAGTTTGTTTCAGCGCACAGGTTACTGTCAACATTAGTGGACCGTTACAATTGCAAATCCATCTTCCACGTTGACAGAAATTAAAGGGAGTAACCCATGTGGTGGTGTTATTGGGTATTAGCACGATTCCAAATATCCCCCTTTTCAGCTAAACGCTTGAACTACTCTTTATACATCAGTTAATCAGACAAAAGCAAACCTGACACAAAACAACCAAAAGCAAACAAACTTTCTGCTAAATTTCTCTCTCTACTCACTCAACATACTCATTTTCTCTTTCTTCACAACAATGGCACCAAAACAATCAATTTCTCAGACCAACTTTGCGGGCATCATCTCTCCAAATGATGCTAGTGAAGGGTTCAAAGGGCTTGTTTCCTTCATGAATAAGTCCTATCTTGGGTATGCAATTACCTCAACCCCTATCCTTGACCTAGATAGGATAGAGAACTTCTGGGAATCTGCTGTTGCTCAAAGTGATGGTGTCAACACAACCATTCAGTTCAAAATCAAGGAGCACAATTACATTCTCACTATCAAGGGCATCAATGCAGCTCTGGGAATTGTGCTAGAACAAGGAAAGACTTACACTGAGCTTGCTAATGATGAGACCCTGAAGAAGCTCTTCTTGCAAATTGGGTATTCTGGACCCATTCTTGAAGAGGAAACAACAAAGTGGTACCCTTCTGGTGAAATGGACAGGAAGTATCTAAGAAAGGAGTGGAGCATGGTCTTTGATGCAATGGTGAAGGTGTTCTCAACCAAGACCACTGGCTGGAATGGGATTCCCACCTACATCAAGAAGCTCACTCACTCTCTTGTTCATGGGTACAAAGTGGATGTTGGAAAGCTACTCATGGCACACATCAAGGCTGCCATAGGTAAGAAGGTAAACATCTATCCTCGCTTTCTAATGTTGTGTATTAATTCCTTGTGTGAGTTTGATGAAAATGCCCCTCATTTAGAGGTGTACAGTGTCTTGAAAAGAAACACACACACAACTCTCACATCACTGAATTTGAACGCACATATTCCACTATGCTTCACCAAACACATGGTTGATCAAGTGCCTAACCTTGATTTTCGATTGCCTTCTGGTTATGCCTTCTTCACTCTTGAGGATGAGGCTGGATTAGACCCAAATTCAGCTAACCCCCATTCTACCCTATACACTCAGCCTAGGTTCTCTAGACTTCCCAAAGTTCAGAAACAAGCCTTGCAAGAAACCAGAAAAAGACCCTTAGAAGCTGATGTTGGTGGTAGTGTTGAGAGTCTAGAGGGAGTTCATGTACCTAGTGCAGCAAATAAGGAAGGTAGTCAAACAGCCCATAGTGGTTCCTCTTGAGCCTAAGAAGAAGAGAGCTAAGAGGGCCAAAACCACTGTCAGCCACCTTGCAGTCTCCCAAAAGACTGTAGAGGTAAATAGAGAAATAAACTCCTCCGTAGATGTTCCTTCTCAACAAGGGCCATCTATTGAAATTGGCCTGTCTCCCAAGGCAACCTGTACAGAGTCTGCACCACCTCATGTTCCAACCCATGAGGAGCCTCCACTTGCAGAAACACACATGGAGTCAGGACACAGTGAGGATTTCACTTCCCCTATTGATGCTTCACAAGTTCCATCTGTGGAGCAGCCATCACTCTCTTCTCCACTTTCACCTTCTTCCTTCCCTAAACATTCATTTGTTTCTTCTCCACAACCTAGAGAGGGGGACAGTCCCAACCCTTCAGGTTTTGATCATCCATCTCCACTCACGGATGAGCCCCCATCTAGTGGTCCACAAGAACCCATTTCTCAAAGTGAGATGGACACCACTCCTTCAAACACTGAGAAAGAGCAAGGTACAACTCTACTAGAAAGTGAAACAGCCAGTACCTTGTTCAATCTCCAAGAAGCATCTTACCTTAGGGAAGATGTTGTCACAGCCTCAGTTGCTGTCAAAGACTCTGAGAATGTTGATGTCATAGATGACCCTGCTGTCAAGGACTTAGAAGAAGTTGCTGTCTCAATCAAACCTGATGTCCAAGTTGTAGTGGAACCTACTGTCAATCTTCCAACTGACAGTAAAATTTCTGGAAAGGCTACTGTCACCTCCTCACAACCCAATCTTGATGATGTCACTGTTGAGATGTCTCTGATGATGATGTGTCACTGTCTCAATTCTTAAAGGTACATTCTAAATCTTCTTCTACATTGCATGTCAGTACTGCTCATACCCATGCATCTAGGATGAGTGAGGGTGTGCAAAAGAAAAGGGAGATAAAAGAAAAGAGAGGTGATCATAAAAATGAGAGGCAGCCAAATGAGCTGGCAAAAGGTGAGGGACTTGAGCATGTCCAGAGTGAATTTGAGGGAGCCTTACATTTTCAGGCACTAGGCCTTGAGAGTTCTTTTGTGAGGAGTGATGAGATCACTCAGAAAAACACTGAGAGTGTGAGAACCCCTACAGCCTCCATGCCCCAGTCTTTTCCTTCACCCCGAAGAAGGTTAAGAACAGGTGGCTCCTCTACTGCACTCAAGTTGGAAGCTCTAGAGAACAGGTGTCTCTCCATGGAATCCAAAATTGACAACCTGTCTACCATGGTGGCCTCTGGCTTCTCCAGTATTCAGGAAGCCATTCAGGTTCTTTCTGCAAGTCTTGATGCTGCCAACTTACCTAAGGGGGAGAAAAGGGCAAGATCAGAATCACAAAGGGCAGAATCAGGAAGGTGTCTCCAAGCAGGGTGTTGCTCATGGGGAGCCTGTCTCAAAAAAGGATTCAAGGAGTGAGGGGGATCTTGCAGATAAGGAGAAAACAGTGCCTGCAAAGAGAAAAAGGGGATCAAAAGGAGTTTTAGGAAGTAAGGGGGAGCAAGAGCAAGAAGCTGAAAATCTCTTTGAATATGAGATGGCTGGAGAAACAATTCTTATGTCTAAAGAAGCCCTGGAAGCAATGCAAGGGAATGTTCCTTCCAAGAAACCAGTACTACCTCCTGTGACAATAAGAGAGCCACCTCCAATGCCAAAGGAGAGTGCCCTTGAAAAGCAATGGAGAGAAAATGAGGAGCGAAATAGGCTGGGAAAAGGGAAAGACAAGATGCCTGAATACATCTTGTCAGGAAACACATGGAGTGAAGGAACAGAGTTCAGCCAGGAAGAAGCTAATGCTTTGATGGTTGACTACAGGGAAAGCACTCTGAAGAATCATGATAAGGACTTCTACAGGATATTTGAGGGAGCTATGTTGGAGCCTATCAGAAGGTTGAATAACTGCTCAACTTTGCTAAAGGAGAAAATCACTAGTGTATGTGTGAAGATCAATAAAGAAAGGAGGTGGGCCATTGATGTGTACCTGAACACTGGAATATCTATATTCATCACTATGCAGCTGTTGCAGAGCCTTCCAGCAAAGGTGCTAACTGCGATGAAGAATAAAATCAAGGCAAACCATACATCCTTCAATGAGATTCTGCACCTGCAAATGCTGAACTTAATCTCAGAGAAACTTCTAGAAGTCTACACCAATCCATTTTGTGTCTACTATGAAAGTACCACTAAAAGTGGTAGCATGAGATGTGCATACATGAGTCTAGGAGGCACTTCAACAATGGAGTCAAAGGAAATATTGAAGTTGTTAAACATGATTCTCAACTCTAAAGCCAACAAGGAAAGAGTTCTTGTTGTCAATGCAATCTATGACTTGCTGGTGAAAAGAGACAAGGAACTGATCTCAACTATAAAGAAGATGATCTCCAAAGCAAACTCCAACAGAGCTGAAAAAGGAGAAAGCTGTTCCTATGATGTTCCTCATGGTGATGATGATGAGTTGGATGGTAGTGGAGGAACTGGAGAAGCAGGAAATGCTAGTGGAAGCACTTCTGGGAATGTTGGAACCAAATCCCAAGAGGAAAATGAAAAAGAAGCTCATGTGCAAGAAAAGAAAGATGATGGAGTTACAGAAGAAGAGGAGTCTGTATTGATTGAAGATTTGGAGGCAAATATCTTAAGATGTGCTATAGACAGTATAAATGTTGAAAAAGATACTGTCACCAAAGAAGCTGTCACAGAAGACACTGTCAAGGAAGATACTGTCATGGAGGACACTGTCAACAAAGATGCTTTCATGGATGAAATCAAGCCTACTGTCAAAACTAAAAGGACAAAATTCTTAGCAAGGGCTTGGCTTTCTAGATAGGAACCTGATTCTGAGGAGACTTCATAAGCAACGAAAGGAAAACACAAGTACTCAGGAAAGGAAAAAGCCACTGGGCTTGGCAGGAAACTGAGGAAGCCCATCCAATCAAAACTTTACAGCTCTTTGGATCTTTTGGAAAAAGAAGCTGGACAAATCAAGAATGTTGAGGTGAAGTTGGATAACAACAAAGAAGCAACTGAATATGTTCTTTGGTTTGATGCATCAAGATCTGTGATAGTTAAAAATGATTTTGCCATGGAGGTGTTATCACATGATGTATCAAAGACTCTTTCATACAGTAGGAGAATAGAAACAAGGAGAATTGAATACTTCTACTTGGTAAGGATGGTCAATCTAATGCAAGGTTATGACAATGTTCCTGAGAAAGTCATGAACCATGTTTTGGCATACAAAGCTGTGAGAGATGAAGAATTCTATTTGACATTTGGGGAATGGTCATTGTTTGATGATGTTGACATTGCTCATTTACTTGAATATTCTGATGAAGAAATAGCTGAGTATGAAGATGATCTTCCTGAAGAAGAGGTGCAAACTCAACCAAGTCATGAAGAATCCTCAAAGCCTACAAGAAGAGAAACCACTGAAGATATAGAAGATTCATTCTTGAATAAAAGCAGAGAAGCCAACAGGGTGGAGAGTGAAGGACCCAATTACCAATCTTGTATGCTTGAGAATCCTCTAAGAATCAAATTCATATGGGAAGAGATTCCAGTGAGAAGCTTTCACAAACTCAAAACCAGTGCCCTGAAAGACTTACTCTACCTGGTGATTGGATCAGTTCATCCATTGGAACAGCTATGCTCTTCTGAGATTGAGGGCATTCTTCAAAGGAGAAAGGGTGAAAACTCTAAACTAGATAAATCAAGGAGAAAAACCCCGAATACATATCCTGGAAGTAGATTCAAACTTGTGACGCCCTCCAAACCCGGGGTACAGATTTGAGGAGTCATCCGACCAACGGAACACTATTTAACACATGCATAATATATAAAGACACAAATACCCCTTAACCAAGACCGCATCCAGATTATGGCAATGAACACAAGCTGCTACAATCTTTTATTAATACAATACCAGTTTTATCAGAGTTATTACATCACAACTTAGGTTCAAATCTAGACATCTAATCTAGAAAAGCAAAACAACAACTACCCTGCCAATGACAACCACACGAGGGGCTCTCCTAACTGCCGGTGAACTATCAGTCACGCTGTGCCGACTCATACTCTCACTTCACTGGAATAGGGTTAGAAAACAACAAGCAAGAGTGAGCCAAAAGTGCTCAGCAAACATCAATGTATCATTTCTATCACAGTTGTAAGGATATGAATTTATGATATCAGAATCAACAATATTTAGCTAACACATGCTTTGTATCAATAACAATTGAAGAAAATAATTAGAATTTGGCTTATACATTTTATTCAAATCAAAGGTTGTGCTGCTGGCCAGCCACGCACCAACCCCAGACTAGCTCACGGTATAGTCCTCTACTGGATCCTAGGCCAATCTGGGCCTTAAGTTATTCCGACCATAAATATGGCCCGACCAATTACCGGTCCATTTTAAAAACATACCAAATCTATCATAGGGTATAAACAATAACATGCTCAATAAGATAAACTCAATGTATAATAATTGCAAAAGAGCTTCAACTGCTCAGTATCAAATGAAGATCGAGAAATAATCATGGAATAATTTCAACGGTACAGTGTACTCATTCAATAAGGAAATCAATATTGGTAATTGATAATCGATGACCGTAATCAATAGTCAACGATGGAAGTCAAATGATCAATGGTTGTCAATAATAATCAAAGGATGATAATCAATAATAAATGGTGGTAAACAATAATCAAGTGAATTGGAAATAAGGGTTTCCGATGCAGATCAAATCAAAGAATCAAGAATCTCTAAGGAAATGGAATCAGTTGTCCAAATGCGGTTAAAAAATTGATAATTTGAATTGTTCTGGGGATAACGGTATTCAAGTAATCAAGACAATAATAATTTTTATCACAAGTAAAGGCACAGATACTTGCCTGGTCTAAGCTGTTGTCGGATCGACCCTGCTCACTCTACCTTTCTCTTTCCCTTGCTCCGGGAACTCGATTCTAAAATTAAACAACTCATCACAATAAGTCTAACTATTCTCGTTCTACTCTCGACACTTATCCAATCAATAATCACATTTAAACAAGTAACCGGTTACGTATCGGACGTCCGGTATGATTTACGATATTCAAAACTCAGATATTTGCCCTAGTACGGGCACATACAGACTATAAAACACAACACACAATTAATATGAACCATATAGCACTTATAAACATTTTTAAAACATCATACGAAACTTATTTGAATTTTAAATAAGTCACGATTAAAATTTTTAAATCCAATACAATATTTAAATGCAATTAAATCAATTAATAAAATTAATTGACACTCTTTAAATACTCAAACTATTTTTTTAAATAAATAAATAGGCTTGAAAATAATTAAACTGAATTTTTAATTAATTAAATCTAATTAATAATTAATTTTTAAGAATTAATTGATTAAAAGAAATAACCAATTAATTATTAATTAAAAATAATTAAAATAATTAAGTTTAATCAATTTTCGGATTTAAAATAATTAATATAATTTTCCAGAATTTTTCTGATATTAAAATATATTTTTAAAATAAAAATATGAATTTTTAAAGTTTTTTAAACTATTTTCGAATTAAATTTAAAAATAAAATCCAAAAACAGTTTTCAGAAATTGAATTAGGGTTTTGAAGATTGAAACCGGGTCAAACTTCGGGTAAACGGGTCGGGAAAACGAATCCGGGTCGCCAAGAACAACCCACCGGATTCTGGGTTTTCCAGAATCAGGCAGGTGTCCGACGACCGGAATCTTTCATTCCCGATCAAACACAAACAATTTCATAGGGCTTTTGTTCGCTTTTTTAAGACAAACATAACCCACACACAAACACATACGTACGATGCCGGAATCGAGCCCAGAATCCGGTCAAAGAAACCGTTGGCAACGACTCCGGCCGGAAACCCGATCTACTCATTCCGTACATGAAACTCGACGTTTAATATGTTAAAATGAAGCTTATAACTCACACAATCAAAACCCCATATCAAAATCAATGTCAGATCAATATCAAGAACGGAATATTCAAAATAAGAATT
Organism: Heracleum sosnowskyi; assembly: GCA_030848705.1. Taxonomy (NCBI): domain Eukaryota; kingdom Viridiplantae; phylum Streptophyta; class Magnoliopsida; order Apiales; family Apiaceae; genus Heracleum; species Heracleum sosnowskyi. The sequence goes on along the minus strand of CM061235.1, from coordinate 43,354,946 downwards.
CGGGTCAAAACCCGAAAATCAAACCCGAATAAATTGAACTTAAACACGAAATTAAATCATGGATTCTTGCTAATTAGAACCCTAGGAACATGTTAGAAGCAACCAATTGAATGGAGAATCAACAGAATGAAAATCCCCAAATTAATCAAGAACCCTAATTTTAATTCGAATATTGAAAAATTCATAATAAATCAAAACATTACCAGATGATGATGAGGTTGGAAGATTCTGAAACTAGAGATCAAGAGCTTTGATTTGAGTACAAGAACTTCAGATTTGGATTTCAATAACACCTTGAACGAATGGTTTGATTCTTCAAGAACATGAAGAACACGGTTCGGGGATTTTTATTATTTCGAGAATTTGGGCTGCAGATTATGATAGGTTTAAGGTTCGATTCATCTTTTTATATTTTTGGAAAAATAATACCCCAAACAACATTTTTGGATCGATATAGATCCACTGGTTCGTTTAAAAACCCTAATTAGGTTAAAAACACGTTTTACGAGGAATAATCAGTTAAAAAGGTTGATGATCATCCAATTGATATATATCATTATATAACTAATGCTCAAGAATACTGGATCTATAACAAATGTAATATTGATATAAAACGATATATCCGTCCCCTTAAGCAATTAGGGTTCGGAACAATTTTTCCCTTTTTGAACAAAATGAATTATTCTTGCAGAATCAAATAGGTAGGAATGAAATGATACGAATATCTCTCCCGATAATGATTCAAATACGAAAGACGAAGAGATAATAATAAATGTACGAAATTCCAACGGGGCCCTTGAATTATCAAAACGGGGCTCAGATTTGAAGAAAATTCCAAATGACGGAATATTTGAAAGGGGCTTCCGACTCACCATTTAGCACATAATCACACAATAATTATCATTTAATAATATTCCAATACTCCACAACAAATATTTTTATATTAAATATATCATTTATTTAAATAATAAAATTCACGGATATTACATCCTTCCCCCCTTAATAGGATTATGTCCTCAGAATCAGATCAAGGAAACAACTGGGGATAATTCTCTAGCATCTCACTCTCTAACTCCCAGGTAGACTCTTCTACTTTAGGATTCCTCCACAAAACTCTCACTAACGCTACTGTCTTATTCCTTAGTACTTTCTCCTTACGATCCAATATCTGAATCGGTCGCTCTACATAAGATAAATCTGCCTGGACCTCTATGGGTTCATACTCTATTACATGATTCGAATCTGGTCGATACCTCTTAAGCATAGATACATGAAATACATTATGAACGTGCTGCATATGCGGCGGCAATGCTAACTCGTAAGCTACCTTGCCCACTTTCTTCAAAATCTCAAACGGTCCAACATATCTCGGACTCAACTTCCCTTTCTTTCCAAACCTAACTAATCCTTTCCACGGCGAAACCTTTAGTAACACTTGCTCTCCTTCTTCGAATCCCACATCCTTTCTGGCTAGATCCGCATACTTTTTCTGTCGGTCCTAAGCTGTTATCAATCTTCTTTGAATCAATTGAATCACTTCCTTTTTTTGTTGCACTAGTTCTGGTCCTATCATCTTCCGTTCACCAACTTCTTCCCAATACATTGGAGATCGACACTTTCGTCCATACAAAGCTTCGTAAGGTGGCATTCCAATGCTCGCGTCAAAACTATTATTATATGAAAATTACACCAAGGGTAGATGATCGTCCCAACTGCCTTTAAAGTCAAGTGCACATGTCCTAAGCATATCTTCAATAGTCTGAATTGTTCTTTCGCTTTGACCGTCCGTCTGCGGGTGATAAGCCATACTCATTCTTAACTCGGTGCCCAAACATTTTTGAAAACTCCTCCAAAATCTTGAATTGAATCGAGGGTCTCGATCAGACACTATCGATACTGGAACTCCATGCCGTACTACGATTTCCTTTATGTAAATATGAACTAACTTATCCAGCGAGAATCTCTCGTTAATCGGAAGAAAATGCGCAGATTTCGTCAATCAATCCACGATAACCCAGATGGCATCATGGTTAGCCTTCGTTCTAGGTAATCCTACCACAAAGTCCATCGCAATGTGTTCCCACTTCCATTCAGGAATTTCCAATGGTTGAAGTAATCCACTTGGTCTCTGATGTTCCGCCTTGACTCTTTGGCATGTAAAACATTTACTCACCCATTCAGCAATCTCCCTTTTCATATCTGTCCACCAAAAGTTCGTCTTAAGATCTCGATACATCTTCGTACTCCCTGGATGAATTGAATACTTCGAGTTATGCGCTTCCTGCAAAATTTCACTTTTCAGTTCCGCTACATTAGGTACCCATATCCGAGAAGCAAATCTCAAGATCCCTTTGTCGTCCGGTTGGCTACATATTTCCTCACCTGTCATCTTACTCACATCATCATTCATAACTTGCTCTTGGCACTTCCGTATCTTCTCCAACAATTCCGGTTGGAACGTCATGGTATAAATCACTTCCGTCGCATCCTTCGGAATACTTAATTCGATCTCTAACTTCTCAAATTCCTTGTATAACTCTTTGGCCATCGTCAGTGTATTTAATCTCTCTTTTCTGCTCAGTGCATCTGCTACCACATTTTCCTTGCCGGGATGATAGTTGATAGAAACGTCGTAGTCCTTGATTAGTTCTAACCATCTTCGTTGCCTCATGTTCAGCTCTTTCTGAGTAAAGATATACTTCAAACTCTTATGATCGGTGTAAATTTCACATCTCTCTCCATACAAGTAGTGTCTCCATATCTTCAAAGCAAACACAATCACTGCTAACTCCAAATCATGTGTAGGATACTTCTGTTCGTGGGGCCTCAACTGTCTTGACGCATAAGCAATCACCTTGTCATGTTGCATAAGTACGCAATCCAATCCTTTGTACGACGCATCACTATAGATTGTGAATTGACCTTGATCGTCTGGTAACATCAATACCGGTGCCGTAGTTAGTCTCTTCTTTAACTCTTGGAAGCTTTCTTCGCATTTATCGTTCCATATGAATCGCTCGCTTTTCCTTGTCAGCTTGGTCATTGGAGTAGCTATCTTCGCAAAATCTTGCACAAATCTCCGGTAGTATCCGGCTACTCCCAGGAAACTTCTGACTTCAGTCGGTGTCCTTGGTCTCTCCCAATCTTTCACTGCCTCTATCTTTGCTGGATCTACTTTGATGCCTTCGCTGCTCACCACGTGTCCTAAGAAATGAACTTCTCTCAACCATAATTCACACTTGGAAAACTTCACATATAGTCTTTCTTGTCTCAATGTTTCCAACACAATCCGCAAATGGTCTGCATGCTCTTCTTCTGTCTTTGAGTATATCAAGATGTCGTCGATGAATACCACTACAAACTTGTCCAAATATCTCTTGAAAATCTTGTTCATTAAGTCCATAAAAGCTGCGGGTGCATTTGTTAGTCCAAAGGCCATTACTAAAAATTCATAGTGCCCATACCTTGTTCGAAAGGCTGTCTTCGGTATGTCGTCTGGTTTAATCTTCAGTTGGTGGTATCCTGACCGTAGGTCAATCTTTGAAAAATGTACCGCTCCTTTCAGCTGGTCAAACAGATCATCTATTCGGGGTAACGGATACTTATTCTTAATGGTCAGCTTGTTCAATTCCCGGTAGTCTATACACAATCTCATGCTTCCATCCTTTTTCTTGACAAACAATACTGGTGCTCCCCACGGCGAAACGTTGGGTCTAATAATTCCTTTTTTAGCAAATCTTGCAGTTGATTAGCCAACTCCTTCATCTCCACTGGTGCCATCCTGTAAGGGGCCTTAGATACTGGCTCCGCGCCTGGTACTAAGTCTATCGCAAATTCAATCTCTCTATCTGGAGGTAAACCTGGTAATTCTTCCGGAAAAACATCTGGAAACTCATTTATAACTGGAATATCTTCTAACTTAGAAACTTCCTTCTCTATATCTATCACATAAGCTAAATACGCCTCACAACCTTGCTTTAATAATCTCTTAGCCTGAATCATCGTCAGGAACCTCTTTCTTTGCCTCTCTCCTCTAAATATTATTTCTTTCTTTTCTAGGGTAATCAAAGTAACCCTCTTATTCTTACAGTCAATACTCGCATCATACTTAGTCAACCAATCCATCCCTAATATCACATCAAATTCACCTAACTTAAAAGGTAACAAGTCAACATAAAAACGATTTCCCAAAATCTCTATCTCACAACGAGGATAATATGAACTGTTGGGTTTCGGGGCAACAAACGCAGCGAAAAACAGTCGTAAAACAATAAAAATTCCGAAACCCTAACCCTAGGATCCGTGTACAAGACATGGCTGATTATGGAGAAACGAAATCATACCTTAAAGAGCTTTAAAGTTCGGAAAGATGGAGGTCCTTGTTGTAATCACCACACAGCCCTTGTCCAAGATCTGCGTCGCCAAAGTCGTCCACACGAACGCTCGATCGTCCAACGATCAACGGAGTTCGGTACTAGCCGAAAAACTGCCCCTCTCTCTCTCTCTCTCTCTAGCCTCTCTTAATGCAGAGCTGCTAGGGTTTTCTTTAATTCGAAATTGCAGAAAAATCATCCCTCAATAATACATCATAATGTATTTATATGAGATAGAGGATTGGGCCAAAACCCTAAATCCGTTTTTGGGCTTCTTAAAACCCAATCTGATTTTTGGTTTTAGTATTAAATTTGAAATTCTATTTAATTAAGACCATCTCAATTAAATGACTAATTTCGAAAATAATCAGTTAATATTAAATTCGAATTCTGATTTAATTAAGACCAGCTCAATTAAATAACTAATTTCAAATTTAATCATTTAATTTAAATTCATAATTTAAATTAAAACTCTATTTAAAACGTTCTAAGTGTGTGACCCTTTAGGTTATTATTTCGTTGGCAATAATTTTATTCTTAAATAAAATTATAAACAATGAGCGGCATCTAGTAATACATCATTGCTCCCCAAGAAATAATAATAAATGGTGATCCAATTAAACCTTTCGTGACTAATGTTTCCGTGTAATATAATCCCTTTAACCAAATATTATAGATTAAACTCGAGGCATGTTATTAGTCATCCTCTTCAACATTTAATCCAGGTTTCCTTGATCAATGAGTAGACTATTAAAACAAATCAATATTTGAGCATGGCCATGCATTTTCATAGTCTCACTCAATCAAGAGGCCAATAATATCTCTCCTAATAATAGGAGGGTTAAATCTTATATCTATCATTCATATTTCTCATACGACTCATAATATACCTGATGTCCACTTTTATCATCACCCGGTCAAAGGTAACTTTTAATGTAATCAAAGTATATTAATCCTCGTATAGAAATATAATGATCTCAAGTTTAAGGATCATTACACCATTATCACTGTGAGCTATTCTAATGACTTTATTACCATGTAGAATATCACTGTGGGTCAATCCGGTGCCATATAGAATATTACATGCACCTATGTTCTTGACTTTAGTATCACTATACCTATGACCAATGAGATGTGGTCATTTAGTCAACGATCATACTAATCTTTATGCATCATAATTGTCCCAATTCATAATATGCGATGATTGTATGTTATGCATGTTGTCTGGTTTATATAGGGATATAAACTGTGAGACAGATCATGTTTGGACATGATCTGCAAACTGGGATATGTCTGTATGTATATGATACATGCTTCCGGAACTGTATATGATGCAGTGGCGGCAGAGACTATAAGATATGATCTGAGATTCCGAAATCGATGATTTTTGAATAGCACTAGTCTTCCGGAATAAAAAATTTCCAAGCTGACCAGGTCAGCTCGACCCCAGCCAGGGGCTGCCGCCCCTTGGACCCTGCCACGGGGCTGCCGCCCCCTGACCCCCGCCCGGGGGCTGCAGCCCCCGGACCCCCGCTTTATTAATTTTTGTGTTCGTAATTGAGTATTTGAGCATGGTGCTAGTTATGGCCTTAAGACCCGTAGTTTAATGGTTTATGGTTTTGGTTTTATAAATACGACTTGCATGTCGTTTTCTTCATTCTTGTAATTGTTTAACCTCGAATGTAAATCGAGTTTTATTATGTAAGTACATAAGTATAGGTTGGATTCAATTGTTCAATGTAATGTACTTGAAGATTGAAGGACGATCAAAGAAGAGGTGCATTCAAGGGAACAAGGAGAATGAAGACATGTAATTGTATTTATATTTTTCACCATAGATTGACCTTTGATCCTTTCATTAGCTCGAAAGGATCATATAGGATAAAGGCCATAACCAAGCACGTTTACATACTGCACTTTACATATTGATGTATGATTGCATGTGTAGGATACAATGTGATGCATGACTTAATTAGATTAATCATGTATTAATGTATGTATTAGATACATCACCCATGCCATGCCTGCTAAACAAGATAAAATCTGTAACGATTCAAGATTTTAAAATTGAACAAAACGAACATGAGATTCCTGTGTTTATGAAACACGAAAATAAGTGTGAATTTTCAATTTTTTGATATGGGGCGATTTTGACAAAAATACAAGCAGCGCTTGTAAGAAAGGTGGATTTTAAGTGAGACCACTGTGACTCCTCCGCTGGACTGGAAATCAAACCATTGATGAATTTTGATTTGAAGTACTTAGTTCAAGGAAAAATTGGGAATCTCTTGATGATGGGATCATGGTCGTTTTAATAATAACAAATCCCTAAAGTTAAAATATTAAGTCAATTAGATGCCTTCCAATGGGCAACACTCGTCAAGACCTAGATCGAGAAAGAGTGGGTTCGCCAAAGCGAAGCACTCCAATCTATCGTGGTAAGACGCGATGAAGTAAATGTGATACTTAACTGTTAGACAATTGGGTTAGACTTAACTAAGTTACCACAATAGGATTGTGAACTTAGAGGCATGGAGTTTGGTATGATTTATTGGATAAATGGGAACAAATGTTGTTCTACCAAACTTTCCAAGAGTTATATATGATATAATTGACAAGAGTTGTCTACCTAAATAAATCATGTTTTGGGAGTAAAGCCAAAGCTGACCTTAAGCATGACGAAATATGGATCTTGGCTCACTAGAAGGATTTAGAGTAATGCCTTCCGAATTAATAGTTAGGGCTATTTATTTGATAAAAATAGTGGGAGGTATATAATGATATACCATAATCACTTAAACATAATAATTAATAAATTTGCAACCTAGATTAATTTTATGCACTTTAATATTGTAGTTATCAAATGACAAATAACACAAACAACTTCTCTATGCGATCAGTCCTTGAGAAGGACAAGCTGACAGGAACAAATTTCCTCGACTGATATAAGAGCTTGAGGATCGTCCTCAGGCACCACGATGTTAGTCAAATTCTTCCGTTACCTTTTAGCTGAGAATGTAACATGTGCCGAACATAATGCTTATTGGAAGCAAGTTGATGATTCGACTACTGATGTTTCATGTCTCATGCTTGCAACTATGAGTGTTGAGCTTAATAAACAATATGAGCATATGGATGCTTATGAGATATTTGAGCACCTTAAAAGATGTTTGAGGAAAAGGCTCGTCAAAAGGGATTTGACAATAGCAAGACACCATACCTATAAGTAGGGAACGTGAGATTCGGTTGGACCAGATGTTCTAAAGATGATAGGGTATAATGAGTACCTTGATTATTATTTTTGGGTTTCAAGATTGGTCTAGAGATTTGGAATGATTTGATCATACAAATCTTTGAACAATAACTATTCTCAATTAGTTAGTGAACAACGAAATAAATGAGATAGACATAGCACCCACTAAGTTGTGAAGCACGTTGAGAACTGCTGTAAGCAACATGATAAATGCATGGACTACTCCCATAATGATGGTGAATGTAGGAATGTTTTGGGAAAGGAAAATGGAATGGAAAGAAGAAGATTTGATCTAATTCTATAGCCATATTAAACTCCAATCCCAAAGAGGTTTTGTCGCCTAAAGGAGGTGTCGCTAATTAAAGAAGACGATTGTCGCTTCTGTGGAAAACCGAAAGACTGGAAGTTAAACTGTCATGCTTATTTGGAAGATCTAAGAAGAAGACCGGTGAGGGTCAAGCTTCAGGTTTCGGGTTATAATTGGAGCAAAAGTTGTTGCTCTAGTTGAAGTAACTCGTTACTTAATTTTGCCTATAAGGCTAAGTTTAGAACTTGATAATTGTAACTACGTGCCTCTAAGAGTAGAGACATTATATTGGTTTCTTGTATGGACAAGAAAGTTTTTTCATTTTAATTGGATATATAACAATTGTTGTTTATTACATTTCAATGAAAAGGTTAATAATGTTGCACAATTAGTTAACAATTTATATGTTCTAAAAATTACTCAAATCAAACATTACCTTTGGCACTGTAATTAAGGCCATATTATAAGAAATGCATTTCCAATTTACATACTGATGGATGATTGGATAAGTTTGATTATGAATCATACGAAGAATGCGAATCTTGGTTTATTTGGTAAAAAGACAAAAAGCCCCTTTTACTAGAAATGGTGAAAGGGTCATCGAACGATTATGACTTATACATGGTGATGTATGTGGTCATATACGTACGATGGCAGAAGGTAGGTTTTACTACTTTATAGCGGTTACTGATGATTTCAGTAGATACGAATATGGGTATCTTTTGAAGAACAAATTCGAATCTTTTGAAAAGTTCAAAGAATATTAAGCTGGAGTAGAAAAGGTTCAAAGAAAGGGGTTTCTAAGAACTAAAATCACACTTTGTTGGACATAGTGCGATGGATGATGAGTCAAGAGGATCTTCCAATAAGTTTCTGGGGTTATACCCTAGAGACATGTGCATATACACTAAACCGTGTTCCTACTAAAATGGTTCAGGAGACACCATATAAGATATGGACTGAGAAAAGTCATAGCATGTCATTTATGAAAATTAGGGGATGCCAAGCGTTTGTGAAATGTTTAACCTCTGACTAGCTAGGACCAAAATCAGATAAATGTAATTTTGTGGGATACCAAATTAAAACAAAATGGGTATTACTTCTTTAATCCTCCAGAGAACAAAGTGTTTGTTGCTCGGACTGTTGTATTTCTTGAGAGAGAATTTCTTTCTAAAAGAAATAGTGGGAGGAAAATAGATCTCGATGAGGATCGAGAACCACGAGATAACATTGAACCAAAGTTGGAACAAGAGCAGAATGTACAAGAAATTGTTAATGAAAATACTGCTCAAGAAACACAAGTTGTTCGTAGGTCTGGTAGGATTCACCATGAGTCCGAGAGATATTATGAATTTCTCTTGACTCGGGATGGTGATGTAATGCTTGTGAATAATGATAATGAGCCTCTTACCCACCAAGACGCTATGAAAATTCCAAGATCTAAAAGCTGGCATGAGGCCATGAAATCTAAGATGGATTCCATGTATGAAAAACCAAGTATGGACTTTGGTTGATCCACCTAAAGGGGTAAAACCTATAAGGTGAAAATGCGTTTTTAAGAAGAAAACTGACATGGATAGTAATGTACAGGCCTATAAGGCACGACTGGTGGCAAAAGGTTTCAAGTAAATTCATGGTATTGACTATGATGAAACTTTCTCACCAGTGGCAATGGTCAAGTCCATCAAGATTTTGCTTTCTTACTATGACTACGAAATCTGGCAAATGGATGTCAAGACTACTTTCTTAAATGAGAGCGTAGAAGAGGTTGTGTACATGACACAACCTGAAGGTTTTGTAGATCCAAGTTCTGCTAGAATGGTTTATAAGATAATTTGATCCATTTATGGATTAAAGTAAGCCTCGAGGAGATGGAATATACGTTTTGATGAAACAGTCAAATAGTTTGGCTCTATTCAAAATGAAGATGAACCGTGTGTTTATAAGAAGGTTAGTGGGAGCCATGTGGCATTCCTAGTATCATATGTAGATGATATATTACAAATAAGGAATGACATTCTTCCTCAACAGACTGTTAAGACTTGGTAGAGAAATAGTTTCTTGATGAAAGACTTAGGAGATGTGTCCTATATCTTATGGATTAGGATCTATAGAGATAGATCATGAAGATTTTTCGGCTTAAGTCAGAGTACATACATTGACAATGTATTGCACCAATTAGGGATGTAAAGAGGCTAAAAGGGAAATGTTCCCATGTCTATGAGATAGTGATCTCAAAATAAATGGTCTAAAATCATTGGATGATATGGACCACATTAGTATAGTTCTATATGCTTCGGAAATTGGTTTCATAATGTATTTGATGATATGTACTCGTCATGTTGTCTCGTATGCTTTAAGCATGACGAGCAGGTGCCAGTCTAATCCAAGTGATGGTCACTTGATTGGAATCAAGAATATTCTTAAGTGCCTAAAGAGGACTAAAGACTCATTCTTGGTATATGGAGGAGATGGGAAGCTGGATGTAAAGTGTTACATGGATGCTAGTTCCTAGACAGACATGACTGTTTTGTGTCTTAGTCTGGATTTGTGTTTTGTCTAAATAGATGTGTTGTAATCTAGAATAGTTCACAGCAAGAACTGTAAATGATTCTACAATCGAGGCTTAGTATATTAATACTAGCGAAGTAGCCAAAAAATGATGTTTTGGGAATTTAATAAGGCGATATCACCTTATTAATAAGATTAATGATCAAGGAGATATACTTATATGTAAAGTGCATCCTATTGATAATATTGCAGAACCACTGACTAAGGCTTTGTCGCAGCAGAAGCATGTAAGTCACACTAGTTCCAAATGTATTGGATACATGGGATATTGGATATAGTGCAAGTGGGAGATTGTTAGTATTAGTGCTCTAGAGACAATACTTTTATGTTTTAAAGAAAACATTTTATTATTATAAATTATGTTTTATTGATTATTATTATTAGTTTATTATGTCTTTATTTACTGCGTTATAAATGTTAGCATAATAAATTTCCTTGGAATTATGATACCGTAGAGCGTAGATCGCGAGAGCGAGATACGTGGTGATTAAACAAGCTTTGGATCTCCATTAATCTTCCATTAATGAACTGTTAAAGCTTCTTAAGGTATTTGTTCTTAATCTTCGAATTAAATCTTTTGTTTTCGCATGGATCCTGCGGAGGGGTTTCAAATTTTGATTTATTTTTATGTTTTCCGTTGCGTTTATGTGCTCGAAACCCTTCAATGGCATCAGAGCTACTTGCGAAACGTTTTAATTCGGTTGTGTGTTTAACAGTTTTCGATATATATGCATGTTTGCGATCTACCATGTTTTTGTGTTGATTTATATATATGTATGTATATGTTTTTGAATATATGATATTCATGAGGATTGAATAATCATGAGATGATTGTGTATATTGCTGTATGTATATGATACATGTTATATCGAATTATGAGAATCGTATTCGATACGATTTCTGAATACGTTGCGCAAATTTGGTGAAATTTGCATACTGTGTCAGAGTTTCGCCGAAAATACCTTTTCGGAAAGGGAAACGGGCGTCTGAACAAAACTGACATAGTCACTCGTTAGGTTTTAAGGCGTTTGACGTCGTTTACTGTCTGTAAACAGCGATTTAATGTTTTCAGAGTTCTGATTTTGATTTTCTGATTTACACTTTATTTGATTTCTATGATTGGATCATGAGAAATATCATATGGTATCAGAGCCGACTCTCGAAAGCTTGTCGAGGCAAGTTGCCGGAGGTGGGGACACGAAGGCTGGTGGTATTATCCCACAATGGACAGAGGTCCGGAGGTGGGGACACGAAGTCAGTCGGTATTATCCCACAATGGCTAGGGAGGAACGATCTTGGAACCTAAGGGCTATCCGATCAGCTGTGATGGGCTAGTTCTTACCCAAGTTGGCTGCGTTTGGGCCAGTAGGCTTTCGGCTTATTCGGACTCGGAATCAGGACTTGACCCGATTCTCGAAAAAGGGTCGGGATTTGACCCGGGTTGTCACATATGGTATCAGAGCCAGGTGCCGGTTATGGCCTTAAGACCCGTAGTTTAATGGTTTATGGTTTTGGTTTTATAAATACGACTTGCATGTCGTTTTCTTCATTCTTGTAATTGTTTAACCTCGAATGTAAATCGAGTTTTATTATGTAAGTACATAAGTATAGGTTGGATTCAATTGTTCAATGTAATGTACTTGAAGATTGAAGGACGGTCAAAGAAGAGGTGCATTCAAGGGAACAAGGAGAATGAAGACCTGTAATTGTATTTATATTTTTCACCATAGATTGACCTTTGATCCTTTCATTAGCTCGAAAGGATCATATAGGATAAAGGCCATAACCAAGCACGTTTACATACTGCACTTTACATATTGATGTATGATTGCATGTGTAGGATACAATGTGATGCATGACTTAATTAGATTAATCATGTATTAATGTATGTATTAGATACATCACCCATGCCATGCCTGCTAAACAAGATAAAATCTGTAACGATTCAAGATTTTAAAATTGAACAAAACGAACATGAGATTCCTGTGTTTATGAAACACGAAAATAAGTGTGAATTTTCAATTTTTTGATATGGGGCGATTTTGACAAAAATACAAGCAGCGCTTGTAAGAAAGGTGGATTTTAAGTGAGACCACTGTGACTCCTCCGCTGGACTGGAAATCAAACCATTGATGAACTTTGAATTGAAATACTTAGTTCAAGGAAAAATTGGGAATCTCTTGATGATGGGATCATGGTCGTTTTAATAAAATCCCTAAATTTAAAATATTAAGTCACTTAGATGCCTTCCAATGAGCAACACTCGTCAAGACCTAGATCGAGAAATAGTGGGTTCGCCAAAGCGAAGCACTCCAATCTATCGTGGTAAGGCGTGATGAAGTAAATGTGATACTTATCTGTTAGACTATTGGGTTAGACTTAACTAAGTTACCACAATAGGATTGTGAACTTAGAGGCATGTAGTTTGGTAAGATTTATTGGATAAATACGTACAATTGTTGTTCTACCAAACTATCCAAGAGTTATATAAGATATAATTGACAAAAGTTGTCTACCTAAATAATTGTGTTTTTGGAGTAAAGCCAAAGCTGACCTTAAGCATGATGAAATATGGATCTTGGCTCGCTAGAAAGGTTTAAAGAAACTTTTCCGAATTGATAGATAGGGCTATTAATTTGATAAAATAGTGGGTGATATATATTATGAATATATATATATGAATAATCACTTGAACATTATCTATATAATCCGCAGACTAACTTATTTTATGCATTTTTAACATTGTAGATATTTAATGGCACATAACTCAAATAACTTCTCTATACGATCAGTCCTTGAGAAGGACAAGCTGACAGGAACAAACTTCCTCGACTGGCAAAGGAATTTGAGGATTGTCCTCAGGCAAGAGCGAAAGCTCCATGTCATTGATATTCCTCGCCCTGAACCTCTGCCAGAAGGTGCATCGGTTGATCAACAGAATGTTTATCAGAAATATATCGATGATGACACAGATGTTACCTGTCTTATGCTTGCGACTATGAGTCCCGAGCTTCGGAAACAACATGAGCATATGGATGCTTATGTGATGATTGAGCACCTTAAACGTATGTTTGAAGGACAGGCTCGTCAGGAGAGGTTTGATACAAGCAAAGCCTTGTATGCATGCAAACAGGGTGATCGTGATCCAGTTGCACCGCATGTTCTAAAGATGATTGGATATATGGAGTACCTTGCTACTCTGGGTTCCACCATCGGTACGGAAACTCAGATAGATCTAATCTTGCAATCTTTGAACAGCAGCTATGCTCAGTTTGTAATGAATTACATCATGAATGAGATAGACAAGACACCTACCGAATTGTTGGAAATGTTGAAAACTGCTGAGACCAATATTCAGAAGGCATCCCCTAACTCCATTATGATGGTCAATAAAGGGAATGCCAAAGAACAGGGTAAAAGGAAAGGCAAGAAGAAGATTGGATCTAAATCTGCTAATCCAAAACCTGCTTTTAAAAAGTCTTTGAAGCCTACAGGAGGTGTTACAAAAGGTGCTGCAAAAGGTGCTGCAAAAGGTGATTGTCACTATTGCAATAAACCAGGTCATTGGAAGAGAAACTGTCATGCTTACTTGGAGGATTTGAAGAAGATGAATTCTGTGAAGATTTCAGATTCAGGTATTTATGTTATAGAAGTCAATTTGTCTACTTCTACATCATGGGTATTAGATACTGGATGTGGTTATCACATTTGTATAAATGTGCAGGAACTTCGAAGGAGTAGGACTTTGGCGAAAGGAGAAGTCGACCTACGCGTTGGCAATGGAGCAAAGGTTGCTGCTTTGGCTGTAGGGACTTATAATTTATCATTGCCCACATGGCTTATTTTAGAACTTGAAAACTGTTTTTACGTGCCTGCGATTTGCAGAAACATTATTTCTGTTTCTTGTTTGGACAAGAAAGGTTTTTCCTTTACAATTCAGAACAATAGTTGTTCCTTTGGTTTGAATAATGTTACCTATGGGGTTGCACGTTTATTTAATGGTTTATATGTTCTAGATCTTGATACTCCTGTCTATAATATAAATAATAAACGTATTAAGGCTAATGACTCAAATCAAACATACCTTTGGCATTGTCGTTTAGGCCATATAAATGAGAAACGCATTTCCAAGTTACATAAGGATGGATACTTGGATAAGTTTGATTTTGAATCATACGAAGAATGCGAACCTTGTCTCATTGGAAAAATGACTAAAGCTCCTTTTACCGGAATTGGTGAAAGGGCCACCGAACGATTAGAGCTTATACATAGTGATGTATGTGGTCCAATGCGTACGATGGCAAGAGGTGGTTTTTACTACTTCATAACCTTTACTGATGATTTTAGTAGATACGGATATGTGTATCTTTTGAAAAACAAGTCCGAATCATTTGAAAAATTCAAAGAGTATAAGGCAGAAGTGGAAAAGCAAATAGGCGGAAGTATTAAAACCCTACGATCTGATCGTGGAGGTGAGTACCTAAGCTTAGAATTTAAGAATTTCTTAAAGGAGTGTGGTATTGTATCACAACTCACACCTCCTGGAACACCACAGTGGAATGGTGTATCTGAAAGGAGAAATCGTACCTTGTTGGACATGGTGCGATCGATGATGAGTCTAGCGGATCTTCCAATTAGTTTCTGGGGCTATGCCCTAGAGACGGCTACACAAACACTAAGCCGAGTTCCTTCAAAAACGGTTCAAAAGACACCATATGAGATATGGACTGAAAAACGTCATAGCGTGTCATTTATGAAAATTTGGGGATGCGAAGCGTTTGTGAAACGTTTAACCTCAGACAAGCTAGGACCAAAATCAGATAAATGTAATTTTGTGTGATATCCAAATGAAACAAAAGGGTATTACTTCTATAATCCTTCAGAGAACAAAGTGTTTGTTGCTCGAACAGCTGTGTTTCTTGAAAGAGAATTACTTTCTAAGAAAAATAGTGGGAGGACAATAGATCTCGATGAGGATCGAGAACCACAGATTAATGTTGAACCAAAGTTGGAACATGAGCAGAATGTGACTGAAAATGTTGAGGACAACATTGCTCAAGAAACACAGGTCGTTCGTAGATCTAGTAGGATTCGTCATGAGCCAGAGAGATATTATGGATTTCTGCTGACTCAAAATGGCGATGTAATGCTTGTAGATAATGATGAGCCTCTTACCTACAAAGATGCTATGAATAGTCCAGATTCTGAGAGATGGCTGGAGGCCATGAAATCTGAGATGGATTCCATGTATGAAAACAAAGTATGGACTTTGGTTGAACCACCTGAAGGGGTAAAACCCATCGAGTGCAAGTGGGTTTTCAAGAAGAAAACTGACATGGATGGTAATTTACAGACCTACAAAGCTAGACTAGTGGCGAAAGGTTTCAAGCAAATTCATGGTATTGACTATGATGAAACTTTCTCACCGGTGGCTATGGTCAAATCCATCAGGATTTTGCTTGCAATAGCAGCTTATTATGACTATGAAATCTGGCAAATGGATGTCAAGACTGCTTTCTTAAATGGGAGCTTAGAAGAGGATGTGTACATGACACAACCTGAGGGTTTTCTCGATCCAAAATTTGCTAGGATGGTCTGTAAGTTACTACGATCCATTTATGGGTTGAAGCAGGCCTCGAGGAGATGGAACATTCGTTTTGATGAAACAGTCAAAGAGTTTGGTTTCATACAAAATGAGGATGAACCGTGTGTTTACAAGAAGGTTAGTGGGAGCCATGTGGCATTCCTCGTATTATATGTAGATGACATATTGCTAATAGGGAATGACATTACTTCTCTACAGGCTGTGAAGACTTGGTTGGGAAATAATTTCTCGATGAAAGACTTAGGCGATGCATCCTACATATTAGGGATCAGGATCTATAGAGATAGACCCAGAAGAATGATCGGCTTAAGTCAGAGTACATACATTGACAAGATATTGCATCGTTTCGGGATGCAAGAGGCTAAAAGGGGCTATGTCCCAATGTCTCATGGGATAACGATCTCAAAAGAAAACTGTCCTAAATCATCAGATGAAAAGGACCGTATGAATAAAGTACCATATGCTTCGGCAATTGGTTCTATAATGTATGCAATGATATGTACTCGTCCCGATGTCTCGTATGCTTTGAGCATGACGAGTAGATACCAGTCTAATCCAGGTGAAAGTCACTGGACAGCTGTCAAGAACATTCTTAAGTACCTTAAGAGGACTAAAGATTCTTTCTTGATATATGGAGGAGATGAGAAACTAGTTGTAAGAGGTTACACTGATGCTAGTTTCCAGACAGATAAGGACGACACTGTGTCTCAGTCTGGATTTGTGTTTTGCCTAAATGGAGGTGCTGTAAGCTGGAAGAGTTCAAAGCAAGAAACAGTAGCTGATTCTACAATGGAAGCTGAGTATATTGCAGCCAGTGAAGCAGCCAAAGAGGCTGTTTGGATTCGGAATTTTATTACGGGACTTGGAGTGGTTCCATCGATCGCAGACCCAATTGATCTATATTGCGATAATAATGGAGCCATTGCGCAGGCTAAGGAACCAAGATCTCATTCCAAGGCAAAGCATATACTTAGGAGATATCACCTCATTAGAGAAATAAATAATAGAGGGGATATACATATATGTAAAGTGCATACTAATGATAACGTTGCGGACCCACTGACTAAGGCTTTGTCGCAGCAGAAGCACGAATGTCACACTAGTTCCATGGGTATTAGATACATGGGTGATTGGCTCTAGTGCAAGTGGGAGATTGTTAGTGTTAGTGCCCTAGAGACAATACAATTGTACTTCTGGGAAACACTATTTTGTTATTTAATAATGATTATGTTGTCGAATAATCAATAGAACATAATCATTATTAAATAACAAAATAGTGTTTCCCAGAAGTACAATTGTATTGTCTCTACGGCACTAACACTAACATGAACTGACCGCTGTACGATCCTGATTAGCTATCTCTATATTCAACACTCCACTTATGGGTTTCATTACGCAATTCAATCTACGAGCAAACGTTTCAGAAATAAAAGACTTCGTCGCTCCCGAATCTATTAACACTTTAGCAGGAATAGAATTTACTAGAAGTGTACCTGCCACCATGTCGGAATCTCTCACTGCTTCTACCATTGACATATTGTAGGTCTTGGCTAACGGCTGGACATTAACAACTAGGGGTGCTTCAATTGCCCGAATCATATTGTTCACGGGTGCTGGTGCTCTGCAGTCCTTAATCATGTGACCTGGTTTCTTACACCGATGACACACAATGCCTATCTTGCAATCTCGGGAATAATGTCCCTTCTGACTGCATTTAAAGCATGTGACATTCAATCGATGGCATATCCCTGGATGTCGCTTCCCGCATGTCTTGCATTCTGGAAGTGGGGGTCTAGAAATTCCCTGCTGACTGCCGGCTGGTAGACGGTTATCTTGTCCTACGCTCCCGGTATCTGGTTTCCTGAAACTTGTATTCCTTCCAGGCTGAAATCCCGGTTTCTTATTTGCTTGCCCTTGAAAACTTCCCTGTTGCTGTCCCTTATCGGGTATCCCTGCTTTCCTTTTCTTGTTCTCCCTCTATTTCATGTAAGAATCACTCTCTGTCTCCGCAATCATTGCCTTTTGGACCACCGCTGCATAGGTGTCCAACTCCAATATAGCTAACTTGCTACGAATCCAAAACCTCAGTCCCTGCTGGAACCTCTTGGCCTTCTTCTTCTCCGTATCCACATAGGTTGGAACAAACCTTGACAACTCCGTAAACCTTGTTTCATATTAGGGCACTGTCATACTTCCCTGCTTTAACTCCAAAAACTTTAATTCCATCTGATCTCTCATATAGTCCGGAAAATACCTTTCCAAAAACAACTCTTTAAATCTTGCCCACGTAATCAATCCCTCGGGCTCCATAGCCCTACTCGTTTCCCACCAATAACTGGCCTCATTCTTCAGAAAATAGCTTGCATACTCCGTCTTCTTATCCTCTGCCACTTCTATCAAGGTAAAAGCCTTTTCCATCTCCTTCAACCATGCCTTAGCCTCTACAGGGTCTGCTGATCCTTTAAATTCTGGAGGTTTTGCTGCTTGGAAAGATTTGAACGTAACCGCCAGTGCTGCTTGCTGGTGATGCTGTTGATGCTGATGTTGTTGCTGCTGATGCTGATGTTGTTGCTGCTGTTCTAAGAGCTGTTGCTGAAATGCTTGTTGCTGATGTGCTAATGCGGCAGTCTGTTGAGTAAGAGTATTTAACAACTGGATTACCATCGGGTCCATGTGGCCCGTGGGAGGTGTATTTTGTTGACCTTCTTGGTCAGAGGTATCAGTTGAACGGGTTCGTCGTCTAGGAGGCATATCGCTGATGAATAAACAATAATTGGCTTAATCAAACAATTCATATAATAGAAGGAAGGATCACAATTGGTATCTCAAAGGTTTACAGATCTTCTCAACGGTGTATGGATACACTCGTTGCAACAAGTAGAATAACAGTTATGATGCTGGAAATGAATGACAAGGGAATAAATACAGTTCTATAAAAGAGGTTTATCATACATATATATAGATAGAGTTAGTACAAGCGTAGAACGCTTCAAAAGAAAATATATCATGGCTGAACCATAACTGCCGACCAGCAATACAACAAAAATGCAACAACAACCCGAGGCGTTCCTATAAGCCCGGTGCACTGCTGATTCTACAATATGCATCTATATACTAACTATCTAGAAACCATACATCCATGTCACATCTATCTACTCCTAAACCTACTCATGTCTGCCATAACGGGGGTCCTGCAATCCCTGCAATCTCACTCATCGCATAATCCAAAATATGTCTCATCCCTGCTATTGTCTCTCCCTCTCGACTAGAAGCTAATCCGTGCAATCGAGTCTCAACCAAGGTCCTCGTAACCCTAAGCCTCATCTGAATGTCCCTTATCTGATCTCTAAGTCTGTCCCTCTCTCGGATAGCGGCTACCTCAGTCGAACGAATCCTCCCCATCTCCATGACATGTCCATAAAGGTACTCCCTCTTTCTACTCACCCTTTGATACTCATGGTGTGGAACTGGTGGCTCACCTAACTGATACAAAGGCCCACAAACTGATGCCTGAGACACTGGTGCTGGGGCTACTTGTCGGAGTGGAACAGGACAAGGTACCTGATCTCTCCTGACTACCGGATGCTGATGCCTAGGCTGATATCGCACTGGCCGAGACGGTCCTGCTCTCTCAACGGGTGTAGGTATCTCTGCTATCGTATCCTCAGAAGGGTCTGAGTCTGAACTAGAACTAGGGGGCTGCAATTATAACCACATTTAATTACTACGCATAATATCCCTAGTTGACCTCCTAATATCCTTAAGTGAATTCCTAACTCTCTATGTTATCCTGGACCCTAAGTCCTAACTTGTTTCAATTGCCATAACATGTTGCTCTGATACCAACCTGTGACGCCCTCCAAACCTGGGGTACAGATTTGAGGAGTCATCCGACCAACGGAACACTATTTAACACATGCATAATATATAAAGACACAAATACCCCTTAACCAAGACCGCATCCAGATTATGGCAATGAACACAAGCTACTACAATCTTTTATTAATACAATACCAGTTTTATCAGAGTTATTACATCACAACTTAGGTTCAAATCTAGACATCTAATCTAGAAAAGCAAAACAACAACTACCCTGCCAATGACAACCACACGAGGGGCTCTCCTAGCTGTCGGTGAACTATCAGTCACGTTGTGCCGACTCATACTCTCGCTTCACTGGAATAGGGTTAGAAAACAACAAGCAAGAGTGAGCCAAAAGTGCTCAGCAAACATCAATGTATCATTTCTATCACAGTTGTAAGGATATGAATTTATGCTATCAAAATCAACAATATTTAGCTAACACATTCTTTGTATCAATAACAATTGAAGAAAAGAATTAGAATTTGGCTTATACATTTTATTCAAATCAAAGGTTGTGCTGCTGGCCAGCCACGCATCAACCCCGGACTAGCGCACGGCATAGTCCTGTACTGGATCCTAGGCCAATCTGGGCCTTAAGTTATTCCGACCATAAATATGGCCCGACCAATTACCGGTCCATTTTAAAAACATGCCAAATCTATCGTAGGGTATAAACAATAACATGCTCAATAAGATAAACTCAATGTATAATAATTGCAAAAGAGCTTCAACTGCTCAGTATCAAATGAAGATCGAGAAATAATCATGGAATAATTTCAACGGTACAGTGTACTCATTCAATAAGGAAATCAATATTGGTAATCGATAATCGATGACCGTAATCAATAGTCAACGATGGAAGTCAAATGATCAATGGTTGTCAATAATAATCAAAGGATGATAATCAATAATAAATGGTGGTAAACAATAATCAAGTGAATTGGAAATAAGGGTTTCCGATGCAGATCAAATCAAAGAATCAAGAATCTCTAAGGAAATGGAATCAGTTGTCCAAATGCGGTTAAAAGATTGATAATTTGAATTGTTCTGGGGATAACGGTATTCAAGTTATCAAGACAATAATAATTTTTATCACAAGTAAAGGCACAGATACTTGCCTGGTCTAAGCTGCTATCGGATCGACTCTGCTCACTCTACCTTTCCCTTTCCCTTGCTCCGGGAACTCGATTCTATAATTAAACAACTCATCACAATAAGTCTAACTATTCTCGTTCTACTCTCGACACTTATTCAATCAATAATCACATTTAAACAAGTAACCGGTTACGTATCGGACGTCCGGTATGATTTACGATATTCAAAACTCAGATATTTGCCCTAGTACGGGCATATACAGACTATAAAACACAACACACAATTAATATGAACCATATAGCACTTATAAACATTTTTAAAACATCATACGAAACTTATTTGAATTTTAAATAAGTCACGATTAATTTTTAAATCAAAACTCGGATTTTTAAATCCAATATATACATTTAAATGCAATTAAATCAATTAATAAAATTAATTGACACTCTTTAAATACTCAAACTATTTTTTTAAATAAATAAATAGGCTTGAAAATAATTAAACTGAATTTTTAATTAATTAAATCTAATTAATAATTAATTTTTAAGAATTAATTGATTAAAAGAAATAACCAATTAATTATTAATAAAAATAATTAAAATAATTAAGTTTAATCAATTTTCGGATTTAAAATAATAAATATAATTTTCCAGAATTTTTCTGATATTAAAATATATTTTTAAAATAAAAATATGAATTTTTAAAGTTTTTTAAACTATTTTCGAATTAAATTTAAAAATAAAATCCAAAAACAGTTTTCAGAAATTGAATTAGGGTTTTGAAGATTGAATCCGGGTCAAACTTCGGGTAAACGGGTCGGGAAGAACGAATCTGGGTCGCCAAGAACAACCCACCGGATTCTGGGTTTTCCAGAATCCGGCCGGTGTCCGGCGACCGAAATCTTTCATTCCCGATCAAACACAAACAATTTCATAGGGCTTTTGTTCGCTTTTTCAAGACAAACATAACCCACACACAAACACATACGTACGATGCC
Organism: Heracleum sosnowskyi; assembly: GCA_030848705.1. Lineage (NCBI taxonomy): Eukaryota > Viridiplantae > Streptophyta > Magnoliopsida > Apiales > Apiaceae > Heracleum > Heracleum sosnowskyi. The sequence goes on along the minus strand of CM061235.1, from coordinate 43,332,881 downwards.
GGAATCGAGCCCAGAATCCGGTCAAAGAAACCGTCGGCAACGACTCCAGCCGAAAACCCGATCTACTCATTCCGTACATGAAACTCGACGTTTAATATGTTAAAATGAAGCTTATAACTCACACAATCAAAACCCCATATCAAAATCAAGAACGGAATATTCAACATAAGAATTCGGGTCAAAACCCGAAAATCAAACCCGAATAAATTGAACTTAAACACGAAATTAAATCATGGATTCTTGCTAATTAGAACCCTAGGAACATGTTAGAAGCAACCAATTGAATGGAGAATCAACAGAATGAAAATCCCCAAATTAATCAAGAACCCTAATTTTAATTCGAATATTGAAAAATTCATAATAAATCAAAACATTACCAGATGATGATGAGGTTGGAAGATTCTGAAACTAGAGATCAAGAGCTTTGATTTGAGTACAAGAACTTCAGATTTGGATTTCAATAACACCTTGAACGAATGGTTTGATTCTTCAAGAACACGAAGAACACGGTTCGGGGATTTTTATTATTTCGAGAATTAGGGCTGCAGATTATGATAGGTTTAAGGTTCGATTTGTCTTTTTATATTTTTGGAAAAATAATACCCCAAACAACATTTTTGGATCGATATAGATCCACTGGTTCGTTTAAAAACCCTAATTAAGTTAAAAACACGTTTTACGAGGAATAATCAGTTAAAAAGGTTGATGATCATCCAATTGATATATATATCATTATATAACTAATGCTCAAGAATACTGGGGCTATAACAAATGTAATATTGATATAAAACGATATATCCGTCCCCTTAAGCAATTAGGGTTCGGAACAATTTTTCCCTTTTTGAACAAAATGAATTATTCTTGCAGAATCAAATAGGTAGGAATGAAATGATACGAATATCTCTCCCGATAATGATTCAAATACGAAAGACGAAGAGATAATAATTAATGTACGAAATTCCAACGGGGCCCTTGAATTATCAAAACGGGGCTCAGATTTGAAGAAAATTCCAAATGACAGAATATTTGAAAGGGGCTTCCGACTCACCATTTAGCACATAATCACACAATAATTATCATTTAATAATATTCCAATACTCCACAACAAATATTTTTATATTAAATATATCATTTATTTTAATAATAAAATTCACGGATATTACAAAACTTGTTGAATGCATACTGAAGTTCAGAACTCATGCATTTGGTAAAGACTTATTGTTAGGCTCAAGACATGTCTGAATACCACTATTAACAAGCCTACACTATGTGACTATGTCACATTACATGACCTAGTGAGTTCTATCACTGGGATATAATATAGGTCTCTATATGTACTTTTCTTGTTCTCATGAACATTAGCTTGATCATGTATGCTCAAAGTTATAATGAGCTTAGCAAAGTTTCTTGCATCTAGATTGTTTATAGGCCATTGAATAATTGTCCTGGTAGAAGTTCAGAAGTGTTCATGCAGCAGGATAGAAATGAATAAGGCCATGAAGAAATGAAATTTGTCTAAGGCATTATATAGCAAAGTCAGAAGAAAGCTATGTCGTGAAGTCACAAATATCTATGTCGTGAAGTGCTACATCGCATAGTCCATTTTGTACTATGTCGAGAAGTCCTCAAGACTCATGTCGTGAAGTGTTGAAGTCAGCAAAGTCAGAGAAGCCTAGATCGTGAAGTCCTCAGAAGCCCTATGTCGCATAGTCGTCAAATGACTTATGTCGCATAGTCGTCAAATGACTTATGTCGCATAGTCATCAAATAACCCATGTCGCATAGTCATCTTATGGCCTATGTCGCAAAGTCTTCAAAGGCTATATCGCGTAGTCCTCACAAGGGAGATCGCGAAGTCAGGAATGAAGTGGAGTTCACGATATCAACACTTAACCGTTTATAACAAGACAAATCAAGGTACAGAACCAAGAATCAAAAGAGACAAATACTGAAGCATTTGTTCTGGCAAGGTGGTCCAAAGAACAGATGGCAAATCTACAGCTAAACTTGGAGAGAAAGATAAGAGACAAGCAGCTACAGAAACGGGAAAGACTCCGAAAAGCAGGTGGTCCTTCCTGACACAGTGAACTTCTTATGGCAGGACAAGTTGGACTTTAAGAAGGGGTAGCTGTGTAATATTGTGTGTGCCTAGTTTGTATAGGTTAATATATATATATATATATTGTGCACACACAATTGTAAGCTGTAAGAGTGAGACACATATAGTTTTTATCTTAAGCTCTTTTCTCTGTAAGCAAGCAAGTAAAAACTGTTCTTGTTAAGAAGCCAAAAATTCGATTGTGAATTTCTTGGAAAGCCGTAGTATTTAATTTGCTTATACAAAGTAGATTAAAGTGATTGTGCGTGTTGTTTACTTTCTGCATATTACATAGCATAATCATATACAGTTTATATTTAGTTTTAAGAAAGCAAAAATTCATCAAACTATCCATTCACCCCCCCCCCCCCTCTGTCTAGTTTCTAGGTGATATTCATTCCTAACAAGTGGTATCAGAGCGAAGACTGTTAACGTACAAACAGGAAAAGATCAAGAATGAGTTCACAGAAACTGAGCAGTATCAAGATTCCTCCCTTTAACAAGGAGCACTACAGTTTATGGAAAAAGAAGATGTTGCTTTTCGTCAAAGCTTCTAACCCCATGTATTTAGATATTCTAAAGCATGGTCCCTTTATTCCAATGATCGAGATTGGTGAAACAACCAATGGCACTGAGATAGTACCAGCAAAACATGTGCCCAAAGACCCCTCAAAATACACTGATCCTGAAAAGGAGAAAGTAGCACTGGATGGACATCTTCAACTTATCATTTGTGAATCTATGGACTTCAACATGTATGGCATTGTTGCTCACTGTACTAGTGCCAAGAAGATGTGGGATCTTATAGAAGTGCTCTGTGAAGGAACTACTGAAGTAAGAAAGAACAAGAAGCAGATTCTTGTCTCACAATATGAAGCCTTCATGGCTCAGCCAAAAGAGGGAATCACAGAAGTGTTTGAGAGATTCAATAAACTGATAAACGAGCTCAAACTCTATGACAAACACTATGAGACAGAAGAGCTCAATATGAAGTTCTTACTAACTCTTCCAGATCACTTGGAACCAAGAATCTCTTCCCTTAAAGAAAGAGATCTAACAAAGATTGGTTTTGATGTGTTGTATGGTGTTTTGAAGACATATGAGTTAGAGTTGTTTCAAAAGAGATCTATTCAAGCAAAGCAAGGATTAGTGGCCAATACCTCTTGTGCCCTTATAGCTGACAATCTAGGTCAAAGAATGGATTCTCTAAAAATCAGTCAAGTCAAGATTGAGGAATTGGAAAGTGATGACACTGGTGATGAAACTCAGGTTGTGTATGATTTACCTGAAGAGGATGAGTTCTACAACATAGATGAACTGGACAAGATGGAAAACAAATCTTTTGCTTATATGGCTAGGAGATACTGTAATATCCGTGAATTTTATTATTTGATTAAATGATATATTTAATCTAAAATATTTATGTTGGAATATTGGAATATTATTATATGATATTTAGTGTGTGATTATGTGCTAAATGGTGAGTCGGAAGCCCCTTTCAAAAATTTCGTCATTTGGAATTTTCTTCAAATTTGAGCCGTTTTGATAATTCAAGAGCCCCGTTGAAATTTCGTACATTCATTTTTAATTCTTCGTCTTTCGTATCCGAATCATTATCGAAAGGGTTATGGGATTCTATTTAACCCTACCTATTTGATTCTGCAAATTAATTTCAATTTTTGATCCGAAAAAGGAAAAATCGTTCCGAACCCTAATTGCTTAAGGGGACGGATTTATCGTTCTATATCAATATTGAAGTTGTTATAGCCCTAGTATTCTTGAGCATTAGTTATATAATGATATATATCAATTTGGATAATCATCAACCTTTTTAACCCCTTATTTTTAGTAAAACGTGTTTTTGACCTAATTAGGGTTTTTAAACGATCTAACGAATCAATATCGATCCAAAAATGTTATTTGGGGTATTATTTTTCCAGAAATATAAAAAGACCAATCAGACTTCATAACCCTAGCAATTCTTCAGAAATTACTCAAAAATATTCGAAATTCCCAAATTATTATTTTGTGTTCTTGATCTTCAATCAATTCGTTCTAAGGGTTATTGAAGTCCAAATTTGAAGTTCTTATACTCAAATCAAAGCCCCAAAAATCTAGTTTCAGAATCTTCCAACCTCATCATCATCTGGTAAGTATTCGATTTTATATTGATTTTACAAGTTTCGAATTAAAATTAGGGTTCTTAATTAATTTGGGGATTTTCATTCTGTTGATTCTCCGTTCAATTGGTTGCTTCTAACATGTTCCTAGGGTTCTAATTAGCAAGAATCCATGCTTTAATTTCATGTTTAAGTTCAATTTAGTCGGGTTTGATTTTCGGGTTTTGACCCGATTTCTTCTTTCGATTCGTACGTTCTTGATATTGATCTGACATTGTTTTTGATAAAGGGCTTTGATTGTATGAGTTATAAGCTTTATTTTGGTATATTAATCTTTGAGTTTCATGTAGGATTTAAGTAGATCGGGTTTCCGGCCGAGGTCGTCGCCGGCGAGTTCTTTGAATGAATTCTGGGCACGATTCCGGCATGGGACAGATGTGTGTGTATGTGGGTTGTGTTTGTCTTGCAAAAGCGAACAAAAGCCCTATGGTTTGGTTTTGTTTTGATCGGAAACGGCGAAGTCCGGCCACCGGACGCCGGCCGGATTCTGGAAAACCCAGATTCCGGCGGGTTGTTCTTGGTGACCCGGATTCGTTCTTCCCGACCCGTTTACCCGATTCTTCGACCCGGTTTCAATCTTCAAAACCCTAATTCATTTTCAGAAAACTGTTTTTTGAATTTTATTTTTAAATTTAATTCGAAAATAGTTTAAAAACTTTAAAAATTCATATTTTTATTTTAAAAATATATTTTAATATCAGAAAAATTCTGATAAATTATATTTATTATTTTAAATCCGAAAATTGATTAAACTTAATTATTTTAATTATTTTTAATTAATAATTAATTTATTAATTAATTGGTTAATTCTTTTAATCAATTAATTCTTAAAAATTAATTATTAATTAGATTTAATTAATTAAAAATTCAGTTTAATTATTTTCAAGCCTATTTATTTATTTAAAAATAGTTTGAGCATTTAAAGAGTGTCAATTAATTTTATTAATTGATTTATTTTCATTTAAATGTTTATATTGGATTTAAAAATCCGATTTTTGATTTAAAAATTAGTAATGACTTATTAAAAATTCAAATGAGTTTCAGACGATGTTTTAAAAATATTTATAAGTGCAATATGGTTCATATTAATTGTGTGTTGTGTTTTATAGTCTGTATATGCCCGTGCTAGGGCAAATATCTGAGTTTTAAATATCGTAAATTATACCGGACGTCCGATACGTACCCGGTTACTTGTTTAAATGTGATTATTGATTGAATAAGTGTCGAGAGTAGAACGAGAATAGTTAGACTTATTGTAATGAGTTGTTTAATTATAGAATCGAGTTCCCGGAGCAAGGGAAAGGGGAAAGTAGAGTGAGCAGAGTCGATCCGACAGCAACTTAGACCAGGCAAGTATCTGTGCCTTTACTTGTGATAAAAATTATTATTGTCTTGATTACTTGAATACCGTTATCCCCAGAACAATTCAAATTATCCATCTTTTAACCGCATTTGGACAACTGATTCCATTTCCTTAGAAATTCTTGATTCTTTGATTTGATCTGCATCGGAAACCCTTATTTCCAATTTACTTGATTATTGTTTACCACCTATTGTTGCTATTTATCATCCTTTAATTATCATTGACAACCTTTGATTATTTGACTTCCATCTTGACTACCAATTACGGTTATTGATTAACGATTACCAATATTGATTACCTTATTGAATGAGTACACTGTACCATTGAAACTACTCCATGATCCTTTCTCGATCTTCGTTGATACTGAACAGTTGAAGCTCTTTTGCAATTATTATACATTCAGTTTATCTTATTGAGCATGTTATTGTTTATACCCTATTATAGAATTGGCATGTGTTTTTTTTAAAAATGGACCAGTAATTGGTCGGAATAACTTAAGGCCCAGATTGGCCTGGGATCCAGTAGAGGACTATGACATGAGCTAGTCCGGGGTTGATGCGTGGCTGGCCAGCAGCACAACCTTTGATTTGAATAAAATGTATAAGCCAAATTCTAATTCTTTACTTCAATCATTATTGATACAAAGCATGTGTTAGCTAAATATTGTTGATTCTGATATCTTAAATTCATATCCTTACAACTGTGATAGAAATGATTCGTTGATGTTTGCTGAGCAATTTTGGCTCACTCTTGCTTGTTGTTTTCTAACCCTATTCCAGTGAAGCGAGAGTATGAGTTGGCATAGCATGACCGATAGTTCACCAGCAGTCAGGAGAGCCCCTCGAGTCACTGTTATTGGCAGGGTAGTTGTCGTTTTGCTTTTCTAGATTTAATGTCTAGATTTGAACTTTAGTTGTGATGTAATAGCTCTGATAAAACTGGTTTGTAATAATAAAAGATTGTAGTAGCTTGTGTTCATTGCCATAATCTGGATGCGGTCTTGGTCAAGGGGTAATTGTGTCTTTATATATATTATGCATGTGTTAAATAGTATTCCGTTGGTCGGATGACTCCTCAAATCTGTACCCCGGGTTTGGAGGGCGTCACAGTTGGTATCAGAGAAACAGGTTATGGCATTTGAAACAAGTTAGGACTTAGGGTCCAGGATAACATAGAGAGTTAGGAATTCACGTAAGGATATTAGGAGGTCAACTAGGGATATTACGCGTAGTAATTAAATGTGGTTATAATTGCAGCCCCCTAGTTCTAGTTCAGACTCAGACCCTTCCGAGGATACGATAGCAGAGATACCTACACCCGTTGAGAGAGCAGGACCGTCTCGGCCAGTGCGATATCAGCCTAGGCATCAGGACCCAGTAGTCAGGAGAGATCAGATACCTTGTCCTATTCCACTCCGACAAGTAGCCCCAGCACCAGCATCTCAGGCATCAGTTTGTGGGCCTTTGTATCAGTTATGTGAGCCACCAGTTCCACACCATGTGTATCAGAGGGTGAGAAGAGAGAAGGATTTCCTTTATGGACAGGTTATGGAGATGGGTAGGATTCGTTCGATCGAGGCAGCCGCTGTCAGAGAGAGAGACAGACTTAGAGATCAGATGAGAGACATTCAGATGAGGTTTAGGGTTACGAGGACTTTGGTTGAGACTCGATTGCATGGATTAGCTTCTAGTCGAGAGGGAGAGACAGTAGCAGGGATGAGACAGATTTTGGATTATGCGATGAGTGAGATTGCAGAGGTTTCAGGACCCCCGTTATGGCCGGCAGGAGCAGGTGATCTGTGAGCAGGTATCGGTAGCAGACAGATGTGACATGGATATATGGTTCTAGATAGTTAGTATATAGATGCATATTGTAGAATCAGCAGTGCACCGGGCTTATAGGAACGCCTCGGGTTGTTGTTGCATTTTTGTTGTTGTATTGCTGGTCGGCAGTTATGGTTCAGCCATGATATATTTTCTTTTGAAGCGTTCTACGCTTGTACTGACTCTATCTATATATATATGATAAACCTCTTTTATAGAACTGTATTTATTCCCCTGTCATTCATTTCCAGCATCATAACTGTTATTCTACTTATTGCAACGAGTGTATCCATACACCGTTGAGAAGATCTGTAAACCTTCGAGATATCAATTGTGATCCTTCCTTCTCTTATATGAACTGTTTGATTAAGCCAATTATTGTTTATTCATCAGCGATATGGCTCCTAGACGACAAACCCGTTCAACTGATACTTCTGACCAAGAAGGTCAACAAAATACACCTCCCACGGGCCGTGTGGACCCGATGGTAATCCAGTTGTTAAATACCCTTACTCAACAGACTGCCGCATTAGCACAGCAGCAACGTGCATTTCAGCAACAGCTCTTAGAACAGCAGCAACAGCATCAGCAACATCAGCATCAGCAGCATCAACAACAGCACCAGCAAGCTATTTTCTGAAGAATGAGGCTAGTTATTGGTGGGAAACGAGTAGGGCTATGGAGCCCGAGGGATTGATTACGTGGGCAAGATTCACAGAGTTGTTTTTGGAAAGGTATTTTCCGGACTATATGAGAGATCAGATGGAATTGAAGTTTTTGGAATTAAAGCAGGGAAGCATGACAGTGCCCCAATATGAAACAAGGTTTACGGAGTTGTCAAGGTTTGTTCCAACCTATGTGGATACGGAAAAGAAGAAGGCCAAGAGGTTCCAGCAGGGACTGAGGTCTTGGATTCGTAGTAAGTTAGCTGTATTGGAGTTGGACACCTATGCAGCGGTGGTCCAAAAGGCAATGATTGCAGAGGCAGAGAGTGATTCTTACATGAAAGAGAGGGAGAACAAGAAAAGGAAAGCAGGGATACCCGATAAGGGACAGCAGCAGGGAAGTTTTCAAGGGCAAGCAAATAAGAAGCTGGGATTTCAGCACGGAAGGAATACAAGTTTTAGGAAACCAGACACCGGAAGCGTAGGACAAGATAACCGTCTACTAACCGGCAGTCAGCAGGGACTTTCTAGACCCCCACTACCAGAATGCAAGACATGCGGGAAGCGACATCTAGGGATATGCCATCGATTGAATGTCACATGCTTTAAATGCAATCAGAAGGGACATTATTCCCGGGATTGCAAGATAGGCATCGTGTGTCATCGGTGTAAGAAACCAGGTCACATGATTAAGGACTGCAGAGCACCAGCAACCGTGAACAATATGATTCGGGCAATTGAAGCACCCCCAGTTGTTAACGTCCAGCCGTTAGCCAGGACCTACAATTAGTCAATGGGAGAAGCAGTGAGAGATTCCGACGTGGTGGCAGGTACACTTCTAGTAAATTCTATTCCTGCACAAGTGTTAATAGATTCGGGAGCGACGAAGTCTTTTATTTCTGAGACGTTTGCTCGTAGATTGAATTGCGTAACGAAACCTTTAAGTGGAGTGTTGACTATAGAGATAGCTAATCAGGATCGTATCGCGGTCAGTTCATATTATCCCCGTTGTGAGATAGAGATTTTGGGAAATCGTTTTTATGTTGACTTGTTACCTTTTAAGTTAGGTGAATTTGATGTGATATTAGGGATGGATTGGTTGACTGAGCATGATGCAAGTATTGATTGTAAGAATAAGAGGGTTACTTTGATTACCCTAGAAAAGAAAGAGATAATATTTAGAGGAGAGAAACAAAGAAAGAGGTTCCTGACAATGATTCAGGCTAAGAGGTTATTAAGGCAAGGTTGTGAGGCGTATCTAGCTTATGTGATAGATATAGATAAGGAAGTTTCTAAGTTAGAAGATATTCCAGTCGTAAATGAGTTTCCAGATGTTTTTCCGGATGAATTACCAGGTTTACCTCCAGATAGAGAGATTGAATTTGCGATAGACTTAGTACCAGGCGCGGAGCCAGTATCGAAGGCCCCTTACAGAATGGCACCAGTGGAGATGAAGGAATTGGCTGAGCAACTGCAAGATTTGCTAGAAAAAGGAATTATTAGACCCAGCGTTTCACCGTGGGGAGCACCAGTACTGTTTGTCAAGAAAAAGGATGGAAGCATGAGATTGTGTATAGACTATCGGGAGTTGAACAAGCTGACCATTAAGAACAAGTATCCGTTACCTCGAATAGATGATCTGTTTGACCAGCTGAAGGGAGCGGTACATTTTTCAAAGATCGACCTACGGTCAGGATATCACCAATTGAAGATTAGACCAGACGACATACCGAAGACAGCCTTTCGAACAAGGTATGGGCACTATGAATTTTTAGTAATGGCGTTTGGACTAACGATTGCACCCGCAGCTTTTATGGATCTAATGAACAGGATTTTCAAGAGATATTTGGACAAGTTTGTAGTGGTATTCATCGACGACATCTTGATATACTCGAGGACAGAAGAAGAGCATGCAGACCAGTTGCGAATTGTGTTAGAAACGTTGAGACAAGAAGGACTATACACGAAGTTTTCCAAGTGTGAATTCTGGTTGAAAGAAGTTCATTTCTTAGGACACGTGGTGAGCAGCGAAGGCATCAAAGTGGACCCAGCAAAGATAGAGGCAGTGAAAGATTGGGAGAGACCAAGGACACCGACTGAAGTCAGAAGTTTCTTGGGATTAGCCGGATACTACCGGAGATTTGTCCAAGATTTTGCGAAGATAGCTACTCCAATGACCAAGCTGACAAGGAAAAGCGAGCGATTCATATGGAACGAAAAGTGCGAAGAAGGCTTCTAAGAGTTAAAGAAAAGACTAACTACGGCACCGGTATTGATGTTACCAGACGATCAAGGTCATTTCGTAATCTATAGTGATGCGTCGTATAAAGGATTAGGATGCGTACTTATGCAACATGACAAGGTGATTGCTTATGCGTCAAGACAGTTGAGACCCCACGAATAGAAGTACCCTACACACGATTTGGAGTTAGCAGCTATTGTGTTTGCTTTGAAGATATGGAGACACTACTTGTATGGAGAAAGATGTGAAATTTACACCGATCACAAAAGTTTGAAGTATATCTTTACTCAGAAAGAGCTGAACATGAGGCAACGAAGATGGTTAGAACTAATCAAGGACTACGACGTTTCTATTAACTATCATCCCGGCAAGGCAAATGTGGTAGCAGATGCATTGAGCAGAAAAGAGAGATTAAACACACTAATGATGACCAAAGAGTTATACAAGGAATTTGAGAAGTTAGAAATCGAAGTAATTAATCCGAAGAACGCGACGGAAATGATTTATACCATGACGTTTCAACCTGAATTGTTGGAGAAGATACGAAAATGCCAAGAGCAAGTTATGAACGACGATGTGAGTAAAATGACAGGTGAGGAAATATGTAGCCAACCGGACGACAAAGGGATCTTGAGATTTGCTTCTCGGATATGGATACCTAACGTAACGGAACTGAAAAGTGAGATTCTGCACGAAGCACATAACTCGAAGTATTCAATTCATCCAGGGAGTACGAAGATGTATCGAGATCTTAAGACGAACTTTTGGTGGCCAGATATGAAGAGAGAGATTGCGGAATGGGTAAGTAAATGCTTTACGTGTCAAAGAGTTAAGGCGGAACATCAGAGACCAAGTGGATTACTTCAACCATTGGAGATTCCCGAATGGAAGTGGGAACACATTGCGATGGACTTTGTAGTAGGATTGCCTAGAACAAAAGCTAACCATGATGCCATCTGGGTTGTCGTGGATCGATTGACGAAATCTGCGCATTTTCTTCCGATTAACGAGAGATTCTCGCTGGATAAGTTAGTTCATATTTACATAAAAGAAATCGTAGTACGACATGGAGTTCCAGTATCGATAGTGTCTGATAGAGACCCTCGATTCAATTCAAGATTTTGGAGGAGTTTTCAAGAGTGTTTGGGCACCGAGTTGAGAATGAGTACGGCTTATCATCCGCAGACGGACGGTCAAAGCGAAAGGACAATTCAGACTATTGAAGATATGCTTAGGACATGTGCACTTGATTTTGAAGGCAGTTGGGACGATCATCTACCCTTGGTGGAATTTTCATATAATAATAGTTTTCACGCGAGCATCGGAATGCCACCTTACGAAGCTTTGTATGGACGAAAGTGTCGATCTCCAGTATATTGGGAAGAAGTTGGTGAACGGAAAATGATAGGACCAGAACTAGTACAACGAACAAAAGAAGTGATTCAATTGATTCAGAGAAGATTGATAACAACTCAAGACCGACAGAAAAGGTATGCGGATCTAGCCAGAAAGGATGTGGGATTCGAGGAAGGAGAGCAAGTGTTACTAAAAGTTTCCCCATGGAAAGGATTAGTTAGATTTGGAAAGAAAGGGAAGTTGAGTCCGAGATATGTTGGGCCGTTTGAGATTTTGAAGAAGGTAGGCGAGGTAGCTTACGAGTTGGCATTGCCACCGCATATGCAGCACGTTCATAATGTATTTCATGTATCTATGCTTAAGAAGTATCGACCAGATTCGAATCATGTAATAGAGTATGAACCAATAGAGGTCCAGGCAGATTTATCATATGTAGAATGACCAATTCAGATAGTGGATCGTAAGGAGAAAGTACTAAGGAATAAGACAGTAGCGTTAGTGAGAGTTTTGTGGAGGAATCCTAAAGTAGAAGAGTCTACCTGGGAGTTAGAGAGTGAGATGTTAGAGAAGTATCCCCAGTTGTTTCCTTGATCTGATTCTGAGGACAGAATCCTATTAAGGGGGGAAGGATGTAATATCCGTGAATTTTATTATTTGATTAAATGATATATTTAATCTAAAATATTTATGTTGGAATATTGGAATATTATTATATGATATTTAGTGTGTGATTATGTGCTAAATGGTGAGTCGGAAGCCCCTTTCAAAAATTTCGTCATTTGGAATTTTCTTCAAATTTGAGCCGTTTTGATAATTCAAGAGCCCCGTTGAAATTTCGTACATTCATTTTTAATTCTTCGTCTTTCGTATCCGAATCATTATCGAAAGGGTTATGGGATTCTATTTAACCCTACCTATTTGATTCTGCAAATTAATTTCAATTTTTGATCCGAAAAAGGAAAAATCGTTCCGAACCCTAATTGCTTAAGGGGACGGATTTATCGTTCTATATCAATATTGAAGTTGTTATAGCCCTAGTATTCTTGAGCATTAGTTATATAATGATATATATCAATTTGGATAATCATCAACCTTTTTAACCCCTTATTTTTAGTAAAACGTGTTTTTGACCTAATTAGGGTTTTTAAACGATCTAACGAATCAATATCGATCCAAAAATGTTATTTGGGGTATTATTTTTCCAGAAATATAAAAAGACCAATCAGACTTCATAACCCTAGCAATTCTTCAGAAATTACTCAAAAATATTCGAAATTCCCAAATTATTATTTTGTGTTCTTGATCTTCAATCAATTCGTTCTAAGGGTTATTGAAGTCCAAATTTGAAGTTCTTATACTCAAATCAAAGCCCCAAAAATCTAGTTTCAGAATCTTCCAACCTCATCATCATCTGGTAAGTATTCGATTTTATATTGATTTTACAAGTTTCGAATTAAAATTAGGGTTCTTAATTAATTTGGGGATTTTCATTCTGTTGATTCTCCGTTCAATTGGTTGCTTCTAACATGTTCCTAGGGTTCTAATTAGCAAGAATCCATGCTTTAATTTCATGTTTAAGTTCAATTTAGTCGGGTTTGATTTTCGGGTTTTGACCCGATTTCTTCTTTCGATTCGTACGTTCTTGATATTGATCTGACATTGTTTTTGATAAAGGGCTTTGATTGTATGAGTTATAAGCTTTATTTTGGTATATTAATCTTTGAGTTTCATGTAGGATTTAAGTAGATCGGGTTTCCGGCCGAGGTCGTCGCCGGCGAGTTCTTTGAATGAATTCTGGGCACGATTCCGGCATGGGACAGATGTGTGTGTATGTGGGTTGTGTTTGTCTTGCAAAAGCGAACAAAAGCCCTATGGTTTGGTTTTGTTTTGATCGGAAACGGCGAAGTCCGGCCACCGGACGCCGGCCGGATTCTGGAAAACCCAGATTCCGGCGGGTTGTTCTTGGTGACCCGGATTCGTTCTTCCCGACCCGTTTACCCGATTCTTCGACCCGGTTTCAATCTTCAAAACCCTAATTCATTTTCAGAAAACTGTTTTTTGAATTTTATTTTTAAATTTAATTCGAAAATAGTTTAAAAACTTTAAAAATTCATATTTTTATTTTAAAAATATATTTTAATATCAGAAAAATTCTGATAAATTATATTTATTATTTTAAATCCGAAAATTGATTAAACTTAATTATTTTAATTATTTTTAATTAATAATTAATTTATTAATTAATTGGTTAATTCTTTTAATCAATTAATTCTTAAAAATTAATTATTAATTAGATTTAATTAATTAAAAATTCAGTTTAATTATTTTCAAGCCTATTTATTTATTTAAAAATAGTTTGAGCATTTAAAGAGTGTCAATTAATTTTATTAATTGATTTATTTTCATTTAAATGTTTATATTGGATTTAAAAATCCGATTTTTGATTTAAAAATTAGTAATGACTTATTAAAAATTCAAATGACTTTCAGACGATGTTTTAAAAATATTTATAAGTGCAATATGGTTCATATTAATTGTGTGTTGTGTTTTATAGTCTGTATATGCCCGTGCTAGGGCAAATATCTGAGTTTTAAATATCGTAAATTATACCGGACGTCCGATACGTACCCGGTTACTTGTTTAAATGTGATTATTGATTGAATAAGTGTCGAGAGTAGAACGAGAATAGTTAGACTTATTGTAATGAGTTGTTTAATTATAGAATCGAGTTCCCGGAGCAAGGGAAAGGGGAAAGTAGAGTGAGCAGAGTCGATCCGACAGCAACTTAGACCAGGCAAGTATCTGTGCCTTTACTTGTGATAAAAATTATTATTGTCTTGATTACTTGAATACCGTTATCCCCAGAACAATTCAAATTATCCATCTTTTAACCGCATTTGGACAACTGATTCCATTTCCTTAGAAATTCTTGATTCTTTGATTTGATCTGCATCGGAAACCCTTATTTCCAATTTACTTGATTATTGTTTACCACCTATTGTTGCTATTTATCATCCTTTGATTATCATTGACAACCTTTGATTATTTGACTTCCATCTTGACTACCAATTACGGTTATTGATTAACGATTACCAATATTGATTACCTTATTGAATGAGTACACTGTACCATTGAAACTACTCCATGATCCTTTCTCGATCTTCGTTGATACTGAACAGTTGAAGCTCTTTTGCAATTATTATACATTCAGTTTATCTTATTGAGCATGTTATTGTTTATACCCTATTATAGAATTGGCATGTGTTTTTTTTAAAAATGGACCAGTAATTGGTCGGAATAACTTAAGGCCCAGATTGGCCTGGGATCCAGTAGAGGACTATGACATGAGCTAGTCCGGGGTTGATGCGTGGCTGGCCAGCAGCACAACCTTTGATTTGAATAAAATGTATAAGCCAAATTCTAATTCTTTACTTCAATCATTATTGATACAAAGCATGTGTTAGCTAAATATTGTTGATTCTGATATCTTAAATTCATATCCTTACAACTGTGATAGAAATGATTCGTTGATGTTTGCTCAGCAATTTTGGCTCACTCTTGCTTGTTGTTTTCTAACCCTATTCCAGTGAAGCGAGAGTATGAGTTGGCATAGCGTGACCGATAGTTCACCAGCAGTCAGGAGAGCCCCTCGAGTCACTGTTATTGGCAGGGTAGTTGTCGTTTTGCTTTTCTAGATTTAATGTCTAGATTTGAACTTTAGTTGTGATGTAATAGCTCTGATAAAACTGGTTTGTAATAATAAAAGATTGTAGTAGCTTGTGTTCATTGCCATAATCTGGATGCGGTCTTGGTCAAGGGGTAATTGTGTCTTTATATATATTATGCATGTGTTAAATAGTATTCCGTTGGTCGGATGACTCCTCAAATCTGTACCCCGGGTTTGGAGGGCGTCACAGATACCCTAACATCAGGTTTAAGAGGAAGCAGCCATTCAAGTCTAGATTCAATAGTGGAAATGCTGGTGGTTCAGGTAGCTCAAACTCTTTCAACAAAGGCAAAGGGATTACTGGTGCAGTTAAAGGAGGATACAAATCTGGGAGTGTGGATAGGTCCAAAATAAGATGATATAACTGCAATGAACTTGGGCATTTTGCCACTGAGTGCAAAAAGCCTAAACAGGTCAAGAAGGACAAAGCATACTTAGAGCTTGAAGCTAAGTATGAGGCTCTACTCAAGAACAACAGGGTAAAGCTTTTATTGCTGAGGGAAAATGCTGGGATGACTCTGATGAAGAAGAAGAACAAGAGTACTCAAATTATGCCTTGATGGCATTTTCTGATGATGGTGATTCTAGTCAGGTACCTATTCTTACTTCTCTTGATATGACTCCCCTTCAATATAAGCAAACTGTTGAAGATATGAGTACTGAGATGTTTAATATTCATACTAGCATGTTAGTAGCAAATGAAGAAATTGATAGACTAACTGCTAGAAATCTTGAGCTTACAGAAAAGAATGAGGAACTTGAGTTAATGGTTGTGAACCTTGATGGTTTGAAAAAGGAGGTTGACTATCTTAAAAACAAAGTGATTTGTGCTGAACAAATAGAGAAAGCTCTTAGGGAACAAATTGCTGAGACTGAATTGAAACTAAGAAGCTTTAAGAACTCCTCTGAACTTATTCAAACCTATCACAAGGAACACACCGAAGATAGCAAGGTTGGAGTTGGTTTTGACTATGAGAATGATAAAGGAAGGAAGAAGGCAAAGGGCAAAGGAAAAGAATCTTTTACAAACAAAAATGCCCCAACCATTCTATCTAGTGTTGAACAGCCCATCTTCAAAAAGAGTGTTGTTGAGTTTGATGAAGAACTATTGATCATCAAACAACAACTTCTTGAAGAAGATGAGGCTGCTAAAGACACTTCTTCCTCTCCTGAATCTGTTAGTCAGAAAGAGACCAAAGACAATCTTGTCAAGAGTCCTAAAGCAAAGAAAGAAGTTGTTAAGAAAAAGAAACAAAACAGAAATGGTAAGGTAGGTGTCAACAAGGGTAACAACTATGCTTATGTGCCAAATGCTCCCAGGAAACAATGTCAGAAATGGCTATCTGTTAATCATTTGACTCATAAGTGTAACAAACAAGTGAATGTTGAAGTTGATAACCTAAGTAACCATTCTGCTAGCATAAACTCTAGTCATGATTCCTTCTGTGGTAAGCCTAATTGCATGACATGCTATGTGACTGTGATTGCTAACTGTTTATATCTAAAGCAGAAACTTGATTCTGCACAATCTAGTGAATCACACACACACATGCACACTCACAAGACATGATCCCCAATCAGGATTGAGAGGGTGAACACTTCATGTGAGCCTAAGAGTGTGAACTCCAAAGCCACAAACAATATGAAGTATCCTACTGTGATGAATGCAACTTATGACAGAAGAATTGTTAACAAAAATGTTTCTAAATCAACTGGACCCTACCATGTGTGGGTACCAAAAACAACTTAGTCACCTTCTGAATGCAGGGCAACAGGAATAAAAGAGTCATATGGATCTTGGACAGTGGATGCTCAAGTCACATGACTGGTGATATAGCCCTGCTATCACATTTTGAGGAAAAGGCTGGCCCATCAGTAACCTTTGGAAATGACAACATTGGTTATACAATGGGATATGGCAGTATAAAATCTGGAAATGTCATTATTGAAGATGTAGCATTTGTTGAAGGACTGAAGCATAATTTCTTGAGCATTGGACAATTTACAAACAGGGGTTTCAAAGTGGAATTTGATGAAGATCATTGTTCAATCTCAAAAAGAGAAAGTGGTGAAGTTGTTCTAACTGGTGTGAAGAAAGGAAGCCTGTTTGTAGCTGATCTCAAGGCTGCAGACAAGGGAGAAATTTGTTGTTTCTACACTAAAGCCACAAATGAGGAATTCTGGTTATGGCACAAGAAACTGTCTCACTTGAATGTTCATGCAATGAACTCTCTAATCAAGAGAGAACTCATCAGGGATTTGCCTGCCTTGGAGTTTGTGCAAGATGGAGCATATGAAGCTTGTCAGAAAGGAAAGATTAAAAGATCTAGTCACAAGAACAAGTTGCTCAATACAAACTCAAAACCTCTGCAGCTAATTCACATGGATTTATTTGGTCCTGTGAATGTAATGTCCCTTTCCAAAAAGAAATATGCTCTAGTGATGGTTGATGATTATTCAAGATATACTTGGGTGAAATTCCTATTCTCCAAAGATGAAGCACCTCAAGTCATAATAGAGCATATCAAGAGAGTTGATAGAGAAGCACAAAGCACTGGTTCCTCTGTAGTTACTTTGAGAAGTGATAATAGAACTGAGTTCAGAAATTCAACATTGTATAAGTTTTGCAAAGATAAAGGAATTTCTCAACAATTCTCGGCTCCCAGAACACCTCAACAAAATGGAGTAGTTGAGAGAAAGAATAGAACTCTCATTGAAGCTGCAAGGACAATGTTGTTGGATGCAAAGCTACCTACTAGCTTTTGGGATGATGCTGTTAACACAGCATGCTATGTGCAAAATAGAACATTGATCAATAAGAAGTCTGTCAAAACTCCTTACTCATTAATGACTGGAAAAAGAGCATCCTTCAAGCATCTGCATGTTTTTGGAAGCAAGTGTTTTGTGATGAAAGATACCTCTGAGCATGTTGGAAAATTTGACGCAAAGGCATTTGAAGGTATCTTTATTGGATACTCTCTGGAAAGGACATCATACAAAGTGTTTGTACCTGAGCAACACAAAGTCATGGAAAGCATGGATGTTACCTTTGATGACAAGAAAACTCCTGGACTTAAAACAAGTGATCAAGACAGTGTGCCATTAAGATTTGAGAATCAAGGTTATCTTGAGGATTCTAAAAGTGAAGATGAACCACCTGTTCAAACTGTTCTAGAAAATGAAATTCTTGAAGTTGACAATCTTCTTCAAACACCTGTGCAAGGGTTCACAAACACAGGGGGAGAAGAAGAGAATGCAACTGTCAACCAAAATGAGCTTGGAACAGATCAAGGAAATGAACAGGGGCACACAAGGAAATGGGACAGAGCCCACACTAGGGATCAAATCATTGGAGATCCTGGTGAGGGAGTTAGAACAAGAAGGGCGACTATGAATACATGTCTGCACAGCTGCTTTCTGTCACAAGAGGAACCTAAAGTAGTTGAAGAAGCTTTGAAGATTTCTGATTGGATTGTTGCCATGCAAGAAGAATTGAATCAATTTGAGAAAAACAAAGTATGGGAGCTAGTGCCACCTCCTGAAGGAAAGAATGTTATTGACACCAAATGGGTGTTCAGAAACAAGATGGATGAAGAAGGAGTGGTAATAAGAAACAAAGCAAGGCTGGTTGCCAAAGGATACTGTCAGCAAGAAGGCATTGATTATGATGAGACATTTGCACCTGTAGCTAGACTGGAAGCCATCAGAATCTTCCTTGCTTTTGCAGCTCACTCAAATTTCAAGGTGTATCAAATGGATGTGAAAAGTGCATTTCTCAATGGTGATCTTGCTGAAGAAGTTTATGTATCTCAACCACCTGGCTTTGAAAATGAAAACTTCCCAGACTTTGTGTACAGACTGCTTAAGGCACTCTATGGACTCAAACAGGCACCAAGAGCCTGGTATGAGACTCTATCTCAATTCCTTCTTGAGCATCAATTTACCATGGGTACAATTGACAAAACCCTATTCTTCAAGAAGCATGGAAATGATATCATTCTTGTTCAAATCTATGTGGATGATATCATCTTTGGCTCTTCAAATGAAAAACTCTTTGAAAGGTTCTCTAAGTTGATGCAAAGCAAATATGAGATGAGTATGATGGGAGAATTAACCTACTTTCTAGGTTTGCAAGTACATCAAAGGGAGGATGGCATCTTCATAAACCAATCAAAGTATGTCAAAGATCTTTTGAAGAAATATGGTTTAGAAGACTCATCCCCTGCAAAAACTCCCATGTCCACTGCAATCAAGCTTGATGAAGACAAGAAAGGCAAAAGAGTAGACATCAAGGTTTACAGAGGCATGGTTGGATCACTACTCTATCTCACTGTTAGCAGGCCTGATATCATGTTTGCCACATGCCTTTGTGCAAGGTTCCAGTCTGATCCCA
The DNA here is from genome assembly GCA_030848705.1 of Heracleum sosnowskyi. Lineage (NCBI taxonomy): Eukaryota > Viridiplantae > Streptophyta > Magnoliopsida > Apiales > Apiaceae > Heracleum > Heracleum sosnowskyi. The sequence continues at coordinate 43,313,034 of CM061235.1, read as the reverse complement.
AGGAATCTCACATGATGGCTATAAAAAGGATTTTCAAATATCTGAAAGGGACTCCTAATCTTGGGCTATGGTATCCAAAGGGAACTGGGTTCAACCTGGTTGGTTACACAGACTCTGATTATGCTGGATGCAGAATTGACAGGAAGAGCACCTCTGGAAGCTGCCAATTCTTAGGCCAAAGGTTAGTGTCCTGGTTCAGTAAGAAACAACAGTCCACAGCAACATCCACAGCTGAGGCTGAATATATTGCTGCTGGAAGTTGCTGTGCTCAATTGCTTTGGATTAGAAATCAACTCATGGATTATGGACTAGTGTTGGAACACATTCCTCTGATGTGTGATAATACTAGTGCAATATCCATAGTTGCCAACCCTGTTAATCATTCTACTACAAAGCACATTGAGATCAGGTACCATTTCATTAGGGAACATGCTGCAAATGGTACCATAGAAGTCTCTTATGTTCCAACTGAGAAACAATTAGCTGACATATTTACTAAACCTCTGAATGAAGCTGTCTTCAACAGACTGGTGAGTGAAATTGGAATGCTCAATCCTTCATTTAGTTGTTCTAAGTAAGTATGCTAGTTAATTGCTGCAGCAGTAAATTTTCACTGTGTTTAAATGCTCTATTTATTTGGAGTGAAAATTAGCTGAGATATGATTTATAAATATTTCAGTATTTTACTGCATATTTTTTTTAAAATCATATTTGGTGGTGAAGTTGTGAGCTTTTGAGACATCTCGATATAGATGATTTTCAGAGTTCACGACACAGTTCAAATCAAACAGACTTATATCGCAAACTGTTGAGATTGTGAGACTTCGCGATATAGTTCATTTCATGAGTTTGCGACATAGTTCATTTTTGACTTCGCGACTTAGAATAACCATATCGACAAGTCTCCACATTTGACAGAATTTTGATTTAAATTAATTTTATTTCAAAATTTGATAAAAGTCTGACAAATTTCTTGAAATTCCAAAAAGAGAGTTTTAGACAGGGTATTTATACTATATCGCAAAGTCTCCCCAAATCCTTTCACCTTTAAGACTTTGCGACATAGCTCATTTTTAGACTATGCGATATACTTTGCAAGACTTTGCGGTACAAACTATTTTAAACTTCGCGACATACAATTAGTCCGTACATATTCATAACTCCATATCGCAGTGTCTCTATCATATAAATACTCTTTTCTAACCGTTCACAACTTTTCATCTTGTCTATTGCTCTCAAACTCTCAAACCTAAGCACAAATTCTCTACTCTCTTCTTCACTCTCTCTTTTGAAATGGCACCCAAATCTCAAACAGTATCATCCTCAATTCCTTTAACCATTCCCAAAGAAACAAATCTACTCTCAATTCCCTCAGAGGCGGAGGCAAATCCCAGGTACAAGTGCTTTGTACGGTTCTTAAACACCTCATACCTCCGCCAAGCCTTGACCCTGAACCCCACTCTGTATGTCGATGTGTTGGAAGGGTTCTGGAGAACAGCCTTGGTTGAAACAATGGTGAGGGATGATGGAACCTCATTTCAGGAAGTGAATTGCACAATTGGGGGCAAGCACTTCCAGTTTGGCGAAAAAGAGATTAATGAAGCCCTGGGATTCAAGGTTGAGGGTCATGCTGCTGAAGCTAATGATGATGAAATGGTTGCTTTCATGGACCTCATCAAGTATGCAGATAAGGTTGACATGGCTAAGTTGAACAAGAAGCATGTCAGGAGGGAGTGGTCATTTGTTTTTGATACACTCCAAAAGGTGTTCTTATGTAGGAAGATAGGATGGGACCAAATAAGTCACATTGCTGTGAAGCTGGCCTACTCCCTAGCCTACAATCAGGAGATCAATGTTGGAGCAATCATCCTCAAGGAATTGGCTCAGAGGTTAGGGAGAACAGTTCGTGGTAAAGGTAATGAAATCTTTTACCCCCGTTTCCTTCAAGTTATTTTAAACTATCTTGATGCAAATATCCATAAATTGGAGGGTATAGATAAAACTAAAATGGCTTATTCCAAGTCCATGTCCAAGATTCTATTTGGGTCATTGGACACAAGGAATCAAGTTGATGTGATTCTAAGTGTGACCTAGCATATGCAGGACACATTTGAATCATATCAACTTGCTAAGCCAATATACCATGAGCTTTCCTGGACAGGGGAGGCTAAGACTGAAGGAGCTACACAGTCTAACCCTAGCCTTCCTATCCCATCCAGCAACCCCACTGCAAACACATCTGTAGAAATTAGGGAGCCAAGTGCATCAGTCTCCCAAAAGACTGATGTTACTAAAAAGAAGACTAAGAAGAGACCCCTAAAAGTGATTCAAGAAACTGTAGAGATAGAAAGTGAGAATCCTGAGTCACCTCTCACCAGACATAGTAAGAAATCCAAATCCAAACCTACCACTGGATCCTCCCAACAGGATTTAGATGTGGAAAAAGGGGTACACCTATTATTGTCAATGGCCTCCTAACAGGTTATTGGCATTGAAAAGAGTAGTCTCCCCACTACAACCTGTACTGAGTCTCCACAGGATCAAGAACTCACTCTTGATCCTAGGAGAAATAAGGATGCTGACACATTGAGTGGAGAGCACATCACACTTGAAACTCCTCCTATTTCTCAGGGGGAGTTGCCAAAATCTAATCTACACCACACTTCTCTTCCAGAATCTACATCTAATATTTCTTCTCAACAGATTAGTCATTCACATGACTTTTCTGACATTGATCAATCATAATCCAATACTGTGATTGAGCCAAACTCAAGTGACATGGTGCATGACACTGTGCTCACCACCCAGGAACCACATCTAGTTGGTCAGGGAATGCATGCTAGGGAATATCCTAATGACACCAACACAAACATGGAGGATTCACCAGTTTTTACTGGAGACTCTATGCCAAATTCTCCCATCCTTAGGGATGTGGAACTGTCTTCACAGACAAATAGGGCTGATGTTGTAACACATCCCATTTCAATGGAGACAACATCAGACTCTACAGCCATTCCAAGGCTGGAGGAGACTCAAAAACTCACATCTCATGAAGTGCCTAGCACTAGCTCTCACTTGGCTCAGGCCACTCTGTCAGAATGGCTGAAGCCTGTGCAACATGACAGGCCTTCAGGATCATCAACTGTGCCTTCCCAAATGACAGAAGAAGTTATTCAAGATCTCCATGTGGCACAGATTGATGAGTTCTCAAAAATAGCTCAACACCTCCTCACCTCCAACTTGCCAAATGCTGATTATGAGGCTATTCTTCTTTGCCACAAGGAGGATGTTGCAGCCCAGCAGGAGAAGATAGTGGATTCAGCTGAACCAGAGGGAAATATGGATGCCTGGTTGGATGCTAAGAGGTCTATCAAACTCAAGGATGCCCTAGCCTTTCTGAGAGAAGACTACCTCACCTCTCTAGGCTCCAATGCAAAAGATCTCTCTCCTGCTGCAGTTTATGATGCTGTAAATGACATCTACAAGAATCAATTGAAGGCTCTGCACTATCTTGGGAAAGGGCTTCAATCAAAGATTTATTCAATCCAGGAGGAGACAGATAGATCCCTCACTCAGCTAAGAAACTCATATCTCTCTGATTTTCCCAAGGTGGATGGCATCCTCAAGGAAATCCAGAAAACCAACTCTAATGTCAACAGGATGGATCTCTCTCTAGCCATGGTCACGGACAACATCAAGAAACTGGCTACAACATTGGAAAATCAAGTCAAGGCCAACATCAACTCTAATGCAATGCTGAATGTTATTTGGAAGAATCAATATGGTGACAAATTGGTGGATGAGGTTCCTATGTCAAACATCTCCAAATTTGACTTTGCCAAGATCAAGGATCAATCTCTCAATTCTTTCAAGTCTCAACAACTATTCTCCAAGGTGGATGGTCTAGAAAGAGAAGTGGCCTCTCTGAAAGATGAAAACAGGATACTTGCTACATCCTTAAACCAGCTCAATGACAAGTTGGATGACCAAGGCAACAACACCTCCAATATCCTGCTGGTGCAACAACAAATGTTGACTTCTATGATGAGACAAATGAACCTGCCTATCCTTGGGGAAGCTCAAGACATCTTGTCTGATTCAAAGCCTAAGGGGGAGAAACAAAAGGAGGTCATTCTGAAAAAGAAAGGGGGAGTACCTGCCAAGCAACAGAAGCTCAAGGGCAAAATTTCTGAGGAAACAATCAAACCAATAATCCTTCCCCCTGTAGAGGTCATAAGTGCAGTAGGCCAGAAGAGCACAATCTCAACCACCTACTATCCATCCACAATGCCTAAAGACATCTCAACTCCTCAACCTGCTCAACCTACTCCCAATGCTAAACCTGTCAAAGCTACAGTTATCACAAAGGCCAAGCTACAGGAAGTTTCCAATTCAAACATCTATCATGATGAGGCCTTCCTGGAGTTTCTGAAAGCCATCTACAGAAATGCTCAAGAAGATGCAAGGGTTTACAGACAGAAGATCAAGGAAAGCATCAAGTACTTCACAGTTGCAGTAAGGAAAATCAAGGATGTCCATCTAAGAGAGATAATCATGGTGTGCAAGGACAATTGCTTGTGGCACCTAGCATTTCAAACTCTAGAGAAACTGAGATTTACTGAGCTGTCAATCATTCTGGATTTGATTGAAAAGCATGGGATGAACAATGAAAGTCTCTATACTGACTTGAAGATGAACCAAAATCAAAGATTGCCTGAGGTTATATCCAAGCCAAGGACAATAATTTACCAAAGTCTATCTCAAGACAGCAATATTGACCAACTAGTAATTCCCTCAGACCTAACAATGAAGAACAATGCAAAGATCAACCAGGTGCTGCAAATGCTAAGAGCCAAGAGAGGAGTTAGGACAGCTGAGGAACTAGAAATGATTCACACTCTACAATCTTTTCTGATTCATGGAGTCATTCCTGAATCTGTCAAAGAAAAGAGCAAGAAGAAGGATGGTGAGGATGATGATGAGGAGAAAACCTACAGAAGGAGATCTCATTCAAGGAGTGATAAGGATGGACCAAGTGACAGTAGCAGGAGCAAATCTTCAAAGAAGACAAAAGGTGATGATGATGACAAGAGGGATTCTAAGGGGACAAAGGAAACAACCAAGAGAACAAGAAGTGGAATTCAGCAAGTCAAGGACATTGCTAGCATTACTTTAACCACAACACAAGACTCTAAGTCTAGGGTGGGTACTGTTAGTAATGATCCTCCAAAATCATTATCTAAGACTTCTGAACCTGAATTGCCACAGAAGAAAGAAGGAGCCACAAAAGAAACATCAAAAAGACACTTCCACAAAGTCACAGCTAGTGGAGTGTTACAGTGGATGAAGGGAAAAGGAATGAAGCTACTTCCAAGTGATGTGGCACTGAAGACTGATTCTCCTTGTTCCAGAAAGGTATCTCTTGTGAAGCATTTGAAGATCAAGAGTGTACCCAGAAGGATAAGGATAACAAAGAAGACTGGAAAACTCACAAATGTTATTGGCATCAATGTGCTTCCACTAGATGAGGACTATGATGAAGATGCCCTAGCATTTTTTAGGGCTCAAATGATCTTTGAAGTCAAAGTGAAGTTGGATCATCTAGAGATCAAGTACACTGATGGAAGAGAAAGGATTATGAAGTAAGGAGGCTGGCAATATTTCTATAAGTATGAGCTTGAAAGGATAAATGCCTTACTGAATTTTGAAGAAAAAGAAGAAAGGACATGGAAGATAGATATTGCCAGGTTCTTGAAAATGCATGTTGATTATGAAGAAAACCTGAGAAAGGAAAATGAAGAGAAGATAATTCAGAAAGAGAAAGAAATGGCTGAAATGGAGGAAAGAGCAAAGGAACTGAGAAAGAAAGGGCTTTGCAGGGTAAAACAAAATCCTTATGTTGTGGAATACAAAAATTCTAATGGAGGCATGAGCAAGATAAGGATGGAGTTTCTGGATTCATATGTGGAAAGTGCTCTTAAAGCTGCAATTGATGATCTAAAAGACTCCCCTCTCATTGAAGAACTGATTGCAAGAGAAGAACTTCAAGAAGCCATCATAGACATGAAAAGAAGAGAAGAGATAAGGAAAAAGAAGATTTATGATGATTTACAAGAGAAGCAATTGGAAGCTGAAGCTGCTGAGCAACAAAGATAATCTGTAAGCTTTCAATTTTTCTATGTAATCAAATTCCTGATCTCAATGTTCATAAATTGTCCTCTCTGTTACTTAATTTCCTTCTATGTAAGTTAAGTTTGTTATCAGACATGAAATTATGCCTAAGGATCTTACTCACAATTTGGGGGAGATTGTTAGGCTCAAGACATGTCTGAATACCACTATTAACAAGCCTACACTATGTGACTATGTCACATTACATGACCTAGTGAGTTCTATCACTGGGATATAGTATAGGTCTCTATATGTACTTTTCTTGTTCTCATGAACATTAGCTTGATCATGTATGCTCAAAGTTATAATGAGCTTAGCAAAGTTTCTTGCATCTAGATTGTATATAGGCCATTGAATAATTGTCCTGGGAGAAGTTCAGAAGTGTTCATGCAGCAGGATAGAAATGAATAAGGCCATGAAGAAATGAAATTTGTCTAAGGCATTATATAGCAAAGTCAGAAGAAAGCTATGTCGTGAAGTCACCAATATCTATGTCGTGAAGTGCTACATCGCATAGTCCATTTTGTACTATGTCGAGAAGTCCTCAAGACTCATGTCGTGAAGTGTTGAAGTCAGCAAAGTCAGAGAAGCCTAGATCGTGAAGTCCTCAGAAGCCCTATGTCGCATAGTCGTCAAATGACTTATGTCGCATAGTCGTCAAATGACTTATGTCGCAAAGTCGTCAAATGACTTATGTCGCATAGTCGTCAAATGACTTATGTCGCATAGTCGTCAAATAACCCATGTCGCATAGTCATCTTATGGCCTATGTCGCAAAGTCTTCAAAGGCTATATCGCGTAGTCCTCACAAGGGAGATCGCGAAGTCAGGAATGAAGTGGAGTTCACGATATCAACACTTAGCCGTTTATAACAAGACAAATCAAGGTACATAACCAAGAATCAAAAGAGACAAATACTGAAGCATTTGTTCTGGCAAGGTGGTCCAAAGAACAGATGGCAAATCTACAGCTAAACTTGGAGAGAAAGATAAGAGACAAGAAGCTACAGAAACGGGAAAGACTCCGAAAAGCAGGTGGTCCTTCCTGACACAGTGAACTTCTTATGGCAGGACAAGTTGGACTTTAAGAAGGGGTAGCTGTGTAATATTGTGTGTGCCTAGTTTGTATAGGTTAATATATATATATATTGTGCACACACAATTGTAAGCTGTAAGAGTGAGACACATATAGTTTTTATCTTAAGCTCTTTTCTCTGTAAGCAAGCAAGTAAAAACTGTTCTTGTTAAGAAGCCAAAAATTCGATTGTGAATTTCTTGGAAAGCCGTAGTATTTAATTTGCTTATACAAAGTAGATTAAAGTGATTGTGCGTGTTGTTTACTTTCTGCATATTACATAGCATAATCATATACAGTTTATATTTAGTTTTAAGAAAGCAAAAATTCATTAAACTATCCATTCACCCCCCCTCTGTCTAGTTTCTAGGTGATATTCATTCCTAACAAGTGGTATCAGAGCGAAGGCTGTTAACGTACAAACAGGAAAAGATCAAGAATGAGTTCACAGAAACTGAGCAGTATCAAGATTCCTCCCTTTAACAAGGAGCACTACAGTTTATGGAAAAAGAAGATGTTGCTTTTCGTCAAAGCTTCTAACCCCATGTATTTAGATATTCTAAAGCATGGTCCCTTTATTCCAATGATCAAGATTGGTGAAACAACCAATGGCACTGAGATAGTACCAGCAAAACATGTGCCCAAAGACCCCTCAAAATACACTGATCCTGAAAAGGAGAAAGTAGCACTGGATGGACATCTTCAACTTATCATTTGTGAATCTATGGACTTCAACATGTATGGCATTGTTGCTCACTGTACTAGTGCCAAGAAGATGTGGGATCTTATAGAAGTGCTCTGTGAAGGAACTACTGAAGTAAGAAAGAACAAGAAGCAGATTCTTGTCTCACAATATGAAGCCTTCATGGCTCAGCCAAAAGAGGGAATCACAGAAGTGTTTGAGAGATTCAATAAACTGATAAACGAGCTCAAACTCTATGACAAACACTATGAGACAGAAGAGCTCAATATGAAGTTCTTACTAACTCTTCCAGATCACTTGGAACCAAGAATCTCTTCCCTTAAAGAAAGAGATCTAACAAAGATTGGTTTTGATGTGTTGTATGGTGTTTTGAAGACATATGAGTTAGAGCTGTTTCAAAAGAGATCTATTCAAGCAAAGCAAGGATTAGTGGCCAATACCTCTTGTGCCCTTATAGCTGACAATCTAGGTCAAAGAATGGATTCTCTAAAAATTAGTCAAGTCAAGATTGAGGAACTGGAAAGACTCCGAAAAGCAGGTGGTCCTTCCTGACACAGTGAACTTCTTATGGCAGGACAAGTTGGACTTTAAGAAGGGGTAGCTGTGTAATATTGTGTGTGCCTAGTTTGTATAGGTTAATATATATATATATTGTGCACACATAATTGTAAGCTGTAAGAGTGAGACACACATAGTTTTTATCTTAAGCTCTTTTCTCTGTAAGCAAGCAAGTAAAAACTGTTCTTGTTAAGAAGCCAGAAATTCGATTGTGAATTTCTTGGAAAGCTGTAGTATTTAATTTGCTCATACAAAGTAGATTAAAGTGATTGTGCGTGTTGTTTACTTTCTGCATATTACATAGCATAATCATATATAGTTTATATTTAGTTTCAAGAAAGCAAAAATTCATCAAACTATCCATTCACCCCCCCCCCCCCCTCTGTCTAGTTTCTAGGTGATATTCATTCCTAACACTTATGGATGGATCTTCAGGATGCTAAGGTATTTCTTTCCAAGGCAGTCCAAAAGCACATTGATGAGATTGAAGATGAGGCTATCTCTCCTGAAGAAAAAGCACTGGTGGAAGGACTCAGAGAAGTTCTTAAGGAAGCTCTCAACAGAAAGGATGAAGCAAGACAAAAAAGGAAATCTGAAGCTAAGTGAAAATCCTTTGTCAATTCTGATCTTGTTAGTTAAGTTGTGAGCATGCATTGATTGTAAATTTGTTGTTATTGTCCATAAAAACAAATTGGGGGAGATTGTTAGGATTTATGGGTGATAGCTATGAGACAACTTAACTAGATATTTTAAATGCTTAATTTTATTAAGTATGAACATACTGTCACAGCCAGAGTATGTCTTTGTAACTATTTTGTTTATTGCAAATAATATTCTAGTACATCTTGGTAGAAGTTCATTCATTTGTTCAAGCCTCAAGAAGTGCTCAAGATGGACAACAAGAATAAATGTTACTGTCACAGCATTGATAGTAAGGTTACAAGAAGACAGCATGTTGCAAGTCACGACAGTATATTCACTCTGACAGCAACATTGGCGGAAGCCCTCTGACAACAACTTTACCTTAGCCTGAAAGCAAGCTTGGAAATCCTGACAGCACCTTATGCGGGGATTTCTTACTGTCATCAAAAGCGCATTCATGTGATAACAAGCTTAGCCATCAGGATACTGTCATGAAGGGATAATACTGATATTGGGGTTCTACCCAGTCAAACATGTGACAGTTTGGATGTTCAAGAAACAGGCGTGTTGCAGTATCCCAACACTGCATCAGGTCTGCAAGACTACGACCGAAGCTTGAGAGATCACATGGCAAAGCCCACCAATTCAAGAGTATGACAAATCAACATCTACTGAATTGTGTTAGCTAAATATAGAATGTATCTAGATTGCTTTTCCAAGTAATGTTAATCTTGTTTGTATAGCAATTTAGGTAATGCTCACGGGTAGACAATTTATAAGAAGCTGCCACATGAAAATGACAGAGATAGGATTAGTTTACTTAGACTATCTCTCAATTCATTTCATGTATCACTCGAGAAACTGACGCTCAAGAAAACGAACATTTTCTTGAGATTGTAGCAACCCATTGCAAAATAAATAAAACATTTATTTTGTGAGAAATACTCTTGTGTCTACTTGTGTTTGTAATTCATAAACTGATAAACGTTAATCTTAGGCTTTGTTGTTGAAGCGTAAATTGAGATTTATCAGTATTGCATTCAACCCCCCCCCCCCCCCTTCTACAATAGTCAAGGACCAACAAAAGTGTCTACCCTTCTTCAAAGCATTGAAAACATGAAAAAATTTGAGTGAATAGCAAAAAGCCAAGAAGCCTTGAAAAAATACATGACTGAAGCGCCATTGTTGGCAAAACCAAAACCTGGAGAAACGCTCTATCTATACTTGGCAGTTTCAAACATCGCCTTGGAAGCTGTTTTGGTGAAGGAAAAATCAAAGGTTCAGAAACCCATCTACTATGTGAGCAGAATTCTGCACAGAGCAGAAATAAACTACTCTCTGATAGAAAAGTTTGTTTTAGCCTTGATCATGGCCTCAAGAAAATTACGCCCGTACTTTCAGGCGCATAAGATAGAAGTCTTGACTGACCAACCATTAAGAAACATCCTGCATAGTCCTAAGGTCAGCGGAAGACTGATCAAATAGGCGATTGAGTTGGGAGAGTTTGACATCAAGTATAAGCCTCGAACGACCATTAAAGCATAAACACTTGCTGACTTCATGGTTGAATGTACCATCGACAACCAAGAAGTTGGGGGGTAGGAAGTAGTACCCTTGGAGGGCAAAGAAGTTGAAAAACAAGATAAAGAGATGATACTCAAGGAGTACTGGATACTCAAGGGGTATTATACCTCTTGCATGGAGCATCAAAAACAAAGAGCATAAAAAAAGATCGAGAGGAGCAAGTTTAGTCTTGCAAAGTCCTCTTTGATTTAGGATAGAATATGTGTTGAGGTTAAATATAAAGCCTTGATAGTTGAATTTGGCTTGGCCGGAACCCTGAGGGTGAAACTATGGAAAATTAGTTAAAGATTGTGAAGGCTACAATGACTCAATTTAATGAGTGCTATGAAGAGCACATTCCTCAAGAGGAAAATGCAAAGGCTGATGCCTTATCTAAGTTTACCTCTCCTAAGATAGTGAACTATGCGAGAAGTGTTTACTTCATAGTTTTGAAGACCCCAAGAATTAATTCAAAGTTGGTTTCACCAATTAACATGAAGAGCTTTTGGATAGATCCAATCAAAGCCATCTTAAAACTGGATGGGTTCCTCATAATGCCTTGGAGGCACGAAATTTATCTTTACAAGCATAGGTATGCTCTGATTCTATGCAAAAAGTATTTTGTTATCCCTTATTTGAAGTGCCTAAGGCCCCTAAGAGGCCGAGTTAGCCCCAAATGAAGTTCATGAGAAAATATGTGGGCGGCCCTTGAGGGGCAAGACCATTCAAGATGCCCCGCTTAAGATTCTATTGGCCTGATCTGCTAGCTGATACGCTGGCTGATGCCAAGAATCTATGTGAAGAAGTGTGACAAATGTCAAAGGCATGCATCCGTTGTGAGACAACCACTAGAGATGTTTACATCCATAAACTCCCCCATCCCTTTTGCTATATGGGGAATGGGTATACTTGGTCCACTCCCGATGACAAGTGGCCAAAGGAAGTTCTTGATAGTAGCAATTGACTACTTCACTAGGCGGAACCTTCAACCAAGATAACCACAAAGCAAGTAACACGATTTTTATGAAAAAGTGTAATATGCATATATGGACTTCCACGAATCCTTGTGATTGATAATGGACGACAAATCAGTAATGATGAGTTGAAGATAGTACATGATATTGAGCTACGTTTTACTTCTGTGGACACCCTTAAGGAAATGGACAAGCCAAAGTGGCTAACTGAGCCATCCTTGATGGACTGAAGAAGCGAGTTAAATGCTCAAGGAGCAGTTGGATGGATGAGCTACTCCCCATAATTTGCGCGTATTGTACCACTTAAAAAGTTAAAACATGAGCTACCACGTCTTGTTAGCTTAAGAAGATGAGGCTGTGATGCCTTTAGAAGTCACTCACGCATCCCGAGTGTAATAACCCGAATTTTTGGATTAATTAAAACTTTTCTTATTATGATTAAGTGCATTAGTGAATAGTGAATCTGATGGATGAATAGTGATTTTGAGGGTTAATAAAATTTTTCATACCACCTATGTACGAGACGTAGTGTGGATATTCCGAAGTCATATTAGTGATCTACGGAGTAAATAAGTGAATGCAAAGACGATCAGAATTTAGAAATTCCAAATTTTATTTTGGAATAGTATTTGACCGGGCAGCGAATTATATATTATTATATTCAAGAAATGAGATATTAAAATTGAGGATTTGAGGATTTAATATTTTGGAATTTTATTATTTTATTAAAGTCGATTTAAGGATTCGATTGTTGGAGTGGATAGTGAATAGTTACTATTCACTGCGAAAATCGCGTAGAGTTTTATTCGCTCTTTTGGGAAATATTTCGAATCATTTCAAGAGGAGCAAGGCAACATTACAGGATTAAATATAGACATGGAAGTAACATGTAACAAGATTAATTCGAGAATGCAACATTTGGATCATCCATGTGAAAAGAAACGAACTAGTAAAGCTACTTTAACCAAACGCGTGCATGCGCGACACGTGTCCTGGTGACTCACCAAATGTGATGACTCACCCCTCTTTTATACAAATATCAGCATACTTATCTATTTATCAAAACAAAAAGAAAAATAGAGAACTCTCCATTTTTGAGAGAAAACCCGAGAGAAAAAGGGGAGAGAAATGGGGGAGAAAGAAGTGATCATAACTTGAGATTCCATGGTCCGTTTTTGGCGTTCTACCACTCAAATCGAAGCTCTCGAGAAGCCCGACGTAACCATGGTAAGCTCTCGCCTCACCTCTGTGTTTTACCCATTCGATTTCAGTGATTAACAGTTGAAGAAGATGATGAATAGTAACTTGTGTTTTGTTTTGTTTTCGGATATTGAGTTTGTGGCTTCCAAAGGTTGTATTAAGCAAGGATCTAAGGTTACATAAGGGATATAGCAGCAAGCAAGCTTGGAGAAGGTATAAAACCTCTGCCCCTTTTGTTTGTATGAATTTCGAAATGATTTTGATGTTTATGTAAGGTTAAAAGCATGATTAAGTAATTAGATAAATTGTTGGTTGAGTATTGGAGGATGGGTTATGAATTTTGTTGTGATTATTCATGGAGGATTTGACTGAGTGGAGGGTGTATAAGGTGGATGGTGAGTTTGGGATTGATTGGTATTGATTTGGTTGTGTTTTGAAAATGGAAAACGTTACGATTATAGCCGTCGTAATGCCCATTTGATTTAAGGCTGTTTTGAGCAAGAATTACGAACTGGTATTGGAATATTTTTGAACAGAACTGGCCATGAACATGTAGGTCTTGTTTTAAGGTTTGTTTTGGTATAAATATCATGTCCATACGAATTACGGTTTAAGAGAAAAGTGAGTTTTAGTAAACGTCGTTCGGAGGAACAACCCTTCTCTGTTCAGCAACTTTGAGGCTATATTTGGACCACTTAGGAGCCATATTAAAATGTGAAACTTTGAGGAATAATACTAGAGACAGTTAGGAAGGCTCACGAAAAAGATTCGGATTAAAAAGATTATTTTTCGATTTGATAAAAATGTTTTAGTCGAGGTCGCGCAAGTGAAAACCACTGAAAACGAGACTTAGAAACCAAGGTTCCAAATGGTTAAGTATAACTTGGATTTGAGAATGGATTTCAAACCAAACTTGTGATATAAGTATTTGACGAATAACATGGACTTAGTATGAGCCTATAAGGAGCTAGTAATGCCTTGGTTGTGTTTCGCTTACGTGTTTAAGCATTAAGTTATAAGTGGTTTATCGAGGGGATTAACCGTGTGTTTTCGTTTGACTTTGTCTAGATTGTCTGGCATCGTCGCGAACCCCTATCACTTCTCGAGCATCAGGCAAGTTTACTAAACCTTACTCTATTGTTCAGAGTAGGTATATTTTCAAATATTCAATACTTGTGTATTCCCAAGTTATATATATCAAATCTTTGTTGTGAGTATTGTGGCAAGTTTTCTAAATCTATACTTTGAAGTATTGATTATATATTACTGTTTTTGCCATGTGTGGAGTTATATAGTTTTGCGATACATGTTATATATTGTATAAAATAGAGTTTGATTTTGGCTTATATATGAGCTTTGAGATGAAGTAGTTATAAACCGGTATACCTTGTAGCTCTAGAGATAAGAGCATACTTCTTGTTTTCGACTCTAGACCGGGAGTCAGTATTTGAGATATAGAGATAGCCGTGGAAACCCGGAGGGATTCCAGCGGCAGTGTACTAATTATTTTGAGGACTGCTATTATTAAACATTAATTATATTTCTAGAAAGTATTAATTACATGGAAATGATTTGAGGAATGTTATTTGAATATTACCTCATTCGAAGGTTATTACTTGGAAATGATTTGGTAATTGGCTTATAAGCTAGATATGGGATATCAGTTATAAGCCAGGTTTTTATAAAGGCCCTAGGTTAAGGGCGTATGATATTTCTTTAGATCAGAAGTAATTATAATTCTGTATATGTTAAAGGTTATTTTCCGATAAAGATATCGGGTACTGTTATTCGAGGATTAATTATTTACTTAAAGTATATTATTTATGAATATTCATTTGAGGATTATTGACTTAAAGATTATTAGTGTGAATATTCATTTAAGGATTATTTATTTATTGAATATTACTTTTGAATATTTATTTGAGATTTAATTGTTTAATGAATATTATTTTGAATATTCAATTGAGATTAATTAGTTAATGAATATTATTTTCGAATATCCAAATGAGGTTTATTAATTAAGGAATATTATTTCAGATATTCATTTGAGGTTTACTTAATCGAAGAATATTATTATCAATATTATCTGAGGATTATTTAATGAATATTATTTTTGAATATTCATTTGAAGATTAATTATTTATTTAATGAATATTATTGTAAATATTCATTTGAGGATTATTTATTTAATGAATATTATTTTCAAATATTCATTTGATGATTACTTACTTAATGAATATTATTTTCAAATATTCATTTAAGATTTACTTATTTAATAAATATTATTAAGTATTTGTAAATCAAAAGAGGTTCCCAAAACAATGTTTTTCCCATTTAAATCTGTCTTTTAAAGAGGATTTAAATACTCGCTCAACTATCAAAAATATGGGAAACCTGATTTAAGTGACTACTACTCTTTTTAAACTCTCAATTCAAAAACTGTCAAGGGACAGATATTTTCTTGGAGCAATTTAATTGCTGCCAGTCTAATGTTGGGTTACCACCTCAATGATCGAGGGGTAAATTCATGGAACAAGTCGATATCCATTAACAAGCATAGCTTGGGAAATATTGGAGAATCTTCCTTTCCAACCTAGATATAACTACTTAGTGGAGTCGTATCAACAAGTGTTACACTTGGGGAAAGGAGGACGATCTTTACGTTTCAGAGTCATGGATTTCATCTGAACTAGGAGTGGTGTAAGTGGTCAAGTTGCGTGGGCCCATCCAACTTTTAATTGCCCCAAATGGGCGGGAGGTCATAGTAAGGCGGTAGACAATGTCAGGCCGTCGTGATACTTCCATCTACATGTAGAGAACTATTTGAGCGGTGCGACCTGCTACTGATCATAGCAAGGTTAGGCACAACGGACGCGGTAGCAACTCCAGTATTGGTTCATCATCCAATTTGGATATTCCTGCAACATGGATTGGGATGAAAAACCAATCATGTTGGCAGGGGGTCGAAAGTGTTTGAAAATGAAGTGGCAATAAATTCATGCAACTCCATCTTTTATTTTATGAGTTATGACTCTGTGGATACCTTACATAACATGAGTTATGGTAAGGGAGTTGTTTATACTGAATCACCTTATAACTTCATCTTTTAAGATATGTGTTGATATTCTGCTTATATAGCAGATATTTTTGGAAAGGTTATATTGGTTTACTTTGAAACCTCACCTTTTATATTATACTAGAACTTTGTTCATAATATAGCAAAGTTGCAGAAATATTATGAATGATATTTGAAGTACAATAAAGGTACTATTTTTGGAATACCTTCCGATAAGGAAATAATTTCAGTATCGAAATATTTTGACAAATTATTGTCTTATACCCGCTTTATTCTGGGTTGAAGTAAAGGCAGAATTATGCCATACTTTCATTACCTTGCTGAGCTATCGCTCACTCTTGCTATTGTTTTATATATATTATATAGCAGCGAAGCAGGATGCCAATGGGTCGGCACATACCCCGCAAGGCGTTTCCATAAGCAGTTCCTAGCGGTGATCCCGAGAATAGTACGAACCAATCGAATCAGGCTACGGCTTTTAGTATTCAACTTATGTATAGACATGAATGGTATGAGAGGATTGTGAGCATCAGAAGGCTAAGTTGGTAATGTAACTTTACTTAGAAATTGTATCAGTGACAGATTCAAAAGACATTTGGGTATTGTAATAAAGATAATTTATTCCGCAATGGTTGTGTTTGTGTCGTTTCTGAGACTCTAACCTGTGTGTGTGTGTGTGAGATATATATTGTGGGGTCATGAGCAGGTGAATTATGAATGGTGCGAGTAATACAGGTAAGGCAAGGAGTACATGGATCGTGACAACCCTAAATCCCCGACCCCGGATTTGGGGCTGTTACAGAGATGGTATCAGAGCGTTAGGTTACAGTCCTCAGAAACGATGGGAGATCGAGTCTTACAATACCCTTAATAATGATACGAGCATCTAGAGCTCCAATTGAGTTCGTAGTCGGGTTAGAGGATATGACCCTGACTGTTTAAGATGAAGCCCGAGAAGGGACTTCTTCTGGGAAACCGTACTTAGGACTTCGTGATTAGTCACCTCGATTCGCATGAGTCGTAGATTGATGGGATTCTGAGATACCAGACCCCGAGGCCTTCGAGTAGGCAATTGATGATGCTTTCCTTGAAATGGACGGAGACCCGATAAAGGAAGATCCATAGGAGGATCTAGAGGAAGACCCCATAGTGGGTCAAGGAAAGAATCTTGTAGAGGACGTGTTGATTGAGAAAGATGTAGTATGTTACTTGAGGTCGTACAATAGGACCGGATGAACCTTCAGAGGTCAAATAAGTGCCGATACGAGAGTTTAGGATCGTTATGATTCATCATGAGATATGACAAAGAAAATGGAGTAGAGTCTCCAAAGCAGAAGAGGTAGAGGCAGTATAGCCAGTATCAGTGGATTGATTCGACTTGAACGAAACCTGTTACTCGTAGTCGGTTATAGTTGCCCATAAGGAGGCGGCATACGTAGGAACCAAGGTGTTCAGATTTTCACGAACGATTAAGGGTACTTAGTTGCCTAGAATAGTGTAAGGAATTGCTTTGGCTATGAGGTTTCAATCCCCCACGACCAGCGATTCCACTGGAAATAGTGTCTATTACATCATTGAGGGATTTTATTATCTCAAGGAAAATTTTGGGTATATGTACCATGCAAATGTTATTGTAAGACAAGCACGCTAAGACGGAATCGAGAACGAGATTTACCACCCTCAGGAAACAAATGAGGATAGAACAGAAAGGTCAGAAATCAGATCCGAGCATTACTAGTAGGCAAATATATTGATCAAGTTTCCCTAATTTTGGAAAGAAATTTAGCAAATTTTGGCAAACCTTGTCTTTCTGATTACCAGAGGATGTCACCAAAGAGAGTGGAAATTAGAGCGAACCCTGTGGATTGGGTAAGATAGCCGTTATATGGGTTGGTGGACAGACCCTGATTGCTATAAATGATTGTAGAGGTAAAGTGATGAAGTTGAGATTGGACGGTAAAGGCGAAATATATTTAAGGACCAAGACGGACTGAGAAGTTCCGGGATTGACTTAAATGAAGAGGCTATTGTGCCAAAAGTGTTAAGCTTATGTAGCGCACGGGATTGATATGGGAGAAGGAATATTGGGTATAAGGATGATTGAAATAGAGACCGGATTTAAGCTTGTAGTTTCTAACGAGCTTCCGAAGTACCGCCCAGTCGACATGTGGAATTGTCATTGCTATGGGCGACAACGGTATCGAAGTCTTCTTATAGAACAGAACGATTACTTGAGATGTTTGCGCCTAGTCGAATAGAACTCCCTGCGATTGTAAATGTTGATGGTTGAATTCTTAGCGACTATTATAAGTCGGCAATGACGTAAGTATCGAACACCTTAGGGTGCGTGGAAAAGAAAAGCTTTGGAATTGAACGATTACCCATTAGAGGAGCCGACATAGAAGGCATCCGTAGAGACCTTGGTAGTACCCTCCTCATTTGCAAATTATGTGGGATATTTCCCCAATTTATGATCTATCTTGACCTCTTTCCAAGAAAGAATTCTGATAAAGGGTATATTCCCTCTTCGAAGTTATTTTATAACACTTGTGTTAAATCATAATTAATTTCAATTGTGTTAGAGGCTGTCACGATGCCTACTTTCAGGTTTTCGAAGCCCTGTCAAACGATGTTATTCAAGCTTCCACTTTTCTTCAAATAATGAATAACCCTATGATGATACCTCACCACTTGTTTGTTAAGTACCAGTATCTTTTGGTTATTCTTTTCTTTGTGTTTTCTTTGGAAACCGCACCTTTGGTTATTCTTTCAATTTTAATCCAAGGTGTCCCTTTGAGAAATATTGTCGAAAGACGATAATCATTAAATTGATATCGAATTGCTTTCATACTTTTCAATTTCCACTGAGACGAACAACCCTATACTTATAGGGGCTACAAGGACTATCTATCTGGGTGATAGAAGTCTGATGGGACGCCATCACTTGTAAGTTGTGAAATACAAGAAGGCTAATTACCTTTAGTAATGTCTCAATCGAGGCACACAACGTTGAGTTCTTATGATCATGTTGATCTCTCGGTAAATTTCTCTTACCTCCAATAAGGTTACCTTAAAACTCATAACCTTATGATCACCAGTGTGTGACGTTTTCCTTAATATAGGAGCTATCTTTTCGAAGCTCCATGATTCTTGTTATCTTTATTGAATTTCAAGGGGAGGCCAACCAGGTCAAATAAGTCAAAAATTCGCTGATAGGAATTAGATTCGCAACGAAATCGCCTACGACAGGAGCGAATCCCTAAGACGAATAGAATGTTAGTGACATATCAATGAATTGGTTTATTCTCCCAAAGATGTTATGATAATGGAAAGTGTGTCAATTGATATATGTGAAAGGAATAGCGATGTGTCGTGTACTCCAGTGACAACGGTGTTAGATAGATGCACTATAGTGGAATTGAGATTTTGGAGGAGTTGTTTACGAATGGACACTACCTCTGGGTTAGCAAGATAAGTACTGGCGATGGAGTCAGAGGGAGCTGGTATTGTGACTTGGGAGAAGTTGATATTGTAATAAGGATGGGTTGGTTGACACCCAATGGAGCCCAGACTGATTGTAAGAAAGAGAGAGAGTAAAAAATAAAGGATGGAGGCAGACTCAGAGATTCTTGAATATAGTTCAGACTAAGAAATTATTGCGCCAGAGATCTGAGGCTTAATTAGCTCTTATGGTTGACGCCAAGAAAAGAGACACCAAGTATAAAGGAAACTACAATGGTTTTGGGAGATTGTACAAGGTTTTAATGAGCTACCAGATATCGAATTGGATGACATGAGAATGAATACCGAGTATTCCGAGTATAGTGGGAATGAAAGAGTTAGTGACTCAGTTACAAGAATTGCTGGGCAAGAATATGATAAGACCCAGTGTATCACCGTGGGGAGCCCCGGTGTTGTTCGTAAGAAAGAAAGATGGTAGTAGGAGATTGTGTATCGACTATAGAGAATTGAGCAAGCATTACCACTAAGAATAGGTATCCGTTACCTAAGATAGATGGTTGTTTGACCAGCTGAAAGACGCTGTGTATTTCCAAATTCATTCAAGAACTGGATATCACCAGTTGGAAGTTAAATCCGAGGATATACCCAAGACTGCGATTCATACTAGGAATAGACACTTCGAGTTTTCAGCGAGGTTATTTTGGGTTGATTAATGCACCCACAAATTTTATGGAATGTAATGAATTGGCTTTGAGTTGCCCGTGATAGTAGATAACATGAGATAGAGAAATGGCTAGAATTGACCTAGGATTATGACTGGGAGATACACTACCATCCGGGGAAGGCCAATGTGGTGGCCGATACCCTTGATTAAAATGAGACAGAGATGGATTTCGAATGATCGGGAATTAAAGGATGAGATCTTACACAAAACCCAAGTTAGTCCAACAAACTAGAAAGACAAAAGATTTCACCAACAAGCGGCTAGTAACAGCCAAGATAGACAGAGAAAGTATGCGGACTAAGCCCGCGAGTATAGAGATAGTACTGCTATTGATAAGCTAAATGGCATGTTGATGAATGACAAGAAAGTTTATGATTGGTGTATTTTTTTTTGTACAAAGAAGATAGAGAATATAAGGTTAGAAATTCATGATGTTAAAAGATATCCTCGTGGAAGGAATTAATGAGATTTGGAAAGAAAGGGAAGTTGAGCCCGAGATTCATTGGGCCATCTGAGATTTAAGACGTGTCAGGGAGGTGGCCTACGAGCCAGCCTTACCCCCAAACTTGTAGAATGGTCATAACGGGGTTCATGTGTCAATGCTACGTCAGTATACTATAGATGCCCGGCATATGTAGAGTACGAGTAGGTAGATATACAACCTGGTCTGACTTACAAAGAGCAACCGGTGGAAATCACGGATAGAAAAGAACAAGTGCTAAGAGACGAGGTTGCCAAGCTAGTGAGAGGTTTGTGGAGAATCAAGAAGTGGAAGAATCCACTTGGGAGTTAGAAAGTGCAAAGGAAGAGAAGTACCCCCCAGTTATTCCTAAGCTGATTCCGGGACGGAATCCTTTTAAGGAGGGGAGACTGTAATAACCCGAATTTTTGGATTAATTAAAACTTTTCTTATTATGATTAAGTGCATTAGTGAATAGTGAATCTGATGGATGAATAGTGATTTTGAGGGTTAACAAAATTTTTCATACCACCTATGTACGAGACGTAGTGTGGATATTCCGAAGTCATATTAGTGATCTACGGAGTAAATAAGTGAATGCAAAGACGATCAGAATTCAGAAATTCCAAATTTTATTTTGGAATAGTATTTGACCGGGCAGCGAATTATATATTATTATATTCAAGAAATGAGATATTAAAATTGAGGATTTGAGGATTTAATATTTTGGAATTTTATTATTTTATTAAAGTCGATTTAAGGATTCGATTGTTGGAGTGGATAGTGAATAGTTACTATTCACTGCGAAAATCGCGTAGAGTTTTATTCGCTCTTTTGGGAAATATTTCGAATCATTTCAAGAGGAGCAAGGCAACATTACAGGATTAAATATAGACATGGAAGTAACATGTAACAAGATTAATTCGAGAATGCAACATTTGGATCATCCATGTGAAGAGAAACGAACTAGTAAAGCTACTTTAACCAAACGCGTGCATGCGCGACACGTGTCCTGGTGACTCACCAAATGTGATGACTCGCCCCTCTTTTATACAAATATCAGCATACTTATCTATTTATCAAAACAAAAAGAAAAATAGAGAACTCTCCATTTTTGAGAGAAAACCCGAGAGAAAAAGGGGAGAGAAATGGGGGAGAAAGAAGTGATCATAACTTGAGATTCCGTGGTCCGTTTTTGGCGTTCTACCACTCAAATCGAAGCTCTCGAGAAGCCCGACGTAACCATGGTAAGCTCTCGCCTCACCTCTGTGTTTTACCCATTCGATTTCAGTGATTAACAGTTGAAGAAGATGATGAATAGTAACTTGTGTTTTGTTTTGTTTTCGGATATTGAGTTTGTGGCTTCCAAAGGTTGTATTAAGCAAGGATCTAAGGTTACATAAGGGATATAGCAGCAAGCAAGCTTGGAGAAGGTATAAAACCTCTGCCCCTTTTGTTTGTATGAGTTTCGAAATGATTTTGATGTTTATGTAAGGTTAAAAGCATGATTAAGTAATTAGATAAATTGTTGGTTGAGTATTGGAGGATGGGTTATGAATTTTGTTGTGATTATTCATGGAGGATTTGACTGAGTGGAGGGTGTATAAGGTGGATGGTGAGTTTGGGATTGATTGGTATTGATTTGGTTGTGTTTTGAAAATGGAAAACGTTACGATTATAGCCGTCGTAATGCCCATTTGATTTAAGGCTGTTTTGAGCAAGAATTACGAACTGGTATTGGAATATTTTTGAATAGAACTGGCCATGAACATGTAGGTCTTGTTTTAAGGTTTGTTTTGGTATAAAGATCATGTCCATACGAATTACGGTTTAAGAGAAAAGTGAGTTTTAGTAAACGTCGTTCGGAGGAACAACCCTTCTCTGTTCAGCAACTTTGAGGCTATATTTGGACCACTTAGGAGCCATATTAAAATGTGAAACTTTGAGGAATAATACTAGAGACAGTTAGGAAGGCTCACGAAAAAGATTCGGATTAAAAAGATTATTTTTCGATTTGATAAAAATGTTTTAGTCGAGGTCGCGCAAGTGAAAACCACTGAAAACGAGACTTAGAAACCAAGGTTCCAAATGGTTAAGTATAACTTGGATTTGAGAATGGATTTCAAACCAAACTTGTGATATAAGTATTTGACGAATAACATGGACTTAGTATGAGCCTATAAGGAGCTAGTAATGCCTTGGTTGTGTTTCGCTTACGTGTTTAAGCATTAAGTTATAAGTGGTTTATCGAGGGGATTAACCGTGTGTTTTCGTTTGACTTTGTCTAGATTGTCTGGCATCGTCGCGAACCCCTATCACTTCTCGAGCATCAGGCAAGTTTACTAAACCTTACTCTATTGTTCAGAGTAGGTATATTTTCAAATATTCAATACTTGTGTATTCCCAAGTTATATATATCAAATCTTTGTTGTGAGTATTGTGGCAAGTTTTCTAAATCTATACTTTGAAGTATTGATTATATATTACTGTTTTTGCCATGTGTGGAGTTATATAGTTTTGCGATACATGTTATATATTGTATAAAATAGAGTTTGATTTTGGCTTATATATGAGCTTTGAGATGAAGTAGTTATAAACCGGTATACCTTGTAGCTCTAGAGATAAGAGCATACTTCTTGTTTTCGACTCTAGACCGGGAGTCAGTATTTGAGATATAGAGATAGCCGTGGAAACCCGGAGGGATTCCAGCGGCAGTGTACTAATTATTTTGAGGACTGCTATTATTAAACATTAATTATATTTCTAGAAAGTATTAATTACATGGAAATGATTTGAGGAATGTTATTTGAATATTACCTCATTCGAAGGTTATTACTTGGAAATGATTTGGTAATTGGCTTATAAGCTAGATATGGGATATCAGTTATAAGCCAGGTTTTTATAAAGGCCCTAGGTTAAGGGCGTATGATATTTCTTTAGATCAGAAGTAATTATAATTCTGTATATGTTAAAGGTTATTTTCCGATAAAGATATCGGGTACTGTTATTCGAGGATTAATTATTTACTTAAAGTATATTATTTATGAATATTCATTTGAGGATTATTGACTTAAAGATTATTAGTGTGAATATTCATTTAAGGATTATTTATTTATTGAATATTACTTTTGAATATTTATTTGAGATTTAATTGTTTAATGAATATTATTTTGAATATTCAATTGAGATTAATTAGTTAATGAATATTATTTTCGAATATCCAAATGAGGTTTATTAATTAAGGAATATTATTTCAGATATTCATTTGAGGTTTACTTAATCGAAGAATATTATTATCAATATTATCTGAGGATTATTTAATGAATATTATTTTTGAATATTCATTTGAAGATTAATTATTTATTTAATGAATATTATTGTAAATATTCAATTGAGGATTATTTATTTAATGAATATTATTTTCAAATATTCATTTGATGATTACTTACTTAATGAATATTATTTTCAAATATTCATTTAAGATTTACTTATTTAATAAATATTATTAAGTATTTGTAAATCAAAAGAGGTTCCCAAAACAATGTTTTTCCCATTTAAATCTGTCTTTTAAAGAGGATTTAAATACTCGCTCAACTATCAAAAATATGGGAAACCTGATTTAAGTGACTACTACTCTTTTTAAACTCTCAATTCAAAAACTGTCAAGGGACAGATATTTTCTTGGAGCAATTTAATTGCTGCCAGTCTAATGTTGGGTTACCACCTCAATGATCGAGGGGTAAATTCATGGAACAAGTCGATATCCATTAACAAGCATAGCTTGGGAAATATTGGAGAATCTTCCTTTCCAACCTAGATATAACTACTTAGTGGAGTCGTATCAACAAGTGTTACACTTGGGGAAAGGAGGACGATCTTTACGTTTCAGAGTCATGGATTTCATCTGAACTAGGAGTGGTGTAAGTGGTCAAGTTGCGTGGGCCCATCCAACTTTTAATTGCCCCAAATGGGCGGGAGGTCATAGTAAGGCGGTAGACAATGTCAGGCCGTCGTGATACTTCCATCTACATGTAGAGAACTATTTGAGCGGTGCGACCTGCTACTGATCATAGCAAGGTTAGGCACAGCGGACGCGGTAGCAACTCCAGTATTGGTTCATCATCCAATTTGGATATTCCTGCAACATGGATTGGGATGAAAAACCAATCATGTTGGCAGGGGGTCGAAAGTGTTTGAAAATGAAGTGGCAATAAATTCATGCAACTCCATCTTTTATTTTATGAGTTATGACTCTGTGGATACCTTACATAACATGAGTTATGGTAAGGGAGTTGTTTATACTGAATCACCTTATAACTTCATCTTTTAAGATATGTGTTGATATTCTGCTTATATAGCAGATATTTTTGGAAAGGTTATATTGGTTTACTTTGAAACCTCACCTTTTATATTATACTAGAACTTTGTTCATAATATAGCAAAGTTGCAGAAATATTATGAATGATATTTGAAGTACAATAAAGGTACTATTTTTGGAATACCTTCCGATAAGGAAATAATTTCAGTATCGAAATATTTTGACAAATTATTGTCTTATACCCGCTTTATTCTGGGTTGAAGTAAAGGCAGAATTATGCCATACTTTCATTACCTTGCTGAGCTATCGCTCACTCTTGCTATTGTTTTATATATATTATATAGCAGCGAAGCAGGATGCCAATGGGTCGGCACATACCCCGCAAGGCGTTTCCATAAGCAGTTCCTAGCGGTGATCCCGAGAATAGTACGAACCAATCGAATCAGGCTACGGCTTTTAGTATTCAACTTATGTATAGACATGAATGGTATGAGAGGATTGTGAGCATCAGAAGGCTAAGTTGGTAATGTAACTTTACTTAGAAATTGTATCAGTGACAGATTCAAAAGACATTTGGGTATTGTAATAAAGATAATTTATTCCGCAATGGTTGTGTTTGTGTCGTTTCTGAGACTCTAACCTGTGTGTGTGTGTGTGAGATATATATTGTGGGGTCATGAGCAGGTGAATTATGAATGGTGCGAGTAATACAGGTAAGGCAAGGAGTACATGGATCGTGACAACCCTAAATCCCCGACCCCGGATTTGGGGCTGTTACACCGAGGGTTGAGGGCTTTGAGCCTGTGAAAAGAAAAGAAAGTATGAGGCTCACTCTAGACTTAATTGAAGAAGTTAGAGATGAATCCAATGCTAATATTGTAGAGCATCAAAAATGAGCTTCGTTTTACTACAACCTAAAAGTAAAGGAAAGATTCTTTTGATAAGGAGACTTGTTCTCAGGAAAGTCAAAACATCCGGGATTGGACAAAAAGGGCGCTTGACTCCTAATTGGGAAGAAGCATATCGAGTTAAGAGCGTGTTAGGACGAAGCTCCTACAAGCTCAAAAGACTTGAAGGAGATGCTTAGAAAATGGCGCACTTTAAACCTGAAGGTTTATTACAGACGATATATCCTAGTAGGACATATCTAACGGGACTAAGTAGAAATAAGGTTCAATGAAATCATGAGCTTCCTAGAAAGCAGATGCAGGGTTGAACTCGTTTTGATTGGTAGAAACATCCTCAAAGCTTTGCCAAGATAAACTACAAATGAATGCAAAGGAAAACATACAAAATATGCATGTCAACTGCACAAATAGAGTTGAATACAACGAATCCCGAAGGGTGAATGTTGCTAATAAACATACAAAAGAAAGCCTAAGATGCCTATTATTAATTAGCGAAAATTTCAAGCTCGGGAGAAGTTTGATATGATAGACTTGAGAATGAATCACTACAAGTGAAGCCATCAGTAAGAGCTCGTAAGGGTGAAGGGTTGAAACCCCAGAAACCTAAGACATTCAGTTCAAACCCCATCATTCGATATGCTCAATGAAATGCTTGAAGCCAAAACAAGACGACATAAGACATAAGAGGCTTATGCAAATGTCAAGTTAGCCTCGAATAAGGCAAAATCATCGTAAATGTGTAGGTCGCTCCACACTTTACACCAAGACGATACTCGTGAAACACTAGTGTATATTAAAATTCCCAAAAAAGGGTAGTAAGTCCCGGGTAAGGGATAAAAAGGCCCCAAGTCTCGAAAAAGACCGGTATAACTTCTATGAAATCCTAGTGCATTATCATAGAAGTTGGGGGGTATGATATGGGCAAAAAATAACCCTAAAGACATAATTAATATTGCATTAATTAAACCTAGCTGGTCCATAAATAAGGCCAATTAATAAGGCCTAAAACTCTAATTTCGTAATTAATATTTGGGCTAGAAGTACAACCTGTATTAAGAGACGTCCAATACAGGCTTGTTCTAATACGAGTGGGCTTGTTTCAATACAAGTCCATTATGATATGGAAACAACTCCTACACGGAAGGATCTAGAATTTATCTTTATTCACCGTCAAGGATAAGACTTATCCTTCAAGAAAGTCAATACTTATCCACCGTCAAGGATAAGACTTATCCTTCAAGAAAGTCAATACTTATCCACCGTCAAGGATAAGATTTATCCTTCAAGGAAATCAATACTTATCCATTAGGCTTTTAAATGCCTATATAAAGGGTCTGACCCCTCATCTCAGAACTACATGTTGGACATAGCTCCATACGTCGTCCACTACGTTTTAGACTTCATCCTCGAATAAGGACATACAAGTCACTATGTCCTTGGTGTGCCCCTGCCGACATAGCCCCGAGGGCAACACCAAAAACTACCTTTTATTGGCATCTTGTTAGGACCGAGTTAGTCCCCGACAACAAGAGAAGACATTAAAACTCGAAGCTCCCAAACCCTAGCAATAAATATATGTATTAAATACACCCTAGATTCAGTTATGTGTTACGACGGTGACTTATTCTATCAATTTCAATGGTTCATATATTGGACCTATTAATCCGTTAAGGGGATTACGTCAAGGTGATATCACCTTATTTATTCATGTTTTGTGTGGAGGGTCTATCTCGTATGCTAAATAGTGCAGCTGATGAAGGAAGGATTAAGGGATGCAAAGTCTGTGTGCAAGCTCAGGCAATTACACACTTGCTATTTGCAGATGATAGCTTCCTATTTTGTAAAGCTACATCAGAGGAGGTCATGGAGGTTAGGTCGATTTTACAGAGGTATGAACTGCACTCTGGACAGGCAATCAATCTCCAAAAATCTAGGATTTACTTTAGTTCGAATGTAAGGCTGGATAAACAGGAAGAATTAATGAATTTGGTGGGTGTTTATAGTGATTTGAGCATAGGGAAATACCTTGGTCTTCCGTCCTTGATAGGGAGATCGAAGAAAATGATTTTTAATTTTCTTAAAGATCGTTTATGGAGCAAAATTCAGCGGTGGAGTGCTAAGTGTCTATCAAAGGCTGGTAAGGCAATTTTACTTCGAACAGTAGCACAAGCGATCCCATCGTATGCTATGTCGTATTTTTTGTTACCTAAATCTTTATGCAGTGATCTTGAAAAAATGATGAATAGCTACTGGTGGGGTTCACAGAATAATATCAGGAAAGGTATAAGATGGACTTCATGGACGAATATGAGTATAGCGAAGGAGATGAGTGGTTTAGCTTTTCGTGATCTTCAAGGGTTTAATTTGGCACTTCTTGGGAAACAGTGCTGGAATTTGTTGAATAATCCAGGTTCTCTGGTAGCTAGGGTGTTCAAAGCTAAGTATTTCCCGGAATCAAGCCTATTTGATGCAAGTAGAGGAGGTGGTGTAAGCTTTGTCTGGTCAAGTTTGTGGCAAGCAAAGGAATCTCTTAAGCAAGGATATAGGTGGGTAGTGGGTGATGGGAGGTCAATAAATGTGAGTACAGATGCTTGGCTTAGAGGTAAAGAGGGGTATAAAATCGTCGAGCAGTCTCTTCATTCAGTGAGTGGATTAAAGGTATGTGATTTGTTTGTTCCTGGCAGTAGTGAGTGGGATGTTACCAAGGTGCACAACTGTAATATCCGTGAACTTTATTAATAATATAAATTATATTTTATGAGTAAAATAATTTATGTGGAGTATTTGGAGTCTTAATGATTAAGATTATTGAGTAATAGTATGTTAATTGATGTGTCGAAAGCCCCTTTCGAATATCTTTTCATTTAGAAATATCTTCAGTTTTTAGCCCCGTTTTGAAAATTCAAGGGCCCCGTTGATAATTTGTACATCATTATTATTCCTTCGTCTTTCGTATCCGAATCATTATTGGAAGATTTCTTCGTATCATTATATTCCTTATTACCTGATACTATCAATAGTATTTGTTTTATTCAAAGAAAGAAAAATTATTCCGAACCCTAATTGTTTAGGGCGATTGATATATCGTTCATATCAATAATACATCTGTTATACCCCCGTATTCTTGAGCATTCTTTATATAAATGATATGTATTGATATGGATAACTATCAGTCTTTGTGGATAGTTATCACCTCGTAAAACGTGAACTTTACTTTATTAAAGGTTTAAAGCGATCCAGTGGATCGATATCGATCCAAAAATGTCGTTTGAGGTATTATTTTCCATTAAATATAAAAAGACGAATCGGACATTATCCTTCGTATAATATGTATTTCATATTTACAAAAATATAAAAATTCTCGAACCGTGTTCTTCGTGGTCTCGAAAATCAAAATCAATTTTGAAGGTGTTATTGAAATCCAAATATCAAGTTCAAGTACTCAAATCAAAGCTCTTGATCTCTATTTTCAGAATCTTCAAACCATATCATCACCTGGTAATGTTTCGATTTATTATGAATTTTTCAATATTCGAATTAAATTACGGTTCATATGAAATTTGGGGATTTTCATTTTTTTGATTCTCCGTTCAATTGATTGCTTCTAACATGTTCATAGGTTTCTAATGAGTAGGAATCCATGCTTTAATTTCATGTTTATGTTCGATTTTGAGATTTTCGATTTTAGGGTTTTTGCTCGATTTTTCTTTTGAATAGTCCGTTCATATGAATGATCTGACATTGTTTTTGATAGAGGGCTTTTGTTGTATGTGTTCTTAGCTTCATTTTAACATAAAGAACGTAGAGTTTCATGTACGATTTAGGGAGATCAGACAATTTGCTTGAGGTCGCCGGATTTTGATCGGGATTGGGATTTCGGCTGTGTTTTTGGTTTGTTTTGGTCGGAATGTATTGCTGAGTTAATAAGGAGTGTTTTGGTACAAAAAACCCCAAATTCTTATGTGTTTTTGGCTCAACGGAATAAGGAATTGTCGTCGGATTCTGGAAAATTTCCGGATTGTTCTTCCCGACCCGTTTTTTGTTCTTCCCGACCCGTTGACCCGATTTCTGACCCGGTTTCAATCTTTGAAACCCTAATTCATTTTCAGAAAACTATTTTTGGATTTTGTTTTTAAAAATT
Organism: Heracleum sosnowskyi; assembly: GCA_030848705.1. NCBI lineage: Eukaryota > Viridiplantae > Streptophyta > Magnoliopsida > Apiales > Apiaceae > Heracleum > Heracleum sosnowskyi. Next base: position 43,283,060 of record CM061235.1, on the reverse strand, counting down.
ATTCGAAAATAGTTTAAATATTTATAAAAATCTTATTTTTATTTTAAAAATACATTTTTAAATTCAGAGAATTCTGAAAAATTATACTTATTTCTTTAAATTCGAAAACTGATTAAATTTAATTATTTTAATTATTTTTGATTAATAATTAATTTATTTGATTAATTGATTTAGTTTATTAATCAGTTAATTCTTATTAATTAATTATTAATTAGATTTAATTAATTTAAATTAAGTTTAATTATTTTCTAGCTTGATTTAATTATTTAAAAATAGTTTGAGTGTTTGGAAAATGTCAATTAATTTTATATTAATTGATTTAATTGATTTTAAATACTTATATTGGGATGAATAATCCGATTTTTGATTTAAAAATTATTTGTGACTTATTTAAATTCAAATGAGCATCGAATATTGTTTTAAAAATGTTTATAAGTGCTATATGGTTTATATGAGTTGAGTAATGTGTTTTATTGTCCGTAAATTCTTCGTATAAGGGCTAGTGTCTGAGTTTTTATTTTCGTAAAATAGAACGAGCGTTCGATAAATGCTGTTAAGTACCTGATTACTTGTTTAGACTTAAAATGGCTATGAGTATATGTCGAAGGTAGAACGAGGATAGTTAGACTTATTATTGTGAGTTGTTTATTATAGAATCGAGTTCCCGAGGCAAGGGAAATGAGAAGGTAGAGTAAGCGAGATAGACCGAAGTCGGCTACGTAGACCAGGCAAGTATCTGTGCGATTACTTGTTGATTATATTGATATTGTTTCCAATGATTATGCATGTTACCATCAGAACAATTCAAATTATTCAATCCTTACCCGTATTTGAGCAACTGATGCTATTTTCTTGAATATTCCTAATTCGTTGATTAATCCACAATTATGTTGGATATCGGAAACCTTCACCTTCAATTCAGTTTATATTGACGATAACCATTGTTGACTTCTTAAATGAGTACGTTGTACCATCGAAACCATTCTGAATCTATCTCTCAGACTTCATTTGATATTGAGTAGTTGAAGCTCTTTTGCAATTATTATACCTTTTCATTGTGTACTTATCTACGTTGGAACCATTCCGAATCTATTTCTCGGATTTCATTTGATATTGAGCAGTTGAAGCTCTTTTGCAACTATTATACCTTTTCATTGTGTACTTATCTATGTTGGAACCATTCCGAATCTATTTCTCGGATTTCATTTGATATTGAGCAGTTGAAGCTCTTTTGCAACTATTATACCTTTTCATTGTGTACTTATCTACGTTGGAACCATTCCGAATCTATTTCTCAGATTTCATTTGATATTGAATAGTTGAAGCTCTTTTGCATCTATTATACTTTTTCATTGTGTACTTATCTTGTGATGCATGTTATTGCTTATACTCTGTGATAGAATTGGGATGTTTTTAAAAATGGGACCAATAATGGTCGGAAATAATTTAAGGCCAAGATGGCCATGGATCCTAGTGGAGGACTTTGCTATAAGCAAGTCCGGGGTTGATGCGTGACTGATCAGCAGCTCAACCTTTTGATTTGAAAAATGTAGAAGTCCAATTCTAATCCCTTTTACTTCCATTGAGATTGTTAAAAAGCTTATGTTTGGCTTAAACCTTGTTGATTCAGATAATTGTGATCTTCCTTTCATTATGGAACTGTGATTGATATATATTATGCTTGCTGAGCACTTGTGGCTCATACTTGTTTTGTTTTTAACCCTATTCCAGTGAAGCGAGAATATGAGCAGACACAACGCGAGCGATAGTTCTCCAGCATCTAGGAGACCACCTCGAGTGGTTGTCATTGGCAGGGTAGTTGTCTATTTTGTTAGTTAGACTAGACATCTAGCTTTGAACTTTAAGTTGTGTAATATTAATAACTCTGAAAACTAGTTTGTAATAACTTAGAAGCTTGTTCAATGCCATAATCTGAACGCGGTCTTGGTTAAGGGGTGTTTTATGTTATTATATTATTATGCATGTGTTATATCCAGGTTTATTGTGTTTCGTTGATCGAGTGACTCCCCAGACCTGTGCCCCGGGTTTGGAGGGCGTCACAGGTTGGTATCAGAGCGACAGGTTATGGCATTTGAAACAAGTTAGGACTTAGGGTCCAGGATAACGTAGAGAGTTAGAAATTCACTTAAGTCTATAGTAGGTCAATTAGGAATAATATGCGTGGTAATTGAATGTGGTTATATAATTGCAGCCCCCTAGATCTAGTTCAGATTCAGACCCGTCAGAGCATACGATAGAGGAGAGACATGTACCAGGAGAGAGAGCAGGACTATCGCGGCCGATACGACCCCAGCCTGGACATGCTGAAGTCAGGAGAGATCATATACTTTGTCCCGTTCCACTTCAACGCGTAGCACCAGCACCAGTGTCTCAGGCATTAGTTTCCGGACCTTTGTACCGGCTTTCTCAGCCACCAGTTCCACATCATGAGTATCAGAGGGTGAGAGGGGAAAGGGAGTATTTCTATAGACAGGTATTGGAGATGAGAGGGACTCGTTCGTCAGAAGCAGTCATAGCCCAAGAGAGGGACAGACTCATAGGCCAGATAGGAGAGATTGAGATGAGACTTAGGGTTACGAGGACATTAGTAGAGACGAGGTTGCAGGGACTAGCTTCTAGCTGAGAGGGAGAGACTGTGGCAGGGTTGAGAGAGAAATTGGACTATGCGGTGAGGGAGATTGGAGAGGTTGCCGGACCAGCGTTATGGAGGACTAGAGATGATGATCCGTGAGCAGGATTAGATAAAGTTGGATGTCATGTGGATGTATATATTTCCAGTGGATAGTATATAGATGCATAGTATAGTACCAGCAGTGCACCGGGCTTATAGTATCGCCTTGGGTTGTGGTTGTAATTTTGATTGTTGTACTGTTGATCGACAGTTGTAGTTCAGCTATGACATACTTTACTTTTGAAAGCGTTCTACGCTTGTATCAGATGTATTATATATATATGATAATCACCTTTTGCAGAACTATTATTATTCTCTTGTCATTCCTTTCAGCACTATAATTATCATTCTACTTGATCGACGAGGATATTTGTATGCCGTTGAAAATTTGTAAACCTTGGTTCTATCAATTGTTTTCTCTTTTCTTCTATTTATGAATTATTTGATTAAACCAATTATTGTTTATTTATCAGTAATATGCCTCCTAGACGAAGTACCCGTGCAAATGATTCATCTGACCAAGAAGGTCAACAGAATTCACCTCCAACGGGTCACATAGATCCGATTGTAATACATCTTTTGAATACTCCTACTCAGCAAATTGCTGCCCTAGCACAACAACAACAACATATTCAACAACACCTACTTCAGCAGCAGCACCACCACCAGCAGGCAGCACCAGTACTTACGTTTAAAGCATTTCAAGCAGCGAAACCTCCGGAATTCAAAGGATCTGCAGACCCAGTTGAGACAAAGGCATGGTTAAAGGAAATAGAGAAGGCTTTTACCTTAATAGAGGTAACGGAAGAAAAGAAAACAGAGTACGCTAGTTATTTTCTAAAGAGTGAAGCAAGTTATTGGTGGGAAACGAGTAGGGCTATGGAACCTGAGGGATTAATTACGTGGGACAGGTTTACAGAGTTGTTTTTAGAAAGGTATTTTCCTGATTATATGTGCGACCAGATGGAGTTGAAAGTTTTAGAGTTAAAACAAGGTAGTATGACTGTTCCTCAGTACGAGACGAAGTTTAATGAATTGTCTAGGTTCGTTCCGACATACGTTAACACGGAGAAGAAGAAGGCCAAGAGGTTCCAACAGGGACTGAGGTCATGGATTCGTAGTAAGTTAGCCATTCTGGAGTTGGACACCTATGCAGCAGTGGTTCAGAAGGCAATGATTGCGGAAGCAGAGAGTGATTCATACATGAGAGAGAAAGAGAATAAGAAGGAAGATAGGGACATCTGATAAGGGACAGCAACAGGGAAGTTCACAAGGTCAGTCGAATAAGAAACCAGGATTCCAGCTCGACAGGAGTTCAAGTTTTAAGGAACCAGATACCGGGAATACAGGGCAAGACAATCGTTTACCAGCCAACAATCAGCAGGGAGTTTCTAGACCCCCACTACCAGAATGTAAGACATGCGGGAAAAGATATCCAGGAGTATGCAACCGATTGAGCGTCACGTGTTTTAAATGTAACCAGAAGGGTCATTATGCCAGAGATTGCAAGATAGGTATTGTGTGTCACCGATGCAAGGAACCAGGTCATATGATTAAGGATTGCAGAGCACTAGCACCCGTGAACAACATGATTCGAGCTATAGAGGCACCTCCAGCTTTTGATGTTCAGCCGCTAGCCAGAACCTATAACATGGCAATGAAGGAAGCAGTGAGAGACACCAATGTGGTGGCAGGTACACTTCTAGTAAACTCTATTAGTGCTAATTTACGCTAATCTATTATCTTTCAAGATGGGAAGTAGCTTACGAGTTGGCCTTACGCCCGCACATGCAGCACGTTCATAATGTGTTTCACGTAGCAATGCTTAAGAAGTATCGACCAGATTCGAACCATATAATAGAATATGAATCCATAGAGGTCCAGTCAGATTTGTCTTATGAAGAACGACCAACTCAGGTATTGGATTGTAGGGAGAAAGTGTTAAGGAATAAGACCGTAGCATTAGTAAGAGTTTTGTGGAGGGATCCTAAGGTGGAAGAGTCTACCTGAGAGTTAGAAAGTGATATGTTAGAGAGGTATCCCCAGTTGTTTCCTTGATCTGATTCTGAGGACAGAATCCTATTAAGGGGGAAGGATGTAATATCCGTGAACTTTATTAATATTATAAATTATATTTTATGAGTAAAATAATTTATGTGGAGTATTTGGAGTCTTAATGATTAAGATTATTGAGTAATAGTATGTTAATTGATGTGTCGAAAGCCCCTTTCGAATATCTTTTCATTTAGAAATATCTTCAGTTTTGAGCCCCGTTTTGAAAATTCAAGGGCCCCGTTGAAAATTTGTACATCATTATTATTCCTTCGTCTTTCATATCCGAATCATTATTGGAAGATTTCTTCGTATCATTATATTCCATATTACCCGATACTATCAATAGTATTTGTTTTATTCAAAGAAAGAAAAATTATTCTGAACCCTAATTGTTTAGGGCGATTGATATATCGTTCATATCAATAATACATCTGTTATAGCCCCGTATTCTTGAGCATTCATTATATAAATGATATGTATTGATATGGATAACTATCAGTCTTTGTGGATAGTTATCACCTCGTAAAACGTGAACTTTACTTTATTAAAGGTTTAAAGCGATCCAGTGGATCGATATCGATCCAAAAATGTCGTTTGGGGTATTATTTTCCACTAAGTATAAAAAGACGAAGCGTACATTATCCTTCGTATAATCCGTATTTCATATTTACAAAAATATAAAAATTCCTGAACCGTGTTCTTCGTGTTCTCGAAAATCAAAATCAATTTTGAAGGTGTTATTGAAATCCAAATATCAAGTTCAAGTACTCAAATCAAAGTTCTTGATCTCTAGTTTCAGAATCTTCAAACCATATCATCATCTGGTAATTTTTTGATTTATTATGAATTTTTCAATATTCGAATTAAGTTAAGGTTCATATGAAATTTGGGGATTTTCATTTTGTTGATTCTCCGTTCAGTTGATTGCTTCTAACATGTTCCTAGGGTTCTAATGAGTAGGAATCCATGCTTTAATTTCATGTTTATGTTCGATTTTGAGATTTTCGAATTTAGGGTTTTTGCTCGATTTTTCTTTTGAATAGTCCGTTCATATGAATGATTTGACATTGTTTTTTATAGAGGGCTTTTGTTGTATGTGTTCTTAGATTCATTTTAACATAAAGAACGTAGAGTTTCATGTACGATTTAGTGAGATCGGAAAATTTGCTTGAGGTCGTCGGATTTTGATCGGGATTGGGATTCCGGCTGTGTTTTTGGTTTGTTTTGGTCGGAATGTATTGTTGAGTTAATAAGGAGTGTTTTGGTACAAAAAGCCTCAAATTCTGATGTGTTTTTGGCTCGTCGGAATCTGGAATTGTCCTCGGATACTGGAAAATCTCCGGATTGTTCTTCCCGACCCGTTTTTTGTTCTTCCCGACCCGTTGATCCGATTTCTGACCCGGTTTCAATCTTCGAAACCCTAATTCATTTTCAGAAAACTATTTTTGGATTTTATTTTTTAAAAATAATTCGAAAATAGTTTAAATATTTATAAAAATCATATTTTATTTTAAAAATACATTTTTAAATTCAGAAAATTCTGAAAAATTATACTTATTTCTTTAAATTCGAAAACTGATTAAATTTAATTATTTTAATTATTTTTTATTAATAGTTAATTTATTTGATTAATTGATTTAGTTTATTAATCAGTTAATTCTTAATAATTAATTATTAATTAAATTTAATTAATTTAAATTAAGTTTAAATATTTTCTAGCTTGATTTAATTATTTAAAAATAGTTTGAGTGTTTGGAAAATGTCAATTAATTTTATATTAATTGATTTAATTGATTTTAAATACTTATATTGGGATTAATAATGCGATTTTTGATTTAAAAATTATTTGTGACTTATTTAAATTCAAATGAGCATCGAATATTGTTTAAAAATGTTTATAAGTGCTATATGGTTTATATGAGTTGAGTAATGTGTTTTATTGTCCGTAAATGCTTCGTATAAGGGCTAGTGTCTGAGTTATTATTTTCGTAAAATAGAACGAGCGTTCGATAAATGCTGTTAAGAACCCGATTACTTGTTTAGACTTAAAATGGCTATGAGTATATGTTGAAGGTAAAATGAGGATAGTTAGACTTATTGTTGTGAGTTGTTTATTATAGAATCGAGTTCCCGAGGCAAGGGAAAGGAGAAGGTAGAGTAAGCGAGATAGACCGAAGTCAGCTACGTAGACCAGACAAGTATCTGTGCGATTACTCGTTGATTATATTGATATTGTTTCCAATGATTATGCATGTTACCATCAGAACAATTCAAATTATTCAATCCTTACCCGTATTTGAGCAACTGATGCTATTTTCTTGAATATTCCTAATTCATTGATTAATCCACAATCATGTTGGATATCAGAAACCTTCACCTTCAATTCAGTTTCTATTGACGATAACCATTGTTGACTTCTTAAATGAGTACGTTGTACCATCGAAACCATTCCGAATCTATTTCTCGGACTTCATTTGATACTGAGCAGTTGAAGCTCTTTTGCAATTATTATACCTTTTCATTGTGTACTTATCTACGTTGGAACCATTCCGAATCTATTTCTCGGATTTTATTTGATATTGAGAAGTTGAAGCTCTTTTGCAACTATTATACCTTTTCATTGTGTACTTATCTACGTTGGAACCATTCCGAATCTATTTCTCGGATTTCATTTGATATTGAGCAGTTGAAGCTCTTTTGCAACTATTATACCTTTTCATTGTGTACTTATCTACGTTGGAACCATTCTGAATCTATTTCTCGGATTTCATTTGATATTGAGCAGTTGAAGCTCTTTTGCAACTATTATACCTTTTCATTGTGTACTTATCTACGTTAGAACCATTCCGAATCTATTTCTCGGATTTCGTTTGATATTGAGCAGTTGAAGCTCTTTTGCAACTATTATACCTTTTCATTGTGTACTTATCTACGTTGGAACCATTCCGAATCTATTTCTCGGATTTCATTTGATATTGAATAGTTGAAGCTCTTTTGCATCTATTATACTTTTTCATTGTGTACTTATCTTGTGATGCATGTTATTGCTTATACTCTGTGATAGAATTGGGATGTTTTTAAAAATGGGACCAATAATGGTCGGAAATAATTTAAGGCCAAGATGGCCATGGATCCTAGTGGAGGACTTTGCTATAAGCAAGTCCGGGGTTGATGCGTGACTGATCAGCAGCTCAACCTTTTGATTTGAAAAATGTAGAAGTCCAATTCTAATCCCTTTTACTTCCATTGAGATTGTTAAAAAGCTTATGTTTGGCTTAAACCTTGTTGATTCATATAATTGTGATCTTCCTTTCATTATGGAACTATGATTGATATATATTATGCTTGCTGAGCACTTGTGGCTCATACTTGTTTTGTTTTTAACCCTATTCCAGTGAAGCGAGAATATGAGCAGACACAGCGCGAGCGATAGTTCTCCAGCAGCTAGGAGACCACCTCGAGTGGTTGTCATTGGCAGGGTAGTTGTCTATTTTGTTAGTTAGACTAGACGTCTATCTTTGAACTTTAAGTTGTGTAATATTAATAACTCTGAAAACTGGTTTGTAATAACTTAGAAGCTTGTTCAATGCCATAATCTGAACGCGATCTTGGTTAAGGGGTGTTTTATGTTATTATATTATTATGCATGTGTTATATCCAGGTTTATTGTGTTTCATTGATCGAGTGACTCCCCAGACCCGTGCCCCGGGTTTGGAGGGCTGAAGGAATTTACGGATGAGCGGAAGCGTGATATAACAATTATTCCGTAAAAACCATGTATCGCACATATAGAAAAACATATAAAATCTAGATCGAGGGGAATCGTAACCATACCTTGAGAATCGAAGCTTTAAAACGATGGTTGCAAGCAGTTGCTCCTCAGAGTGTGAAACACTCTACCGGTATCCACCAAGAATTTTTCTTCGATTATTTCTTCAAAAAAAACTCTAACACTTTTTAGAGAGAAAAGAGAGAGAGAGATGGAGGCTAGCTCCTTTTTAGGTTTTTTCACAAAAAAATAGGATGAGCCTTAGAATGAACTATCTCATTCTATTTATAGGGCTCTTTTAGGGTTTTTAATCATATATATATATATATATATATTAACCCCACATTTCTAAAATGCTTTAATAATGATTAAAACTATTTTAATCATTATTTCTTTTTCTAAACTATTTAGAAAATAATTCTTCCTCTCTCATAATTTAAATCTTTTCATCAAAGAAAATATTCTTTTATGGTGTGACCCTGTAGGTTCAATATTAAGCTGGTAGTAGAAATAAATAATAATAAACTTTTATTTATTATTTATATGAATTCTACATCGTGATTAATTATATTATATCTCCCTAATCAAATGAAAGCGCCGCAAAACATGTTTGGTATTTTTATGAGACCTAGGTTCTTTGGCTTGTGCTATTGCTGCGTTGTTATCACAATACAACACAATAGGCTCCTCAATTCTAGGAACAACTCCCAACTCATAAACAAATTTCCTCATCCAAACGGCTTCTTTTGCAGCCTCACTTGCAGCTATATACTCTGCTTCCGCTGTGGAGTCAGCCGTTGTAGACTGTTTGGAACTCTTCCAACTAATCGCACCACCATTCAGAGTAAACACGTACCCTGACATGGATGTGCTATCATCACTTTCTGATTGAAAACTAGAGTCAGTATAACCCTCTATTTTCAACTCAGATCCACCAAAAACAAGAAAAATATCCTTAGTCCTTCGCAAATACTTAAGGATGTTCTTCAATGCTTTCCAGTGGTCTTCACCTGGATTGGACTGATATCTGCTCGTCACACTAATTGAATGAGCAACATCAGGCCTAGTACATAACATCACGTACATGACAGATCCTATTGCCGAAGCATAAGGAATCTTACTCATACGCTCCCTTTCTTCAGGTGTCTTAGGAGACATCTTCTTGGAAAGGGATACTCCATGACTCATTGGTATGAGACCTCTCTTGGAGTTTTCCATGCTGAACCTTTTAAGCACTTTCTCGATGTATGTACCCTAGGTAAGACCTATCATTGTTCTAGATCTATCTCTATAGATCTTCATACCGAGAATGTAGGATGCTTCTCCCATGTCCTTCATAGTGAAGTTCTTTGATAGCCACACTTTGACTAATTGTAGCATCGGTATATCATTTCCTATAAGAAGTATGTCATCCACATACAACACAAGAAATGTTACCATGCTCCTTCTAACCTTCTTGTAGACACATGGTTCATCTATGTTTTTGATAAAATCAAACTCTTTGATTGTCTCATCAAAACGGATGTTCCATCTACGAGAAGCTTGCCTTAATCCATATATGGTTCGTAGCAGCTTACACACTAGGTGTTCATTCCCTTTGGAAACAAAACCCTCTGGTTGTGTCACATATACTTCCTATTCAAGTTTCCCATTGAGGAAGGCTGTTTTCACGTCCATTTGCCAGATCTCATAGTCGTAGTAAGCAGCAATCGCAAGAAAAATCCGAATTGATTTTAACAGGGCTACAGGCGAAAAAGTTTCATCAAAGTCAATCCCTTGCCTTTGTCTGAATCCTTTTGCCACGAGCCTGGCCTTATAGGTCTCCACCTGGCCATCTGCTCCAATCTTTCTCTTTTATACCCATTTGCACCCAATAGGCTTCACATCCTTGGGTGCTTCAACCAAAGTCCATACTTGGTTGGTATACATAGAATCCATTTCGGATTTCATGGCACTCTGCCATTTCTCTGAGTCAACACTACTCATAGCCTCATTATAGGTCATAGGGTCGTCATCATCAATGATTGACAACTCATTGTCACTCTCAATGACAAGGCCATAATACCTCTCAGGTTGGCGAGACACTCTCTCTGACCTACGAATGGGCTGTTCCACAGAAGGTTGTTCAGTCTGAACAGGTGTTTCCTCTTGAACCGTAGTAGTTTGTGCTTCTTGAACTTCATTAAGTTCTATTTTGCTCCCACTGTTCCCTTCAAGGATAAAATGTTTTTCCAAGAAGGTAGCATGTCTGGAGACAAATACCCTATGATCGGTGTAAAAGTAATACCCTAAAGTCTCTTTAGGATATCCCACAAACTTACATTTTACGGATCGAGATTCCAGCTTATCAGGGTCAACTTTCTTGACATAAGCTGGACATCCCCAAATCTTAAAATGTTTAAGACTCGGTTTCCTTTCTTTCCATATCTCATATGGAGTTTAAGGAACAGATTTGGAAGGCACCTTATTCAGTAAATATGCCAAGGTTTCCAATGCATAACCCCAAAGGAATACTGGAAGATCTGCATAGCTCATCATGGATCGAACCATGTCTAACAAAGTTCGATTTCTCCTTTCAAATACCCCATTCAACTGTGGAGTATATGGAGGAGTCCACTGAGAGACTATACCATTTTCTTTGAGATAATCTAGAAACTCTCCATTCAAGTATTCACCACCTCGATCTGATCGAAGGGTTTTAATACTATGTTTGGTTTGTTTCTCCACTTCATACTTGTATTCCTTGAACTTTTCAAAGGCTTCAGACTTGTGTTTCATCAAATACACATATCCGAATCTAGATCGATCATCTGTGAAAGTAATGAAGTACGAAAATCCACCCATGGCTTGCGTAGACATCGGTCCACATACATCTGTGTGTACCAATCCTAGCAAATCTGCAGCCCTCTCTCCATGTCCACTAAATGGAGATTTGGTCATTTTACCCAATAGACAAGACTCGCATGTAGGATATGATTCAAAATCAAAGGGTTCAAGTAACCCTTCCTTATGCAATGTACGAAGTCTATTTTCACTAATATGACCAAGTCTGCAGTGCCACAAATAGGTGAGATTTTCATCATCCCTTTTCCTTTTATTAGTACGTTCAATTTGTAGTAAATTATGCTCTACGTCACATACATACAGACCATTATTTAAAATACCACTACCATAAAGAACATTATCTCTAAGAATTGAACATTTATTATTCTGAATAACAAACGAAAATCCAGCCAAGTCTAACATGGGAATAGAAATAATAATCTTCACAATCGAGGGAACAAAATAACAATTATTTAAAATAATAGTCTTGCCCGTAGGCATATGTAAATCAAATGATCCTACAGCTGTAGCAGCAACTCTTGCTCCATTTCCCATCCGTAGAATCACCTCATCTTCCTCAAGAGTCCTACTTCTCCTTAGTCCCTGCAACGAATTGCAAATGTGAGAACCACAGGCGGTATCTAATACCCAAGTAGAAATTTGATTTAATGACATATTCACTTCAATCATGAACATACCTGAATCAGAAGCGGCAGTCTCACTACCCTTCTTCTTCTTCAATTCTGCAAGGTAAACCTTGCAGTTCCTCTTCCAGTGCCCCACCTTGTTACAGTGGAAGCAAAAAGATTTGCTTTTGGGGTCTTCAGCTTTTGGTGGAACCGGCCTTTTTCCCCTACTTTCTTCTTCTTGGGAGGGTTCTTCTTCCTTTTCTTAGGATTGGAACCTTCACCAATTAGAAGAACAGAACTCTTCTTAGAGGGAAAATTCGATTCCGCAGTCTTCAACATGTTGTGGAGTTCAGCCAGGCTGACGTCCAACTTATTCATGTGAAAGTTCACAACAAACTGCGAAAACGAACCCGGAAGTGATTGCAAGACCAAGTCTTGACTCAGCTCCCCATCCATGTTGAAACCAAGTTGTCTAAGACGTTCAATTAAATTGATCATCTTAAGTACATGGTCATTCACAGACGATCCCTCAGACATCCTACAACGGAACAGCTCCTTCGATATCTCATATCGAGCTGTCCTCCCTGCCACATCATACAACTCTTGTAGATGCGTTAGGATAGTGTGAGCATCCATATGCTCATGCTGCTTCTGTAGCTCAATGTTCATGGAAGCTTGCATGATACATTGAGCAACATTTGCATCATCTATCCACTTATGATACACAACATGTTCATCATCATGTGCATCGTCAGCAGGTTCAGCAGGCTTAGGTGAGTTAAGCACATATTCCAGCTTCTCAACCCTGAGAACAATTTTCAGGTTTCGAAGCCAGTCAGCAAAATTAGGACCAGTCAATTTGTGAGCATCCAGTATGCTCCGGAGTGATAGTGCAGAAGACATAATGTATATAGTAAATCTGTAAATGATAGACACATAACAACACTTAGCAAATATTCAATTTCATTTTAAAACACTTTATGAATCGGGTCTTTATTCATACGTGGCTCCCACTAGTTTATCTAATTTATACAACCCCCTAAGTGGAAAAATTAAGCATTCATAATGCTAGTGGGAATAGGGATCCTACATTCCATCACACAACCTCGACTGTAGCATGAAATGCCATGTGATGTTCAGTAGGCAGACAACTCTTATCAATTACATCTCATGTTATTCCCTAATAAAACTTTAGCCTCTTGAATAATTGAGTCACGGATGTAGCACGACAAACTCAATATTCTAAGTCAAGTCTAACCCAACATTTCATACAATTGAATCAGTCTCCAACAGCCCACGGCTGTAGCACGTAACGACCATTAGATTCTAATTCATTGTACACATCTCTATGTAATAGACAAGTATTTCTTATTTCGAAATCAAAGCCATCGGCTGTAGCACGAAACGACAATGATTCAAAAATAAGAACTACTTTCTACCATGTTGGAAGGTTATGACCGACACAAGCCCGTTGTGCCATTGGCCATTTACTACTTGATATAAATTTTAATTAAGAGGGATTATATTATGTTACAACCATAATCATATTACTAGGAGATTCTCTTTTTCTTGAACAAAATACAATTATGATATTTAAATGAAAAATTCCTAGTGTGTTGGAGGGGTCACATCGGTCCCGCTTAAAACCCAACGGCCTAGACAGAAATTTTCATTTTCAACATCAAAAGAGTATTTCACTCTATGTTTCATAAACATAAGAATCTCATGGTTGTACTCATAATATTATTGTTAAGGCAAGAAACGATTCCTATTCTAGATTTTCTAGAGCACGCCTTATTTTGATTTAAGTTCACCTAAATCTATCATCGCATGGTAAGTATAGGCATATATCTCATATATAAAAATAAATAAACAAGTAAGCATGCAAGTAATATCATGTCATACAATGATATAATGATGTATGGATTTATTATAGTATTTAAAAGCAATTAAAACAATTAGTACATGCTTTAAAACATTTTCGGGAATATAAAAAGTTCCAACCTTTTATATAAAAAATATTTGACCACTCCATTATATCCGTCTCGGAAAAACGAATCCAACGGTATATTGCACGCCCAAAACGGAGTTACCAAACTCCCAAAAAATCAAATTTAATGTGGACAGAGGGTCTGTAACGCATTACTGGAATACGTTACTACAATTAAATGCTATTAATTGTGTAACGTATGACGATGATGCGTTACAGGCCCTGTAACGCATTCCTGACATGCGTTACAGGCCCTTCCCAACGGTTTTCGCGCCACACACGCGCGTGGACAGCAGCCATTTTTTTTTTTTAATGTTTGTAACTGTTGAAGCTTTATAACACTAAAAAAAATGCCCTAGTCATTAATGCATTTATTGTTATTATTATTTTATTTTAATATTAATAAATTAATTAACAATTAATCAATAAATTAATAAAAAATCAAAATAATACAAGTATCTATGGGGTCCTTGTGCAATTTTTAATTCATATATTTCAACATGCATAATTATTTTATGAATTTTAATTCAAACAATTTTTAAAAATTCATAACAAATAATCTACACATCACAAAATTATGAAACAAATACCTAGATGATCCACAACACTTGTAGAACCCAGATCAATGATCAAATTCTCATGCAAATAATATTTTGAATTAATTCATAATTAAATCTAAATATACTTGCAAAAATCATAATAAATTCATACATGCATAAAAAATCTGAATTTTTTTATATGAATCTCTATATGCAGAACCTAGCTCTGATACCATTGAATGAATTCACGGATGAGCGGAAGCGTGATATAACAATTATTCCGTAAAAACCATGTATCACACATATAGAAAAACATATAAAATCTAGATCGAGGGGAATCGTAACCATACCTTGAGAATCGAAGCTTTAAAACGATGGTTGCAAGCAGTTGCTCCTCAGAGTGTGAAGCACTCTACCGGTATCCACCAAGAATTTTTCTTCGATTATTTCTTCAAAAAAAACTCTAACACTTTTTAGAGAGAAAAGAGAGAGAGAGATGGAGGCTAGCTCCTTTTTAGGTTTTTTCACAAAAAATAGGATGAGCCTTAGAATGAACTATCTCATTCTATTTATAGGGCTCTTTTAGGGTTTTTAATAATATATCTATCTATATATATATATATATATTAACCCCACATTTCTAAAATGCTTTAATAATGATTAAAACTATTTTAATCATTATTTCTTTTTCTAAACTATTTAGAAAATAATTCTTCCTCTCTCATAATTTAAATCTTTTCATCAAAGAAAATATTCTTTTATGGTGTGACCCTGTAGGTTCAATATTAAGCCGGTAGTAAAAATAAATAATAATAAACTTTTATTTATTATTTATATGAATTCTAATAATTCATTAAATATAATTAACTGATTAATTATATTTATTCTACATCGTGAGTGATGCTTCTCAACATATCGCGACTATCCGGATAATATGAATTCACTGCTTAGAATACCAAGAACATGTCAGTGACTAGTTTCAGTACAATCAATTCCTTCTACCCTACAATATCCCGATTAAATACAAGGCATGGATCTCGTGTCAGGCCTATCAAATTTAATCATATGATTTCTTATTCATAATGCTAAGTTCATATTAATGCAAATTAGAAACTCCTTTCTAATTTCATACACTCTGGCTAGAGATTCCAGAACTCGCATACTAAGAATAACATAGGATATTCTCTTCCTATACTGGAAGGGGTAGATCCTCTATTGACGTTAACTATCTCCATACACAAATCCATATGCCCAGAATAGACCTAATGGATGTCCTTGAGACTAAGGACTAATCCAAAGCATAGTTCATTATATACAAGATAACTCTAACAATCTCAAGTCTAAGGACACTTGTACAACTATCACTCAGTGAATAACTATTGACACGTGAGTAAACTCCATTAGCTGTTCAACTTATCGAGTCATGTTCAGTGAACTTATTCCCTAACAAGCACCAACATACTAGCTATAGTGTCACCACACAAATGCATATGAGAACAGACATCCTCCTGACGGGAGCAAGCATAGTATGTACCAATCTTTGCGGATTCACCAACTTCCGATTAGTTATCCTATAATCAGGAACTGTTTAAGTCTAGAGTTATCATCTTCTAGATCTCACTATTATAATCTCATTATAATTCTAGAAGCTTTACTCTAAACTATGGAACATCTTATTTAAAACACTTTAAATAGATAAAGCCCGTAATAAAAACAAAACAAGTCTTTTATTAACGTTAATGAAATCAAATAAGAATACAAGAAAGTTCTTCCTAACTCATCATTCATGATTGGATTTAGGACAAACACTTTCAAGGGCGTCACAACAACTTGTTCTTAAGTAGTGATGCTAAGTGTATATTAGCAATACCTATCCCTAAAAGTCAGGTCCAAGATCGTATAGTCTGGAGTCACTCATTGGATGGGAAATATAGTGCTAAATCAGGGTATAGATTCTGGCAGCAGCACTTTAGCAATTGTAAACAGCTAGAGGAGAGTAAGGGGTGGGGAAGATTATGGAAGATCCAGGTTCCTCAGAAGATTAAGATGTTTTTGTGGAGGGTGTGTAGGAATAATGTTCATGTTCGCAATTTGTTGAGGGGAAAAGGGGTGAATACAACCATTCTTTGTCCGTTATGTGGAGTTGATGTAGAGCATTTGAGGCATGTATGCCTTGAATGTAGTTATGCAAAAGGATGTTGGGATGAATTAGGTTTGGGGTTTGATACGTCTCAGATCCTGTCGTGTCCAGAATGGCTGTTACATACTTTGGCAGTTTAATCTTTTGAAAAACTAGCTCAGATAGTAACAGTTCTATAGGGAATATGGTCAGCTAGGAACCTGAAGGTGTGGTAGAGTAAAATGTTAACAACTCAAATGGCAATGCAGTGGAGCGTCCTTCAAGTTAAACAATGGAGAGATAGTCAGCAATTGAAAATGTCTCGGAACAAAGCTTGTGTGCAGACTAACAAGGAACCAGTGATCAAGTGGCATCCCCCAAGTGAAGGGCGAGTGAAGATCAATGTTGATGCTCATGTTGTTGCAGGTAATTCATGGTTCTTTTGTGGTTTCATCCTTAGGGATCATGAAGGAAAATTTATCGGGGCAAGAACGCATAGGTTTGCAGGAGTAGTTCCAGTCATAGAAGCGGAAGCCATTGCAGTTTTGGAAGCTACCAGATGGATAAGTTTACTGGGTCTGCAGAATGTGAATATAGACAGTGACTCACTAACCACAGTCCAGGCTATCAACAACGAAACAGAGAATTATCTGGAAGTTGGTGTGATATTTCAAGAATGTCGTAGTCTTTTGGAAGTTCGTAGGGATATTTCGCTTTTATTTGTTAAAAAGGAAGCTAACAAGGTAGCTCATTTAGTTGCTAGAGTGCCTTGTGAAATCAATTGTTTTATTGATCTTATGACTCCTCCACAGTGTTGGAGCACCTTGTAAGAGATAATTTGATGGATTAATATCATAAACCAGTTTAAAAAATATATATATAATATATTAATAACTAGTGGGATTTTATTTTCTAATTAAAATATTTTACCTATTAATTAGTTATAAACACGCCTAAGATTTATTAATTATATTACATATCCAATAATGAATATTGATTAATATTGTCTTGTTTGAATAATAAAAATATAGACTTCTACAAACACATCTAAAATTAAATTTTCAATTATTTTTTATTTTCTAATAATAGATATATGGGCTATACGCTGATATAAATATTATTTTCATACTTGTCACAAGTATATTTCTTACAAATTATAATTTTATAAGCTAGTTTTTACGTTTGACTGCAAATGGAAAAAATTTATATATTGCACTCTCAATTTGGAGTACAGTAGTACGTATATGCCAACCTAACAGTCAAACATTATTAATCAATGGATCTTGTTTCGGCCGTATCTCCCTGCTCCCTTGGGCCTTGCTTCTATTACTGAAAAATCAAACGTTACACAATACTATGAGTCTTTTTTTCTTGAAAAAAAAAAAAGAAAGGACTACGAGTCTTATATTCTGAAATTTATATCTTCCATCTACGGGCAACCAATCAAAAACATGACACGACAAAAGGTCAAATACATTTTATTTACGCTCTGATAAATCAAACCGTCTGTCATCAGGATGATACAAGAATTTCGAGCAATCTACTGTACAGTAACATCCCAACTCTCAACAATAACAACAAAGATTTGATTAAATCTTCCCAAAATTTCCTTTTTATCTACATATCAAAAAGATATAATATCAGAAATTTCAAAAACAAATACTTGCTCCAGTGTAAGCCTGCCTCCTTTCTATCTATATATATCTTACCTCATAACCCGGAAAATGATGGAAGTGTTAACTAAGAATTAAATGTTTATATCTATTTAATGGCGTATGACCGATTGCACACTACCTCGAGTGCCTCCATGATTAGGGAAGAAAAGCTGGTCAGGGCCTGAAATACTCCTGGTAAACCAGTTTGAATATTGTTCAATGTCATAGCCCTTGTCACCTCTACGGCCTTGGAATGCCTAACCATCTCATCTTCAACTCGCCTTTGGCTAGCTGCTAGTTCAGATTTCTTTTCCGAAAGTGGGTCCCTTGCATCTAATGCATGACCACTATCAGGACCAGTATCAGGAAGCCCGATACCGACCATGGAATATGAGTGGTAATACTTCTTTTCTATGCTTCTAAGAGATGAAGCTTTTCTCTCCAGCTCTTTTGATGCAGATTCAGTGCGTTTTTTAATCTTCATCTCTTCTGCCTGCTTCGTAGATATTGAGTGTACAACATTGATAAAGCTTTTGATGGCTTCTGATGCAACTGTATCGGGTACCCGATCAAGCGCAAGCTTCCACTCATCACAGAAGGATAATGCATCAAGAGATCCCTCGCTGCCATTACTTGGTTCACTGTTGAGGGGGATGAGACTCAGCTTAAACCAGCCATGGAGAGAGCAGATAAAGTCCCTTTGAAACTTTATTAGGCGGCAGAAACAGGAGTGCCAAGCAGATACAGCTGACTCAAGATCACTTGTTGCTTGCCGGTGCATGTCAGAAGTTGATACATTCTTAGTTGCTAGATTTACAAGCCCTCGCACTTGCTGCACAATATGATTCTGTACTTCGTGGAACTGGTTCATTGATTTCCACATGTACATAAACCTGCCATCGAGACATAGTCAATATAAATATGCTGCAGCAAGAGCCACTGTCCATAGTTGCATCCCACTAAAAGAAAGCTATACATATCTCCAAGTACAGACAATAACATTAAATTGTCTGCTGCCGTGATGTTAATACTAAAAATAGCTATATCATTGGTTATGTGGCATGATACTTTGTAGCTTCGACAAATTAAGAGATTTTCCCGGAACATGAAGCAGCCAGACAAAAAGTGCTCTGATGTATTGGCAAACTAGAGTCAGATTTCACAAAAAATATACACCATGCAGACAAAGGCCACAAATAATTAATTGATGTTAATAGAAACTAAATCACCAATATATGTCTCAGGCTTTGTCTTTCAACAAATTTACACAATAATTATCCAGGCCAAAAAGCATTAAGCAACTTTCATTTAGAGTCACCCGAGAGGCAGCAAACAATGAATTAAAAAGTCATGTAAATTATGCAAAGTTAAACTCTAAACACTTGATTCATTGCCCTCCAGTTATGCCTGCTTATCTCTGTCTTAGCAGCATCTCTTAGCAGCATCTTATTGAAACATTTTCTCTAATGCATAATGATTGCAAAAAAAATGTGTTACACACTTATCTTATCTCACCCATATCAATAAATCTACTAAACAGACACTGACCAGCATTGCAGGTCATACTCATTTAACAATGCACCTAACTCTTCCAGCAATTAATTGTTTGTAAGTTTTGACAAAAAGCCCAAAGAAGTAGAAAAAGAACCATGAGACTGGGGCCACAGTTTATTTAAAGTTGCTGCCAGCAAATGTGCAGTCTTCAGAAAATTAGGTTTCCATTGATTAAGGCATGAAACAAATTGGCAGGGAGCAAGCAAATTGAAACCCATAAGATTCAGGACATATGAGCCGCAGAATAAGCAATCTAAACTTGCATGATTTAGATGTGAAGATAGAATGTTTGTAGATACACTATCAGCACAAAACCTAATGTATTTACTGTTCATAAGCTAAGATTTGATTTTCAAATTATGACTTCTTTTACAATATTAAATGCTAGTTCCAGACAAGTTCACCCCTACTTGTTCATAAACATTACTGAATAACTCACTGAAATGGGATTGAATAATTTTATAAAGAGAAACTCTCAATGCAGGTAAAGTGCAAAAGAAAACCATTGGTAGAAAATTTTCATGATTCTACAAAAGTTCATAAAATAAAAGATACAGACCAAAAACTTTAGTCTTTATATCCACTGTATATCATGTGTAGAGAGTAAAACAAGGCTTATGAAAATGGAACTGACATTCCACAAAAACAATTCTTAACTTCTCAAGTGTTTACAAATTACAACCCATTAGGAAACAATAATATTAATTATAAATTAAAAAAAAATAGAAAATAGCAAGAACATGCAAGGCTTATTCTTTAAACAGAAAATAAGTTTTCTGTATAGCAGCACTCAATAAAGAAACCCACGGATATAAATTTGGAAAAGAAGTAACTTACCCATGACATAGTTCGACAAGCTGCGGGACAAGTTCAGTGTCTCGCAAACCATTAATAGCCGAGGAGGTGCTAGACACTGCTTGAGATGTGACTAAAATTAGGGACTGCAGCCTCTTTATTGATGCCTTTGTCTTGTCCAATTTTACCTCATCATCTCCCCGGTACTCTTGACTTTGTAGAGTGGACAACTTTTTCTCATGCTCGATTTTCACCCCTTCCCTAGCCTGCACAGAGTTTAAATTTACAAAACTTTAATAATTAATAAGTATAAAGAACATAAAATTATGACAGACTCTTCAGGATCAGGTGCAGATTTACTTCTCAAAAACATGATCACAAATACTTGAAGCAACTTCCTGACAAATGTACCTTGTTAAGAGTAGGGCAACACTAGTGGCTAGTGCAGGGCTAAGATGTATTAAAAATAGCATGAAACGAATGGTACCTTTTCTACGATTATTATCAAGATACCATAGCCTCCAAAGCTAAATTGTTTTGCAAAGGTGTATTAGTAGTCCACTTTAAAAACTTTTTATATAGGTTATTAAAGTCAAACGAAATATTTAACACAACTAACTAAACCCTTCACAAGTCACACGGAAGTTACAATAAAAGACTTCAATTTCGTATACAGATCTAAATGACCACTAAATCTTCTTCAGTCCCATAGTTTGATAATTTGTATTGGACCAAGCATCTGAAGATCACAGAAAACTAAATAGCCTAATAAAGATCATTACACCAGGAAAAAAAACATCTAGTTAGAAATATTACCCAGACAAATTATGATAAGTATATAGGTAGGAAAGCCCACTAAACTATTCCTATCTGACAAAGAAACATCAGTCCAGGCTGTCCTTGTTCTAAATAAAGTAATAACTCGCATTAAGGCAATTGACAGATTACATGACTAAGACAGAGCATTTATCAATAGCAAATTTTAAAGCGAAAGAAGTTCAGCACAATAAAACCCCCACACACACCAATCACTATTTTGAACAATCTGTTAATGTTCATTGCTCCATCTTAAGGTGCAACTCTGTCAATTCATATACACCCAACCCCACAAAAAGGCAACTTCTTTACACCATTATTGACAAATGTATAAGTAAATTACACAATTTGATAATTACACTTTAGAAAAAGATGCTTTGTAGAACAATAGTGAACCAACTCGGGCCAACCAAACACCCACCACCCATTTTAATGATAATTCAGCATAAGATTCCCTCCATGCTCCTGTTTCATCTTTAGGGGCACATTTGTCAATTTTTACAACTCCATAAAGACAACTTTATTAAACCTATATCACAACTAGTCATTCCCTATATAGAAAATTAAATTACATGGTATAACTGTAAGAGAAAAGTTAAATAAAATTTGTTATGACTTGCTAATAGTAATATCAGTACCTTTATTTCCTGATAGAGCTTCTTTTCCCAAGCCAAGAGCCGCTCTAAAGTGGAGCATAAACTCTTAGAGCCACTTGGTTCATCTATTGAACCAGGTTCAAACTTGTACTTCACGGCCAATGGTGGTTTTGAAGTCCAGCTCGAACTCAAATTGCTAAACACTCCACTTGAATGATATACAGTTTCTGCATAAGAAATTAAATAAATATATATATATATATATATCAAACTCTATTTTCAGCACAGCTAAATAAACAATATGAGTAATTTAAAACGCTTAATTTAATCTGAAAATAAGCCTACTCTTCATCGATTTAAAACTCCGATCAAGCTGAGCGCGGCCAGTTTCAAGCATCTCCGAAACCTGATCACCAGCAGAAGCAGCTTTATCGAAATACTCCTTAATCGCTGCAACAATCTCTGCTAAATCACGATGCCTAACCACAATATTCATATCACTAATCTCACTCTCATTTCTCCCAGCATTATAATTAACATTGTTACTACTATTATGATTCCAGCTAGCCGAAGATCCAGCATCGTAATCAAACTTATCCGACTTACTAGCTGGCACAGTAGCCTTAAACGGCATCGATTTAGCTTCACTACGGACAGAAGATCCAAAATTAGATCGAGTTCCAGCTTCCGATCTGGACTCTCTCTCTGCCATTTCATCATCCGAAGAGGTCGAAGTTGTACTATAATGATCTCCCCATTCACTACACTGCACTTCTTCTTGCTCCTCAGCTTCGGTTTCTGATTCTACATCCTCGCAATCGCTCTCTAAATGATGATTATCATACTTTCTGCTCTCCTCTTCTTTATAACTCCTCGATTTCTTCTCGTAATTGGAGTACATTGACGCCGTCTCCGGATCATGTTTGGAATAAACCGAAGCCTTATCATCCACACGTCCATAACTAGTCCCTTTCTTCGAATTCCTCTCATGCTTGGAATGAATTGAAGAAGCATCATGACCGTGTCGAAAACTAGTCGATTTCTTCTCATGATTGGAGTAAAGCGAAGCAGTATCCAAATCATGCTTGGAAGAATTATCATCATCATTATTGTGATTGAAATACTCGGAATCAGGAGGCGAGGGAGGGTAGAAATTCTCCCAATTCCAAACAGACGAAGCTTGAGACGGAGTCGATGAGTAAGTAGGTTGAGCATTGTATGTGAAATTGTGAATGTTCCGTCTGTCTGGTCCTTTCGGAGTCGAAGCAAGGCTTGATTCCGATAAGATGTGTGGTAGCTTTGGTTTTGATTTCGGTTTCAGCTTCATATTGCTGTTCAAATTCAACTTGTCATCATCAGGTTCGGATAAAATGTGTGGCACCGTTGTTTTCTTCACATCATTTGACTTGTGTTGATGTTGTTTGGGGGGTGACGTGGAAAATGATGATTGTGATAAAATGTGAGGGAGTTTAGGTTTTTGAGGTTGGGGGTAGTGTTCAGGGACACGTGGCGGATTCGGATTCGGATTCGGATTGGCTGTGGGGAGTACAACGGCGGGAGAGTGGTCGGAGACAGCGAGAGGCTCACCGGCGGCGAAGGAGGTCAGAGCAGCTCCGGTGATGCGGAGGGAACGGCAGTAGTCGGAGTGAGCGGCGGCGAGGTGGTGGCGAGCGAAGACGGCGTCTTTGATCAGACGACGTCGTTCCTTGCAGCGACGGACGGTGTCTTCGTTGTCTAGTTTGGAGGCAGTGCAGCCCATTATGGTGGGTGGGTTTGGAGAGTCAGTGGGTTTAGAGAGAGAACATGTAGAGAGACAAGGAAAGGAGTGTGTGGGAACAGGAGAGGTGTGGTGTTGAGGTTGGAAGTCAAGTGTTTGAGATGGTAAAGTGTGTGTGTGTGTGTTACAGTTTGGTAGTAGATTTCATTTTCAAGTTTTGCTTTACTACCGACTTTTGTATACAGAGAAAGTGTATACTACTGCTGTCTGCTGTTTATTTATACATAGGCCTTCTGCACACAATACATACATTAATGTAACAAGAGAGATGAGGCATTTCACCCTCTCTTTTTTTTAACTAACTTTAATTTCTTTTACCTAATTGATGAGGCATTTATTTATACTAAATTGGAAATTTCGCTGCTAGTCAGGTCCTTCCTACTTTTTTTTTTTCTTTTTTTTTTGTCGTCGTCGTAGTCGTAGTCAAAAGGAAACTTTTCTATTGATAAATAGTATTAAAGTCCGGAGGAACAGAGTTTCCTTCATTTAATAAAAGTATATCATCTAGCTGAAAAGTAAGCAAGTACTCCCGGAAGTTTAGACAATATGATCTTTAATGTCTGAAAACCCACCAAAAGAAGGCCTCGTTAAAACCTCGCAAGAGTAAAACCCAATGGGAAAAAACTCAAGGAGGAAAAAGAGTACCCTACATCGTTTACAAAAGACTAAAAAAAGACTAATTAGAGCTTCTTGTTATTTTGTGATTCCACAATGTCATCCGTTATTATAGCAGCCTTGCCTTTGGTTTTGCTCTATACATTTGTGCTCCTTTACTATATCGAAACACCCCAAGTATCCTGAAATTAAGATAAATAAATGAACAGAACATAAATGCATAAATACTACAAAAAAATACAACTTTATTCTAACTCGTATAAAATATAACGATTTAAAAGTAAAATAACCCGTATAAAAATATAAGTTAATAAAATAAAGAGATCTAATCAAAGGAATCCCTTTGGTTAGACATCTATTGTAAGACACAAGACTCTCAAATTATAAAAATACTAAATATTATTATATAAACTAATTTTTATATATTTTTTAACTAAAATTTCTCTTTTTTCTAACAACATAACTAGTAATTTTATATAATAAAATAAAAACTACTAATAAAATAACTAATTACCTTTTTTAGCTAAAATATATTACCTATTATACTTTTCCTAACTAAATTATCTCAATTGATGTGAATCGCTCCACAAATAAATAAAAGAACAAGTAAAGACATTTCAAAATAACACAATCAATCCAGAATCGTGAACTTTGAATCTCAAATTCTTAGATTAATTTAGAAACTAAGTAATTTGAATCTAACCTTCAAAACAATCCAATAATTGAAGTTTAGAAGAAAAAAAAACTACTCATAGTTTATCTTAAAACAAAAGTTTTATACCCTCAATAATCTGTCTTGAAAGATTACATGAGATTGGTACACAAATTGTATATCCTCAATAGTATGTCTTGAAAGATTACATGAGATGCATATTTATAGGCCACCTATACCCAACAGAAATCCAAAATAATAACCTATACGCAACATGAATCCAATAGCAATCCAATATTAGCTTAAAGTAGCCAATACCTGAATCTACCTAGGAAACATATTTAATAACCCAATCTAAATAGAAAATACATAAAACTAAATAGGAAAATAAAACCCTAAGTGCTTAAACCAAGAAAACCCCTTTCAAGTGAAAGGTTATAGTAGCCAATACCTGAATCTAATATTTAATAACCCAATCCAAATAGAAAATACATAAAACTAAATAGGAAAATAAAACCCTAAGTGCTTAAACCAAGAAAAACCCTTTCAAGTGAAAGGTAAAAACTTGCAAGTAAAATCGACTTTATAAATATATAATAATCAGCTACTTGTTCAAGCTTCAATCATCTCTTTTATATTTCTTGTTGTCCAAGTAAGCTTCGTGATTCGTGTTTGTGTCTTCCCTAATTGAGCATCATCCATAAATAGTAACATATAATACTTACCAATTAGTATTCTCATTCTTTTATCCACATCACTAAAACCTCTAATTTTCCAAAATTATTACGGGCAGTACCATTTAATAAATAAACTAATAATACTATAATTACTAATAACTAACCGATTACTTTTTCTAGCCAAAACGTATATCCTTCTTTATATTCCTAATTAAAACCTCTATTTTTCTAAAACTATCACAAACACACACACACATATATATATATATATCACTAAACGCTGAATATTAACAGTCCTATAAATTATTAAATCATGTCAATTCAGAAAAAAAGTTTTGTTGGTAGTTTGGTCGGGTCATTCTTTAATTTGTTCATTCAATAGTTAATATATCTATTAAAAAAAATTAACTCTACTAATTAAAACACATCTCTACAACTTATTCAATATGATTGGACCAGTTTAGAGCATCTCCAACGGCATTGGCTAAAATAATATAAAATACTGATTATGTAAAATTTGTTGAACCTGTAAGGTGACGTGCTTCAATGGAGTTTGCTATAATAGTTGGTTCTATTTTAAAAATAGTATGTTTTTAATATTTTAAGTTGTTGTAAATAGAATATATTATTTTAATATGGCAATATATGATGTGTCATTTCACTACAGGTTCCTAGAGATTCAGCAAATTTGGCCAATCTATTGGGATTGGTTAAATATTTTGCTAAGAGTTTTGTACCATTTGAGTTGTGTAAATTTTACATAATATCTATAAATCTTATTTATAGCATGTCAACTAATATTTTAGCTAAGGGTTTCACTCCATTGGAGATGCTCTTACGAGCCTATTTATTTTAAAATATATTTTATTACATCTCTAAACCTATTTATTTGGGTCGGTCTATATTTTTATTTCTTTCAAATTCAATTTACATGGGTTGGTTTTTGTTGTGGAATGAAATCTGCACTTACGAATATTAATGCTAGGGTTTAAGAGCTCTCAAGCTTTTATGGTTGGTCTCGTGTTTCGTGGCTAAATCTGCCCTCACAAGATGCCTACGTATCTCAATTCGTAATTGAGAATCAAGCCAAAAAATGTAGTTCTAATTTGAAGGATCAGGTCATTTATATAGGCGTGGAGCCTTGCATTTAGGGTAGAATTAGGTGACTTGGGGGTCAAGTCACCTTCTTAGAATAAGATTGTGAATCCTGTTTTGTAGGAGGCTGACTCCTATTAGGTTTGTATGCCTTGGTGGCTGATCTTTGAAGAATTTATCACACTTTGGACTCTTTTTATGAGCAGTACATTTTCTTTATTTATTAATTACGAAATTAATAAATAGTTAGGGGTTCGGGCCTCATTTATCGGGCCTAACTCTTGGACCAATATAGGTCTAATTAATACATCATTAATTATGCTTCTAGGGTTATTTTCAGCCCATATCATTTGCCCCCCAACTTCTGAGAAAACCTTTCTAGATTTTCTTAGAAGTTATTTTGATCCTGCTTTGGGATTCCTGGATTTGTATAACTCTCCTCAAACTTTCCTTTCAGGAATTTTTGGTGTGTCATGGAAAATATCCAGCCAACTTTCATTTTAACAATTTTTCTAGAAAATTAAAATTTTGAAAATTTTCGATCTCATTTGAGGTCGAAAAAGGGTCTCATTCTGGATCCAGGTTGAACGAATCGACCTGGATTGAGGTCGTAATCCTTCGACCTCATTTGAGGTCGAAAAAGGGTCTCATTCTAGCTCCGGGTCGAACAAATCGACCTGGATTGAGGTCGTAATCCTTCGACCTCATTTGAGGTCGAAAAAGGGTGTCATTTTAGCTCCAGGTCGAACAAATCGACCTGGATTGAGATCGTAGATTTTCGACCTCGTTTGAGGTCGTAGAAAAAACACTTATGCTTTTTTCCTTTAATTATTTATTCTTTCTTTCGACTTCATTTGAGCTCGAAATTTTGGCCATTTTGGCTTCTAGGTCGAACAAATCGACCTGGATTGAGGTCATAACTTTTCGAACTCGTTTGAGGTCATAGAAAAAACAATTATGCTTTTTTCCTTTAATTATTTATTCTTTCTTTCGACTTCATTTGAGCTCGAAATTTTGGCCATTTTGGCTTCTAAGTCGAACAAATCGACCTGGATTGAGGTCGTAGCTTTTCGACCTCGTTTGAGGTCGTAGAAAAAAAACTTATGCTTTTTTCCTTTAATTATTTATTCTTCTTTTGGGCCACACCCTTTTTCTTTGGGCCATACCCTTTTTCTTTGGGCCTAATTTGTTTTTGGAGCCCAATAAACAACTATGGGCCATAAGCGATTATAGCCAGTTGCCATTCCCTTTAACCGGTTGAGTGACCGGCTATCTTGCTTATATAAGAGTGGAGTCTCACTTCTTGTTTCTCACTTCTCATTTCTCACTTCTAAAAATTTTCCCTAGTTTTTCTCTAGTTTTTTCCGTGGTGAGGCGATTTCCGGCGAAGTTTTCCGATTAACAATCATCAGTTTCTGGATTTTTTCTTCAAGATTTGAAGATTTCCTGGGATTTTCTTTGAAGATTTGAAAATTTTCTAGGTTTTTCTATGAAGATTTGAAGATTTTCTGGGTTTTTTTTGTGAAGATTTGAAGATTTCTTAAATTTTCCTGCAGTTTTCTTTGAATATCGATGGCAGAACGCGCAGCTCAACGCCTTCAGAAAATGAATCAGGCTTCCAAGAGAGGTACCATCAGTATTCACTCTTCATACATGTCTTTACAAGATATGATTAGCGAGCGTGGTGATGCATACCCCTTTGTTTCACACTTAGATTCCTTTAATTGTAGTAATAAATTCCATGAGGTCGATAAGATTAGAGATTATAATAAAATGTATAGAATCAAAGCCCCTTTAAGACTTGTCCCGGCCGGCCCAGACGATCGTTCTTGTCATTGGCGGCCCGATGCTTTGTGTATATATAAGGACGCCATAGTTGCCGGGCTTAGTTTTCCATTTCATGAATTTATTCCTAAACTTTTAGCTGATGTCCAGATTAATCCTTGCCAACTCCCTCCAAACGCTTGGAGAATAATTATGTGTTTCATGGTTCTTTGCTTGAAAAACAACTTTCCCCTTTCCATTTCTTTATTTAGGAAGATTTTTCAATTTAAGAATAGTTCTGCCCTTTCTCCTGGTTGGGTCTACCTCAACCATCGTGCTTCCACACCACCCATTTTTCATCCAAAATCCATTCCTGATAACAACTCAAGATGGAAAAATGAGTTTATGTACCTGGTTTGGGAAGGCGGGGATTGGGGTACCCTATTTCGTAGGTCGTTTAGTAGAGTCACGGACGGAAGTCCCAATAACATAGTTTTAAATGATGAGGAGGCCTACGCCTATGTTGAATTGACTAAGGACAACAACACTACCTTGGCTTGGGAGCTTCTAGACGAGTTCGTCCTTAAGTCTCAGGGCCTGTCAAACGTATCAGACAAGGGTAATATTTGTTCCTTAATTTCTTTTATTTATTTAAGATTTTCTTATACCCATTGTTGCCTTCTTTACTTGTTTTGCAGCCACGACGTTTATTAATAAAACCAACGAGCCTGCAGATGGAGAAACTGCTAGAATGAAGAGGGCTCGTGTGGGGAAAGACCCTCGAGCAAAGTTTGATGCCCCAGCCTTTCTAATGCCCCATAGGGATCCTATAGAGGAGACTGAGGCCCATGTCTCGTCTAAATCCTCTGTTTGGCGCCCTAACTGGGGTATTAGGAAGAAAGACACTGTTGTTGGGGTGTCTAAACATGCTATCGAGTGGTCCCACGACTCACTCACTCCCTGTGACATAAAGACTTTGTTGATAATTCCACTATTGAGGGAGTTGAACACTCAGGTTCTCAGGCCTTAGCTGCGGTACTCACTTTTTCCTTTTTCTTTTCAATATTTTGCTTAAGATATCATATGCCTTTCTTTAACTTTATTCTTTATTCACAGAGTAATGCAAACTTTCAAGGGGCTATTTTTCAAGCCAAAGCTTGGCGCTAATCTTCTGAAGCTAACCAAGCCAAGTTTGAGAAATCTCAAGAAGAAGTGAATTCTCTTAAGGAAGCTTTGGCAAGGAAGGAGAAGGAGTTGGTTGATGCCCAAGCTGAGCTGGTCGTGCTTAGAAGGAGAAAATATGATTATATCGACGGGTACCTTGACTCCCAGGAGTACAAGGACTTGATTGGTAAACATGATGAGCTTCTCTTTCCAGTTCAGTTCACTAAGGGGTGGGATGGTGCCTTGAAGGCTGTTTTGGAGAAGCATCTCGGCTCCTTTAGTTCTTCTGACTTCCAAAGTCCTCATGCTCCTACTCCTTTAGAGTGGGCCTTGGCTGATGAAGACAAGATGGATGAGGATGACAGGATCTTGAGTCCCGGGTATTCTTCGCCTCCTGGTGAAGTTGCTGGTAATGATTCCGAGGCCACTCGTTCTGGTTCTAGCTCTAGCTAAGAGGAAGAAGAGGCTGAAACTGGAAACAAGGACGGGGAGGCATAGTTTTAGTTATTTTTCTTTTTATGGCCATATATGGCTTTTATTTATTGTGTAGTCTCAGCCTTCGGGCATAACTTAAACTTTTTATGTAAGTTTAACTTAATATCCTTTGATTTCCTCGTATTTTTGAACTTTGCATGTTTACCAACACTTAATGCACATAAATTATCATAAAAATATGGGAATGTTGAATAAAAACATAATTTAAAAATGGGTTCAACCTGTAACAGCCCCAAATCCGGGGTCATGGATTTAGAGTAGTCACGATCCACTTACTTCTTGCTTTGCCTGCTTTACTCACAATAGACACAATTCATCTGCTTATGACCCCATAATGTATATATCTCTCTCACACACACACAGGTTAGAGTCTCAGAAACGACACAAATACAACAATTGCGGAATAAATAATCTTTATTACAATACCCAAATGTCTTTTGAATTTGCTACTGATACAACTCCTAAGTAATGGTGCATTACCAACTTAGCCTTGCAATACTCACCACCCTCTCATACCATTCATATCTATACCTAAGATGAATACCAAAAGCTCCATCTTGATCTGACTGGTTCACACTACTTCCAGGATCACTGCTAGAAACTGCTCATGAGAATGCCTTGCGCTTACCACTCGCCTGAGGGATGTGCGCCGAATCCTTGGTATCCTACTTCGCTGCTATATAATATTTATAAAACAATAGCAAGAGTGAGCGATAGCTCAGCAAGGTAATTAAAGTATGGCATAATCCTGCCTTTAACTCAACCCAGAATAAAACGGGTATAAGACAATAATTTGTCAAAATATCTCGATACTGAAATTATTTCCTTATCGGAATGTATTCCAAAAACAGTACCATTGTTGTATTTCAAATATCATTTTCATAATATTTCTGCAAAATTTTACTATATTATGAACAAAGTTCTAGTTTAATATAAAAGATGAGGTTTCAAAGTAAACCAATATCACCTTTCCGAAAAATATCTGCTATGTAAGCAGAATATCAACATATAACTTAAAAGATGAAGTTATAAGGTGATTCAGTATAAACAACTCCCTTACCATAACTCATGTTATGTAAGGTATCCACAGAGTCATATGATATAAAATATGAAGTTACGAGGAAAATTTCATATAATGTTCCGTAACCCAAAATCCACTTATGCATATTGTTAGATATAATTGCTGACGTTTGTTCATCAGTGTTTAAGTAACAGGTACATATCAGAGTTTATATAGAAGCCAGTCAGAGTTTGATAAAGTCTGACTGGGTGAAGAGTTTATATAGAAGCCGGTCAGAGTTTGTTATAGTCTGACAGGGTGATAGTTGAATTAGCTGTCGGTGCAAAGATAAAGATTCTAGAAGCAATATATTCTGAAGATGGAAAGAAGCAGAATATATTGATACAGCTAAGGAGACTGGACAGAAGACTGAAGCAATCCTTAATTGATAATAATTGTATAGCTGATTTATAGGAGTATCAATTAGATAAGGATTGTATGTAGCTGTGTACTATAAAAACACAGATAGGTTATCCCTAGAAGGGGCGCGAACATTGAATATATTATTCTTGTAACCTAGTAGCTCTTTGTGATTCATTAACATCACTAAGAGAGAATTATTTAATATAATTCAGTTTGTTGATTTACAAACCTGTGTTCTTGATTGTTATTCTCATACATACTTGATTATATATTGTGTATTCGGCCTAACAATTGGTATCAGAGCCACGGCTGTTTAATATATACAGTTTTACGATTCAAACACAGTATTAATCATGTCTGAAGAAAATCAAACTTCTCCCAAGGTTGAACAGGTTAAACCTAATTCTGTGAGTCGATATGAAACAATCAGGGTCCCAATTCTCAGAGCAGTGGAGTATCCAATTTGGAAGGTGAAGATGACCATGTTTCTGGAGGCTACAGATCCAGAATACCTTGACAGAATATATGATGGTCCTCATATGCCGACTAAATTATCTCCTGTTGTTGATGGTCAAGAACAAAAGACTGTTCCAAAGGAAAAGAAAGATATGACTCCTGAGGACATCTCATCAATTGCAAAAGATGCAAAGGTTAGACATCTTCTCCACAGTGCTTTAGATAATGTAATGTCTAACAGAGTAATTGGCTGCAAGACTGCCAAAGAGATATGGGATGCTTTAGAAGTCAGATGCCAGGGAACAGGTGCTATTAAGAAGAACAGAAAGACAATACTCACACAGGAGTATGAGCACTTTGATTCAAGACCTAATGAAACCTTGACTGAGACTTATGACAGATTTTGCAAATTATTGAATGATCTGTCTCTGGTTGATAAAGAATATGAGCTTGAAGAGTCTAATCTCAAGTTTCTGTTATCTCTACCTGAAAAGTGGGATTTAAAGACAACCACAATAAGAGATAATTATGAGCTTGCTGATACAGATCTTGATGAAATCTATGGGTTGTTGAAAACTCATGAACTGGAGATAGAACAAAGGAATAGAAGATTGAGTAAAAAGACAAAATATGTTGCTCTCAAAGTTGAGGAGAAGCCCATCAAGAAGGAATCATCAAGGAAGAAAGCCAAGGGAAAGGCTTTAATCATTAAATCTGAAAGTGAGTCATCAAACTCTGATGATGACTCAAACTCTGATGAAGCTTCTGACTCTGAGGATGATGAAGAACAGATGATGCAAATGGCTGCATTGATGGTGAAAACCTTCAAGAAGATGGGATTCAAGAACTTTAAGAAAGGAAAGAGATTCTCAAGGAAAGATTCAAACTCTGAAAGGAAAAGTTTTAGAAAGTCTGATGGAAGGGAGACCAAGTCTGGCAAGAAGGATAAATCTGAAATCCAGTGCTACAGGTGTAAGGAGATGGGTCACTATGCCCCAGAGTGCAAGAAAGGCAAATCTGAGAAAGCACTCATCTCTAAAGGCAAAGACTGGGCAGATACTTCAGACTCTGATGATGGAGAAAATTATGCTCTAATGGCAACTGTCAGAGATGAGACTGAATCATCTGAAAATAAGGTACCCCTAACTACTTATGCTTATGATACTGATAATATATCTGAATTAAGAGTATATCTGAAAAGCGTACATGTTAGTTATAGGGATCAGACTTTAGAAAATGAGAGAATTAAATCTGAGAATCTTAGCCTTAAAGATAGAAACAAGTTTCTTGAAGGAGAACTTGAAAATATGAAGCAGATTCAAAAAGAAAGAGATGATGCTGTTTATGTTGAACATGAGTTGCTCAAAAGATATAAGAAATTAGAATCTGATCTAGAAAAAGAAAGAAAAATAATCAAGACTTGGACAGACTCTGGAAGAGACACTCATCAAGTGTTTCAGACAGATTCTGTAGGTTTAGGCTATTGTGAAAATGATGAACTTAGGTTTAAAGACAAGGTTAAGGTTAAACCACAACTTAAACCTGTGATATTTGTTCCAGAATCCACTAAGTTAAAATCTGTTGTAGTAAGAGAAGCTGATATGGAATCAGATGAAACCTGTGAAAGACAGGAAAATATTATAACAGAAAAACTTATGGAAGTAGAAGCTATTAGAAAGCCAGTAAAAACTTGTGAAAAACAGGTTAATGTGGGTTTGATGACAGGAAAACAGTTCAATCATAAGCTGAAAGAGGTAAAGTCTGCCATGAAACCAAAAGGGTCCAAGAAGAATAGGAATGGAAAGATAGGCATAAATAAAAGAAATAATCATTTGCCTACTGCTGCTGCTCCAAGGAAAACATGTTATAATTGTGGTAGTACTAACCATCTTGCTAGATTTTGCAATAAGAACAAAGATATTAATTCTTTATCTTCTACATCAGGAGTAAAGAATGATTATGTAAGGGTTAAACCACAGACTTTATGCACACACTGTGGGAGCACTTGGCATTCTATTTATACTTGTAAGAGTTATCATGCTATTTATCACAATTATTATGAGCTAAAACCCAATCTGAAGTGGGTTAGAGCAAACTCTACAAGTGTAAAGTCTGACAATGTTAGTTTAAACTCTGTTGATAGTAATTCCGCTGCAAAAGCTAACACTGTTAAGAAAGACAAAGGATCCAAGCAAGTCTGGGTCCTTAAAACTAACACTTAGTGTTTGTTTGTGATTGCAGGGTATAAAAGAGAGCACACTTATCTTGGACAGTGGATGCTCAGGACATATGACTGGAAATAAAGCCCTGCTATCAGACTTTAAGGAGAAGGCTGGCCCAAAGGTTTCCTATGGAGATGGCAACATAGGACACACTCTGGGATATGGCAATATAAATCTTGGAAGTGTCATCATCACACATGTAGCTCTAGTCTCAGGACTCAAGCATAATCTGCTATCTGTGAGTCAAATCTGTGACAGAGGAAACCATGTAGATTTTCATACTGAATACTGTGAAGTTATCAGCAAATCTACTGGAAAAGTTGTTCTAGTTGGACCCAGGCGTAACAACATTTATGAAGCAAGTTTGGTAACAAACTCTGATGGAAAAACAGTGTGTCTGACTGCAAGAATGTCAAATGAAGAGAGTTGGAATTGGCATAAGAAGCTCTCTCATCTCAATTTGAACAACATCAATGAGCTAATAAGAAAGGATCTTGTAAGGGGACTCCCAAAATCAATACTCAGTCTAGATGGCCTATGTGATTCTTGTCAAAAGGCCAAGCAAAGGAAGTCATCTTTCAAGAGCAAATCTGAATCTTCAGTAGTGGAACCTTATCATCTTCTACATGTTGATCTCTTTGGACCAGTGAATGTGATGTCTTTGGGCAGAAAGAAATATGCTCTAGTAATTGTTGATGAATATACTAGATATACATGGGTGTATTTCTTATCAAAGAAGGATGAAACTGCTCAAACTCTGATGGATCATGTAAATCTACTGGACAAAGGATCACAGCACAAAGTCAAAATTATGAGGAGTGATAATGGAACTGAATTCAGAAACTCAATCATGGAAGCTTTCTGCAAGGAAAGAGGAGTGAAACAAGAATTTTCTGCACCTGGAACTCCACAGCAAAATGGTGTAGTTGAAAGAAAGAACAGAACTTTAATTGAAGCAGCCAGAACTATGCTTGAAGAAGCAAAATTACCAACTTATTTCTGGGCAGAAGCTGTTCAAACTGCTTGTTTTACTCAAAATGCTACACTGATCAACAAGCATGGGAAAACACCATATGAGATGGTGAAAAATAAGAAGCCAAATTTGAAATATTTTCATATATTTGGATGCAAATGCTTTGTGTTGAAGACTCATCCTGAACAGTTGACCAAGTTCGAGTTAAAAACTGATGAAGGAATCTTTGTTGGCTATCCATTGTCAACAAAAGCATTCAGAGTCTACAATCTGAGAACTAAAGTGATCATGGAATCCATTCATGTGTCATTTGATGACAAGAAAATAACTGGACTTGATGACTTAGATGGATATGATCAACTGCGTTTTGAAAATGAAGGTTTATTCTCTGATGATGTAAACTCTGATGAAGCAGTACCGACAAACTCTGATGAAGCGGTTCTGACAAACTCTGGCGAAGCATACTCTGAACCTCTACTGGTAAATACTGGAGAAACTGGAAATTCTCAAATTGAACAAAATAGAGAACCAGTTGAGGGGGAGCGTGAAGAAGCTCAACAAGACACAGCAAGTGAGTCAGTTGAGGAAACTGATTCAAACTCTGACAGTTCAAACTCTGAGCCATCCAATTCAGGGGAGCCTCAGATACTGCAGAAAGTCAACATATGAATCAGGAGAGCATGGATCAAGGGGGAGGATCCAATAATGATGCAAGAAACCACTTACCAACAGCAAGAAAGTGGACACAGGCACACACACCTGATCTCATAATTGGAGATCCTGATGCTAGTGTGAGAACTAGAAGTGCAACAAATAATGAGTGTCTGTATCATGCTTTCTTGTCTCAAACAGAACCAAAGAAAGTGGAGGAAGCTCTTCAAGATGCTAATTGGATTACAGCAATGCAAGAAGAGTTAAATGAATTTGAAAGAAATGAAGTCTGGACACTTGTACCTAGACCAAAGAATAGATCAATTGTAGGTACAAAGTGGGTTTTCAGAAACAAGACTGACAGTGAAGGTGTGATTACAAGAAACAAGGCTAGACTTGTGGCTAAAGGTTATTCACAACAGGAAGGAATTGACTATGATGAAACCTTTGCTCCAGTTGCAAGATTGGAGGCCATAAGAATTTTTCTGGCCTATGCTGCACACAAGAAGTTTAAAGTCTTTCAGATGGATGTAAAAAGTGCTTTTCTCAATGGGAAGCTTGAAGAAGAAGTGTTTGTTGAACAACCACCAGGATTTGTAGATCCCAAGCATCCAGATTATGTCTACAGGCTTGACAAAGCATTATATGGATTAAAGCAAGCACCAAGAGCATGGTATGAAACTCTTGCTCAATTTCTTTTAGAAAGTGGGTTCACAAGAGGTACAATTGATAAAACCTTGTTTTATTTCAATTCTGGTGATGATTTGCTTTTAGTTCAAATTTATGTAGATGATATTATCTTTGGATCTACTAATGACAAACTTTGTAAGAAGTTTGCAAAGCTTATGCAATCCAGGTATCAAATGAGCATGATGGGAGAGCTTAGTTATTTTCTAGGCTTACAGGTCAAGCAAACAGATGATGGTATTTTTATCAATCAAGCAAGATATACCATAAATCTTCTCAAGAAATTTGGTATGCTTGATAGTTCATCTGCTACAACTCCCATGGCTACAGCAACAAAGCTAGACAAAGACACAGGAGCCTCAGTAGATATAACAAACTACAGAGGAATGATAGGGTCTTTACTGTATCTTACTGCAAGTAGACCTGATATCATGTATGCAACATGTCTTTGTGCAAGATTTCAAGCAGATCCCAGAGAGCCTCATCTAACAGCTGTAAAAAGGATTTTCAAATATCTCAAAGGAACCATAACCTTGGATTTGTGGTATCCTAGAGAATCAGAGTTTAAGCTAATTGGTTACTCTGATGCAGATTTTGCAGGCTGTAAGATAGACAGAAAAAGTACAAGTGGAAGTTGTCAATTCTTAGGTGACAGATTGGTTTCTTGGTATAGCAAGAAACAAAAGTCAATTTCCACATCCACTGCAGAAGCAGAGTATATAGCAGCTGGTAGCTGTTGTGCACAGATTCTGTGGATGAAGAATCAGTTGCTGGATTATGGTTTGAGGTACTCTAAAATACCTATTTTCTGTGATAACCAAAGTGCTATTGCTATGACAGGTAATCTAGTACAGCACTCCATGACAAAGCACATCAGCATAAGATATCATTTTATCAGAGAACATGTGGAAGAAGGAAACATTGAGCTTCATTTTGTGTCTACAGACCAACAACTTGCAGATATCTTCACCAAACCTTTGAGTGAAGCTACTTTTACAAGATTGGTAAATGAACTTGGAATGATCTCTGGTTTCGACTAGAGATACGGGTTAGACTCAAAAACTATACATGTTTGATTTTTATGCTCATGATTCCTTGCATGTATTAACTGTTATGAGTACCAGTGTCATAAACTCTGAAAGTAAACTCTGATGCTAAACTCTGTTAGTCATAAAGTGTTGGTCATACTCTGATAGTTACAGTCTAATGCTATACTCTGATTGTAATTTTGTCTGAAACATATGGACCAATGAAGAAATTTGTATGGAACATAATTCTCAGTAAGTAATTATGAATCCTTAAGAGTTGTATAGATTCTGATCTCAAATATGTGCAGTAAGTTAACACAGCATGATACTGTCTCTATATTTATAGCATCTCTTAGTTTATTGATCCTATACACTGAGTCTGTATTAGCTGTTTGCATTTTCTCTCATAAATTAATTGTATTAACTGATGAAAAGTCTAAACTCTGATTATTAATTGCAAATAATTCACCCTCAAATCAAAAGATGCCAAAAAAAGCACAAATTCCTTTGAGATCATGTTGTGCCTAGGAAGATCCAGGAACTTATTGTATGAAATAAGGGCTAAAATCTTTGATTTTTGGTGACTAGTGCCAACCACTGATTACTGGAAAAAAAAAAAAAATAATAATAATAATAAAGGGGGTGAAAAATAAAAGATATATCCAAATGAAAGGATATCAGAATACAGAGTTTAGATATAAAGAATCAGATTTTATTTTATACATGAGAGTTTAGGCAACCAGTTTTTACTGCTTTAGTTTGTGGATTTTATGCACTTTGAGATGGTCTAAATATTAATATTCGGTAAACTCTGCTATAGCACACACATATTTTCACATCTGTACAGTTTGAGAAAAGAGTTTATTGACAAAGAAGGACAAATGGTAAACACTGATGTATTGTGTGAAATACGCCGAGGTAATTTAATTTTAATCTCTGATGATTAAAATAAATTTTATTGGTTTCAGACATTTTATAATTTTGAGATTAGACATTTGTTTAGAAATTCGAAAGAGTATGATAACAAACGGTTCATATTTGTATTAAACAGAGGAGAGAGAGATTAAGTATTTTGAACAATGTGACATGCGGTAATTATGGCTATTTTTACTGCGCGTGTGTATTGGAAGTTGTTACATACAGCTGTCAGCATATGCACGTTTGACATCTGTCCCACTCACACACTTTTCAAAGAAGCCTGCTGTGTGTAGTAGTGATTAAAACGTTTGAGTTTTAATCTTCACAGTTATTATTTAAATATACTACACATAAACGGTTCAATCTTTTACACACCTCAACTTTTCATAAGCTTTTACTCACACACATTGTCTCAAACACTTTCACTGCATACACTATAATCTATTCTCTGTTTGTTTTCTTCTAAACTGTTCTAATGGCTACAACAATGTTTACTGCTTCTGGGTTAGAATTTGTTCCTAATAACTACTCAGCTCCTTTGGCAAATGAGAACGCACCGGAGGCGTTTCATTTGATTCAGAGTTTCTTGTCAAACTCTGATATCGGCACTGCTCTCACCGCACCGTCGAAGCTGTCTACGTCACAAATAAGGACTTTTTGGCAGACAGGTACTTATGATGATGGAGGAGAGTCTGGATCTCCATCTATCATTTTTGAGTTTCAAGGAGATGAATTTACTGTTACTCCTACTACTGTTCGTGATGCTTTGGGTCTTGAAGATTTCAATGCATTCACAACTGTTGGAGACTTTGAGTTAGTCAGAATGATGAGGGAGATAGGATACTCTGGACCTTTGACAAAGATAGGTCAACTCAAAAGGCCATTTTTGCGCAAGGAGTGGAGCTTCTTTTTCGATTGCATTACTCGGGCTTTTGGAAAGAAGTGCACGAATTGGGATGCGATTCCCACGGATAGTCTGCAGATCGGGTATTCTCTTCTCTATGGCAGTCACTTTGATCTTGCTAGATTAGTTTTAACTAATATTGGTGAGAAAATGTTAGAGAATAGGAATGTTGTTTACTTCTCTAGATTTTGTCAGTTAATATTCAACTTTTGCTGTCCTAATGTTGAGATTTTAGAGGATGATGTTATCCTCTCATTTAAATTGCATAAACGCATATTTTCTGATCTCACTAACAAGGATAACAAGAAAGGAGATGTTGGTGTGTTACTGTTGCCTGAGTTTGTGCAACAATTCATGGTCAACTTACAACAACAACAACCACAACTGGCAAACACTGAAGCTGGACCTTCTGTGTCTCAACCACAGAGGTCAAAGAAATCTAAAGTAAGGGATGTTAAGTCTGTCAGGATAAACACTGAAGCTGGGGCATCAAATGCTGATGATATGCCTCAGAAGAGAAGAATGAAGAAAAGAAGAGCCAATAGGGCAAAGTCTGATATTGTTGATGAAGAGACTGAAACTGATGAAGAAACTCTTCATCAGAGAAAGAGAAGATTGGTAGCAGCACATTTGTTTGGTGCTGAAAATATCTCTTCAACTGCTGTTGAAGATCTTGAAATTGAGATTCTCGAAGATGAAATTGTTCCTGAGGACAGAGTTTTTATGGAGACTGTTCTTCATGAGGAAGCTCCTACATCAAAGTCTGATGATGTAGTTGAGAATGCTGCAAATGAAGCTCCTATGCCCACAGAGGATAGAGCACATGTTGAGATTGCAGATGAAGAGGCTACAGAGTCACAAGGATTTTATATGGAAATTGAAGCAAATCTCTCTATAAACTCTGAACATTTCACTGAGGGTTTGGAAGCTGATCAAGATACTGTTGAACTTGCTGAATCTATGGCTTCTCACACTGAAATAATTTCTTTTGATCTTGAGAAAGGTGAGGAAGTTGATCAGACTTTGGATGCTAATGCTACAGAAACTGTTGCTACAAATCCTGATGTTGCTGATAAGGATGCAACAGAGAATGTTCCTGTTGAAGCAGAGTTTGTTGTAAACTCTGAGGATGTTATTGTTCTTGAAGCTCTACAATAATCTGTTGTTGAGATTGTAACAAAAGAAGCAGAGTTCCTGCATACTGCAAACTCTGAGATTCCAGAACCTGATGCTGAGAATATTCCTGCAGAAAATACAGCAGAGAATGATAATGATAATGATAGTTCTGATCATTCTCAAGAGGAGTTATTTGAGAGTCAAGCAAACTCTGATGAGCTAAGAGAGGTCAATCGAGCTACAGCTGAGCATTTTCAAGATATGTACTACAATAGATGGGCTGCTGCGGATTGTATCTTTTCAGCACAGAGGGCTGCTGATTTTCTTGGTGATTCTGTGAAGACGATTTCAACTCCTGATATTCTTACAAGTCTGAAGGCTACTGTGATTCAAATTAAATCTCTCCACAACAGATTTGATGAGTCTCATAAGGAAGTCACTGCTTTGAGGAATGAAGTTGGTCTGCGAGATCTCACTCTGAAGAATGATAGAACTTATTACAATTCCATGTTTAAGAAGCAAGCTAAGGACTCTGATGACATTCAGAAGAGGCTTGGGAAAGTTGAGGACAATCAGACTGCTATGTCTACCCAACTGACATCAATTTCTAATGCTATTGAGTTGTTGACATCAGTACTACTTTCTGATGATGTCAAAAAGGGGGAGAGTGTACCAAGTGACAAATGCAAAGACACTCAAACTCTGAGACGGAGGGATGATGGTAATGATGGTGGAAACAAGGGAGATGGAAAGAGCTTAAGGTCAAATGCTGATAGCAGACTACTTTCAAGAAGATCAAACTCTGATAAAAGATCAAACTCTGGAAAGGGACATGCAAACTCTGCCAGTGGTTCAAGATTCAAAAGTTTGATAATCTCTGATAAGCCTACTAAAGATGAGGAAATTGCTGCCAAGGTGTTTATGGCAGAACATGGAAAAGATGTTACAATTGAAGATATTCAAGCTGAAGAGCAAATGCTTGCTGAGGAACACAGGAAGAATCTTGAAGCTGGAATCTACAAGAAGAAGGAAATCAAGGCTCCTAGAAAGAAAGAAAAAGGAATTGTTATCAAAGAGAATGTAAACTCTGATCAGAGTTTACAGTACTCAAGGAGGCCTGTGATTA
This sequence comes from Heracleum sosnowskyi, assembly GCA_030848705.1. NCBI lineage: Eukaryota > Viridiplantae > Streptophyta > Magnoliopsida > Apiales > Apiaceae > Heracleum > Heracleum sosnowskyi. The sequence goes on along the minus strand of CM061235.1, from coordinate 43,241,285 downwards.
AAAATACTGACAAAGGAAAAGGTAAACTGGTAGAAGAAGAACAGTTACCTAAGAAGATTTATTCAACCTCTGACATTGCTCAAGTTGAAACAAGATTAGCTAAATCAACCTCTGACGCTGCTCAAGTTGATGTTTCTACTAAAGTTATGACAACCTCTGACGTTGCTCAAGTTGTACAGAAATCTACACAACTTTCAGGATTCATCAAACCTAAAATTCTTGAAGAATTAAAGCTTGAAGCTGTGAATTTCTCAGAAACCAGAACTGTATTGGGAAAAGAAGCTTTTGATAAATCTGGACTGGGATCACACAGAGAGAGAAGAACAAATAACAGATCTCAAGATAACTTTTCACTGGCAGAACCTGGTATTGGGGTTACACAAGAAAACCTTGATAAGTTAGAATCTGTTCAGTTGATTTTTCACAAAGTATTGAAGAAGCAGTTTTTGTTATACTTCATGAGTGATGGAAGAGTTTATAAAGTTGGAGAATCTGATGTTAATCTCAAATCATGGGAAGAACTGGAATATATACTTTATCTTCTAAAAGTCAAAAACAGACATACTCATGATGTTGCTCAAGTTTTGAGAGAAAAGATGCTGAGATCTAAAGCTATGCTTGGAGGAGGAGTATCAAGTGTCTACATTCCAAAGTATAGGGATCATACTGGAAAGTTAGTGGAGATGAAGAGGAACAATGCTAGACTTAGAACTGCACTTGGAATAAAGACTTTGGAATTTAACTTGGAGTCAGACAAGTCTTATTTTATTCGGCTAGGAAATGATATGAGAAGAAATAGCATATATTCTCTAAGAGCTGCTATCTATCAAATGGGGGAGAGTGATTCAGAACTTAAAGAGCTAAAAGAGATTATGGTGGATGAGCTAGAGAAAGCTGAAAGAAGATTGCTGATTGATTATCTCAGAACAGTACCTGATATTGAAGAAGTCAAGTAAAGTCTGACTGTAAGTTTTTATGTTTTCTGTTCTAAGTTAAATTTAAACTCTGTTTTAAAATTAAACTCTGTTATATTTTAAACACTGCATTTGTTATATGTTTTGACATCATCAATTATCTTTTTAACTTGTACATTTTAATATGAACAAGTTGGGGGAGATTGTTAGATATAATTGCTGACGTTTGTTCATCAGTGTTTAAGTAACAGGTACATATCAGAGTTTATATAGAAGCCAGTCAGAGTTTGATAAAGTCTGACTGGGTGAAGAGTTTATATAGAAGCCGGTCAGAGTTTGTTATAGTCTGACAGGGTGATAGTTGAATTAGCTGTCGGTGCAAAGATAAAGATTCTAGAAGCAATATATTCTGAAGATGGAAAGAAGCAAAATATATTGATACAGCTAAGGAGACTGGACAGAAGACTGAAGCAATCCTTAATTGATAATAATTGTATAGCTGATTTATAGGAGTATCAATTAGATAAGGATTGTATGTAGCTGTGTACTATAAAAACACAGATAGGTTATCCCTAGAAGGGGCGCGAACATTGAATATATTATTCTTGTAACCTAGTAGCTCTTTGTGATTCATTAACATCACTAAGAGAGAATTATTTAATATAATTCAGTTTGTTGATTTACAAACCTGTGTTCTTGATTGTTATTCTCATACATACTTGATTATATATTGTGTATTCGGCCTAACACATATATAATCTGAGTAAGGTTTTATCAGAGTCATAACTCATAAAATAAAAGATGAAGTTGCAAGGATTTATTGTAACTTCATCTTTGAACACTTTTCAACCCCCTGCCAACATGATCGGTAAACCTGAACCAAGGGTGTTAGCCTTAGTCCCTTTCAATACGTGTTGCAGAATTATCCAAATTGGATGATGAACCAATACTGGAGTAATCACCGCGCCAGTTTTCCCAACCTCACTCTGATCAGTAGTAGGTCGTACAACTAAAAATGTTTTCTACATGTAGATGGAAGAACACGACAGCCTGACATTGTCTACCGCCTTTCTGGATCTCTCGGCCCATCTGGGGCAATAAAAATGGATGGGTCGGCGCAACTCGACCTCTTATACCGATCCTAGTTCAGATGAAATCCATGACTCTGAAACGTAAAGATCGTCCTCCTTTCCCCAAGTGTAATACTTGTTGATACGACTCCACTGAGTAGTTATATCTAGGTTGGAAAGGAAGATTCTCCAATATTTCCCAAGCTATTGCTTCTTAATGGATATCGACTTGTTCCATCAATTTACTCCTCGATCGTTAAGGTAGTAACACAACATTTGACTTGAAGCAATTAAATTGCTCCGAGAAAATATCTGTCCCCTGACAGTTTTGAGTTGAGAGTTGAAATTGAGTATCAGTCACTTAAATCAGGTTCCCCATATTTTTGGTAGTTGAGCGAGTATTTAAATCCTCTTAAAAGATAGATTTAAATGGAAAAACAGTGTTTGGGAACCTCCACTTTATTTAAAATAATTAATAATACAACTTAGAATATCCTTCATAGTTATTGAAGGTCGAGGATAAACTTTAAATAATATAACTCATTTTAAAACTTGTTACAAGTATTTAATAAATAATCGAATAATATTTATTAAACAAATAAACCTTAAACGAATATTCAAAAATAATATTCATTAAATAAATAATGATTGAATGAATATTCAAAATAATATTCATTAAATAAATAAAGATTAAATGAATATTCAAAATAATATTTATTAAATAAATAAAGATTAAATGAATATTCAAAATAATATTCATTAAATAAATAAGGATTAAATGAATATTCAAAATAATATTCATTAAATAAATAATCGTTAAATGAATATTCAAAATAATAGTCATTAAATAAATAACAGTTACCCGATATCTTTATCGGAAAAATAATCTTTAACATATACCGAAAATATAACTACTTCCGGTCTAAAGAATAAAATCATACGCCCTTTACCTAGGGCATTTATAAAAACCTGGCTTCTAACAAATATCCCATATCTAGCTTAGAAGCCCATAATCAAATCATAAAGCAAGTGTAACAGCCCCAAATCCGGGGTCAGGGATTTAGAGTAGTCACGATACACTTACTTCTTGCCTTGCCTGCTTTACTCACAATAGACAAAATTCATCTGCTTATGACCCCACAATGTATATATCTCTCTCACACACACACAGGTTAGAGTCTCAGAAACGACACAAATACAACCATTGCGGAATAAATAATCTTTATTAAAATACCCAAATGTCTTTTGAATTTGCTACTGATACAACTCCTAAGTAATGGTACATTACCAACTTAGCCTTGTAATACTCACCACCCTCTCATACCATTCATATCTATACATAAGATGAATACCAAAAGCTCCAGCTTGATCTGACTGGTTCACACTACTTCTAGGATCACTGCTAGAAATTGCTCATGAGACTGCCTTGCGCTTACCACTCGCCTGAGGGATGTGCGCCGAATCCTTGGTATCCTACTTCGCTGCTATATAATATTTATAAAACAATAGCAAGAGTGAGCGATAGCTCAGCAAGGTAATTAAAGTATGGCATAATCCTGCCTTTAACTCAACCCAGAATAAAGCGGGTATAAGACAATAATTTGTCAAAATATCTTGATACTGAAATTATTTCCTTATCGGAAAACATTCCAAAAACAGTACCATTGTTGTATTTCAAATATCATTTTCATAATATTTCTGCAACTTTTGCTATATTATGAACAAAGTTCTAGTATAATATAAAAGATGAGGTTTCAAAGTAAACCAATATAACCTTTCCGAAAAATATCTGCTATGTAAGTAGAATATCAACATATAACTTAAAAGATGAAGTTATAAGGTGATTCAGTATAAACAACTCCCTTATCATAAATCATGTTATGTAAGGTATCCACAGAGTCATATGATATAAAAGATGAAGTTACGAGGAAAATTAATATAAGGTTTCCGTAACCCAAAATCCACTTATGCATATATAATCTGAGTAAGGTTTCATCAGAGTCATAACTCATAAAATAAAAGATGAAGTTACAAGGATTTATTGCAACTTCATTTTCTTTGAACACTTTTCGACCCCCTGTCAACATGATCGGTTCTTCTCCCCAATACATGTTGTAGGAATATCCAAAATTGGATGATGAACTAATACCGGAGTTGCTACCGCGCCCGTTGTCCCAACCTTACTATGATCAGTAGCAGGTTGTACAACAAAAATATGTTTTCTACATGTAGATGGAAGAATCACGATAGCCTGACATTGTCTACCGCCTTCCCGGATCTCCCGGCCCATTTGGGGCAATAAAATGGATGGGTCGGCGCAACTGGACCTCTTACACCACTCCTAATTCGGATGAAATCCATGACTCTGAAACGTAAAGATCGTCCTCCTTTCCCCAAGTGTAATACTTGTTGATACGACTCCACTAAGTAGTTATATCTAGGTTGGAAAGGAAGATTCTCCAATAATTCCCAAGCTATTGCTTGTTAATGGATATAGACTTGTTCCATCAATTTACTCCTCGATCGTTGAGGTAGTTACACAACATTTGACTTGCAGCAATTAAATTGCTCCGAGAAAATATCTGTCCCCTGACAGTTTTGAGTTGAGAGTTTAAAATGAGTAGCAGTTACTTAAATCAGGTTCCCCATATTTTTGGTAGTTGAGCGAGTATTTAAATCCTCTTAAAAGATAGATTTAAATGGAAAGACAGTGTTTGGGAACCTCCCCTTGATTTAAAATAATTAATAATACAGCTTAGAATATCCTTCATAAGTATTGAAGGTCGAGGGTAAACTTTAAATAATATAACTCATTTAAAAAAAATGTGTTAAAAGTATTTAATAAATAATCAGATAATATTTATTAAATAAATAAACTTTAAATGAATATTCAAAAAATAATATTCATTAAATAAATAATGATTAAATGAATATTCAAAATAATATTCATTAACTAAATAAGGATTAAATGAATATTCAAAATAATATTCATTAAATAAATAAGGATTAAATGAATATTCAAAATAATATTCATTAAATACATAAGGATTAAATGAATATTCAAAATAATATTCATTAAATAAATAATGATTGAATGAATATTCAAAATAATATTCATTAACTAAATAAGCCTTAAATGAGTATTCAAAAATAATATTCATTAAATAAATAATCATCGAATAACAATTACCTGATATCTTTATCGGAAAAATAATCTTTAACATATACCGAAAATATAACTACTTCCGGTCTAAAGAATAAATCATACGCCCTTTTACCTAGGGCCTTTATAAAAAAACGGGCTTCTAACTAATATCTCATATCTAGCTTAGAAGCCCATAATCAAATCATAAAGCAAGTTTCACAATATACTTTCGAAAACAGTTATGCCTTCCATTAGCATATATAACTGAAATAGTATTCAAATAGTATTTCTCGACTGAGATAATACTCAAATAACATTTCTTGAAAGATATAGTAAGCAAATATCATTCCTCGAATGATATCATACTCAAATAACAATCCTCAAAATACATAGTATTCTGCCGATGGAATCCCTCCGGGTTTCCACGGCTATCTACATATCTCGAAATACCGACTCCCGATTTAGAGTTGAAAACACTGAATATGCTCTTATATTTAGAGCTACCAGGTAAACCGGTTCATAACTACTTAACTCAAAAGATTTTATATAATCCAAAGGTCAAATCTATTTCAACAAGAAATAAGATATATCGCAAAACTGTCCAATTCTATACATGGCAAAAGCAGTATTATATAATCAATACTTCAAAATATAGATTTAGAAACTTGCCTGATGCTCGAGAAGTGATAGGGGTTCGCGACGATGTCGGACAATCTAGACAAAGTCAAAGAAAACGCACGATTAATCCCCTGGATAATCCACTTGTACTAAATGCTTAAACACATAAGCGAAACACAACCAAGGCATTACTAGCTCGTTATAGGCTCATACTAAGTCCATGTTAATCGACAATTACTTAAGTCATAGGTTTAGTCCAAAATCGATCCTCGAATACAAGTTATACTTAACCATTTACAACATTGGTTTCTAAGTCATGTTCTTAGTGGTTTTCACTTGCGCAACCTCGGCTAACACATTTTCATAAAATCGAAAAATAATCTTTTGGACTCGAAACCTTCGTACAAACTTTCATAACTGACCTTGGCACTTCAATACAAAATTTCATATTTTAAAACAACTCTTAAGGGTCTCAAACATAGCCACAAAGTTGGTACATTTCTGCAATCTCATTCCTTGAACCACTTTCACTAAAATGGTTCTATCTCATAAACCGTAAATCGTAATGACATGATTCTTGCGCTCACGTAAAATAGAAACAAAGATCTACACACTCATGTTCATCACTGAACCAAAAGAGGCAGTTAGGGTTTCGGATTCTAGGCAGTTTTTGGCTTTACCGAAAATCGGGCATTACGACGGCTTAAAACTTAACGTTTCCCATTTTCAAAACACAACCAAATCAATACCAATCAATCCCAAACTCACCATCCACCTTATAATTCCTCATCTCAGTCAAATCCTCCATGAATACTCAAAACAAATTCATAACCCATCCTCCAAACTCAACCAACAATTCATCCTTATAATTAAAACAACTAAGCATAACATATACTAAGCATAAACACTTTCATCTTTCAATTATAAGAAATTTTTTCTTGAAAAACACTATTCATCATCTTCTTTAACTTAAGAAATGAGCATGCTAGAGATGGTGGGTGTTGGAGATGTTACCTTTAAAAGAACGGGTTTGATTCTATCTTTCTTTTAAGCATAAGAACTCGAGAAACGACCAAGAATCCATGGAGTTTTGCTTCCTCTTCTTCTTCTTCCTTAGCCACGGTTTTGGCTTGAAAATGAAGAAGAAATGGATGAAAATAAAGTAGTAATGGATGAGTAGTTGACTTGGTAAATACTTAGCTTTATCCTTTATTTTAATACATGCTTATGTCATAATTGAAGCAAAATATCAACTAATGCTTCTCATGGAAGCCTCCACACTTTCAAGCATTCTTACTCTTTATTTAATAAGTAATATAAACGTCCAAAGTTGCTCCTTCAAGTGGATTTTCGATTCTCGTTTTCGTTTGTGATTTCTGACTATGCGATTAGTAACCGTTTATTATTCCCGAACTTCCGCTGAAATATAGGATCAATCGGAGACTATAAAATTTTACTATTCACCTTAGAGTACTATTCATCAATGTTACTATTCATCCTTGTTGTTGTTCCTCTTGAAACGATTCGAAAATATTTCCTAAAAAGAGCGAATAAAATTCTACGCGATTCTCGCAGTGAATAGTAACTATTCACTATTCACTCCAACAATCGAATCCTTAAATCGACTTTAATAAAATAATAAAATATAAAATCCTTGGATTCTCAATTTAAATAAATCACTCTCTTGATCTCATCGATATGCTCTTCACTGCCCGGTCAAATATTCCATAACAATAAAGTTTGGATTTTCTGAATTCCGATCATCTTTGCATACACTTATTTACTTCGTAGATCAGTAATATGACTTCGGAATATCCACACTACGTCTCGTACACAGGTGGCATGAAAAATTTTCTTAACCCTCAAAATCACTATTCATCCACCAAATTCACTATTCACTGATGCACTTAATCATATTAAGAAAAGTTTTAATTTTACCAAAAATTCGGGTTATTACAGCAAGTATCACAATATACTTTCGAAAACAGTTATGCCTTCCATTAGCATATATAACTGAAATAGTATTCAAATAGTATTTCTCGACTGAGATAATACTCAAATAACATTCCTTGAAAGATATAGTAAGCAAATATCATTCCTCGAATGATATCATACTCAAATAACAATCCTCCAAATACATAGTATTCAGCCGATGGAATCCCTCCGGGTTTCCACGGCTATCTACATATCTCAAAATACCGACTCCCGATTTAGAGTCGAAAACAATGAATATGCTCTTATATTTAGAGCTACCAGGTAAACCGGTTCATAACTACTTAACTCAAAAGATTTTATATAATCCAAAGGTCAAATCTATTTCAACAAGAAATAAGATATATCGCAAAACTGTCCAATTTTATACATGGCAAAAGCAGTATTATATAGTCAATACTTCAAAGTATAGATTTAGAAACTTGCCTGATGCTCGAGAAGTGATAGGGGTTCGCGACGATGTCGGACAATCTAGACAAAGTCAAAGAAAACGCACGATTAATTCCCTGGATAATCCACTTGTACTCAATGCTGAAACACGTAAGCGAAACACAACCAAGGCATTACTAGCTCGTTATAGGCTCATACTAAGTCCATGTTAATCGACAATTACTTAAGTCGTAGGTTTAGTCCGAAATCGATCCTCGAATACAAGTTATACTTAACCATTTACAACATTGGTTTCTAAGTCATGTTCTTAGTGGTTTTCACTTGCGCAACCTCGGCTAACACATTTTTATAAAATCGAAAAATAATCTTTTGGACTCGAAACCTTAGTACAAACTTTCATAACTGACCTTGACACTTCAATATAAAATTTCATATTTTAAAACAACTCTTAAGGGTCTCAAACATAGCCACAAAGTTGGTACATTTCTGAAATCTCATTCCTTGAACCACTTTCACTAAAATGGTCATATCTCATAAACCGTAAATCATAATGACATGATTCTTGCGCTCACATAAACTAGAAACAAATATCTACACACTCATGTTCATCACTGAACCAAAAGAGGCAGTTAGGTTTTCGGATTCTAGGCAGTTTTTTAGCGTTACCGAAAATCGGGCATTACGTTGGCTTAAAACTTAACATTTCCGAGATTCAAATCTCATTCCAATTCACCACCAATCATCATACACATCAATTACAACACTTAAAGTCCATTATCAATCCCAAACCGATCCAAACCAGTTGGTATCACATTTAAAATCCATCCACAACTCATCCAACAACTAAACAAACTACATAATCCACTTACTCGTGACCTTAACAATACATTCATGCTTCCATCTTTTAATTATAATCATAGAACTCAACAAAATACTATTCATCATCTTCTTTAACTTAATTAAAGAGATATCTAGAGGTGGTGGGTAGTGGAGATTATACCTTAGATAGAACAAGCTTTCTTCCCTCTTTCTTTTAAGCCCAAGAACTCAAATTTTGGTAAAGAATTGCTTAGCCATCCATCTCCTTCTTCTTCCTCTCGTAGCCACGTTTTTTTCTTCAAGAAATGGGGGTGAGGGGCTGCTCCCTTTTTTTGTGTGTAATGTGTGGTGGAAGTGTGGTGATGGTAGATATTTTGTTTTTAACAAAATGCAAGTTAGCCCCTCAAGTTTGGTTAAGCTTACAAGCTTCTTTAACACACTTCTTCCACTAATTCATTCCTTTCCCTTTTTCTTTTAATACATATATTATTCTTTATTTCCTAAGTTATAATACGTCCAAGGTTGCTCCTTCGATCGGATTTTCGATTCTCGTTTTCGTTTGCGATTTCTGACTACGCGATTAGTAACCGTTTATTATTCCTGAAATTCCGCTGAAATATAGGACCAATCGGAGACTATAAAATTTTACTATTCACCTTGGAGCACTATTCATCAATGTTACTATTCATCCTTGTTTTTGTTCCTCTTGAAACGATTCGAACATTTTTCCTAAAAATAGCGAATAAAACTCTACGCGATTCTCGTAGTGAATAGTAACTATTTACTATTCGCTCCAACAATCGAATCCTTAAATCGACTTTAATAAAATAATAAAATATAAAATCCTTGGATTCTCAATTTAAATAAATCACTCTCTTGATCTCATCGATATGCTCTTCACTGCCCGGTCAAATATTCCATAATAATAAAGTTTGGATTTTCTGAATTCCGATCATCTTTACATACACTTATTTACTTCGTAGATCACTAATATGACTTCAGAATATCCACACTACTTCTCGTACATAGGTGGCATGAAAAAATTTCTTAACCCTCAAAATCACTATTCATCCACCAAATTCACTATTCACTGATGCACTTAATCATAATAAGAAAAGTTTTAATTTTACCAAAAATTCGGGTTATTACACAACCCTTACATAATACTCTACTTTCTACCTCGAGTTAAAAACTCGGATTGGTTTCATCGACCTTATTTCTACTTGCCCTAATGGTGAGTCCGGTTATGAAACACTAAACATAATAAATTTTTAAGTTTGCAGCATGCCAAGTTCTTGGCACCTCAATCCCTTCTAGGGTTTCCAATGTGTATGAGCCTCGTCCAAATACGTTCTTAACCCGGTACGGTCCTTCCCAATTTGGAGCCAACTTCCCTTTCTGTCCAACTCCGGATGCTTCAATCTTTCAAAGAAACAAATCTCCTTGACGAAAGAATCTTTCCTTAACCCTTAGGTTGTAATATAAAGATGCTTGTTTATGATGTTCAACTATCTTAGCATTTGCTTCATCTCTAACTTCATCAATTAGATCTAAAGCCAGCCTCATGCCTTCTTCATTTGCTTCTGGCTCGTAAGTTTTCACTCTTGGAGAAATGTGAGTAATCTCCATTGGAACCACCGCTTCTGCTCCATTTGCTAATAGAAAAGGAGTTGCCCCGGTGGTGACCTTACAAGTGGTACGGTATGCCCACAGTATGGGGAGTAATTCATCCACCCAAGTATTCCTAGAGTGTTCAACTCTTTTCTTCAGCCCATCTAGGATAATTTGATTTGCTACTTCAGCTTGTCCATTTGCTTGAGGATGAGCAACAGAAGTGAAACGTAGTTCAATATCATTCTCTCCACAATACTTCTTGAAATCTTCGTTATTAAACTGGGTCCCATTATCCGTGACTAAGATTCGTGGAATCCCATACCTGCATATTACATTCTCCCAAAAGAACTACATCACTTGCTTAGTGGTTATCTTGGCTAAAGGTTTAGCTTCAATCCACTTAGTGAAGTAGTCGATTGCCACTATCAAGAATTTTCTTTGTGCACTCGCCACTGAAAATGGTCCAAGTATATCCATTCCCCACATGGCAAATGGAACATGTGAGTTTATAGATGTTAACATCTCAGGTGGTTGTCTAACCACTGCTGCATGCTTTTGCCATCGTTCACACCTCTTTACATAGTTTTTTTGCATCTGCAAGCACATTTGGCCAATAGAACGCTAGACGAGTGATTTTATGAACAAGGGCCCTGCCCCCCAAGTGCTGCCTACAAATTCCCTCATGTACTTCCCTTAGGGCCAACTCTGCCTCCTAGGGTCTCAAACATTTCAAGTAGGGGACAACGAAAGACTTTTCATACAAGATTCCCTCAATCAAGGTGTACCTTAGTGCTCTCACATATAACTTTCGTGCCTCTGAAGTATCGTTAGGTAACCAACCAATTTCTAAATGAGACTTGATGGGATCCATCCAACAGCTAGCAACATCAATGGGTGCTATTAACTTTCCATTGATGTTTGAGGTCTTCAAGACTTGGAAGTATACACTTCCTGCATAGTTCTCAATTTCAGAAGAAGCAAACTTGGACAAGGCATCAGCCTTCATGTTTTCTTCTCTAGGAATGTGTTCCACATAACACTCATCTAATTGAGTCATGATGGCTTTGACAAGTTTCAGATACTTAGCCATGATTTCATCTCTAGCCTCAAATTTTCCATTCACTTGGGAAACTACCAGCCTCGAGTCTCCACATACTTTAAGAGTCTTAACTCTCAAGGCTCCAGCTAGCCCTAAGCCAGCTATCAGGGCTTCATACTCAACTTCATTGTTTGTCGTTGGGAAGTCCAGCTTGAGTGCATACTCTATAAGAAATCCATCGGGACTTTGCAACACCAAACCTGCTCCACTTGTTTTTGTTTTTGATGCCCCATCAAAATAGAGCACCCAACATTCTTTGGACACTGTGTCTTCATCTTGCTTCTCTTCTTCTCTTCCTTCCAATACTGCTTCCTGCCCCCCGACTTCCTCGTTGTCAATAGTGCATTCAACCATGAAGTCAGCAAGTGCTTGAGCTTTTATTTCCGTTCGAGGCTTATACTTGACGTCAAATTCTCCTAACTCAATAGCCCATTTGATCAACCTTCCACTAACTTGAGGACTGTGCAAAATGTTTCTTAGAGGCTGATTGGTCAAGACTTCTATCTTGTGTGCCTGGAAATACGGGTGTAGCTTCCTCGAGGCCATGATCAGGGCTAATGCAAACTTCTCTATCATAGAGTAGTTTATTTCTGCTCCATGTATAATCTTGCTCACATAATAGATGGGTTTCTGAACTTTCAATTCTTCCTTAACCAAAACAGCTCCAAGGGCAGTGTTAGAAATTGCCAGGTATAAGTAGAGAATCTCTCCTAGTTTTGGTTTTGCCAACAATGGTGCCTCGGCCGTGTACTTCTTCAAGGCCTCAAAGGCTTCCAGGCTTTCTGTTGTCCATTCAACGTTTTTCATATTTTTCAGCACTTTGAAGAAAGGCAAGCACTTCTCCCCTGATTTGGAGATGAATCTCCCCAATGCTGCCACTTTTCCTGTTAGCTTCTGAACATCCTTGACGGACCGTGGTGGCTCCATGTCCAGGATTACTTTGATTTTATCGGGGTTAGCCTCAATTCCTCGTTTAGAAATCATCATGCCTAAAAACTTTCCTGACCCTACGCCGAAGGCACATTTAGCTGGATTCAACATCATCCTATGGTGCCTCAGCACTTCAAATGCTTCCCGTAGATGGTTTATATGATCCGCCTTATCAAGGCTTTTAACCAATATGTCATCCACATAGACTTACATGGTCTTACCAATCAGATGTTCAAAAATTTTGTTTACCAACCTTTGATATATCACACCTGCATTCTTGAGCCCAAATGCCATAACCAAATAACAGTAAACACCAAAGTTGGTGATAAAAGATACCGTGGAGATGTCATCCTTCTGCATCTTGATCTGGTTGTATCCGCTAAAGCCATCCATGAAACTCAACATCTCGTGCCCAGCTGTGGCATCTATTAGAGTATCAATTCTTGGCAAGGAAAACAATCCTTAGGACATGCGTCGTTCAAGTCTGTGAAATCAACACACATCCTCCATTTTCCATTGGCTTTCTTGACCATTAACGGGTTAGCCAACCATTCAGGAAATTGAATTTCTTCAATGAAACCTACTTCCAAGAGCTTATCTACTTCCTGCTTTATGGCCTCTTGCCTTTCTGGAGCAAAGTTTTTCTTCTTTTGCTTCACCGTCTTCCTTTCGGGATCTACATTCAACTTATGAGTTATTAACTGGGGATCAAGCCCTGGAATGTCGGCCGCCGTCCAAGCAAAAACATCATTGTTTTCTTGAAGAAAAGATATAATAGTGCCCTTCAAGGGTTCAGGTAACAATGCTCCAACGTAAGTAACCTTTTCTGGTTCACCAGGAACTAAGGGAATTGGAATTAAATCCTCAGCCAGTTTCCCTCTTCTTTCTTCATTATCTCGGGTATCCATGTCTTCAATGGGGAGACTGCCCCCCGACTCCATCAGGCCTCAATGCAGCTATATAACAACTTCTAGCCATTTTTTGATCACCTCGCTCCTCACCAATCCCATTTCTTGTTGTAAACTTGATTTTTAGATGGTAAGACGAGGCGACAGCCTTGAATGCATGAAGACCCGTCCTTCCCAGGATTGCATTGTAAGTTGAGGTTGCCTTTATAACTATAAAGTTCAACATTTGAGTAGTTGTCTTCGAACCTTGTCCCATTGTCATAGGGAGTTGGATTGTACCTTCCACCTTTGATTCCACTCCATTGAATCCATATATGGGCATATTTGAGGGTGTCAACTGAGAATCAGTGTAGCCCATCTTGATGAAAGCATCATGGAACAAGATGTCTACTGAAGCTCCATTATCAACCAAAACCCTCTTCGTCTCAGAATTTCCTATCACAGGTATGATGACTAGGGGGTCATCATGGGGAAATTTCACTCCCTCCAAGTCGGAATCATCAAAACTTATTGTTATTTCCGTTCTAGCACGCTTCGGTGCTTCTCCTATAACAGTCATTACCTCTCGGGCATAAGCTTTTCTTGAGTTTCGGGAGGACCCAGCAGTAGTTGGTCCTCCAAATATCATGTTGATGACGGGCCCTCGGGTTTTGGGATTACAATCTTGATCATTGTCCCTTATTTCATAATCTTTCCTTTCATAGTTTCCTCGTTGATTTCCTCGATTCCCATCTTTAGTGAACTTATCGAGTTTTCCTCTTCGAATCAAGAACTCAATCTCATCTTTCAATTGTCTGCAATCATCCGTATCATGACCAACTTCTTTGTGAAATCGACAGAATTGATTCTGATTCCTTTTAGACAAGTCAGTCCTCAGTGGCTTCGGCCATCGGAGATCTTCCTCCTTTGCAATTTCCATCAGAATTTGGCTTCTAGGGGTGTTCAATCTTGCATACTCCATGAACCTTGGTCCAAAATTGTTCTTTTTAGGTGGAGAATCAGAATCCTTTGATGTCCTAGGATACTTTTCCTTAACATCATATTCTTGAGTCTCCTTTCTTTTCTTTGCGTTCCCGCTTCCGCCAGCAGCAGGTTCATATTTCCTCATGCTTTCTTCGGCCTTGATATATTTTCCAGCCCGGTCTTGTAACTTTAACATGCTTTTCGGTGGATGCTTAGCCAAGGACCTTTTAAAATGATCATCAGTGGTTCCTTGATGTAGGGATATCATTGCTACTTTGTCCTCCAGATCCGGGACCTTCAAAGCCTCTCTAGTGAATCGATTTATGTAGTCCCTCAAGGCTTCATTCTTACCTTGTTGGATTCCCATGAGTGATGCAGAACTCTTCTCATGCACCCTTCCACCGACGAACTGATTGATAAACGCCTTGCTCGGTTCCTCAAAAGATCCAATAGAATTGGGAGGGAGACGACTGTACCAACGTTGAGCCATGTCGGCCAGGGTTTGTGGAAATGCTCTGCATTTGACTGCATCATTGGTAGGCTGCAACAACAGTGCATTAGAGAAAGTTCTTACATGATTTGCGGGATCTCCTGTTCCATCATAAGCTTTGATTGTTGGAATCTTGAATTTTCTGGATATATTAGCTTTCATGATATCCTGAGTAAAAGGTGGTGTAGGATCATCAGGATCTCCTAATGGTAACAACATAGTAGGATCACCCTTTGGGGCTTCATCCCTCTTGGTTCTTCTCGGTGCAGGATCTAAATTGATCACCGAGACTCTTCTAGTTGCATGGCTTTGTACTTTTGCAACCTCTTCTTCCGCCAGTACTTTTTTGAGTCTTGCAGCCTCTGCCTCATGGGCCGCAATCCTTTCCTTAGTGGTTTGGGGTTGTTCCCAATTTGTTTGGGAAGAACGTCTCCTCCTTGGGGCAACATCCCTTTCATCTCCAGTTGAATAATTCTCATCCTCAGTATAGGGACCTGAGTAGTCTTGAATCAAGGGGGTCTGTCGAATTTGAGTTGCTGATTTTGGGGTCCCAGACCTTGAATATAAGGGGGCACATATGCTTCGTGGTAGGTTGGATTGATACCACTACTCCCCACCGTGGGTCGAGGTGGCATACCATAGGTTGGAATCCTGAGGGTTTGAGTCACGTATAGGGGAAGGTCCGTGGTGTGAAGTTGAAGGCCACGTGGTGCATTCATGAGTAGTGGGGAGGTTGTGATTGGTTGCTGGAGAGTAGTCTCTTGAGGATTAGGTCCATGAAAGACCATTTGCAGGGGATTCGTCCCTTCAACCGAAATTCGGATTTCTGGTCCCTGAGTAGTGGTGAGGGGGATACTCGCCCCTTGAGTGCCAGTAGTTGGCGGCGGTTGGCTTCCGTGAGTCTCTGTTTCAGAGGTAAGAGGGAGCCCTTCAGAAGTTTGAGTTTCTCGATTTGTTCTTCGTGTATTTGCCATGGTTGATGTTGTCTTCCCAAAAACGGCGCCAAATGTTGTGGAATGAAATCTGTACTTACGAATTTTAGTGCTAGGGTTTAAGAGCTCTCAAGCTTTTATGGATGGTCTCGTGTTTCGTGGCTAAATATGCCCTCACAAGATGCCTACGTATCTCAATTCGTAATTGAGAATCAAGCCAAAAAATGTAGTTCTAATTTGAAGGATCAGGTCCTTTATATAGGCACCAGGAGCCTTGCATTTAGGGTAGAATTAGGTGACTTGGGGCACTTGAAGTTAAAAATAAGGATGATGAGCTTGATCTGAAAGATCGCTTGTTAGGAATATGTTGTTCTTGATGATAATTATAAAACACTTAGTAGATTTTGTATTAAGTCAATTTTGTAACTGTCAACGGAATGGTATGCTTTGCAGCTTTCGTTGACAGGTAGCTCATCAACGAAATGAGTGATGTAGCAATTGCACTGTACAATACTTCACTGGTTGATATGCATTTTGTTGTAGGTATTAGATAGGTTCTCTAAGTCATGTTGACTAAGTATTAGATAGGCAAAATAGGTTGGTTAAGTGTAAATATATTGTGCCTTGTAATTTTGCCTAAGTGAAGATTACTCTATCAACGGAATGAAGATTACTCTATCAACGGAATGAAGATTACTCATCAACGAAATGAAGAATATACCATCAATGGAATGAAGAATAAAGCTATCAACGAAACACATCTTACTACTATCAACGAATCATTATCACTTTTCTGAATAGTTGACAAAGTGATAGTGACAGTTTTCTAACAGATCAAAAGGTGATGTAGAAGTGTACTTTGCATTGGAAGCCATCAAAATGGACACTGGGAATGAGGAAACATTCCAATTTCCAATTAGGTTCTTGAGTGTGATCATAATAAGCATGAAGACAAAAGACAAGATCTCCGAGGACCATTGGACAAAAGGAATGAAAAGCAAGCTACTGGCGGTTACCCTTTGTACATTTTAGAGTAGCCAAAAATAGCATTGTAAACTTGGGATATTTAACCAAGTGTAGCAGTTCATTTTAAGATAAGTGAGTGAGATAAAAATAGTTTGTATTAGCTTCTTTCAAAGAGCACTCTCACTCCAAATCAGGAACTGAGCAGCTGTGATACTTTTGTAACACAGATTATTTCCGAAATAAAAACATCTTAGTTGGATCTTCAAAACATCCAACTAAAATTTTATATTTGCTTGTGTTTTTATTTTCAGTATTGTTTTATTTGAAAGTTGTTTTTAAGTTTAGAAAATATCTAGAATTGTATTCAACCCCCCCTTCTACAATTCTGTTAGGTCATTTGGGATTAACATCGCTGGATACTTTATTTTGATGGAGCATCAAAAACAAAGTCAAGTGGTGCAGGCTTAGTTTTGCAAAGCCCCGATGGGTTTACAATCGAGTACGCTTTAAAGTTGGACTTCCCTACAACCAACAACGAAGCTGAGTATGAGGCCTTGATAGCTGGTTTAGGCTTGGCTAAAATTCTGAGGGTCAAGAACCTGAAGGTATGTGGAGATTCAAGGTTGGTTATCTCGCAAGTTAATGGTGAGTTTGAAACCAGGTATGAAACTATGGCTAAGTATCGGAGAGTTGTGAAAGCTGTTATGACTCAGTTTGATGAGTGCTATGTGGAACATATCCCCAGAGAGGAAAATATGAAGGCTGATGCCTTGTCTAAATTTGCTTCTTCTGAGATTGAGAATTACTCGGGAAGTGTTTACTTTCAGGTCTTGAAGGCCCCTACTATTGATTCAAAACTTGTGGCTCCCATTGATATAGGAGGCTCTTGGATGGATCCAATCAAGGCTCATCTCGAAACTGGATGGCTCCCTGATAACGCCCAAGAGGCACGCAAGTTGTCTGTGAGAGCATTGAGGTATACTTTGATTGAAGGGATACTTTATAAGAGGTCTTTTGTGATCCCCTACCTAAAATGTCTAAGGCCCCAAGAGGCACGAAAAGCACTTGAAGAAGTCCATGGAGGGATTTGTGGACAACACTTGGCGGGCAGTGCCCTTGCTCACAAGATAACCAGGCTAGGTTTTTACTGGCCCGAGATGCTGAATGACGCCAAGGATTTTGTTAAGAAGTGTGATCGTTGTCAGAAACATGCACCAGTGGTTAGGCAACCGCCTGAGATGCTGACCTTGATCAACTCTCCAATTCCGTTTGCTATGTGGGGAATGGACATACTTGGTCCCTTTCCAATGGCTACGGCTGAAAGGAAGTTTTTGATAGTGGCAATTGATTACTTCACTAAGTGGATCGAGGCTAAACCCTTGGCCAAGATAACCACCAAGCAAGTTGCTCAGTTCCTGTGGGAAAGCATCATGTGTAGGTACGGGATACCACGTATCCTTGTTACAGATAATGGAACACAGTTAAACAATGAAGAATTCAGGAAGTATTGCGAAGAAAATGCAATTGAGCTCAGATTCACCTCGGTTGCCCACCTCAAGCAAATGGGCAAGCAGAGGTCGTGAATTGAATCATACTGGATGGATTGAAGAAAAGGGTCGAACGTTCCAGGAACACTTGGGTGGACGAGATACTACCTATACTTTGGGCTTATCGTACCACTTGCAGAGTCACCACTAGAACAACCCCGTTTATGCTTGCATATGGAGCAGAAGCTGTAGTACCTTTAGAGATCTCACATGTATCTCCAAGGATTAAAGCCTTTGAACAAGAAACTAATGAAGAAGGAATGAGGAGAGGGTTAAGGAGAGGTTCTTTCGACAAGGAGACTTGGTTCTCAGAAAAATAGAAGCATCGGGAGTAGGGGAGAAAGGAAAGCTAGCACCCAACTGGGAAGGGCCATATCGAATTAAAAAGACCCTCGGGTGAGGAGCTTACAAGCTCGAAACTTTGAATGAGACAGAGGTGCCTCGCACTTGGCACGCCTCGAATCTCAAGATCTATTATGTGTAACTATCCTTTCAGGATACAACTTAATGTTTGGTAGGAAGAATAGACCTAAGGTTCATTGAAACCATATCAGGGCATGTAGCCCATATTTACAGCTTATTATTTATAAAAGGGTTGAACCCGTCCTTGTTTTGTTTCTAATGCATGTTTATTTTCTTATATCTTGCTTTATGTACCAACACTCGATATGTGCAACCATAAGTACCGAAAATAAGTAAACAAAATAAGAAGTAAACCATGAAAGCAAAACAAGGGGTAGAGATAATAGAGGTCCCAAAGGATCCTCAAGTTAAGGTTACAAATGATTAAAAGCAAGTTTGAAAAGCCAACGAAGGGCCATGAATGGAAATGATAAAAGCCACATACGGCTACAAGCCTTGCAAGGCCAGAAACACAAAGGAGAATTCTTCCTTACTACTTTCCTCGTCTAGATGACGAGCTACCACTTGAACCGGAGGAAGACTCTTTTTCTTCACGAATTACTCCTCTACGTCTCCCCTCAGCAGGGTGAGCCATACCTTTCCCTTTTCTAACAGAAGGGCTGGCAGAGTGCCTGCCCTTAGATTGGGATGATTGAGACTCCTCTTCTTCTTCTTCTTCCTCCTCTTCCTCTTCTGCCTCCTCCTTTTCCGAATCAGAAGTTGGATCATCGCCAGCCTCAACGGCAGGAACCCAAGGATTAGGGAACTTAGAGGATTTGATTAATCCCGGGTAAGACTGTTAGACAGCCAAAATTGCCTGGTTCCAACCAACTGAAAGGAAAGTGGGTCGAACTTCATTGTCATGCTGGTCCATGAATTCAAAGAAACCATCATAATTCAGGTAGTTGTCAACCACCTGTTGGTTTCCCTGATGAGACTTACTCTCCAAAGCCTCATACTTTCC
Source organism: Heracleum sosnowskyi (assembly GCA_030848705.1). Taxonomy (NCBI): domain Eukaryota; kingdom Viridiplantae; phylum Streptophyta; class Magnoliopsida; order Apiales; family Apiaceae; genus Heracleum; species Heracleum sosnowskyi. Next base: position 43,221,522 of record CM061235.1, on the reverse strand, counting down.
CTTATAAGAGGAGGCATCCTCCTCAGAAGCATAAGCTCTTGTTTCCCATTCCTTCGCCTCTTTGAGGGCTCAGCTTTTCTCTTTGTTAGAAGCCCTTAAATCATCCCTTAAATTCTTCCCTTGATGAATGGAGGTCTGGAAATAGGAATTCATCTATGACAAAAGATAAAAGCAAGTCAGTAAACAAGGGATGGGGTAAGACAAGTAGCTAAAATGAAACAAGTAAATGTTAACCTGATACATAGCTTGGCTCCCCAACTGTTCAGTTTCTTCCAACCCTGAACGTGCAAGTAAGTTCACCATGTCAGGGGAGGTAATGGAGAACCTAGACCAATCCATGGCCAACGTAGAACTCCCGGCAACGGAGTCTTGATCACATATCCCCCACGAGGGTTGAAATGCAGTCTTGACACTGCCCTCCGAATTCCTAAATCTCTTCCCAGCTTTCTGAGATTGAGTAAGGAAATCTGGAACCTTGGAAGGTGGAGGATTGGCATCAAGCTCAGCTTTCTTAGCCATGCTCTTGGTAACTTGCTCACTATTTGCTTGCTCTTTGTCAATGTTATCAGCAGCTGAAAAATACAAGGCATAAACGTTGGAATAAGAATAAGTATGTTTCAAAACAAGGCATAACAATAAAAATTACCCTCCAAAGACAATCTACTCATTCCAACTTCGACCATGATTCTTTCGGTCAGGAAAGAGCGATAATGAACATCTTCGCAACCCGTTATAAGTTCATCCCTGTCAGGGAACTCATGGGACTTGAGCTCATTAATATGACTCCCAAAATCCACCACGTGGTTGAAACTAGACCTAAAATATTGGCCCCAATCTCCCCCCTTCCAATAGAGCACAATGAAGTGATGCATCCATTCGTGGGTGGAATCGGGGAGAGAGGCGTTGTTACAAATGTGGTTGACATTCGAACGATGTTGAATAGAAACCCACCCTTTCCGGGTGGCTGGGCTATTTTTTAGCACAAAAATACTTCTGAAGATAGGAACACTCAATGGAATTCCTTCCTTCAAACACCTTGCCATGAAGATAAAAATGTACTTAAAATGGTCTAAATGCGAGGCCCATTAATGAAGCCTACAACCATGACTATGATGATAAATTCGTAGTCAACAATTGGGCCAAGGTCCAACCCTTGTTTTAAACCACTAAGATATGGGCTTGGTTTATATGTAGTCCAGTGGTTGGAAACCACTAGGAAGTTTCCAATGCAACGTCCAACATGGAAACCAACTCCAACATGGAAACCAACTCCAACATGGAAACTAATTCTGATAAGAGTTATCCACTATTCAAAGGCGGTTACTTGGCCACCAAGTAACCTAATTCTACCACGATTTTAGGGCTCCAGACGCCTATATTAAGGGCCTAACCCCTCAACATTAGAACTACGTTTTCTTGGCTTGATTCTCAGTGATAACTGAGATACGTAGGCATCTTGTGAGGACCTGTGCAGTCACGAACCACGAGAGCAGCCATTAAGACACGCTTGTCCACTACCTTACATTGAATACCGCCGCCAATATCTAAACCTACTTTTCGTTCCACAACAGAATGCTAGAATTAATTCCTTTTACTGATAAGGGTTTTACTGCTACTTGTATTAATCCTATGTGAATAAAATTATAATTTTTCTTTTTATATTTTTTTATAATTTCATTTGTCAATAGAGAATAGTTTTCGTGTTCTTTGTTGATAGCATAAATTTTCTCTACAGTTTTAACATTACAATTGGTTTTAAAATTATCTGTAAAGGTTGACTGATAGATTTGTTTTGGATCTATACTGGGTATATTCCAATTACCTAGATCTTGACTAATGTTTTCATAACTATGTTCTTCTTGGTTTATGAAATATGAGATCGATGTCATCGGTGACCTCGAGCTAACTGAGGAACTAGACCTAAAGAGTCTATTCATTAATCTTGTTTTTAACTATTTTTATTACCTAAAGTGATTCTGGGAATATTAGTTCATACCTTCTTACCTTAAGTCTACACATACCTATGTATAACGCCCTTATCCAACACTGCTCTACCCTGAGACTTACAAAAGGATTTCCTGGCAACGACACTAGGTGGTCTACAGTAAGAGTGGTGACTAAAATAACAAAATAACTAAAAGATAATAGAAAGCAGTTGTAAAACACTAGTAATGAACGGAAAGCAGCGGGAATAGTTACTCAATAACTCAATGATTACCAGGTGCCTTTGATACCAAAGAGATACAAAATCAAGAAAATTACTTAAACCAGGCAAGAAGCCGGTATGCAGATGATGCAGGGGGAGTAAGGAAAGGGACCTCACAGTTGAATATAAATATACTGTTGAATATTTAAAACAGGTTTACTGAAAACATATATTATTTAATGGAAGTTACTTTCTATATATAAGACGTACTAACCTATAACTCGTGCAAGACATATTGCAGCCAGTGAAGCAGCCAAAGAGGCTATTTGGATTCGGAATTTTATTACGGGACTTGGAGTGGTTCCATCGATCGCAGACCCAGCTGATCTATATTGCGATAATAATGGAGCCATTGCGCAGGCTAAGGAACCAAGATCCCATTCCAAAGCAAAACATATACTTAGGAGATATCACCTTCTTAGAGAAATAAATAATAGAGGGGATATACATATATGTAAAGTGCATACTAATGATAACGTTGCGGACCCACTGACTAAGGCTTTGTCGCAGCAGAAGCACGATTGTCACACTAGTTCCATGGGTATTAGATACATGGGTGATTGGCTCTAGTGCAAGTGGGAGATTGTTAGTGTTAGTGCCCTAGAGACAATACAATTGTACTTCTGGGAAACACTATTTTGTTATTTAATAAAGATTATGTTCTATTGATTATTCGACAACAATTATTATGTCTGTATTTACTGTGATATTAATGTTAGAGTAATAAATGTCCTTGGAATATCGAACACGTATTCTATATCTTTAAGTATGTGACTTAAAAATGAGATTATATGAATAGTGTTTATATTCCTAAAATATCCCTAATTAAGCATTATGAATTGGGACAATTATGATGCATAAAGATTAGTATGATCGTTGACTAAATGACCACATCTCATTGGTCATAGGTATAGTGATACTAAAGTCAAGAACATAGGTGCATGTAATATTCTACATGGCACCGGATTGACCCACAGTGAGATTCTACATGGTAATAAAGTCATTAGAATAGCTCACAGTGATAATGGTGTAATGATCCTTAGACTTGAGATCATTATATTTCTATACGAGGATTAATATACTTTGCTTTCATTAAAAGTTACCTTTGACCGGGTGATGTTAAAAGTGGACATCGGGTATATTATGAATCGTATGAGAAATATGAATGATAGATATAGGATTTAACCCTCCTATTATTAGGAGAGATATTATTGGCCTCTTGATTGAGTGAGACTATGAAAATGCATGGCCATGCTCAAATATTGATTTGTTTTAATAGTCTACTCATTGATCAAGGAAACCTAGATTAAACGTTGAAGAGGATGACTAATAACATGCCTCGAGTTTAATCTATAATATTTGGTTAAAGGGATTATATTACACAGAAACTGTTGGGATTTATGGGTGATAGCATTGAAATAACTTAACTTTGATTGTACTTAATTTTTCAAATTAAGTAGAACATACTGTCATAGCCAAAGTATGTTCTTGTAATCAGTATGTAATGTTATTCTAGTTGTATTGTTTGAAAGAAGTTCACTTATGTGTTCAAGCCTCAAAGAATGCTTTTTGGATGACAACATGAATAAAGGTTATTGTCCTAAAGCTGTGACAGTAAGATTACAAGAAGACAGAATGTTGCAAGTCACGACAGCATATTCACTCTGACAGCAACATTGGCGGAAGACTACGCGACAACAACTATTGCCCTCGACAGCAAGTTTGGGATCCTCGACAGCACTCTATGCGGGGAACTCATACTGTCACCAAAAGATCATTCCTGTGACAGCAAGCTTTGCGGCAAAAGTAACTGTCTCAATAAAGATCCTTATGCTAGGTATCTTTCTCAGTCAAATCCCGTGACAGTTTAAATGTTCAAGAAACAGGCGTGATGCAGTATCCCTAAGCTGCACCAAGTCTGCAAGACTACGACAGAAGCTTCAAGCACTGCAAAACAAAAGCGAATCAATTCAAGAGCAAGGTCAAGTCTTTATCTGCTGAATTGGTTTAGCTGGAAATGGAATGAATCTAGGTTGCTTTCTTTGTAATGTATATCTGACATGTTAGCAATTTAGGAAAGTCACATGGGTAAGACAATCTGTAAGAAGCTGCCACTTGACAGTGACAGCAGCTTCACAAACCCGTGACTGATAGTGATAGGGTTAGTCTTATACCTACTATCAATTCATTCTAGAATTGTAACGAAGACAAGCAAGTGTCTTTGAAGAAAACCCGAAGCTCGAGAATTCTTTCTTGAGGTTGTAGCAACACTTTGCAAAATAAATAAAACATTTATTTTGTGAATCTTGTTCTTACTGAATACTGTTCGTGATTGCATATATTGCTGATAACGTTTAATCTTGATTTTAGTTGTTGAAATTTAGATTGAATTTTATCAGTATTGCATTCATCCCCCCCCCCCTTTTGCAATACACAAGGACTAACAACTGGTATCAGAGCTTTCAGATTAACATACATATCTGAGATCCCGAAGAAAATGCAGAAATCAAACAGTATCAAGATCCCAGCATTTGATAAAGAGAACTACAGCATTTGGAAAAGAAAAATCTTGTTGTTTATCAAAGCTGCAAATCCACTATACCCAGGTATACTCGAGAATGGTCCTTTCATACCAAGAAAGGAAATTGAAGCCACAACAGTGAATGGTGAGATTGTTCCTGCACATTGGGTTCCCAAAGATCCCTCAGAAATCTTGGAACCTGAAAAGGAGAAAATGGTGCTAGATGATCATTTGCAACTTATCTTGCTCGATTCTCTCACGCTGGATAAAGCCATGTGTGGAAGTGTGATAAGCTGCACATCAGCCAAGGAGATGTGGATCAGGTTAGCCTTACTCTGTGAAGGAAGTGAAGAGGTTAAGGGCAACCAAAGGCAAATTCTAATATCTCAATATGAGGCATTCATGGCCAAGCCTGGTGAAGACTTAACCTCCATGTTTGAAAGGTTCAGTAAGCTCTTAACTGAATTACAGATACATGGTAAGTACTATGACAGAAAAGAATTAAATGTCAAGTTCCTGCTCACACTGCCTGATCACCTTGAACACAAGACAACAGCCATACGAGAAGGAAGAGATCTCAACAATATAACCTTTGAGACACTTTATGGTATTCTGAAATCTTATGAACTCGAACTCTTTCAAAAGAGAGCCATACAAAGTGGAACAAAGAACAAGATGGCTAATATGTCAAGTGCCCTAGTAGCACATGTGCCAAGGATCACACAGCCAAGTGAAGTACTACAGATCACACCATCAACCCCAACACAGACCTTGAAGATAGAAGAGGTGGTTGAAGATGATGAGAAAGTGGTACTACAGCTCAAAGATGTGGAAGATGAAGACTTCTACACAATGGAGGAACTGGAAAGCATGGACAACCCTACTATGGCTTACATGGCCAAAAAGTTCAAGAACTTTAGGTTCAAGAAGGATAGGTCATACAAGCCTCAAGGCCAAGCATCCAAGTTCAGCAAAGGAAGCTCATCAAAGGCTGCTGTGGGAAGTTCAACCAAAGGAGGATACAAAACTGGATTTGTGGATAGATCAAAGTTCAAATGTTACAACTGTGGAGAACCTGGTCATTTTGCTACTGAATGCAAAAGACCCAAACAGGTTCAAAGATATGAGAAAGGAACTGGTGGATACTCCAAGAAAAATCAAGGTAGAGCCTATGTGGCTGAAGGAAAGTGTTGGGATGATTCTGATGATGAAGAAGAGGAAGAATATGTCAACCTAGCTCTCATGGCTAGCACTGATGAGGTAGCATCAACACCTTCAAGTCAGGTACCTTCACTTGTCTTACTTGATATGTCTACTGATGAGTATAAGAAAACCATTAAAGACTTAAGTGCTGAAATGTTCAATGTCTATACTAGCTTGTCTGCTGCTAATGAGGAAATCTCTAGACTAAGTAAGCTAAATGAAACACTTCAGTCTGAAAATGATTCTCTTGTTCTCAAAACCAGTTCACTAGGCTCTTTAGCTCAAGAGAATGCTAAACTTAAAAATGAATTAAAATGTGCTAAGGAGGTTGAGGAATTCCTGAGGAATGAGATTGCTGAAAATGAATTTAAGATTAAGGCCTATAGAAACTCATCAAAGATAGTTCAGGATTACAATGATAAGCATACAGAAAATCAGTCTGTTGGTATAGGTTTTTCTTATGGTAGAAGACCTGGAAAGGAAACTGTGATTCAAGATTGTCCTGGAAATGCTGCTGTCAAACCCACCATTCTCAAGAAAGTTAAAACTCCTATTTTCAAAGCTGCTGAAATTGAGTTTGATGAAGATAGCCATGCTCATCAAACAAGAAATTCTTGATGAGGATGAAGGTGTTGACAGCACATTCAAGGATGGAAAGGATACTGTCACAATCCCCAAGACAGTAAACTTACCAAGCAATCAGACAGTAAGTTCAAAAGATGCTGTCACAGTTGGCAAGACAGAATCTTTCAAAGATACTGTCAAGAATGGTTCCAAGACAGCAACTTTCAAACCTTCTGTCAAGACAGTAGGAATAAAAGATACTGTCAAGGAAAGTTCGACAGCAACTTCTGAACATACTGTCAATCCAGTAACTCCCAAGTCTAAAAACAGAAATGGTAAGGTAGGTGTCAATAAAGGAAATGGATACACTAATGTTGGAGGTGCTTCTAGGAAACTGTGCAATAACTGTGGATCTACTCATCACTTAACACATGTTTGTAAGAAACCAATTGAGGATAAGATCAATGCTACTGAACTCAATGGTAACTTACACAGAACCCCCCTTATGCATAGAACTATGAGTGTCTGTAATAACATTGATTGTATGCCATGCAAAATCACTGCCATGAGTACATGCTTTAACTTACCTGTTCTCTCTACTGAAAAATGCTCATACCTAAACACTGTTGAGACTTCTGAGCCTGCTGGCAACAGCAAAAAGGCTTCATCCACTAAGAAAAGCACCAAGTCCAATTCTAAACCTAAGTGGGTGAAAAGAGAAGTCAAACAGGAAGTCTTTGATAATGCTTGTGATGTTGTGACTGAAAGAAACTCAGGAAACACTGAAACTGCAGGACCCAACAAAGATTGGGTACCATATGCAACTTAGAAACATTCTGTTTTGCAGGGTAAGAAGAAAAATCAGGTCATGTGGATTATTGATAGTGGTTGCTCAAGACACATGACAGGTGATAAAGCCCTGCTATCACATTATGTAGAGAAAGCTGGCCCAATCATAACCTTTGGAGACAACAACAAGGGTTACACAGTGGGATATGGCTGTCTGGAAATTGGAAATGTTGTCATTGAAGATATTGCTCTTGTGGATGGATTGAAGCACAACCTACTCAGTGTCAGCCAATTCAGTGACAGAGGATTTAAGGTTGACTTTGACATGATGGTGTGCAACATCTATCACAAGAAGGATGGAAGCCTCTCTCTAAAAGGGGTCAGAAAAGGAAGCCTGTTTGTTGCTGATCTAAGCTCAACAAAGAAGGATAAAGTTTACTGTTTTTACAGCAAAGCTACTGTTGGTGACAGTATGCTTTGGCACAGGAAGCTCTCACATCTCAACTTCAAAACAATGAACATTCTAATGAAGAAAGAGTTAGTGAGAGGTTTGCCCCAACAGGAATTCTGTCAAGAAGGATTGTGTGAAGATTGTCAAATGGGCAAACTGAGAAGAGCTGTGCACAAGTCCAAGCAAGTAAACACCAACACAGAAGCACTCAAGTTAATTCACATGGATCTCTTTGGACCAGTCAATGTACCATCTATGGCCAGAAAGAGATATGCCTTAGTAATGGTGGATGATTACTCAAGGTACACTTGGGTGAAACTTCTTGAATCCAAAGATGAAGCTGCTCAAGTGATTATTGATCAAGTCAGAGTTCTTGATAGAACCCCAAACTCAAAAGTTCAAATCTTGAGGAGTGACAATGGTACAGAATTCAGAAATGCCACACTTGGAAATTTCTGCAAAGATGAAGGAATTGTACAACAATTCTCTGCTGCAAGAACTCCACAGCAGAATGGAGTTGTAGAAAGAAAGAACAGGACTCTCATTGAAGTAGCTAGAACTATGTTGCATGATGCTAAGTTTCCAACATATTTCTGGGCTGAAGCTATCAACACAGCCTGTTATACTCAGAATAGAACCATGATCAACAAAACTCATGCAAGCACACCTTACTGTCTGCTAACTGGAAAGAAACCTACTGTCAAATATTTTCATGTGTTTGGAAGCAAATGCTTTATGATGAAGGATAATCATGAGAAGAAAGGAAAATTTGACACCAAGGCTTTTGAAGGACTATTCATGGGTTACAGCACAGAAAGGACTGCCTACAGAGTTTATGTTATGGAACACAGGATTATTGAAGAAAGTGTTAATGTCACATTTGATGAAACCAAGTTTCCAGGACTGCATGAAGAAGGAAAGATGCAGACATTCAGATTTGAGAATCAAGGATACCTGGAAGCTGAGGAGATTGTGGATGAAGAACCTAGCTTCACTCAAGTTGTTGAAGTTGATAAAGATACTGTCAATGCCACTACTGTCAAGCAAACTCCAGCTTAGTCACAGACCATATCCTCTAACATTCATGACAGTGATGACTCTGGAGACAATGAAGAACATGGTGGAGACAATGGAATTGATGAGCATTCAACTCAACAAGCTGAAGCAAATGTTCCTGTTCAATCAAGTAGCTTGCCCAGAATCACCAGGTGGAACAAGGATCACACAAATGACCTTATCATTGGTGATCCTAATTCTGGAGTGAGGACAAGGAACAAAGTCTCTGCTGACAGCATGTTTTCATGCTTCCTGTCACAAATGGAACCCAAGACAATTGATGAAGCATTGTTGGATTCTGACTGGGTGATAGCCATGCAAGAAGAGCTAAATCAGTTTGAAAGAAACAATGTATGGAAATTGGTTCCAAGACCTAAGGGAAAGTTAGTTATTGAGACCAAGTGGGTTTTCAGAAAAAAACTTGATGAAAATGGATTGGTGACAAGGAACAAAGCAAGGCTAGTGGCTAAAGGTTACTGTCAACAGGAGGGAATAGATTATGATGAGACATTTGCTCCTGTTGCAAGACTTGAAGCTATAAGAATCTTTCTAGCTTATGCTGCACACTGCAACTTCAAAGTATTTCAGATGGATGTCAAAAGTGCCTTTCTAAATGGAGAGCTGGAAGAAGAAGTTTATGTGGAACAGCCACCAGGGTTTGAGGATGCTGAAATGCATAATTTTGTGTACAAACTCTTCAAAGCTTTGTATGGACTAAAGCAAGCATCCAGGGCATGGTATGACACACTTTCCACCTTTCTTCTGGAAAACCAGTTTACCAGAGGAGTGGTGGACAAGACACTTTTCTACAAACATCATGGCAAGGACATCATTCTGGTACAAATCTATGTGGATGACATCATTTTTGGTTCTACAAATGAGAAGCTGTGTGAGAAGTTTTCCCATCTCATGAGCAACAAATATGAGATGAGCATGATGGGAGAACTGTCATTCTTTCTGGGGTTACAAATTCTTCAACAAACTGATGGAATCTTCATAAGTCAAGCTAAGTATATCAAGGAACTTCTCAAAAAGTTCAACTTGGAAGATTCATCTCCTGCAAAGACACCAATGTCCACAACAACTAGTCTGGATCTTGATCCTAAAGGAAAGAAAGTTGACTCAAGCACCTATAGAGGCATGGTAGGATCCCTCCTATACCTAACTGCTAGCAGACCTGACATCATGTTTGCTACATGTCTCTGTGCAAGGTTTCAAAGTGATCCAAAGGAGTCACACTTGGTAGCCATCAAGAGAATATTTAGATACTTAAAAGGCACTCCTAACCTAGGCCTTTGGTATCCTAAGAATACTGGATTTGATCTAATTGGTTACTCAGACTCAGACTATGCTGGATGCAAGATTGACAGAAAGAGTACTACTGGTAGCTGTCAATTTCTTGGTGGAAGATTGGTCTCATGGTTTAGCAAGAAGCAGCATTCAGTTTCTACCTCAACTGCAGAAGCTGAGTACATTGCTGCAGGCAGTTGCTGTGCACAAATTCTATGGATGAAAAGTCAACTTCTAGATTATGGTCTAGTGTTAAGAGAAATTCCTATTTACTGTGACAACACTAGTGCCATAGCCATCTCAGACAATCCAGTTCAACACTCTAGGACAAAGCACATTGATATAAGACATCACTTTATCAGAGAGCATGTTGAACAAGGAACTGTGAAGCTGATTTATGTCCCAACTGACAAGCAACTTGCTGACATCTTCACTAAGCCATTGGATGAAGCAACCTTCAACAGGTTGGTAAGTGAATTGGGAATGCTGAATCTGGTATGTTAATTTACTAAGGTTTCTAAATTTTCAATTCTTATTGAAGCTCATGACAGCAACTTCAAACCTGCTGTCAAGAGAAGTTACTGTCTACTTGGTTTATGTCTGTTATGTGACAACATGTGTTGATTTGACTTTTCATGTCAGTATTTTGTGCCAGTGTCATACTTTTAAACCGTGTATGACTTTAATGTGGTTATCCGTTAAGTTTGAGAGTTAAAAATCTGTTCCATTGGACTTTCACACTCTTTTGCATTAATCTGTAGGATTAAAGGAGGACACGACCATTAATTACTTTTGTGGTAGTTGTATGGGTACTCTAACTGTTGACCATTAGACTTTGATCCTTAGACGGTTTTACCTATAAATTAACCTTAGGTTTCACCAGTCTGCTCTAAGTTTTAAAGTAAATAATGGAAAACAAAGTAGGAATCGAAGTTGGTCTAAAGAAGTGTGATAGTGAACCCGACAATGAAGAGATCGATGAGCTCTTTGAAATGCTGTTGGACGCCATGGATGAGATAGACGAGGAAAAGGAGGCCAAGGCTAAGGAAGAGGAGGCCAAGGCTATGGAAGAAGAGAAGGAGCTTCAGACACTTCTTGAAAAAGAAGGCCGCTCTGAAGAAGAGATTAAGGAAGAAGTCTTAGAACTAGTTGATAAAATCATAGAATGATGTACTCAATGTTCAATATTAATGATTTGATTAACAATAATAAAAGTTCCTGTTTATGTGGTTACTGAGTTTATGACTTGTCTGTGTAACTTGCTTAATATCTGTGTTTGAAAGATTACATTGCTAAATTCATATTCTGTTAATTTTAGGTTAAGTATATGAGCAACGCATTCTAATTAGTTCCTGACAGAAACAATTTCCCATTTAAATTACTGTCACAAAGAAGGATACTGTCTCGTGTCTCTTGACAGCAACCTTCTTGACAGCAGGGAAAGACTTTCTGTCACGACCTTTAAAGGATACTGTCACTCAAATGCTTAACGGTGACAGCATGTTTTTGCGCAATAGTTGCTGTCGCGCAAAACCTACTGTCACCACCACTTATTACTGACAGATTGTTTCTAGCGCACAGGTTACTGTCAACAATAGTGGACCGTTGTAATTGGATATTCACCCCCACGATTGATAGTGAATAACGGGCAGTAACTCACGTGTTAAGAGAGTGGGTTAAGACACGTCCTTTAACTCCACTTTTTGAGCAAACGTTTGAGATACCCATATTTATTCTCCAGTTACTCAGACATATCACTCTCACAAAACTCAAGGCAAAATACTTTTCTTCAAGCAAAAAGCTACTTTCTCACTTTCTTCTTTTCTTGAAATCTCAATGGCCCCCAAACAGACTCTCTCTCAAACAAACTTTGCTGGCATCTTTTCCCCAAATGATGCTGGTGAAGGTTTCAAAGGACTAGTGTTTTTCTTGAACAAGTCCTATCTCGGTTATGCCATAACCTCAACCCCCATTCTCGACTTAGACAGACTTGAGGCGTTTTGGCAAACTGCTGTTGCTCAAACTAAGGGTGAGAACCCTGGTATTCAATTCACAATCTCTGGGCAACAATACATTCTCACAGCTGAGGTCATCAATACTGCTCTTGGAATTACACTGGAAGAAGGTCAAAACTTTGCTCCACTTGCTAATGATGACACTCTGAAGAAGCTCTTCTTGAAGATTGGGTATGCAGGCCCTATTCTCGAAGAGGGAACAACCAAGTGGTACCCGTCTGGTGAAATGGACAGGAAGTATCTAAGGAAGGAGTGGAGCATGATATTTGATGCAATGGTCAAGGTGTTCTCTACCAAGTCCACAGGCTGGAATGGGATACCCTCCTACATCAAGAAACTGACACATTCTCTTGTCCATGGATACAAGGTGAATGTTGGAGCTCTCCTCATGGCACAACTCAAAGCTGCCATAGGTAAGAAGGTATCACACTACCCTCGCTTTCTTATGTTGTGCATTAATTCATTCTGTGATTTTAATGATGCTGCTCCTCGTTTAGAGGCTTGCTCAGTTTTGAAAAAGAACACACACACACACTATTATCATCACAAAATCTCAATGCACATATTCCAATTTGTTTCACTCAGCACATGGTTGATCAAGTGTCCAACCTTGATTATCCATTACCTTCTGGTTATGATTCTTTTTCTCTTGAGAATGAAACTGAATTAGACCCAAATTCAGTTAACCCCCATTCAACACCATACACTCAGCCTAGGCCCTCTAGACTTCCCAAAGCCCAAAGAGAAGCCTTGCAAGAATCCAGAAAAAGATCCTTAGAAGCTGATGTTGGTGGTAGCTCTGTTAGTCAAGAGGGAGACACTGCACCTAGTGCAGCAAATAAGGAAGGTAGTCAAACAGAACCCACAGTGGTTCCCCTTGAGCCTAAGAAGAAGAGAGCTAGGAGGACCAAAACCACTGTTAGCCACCCTGCAGTCTCCCAAAAGACTGTAGAGGAAACCAGGGAAATAAACTCCTCCCTAGATGTGCCTTCTCAACAAGGGACATCTATTGAAATTGGCCTGTCTCCCAAGGCACCCTGTACAGAGTCTGCACAAACTCATGGTTCCTAACCTGAGATACCCCCACTTGAAGAAACACACAGTGAGTTAGGGCACAGTGAGGATTTCTCTACTCCTATTGATGGTTCACATGTTTCATCTGTGAATCAGCCCCCACTCTCTACTACACTTTCACCTTCTTCCTTCCCTACACATTCTTTTGTTTCTTCTCCACAACCTAGAGAAGGGGACAGTCCCAACCCTTCAGGTTTTGATCATCCATCTCCAATCATGGATGAGCCCCCATCTAGTGGTCCACAAGAACCCATTTCTCAAAGTGAGATGGACACCACTCCTCCAAACACTGAGCTAGGGCAAAGTGGTATTTTGTCAGAAAATGAAACAGCCAACACTTTGTCTGATCTCCAAGGAGCATCTTACCTTCAGGAAGATGCTGTCACAGCCTCTGTTGCTGTCAAAGACACTGGGGATGCTACTGTCCTGGACACAACTACTGTCAAAGGTGGAGAGAAAGATACTGTCACTACAGAACCTACTGTCACTCCACCTCCCAAAGATGCTGTCATGCCAGAACCTGCTGTCCAGACTCCAACTGACAGTACCATTCCTACTCAAGATGCTGTCCAGCCCTCCCAGCCTGATTTTGATGCTGTACTTGTTGAGGATGCCTCTGATGATGACCTACCTCTTGCCAAACTCCTAAAGGTACATTCTAAATCTTCTCCTTCCATGCATGTTAGTACTGCTCATACCCATGCATCTAGGTTGAGTGAGGGTGTGCAAAAGAAAAGAGAGATAAAAGAAAAGAGAGGTGAGCATAAAAATGAGAGGCAGCCAAATGAGCTGGCAAAAGGAGAGGGACTTGAGCATGTCCAGAGAGATATTGAGGGAGCCCACACTATTCAGGCACTAGGCCTTGAGAGTCAAACTGTGAGGGGTGATGAGATCACTCAAAAACACCCTGAGAGTGTGAGAACCCCCATAGCCTCCAGGCCCCTGTCTTTTCCTTCCCCTCCAAGAAGGTTAAGGTCTGGTGGCCCCTCTGCTACTTTTGGTAACAGGATTGCAGCTCTTGAAGGACAGTGTGCTACTTTGGACTCCAAACTGGACTCTCTCTCTCAACTGGTGGTTGATGGTTTTGCTGCTACTCAACTCTCTATTCAGTTCCTTACTGACCTGGTAGCTGCCAACTCAACTAAAGGGGAGAAGGTAGCAAGATCAGAATCATTGCCTATTCAAGAATCAGGTGGAACTCAGGGGGAGCCTGTAGCTGTGGAGACCAGAGGGGGAGCTAAAAGGAAAGCAATGTCTAAGGGGGAGCAAGTCAAACCAAGCAGTGCAAAACCACAGGATAAAGCTGAAAAGCCTGTTGAAGTGGAAATGGATGGAGAAAGGGTGTTAATGTCAAAGGAAACTCAAGATGCATTGCAAAGAAGACCTGCATCTAGACATCCAATCTTGCCTCCTGTGGTGATTAGAGAACCTACTCCAGAAACTCAAGAAACTGCTTTACAGAAGAAATGGAGAGAAATGGAGGAACAAAACAAACTTGGGAAAGGTAAAGGGAAACTGCCTGAATCCATTCATGGTGGAATTATTTGGACAAATGGCACTGAATTTGATCAAGAGGAAGCCAATGTCTTGATGGTGGATTACAGGGAGAGCACATTACACAACCATGACAGTAAGTTTAGCAGTTTGGTGGAAGAATCAATGAATGCTCCTAGCAACCGTCCAACCAACACCACAAAACTGTTAAAGGAACAAATTACTAGTGTCAGTGTAATGGTGAATGATGAGAAAAGATGGGCTGTAAGTATTTATCTCACTTCTGGCATATCTTATTTCATCACAATGCAGCTATTACAGAGTCTGCCAGCAAAGGTGTTGTGTGCTTTGAAGGGAATGATCAGGGCAACTCAAACACCATTCAATGAAATATTGGATATGCAAATCCAGAACCTGATCACACAGAAGCTACCTGAAGTCTACTCAAATCCACCAAGTGTTTTTTACAGATCCAAAACTAAGGATGGCACAAGAAGGAACAGCTTCATGAATTTGGGTAGCCCATCCAGAATGGAAACCAAGTCAATTCTGAAGGTACTAGATGGAATACTCAGTTCAAATGCCAATCCAGGAAGAGTTCATGTTGTTCAAGAAATCTACAAAATGCTGGTGTTGAGAGACAAGGCACTGGGAGCTAGAATGAAGGAGCTAATCACTAGAGCCAATGCCAAAAGAAATGATCAAGGTGGAAGTTGCTTCTATAACATTCCTCCCCATGATGATGATGATGATGATGAAGATGGTGAGGATGGAGGTGGTGAAGCTTCTGGAAATGCTGGAAATGCTGGTGGAAGTAATTCTGGGAATACTGGTATTCAATCCCAGAATGAAGGCAATGAAGAAACTCCTAGCCAGGAAAAGAAAGATGCTGGTGCAACAGATGAAGAGGAGTCAAGAATACTGGAAGCTTTGGAGGCAAGCATTCTTAGATGTGCTATTGACTGCATAAATGCTGAAAAAGATGCTGTCACCAAAGGTACTGTCGACAAGGATACTGTCATAGAAGATGCTGTCTTGGAAGATGCTGTCGACAAGGGTACTGTCAAGGAAGGTTCTGTCAAGGATGAAGCCAAGGCTACTGTCAAGTCCAAAAGACTGAAATCTAAAGCTAAGGCATGGTTTTCTAGACAGAAACCTACAGGGAAGCACAAGTACTCAGGAAAGGAAAAGGCCACTGGATTTGGCAGGAATCTCAAAAAGCCAATTCAATCAATTCCTCCCAACAGTCTCAAGATTCAACAAATGCAATCAAGAGAAATCAAGAGCGTTGAGGTTAAGCTGGATGCAAATCAAGAGGCCACTGAGTACATTCTGTGGTGGGAAGAATCAAGGTCAGCCAAGATTGACAAGGACTTCAATTTGGTAGCCACATCAACCAAGAAAAGTACATCAACCATAGATAAAAGAAGAATTGATTTCTTCTACCTGGAAAGAATGGTAGAGTTGCTGGAGAGCTATGATGATGTTTCAAAGGCTGTCATGGAACATGTTCTAAAATATCAGGCAGATAGGGATGCTGAATTTTATCAGAAATTTGGCTATAACTTTGCAGATTTTGATGATGCTGATATTCTTACTGATCTCCCAGCCTCTCCTATACCATACCACTGGTACTATGAGTTTGATGATTTACCCACAGAAGAAGGGCAAACCCAACCAACTAAGGAAGGGGAACCCAAGCCAAGCAAACAACCTGAATCTTCTGAATATTCTCAAACTCAGTCAGAACTTGATAAGAAGGAAGCTGAATTACTGGAAAAACACAAGGCCTCTAACAAGGCAGAAAGTGAAGCTCCAAATTATCAACCATATATGCTGGAAAATCCCCTAAGAGTCAAGTTCCTAAAAGAAGAAATCTATGTTTGCAGCTTGCATAAGCTTAAAACATCCACTCTGAAGGATTTACAGTATATGGTAGCTGGTTCAATTCATCCCTTGGAACAGATTTGTTCTGATGAGATAGAGAAGTTATTGGAAGGGAGAAAAGGAGAAGACTCAAAACTGGACAAGCAAAGAAGGAAGTCTCTCAATGCTTGTAACAGCCCCAAATCCGGGGTCGGGGATCTAGGGTTGTCACAATCCATGTACTTCTTGCCTTACCTGTATTACTCACAACATTCATAATTCACCTGCTCACGACCCCACAATATATGTCTCACACACACACACACACACACACAGGTTAGAGTCTCAGAAACGACACAAATACAACCATTGCAGAATAAATAACTTTTATTACAATACCCAAATGTCTTTGAATCTGTCACTGATACAATTTCTAAGTAATGTTGCATTACCAACTTAGCCTTCTGATGCTCACAATCCTCTCATACCATTCTTATCTATACATAAGTTGAATACCAAAAGCTGTAGCCTGATTCGATTGGTTCGTCCTACTTTTGGAATCACTGCTAGAAGCTGTTTACGGAAACGCCTTGCGGGGTATGTGCCGTCCCATTGGCATCCTGCTTCGCTGCTATATAATATATATAAAACAATAGCAAGAGTGAGCGATAGCTCAGCAAGGTAATAAAAGTATGGCATAATCCTGCCTTTAATTCAACCCAGAATAAAGCGGGTATAAGACAATAATTTGTCAAAATATCTCGATACTGAAATTATTTCCTTATCGGAATGTATTCCCAAAAACAGTACCATTAATGTACTTCAAATATCATTTCATAATATTTCTGCAAGCTTGTGCTATATTATGAACAAAGTTCTAGTATAAACGATGAGGTTTCAAAGTAAACCAAATATAACCTTTCCGAAAAATATCTGCTATATATGCAGAATATCAACATATAACTTAAAAGATGAAGTTATAAGGTGATTCAGTATAAACAACTCCCTTACCATAACTCCTGTTATGTAAGGTATCCACAGAGTCATAACTCATAAATAAAAGATGAAGTTGCATGGATTTATTGTCACTTCAATTCCAAACACTTTTCGACCCCCTGCCAACATGACCGGTAAACCTGTACCACGGTGTCATCCTTGGTCCCTTTCAATACATGTTGCAGAACCCCTCTGCCAACATGATCGGTAAACCTGTACCAACGGAGCCATCTGTGGTCCCTTTCAGTACATGTTGCAGAATTATCCAAAATGGATGATGAACCAATACTGGAGCCTTCTCCGCGCCCGTCGTACCAACCTTACTATGATCAGTAGCAGGTTGTACAACAAAATATGTTTTCTACATGTAGATGGAAGTATCACGACAGCCTGACATTGTCTACCGCCTTTCTGGATCTCCCGGCCCATTTGGGGCAATAAGGTGATGGATCGGCGCGACTCGACCTCTTACACATGCTCCTAGTTCAGATGAAATCCATGACTCTGAAACGTAAAGATCGTCTCCCTTTCCCCAAGTGTAATACTTGTTGATACGACTCCACTCAGTAGTCATATCTAGGTTGGAAAGGAAGATTCTCCAATATTTCCCAAGCGATGCTTGTTAATGGATATCGACTTGTTCCAGGAATTTACCCCTCGATCGTTGAGGTGGTAACACAATATTTGACTTGCAGCAACTAAATTGCTTCGAGAAAATATCTGTCCCCTGACAGTTTTGAGTTGAGAGTTTAAAAAGAGTAGCAGTTACTTAAAACAGGTTTCCCATATTTTTGATAATTGAGCGAGCATTTAAATCTTCTTTAAAAGACAGATTTAAATGGAAAAACATTGTTTTGGGAACCTCTTCTTGATTTGAAAATAATTAATAATATTTATTGAATAAGTAAACCCTCAAATGAATATTCGAAATTAATATTCATTAAGTAAATAAACTTTGAATGAATATTTAGAAATAATATCCATTAAATAAATAAGGATTAAATGAATATTCCACATAATATTCATTAACTAATAAACCTCGAATGAATAATTCAAAATAATATAACCTCGAATGAATATTCAAAATAATATTCATTAAATAATAATCTCAATTGAATATTTGAAAATAATATTCATTTAATAAATAACTAATACTCAAATGAATATTTAAAGGTAATATTCATTAAATAAATAATCTTCAAGTGAATATTTGAAAATAATATTCATTACTAATCCTCAAATGGAAATATTATCCTTTAAGTCAATAATCCTCCAATGAATATAAATAATATTCTTAACGTCAATAATCCTCAAATGAATATTAATAAATAATATTCTTAAATAAAATAATTAACCCTCGAATAACAGATACCCGATATCTTTGTTATCATTCCGGAACAAAGCGATTTTAAGAAAACATTTTGAAAATGATATTCATCTAAGTAAACAAATTTAATTAGACGAATAAGGCTTATTTAATCCGTAAATGCTTCCAGAAGTATTTACTAATTAAATAAACACTGGTTTATTGGTGATGTTGCCTTTAGGTTAATTATTGCGAAAATCTTTCTAAAAAGCTCTGTCCGGGTTTTCGAAAATATACCTTACAAAATAACCCCGATACGCTGGCTAAGTTATAAACTCAATATATGCTCTGCCCTCTGAGCCTAGGGCCTTTATAAAAACCTGGCTTATAACCGCTATCCATATCTAGCTTATAAGCCCGTTACCAAATCATTTTCAAATAATAACCTTCGAATGAGGTAATATTCAAATAGCATTACTCAAATCATTTCCAGGTAATTAATACTTTCTAGAAATATAATTAATGTTTAATAATAATATCCCTCAAGATGAATAGTACTCTGCCGCTGGAATCCCTCCGGGTTTCCGTGACTATCTATATAACACAAATATCGACTCCCGGTCTAGAGTCGAAACAATAAACATTCTCTTATCTATAGAGAGCTACAAGGTATACCGGTTCATAATTACATTATCTCACGGCCCGTATAATATCCAGAAGTCAAATTCTATTTAACACGATATATAACATGTATCGCAAAACTGTATAACTCCACACATGGCAACAACAGTAATATACAATCGATACTTCCAAGTATAGATTTAGGAAACTTGCCTGATGCTCGAGAAGTGATAGGGCTCGTGACCATGTCGAACAATCTAGACAAAGTCAAACGAAAACACACGGTTAATCCCCTGGATAATCCACTTATACTCAATGCTTAAACATGTAAGCAAAATACAACCAAGGAATTACTAACTCGTTATAGGCTCATACTAAGTCCATGTTATCCGTAAAATACTTATATCATAAGTTGGGTTCGAAATCCATCCTCAAATCCAAGTTATACTTAACCATTTGCAACATCGGTTTCTAAGTCATGCTCTTAGTGGTTTTCACTTGCGCGACCTCGACTAAAACATTTTTATAAAATCGAAAAATAATCTTTTTAATCCGAATCTTTTTCGTGATCCTTCCTAACTGTCTCTAGTATTATTCCTCCAAGTTTCACATTTTAATATGGCTCCGAAGTGGTCCAAATATATCCTCAAAGTTGCTGAACAGAGATGAGTCATTCTTCCGAATGGCGTTTACTAAAACTCACTTTTCTCCTAAACCGTAAATCGTAATGGCATGATTCTTGCGCTCACGTAAACTAGAAACAAACCTCTACACACTCATGTTCCTCACTGAACCAAAAGAGGCAGTTAAGTTTCCGGATTACAGGCAGTTTATAGAGTTACCGAAATTCGGGCATTACGACGGCTTAAAATCGAATAATCCAATTTTGTCACAACATAACCAAGCCACACCGGGCATACCATACATCCACAACCTCAACAAACAACCATCATACACCTCTAAGGTCAGTGGTGAGGCTCAAATCCAACACCCATCATTTTACATATTTAAACAAAGCCAAACAATCACTAAATCACTTAATCATGATCTTAACTCACATGAACATCAAAACCACTTCAAAATTCATAAAAACAAAAAGGGGCAGAGGTTTTTATACCTTCCTTGATGCTTCATATACACTAACAATGGTTTATAATCCTTCCTTGAGCTTTGAACAAACCTTATCAAGCTTAATCCTTAAGAAACAAAATCAAGAATCATGAAAAGTTACTATTCATCATCACTTTGTAAAATCCATATAAAATCGAAAACCCAGAGTTTGGTTCTGAGATTTTTACCACACCTTCTACTCTTCAAGGGCTTTCTTTTGAGTCCTACCTCATCACCAGGGGATGCTTTAAGCTCGACTTATTGGCTTTCTAAGGTGAGTAGTCGAAACTGGAAAAGCAGGACAGTTTCTGTTCTCCGAATTGGGGAAGGTATTTGACTAGGCTACACTCCTTTGTTGGCTATGAAATTTTGAGCGAACGTTGCCCATGGAGTGGAGAAGCTATGGTTAAAATTTGGTGATTTTATCATGGTTGGAAATGGAGTTATGGATTTTTCTTTAGAGGGTGCTCTAGCTGATCAGTTTTGGGAGACTTTGTGTTTCTCTTGCTTTTCTTTTCTTCTTTTCTTTTTGTTTTGAGTAAAAGATAAGAATGCTGATATTTGTTAATATAGGGGTGAGTCATAGCTCTTAGCTTGTGACACTTGTCCAACATGCATTGGTTTAGCTAAAGCAGCTTTACTGGTTCGTTTAATTTCGTAGAACGCTCGCAAGGTTTCTCGAGGGTTCTATCGAGGTATTTTACCGAAATCGTTCTCGATACTTCTAATTCATTTATCAAATCCATATCCATAGAATTAATAATTTAAATCCTTAAATATCCTCAAATAATAATTATTCCGTCCGTTATTGGTGAAATTTCGGAGAAAACAGAAATGCTATTTTTCCGATTCTGACAGCTTTTGCATTCCTTCATTTACATCGTAGATCACTAATACGCCCTTGAAAGTTTATTATATCGTTCCGCATATGGGGTGGTCTGAAAAACTTTTTAAACGACAAAAATTTACTATTCATCAAAAGTTACTATTCATCAGTGGTTTTTCTATAATCCTTTGGTTCAATATCCGATCCAATATTCCTGGTTTATTTCTCTTTACTTCTTGCACTTAGAAATGTTCTAGTGCTTTCTCGGGCACACGCTGTCCTGTTTACGGAGTTGTCGGATGTATTCCAGATATTGATTTGGATGACATAAAAATACTTTCCTTCCCTGGAGTATTGTATTCTTATCTTCCAGATTGATTGTTCTTATTTATATGTTCAGTCCATTCTTACTATTCTCAAAATGTTTGAAAACCGAAATTCACATTCATTTCATAACTTGATTCTCAAAGTCATTGCCACTATCCACATTTACATCAACATATAATAAAAGTTTTAATTCTACCCAAAATCTGGGGTCTTACAGTCTCCCCTCCTTAAAAGGATTCCGTCCCGGAATCACTCTGAAAACAAATGAGGATATCTTTTAGCATCACGAATCTCTAACCTCATATTCTCTATCTTGTTTGTACAGAAAATACACCAACATAAACTTGCTTGTCATCCATCAACATGCCATTTAGCTTATCAGTAGCAGTACTATCTCTATACTCGCGGGCTTAGTCCGCATACTTTCTCTGTCTGTCTTGGTTGTCACTAGCCGCTTGTTGGTGAAATCTTTTGTCTTTCTAGTTTGTTGGACTAACTTGGGTTTTGTGTAAAATCTCATCCTTTAATTCCCGATCATTCGGAATCCATCTCTGTCTCATTTTAAAGTAAGGGTATCGGCCACCACATTGGCCTTCCCCGGATGGTAGTGTATCTCACGGTCATAATCCTAGGTCAATTCTAGCCATTTCTCCATCTCATGCTATCTACTATCATGGGTAACTCAAAGCCAATTCATTACATTCCATAAAATTTGTGGGGGCATAGTCAATCCCAAAATAACCTCGCTGAAAACTCGAAGTGTCTATTCCCGGTACGAATCGCAGTCTTGGGTATATCCTCGGATTTAACTTCCAACTGGTGATACCCAGTTCTTAAGTAAATTGGAAATACACAGCGTTCTTCCGCTGATCAAACAATCATTTACAAGGGTACCTATTCTCCATGTCAAACTCATACAACTCTCGAGGTTCGATATATAATCTTGTGCTAAAATCTTTCTCTCTTACAACAACACCGGGCTCTCCACGGTGGTACACTGGGTCTTATCATATCCTTATACAACAACTCTTGTAACTGAGTCACTAACTCTTTCATTCCCACTATACTCTGAATACTCGGTATTCATTCTCATGTCATCCCAATCGATATTTGGTAGCGCATTAAGATCTTGTACAATCTCCCAAAACCATTGTAGTTCCCTTTATACTTGGTATCTCTTTTCTTGGCGTCAACCTTAAGAGCTAATTAAGCCTCATATCTCCGGCATAATAATTTCTTAGGCTGACTATATTCAAGAATCTCTGAATCTGTCTCCATTCTTTATTTATTACTCTCTATCCCCTCCAATCAGTTTGGGCTTCATTGGGTGTCAACCAACCCATTCTTATTATAATATCAACTTCTCCCAACATGAAAGGAATCAGGTCTATCAAAAGTGCCGGCCTCATATTTCTAGTTCACAACCTGGATGTACCAGTCTTATGGGAAAATCCCTCGATTGGCTATTTCTACTTGTAATTATTCCCTCAGCGTCTCGGCCTTAAGGTTTAATCGTCATGCAACATCTTGATATACAACAATGCATTAGCTCTGTCTAAACAGTGTAGAAGGGCACCTGCTATTTAAAGGTCCTGACAGTGGGCTGCTTGTTGGAGGTAGCCCTGGTTGAAACCTACTGGCTTTCTTTTCTTCTGTGTTCACAAACTCCGGGACAAACCTCAATAATTCGGAAAACTTGGCCTCATACTCGGTTACAGTCATGGTTTCTGGTTTTAACTCTTTAACTTTCATTTTCATCCGGGTCTCCATATATTTCCGAAAATTATTCCTCTAGAACCACACACGCTGCACCTCTCCCAAGTCACAATACCAGCTCCCTCTGACTCCATCGTCAGTACTTATCTTGCTAACCCAGAGGTAGTGTACATTCGTAAACAACTCCTCCAAAATCTCAATTCCACTATAGGGCATCTGTCTAACACCGTTGTCACTGGAGCTCACGGCACATCGCTATTTCTTTCACATACATCGATCGACACGCTTTCTATTATCATAATATCCTTGGGAGAATAAACCAATTCATTGATATGTCACTAACATTCTATTTGTCTTAGGGATTCGCTCCTGTCATAGGCGATTTCTTTTCGAACTAATTCCTATCGACGAATTTTGACTTATTTGACCTGATTGGCCTCCCCTTAGAATTCAATGAGGATAACGAAAATCATGGGGTCTTGAAAAGACAGCTCCCATATCAAGGAAAATGTCACACACTGGTGATCATAAGGTTATGAGTTTTAAGGTAACCTTATTGGAGGTAAAAGAATTTACCGAGAGATCAACATGATCATAAGAACTCACGTTGTGTGCCTCGATTGAGACATTACTAAAGGTAATTAGCCTTCTTGTATTTCACAACTTACAAGTGATGGCGTCCCATCAGACTTCTATCACATAGACAGATAGTCCTTGTAGCCCCTATAAGTATAGGGTTGTTCGTCTCAGTGGAAGTTGAAAAGTATGAAAGCAATTCGAGATCAATTTAATGATTATCGTCTTTCGACAATATTTCTTAAAGGAACACCTTGGATTAAAATTGAACAGATTCCAAATGTGCGGTTTCCAAAGAAAATACAAGGAAAAGAATAACCAAAAGATACTGGTACTTAACAACCAAGTGGTGAGGTATCACCATAGGGTCATTCATTATTCGAGGAAAAGTCAAAGCTTAAATAAAATCATTTGACAGGGCTTCGAAAACCTGAAAGTAGGCATCGTGACAGCCTCTAACACAATTGAAATTAATTATGATTTAACACAACTGTTATAAAATAACTTCGAAGAGGGAATATACCCTTATCAGAATTCTTTCTTGGAAAGAGGTCAAGATAGATCATTGATTGGGGAAATATCCCACATAATTTACAAATGGGGAGGGTACTACCAAGGTCTCTACGGACGCCTTTTATGTCGGCTCCTCTGATGGATAATCGTTCAATTCCAAAGCTTTTCTTTTCCACGCACCCTAAGGTGTTTGATACTTACGTCATTGCCGACTTATAATAGTCACTAAGAATTCAACCATCAACATTTGCAATCGCAGGGAGTTCTATTCGACTAGGCGCAAACGTCTCAAGTAAGCGTTCTGTTCTCTAAGAAGACCTCGATACCATTGTCGCCCATAGTAATGACAGTTCCACATGTCGACTGGGCGGTACCTCGGAAGCTCGTTAGAAACTACAAGCTTAAATCCGGTCTCTATTTCAATCATCTTTATACCCAATATTCCTTGAGATAATAAAATCCCTCAATGATGTAATAGACACTATTTCTAGTGGAATCGCTGGTCGCGGGGGATTGAAATCTCATAGCCAACGCAATTCCTTACACTATTCTAGGCAACTAAGTACCCTTACTCGTTCGTGAAAATCTGAACATCTTGGTTCTTACGTATGCCGCCTCCTTATGGGCAACTATAACCGACTACGAGTAACAGGTTTCGTTCAAGTCGAATCAATCCACTGATACTGGCTGTATTGCCTCTACCTTTTATGCTTTAGAGACTCTACTCCATTCTTTGTCATATCTCATGATGAGCCATAAACGATCCTTAAATTCTTGTCTCGTCACTTATTTGTCCCTTGAAGGTTCGTCTGGTCCTATTGTACGACTTCAAGTAACATACCACATCTTTATCAATCAACACGTTCTCTACAAGATTCTTTCCTTGACCCACTATGGGGTCTTCCTCTAGATCCTCCTATGGATCTTCCTTTATCGGGTCTCCGTCCATTTCAAGGAACGCATCATCAATTGCCTACTCGAAGGCCTCAGGGTCTGGTATCTCAGAATCCCATCAATCTATAACTCATACGAATCGAGGTGACTAACCATGAAGTCCTAAGTACGGTTTCCCAGAAGAAGTCCCCTCTCGGGCTTCATCTTAAACAGTCCGGGTCATGTCCTCTAACCCGACTACGAACTCAATTCGAGCTCTAGATGTCCTTATCATTCTTAAGGGTATTGTAAGACTCGATCTCCTATCATTTCTGAGGACTGTAACCTAACGCTCTGATACCATTTCTGTAACAGCCCCAAATCCGGGGTCGGGGATCTAGGGTTGTCACAATCCATGTACTTCTTGCCTTACCTGTATTACTCACAACATTCATAATTCACCTGCTCACGACCCCACAATATATGTCTCACACACACACACACACACACACAGGTTAGAGTCTCAGAAACGACACAAATACAACCATTGCAGAATAAATAACTTTTATTACAATACCCAAATGTCTTTGAATCTGTCACTGATACAATTTCTAAGTAATGTTGCATTACCAACTTAGCCTTCTGATGCTCACAATCCTCTCATACCATTCTTATCTATACATAAGTTGAATACCAAAAGCTGTAGCCTGATTCGATTGGTTCGTCCTACTTTTGGAATCACTGCTAGAAGCTGTTTACGGAAACGCCTTGCGGGGTATGTGCCGTCCCATTGGCATCCTGCTTCGCTGCTATATAATATATATAAAACAATAGCAAGAGTGAGCGATAGCTCAGCAAGGTAATAAAAGTATGGCATAATCCTGCCTTTAATTCAACCCAGAATAAAGCGGGTATAAGACAATAATTTGTCAAAATATCTCGATACTGAAATTATTTCCTTATCGGAATGTATTCCCAAAAACAGTACCATTAATGTACTTCAAATATCATTTCATAATATTTCTGCAAGCTTGTGCTATATTATGAACAAAGTTCTAGTATAAACGATGAGGTTTCAAAGTAAACCAAATATAACCTTTCCGAAAAATATCTGCTATATATGCAGAATATCAACATATAACTTAAAAGATGAAGTTATAAGGTGATTCAGTATAAACAACTCCCTTACCATAACTCCTGTTATGTAAGGTATCCACAGAGTCATAACTCATAAATAAAAGATGAAGTTGCATGGATTTATTGTCACTTCAATTCCAAACACTTTTCGACCCCCTGCCAACATGACCGGTAAACCTGTACCACGGTGTCATCCTTGGTCCCTTTCAATACATGTTGCAGAACCCCTCTGCCAACATGATCGGTAAACCTGTACCAACGGAGCCATCCGTGGTCCCTTTCAGTACATGTTGCAGAATTATCCAAAATGGATGATGAACCAATACTGGAGCCTTCTCCGCGCCCGTCGTACCAACCTTACTATGATCAGTAGCAGGTTGTACAACAAAATATGTTTTCTACATGTAGATGGAAGTATCACGACAGCCTGACATTGTCTACCGCCTTTCTGGATCTCCCGGCCCATTTGGGGCAATAAGGTGATGGATCGGCGCGACTCGACCTCTTACACATGCTCCTAGTTCAGATGAAATCCATGACTCTGAAACGTAAAGATCGTCTCCCTTTCCCCAAGTGTAATACTTGTTGATACGACTCCACTCAGTAGTCATATCTAGGTTGGAAAGGAAGATTCTCCAATATTTCCCAAGCGATGCTTGTTAATGGATATCGACTTGTTCCAGGAATTTACCCCTCGATCGTTGAGGTGGTAACACAATATTTGACTTGCAGCAACTAAATTGCTTCGAGAAAATATCTGTCCCCTGACAGTTTTGAGTTGAGAGTTTGAAAAGAGTAGCAGTTACTTAAAACAGGTTTCCCATATTTTTGATAATTGAGCGAGCATTTAAATCTTCTTTAAAAGACAGATTTAAATGGAAAAACATTGTTTTGGGAACCTCTTCTTGATTTGAAAATAATTAATAATATTTATTGAATAAGTAAACCCTCAAATGAATATTCGAAATTAATATTCATTAAGTAAATAAACTTTGAATGAATATTTAGAAATAATATCCATTAAATAAATAAGGATTAAATGAATATTCCACATAATATTCATTAACTAATAAACCTCGAATGAATAATTCAAAATAATATAACCTCGAATGAATATTCAAAATAATATTCATTAAATAATAATCTCAATTGAATATTTGAAAATAATATTCATTTAATAAATAACTAATACTCAAATGAATATTTAAAGGTAATATTCATTAAATAAATAATCTTCAAGTGAATATTTGAAAATAATATTCATTACTAATCCTCAAATGGAAATATTATCCTTTAAGTCAATAATCCTCCAATGAATATAAATAATATTCTTAACGTCAATAATCCTCAAATGAATATTAATAAATAATATTCTTAAATAAAATAATTAACCCTCGAATAACAGATACCCGATATCTTTGTTATCATTCCGGAACAAAGCGATTTTAAGAAAACATTTTGAAAATGATATTCATCTAAGTAAACAAATTTAATTAGACGAATAAGGCTTATTTAATCCGTAAATGCTTCCAGAAGTATTTACTAATTAAATAAACACTGGTTTATTGGTGATGTTGCCTTTAGGTTAATTATTGCGAAAATCTTTCTAAAAAGCTCTGTCCGGGTTTTCGAAAATATACCTTACAAAATAACCCCGATACGCTGGCTAAGTTATAAACTCAATATATGCTCTGCCCTCTGAGCCTAGGGCCTTTATAAAAACCTGGCTTATAACCGCTATCCATATCTAGCTTATAAGCCCGTTACCAAATCATTTTCAAATAATAACCTTCGAATGAGGTAATATTCAAATAGCATTACTCAAATCATTTCCAGGTAATTAATACTTTCTAGAAATATAATTAATGTTTAATAATAATATCCCTCAAGATGAATAGTACTCTGCCGCTGGAATCCCTCCGGGTTTCCGTGACTATCTATATAACACAAATATCGACTCCCGGTCTAGAGTCGAAACAATAAACATTCTCTTATCTATAGAGCTACAAGGTATACCGGTTCATAATTACATTATCTCACGGCCCGTATAATATCCAGAAGTCAAATTCTATTTAACACGATATATAACATGTATCGCAAAACTGTATAACTCCACACATGGCAACATCAGTAATATACAATCGATACTTCCAAGTATAGATTTAGGAAACTTGCCTGATGCTCGAGAAGTGATAGGGCTCGTGACCATGTCGAACAATCTAGACAAAGTCAAACGAAAACACACGGTTAATCCCCTGGATAATCCACTTATACTCAATGCTTAAACATGTAAGCAAAACACAACCAAGGAATTACTAACTCGTTATAGGCTCATACTAAGTCCATGTTATCCGTAAAATACTTATATCATAAGTTGGGTTCGAAATCCATCCTCAAATCCAAGTTATACTTAACCATTTGCAACATCGGTTTCTAAGTCATGCTCTTAGTGGTTTTCACTTGCGCGACCTCGACTAAAACATTTTTATAAAATCGAAAAATAATCTTTTTAATCCGAATCTTTTTCGTGATCCTTCCTAACTGTCTCTAGTATTATTCCTCCAAGTTTCACATTTTAATATGGCTCCGAAGTGGTCCAAATATATCCTCAAAGTTGCTGAACAGAGATGAGTCATTCTTCCGAATGGCGTTTACTAAAACTCACTTTTCTCCTAAACCGTAAATCGTAATGGCATGATTCTTGCGCTCACGTAAACTAGAAACAAACCTCTACACACTCATGTTCCTCACTGAACCAAAAGAGGCAGTTAAGTTTCCGGATTACAGGCAGTTTATAGAGTTACCGAAATTCGGGCATTACGACGGCTTAAAATCGAATAATCCAATTTTGTCACAACATAACCAAGCCACACCGGGCATACCATACATCCACAACCTCAACAAACAACCATCATACACCTCTAAGGTCAGTGGTGAGGCTCAAATCCAACACCCATCATTTTACATATTTAAACAAAGCCAAACAATCACTAAATCACTTAATCATGATCTTAACTCACATGAACATCAAAACCACTTCAAAATTCATAAAAACAAAAAGGGGCAGAGGTTTTTATACCTTCCTTGATGCTTCATATACACTAACAATGGTTTATAATCCTTCCTTGAGCTTTGAACAAACCTTATCAAGCTTAATCCTTAAGAAACAAAATCAAGAATCATGAAAAGTTACTATTCATCATCACTTTGTAAAATCCATATAAAATCGAAAACCCAGAGTTTGGTTCTGAGATTTTTACCACACCTTCTACTCTTCAAGGGCTTTCTTTTGAGTCCTACCTCATCACCAGGGGATGCTTTAAGCTCGACTTATTGGCTTTCTAAGGTGAGTAGTCGAAACTGGAAAAGCAGGACAGTTTCTGTTCTCCGAATTGGGGAAGGTATTTGACTAGGCTACACTCCTTTGTTGGCTATGAAATTTTGAGCGAACGTTGCCCATGGAGTGGAGAAGCTATGGTTAAAATTTGGTGATTTTATCATGGTTGGAAATGGAGTTATGGATTTTTCTTTAGAGGGTGCTCTAGCTGATCAGTTTTGGGAGACTTTGTGTTTCTCTTGCTTTTCTTTTCTTCTTTTCTTTTTGTTTTGAGTAAAAGATAAGAATGCTGATATTTGTTAATATAGGGGTGAGTCATAGCTCTTAGCTTGTGACACTTGTCCAACATGCATTGGTTTAGCTAAAGCAGCTTTACTGGTTCGTTTAATTTCGTAGAACGCTCGCAAGGTTTCTCGAGGGTTCTATCGAGGTATTTTACCGAAATCGTTCTCGATACTTCTAATTCATTTATCAAATCCATATCCATAGAATTAATAATTTAAATCCTTAAATATCCTCAAATAATAATTATTCCGTCCGTTATTGGTGAAATTTCGGAGAAAACAGAAATGCTATTTTTCCGATTCTGACAGCTTTTGCATTCCTTCATTTACATCGTAGATCACTAATACGCCCTTGAAAGTTTATTATATCGTTCCGCATATGGGGTGGTCTGAAAAACTTTTTAAACGACAAAAATTTACTATTCATCAAAAGTTACTATTCATCAGTGGTTTTTCTATAATCCTTTGGTTCAATATCCGATCCAATATTCCTGGTTTATTTCTCTTTACTTCTTGCACTTAGAAATGTTCTAGTGCTTTCTCGGGCACACGCTGTCCTGTTTACGGAGTTGTCGGATGTATTCCAGATATTGATTTGGATGACATAAAAATACTTTCCTTCCCTGGAGTATTGTATTCTTATCTTCCAGATTGATTGTTCTTATTTATATGTTCAGTCCATTCTTACTATTCTCAAAATGTTTGAAAACCGAAATTCACATTCATTTCATAACTTGATTCTCAAAGTCATTGCCACTATCCACATTTACATCAACATATAATAAAAGTTTTAATTCTACCCAAAATCTGGGGTCTTACAATGCTTATCCTGGAAGTAGATTCAAGCTCATTAATGAAGAACTTCATTTCAGAACCTATCCATATGATATAGAGCAATGGCTGAATCTCAGAGATGTTAGTTCTCTCATATCCCCTTCCATAAAGAAGATCATTGATGAAGTAGAGGATGATGCAGTGTCTGCTGCTGAAATTTCTCTTGTAGAAAGTCTAAGAAGCTGCTTGGCAGAAGCTCTCAAAAGAGAGGATGCAGCAAGACAGAAGAGGAGATCTCAAGCTAAGTGAAAATTCTTAAATTCTGATCTTGTTAGTTAAGTTGTCAGCACATATTGTAAATTTGTTGTTATTTTCCATAAAAACAAATTGGGGGAGATTGTTGGGATTTATGGGTGATAGCATTGAAATAACTTAACTTTGATTGTACTTAATTTTTCAAATTAAGTAGAACATACTGTCATAGCCAAAGTATGTTCTTGTAATCAGTATGTAATGTTATTCTAGTTGTATTGTTTGAAAGAAGTTCACTTATGTGTTCAAGCCTCAAAGAATGTTTTTTGGATGACAACATGAATAAAGGTTACTGTCCTAAAGCTGTGACAGTAAGATTACAAGAAGACAGAATGTTGCAAGTCACGACAGCATATTCACTCTGACAGCAACATTGGCGGAAGACTACGCGACAGCAACTATTGCCCTCGACAACAAGTTTGGGATCCTCGACAGCACTCTATGCGGGGAACTCATACTGTCACCAAAAGATCATTCCTGTGACAGCAAGCTTTGCGGCAAAAGTAACTGTCTCAATAAAGATCCTTATGCTAGGTATCTTTCTCAGTCAAATCCCGTGACAGTTTAAATGTTCAAGAAACAGGCGTGATGCAGTATCCCTAAGCTGCACCAAGTCTGCAAGACTACGACAGAAGCTTCAAGCACTGCAAAACAAAAGCGAATCAATTCAAGAGCAAGGTCAAGTCTTTATCTGCTGAATTGGTTTAGCTGGAAATGGAATGAATCTAGGTTGCTTTCTTTGTAATGTATATCTGACATGTTAGCAATTTAGGAAAGTCACATGGGTAAGACAATCTGTAAGAAGCTGCCACTTGACAGTGACAGCAGCTTCACAAACCCGTGACTGATAGTGATAGGGTTAGTCTTATATCTACTATCAATTCATTCTAGAATTGTAACGAAGACAAGCAAGTGTCTTTGAAGAAAACCCGAAGCTCGAGAATTCTTTCTTGAGGTTGTAGCAACACTTTGCAAAATAAATAAAACATTTATTTTGTGAATCTTGTTCTTACTGAATACTGTTCGTGATTGCATATATTGCTGATAATGTTTAATCTTGATTTTAGTTGTTGAAATTTAGATTGAATTTTATCAGTATTGCATTCATCCCCCCCCCCCTTCTGCAATACACAAGGACTAACAGAAACATTAGTCACGAAAGGTTTAATTGGATCACCAATTATTATTATTACTTGGGTAGCAATGATGTATTACTAGATGCCGCTCATTGTTTATAATTTTATTATGAGATATTAAAATTATTGTCAACGTAATAATAACCTAAAGGGTTACACATAAAGAACGTTTTAAACGGAGCATTAATTAAATTTCGAATTTAATTTAATTATTATTATTATTGAATTATTGGATTAATTAAGTAGGACTTGATTAATTATATAATAATTCGAATATAATAAATAATACTACAAATAATCAGATTGGGTTTTGTAAGCCCAATCAGATTAAGTATAGGCCCAAAATTCTCTTTCAATAAATACATTATGATGTATTATTTTAGGTTAAGTGAGAAATTCGTTTTACACAGAACCCTAGCAGCTCTGCATATTAGAGAGGCTAGAAACAGAGAGAGATTTTTTAGGGCGTTTTTATTTGGCTAGTACCAACTCCGTGATCGTTGGACGATCGAGCGTTCGTGTGGACTACTTTGGCGACGCAGATCTTGAACAAGAGCTGCGTGGTGGTTACAACAAGGACCTCCATCTTTCTGAATATTATAAGCTCAATTAAGGTATGATTTCGTTTCTCCATAATCAGCCATGTCTTGTACACGGATCCTAGGGTTAGGGTTTCGGATTTTTATTGTTTTTACGACTGTTTTCGCTGCGTATGATGCCCCGAAACCCAACAAAAATAATATTAATAATAAGGACAGATAGACAATCTAACATGTTTTAATTAAAAAAAGTCATTGCTCGTGATATTTTTAGAAGTGTTTTAATTATATTAATTGTATTTGTTAAAAAAATACGTTGACATGTTAAAATAAGTAAGTTTTTTTAATAAGGACAAATAGAAAAGCTAACATGTTTTAATTAAAAAAAAGTAACTACCCGTAATATTTTTAGATGTGTTTTAATTATACTAATTGTATTTGTTAAAAAAATATGTTCACTTGTTAAAATAGGTAAGTTTTTTTAAATAATTAAAAGTATTAATATAAGTTTTAAAATATATAAGTAAGGGTTGCACTTGATATTTTTGGAAAAGGGAGTAGATTTTGTAAGAAAAAAAATGTTTTAACTATAAAAGGCAATCAGCTAGTTACTATTTTTATATTATTTTATTATTTATTAAATAGAGTATTAAAATAGGTTTTAAAATAAATAAGTAATGATTGCACCTCATATTTTTTGAAAATAGAGATTTTAGTGATAGAAAGTATAAAAGATAATATGCTTTAATTTAAAGGTAATTGTCGTGATATTTTTGAAAAATGAGCAGATTGTTGTGGGATAAAAAACGTGCTTGTGAATTTAATTGCTAGGATTAATGAGCTTCGAGCTTTAATGGTTGCACTTGTGTTTCGAAACTAAATCGGTCCTCACAAGATGCCTACGTATCTCAAATCGTTATTGAGAATCAAGCCAAAGACGTAGTTCTGATTGTAGGATCAGGGACTCTATATAGGCTTCTGGAGCCTAGTATTTATGGTATGTTTAGGAGTCTTAGCGAATAAGTCTCCTTTTTGATATTGGATAAGCATTGTATTGCTTGCAGGATAAGTCTTTTCCTTGTTGATAAAGGCTATGACTCATTAATTGGGATTCTGGATCCTTCTTTGACCAATTTACCATATTTTGGACTCTTTTCATGAGCTGTATATTTTCCCTATTCATTAATTACGAAATTAATGAATAATTAGGGTGTCGGGCCTTAAATATCGGCCTTTCCATTGATTTGTCAATTATATTTCTATAATTACTTTTCTGACCATATCACCAACTTCTGGGAAAAATCTCCTTGGGGGTTTCATAGAAGTTATAGCGTGTTTTTCCCCAAAATTTTCTATTTTTAGGGTATTTTCGACCTCAAAATAGGTCATTTTCGACCTGGAATTCGACCAGGAATTGGGTCTTTTTCGACCAGGAATTCGACCAGGAATTCGACCTCAAACAGCTGTGAGGTCGAAGCTTTCGACCAGGAATTCGACCTCAAACAGCCGTGAGGTCGAAGCTTTCGACTAGGAATTCCCAGTCTTTTTCGATCTCTTGGTTTCGACCTCGAAGTCGTGTTTTTTCGACCAGGATTTCCCAGTCTTTTTCGATCTCATGGTTTCGACCTCGATGTACAGGTCATTTTTGACCTCGGTCATTCGACCTCGTTACAGCCTTTTTCGACCATGATTTCTAGGTCAATATCGACCTCGATCTCTAGGTCGTTTTCGACCTCATTTTGGCTTGAGGTCGAACGTTTAGACTTCGTTTTTTAGGCCATTTTCGACCTCATTTTTTCGACCTTGAATCCTTCTGTTTTCGACCTCACTTGGGTGTGAGGTCGAGGGGTTCGAGCTCGAATTATAGTGTATTTTCGATCTCAAATAATCG
This sequence comes from Heracleum sosnowskyi, assembly GCA_030848705.1. Classification (NCBI taxonomy): domain Eukaryota; kingdom Viridiplantae; phylum Streptophyta; class Magnoliopsida; order Apiales; family Apiaceae; genus Heracleum; species Heracleum sosnowskyi. The sequence goes on along the minus strand of CM061235.1, from coordinate 43,186,719 downwards.
ACTTCAATCTAGGGTCTTTTCGACCTCGAATTTTCAATTTTTTGAATGGACTTTTGGTGCGAAATCGATGGAAACGACCTCAATTCCTCGTATATTTTTGACTTCGAGCCTTCGATGTCGTTCTAAGGTTTTTCGACCTCAATTTCATTATTTTTCGACTTTATTTGGGAGCGAGGTCGCTGGAATCGGCCTCGTTTTCCCATATGTTTTCGACCTCGGTCGTACGATTTCGATTTAATGTCTTTTCGACCTTAAATCTTTGATTTTGCCTTGGCTTCATTCAAAATTTCATTCTTTCTTGGGCCTTAACTAGCCCAATTTTTAATTGGACTTAAATTATTCCAACCTTGGGCCTTATTGGGCCTTATTGGGCCTTATTGTTTGGGCTTCGAATTCTCCTAAGACCCAAATTATTTGGGCTTCAATTTCTATAATCCATAAATGGATTTATGGGCCTTAACTGGCTATAGACGGTTGCCCTTCCTTAACCGGTTGGGTTTCTAGTCACTTTGATTATAAAAGAGTGGAATTTCCACTTTATTCTTCACTTCATACTTTCAGCTTTGGGCCTTATTGGGCCTTATTGGGCCTTAACTTGTTTAGGCTTTGAATTCGCTTGAGCCTCGAATTATTTGGGCTTTTTCTGGGTTTAAAATGGCTGATCGCGCTTCCCAACGTCTATGATAATGCACTAGGATTTCATAGAAGTTATACCGGTCTTTTTCGAGACTTGGGGTCTTTTTATCCCTTACCTGGGACTTACCACCTTTTTTGGGGATTTTAATATACACTAGTGTTTCTCGAGTATCGTCTCGGTGTAAAGTGTGGAGCGACCTACACATTTACGACGATTTTTCCTTATTCGAGGCTAACTTGTCATTTGCATAAGCCTCTTACGTCTTATACCATCTTGTTTTGGCTTCAAGCCTTTCATATGGAATGATGGAGTTTGGACTGAATGTCTTAGGTTTATGGGGTTTCAACCCTTACATAATATTCAAGTTTAAAAACTTGGATTGGTTTTATCAAACCTTATTTCTAGTAGTGAATCCATTCAGGAAACACTTTAAACATAGTAAACTTTTAAGTTTGCAGCATGCCAAGTCCTTGGCACCTCATGCCCCTCGAGGGTTTCTATCTTGTATGAGCCTCGACCAAATACGTTTTTAACGCGATATGGTCCTTCCCAATTTGGGGCCAGATTGCCTTTTTGTCCGACTCCGGATGCCTCAATCTTTCGAAGAACCAAGTCTCCTTGTCGAAAGAATGTTTCTTTAACCCTTAGGTTGTAGTAGAAAGATGCCTTCTTTTGATGTTCGACTATCTTGGCGTTTGCCTCATCTCTAACTTCGTCAATTAGATCTAAAGCTAGACTCAAGCCTTCTTCATTTGTTTCTGGTTCATAAGCCTCAACTCTTGGAGACGTGTGAGTAATCTCCACTGGAACCACTGCCTCTGCTCCATATGCCAGCAGAAATGGGGTTGCTCCAGTGGTGACTTTGCAGGTAGTACGATATGCCCAAAGTATGGGGAGCAATTCGTCTACCCAAGTATTTCTGGAGCGTTCAACTCTTTTCTTTAGTCCATCTAGGATAATTCGATTTGCAACCTCAGCTTGCCCATTTGCTTGAGGATGAGCAACAGAGGTGAAGCGCAGTTGGATATCATTTTCTTCACAATATTTCTTGAACTCATCATTGTTAAACTGAGTTCCATTGTCCGTAACCAGGATTCATGGGATTCCATCTCTGCAAATTATACTTTCCTAGAAGAAGTGCATCACTTGTTTGGTGGTTATCTTGTCTAATGGTTTAGCCTCAATCCACTTGGTGAAGTAGTCGATTGCTACTATTAAGAATTTTCGTTGTGCACTTGCCATTGGAAAAGGTCCAAGTATATCCATTCCTCACATAGCAAATGGAATCGGTGAGTTTATGGATGTCAACATCTCTGGTGGTTGCCTAACCACCGGTGCATGCTTCTGGCACCTTTCACATTTCTTCACGTAGCTTTTAGCATCAGCAAGTATGCTTGGCCAGTAGAAACCTAGACGAGAGATTTTATGGGCAAGGGCTCTGCCCCCCAAGTGCTGCCCACAAATTCCTTCATGTACTTCCTTTAGGGCCAATTCTGCCTCTTGAGGTCTCAAGAATTTCAGATAAGGAATGATGAAAGACTTCTTGTATAGAATTCCCTCAATCAAGGCATACCTTAGTGCTCTCACATATAGCTTTCTTGCTTCTGAAGTGTCGTTGGGTAGCCACCCAGTTTCCAGATGAGCTTTGATGGGATCCATCCAACAACTAGCAACATCAATGGGTGCTACCAACTTTCCGTTGATGCTTGGGGTCTTCAAGACTTGGAAGTATACACTCCCTGCATAGTTTTCAATTTCTGAAAAAGCAAACTTAGACAAGGCATCAGCCTTCATGTTTTCTTCCCTTGGAATGTGCTCTACATAGCATTCGTCAAATTGAGTCATGATTACTTTGACAAGCTTTAAGTACTTGGCCATGATTTCATCTCTGGCTTCAAACTCCCATTTACTTGGGAAACCACTAGCCTCGAGTCTCCACATACTTTCAGAGTTTTGACTCTCAAGGCTCCTGCCAGCCCTAAGCCATCTATCAGATCTTCATATTCAGCTTCGTTGTTTGTCGTTGGGAAGTCCAATTTTAGTGCATACTCTATGAGGAATCCATCAGGACTTTGTAGCACTAAACCGGCTCCACTTGATTTTGTTTTTGATGCTCCATCAAAATAGAGCACCCAACATTCTTTGGAGACTATTTCTTCAAATTCCTTGTCTTCCACTGTCACTTCCTGCCCCCCGACTTCTTGGTTGTTAATGGTGCATTCAACCATGAAGTCAGCAAGTGCTTGTGCTTTTATGGCCGTTCTAGGCTTGTACTTGATGTCAAATTCCCCTAGTTCAATGGGCCATTTAATCAATCTTCCACTTACTTGAGGGCTATGCAAGATGTTTCTTAGAGGCTGATTAGTCAAGACCTCTATCTTGTGTGCCTGGAAGTATGGACGTAGTTTTCTTGAGGCCATAATCAAGGCTAAGGCAAACTTCTCTATGGTAGAGTAGTTTATTTCTGCCCCATGTAGGATCTTGCTCACGTAGTAGATGGGTTTCTGAACCTTCAACTCTTCTTTTACCAAAACGGCTCCAAGGGCTGTGCTAGAAACCGCCAAGTACAAATAGAGAATTTCCCCTAGCTTGGGCTTTGCCAACAGTGGTGCCTCAGCCATGTATTTCTTCAGGGCCTCAAAGGCCTCTTGGTTCTCCGTTGTCCATTCAAAATTTTTCACGTTCTTGAGTGCTTTGAAGAAAGATAAGCACTTCTCTCCTGACTTGGAGATAAATCTTCCCAATGCTGCCACTCTTCCCGTTAGTTTTTGGACATCCTTGACAGTCTTTGGTGGTTCCATGTCTAGAATTGCTTTGATTTTGTCGGGATTGGCCTCGATTCCTCTCTTGGAAACCATTAGGCCTAAAAACTTTCCCGAGCCCACACCAAAGGCACATTTAGCTGAATTCAACATCATCTTGTGGTGCCTTAGCACTTCAAATGCCTCTTGGAGGTGCTCAATGTGATCGGCCTTATCGAGGCTTTTGACTAACATGTCATCTACGTAGACCTCCATGGTTTTTCAAATTAGGTGTTCAAAAATTTTGTTCAGCAACCTTTGGTAGGTTGCCCCTGCATTCTTAAGTCCAAATGCCATGACTAAATAACAGAAAACACCAAAGTCAGTGATGAATGATACCTTGGAGATGTCATCTTTGTGCATTTTGATTTGGTTGTATCCACTGAAGCCATCCATGAAGCTGAGCATCTCGTGTCCAGCTGTAGCATCAATCCTTGGTAAGGGAAAACAATCCTTAGGACATGCATCATTCAAGTTAGTGAAGTCTACACACATCCTCCATTTTCCATTGGCCTTTTTGACCATCACGGGGTTAGCCAACCATTCTGGGAATTGGATTTCCTCAATGAACCCGGCTTCCAAAAGCTTCTCTACTTCTTGTTTAATGGCTTCGAGCCTTTCTGGAGCAAAACTTCTCTTTTTCTGTTTCACCGTCTTCCTTTCAGGATCCATATTCAATTTGTGAGTTATCAATTGGGGATCAATCCCTGGCATGTCGGCCGCTGTCCAAGCAAAAAAGTCATTGTTCTCTTGAAGAAAAGATACGAGCTTGCTTTTCAATGGTTCAGGCAATAGTTCCCCAACATAAGTCACCTTCTCTGGTTCACCTGGGACTAAGGGAATTGGGATCAAGTCCTCGGCTGGTTTCCCTCTTCTGTCCTCATTGTCGTTTATGTCCATGTCTTCAATGGGGAGAACCTGCCCCCCAATTCCATCAGGCCTTAACGCGGCTACATAAAAACTTCTAGCCATCTTTTGGTCTCCCCTCTCTTCTCCAATTCCATTCCTCGTTGGGAACTTGACTTTCAGATGATAAGATGAGGCAACGGCCTTAAACACATGATGACCAGTCCTTCCAAGGATCACGTTGTAGGTTGAAGTTGCCTTTATGACTACAAAGTTCAACATTTGAGTAGATGTATTCATCCCTTGTCCCATGGTCATTGGGAGTTGGATAGTGCCTTCCACCTTTGATTCCACTCCATTAAACCCATATATGGGCATATTCGAGGGTGTCAACTGAGAATCAGTGTAACCCATCTTGATAAAGGCATCGTGGAACAAGATGTCCACTGAAGCCCCATTGTCAACTAGAACTCTCTTTGTTTCAGAATTGCCTATCACATGTATGATAACAAGAGGATCATCGTGGGGGAACTTCACCCCTTTTCGGGATCATCAAATCCTATTGATACTTCTGTTATGGCACGCTTCGGTGCTTCTCCAACCACAGTCATTACCTCTCGGGCATAAGCTTTTCTTGAGTTTCGAGAGGACCCAGCAGCAGTTGGTCCTCCAAATATCATATTGATGACTGGCCCTCGGGGCTTAGAGTTACGATCTTGGTCGTTGTCCCTTTTGTCATAATCCTTTCTTTCATAGTTTCCTCTTTGACTCCCTTGATTTCCATCCTTGGTGAATTTGCTGAGTTTTCCTCTCCGTATCAGGAATTCAATTTCATCCTTCAGTTGCCTGCAGTCGTCGGTGTCATGACCAACTTCTTTGTGGAACCGACATAATTGGTTTTGGTTCCGTTTAGACAAGTCGGCCCTCATTGGCTTCGGCCATTTGATATCTTCTTCTTTTGCAATCTCCATCAGAATTTGACTCCTGGGAGTATTCAACCTTGCATATTCTGTAAATTTTGGGCCAAAATTGCTCTTTTTTGGTGGAGAATCGGATCTCTTTGACGTTCTAGGGAACTTTTCCCTAACATCATATTCTTGGGTTTCCTTCCTTTTCTTTGGGTTTCCACTATCACCAGTAGTGGGTTCATATTTTCTCATGTTCTCTTATGCTTTGATGTATTTGCCGGCTCTATCTTAGAGCTTTAACATGCTCTCGGGTGGATGTTTTGCCAACGATCTCCTGAAGTGATCATCGGTAGTTCCTTGTTGTAGGGCTATCATAGCTACTTTGTCCTCCAAGTCTGGGACTTTCAGAGCCTCACGAGTGAATCGGTTAATGTAATCTCTCAAGGCTTCATTCTTTCCTTGTTTAATTCCCATGAGCGATGCAGAGCTTTTCTCATGTACTCTTCCACTGACGAATTGGTTGATGAACGCCTTGCTTAATTCCTTGAAGGATCCAATAGAATTGGGAGGCAAACGGCTGTACCAACGTTGTGCCATGCCCGCTAGGGTTTGTGGAAACGCTCGGCACTTAACCACATCATTGGTTGGCTGCAACAGCAGTGCGTTGGAGAAAGTTCTCACATGATTTGCGGGATATCCCGTTCCATCATAAGCCTTAATCGTTGGCATCTTAAATTTCCTGGAGATGTTGGCTTTCATGATGTCTTGAGTGAAGGGCGACGTTGGATCATCAGGATCTCCTAGGGGTAATAAATCAGTGGGATCACCCCTTGGGGGCTCAGCCCTCGTGCTTCTTCTAGGTGCTGGATCCAAGTTGATTATCGGGACTCCTCCCGTTCCTTGGTTTTGTGTCCTTGCGGCTTCTTCTTCGGCCAGTAGCTTCTTGAGCCTTGCAGTCTCTGCTTCATGGGCCGCTATTTTTTCCTTGGTGGTTTGGGGTTGTTCCCGATTAGTTTGGGAAGAACGCCTCCTTCTTGGGGCAACGTCCATCTCATCTCCAGTTGAGTAATTCTCATCCTCGGTGTAAGGACCCGAGTAGTCTTCGATAAGAGGGGTCTGTCGAGTTTGCTGATTTTGGGGTCCCAGACCTTGAATATATGGGGGCACATAGGCTTCGTGATAGATGGGGTTGGCACCGCTACTGCCCATCGGGGTTCGAGGAGGCATACCATAGGTTGGCATACCGAGAGTTTGAGTCGTGTATTGGGGGAGATCCGTGGTGTGAAGTTGAAGGCCACGTGGGGCGTTTGCGAGCAGTGAAGAGGTTGTGATTGGTTGCTGGAGAGTGGTCTCTGGTGGATCTCGTCCATGAACAACCATTTGTAGGGGATTCGTCCCTTCAGCAGTAATCGGGACTTCTGGTCCTTGAGTGGTGGTGATGGGGGCGCCTGCCCCTTCAGCGCCAGTGATTGGTGGGGGTTGGCTCCCCTGATTCTCTGTTGCAGAGGTAATTGGGAGTCCATCAGAACTTTGAGGATCGCGAATTGTTCTTCGTGTGTTTGCCATGGTTGATGTTGTTTTCCCACAGACGGCGCCAGATGTTGTGGAATAAAAAACGTGCTTGTGAATTTAATTGCTAGGATTAATGAGCTTCGAGCTTTAATGGCTGCAGTTGTGTTTCGAGACTAAATCGGTCCTCACAAGATGCCTACATATCTTAAATCGTTATTGAGAATCAAGTCAAAGACGTAGTTCTGATTGTAGGATCAGGGACCTTATATAGGCGTCTGGAGCCTAGTATTTTTATGGTATGTTTAGGAGTCTTAGCGAATAAGTCTCCTTTTTTATATTGGATAAGCATTTTATTTCTTGCAGGATAAGTCTTTTCCTTGTTGATAAAGGCTATGACTCATTAATTGGGATTCTGGATCCTTCTTTGACCAATTTACCATATTTTGTACTCTTTTCATGAGCTGTATATTTTTCCTATTCATTAATTACGAAATTAATGAATAATTAGGGTGTCGGACCTTAAATATCGGCCTTTCCATTGATTTGTCAATTATATTTCTATAATTACTTTTCTGACCATATCACAGATGTTGTTAGATTTTTTTTAATTATAAAAGACAATCAGCTAGTTACTGTTTTTATATTATTTTATTATTTATTGAATATAGTATTAAAATAGGTTTTAAAATAAATAAGTAAGGATTGCACCTCATATTTTTCAAAAACAGAGATTTTAGTGATAACAAATATAAAAGGTAATATGTTTTAATTTAAAGATAATCGTCATGATATTTTTAGAAACGAAGTAAATTTTGTTAGAAAAAAATATTTTAATTATAAAAGGCAGTCATCTATTTACTTTTTTTATATTTTTTTTATTTATTAAATAGAATAAAAGACCGAAAACAGAAAACCATAATTTTCAATGTTTCGGCTTTAATAATATAGTATATATGTATATATATATATATAGACTATATTATTAAAGCCGAAACATTAAAAGTTTTGGTTTTCGGTTTTCGGTTAGTTTTTGGTTTTCGGTACTTTTTCTATTTAATAAATTAATAATATAATCAAAATTCGGGAAAGTTTTATTCTACATTAATATTTCACTATATTTTACTACATAAAAATCAAATAATATTGAAATCTAATCAAAAAAATGGAAATGTGGGATCTAATTTGTTTAAATTTAAGATACACTACTACAAATATACTTCTTTCTTTTTAGGATAACGAAAGCTACTACAAATCAAATCTTTTATGGAATTGTATTATTGTCAAATTAGCAAAATAGTAACTAGATGATTGACTTTTATAATTAAAAAAAAAATTCTAACAAAATCTACTCCTTTTCCAAAAATATCATTACAATTATCTTTAAATTAAAACATATTACCTTTTATATTTTTTATTACTTAAATCTATATTTTCCAAAAATATGAGGTGCAATCCTTACTTATCTATTTTAAAACCTATTTTAATACTCTATTTAATAAATAATAAAATAATATAAAAATAGTAACTAACTGACTGCCTTTTATAATTAAAAAAAATCTAACAAAATCTACTCCTTTTCCAAAAATATCACGACAATTTCCTTTAAATTAAAACATAATATCTTTTATATTTGTTATCACTAAAATCTCTATTTTCCAAAAATATGATGTGCAATCCTTACTTATTTATTTTAAAATCTATTTTAATACTCTATTTGATAAATAATAAAATAATATAAAAATATTAACTAGCTGATTGCCTTTTATAATTAAAAAATATTTTTTTCTAACAAAATCTTCTTCTTTTCCAAAAATATCACGGACAATTACCTTTAAATTAAAATATATTACCTTTTATATTTGTTATCACTAAAATCTCTCGTTTCCAAAAATATCAAGTGCAACCCTTACTTATATATTTTAAAACTTATTTTAATCCTTTTAATTATTTAAAAAAAACTTACCTATTTTAACAAGTGAACGTATTTTTTCAACAAATACAATTAATATAATTAAAACACATCTAAAAATATTATAGGTAGTTACTTTATTTTAATTAAAACATGTTAGCTTTCCTATTTGTCCTTATTAAAAAAAACTTACTTATTTTAACATGTCAACGTATTTTTTTAATAAATACAAGTAATATAATTAAAACATTTCTAAAAATATCACGGGCAATTACTTTTTTTAATTAAAACATGTTAGATTTTCTATATTTCCTTATTATTAATATTATTTGTTGCCCAGTAAATAACAATTGTAGAAGGGGGGTTGAATACAATTGTATAAGATTCTCGACTTTTAATAAACACAAATATGAGTAATAACAGTTTTATAACAGATTTAATAAAATTGTTATTATTCATATTTGTGTTTATAAAAAGTCAAGAATCTTATACAATTGTATTCAACCCCCCTTCTACAATTGTTATTTACTGGGCAAAAATTGGTATCAGAGCAAACTGATTTAAATTTGAATCAGATACAATCTAAGATGTCGACAACCAAGTATGAAAGCATGAAAATTCTCATCCTGAAGAAATCTGAATATCCAACATGGAAGGTAAAGATGCTGATGTACCTAGAGGCTATGGATCCTGACTATTTGGACATGATTCGTGATGGACCATATATTCCTTCAAAACTTGTTCCACAAACAGATACGGTACCTGTAGTAACCCGAATTTTCAGGATTTATTAATATTATTATTTAAATATTTTATTTCTTTTCTCAAAAGAGGAGAAATGGTATTATGTGTATTTTATTCATCTAATTTTTTTTTATGAAAGGTTGATACTTGAAATATGGTAATTGTATGTTTACCTGGTGAATGGTATGAGTTAAAATTTATGTGCATGCTTTTAGTTGCATTTTATATGATTTTCTTATTAAAAATCAAATCTTTTTGACTTTCCGGGAATTTTATAAAATCATCGGAGACTCTGTTAATTGTGAAATCTTTTTCATTACTCTCCTTTTATATTCTATCACTTTCAAAAATTGATGGAGGAATTTATTTTTGGTTTTAAGGATTTAAAAATGATTTTTTTGATTTAAATTCCATTTTTGGTTTAAACTTTGAAAATTCATATTTAATTAATTTTTTATCACAAAAATATTTTAAAAATATGTGTGAGCTTGTAAGTATGTGCTCTTTATTTTTAAATAAAGATTTTGATTTTTAGTTATTATTTTCATTTTATTTCGGATTTTAAAAATGTTATTTATTAGTTTTTCTTTTATTAAAAATCAGATTTCAGAATTGTGAAATGGCAGAATTGCCGTTGGGGTTATAAAACCCTAACGACCAATTTTCTTCCCCTTTTTCAGAATCAGTCGAGCCTCTGTTTTTTTTCTCTCTTGATTGTTCTCTGTAAACCTTCATCTCTTTCTTTAATTCTCTCAATTTTATTGATTAATGTGAGATTATATATATATATTTTCGTGTCTGTGTGTTTTTGGAAGTTGTGTATACATACATATATGTACGTGCGAATTGGGTTTTTGTTTGGGGTTGGATTTTTGGTTCGATTTTGAGGTGCCAGTTGATGGGTTTGATGTTAGGAGTGATTTGGAGGCTGTATCTTGCTTGCTTGTCATTCCTTTTGCGTGTATGAATCTATTTCGAATTAAATTAGTATTTCGAAATTTTGTTTGTTAATGTTTTAAGTGAGTTTATGGCTTTGGATGATGTTGTTAGTTCGTTGTAGTATTAAGATTGACTGTACTTTCGGCTTATTTGAGTTTTAGCTGTTAAAAATGAGTCGATTATGTATGTGTATGTTGTTGTTTTGAGGTGGTTGTTGGGTTGGTATGAGAGTAAAATGGATTAGTAAAGTTATTGAATCATTTTGGCGTTGGATTTTATTTTCTGCACTGACCCTGTTTTGGTCAGGGTATTCGGACAACTTGCTGCAATGTTTATGCAGTGGGTTTGTGTATTTTGTGTTCTATTCGGAGTCTAGTTTAAGCCCGCGAAAGAATCGTGTTATTCCGATTAGCGAGCAAGGAGATATTAAGGTTTCTGTTTTGGCCTTGATCTTTAAACTCCTTGTATGTTAGAAGCTTGCTTTGATACCAATTGTTAATCCCAAATGACCTAACAGAATTGTAGAAGGGGGGGTTGAATACAATTCTAGATATTTTTAAACTTAAAACAACTTTTAAATAACTTGACAGAGAAAATAAAAACACACAAGCAAATATAAAATTTCAGTTGGATGTTTTGAGGATCCAACTGAGATGTTTTTATTGTGGGAATAATCTGTGTTACAAATGTAGCACAGCTGCTCAGTTACAAATGTAGAGTGAGAGTGCTCTTCAAAGAAAGCTAATACAAAATTATTCTATCTCACTTTCTTACAATAAAATGAACTGCTACACTTGGTTATATATCCCAAGTTTACAATGCTATTTTTGGCTACACTAAAAAGTACTAAAGGTAACCGCCAACAGCTTGCTTTTCATTCCTTTTGTCCAATGGTCCCGCTCAAGAACTTAATTGGTAAATGGAATGTTTCCTCATTCCCAGTAACCATTTTGATGGCTCCCAATGCGAAGTACACTTCTACATCACCTTTTGATCTGTCAGAAAACTGTCACTATCACTTTGTCAACTGTTCAGAAAAGTGATAGTAATCTGTTGATAGTAGTGAGATGTATTCCGTTGATAGCTTTATTCTTCAATCCGTTGATGGTACATTCTTCAATCCGTTGATAGTGTAATCTCCATTCCGTTGACATGTCTTCACTTAGGCAAAATTACAAGGCACATTATATTTACAATTAACCAACCTATTTTTCCTATCTAGTACTTAGTCAACATGACTTAGAAAACCTATCTAATACCTACAACAATTGCCTATCAACTAGTGAAGTATTGTACAGTGCAATTGCTACATTACTCATTCCGTTGATGAGACTCATTCCGTTGATGAGCTACCTGTCAACGGAAGCTGCAAAGCATACCATTCCGTTGACACCTACAAAATTGACTTAACACAAAATCTACTAAGTGTTTTTATAATTATCATCAAGAACAACATATTCCTAAAATATGTCCTGCAAAACAATGTTAGAAACATAAAGAAGTAACATGCTATTTTATATCATAAACAAGCTAATAGCTTGCTGAGAATACATCATTAAAATCATGAGACTTTCATTCTCCCCCTTTTTGATGATTATTGATCACTTTTTAGGTGGGTTTAAACTCCCCCTAAATCTCTGCATCCCTGTTCATCAAACTAAAACATATGATATAAAACTATGCTCACATCACGATAATTATGCATTGCAATTCAAGATAATATAAGATAGATCATGCATTCATAAATAAACTTGAATAAATTTGAGCATTCAAAGATACCAATAAAACCACATAACCAAACATTACCAAATAACCAAGTTTAACCCCAACACCTGATTCCAAAAGAACTTAGCAACCAAACAAGTTCAAAAAAGAACTTAGCAACCAAACAAGTTCAAAAACCAAACTAAAACAAACCAACCATCCAAACTAAAACATGTTCAAAAAAAACTAAAGTAAAACCAAATACTGAAATAACAAACTACCCAAACCCATCCTAAAAAACTTCTCCCCCTTAATCACTAAAAAGAGAAAATTTTAGGTATCCTGGGTATCTTCTTCATCTTCACCACCATGCTCATTCGCCATATCTTCAACAGAGTCCACCAGCTTGGGATTAGGAAGAACAGCATCAAGAGCAACATCAATCTTTGCTAAACCTGTAGCAGCATCATCATTAACCTTTGTTGCATAGTCCAACAAATCTTTCAACTTTGCATCGACAGAAGGACCAGCTGAGTTTCCAGTAGAGGTATTAGTGTAAGAACATATGATTAGCTCTTTAAGACATGTGACCTCATCTTTAAGCCCATCCAATGTCTGAAACATTTTCTTCTGAGTTCCCAAAACTTCAGTTATGAAAACATCCCATTCCACAGTAGAAACCATATTACTAGAATCAATCACTTGACGAGGTGGAAGAGGTGGAGGAGTCACCTAATTTGCACCAATGTTCCATCCTTTTCCAACTTCAAACCAGATTGCTTAAAATAATTCTGATCAAAAACTTCCTTAACAACCGTACCAGTCTTATTTGCAAAATCAACCCCATACCATTCCAAAATACGAGTCAACAACAATCCATATGGTATACTCGTACTAGTCACAGCCTCAAACACATCCATCATATTGCGCAGAATTAAATCAGGTAGATCAAATCCATTACCAGAAAGGAGCATTGCACACACAACGATATCTTGAGAACTGAAATTAGACTTACTACCAAGCCTAGGACAAATGTTATTAACACAAAGTTTGAACAACAAATGAGCAATAGGAGTAACAACAGTAGTAGAGGGATTCACAAACTCAGAAACATTCGAATCCAAACTAAGCAACTTCAATTGATCAAGAGCAGAAAATGTTAGTATTAGTGCTCTAGAGACAATACTTTTATGTTTTAAAGAAAACATTTTATTATTATAAATTATGTTTTATTGATTATTGTTATTATTTTATTATGTCTTTATTTACTGCGTTATAAATGTTAGCATAATAAATGTCCTTGGAATTATGATACGTATTCGATATCTTTAAGTATGTGACTTAAAAATGAGATTATATGAATAGTATCTTTATTCCTTAATATCCCTACTCGAGTGTTATTATTTAAGGACAATAATAATACACAGAGACTAGTATGCTTGTTGACTGATGACCACATCTCATTGGTCATAGGTATGGTGATACTAAAGTCAAAACATAGGTGCATGTAAGAGTACATGACACTGGATTGACCCGCCGTGAGATTACACATGTTAATAGTGTCATAAGTAATTCTCACTGTGATAATGGTGTAATGATCCTTAGACCTGAAATCATTATATTTTTATACGAGAATTAATATACTTTGATTACATTAAAAGTTACCTTTGACCGGGTGATGATAAAAGTGGACATTGGGTATATTATGAATCGTATGAGAAATATGAATGATCTAGATGGGATTTAACCCTCCTAATTTTAGGAGCGATATTATTGGCCTCTTGTTTGAGTGAGACTAAGAAATGCACGACCGTGCTCAAATGTTGATTTGATTTATTAGTCTACTCATCGATCAAGAAAACTAAGATTAAATTATGAAGAGGATGACACATTACATGCCTCGAGTTTAATCTATAATATTAAGGTTAAAGGGATTATATTACATGGAATATTATTCACAAAAGGCTTAATCGAATCACCGATTTAATTATTATTACTTGGGTGGCAATGATGTATTACTAGATGCCGCTCATTGTTTACAATTTTAATTAGTTATTGAAATTGTTACCAACGTAATAATAACTTACAGGGTCACACACAAAGAACGCTTGAAGGAGAAATAATTTAAATTATGAATTTAAATTTAAATAAGTAATTTATTCTATTTATCATATTAATTAAGTATGACTTGATTAATTATTTAAATAGAAAATGGAATTACTTAAACTAATTCTGAAATTAGTTATTAATTAATTAAGTGCGACTTAATTAAATAATAAATTGGAATTTCGGATTAGTATTTAATTATAATTTGATTATAATTAGAAAACTTATTTTCCTCTCTCTATAAACTCTCAAAGAGGGCTGATTTTAATGATGAAAAACGTTTTTATATTAAAACCCTAGCCGCTTATGAGAGCAAGTAAAGAGAGAGAGAGAAACAAGCAGTTTTCGGGTGCTAGTACACATCAATCCTTCAAGAAAAGCGTTCGTATGGATAACGTAGAGTGTAGATCGCGAGACCGGGATACATGGTGATTGAACAAGCTTTGGATCTCCATTAATCTTCCATTAATGAACTGTTAAAGCTTCTTAAGGTATTTGTTCTTAATCTCTGAATTAAATCTTTTGTTTTCGCATGGATCCTGCGGAGGGGTTTCGAATTTTTGGTTTATTTTCACGTTTTCCGTTGCGTTTATGTGCTCGAAACCCTACAATGGCATCAAAGCTTCTTGCGAAAACGTTTTAATTCGGTTATATGTTTAAAGTTTTGATGTATATATAAGCATGTTTGCGATTATCATGATTGATGTGTTGTTTTGATGATAACATTGATGTATATGCATAAAATTTACATTAATGATGATTGGGATGATCATATGATGATCATATAATCTGTATGTATACTGATATATACATGATATATGTTTGTTCTTGTTATGAGAATCGTATTCGATACGATTTCTGAACATGCTACGCAGATTTAGTGAAATTTGCATACTGTGTCCGATTTTCGCCGAAAATACCTTTTCAGAAAGGGAAATGGGCGTCTGAACAAAACGGACAAAGTCACTCGTTCGTCTGTAAGGCGTTTGACATCGTTTACTGTCCGTAAACAGCGATTTAATGTTTTCAGAATTCTGATTTTGATTTTCTGATTTACACTTTATTTGAGTTCTATGATTGGATCATGAGAAATATGATATGGTATGATATGTTAATGCAATATGAGATGTTCTTAATTTTTATATGAGCATGGTGATTGGTTATGGCCTAAAGACCCATAAGATAGTGGTTTTGTTTTAATGGTTTGGTTTCTAAATACGACTTGCATGTCGTTATTCCGTGTAATGTTTAAATCTCGAATGTAACTCGAGTTCTACTTGTAAGTTCAGTAGGATAGGTTGTTTTATTTATGTAATATATATGAAGACACCCAGATGGAGAACCAAGGAAGCATTACAAGGAGGTAATCAAGGAAGCAAGTTAAAGCTTGAAGACTTGTAACATTGTATTGTATTTTGATACCACCATAGATTGACCTTGATTTTTCCATTAGCTTGGAAAGATCACTTAGGTTGGGCCATAACCAAACACGTTTACTTTACGCACTTTACATATATGATGCATGTGATGTAGATATGTATGCGTAGTTGTAATGATGCATGCTTTAATTAGATTAAACATGTATGTATTAGATACGTCACCCATGCCATGTTTGCTAAACAAGATAAAATCTATAACGATTCAAGATTTTAAAATTGAACAAAAACGAACATGATATTCCCGTATGAATTTCAAATTTTGATATGGGGCGATTTTGACAAAAATACAAGTAGCGCTTGTAAGAAAGGCGGGTTTTAAGTGAGACCACTGTGACTCCTCCGACGGACTGGAAATCAAACCATTGATGAATTTTGATTTGAAGTACTTAGTTCAAGGAAAAATTGGGAATCTCTTGATGATGGGATCATGGTCGTTTTAATAATAAAAAAAATCCCTAAAGTTAAAATATTAAGTCAATTAGATGCCTTCCAATGGGCAACACTCGTCAAGACCTAGATCGAGAAAGAGTGGGTTCGACAAAGCGAAGCACTCCAATCTATCGTGGTAAGACGCGATGAAGTAAATGTGATACTTAACTGTTAGACAGTTGGGTTAGACTTAACTAAGTTACCACAATAGGATTGTGAACTTAGAGGCATGGAGCTTGGTATGATTTATTAGATAAATGTGAACAAATGTTGTTCTACCAAACTTTTCAAGAGTTATATATGATATAATTTACAAGAGTTGTCTACCTAAATAAATCATGTTTTGGGAGTAAAGCCAAAGCTGACCTTAAGCATGACGAAATATGGATCTTGGCTCACTAGAAAGATTTAAGAGAAATACTTTCCGAATTAATAGTTAGGGCTATTTATTTGATAAAAATAGTGGGAGGTATATAATGATATACCATAATCACTTCAACATAATAATTAATAAATTTGCAACCTAGATTAATTTTATGCACTTTAATATTGTAGCTATCAAATGACAAATAACACAAACAACTTCTCTATGCGATCAGTCCTTGAGAAGGACAAGCTGACATGAACAAATTTCCTCGACTGATATAGGAGCTTGAGGATCGTCCTCAGGCACCACAATGTTAGTCAAATTCTTCCCTTACCTTTTAGCTGAGAATGTAACATGTGCCGAACATAATGCTTATTGGAAGCAAATTGATGATTCGACTGATGATGTTTCATGTCTCATGCTTGCAACTATGAGTGCTGAGCTTAAGAAACAATATGAGCATATGGATACTTATGAGATATTTAAGCACCTTAAAAGATGTTTGAGGAAAAGGCTCGTCAAAAGGGATTTTGTTAGTTCAGAATTCAATGATCGTCAAGAGCTAGACTCAACTGATCAGGATTGCTGACGTCATCAGGATTACATGTTCGTCAGGATTAAGATACATATCAGGACTGGGATCAGGATTGATCATCAGGACTGGAAGCTGATCAGGATTCCTACTTCGAGTTATATTTGGAGTCTAGTTAAACATGGAAGTTTATTCTGTCGGTTCCTGGTTTGTAGAATGTAGCTATCAATTATAGATAGGTTTCAATCTTTGTAATTGATTAGGACTTATCATTGATAGAGAAGCTGTGTATTATATAAACACAGTTTTGGTTTCGATTTATGTACAACACAGATGTGAACATAATCGAATAGAAGCTCTTAAGAATATAGAATTTATTGAGAGAGTTTTTGTAAGCTAGCAGCTCTCAAGAACATCAGAATTTCTTGAGAGAGTTTGTAACAGTTTTATATCATATTTAATAAAGCTGTTATCTTTCTTTCATATTTGTGATATATACATTAAGAAGTCGATTATCTTATACTATTGTATTCAACCCCCCCTTCTACAATAGATTATTACTGGGCAACAATTGGTATCAGAGCAAACTGATTTGATTCTGAATCAGATACGATCTAAAGATGTCGACAACCAAGTATGAAAGCATGAAGATTCCCATCTTGAAGAAATCAGAATATCCAACATGGAGGGTAAAGATGCTGATGTACCTGGAGGCTATGGATCCTGACTATTTGGACAGGATTGGTGATGGACCATATATTCCTACACGAATTGTAGAACGAACAGATACAGTACCTGAACATTATGTGGTCAAGGCTAAAAGTGAATGGACTCCAGAAGAAAAAGCTCATGTACTCAGGGAACCAAAGATAAAGAATATCTTACACAGTAGTCTTGATGCTGTCATGTCAAACAGAGTGATTGCATGCAAGTCTTCAAAAGAAATCTGGGATACTTTGGAAACTCAGTGCCAGGGATCTGCATCTGTCAAGAAAAACAGAAGGGCTCTTTTGATTCAAGAATATGAACAATTTGATGCAAGACCCGATGAGAGCCTAACTAATCTATATGATAGATTTCTGACACTATTGAACAGTTTATCTTTAGTTGACAAGGAATATGAAACTGAAGATTCAAACACCAAGTTTCTAAGAGCTTTACCTGAAGAATGGGACACTCAGACATCGATCATTAGACATCAGTATGATCTTAACACTGTGTCTCTTGATGAAGTCTATGGGATGCTAAGAACTCATGATCTTGAAGTTCAACAGAGAAAGAACAAGAAAAGCAGCAAGGCAAAATCAATTGCTTTGAAAGCAGAGGCTAAATCAAAAGGAAAAGTTATGGAGGTCTCTAGAAGTAAAACAAGAATAGTTGAGTCAGATCCTGATGACTCTTCATCAGATACTGATGGCAATGCTGATACTGATGATGATTCTTCTGACTCAGAAATGGTTGCTATGATTGTCAGAAACTTCAGAAGGATGAAGTTCAGGAAGAATAGAAGACAAGGCAATTTTCAGAAAAAGGATTTCAATCCAAACAAAGATAAGTATATCAAAAAGGACAGCAAGGGTAGCAAATTTGACAAGTCAAAGGTTAGATGCTACAAGTGCAATGGTATGGGTCACTTTGCTTCTGAGTGCAAGAAGACGAAGGCACTTATCACATCAAGCAAGGATTGGATGGACTCTTCCTCAGAATCTGATACTGAGGTGGTCAACTATGCTCTAATGGCCAATGCTGATGTAACTGCTACTCCTGATGATAAGGTACTAAATACTATCTTTGATTTTGATATTGATAATGCTTCTGAGTTAAGACATTTTCTAAAGTCATTACATATTAGCTTTAGAAGTCAAACTGCTGAAAATACTAGGATCTTATCTGAGATGTCTGAACTTAGAAAAAGGAATGATATATTAGAAGCTGAATTTTCTCGTATGCAAGAAGTACAAAAAGAATGTGATAATATGAATCACATGTATGTAGAGATGAAATCCAAATGTACTGCTCTTGAAAAGGAACTTGAAAATGCTAATGAGAAAATCAGAACCTGGACAGACTCTGGTAGGAAATTTCATGAGATTAATACCTCTAAGAATTGGAAAGAGTGTCTAGGATATAAGTCAGATGAGGATAAGAAATTGAAAGAGAAAATTGTCATTGATGAGACAGTCAGTCCAAAGACCTATAGACATGTTATAGATACAACCAAATCTAAGATTACTCCTGTTAATTTTGTTTTTGGTAAGGATTCTAATTCTACTTTTGAAAAGGGATCTACTTCTACACAAGGAATTAAAATCATAAAGTCTAAACCTGTCTTGAATAAAGTCATTAAGAATGTAGGTTTATTGTCTCAGAAACAGCTTAAGGATAAAATCTGTGAGGTGACAGATAAGAAAAAGGAATCTACTGTTAAGAGAAACAGGAATGGTAAAGTTGGGATCAACAAAGAGAATGGTTACAAATATATCCCAAATGCACCTAGAAAGTGTTGTTTTAACTGTGGTAACTCTAATCATCTTGCTATTGATTGTAAGAAGAGTAAGAAGAAGATTACTGATATTCCTAAGTCTGATGTTAGGAATAGATCAGTATTTTATAAACCACAGAAGTCCTGTTTTCATTGTGGTAGTATATGGCATTCTATTTATACTTGTAAAGATTATCATGAGTTGTACTATAACTTTTATGATCCAATGCCTAAAGTTGATAAAAATAGTGCAAACTCTGGTAGCATTAAGAATGTCAAGTTGGAACATGCTTTTGTTAATACTGATACTGACAAAGCAAATCCTGATGGAGTAAATCCTGTCAGGACTGCTAAAGTCAGAAAGTCTTCTGCTGTGAAATTTAATAAATTGCATGGAAAAGGAACCCAACAAGTATGGGTTCCTAAATGTTCTAACTAGTGTGATTCTATTCTGATTGCAGGGTAAAAAGAAAAATGTGTTAGTCATGGATAGTGGATGTTCTGTGCACATGACTGGAAACAAAGCCCTGTTATCAGAATTTGAGGAAAAAGCTGGCCCAACTGTGTCTTATGGAGATGGCAACATTGGACAAACTTTGGGATATGGCAATATAATCATTGGAAATGTCATCATTGAAGAAGTAGCTCTAGTGAAGGGACTAAAACACAACCTGTTGAGTATTAGTCAAATCACTGACAGAGGTTATCATGTCAACTTCTATTCCACTCATTGTGAAGTAGTCAGTAAGGCAACAAGCAAGATAACACTGACTGTCTACAGGCATGGTAACATATATGAATCCAACATTCAATCAAATACTGATGTCTCCCCTACCTGTCTGATCAGTAAAGCTTCAGTAGATGAAAGTTGGAATTGGCACAAGAAGCTTTCTCATCTCAACTTCAGCAATATCAATGAGTTGGTTAAGAAAGATTTAGTGAGGGGATTACCAAAAGTGTTATATACTCCTGATGGACTCTGGGATGCATGTCAGAAAGCAAAACAACGAAGGACATCATTCCAGAGTAAATCAGAATCCTCTATTGGAGAACCATATCACATGCTACATCTTGATCTATTTGGTCCAGTCAACATCATGACCATCAGTAAGAAAAGGTACACTCTTGTAATTGTTGATGAATATTCTAGATTCACCTGGGTGTATTTTCTGCACAGAAAAGATGAGACTCCTGAAGTTCTGTTGGATCATGTAAGAATGATTGAGACAACCACAAAGTACAAAGTCAAGATACTGAGAAGTGATAATGGTACTGAATTTAAGAATTCAAAGATGGAAGAGTTCTGCAAATACAAAGGAATCATTCATCAATTCTCTGCTCCTGGCACACCTCAGCAAAATGGAGTAGTTGAAAGGAAAAATAAAACTCTTATTGAATCTGGCAGAACTATGTTGGAAGAAGCAAAGTTACCTACATATTTCTGGGCAGAAGCAGTCAACACAGCATGCTACACTCAAAATCTCACATTAATAAACAGACATGGTGTTACTCCTTATCAGTCACTCAAGGAAAAGAAACCAAGTCTGAAGCATCTGCATGTGTTTGGCTGTAAATGTTTTGTTTTCAGAACTCATCCTGAACAACTAGGGAAATTTGAAACAAAGGCTGATGAAGGAATTTTCATAGGCTATCCTGCATCAAGAGCCTTCAGAGTTTTTAATTTGAGGACAAGGACTGTCATGGAGTCAATACATGTATCTTTTGATGACAAGAAGATAGCTGGAATCAATGA
Source organism: Heracleum sosnowskyi (assembly GCA_030848705.1). NCBI lineage: Eukaryota > Viridiplantae > Streptophyta > Magnoliopsida > Apiales > Apiaceae > Heracleum > Heracleum sosnowskyi. Next base: position 43,165,611 of record CM061235.1, on the reverse strand, counting down.
AGACTCTCATGATAGATTGATTTTTGAAAATGAAGCTACCAAGGAACCTGAAGAAAGTGAATCAAATCTTGTCCATACATCAGATCCTGATGGGTCACCAAATCCTGATGACACACCAGATGCTGATGGTGCAAATACTGATGATGCAATCAATAGTAATACTTCTAGTAGTGCTAATGTTGAGGGAGAGCAACATCATTCTACTACAAGTTCAGAGTCAACACAATCATCAGGACAGAATTCTTCAGATACTGATTCAAGTGATGATCCTGATAACTTATCAGGAGGAAATAGCAATAATTCAGGGGGAGCTTCAAGACAAGAAAGTTCTTCAAATCAAGATAACACCAATCCAGGGAGAGCATCTACTTCAAGAAACAATTTAACACCAGCAAGGAAATGGATTGCAAATCATACTCCTGATTTGATCATTGGGGATCCTGATGCAGGTGTTCAAACAAGAAGTGCAACTCAGAATGAATGTCTATACAATAACTTTCTATCCAAGGAGGAGCCAAAGAAAGTTGAAGATGCACTTAAAGATGCTGATTGGGTTACTGCGATGCAAGAGGAACTGAATGAATTTGAAAGAAATGAAGTCTGGAAACTGGTACCAAGACCAAAGAACAGATCAATTGTTGGTACAAAGTGGATTTTCAAGAACAAGACTGATTCTGATGGAGTGATAATCAGAAACAAAGCAAGACTAGTTGCAAAGGGGTATTCTCAACAAGAGGGAATTGATTATGATGAAACGTTTGCTCCTGTTGCAAGACTAGAAGCCATCAGGATATTTCTTGCTTATGCAGCACATAAGAAATTCAAGGTTTTCCAGATGGATGTTAAAAGTGCTTTCTTAAATGGAGAACTGGAGGAAGAAGTCTATGTTGAGCAACCTCCTGGTTTCATTGATCCTAACTATCCAGATCATGTCTACATATTGGATAAGGCACTTTATGGACTAAAGCAAGCTCCAAGAGCATGGTATGAAACTTTAGCTCTATTCTTACTGGAAAGTGGATTCAAAAGAGGTGCTATTGATAAAACTCTATTTTATTTGAATCATGGTAAGGACTTGTTGTTAGTTCAGATTTATGTTGATGATATCATTTTTGGGTCAACAAACAATAAGCTTTGTGAAAAGTTTTCCAAGCTTATGCAGTCAAGATATCAAATGAGCATGATGGGAGAAATGAGTTACTTTCTTGGTCTTCAAGTTAAACAGACTGATGAAGGGATTTTTATCAATCAGTCTAAATATACAAGGAATTTATTGACAAGGTTTAACATGCAAGATAGTTCTCCTGCTACAACTCCCATAGCTACAGCTACCAAACTTGATCCTGATCAAGGTGCTGAGGTAGATGTAACTCACTACAGAGGAATGATTGGCTCTTTATTGTATCTCACTGCAAGTAGACCAGATATCATGTTTGCAACCTGTCTGTGTGCAAGATTTCAAGCAAAACCTAGAGAACCCCATCTGATTGCAGTCAAAAGAATTTTCAGATATCTCAAAGGCACTTCTTCACTGGGCCTTTGGTATGCAAGGGAATCAGATTTTGGGTTGTGTGGTTATTCAGATGCTGATTTTGCAGGATGCAAAATAGACAGGAAAAGTACTTCAGGAAGCTGTCAGTTTTTGGGTGGAAGACTAGTTTCATGGTTCAGTAAAAAGCAAAAATCCATTTCCACTTCAACTGCAGAAGCTGAGTACATTGCTGCAGGAAGTTGTTGTGCTCAGATAATGTGGATGAGAAATCAGTTGTTAGATTATGGCCTGTCATACTCAAAGATCCCTATTTATTGTGATAACCAAAGTGCTATTGCAATGACAGGAAATCCAGTTCAACATTCTCTTACTAAACACATCAGTATTCGATATCACTTCATAAGAGAACAAGTTCTGGAAGGAACAATTGAACTTCACTTTGTTCCTACTGATCAACAACTAGCTGATATATTCACCAAGCCACTACCTGAAGCTACTTTCAATAAATTGGTGAATGAACTGGGAATGATGAACTTTGAGAATTTCTGAGGAAAGCTACGGAGAGGAAATCCTGATAACTGTCAAATCCTGATGGTTATTCAGAAAGGTATGTTTTCATTGATCAAATCCTGATAGGATGAAATCTTGACAGGAAGTCAATTGGTCAAATCTTGATGCTTAGATTTTGAAGCTGGTATGGAAATCAGAAGTTCTAAGACAATTTGTCAAACAACACTCCTGGTAAACTCTGACAAATAAGATCATTACTTAGTCTTTGATTAAGTTATTTAGTCTTAATTTTCAATTCCAATTATATTTTTGTCAGCAATTACTATTCGTTATATTATATATCAAATGCAGTGTTACTAACAAATTGTGCAGGAAAAGTAAGAAGGACAAGAACAATTGAGCAAATTGATAGTTTTCATTAAATCTTGAAGATTCTTTACAAATGAAAATGGAAATTACATATTCTTTTCCTAGTCTTCTTTTCTACTCAGGAACACGTGCCCTTCAAATAAGCATGAACGCTCCTGAGCAGCTTCACAGTCCATCAGGAATGGACTGTCTCTTGTTCCATCCTTAAGAGACAAGAAGAGGAGCTGATTCACTTGAAGGCGGATCGTCACCGTGACCACCGGGACGCTTCCGTGCCTCCAACTTGCATGACATACAAGAATCACGGATTCTCTTCTTTCTTTTCTCAAGATCTCGGACGAGCTCTTCATCATCTTCATCCTCATCCTCTTCATCATCCGCATCCTCTTCATAGATGAGGTTATCAAGCGGATTCCAGTTCGGATTGGCTTGCAGGAAGTTATGCCAAACCACATCAAACATTGCGTTTATAAACGCTTCTTGTTCCTGAGGATCAGGAACTGGTTGTGGCTCCATCTCAGCAAGAGCCTCATCCATCTCTTGCCAAATCAAGTCAAGCTCTTCTTCAGGTATGTTGTTTTGATGGTTGGCAGCCATTGAAAAACAAAGAATGTGAAAGGTTTCGTAAGTTTTTCTCTGGAGAGGGTTTGTGTTTTAATAGATATATGATGTTTATGCTTAACAGTTCTATTTTATAGAGAATGTGTGTTAAGACTGCAGGTCATTTTTGTTTATCGAGGCGACTGCTCAGTTTCTCATAATTACTTTGCCTCGGTAATTGGTAAGAGTGGTTACATGGGTATTATGCTATTTGTTTTTGTAATCATTTTAAAATAAAAACATCACTTACCAGGATTATCAAAATAAATTTTGTTTTCTTAAATAAAATTTTATTTTACTTCATTTTAAATATTTTTCTTCAATCCTGATAAGGCAAATGGTTTCATAGGAAATGCGTTTATTCCTGATGAGGTTAGGTTTTTCTTGCATAGGAAAATGCCTACTCGTTATGGTTTAATTTCTAATGCTATGGGGCAAGGTCAATCACACCTTGTTCCTAACCCAAGCATTCATCCTAAACAGTCTAAACAGTCAACTGCCACCTCTAATGTCTCTCAAAAGACTTTAGTTGTAAAAGCAAAGAAGTCAGCTAGAACCGATGTGTCAGGAAGGCAATCAGGTTCAAAGGACTTTTCCTCTACACCTATCACTAAAAAGAAGTTACAAGGGGGTGTACAAGGGGTCCTGGTGAAGAAAGTTGCAAAGAGAGGTGAGGCTGTTTCTGTTAAAAGAAAGTTAGTGCTCAGGGATGAGACTGACTCAGAGGATGATTTACCTATATCCTCTGTGATGAATGTGAATAAGGAAGTTGTTGATACTGCTACTGCAGCTGTGGTTCCATTGTCTACACCACATAAGAAAAGGAAGTTATCAAAAAGCAGGTATCATATTCCTTTAGAAAAGAAGCAGGATACTGATGTACAGGACACTTCTATTCTGAATGAGCAATCAGTTTCTACTGCTCAAGCAAATCCTGATATTAGTATTCCTGATGTTGCACCAAGTCAAGTGGTTAATATTTCAGACTCTCCAGCACAGGACTCTCCAACAAAAAGACATGTTGATATTTCATGGGAGAAGTATGGTGCTGCTGCTTCCAATCTTGGGATAAAACATCCAATGGAAAAGCTAAGGAAGGCAGAAGAGTTAGTATATCAGAGACAGAAGAAACTGAAAGGATCAAGCCCACAAGAACCTGAACCTCAAAGTGGTTCATCAGCTCTTTCTGATGATCCAGCCACACAAGAACCACTCAATGAAAGTTTGAGTGAAGGCTTAGCTCGTGGAATGGTCCCACAAGAACCATTTTCTCAAAGGGAGAATGAAGACATCGACATTCCAGCTACACAAGAACCATCTTCTCAAAGTGAAGATGCAGGCAAAGCTACAGTTTTTGAGAAATTTCCTGACAATGCTCAAGGGATTTCTGGTGCAGATGAAGTTCAAAGATTGGTCGAGGACACTGTCAATGAGGGAAGCACACAAGAACCTTTGACTCAAAGTGTTGAAGAAGCTTCTGAACCTCAAGCTCCACAAGAACCATTGGTAGCAAATACTGATGCAAGCATATCAAATCCTGACGGTGTTCATCCGGACGCTAGTGGTGCTCCTGATGTTGAACCTATCCTGATACAGCCACTTTGTTCAAGACCAATGGATCATCCTATCACAGATTCACAGGATAAAATGAAAGGTATAGCTATTCCTGATCCTGATGATACTCATAGTACTGATGATGATGACTCTGATAGTGATGATGATGAGAATCGAAAAGAGAAGGAACAGCTTGCTACAGCACTCAAAATTAGTCTTGGAACTAATTTTGGTTCATCAAGTACATATATGGCTAGCAAAGCTTCCACTGGGAAAGATCAGAGACAAGATTTTTCTATTCCTTCCTTTAATCCTGCTGAGGCACTTAGACAGAATGAATGGAACAATTCATGGCACAGATCTGCTGAATCTGTAAGTTATTCTTCTGCTTTGGAACATGCCTATGATGCAGTGAAATCTATAGGGAATCAAGACTTGAAGAATCATCTGAAGGCTACAACTTTGTTATCCAAAAGTCTAAAAAGTGAGATTGATTCTATCAAGAACTCAACTGAGTTGGTGAGGAATGATATTTCTCAAAATTTTACAAAGGTGCCTACTGCTTTTCAGCTAAGGGTAGTAGAATCCCAAGTGAAATCTGTTATTTCTGAACAAACCTCTATCAACAGAAGGATTGATTCTCTGGATACCAAGGTAACTGACATTCAAGCCTCTCTTTCCTTAATTTTGAATTTATTGTCAAATCCTGATGTCAAAAAGGGGGAGAAGGTTAGTCAGACAAAATGCACACCTGATCTAGTATTAAGGAATAATGATGATGATACTGGAGATGATGGTAGTGACAAAGTGATACAAGGAGAAACCTCTGATGCTGCTGTTATGAAGTCTATAATTCAAACTTCACAAAGTCAAACAACGCAGTCAACTCATGTTTCTGATTCTGGAGTTAAGACAGTAAGAACGTTGGTGCAATCTCAGATCCTGACGGAAGAACAAATCCTGACACCTGGTCATGGACATACTCTTGCTACAATTCCTGAAGGTGATGAAGATGTGATTATTGATAATCCTGAAGATGCATCAAATTTATTCCAGAAGTTTTCTACAAAAGATGGCAGAATTGTTACTCTATATCACACTGATAAAAGAGTTCAACAATTATATGCAAGAAAAGCACTCTCTACAGCAAGTGAAGAATATCCTGATCTCTCACATGAAGAATTCTTAAGACAACAGAGAGAAATGATGGAAAGCTTTAATAACCCTGCTCCTGCTAGAGGTAGAGGAGGCAGAGGTAGGAGAGGAGCTAGAAGAAGTAGAAGAGGTTCTTCAACTCAAACAATATCTAGACAGACAAGGTCTCGAGGGTTAAGAATTGAAGAAATTCCTGAACCTATTCAAACTCTAGTAGTTCCTGACAGATCTACTTTTGGTGATGATGGAAATATTGAAGAAGAACCTGAATTGAAAAGAAAATCAAGAAAATCAACTCTCTGCAATACAAATCAAATTGAAGAATCTAATCCTGATGTTGTTCCTGATAATATTCAAGATCCTGATGATTCTGAAATTCTGCAAGAGATTGACTTATAATTTTATCTATTGTTGTTGATTCTCACAACAAGGAAGTAGATGAAGAAGAAGAAGCCAGAAGAAGAGAAATTACAAGATCAACAAATAGAGATTTCAATCTCTATGTACAAAGGCTTAAACTCTCAAACAAAAGAGTGTGGAGGAACCCAAGCAGACAAGAATCTTCACTGGAAAGAAGCTATGCTTTTGAAAAGGAAAAGGATAAGAAGTGGAAACATATTAGCACATTAAGTTGTGATACACTTATCAATTTTCAGTCTGGAGGAATTATTACAAGCGCTTCAAGTGTTGTTGATTTATCTGGGATGGTTAGATCAAAAGCACTCTGGTTAAAGATGTTTTCAAATCTGAAGCAATTGACAAGTAATTCAAGAGGAGGTATTGGACACAGGGATGCTGAATATCTGAATATGTCATATGTTGATCCTTACTCCTTAACTGAAATTGGAGGTACTTTAACTTCTGAAAACCTGAACAATTTACTAGCTGTTGATATAGTTATAGATTGTCATGATGGTTTTGACAAGAAAGAAAAGCTTCTGTACTTCATGAAAGATGGTAGTGTGAAGATTTTATCTATTCAAGATCTGCTGATGAAAACTACACAGGAACTGAAATATGTTCATTATCTTTTGAGATCGAAGAATCAAATGTGCAAGGAATGGAGTGACATGATTTTGTCAACAATAAGAAGAAGACTGGATGGAAACAGTAATTTCAATGGTAATTATACTCTCATGTACTTAAATCAAAGAGGTCAGGATGTGGAAATGCAAAGGGGTACTGCTGTTAAAGAAGTAAATTTTGGCATGACTCATCTTACTCTTAATCCTGATGGGAAGGAAATTACTTATCTTTTGCTTGAAGAGCATAGTCTTCAGAGAAACTCCATATTGAATCTCAGAGCAGCTATCTACCAGATTAATGAGGAAGATGAAGAACTCAGAAATCTTAAGGAAAGACTAATTCAAATTCTTGAAGAAAAAGAAGAAAATTTGTTATCCAACTTCTTGAAGATGAATCTGTTCTATCAAAGAATTTAAACAAATAAGTTATTGCTGCAGATTCTATACATTTTGTATATATGTTTTTGACATCATTGAATCTTAGGAATCTATACTTTATTTCACAAAGTATGAGATTGGGGGAGATTGTTAGTTCAGAATTCAATGATCGTCAGGAGCTAGACTCAACTGATCAGGATTGCTGACGTCATCAGGATTACATGGTCGTCAGGATTAAGATACATATCAGGACTGGGATCAGGATTGATCATCAGGACTGGAAGCTGATCAGGATTCCTACTTCGAGTTATATTTGGAGTCTAGTTAAACATGGAAGTTTATTCTGTCGGTTCCTGGTTTGTAGAATGTAGCTATCAATTATAGATAGGTTTCAATCTTTGTAATTGATTAGGACTTATCATTGATAGAGAAGCTGTGTAGTATATAAACACAGTTTTGGTTTCGATTTATGTACAACACAGACGTGAACATAATCGAATAGAAGCTCTTAAGAACATAGAATTTCTTGAGAGAGTTTTTGTAAGCTAGCTGCTCTCAAGAACATCATAATTTCTTGAGAGAGTTTGTAACAGTTTTATATCAGATTTAATAAAGCTGTTATCTTTCTTTCATATTTGTGATATATACATTAAGAAGTCGATTATCTTATACTATTGTATTCAACCCCCCCCCCCCCTTCTACAATAGATTATTACTGGGCAACAGATTTGACAATAGCAAGGCACCATACACCTACAAGTAAGGAAAGTGAGATTCGGTTGGACCAGATGTTCTAAAGATGATAGGGTATAACGAGTACCTTGATTATTATTTTTTTGGGTTTCAAGATTGGTCTAGAGACTCAGAATGATTTGATCATACAAATCTTTGAACAATAACTATTCTCAATTAGTTAGTGAACAACGAAATAAATGAGATAGACATAGCACCCACTAAGTTGTGAAGCACGTTGAGAACTGTTGTAAGCAACATGATAAATGCATGGACTACTCCCATAATGATGGTGAATGTAGGAATATGAATGGGAAAAGAAAATGGAATGGAAAGAAGAAGATTTGATCTAATTCTATAGCCATATTAAAGTCCAATCCCAAAGAGGTTTTGTCGCCTAAATGAGGTGTTGCTAATTAAAGAAGACGATTATCACTTCTGTGGAAAACCGAAAGATTGGAAGTTAAACTGTCATGCTTATTTGGAAGATCTAAGAAGAAGACCGGTGAGGGTCAAGCTTCAGGTTTCGGGTTAGAATTGGAGCAAAAGTTGTTGCTCTAGTTGAAGTAACTCGTTACTTAATTTTGCATATAAGGCTAAGTTTAGAACTTGATAATTGTAACTACGTGCCTCTAAGAGTAGAGACATTATATTGGTTTCTTGTATGGACAAGAAAGGTTTTTCATTTTAATTGTATATATAACAATTGTTGTTTATTACATTTCAATGAAAAGGTTAATGATGTTGCACAATTAGTTAACAATTTATATGTTCTAAAATGACTCAAAATCAAACATTACCTTTGGCACTGTAATTAAGGCCATTTTATAAGAAACGCATTTCCAATTTACATAATGATGGATGATTGGATAAGTTTGATTATGAATCATACGAAGAATGTGAATCTTGGTTTATTTGGCAAAAGGACAAAAGCCCCTTTTACTGAAAATGGTGAAAGGGCCATCGAACGATTAGGACTTATACGTGGTGATGTATGTGGTCATATACGTACGATGGCAGGAGGAAGATTTTTACTACTTCAGAACGCTTACTGATGATGTCAGTAGATACAGATATAGATATCTTTTTATGAACAAATCCGAATTGTTTGAAAAGTTCAAAGAATATTAAGCTGAAGTAAAAAAAAAAGTTCAATGAAAGGAGTTTCTATTAGCTGAAATCACATTATGTTGGACATAGTGCGATGGATGATGAGTCAAGTGGATCTTCCAATAAGTTTTTGGGGTTATACCCTAGAGACAGGTGCATATACACTAAATTGTGTTCCTACTAAAATGGTTCAGGAGACACCATATAAGATGTGGACTGAGAAAAGTTATAGCATGTCATTTATGAAAATTAGGGGATGCAAAGCGTTTGTGAAATGTTTAACCTCTGACAAGCTAGGACCAAAATCAGATAAATGTAATTTTGTGGGATACCAAATTAAACAAAAGGGGTATTACTTCTTTAATCCTACAGAGAACAAAGTGTTTGTTGCTCGGATTGCTGTATTTCTTGAGAGAGAATTTCTTTATAAAAGAAATAGTGGGAGAAAAATAGATCTCGATGAGGATCGAGAACCACGAGATAACATTGAACCGAAGTTGGAACAAGAGTAGAATGTGCAAGAAAATGTTAATGACAATACTGCTCAAGAAACACAGGTTGTTCGTAGGTCTGGTAGGATTCACCATGAGTCCGAGAGATATTATGAATTTCTCTTGACTCAGAATGGTGATGTAATGCTTGTGAATAATTATAATGAGCCTCTTACCTACCAAGACGCTATGAACATTCCAAGATCTAAAAGTTGGCAGGAGGCCATGAAATCTAAGATGGATTCCATGTATGAAAAACCAAGTATGGACTTTGGTTGATCCACCTAAAGGGGTAAAACCTATAAGGTGCAAGTGCGTTTTCAAGAAGAAAACTGACATGGATAGTAATACAGACCTATAAGGCACGACTGCTGGCAAAAGGTTTCAAGTAAATTCATAGTATTGACTATGATGAAACTTTCTCACCAGTGGCAATAGTCAAGTCCATCAGGATTTTGCTTGCTTACTATGACTACGAAATCTGGCAAATGGATGTCAAGACTACTTTCTTAAATGATAGCGTAGAAGAGGTTGTGTACATGACACAACCTGAAGGTTTTGTAGATCCAAGTTTTGCTAGAATGGTTTATAAGATAATTCGATCCATTTATGGATTAAAGTAAGCCTCGTGGAGATGGAATATACGTTTTGATGAAACAGTCAAATAATTTGGCTCTATTCAAAATAAAGATGAACCGTGTGTTTACAAGAAGGTTAGTGGGAGCCATGTGGCATTCCTAGTATCATATGTAGATGATATATTACAAATAAGGAATGACATTCTTTCTCAACAGACTGTTAAGACTTGGTAGAGAAATAGTTTCTTGATGAAAGACTTAGGAGATGTGTCCTATATCTTAGGGATCAGGATCTATAGAGATAGATCACAAAGATTTTTTGGCTTAAGTAAGAGTACATACATTGACAATGTATTGCCCCAATTAGGGATGCAAAGAGGCTAAAAGGGAAATGTTCCCATGTCTATGAGATAGTGATCTCAAAATAAATGGTCTAAAATAATTGGATGATATGGACCACATTAGTATAGTTCTATATGCTTCGGAAATTGGTTTCATAATATATGTGATGATATGTACTCGTCATGTTGTCTCATATGCTTTAAGCATGACGAGCATGTACCAGTCTAATCCAAGTGATGGTCACTTGATTGGAATCAAGAATATTCTTAAGTGCCTGAAGAGGACTAAAGACTCATTCTTGGTATATGGAGGAGATGGGAAACTGGATGTAAAATGTTACACTGATGTTAGTTTCTAGACAGACATGACGGTTTTTGTGTCTTGGTCTGGATTTGTGTTTTGTCTAAAAGATGTGTTGTAAGCTAGAATAGTTCACAGCAAGAACTGTAAATGATTTTACAATCGAGGCTTAGTATATAGATACTAGCGAAGTAGCCAAAAAGGATGTTTTGGGAATTTACCAAGGCGATATCACCTTATTAATGAGATTAATGATCAAGGAGATATACTTATATGTAAAGTGCATACTATTGATAATATTGCAGAACCACTGACTAAGGCTTTGTCGCAGCAGAAGCATGTAAGTCACACTAGTTCCAAATGTATTGGATACATGGGATATTGGCTCTAGTGCAAGTGGGAGATTGTTAGTATTAGTGCTCTAGAGACAATACTTTTATGTTTTAAAGAAAACATTTTATTATTATAAATTATGTTTTATTGATTGTTGTTATTATTTTATTATGTCTTTATTTACTGCGTTATAAATGTTAGCATAATAAATGTCCTTGGAATTATTATACGTATTCGATATCTTTAAGTATGTGACTTAAAAATGAGATTATATGAATAGTATCTTTATTCCTAAATATCCCTAGTCGAGTGTTATTATTTAAGGACAATAATAATACACAGAGACTAGTATGTTTGTTGACTGATGACCACATCTCATTGGTCATAGGTATGGTAAAGTCAAAACATAGGTGCATGTAAGAGTACATGACACTGGATTGACCCGCCGTGAGATTACACATGTTAATAGTGTCATAAGTAATTGTAACGCCCCAAATACGGGGTCAGAGGATTTGGTCGTCACACTGCATTCTCAATTCAAACAACCTGTTCAATATTAAATCAACACAATAATAATATATGTGACCCCAACTCTACCAAGAATCTTTAAAGGTTATAGTGCTAGAAACAAGGATCCAAAATTCTATTACATAAAATTTTTCTTCTTTACAACCACTCTTTACATAAATTCTAAAACACTAGTATAACTTCGATAAGAAGTATACCAGGCAGCTAACTCATACAATATCATAATCAATAGAAAACATCTATATACAAAATCGATCACCGGCTCCAAATACTCTGGATCAAAATATCTCTACGCTAATATCCTTCCCCATCTCTGATCAACTCCGCGGACAACTCTCGCCAATATACCTTCTTACTGAAAGGCTAAAATATATAAAGAAAGCAAGTATGAGCGAAAGAATTGCTCAGCAAGTGCATTATCAGGTATAATATACAATTTTCCAAAATAAGCTTTGGATTTTCAAATAAACAAACTTCTGTTTTGAACATTTGTAAACTCAACAATTCTCAAATCAAGCTTAGTAATTTACCACAACCTTTATTTTAGTTTTTCGCAACTGAATAGTTTAAAACACAAAAGATTTATATTGGTCGTCACGGTGACCGAATAAACAATAAATACAATAGTATGTAGAAAATATGGAATAATTATAACTCATCAAGATAGATATCTCACAACTGCCAATGGAATCAAGGAAGTGGATTTCGACTATTTGGAATCCAAATGTATTAAGAGTAAGTGATTTCAGCAAGATTGAAACCACTATTGCTAATCAACGAACCAACAACTTCACGCAACGAATAACCTGAGAATCAGGTCATAACTCACAAGTACAAAACGTATGGATGTAACTCATCTCAGAATAAGAACTTATGTTAGAATTGGATTTTTATTTATCTCGTTCAAATCAAAGGTTGAGCTGCTGGCCAGCCACACATCAACCCCGAACCTGCTTATAGCAAAACCCTCCACTGGATCCTTGGCCATCCTGGCCATAATTATCATCGACCATAAATTTGGTCCTCAATTTAAAAACATTCCAATTCTATTTTACATACATCAGGTGTCAGCATAATTGACAACCTTACTTACGACAGCCAGGTGTCGGAAGAATCGACAACCTTAATACAACAATTGCTGGAAAACTCACGTTCCAGGAAACAACTCAACTATCCAGAATTCATCAAGGAATAACAATACAATATAGTATCGACGAGATTGATGCAACAATTGGGGTGAAAATGAATAATCAACAACAACATGCTTAATAAGGTTATGTATGATATAAAACAGGCATTATAATAACAACAGAATTTGCAACAGCTCAATATGGAGTAGGGTTCAAAGAACAGGCTCCGGATGGCCTCAACAGTTGACAATAAAGCCAAGTTCGAGTTTAAGAAGGATTCAAGGTAAGTTTATAATTAGGGAAAATCAAGGCTTGCATAGGTACAAGATGGAAATTGAATACTTGTAGAACAAGTATCACAACTTCAGAATCTCAACATAACATTTTTCCCTCATAGGGTTCACAAGTTCCCACTCATCTAGGGTTGGCAAAATTCCAACCTAATATTTTAAAATCATGACTTTTGAAAGAAAGCCTTAGTATACGGCCCATAACTATCTTTTCAAACGTTTCAATATAATAAGTATATCTTTCCAATCAATCATAAAGATATGAATCTAAGTTCATAAAGTATAAAGGAATACTCGTCAACTTACGAGTTTAAATAAAATACTTGTAGTTCAATGCAAAAGAGTCATCATTAAATTTTTAGGAAAAAGTATGCCAATTGCATAATAATAATTCAAGGAAATATCAATCAATTAATAAGCAAGGGTATAAACACTTGCCTCTAGTCCTTAGCTATTTCGTAAGGCTGAAATAATACGATTCCTTCCTTATTATGTCTTATCGCACGATCCTCTATTTCCGTCCTTCTTTGCTTTAACGCTTTAGTGAATACCACTTGTTTGCTCCTACCATTTGAATCCACGTGTCTGCCATTCTTACCGATATCTATGTTGGAAGAAAAATGCTTGCACATGTCCTCTACGAGTGTTGACGTCCCCTTGGTGCTACGTCACCTCACAAATAACCCAATCCGTCGTAAACAATATCTCACCCTTTTCCGATATCTCTTACTTAACACACTTCGATAATCTGACTCGTCCCGTCCAATAGTTTCTGTTGCATAGACAATCATATTTCAATTGATAGAATAATCACGGTTAATCAAATAAATAACCCACGTATCATGCTCGTCGAAAATCTCTATACCATAAAAGTCAACATCTAAGTCAACGGCCTCGTAAATCTCATTTTCTAACTATACTGACCAATTTCTATCCCAACTACCCCACACGATAATATTAGACACGATAATATTAGACACGACAAAAGTATTTAAAAAAGTCTCAAAACAATTATTCGTATTTACGACTCACTAACCAGATAATTCACATAATTCACACAACACATTTTGTCATTTAATTGTGATAAATAAATCACAAAAGTCTTGTAATATCTAAGAAATAATTTTAGAAAAATATTCGACCCTCGTTTCAAAGAATTTAAACCTCCAAATGTTTTTAGGTCAAAAATCAGACTATTTCTCCCAATATAAAGATTTAAAAACAATTTAAATCAATTAATATAAAATTAATTGACAATTTCCAAACACTCAAACTATTTTTAAATAAATAAACCAAGCCAGAAAATAATCAAACTTAATTTTAATTAATTAAATCTAATTAATAATTAATTATTAAGAATTAACTGATTAAAAGAATTAATCAATTTATTAAATTAATTAATTATTAATCAAATATAATTAAAATAATTAAATTTAATTAATTTCCGAATTTAAATAAATATTTATGAATTTATAAAATTTTCTGAATAATAAAATGTATTTTTAAATCAATGACATGATTTTTTTTAGAATTTTAAAACAATTTTTGATTTATTTTTAAAATATATCTCAGAAACACTATTCATCAAACTGAATTGGGGAAAAATGGATTGAAAGCGGGTCGGGGATTCGGGTAAATGGGTCGTCAAGAACGGAATTGGGTCACCAAGAACAAGCCGCCGCCGGCGGTGTTCCGGCGAACCCAAATCAATCACGAATCACACGGTTTTCACATAACATCGTAAGGAAACAACAACCCATCTCACACCAATGTTATTACATCAAACATAACTCAGAAATCCGCCCAGAATCGACCCAAATGGCGGAGTCCAACGGCGGCTGCCGTTTTCCGGTGAGCTAACGATGCCCACCAACGAAGAAACTAATAACATGACTCAAGTCGAAATTTCCCGATCTATTTAATGAGGTAAATATCTACAAGAACAAACCTACCAAACTACCACTCCGGCCAAAGCAAAAAAAATTCGGCGAGTCTATATAACTTTTCCGATTAACTCGATTTCCAACTCGAAAATTAAATTAAAAATCATAGTCATGCTCCAAATCATGCAACAAACACAATCAAACTATCAATTTACAAGAACAACAAGGATTCAAGATTTCCCCAAATTAAATATAAAAATTCGAATTTATTAAATAATTAAAAATAAGAAAATCTCAGAAATCATACCCACACGAATTTTGATGATGGATTTGGATAGAGGATGATGAGAGATTCGATTCGACTTCAAAATCAGATTCTGATACGCCTTCAAAATCGAGTTTGATTCTCAAGAACACGAAGAACACAGTTCATGGGTTCTTTTTTTTTAGATTTTTAACGATAAATAAGCTTGATTATACGCAAATTAATGCACGATACGCCTTTTTATATTAAACGGAAAATAATACCCCAATCGACATTTTTGGATCGATACTGATCCGATAGATCGCTTTAAATACAATTTAACAGAATAAACGCTTTAAATCTTTAATAAAGCAGAATACACGTTTTACGTGACGATAATCATCCATAAAGTACGGATAACTACAAGTATCGTTTAATAAAAGATATACGAACCAAAATACCTCTATTACGAGTATTTCTGAATACTTCCCACTTTAACGAATGAAATATTGGTACGAACAATATACCAATTCCCCGAATAATTTGGGAACTGTCTAAATTTTCTTTTCGATAAATAAAATAGAATAAAATAGTATGACATCCTTTTCAAAATAATTTCTAATTCCCCACACATTTCCACATATGAAAACATTTAAAAATTTTAATATGAAAATAAAATTTCATTTCACATCAAATATTAACACGAAATTTTCTCGGATCTTACATCCTTCCCCCCTTAACAGGATTCTGTCCTCATAATCAGCTTGCGCAAACATATGTGGACATTTCCAACATTAACATTCTTTTACATCTCTTACGTATCCTTGCATTTCCTTCTTATCCCTTATACTTTCTCATTCCCTTCCTGTAATTACATTCCATTTCTCTTTCCATAACCCTTCCCTTAGTATAGCCCTTTCTCTTTGATCAATTCTGGTCGAATCCTAATTCCAATCATTTCTTCTAGTTAATCTCTTGTTATTATAAACTTAAAGCCCCGTCATTTCCAATTATCTTACCGAAGATATTTACACCTCAAATCTCGCTTTCGCTCGTGATAATTCAATCGCAATTCCTTCGTTCAATAAGGTAAGGTAAATCATTCCCAACCTGGTGGCATACCTTCAAGATTATAGAGACAACAAGATTCATGATATTGAAATGAAAAGGTTCTGTATCATAGCAAATGTCCCACCATTGTGGTTACCAAGTCTGCATATTTTAGAGCAAACATAATTGGAAATAGAAGAATCACTGAGAGATCAATTTGATCACATGAACTCAATGTTGTGTGTCTCAATTAAGACAGTACTAAAGGTAATTAGCCTTCTTGTATTGCACAACACACAAGTGACGGCGTCCCATCAGACTTTTATCACACAGACAGATAGTCCTTGTGTCCCCTATAAATAGGGTTGTTTGTCTCAGTTGGAGTAGAGAAATATAAAAGAATTTTACAGTCAATATAACAACGAGGGCCTTTCGATAAGAAATCCCAAATACACGCCTTCGATTGAAATTGAATAGATTCCAAAGGTGTTATTCCAGAAAAGAAGAACAACCACCAAAAAGGGAGTATCCACAAATAGTGTTACGTCATAACTAGAGTTATCCACCCCTGAAGAATGAAGGAGTTGGAATTCGAATAACATATTTTCAACAGGCCTCAAAAATTTGAAATAGATATCACAACAACCTCTGATGCAATTGCAAACATGATTGATCAAGAATATCAAATACAACGTCAAAAGGTGGAATATATTCACCAACACAAGTTTTACTTAAAGGAATATCAAATATTTCAATAGGATGGAAAGGTATTGTCAAGGTCTCCACATACGCCTTCTCTGTTGACTTCCTCGATAGCTCGTTCTCCGATTCTACGCCCTTCTTTTCCACGTCGTAAAGTTATCAATATCGTACGTTGTCGCCGACTCGTAATAGTCCTCGAAGATTCCGTCGTAGACATCTACAACCGTAAGAAGTTCCATCCATCTCATCACAACCATCTTAATCGAATACCCATATCTTAACTCACTCATTGGTACTACATCCAACAGTCCAACACGAACTCTAAATGAGCTCTGACGTTCCTTATATAACTATATACACTCCTACACACTCTCGTTTCTAGTCTTACTATAACCCTGCTCTGATACCAACCTGTAACGCCCCAAATCCGGGGTCAGAGGATTTGGTCGTCACACTGAATTCTCAATTCAAACAACCTGTTCAATATTAAATCAACACAATAATAATATTTGTGACCCCAACTCTACCAAGAATCTTTAAAGGTTATAGTGCTAGAAACAAGGATCCAAAATTCCATTACATAAAATTTTTCTTCTTTACAACCACTCTTTACATAAATTCTAAAACACTAGTATAACTTCGATAAGAAGTATACCAGGCAACTAACTCATACAATATCATAATCAATAGAAAACATCTATATACAAAATCTATCACCAGCTCCAAATACTCTGGATCAAAATATCTTTACGCTAATATCTTTCCCCATCTCTGATCAACTCCGCGGACAACTCTCGCCAATATACCTTCTTACTGAAAGGCTAGAATATATAAGAAAGCAAGTATGAGCGAAAGAATTGCTCAGCAAGTGCATTATCAGGTATAATATACAATTTTCCAAAATAAGCTTTGGATTTTCAAATAAACAAACTTCTGTTTTGAACATTTGTAAACTCAACAATTCTCAAATCAAGATTAGTAATTTACCACAACCTTTATTTTAGTTTTTCGCAACTGAATAGTTTAAAACACAAAACATTAATATTGGTCGTCACGGTGACCGAATCAACAATAACTACAATAGTATGTAGAAAATATGGAATAATTATAACTCATCAAGATAGATATCTCACAACTGCCAATGGAATCAAGGAAGTGGATTTCGACTATTTGGAATCCAAATGTATTAAGAGTAAGTGATTTCAGCAAGATTGAAACCACTATTGCTAATCAACGAACCAACAACTTCACGCAACGAATAACCTGAGCATCAGGTCATAACTCACAAGTACAAAACGTATGGATGTAACTCATCTCAGAATAAGAACTTATGTTAGAATTGGATTTTTATTTATCTCGTTCAAATCAAAGGTTGAGTTGCTGGTCAGCCACACATCAACCCCGGACCTGCTTATAGCAAAGCCCTCCACTGGATCCTCGGCCATCCTGGCCATAATTATCATCGACCATAAATTTGGTCCTCATTTTAAAAACATTCCAATTCTATTTTACATACATCAGGTGTCAGCATAATTGACAACCTTACTTACGACAGCCAGGTGTTGGAAGAATCGACAACCTTAATACAACAATTGCTGGAAAACTCACGTTCCAGGAAACAACTCAACTATGCAGAATTCATCAAGGAATAACAATACAATCTAGTATCGACGAGATCGATGCAACAATTGGGGTGAAAATGAAGAATCAACAACAACATGCTTAACAAGGTTAAGTCTGATATAAAACAGGCATTATAATAACAACAGAATTTGCAACAGCTCAATATGGAGTCGGGTTCAAAGAACAGGCTCCAGATGGCCTCAACAGTTGACAAGAAAGCCAAGTTCGAGTTTAAGAAGGATTCAAGGTAAGTTTATAATTAGGGAAAATCAAGGCTTGCATAGGTACAAGATGGAAATTGAATACTTGTAGAACAAGTATCACAACTTCAGAATCTCAACATAACATTTTTCCCTCATAGGGTTCACAAGTTCCCACTCATCTAGGGTTGGCAAAATTCCAACCTAATATTTTAAAATCATGACTTTTGAAAGAAAGCCTTAGTATACATCCCATAACTATCTTTTCAAATGTTTCAATATAATAAGTATATCTTTCCAATCAATCATAAAAATATGAATATAAGTTCATAAAGTATAAAGGAATACTCGTCAACTTACGAGTTTAAATAAAATACTTGCAGTTCAATGCAAAAGAGTCATCATTAAATTTTTAGGAAAAAGTATGCCAATTTCATAATAATAATTCAAGGAAATATCAATCAATTAATAAGCAAGGGTATAAACACTTGCCTCTAGTCCTTAGCTATTTCGTAAGGCTGAAATAATACGATTCCTTCCTTATTCTGTCTTATCGCACGATCCTCTATTTCCGTCCTTCTTTGCTTTAACGCTCTAGTGAATACCTCTTGTCTGCTCCTACCATTTGAATCCACGTGTCTGCCATTCTTAGCGATATCTATGTTGGAAGAAAAATGCTTGCACATGTCCTCTACGAGTGTTGATGTCCCCTTGGTGCTACGTCAACTCACAAATAACCCAATCCGTCGTAAACAATATCTCACCCTTTTCCGATATCTCTTACTTAACACACTTCGATAATCTGACTCGTCTCGTCCAATAGTTTCTGTTGCATAGACAATCATATTTCAATTGATAGAATAATCACGGTTAATCAAATAAATAACCCACGTATCACGCTCGTCGAAAATCTCTATACCATAAAAGTCAACATCTAAGTCAACGGCCTCGTAAATCTCATTTTCTAACTATACTGACCAATTTATATCCCAACTACCCCACATGATAATATTAGACACGACCAAAGTATTTAAACAAGTCTCAAAACAATTATTCGTATTTACGACTCACTAACCAGATGATTCACATAATTCACATAACACATTTTGTCATTTAATTGTGATAAATAAATCATAAAAGTCTTGTAATATCTATGAAATAATTTTAGAAAAATATTCGACCCTCGTTTCAAAGAATTTAAACCTCCAAATGTTTTTAGGTCAAAAATCAGACTATTTCTCCCAATATAAAGATTTAAAAACAATTTAAATCAATTAATATAAAATTAATTGACAATTTCCAAACACTCGAACTATTTTTAAATAAATAAACCAAGCTAGAAAATAATCAAACTTAATTTTAATTAATTAAATCTAATTAATAATTAATTATTAAGAATTAACTGATTAAAAGAATTAATCAATTAATTAAATTAATTAATTATTAATCAAATATAATTAAAATAATTAAATTTAATTAATTTCCGAATTTAAATAAATATTTATGAATTTATAAAATTTTCTGAATAATAAAATGTATTTTTAAATCAATAACATGATTTTTTTTAGAATTTTAAAACAATTTTTGATTTATTTTAAAAATAAATCTCAGAAACACTATTCATCAAACTGAATTGGGGAAAAATGGTTTGAAAGCGGGTCGGGGATTCGGGTAAATGGGTCGTCAAGAACGGAATTGGGTCACCAAGAACAAGCCGCCGCCGGCGGTGTTCCGGCGAACCCAAATCAATCACGAATCACACGGTTTTCACATAACATCGTAAGGAAACAACAACCCATCTCACACCAATGTTATTACATCAAACATAACTCAGAAATCCGCCCAGAATCGACCCAAACGGCGGAGTCCAACGGCGGCTGCCGTTTTCCGGTGAGCTAACGATGCCCACCAACGAAGAAACTAATAACATGACTCAAGTCGAAATTTCCCGATCTATTTAATGAGGTAAATATCTATAAGAACAAACCTACCAAACTACCTGTTATTCCCAAATGACCTAACAGAATTGTAGAAGGGGGGGTTGAATACAATTCTTGATATTTTCTTAAACTTAAAACAATGATAAAATAAAACTGAACTGAATAAACAAAAACACAAGATATCAATAATTCAGTTGGATTGTTTGATGATCCAACTGAAGTGTTTTTATTGCGGAAATAATCTGTGATACAAAAGTACACAGCTGCTCAGTTACAGAGTTGTAGAGAAGAATGCTCTCAAAGATAGCTAATACAAACTATTTGTTTTTCTTCTCTTACTCTCTTTCTAACTGCTACACTTGGTTATATATTCCCAAGTTTACAATACTATTTTTGGCTACTCTAAAGTACACTAAAGATAACCGCCAATAGTTTGCTTTTCATCCCTTTGTCCAGTGGTCCTTGGAGATCCTTGCTTTTGTCTTCATGCTTATTATGATCACTCCCAAGAGCCCAATTGGAAACTGGGATGTTTCCTTATTCCCCATGTCCATTTTAATGGTTTCCAATGCAAAGTACACTTCCACATCACCTTTAGATCTGTTCAGTAAACTGTCACTATCACTTTGTCAACTATTCAGAAAAGCAATAATGATTCGTTGATAGCAGGGAGATGTGTTTCGTTGATAGCTTTATTCTCCATTTCGTTGATGAGTAAACTTCATTTCGTTGATGAGTAAACTTCATTCCGTTGATGGTGTATCCTTGTTCCGTTGATAGAGTAATCTTCATACCGTTGACATGTCTTCACTTAGGCAAAATTACAAGGCATGATATACTTACAATTAACCAACCTATTTTGCCTATCTAGTACTTAGTCAACATGACTTAGGAAACCTATCTAATACATACATCAAATGCATATCAAACTGTGAAGTATTGTACAGTGCAATTGCTACAACACTTATTCCGTTGATGAGCTTCCTGTCAACGAAACACTGCAAAGCATGCCATTTCGTTGACAGTTACAAAATAACTTAATACAAAATCTACTAAGTGTTTTTACAATTATCATCAAGAATCAACATATTCCTAACAATCTCCCCCAATTTATGACTGATAGAATAACAGCCATAAATCAAGAGCCTTGATGATAACAAAAACACTCAGACATATTACCCATGAATAAAAGTAAAAATTGCATTGAGCTTCATAAAGTTTTAGACATAAACAAGACTTACAAGACTAATGCCCAAATGTGCTCCTCTAGACTGAGCAAATGATTCATCTTGGTCTTCTTTGAGGCATAGTCTTCTTCCCTCTCCTAGAGTTGTTCTCCTCAATCTGGACCTGTAGCCTTCTGTAAAAGATCTTCTCTTCTTCATCTTGATCACCAAGCTTGGATTGCATGAACCTTAGAGTTTGATTAGATGCCTTATCCAGCTGGTCTTCCATCCTGAAGAACCTTCTGCAGTTGTCCTTGTCCTTAAATTCCATCATCCAGTAAGGTTGAAGATGGATCTTCTTTCCTGTTGAGGGCACTCTTAGCATCCTGGGAAGAGCCTCAGGCTTGTTCCAGCTAGCCTTTATTTGACATATCTTGGAGACCACCTCAGACTTGGCTGTTTTGGTGAAGCCAAAGTCTTTCTTCAAGCATCTAAACACTGTGAGTAGTGTTTGGTAGCCTTCTCCTAAAATTCTGTAGAGAGGCCATATTTGTTCTCTACCACCCTTGTATGTGAAAACCAATCTTTCAGGTAACTTTTGAGAAGCTGCAATGCCCCTTACTTCCACCAGGTTGTCTAAATCAAGATGTAAGCTGGATTCTTCCCTGATGTCAGCAATGTACATGCAGTCCTCTGGATTTGTAGGGGGTTTCTGAGATTGTGGCTTCCTCACAAATACTGGCTTTGCCTTGACAGCCCTTTTCTTTGTCTTCATTGGTTGATCCTTTTCAAATAGGAACTTTGGAAAATAGGCTTCATCAAATTCAATAGGCTCCTCCTTTGGCATGATTGGTTGATCATGAAAGTTGACAGGGTGTGCAGGGTCACATGCCAACTTTCCTCCAATAGGTAGGTCAATAGGAATTTGATGTGCACTTGTTGTGGAAGGGGCTTGAGCAGTGTCCAGAGAGTCCTCTTTTTCAAAGTTCAGATTCCTCTTAGCTCTAGCCTTTGGTTGCCTTACACTTTTCCTTGCTGGTTCAGCTTCATTAGCTCCATCCTTGGCTTTTTCTTCCTGAAAGGTCTCTTCATCTTCAAGTGCTTGAGCAACTGCCAATGCTTGCATTGCTGCCCTTTCAGATTCTTCAGCCTTGGCCTTTGCAAAATTTGGGTGACCAACCCAAATGCAGATTTCCTTGCTGTCCCTGTAGATGATGGCCCTTTGATTCCTTATGCTTGGATGATTGCTTTCCTTGCTCTCAATGATCAGCTTCCCTAGGACTTTGAACTCATCTGGCTTTGGAGCAGGATAAAATATCCTTTCAATGTTCTTGCCTTTGGGTTTGGCAGGTGATATTGGAGACATCCCTCTTGCATCCACATTCTTAAAGCATGAAGATTGACCCTTCTCATTTCTTGAATCTTGAAAGATTCCATGCTGAAGGGGCTCTATAGCATAAGAGCTCTTGAACTGTGGCTCCATTTGTACAATCACCATTGCATTTGTTGATGGCTGATCTGTCTTTGAAGATTCAGTAATGTTCTTGAACCTTGCTTCTATGTTGGACCAGTGATCTTTGATTTGTTCTGCAAGTTTCATCCTCATAGAAGCTTCCTGGATCAGGTCAATACTATCCTTCTTCTTCTTCCCAAACTCCCCCATTGCTAGTGGCTCCTGTGGCAGTGAAATGGCTGGGACCAACACCTTTGTGATTTGAATGTTTAGCTCCTTAGATTTCTCCCCCTTTTTGTTAGCATCAAGAGAGATGACTGGGAGTCCTTGAGCTGCCACTAGCTGAGTGAGTAGCTGAGTTTGCTTCTCCTGTTCCTTCTGCATTTGAGAAAGTGTAGCTTCCACCTTGTCCACTCTTGTAGAGAGAGTTTTCAAGGATGTAGCCACCTCAGGTTCCTTAGAGAAAAACCTGGTCATCTTGGACACAGTGAGAAGAGGGAGCTTTTCATCGATCATCCTGTAGTTAGCATCCCTGAGATTGCTAATGGAGTCCTTGATTTCTGTAGCCTCAATCCTTGTCTGCATCATTTGTAGCCTTTGAATTTCCAGAGAATCCATGATGGCCTTGTAGAATTTCTTGTCCCTTGCATTTGCAGACTCATGAGCTAGATAGGCCTCATTGTACTGCCTTGAGATAGCAGCATCTAGAGTGACTCTTCCATGCATACCCTGAGAAAGCCAGCCTGGTGTAGGAGGCACCACAGAAGTCCCAGTCTGTGAAGTGGTGGCCACCTGTAGATTATCACCATAGCTGTCCTCATCATCAGAAAACTCAAAGTCTCCACTTGCTGCAGCTCCTGGAGGTAGATTGGTCAAGGCATCCTTTGCTCTTTGCATTGATGCAGTAGTATGAATTAAGTTGAGTGACCTTTCTGCCTCCATATTGCCCTGTTGAGCCATAACTTGATAGGCTGGCACAGGATGAGTAAAGGTCTCAGGATCCAGGGAAATACTATCCAGAGTTTGTTGATAAAGCTCTTGGAAAGTAAGTTCCCTTTCTCCCTCACTGACCTCCATTAACTCATTAGCAATGGCTGCTTCCACCCTTATTGCTCCTGTAGTCCCTTCTCTCTCTCCACTCTTTTCTTGCATCATGGGCTCCCCATGGCTCACACCTCTCACACCCTCACCTTCACCTACTAAGGTGGTACTCTCAAACTCTCCTTTTGCCTGGCTGGAAGAAATAGCCAGCCTCTCACTCTCATTCTCTCCTTTTGCCTGGCTGCAAGCCAGCCTCTCAATTTCACTCCCTCTCAAACCTAAAAGTGTCTCAACTACCACCAGGTCATCTACACTAGTTGTGGAAACAACTGGATTTTCAATAAGGGGTGTAGATGGACCTATCAACGGAATGGTAGTTTGAACTGTCAACGGTATGGATACCGTTGATGGAGAAACACTTGTCAACGAAAGAAGTTGTTTCGTTGATGAAGTCAATAAAGCACTTTGAGAAAGTGAAATTACAGTAGAATCTGTGGTGATTGATTTTAGAGATTGGTCCACAGATCCTCTTGCAACTTCAGAAAAAATTGGTTGATGGCCCAACAAATCACTTAACAAGTGATGGCCACCAGCTTCAGAGTGGGGCTTCTCCAAGATTAGAGTTGGAGAATCAGGAAAAGATGTATGGATCATGTCCACATCTAAAGATTGAGTTGGTGAATTGGATGGAGATAAATCAAGATTAATGTTTAGAGAGTGGGACTGTAACCCCAGAGAAATAATAGGGGTTACATCAACCTGAATTTGAGAAACTGGAAGTGTTGCTTCCAGTGTGTGTGCACCCTGTGAACCCTTGGTCTTTTGCTTCACTCTCCTTTGGTATTGGGAAAATGTAGACTGTGGGCTTGAAGTGTCCCTTACCCTTTTGGACTGTGCTCTAGGTGGAGAGCTTGTTTCAATAATCACATCCTTTTGGGAGGATGCAATTAGACTTGTGTTTAAATCCATTTTACTCATTGTGCCTTGTTGGGAAGACACAATGGGGCTAGGCTGGGAAACACTTACCTCACCTTCCTTATTCTTGGGGTTTCTTTGATTTTCACCCCTCCCCTCACCTCTCACAACTCCAGACTCACTCCCCTTAGGTTGTGTGGTAGTTTTTACAACAGGTGCCTTTTGAGAAGCACCTGAGGTTGGCTTGGAGTATTTCTTTGATTTTGATTTAGTTGCTGGGGCAGGAGCCTGTTGGGTCACAGCTACAGACTCAATAGCAACAAGGTTGGAGGAGACAATAGAAGTAACAGCTATACTAATAGGGATAGTAGTAGTTACCTCAATGATTGGCAGATACACCACTGGAACATCACCATTGTAGTTCAGCCTCAGTATGTCTGTCAATACTCTCTTTTCTTGTACAAAGCACTCAAACCTGGCATTAGGGTTAGAGATAACTAATGGTGCTGGACTAACATGATTAGCCAGCATCATCAGAAACCTTGCATAATAGATATTTTTCTTCCTATTTGCCCTATCACCCAACTTAGCACCAATTTCATAAATAAGTTGGGTGCTAAAGTTGTAATATCTATCATTTAGAAGCATGGTTAGGAGAATTAACATAGAATTAGTTAATGCATCAAAATTACTAATCTTTCCAGAAAAGACCTTAATGAATGCATCAGCTAAATAACTGTATTCCCTAACCAAACCTCTCCTAATTATTCTACCCAGATTATCAGTAGGCAAAGAGTAGTTTATAGAATTTAGCATGGTAGTTATTTCAGTGTTAGTAGGCAAAGCATCACAGTTATTATCAGGAATATGTAAACATGCTTGCAAAACATCAGAATTAACTATGTACTCATTACCTTGAAGAGTGAATTGCAGTGTGCCGTTTGTTCCACTATACTCACATGAGGTCCAAATCTCCTCGATTACTTCATTGTAGAGTGGTGTAGAGTGAAACATCGCATAGCTCAACTTACAGTTCCTCATGAAATCCATCATTTTGAAAAAGATGCTGTTCGGACTCTCCTTAACGACAAATGGAATGGAATTGTTCTTCTCATAGATGAACCCACCAGCAGACATAAGCTTGACTATGGGTGCCATTGTTGAGTGAGGAAAAGCTTCGAGCTGTATTGCTTGTTAGAGAGAAGAAGCTAGAAAAACTTTTGGAATTTTTGAGAACAGGTAGAAATGAAATAAAGAAATTAAAATTTCTTAAATACTTCCCCAAAAGTTCTCAGAAATTAAGTCCAATAATTAATCTAAATTACCTGATTGGCTTAAAAAGTAACCGTTAGAATTAAATATTACCACGATTTATGCTTACAGGGGTGTATGTATAGATCGTGATAAAGAACGTGAAATTTCAACGGTTCAGATTAAAAAGCGCTACATCAACGAATCAGGATTGGGCGGTTAAAGTCCAGTCTTATTTCGTTGATAAAGCTGCGTTTCGTTGATATAAAAGAGCTATCAACGAAACACCCAGAAAAATGCTAAGACTGTCAACGAAATGGTGCGTTTCGTTGACATAGTAATTTTGACTTAGACAAAATTTCACCTTTTCCTGAGAAAATCAATTCACAGAAAAATTATGGCAAGTTCCTGGCTGCATTATGACTTGCAAATATCTCAAAAATAATTAAGAGAAATTTAGCATACCTAGCTCACTTACTAATCTTGAGAATGTTGATTCATCAAGTGGCTTGGTAAAGATGTCTGCAAGTTGTTGTTCACTTGGAACAAAATGTAACTCCACAGTACCATTCATAACATGTTCTCTAATGAAATGGTACTTGATATCAATGTGCTTGGTTCTTGAATGCTGCACTGGATTCTCAGTAATGGCAATGGCACTAGTGTTGTCACAGAAAATAGGAATTTTCTCAACTCTTAATCCATAATCAAGTAATTGATTTTTCATCCATAAAATCTGTGCACAACAACTTCCAGCTGCAATATACTCAGCCTCAGCTGTGGAGGTGGAAACTGAGTTTTGTTTCTTGTTGAACCATGACACAAGCTTGTTTCCTAAGAATTGACAGGTGCCTGTTGTGCTTTTCCTGTCAATTTTACATCCTGCATAATCTGCATCTGAATAACCAATTAGTTCAAAACCAGATTCTCTAGGATACCAAATGCCAAGGTTTGGTGTTCCCTTGAGATATCTGAAAATCCTTTTAATAGCAACTAAATGGGATTCCCTAGGATCAGCCTGAAATCTAGCACATAGACATGTAGCAAACATAATATCAGGTCTACTAGCTGTTAAATACAAAAGTGAGCCTACCATGCCTCTGTAACTTGAAATGTCCACAGATTTTTCCTTAGTATTCAATTCAAGTTTGGTGGCAGTGGGCATGGGAGTTTTGGCAGGAGAGCATTCCATTAAATTAAATTTCTTTAATAAATCATGAATATATTTTGTTTGACTAATGAAAATGCCTTCATTAACTTGCTTCACTTGAAGACCAAGAAAGTAAGTTAATTCTCCCATCATGCTCATTTCATATTTACTTTGCATAAGCTTGGCAAACTTTTGACAAAGTTTCACATCTGTAGACCCAAAGATTATGTCATCTACATAAATTTGAACAAGTATAGTAGAGTCATTCACAATCCTGTGAAAAAGAGTTTTATCTACAGTACCTCTAGTGAAATGATTCTCAAGAAGAAACTGTGAGAGTGTGTCATACCAGGCTCTAGGTGCTTGTTTCAAACCATAGAGTGCTTTGAGGAGGAAGTATACATATTCTGGAAAATCATCATCTTCAAAACCAGGAGGTTGACTTACATAGACCTCCTCTTCCAATTCCCCATTCAGAAAAGCACTTTTCACATCCATTTGATAGACTTTGAAATTGGCATGGGCTGCATAGGCTAGGAAAATCCTTATTGCTTCTAGTCTTGCAACAGGAGCAAATGTTTCATCAAAATCAATTCCTTCTTCCTGTGAGTAGCCTTTTGCAACTAGTCTTGCTTTGTTCCTTGTGACTATGCCATTTTCATCCATCTTGTTTCTGAACACCCATTTTGTGCCTATTATACTCCTGTCCTTAGGCTTGGGCACCAGCTTCCAAACATTGTTCCTTTCAAATTGGTTTAGCTCTTCTTGCATAGCCAAAACCCAATCTGGATCTAGAAGTGCATCCTCAACTTTCTTTGGCTCATCTTGAGACAGAAAGCTGCTATATAGACATTCTTCTTGAGTTGCTCTTCTAGTTTGGACTTTTGAAGAAACATCACCTATAATAAGTTCAAAGGGATGATCTTTAGTCCATTTTCTTGAGGGAGGTAGATTTGCTCTTGACGAGGTAGCTTCATGATCATGATTGCCTTGATTGGATATTTGTCCTTGAGAAACTCCCCCTGAGTTTGTTGTCCCTAAATGATCACTTCTTGAGACATTTCTATGACCTTCAACGGTATGACTGTTTTGGCTGTCAACGAAACGCTCATTTTGACTGTCAACGAAACCACCATCTTGACTGTCAACGAAATGACCATTTGGTCTACTAGCAACTATTCTTTTCAATCTTAATGCAGCAATTTCATCTTCACTGCTGCTCTCATCTGTGCTAGATACAACAACTTTAGGCTGTTTCTCAGTAGTCTTAACATGATTCATTCGTTCTCCTTCCTCATTCTCAAAAGAGAGACTTTCATGGAAACCTTCATCACAGAGACCTTGAATTTTGAGATCATCAAAAACAACATGTACAGATTCCATAACAATGTTGGTTCTGAGATTATAGACTCTGTAAGCTTTCCCTGTTGCATATCCCACAAATATTGCTTCATCTGCCTTTGCTTCAAATTTCCCCAAATGCTCAGCTTGATTTCTCAGAACAAAGCACTTGCATCCAAAGACATGAAGAAAATCCAATAGTGGCTTCTTTCTTTTGAGTAGTTGATAAGGGGTCATTCCCTTGGCCTGATTAATCAAAGAAATATTCTGAGTGAAGCAAGCTGTGTTAACTGCCTCAGCCCAAAAATAAGTTGGTAACTTTGATTCATCTAGCATTGTCCTGGCAGCTTCAATAAGTGTTCTGTTTTTCCTTTCAACTACACCATTTTGCTGTGGTGTCCTTGCTGCTGAAAACTCATGCATAATACCATTTTCTTCACAGAATATCTTCATGCTTGAATTCTTGAATTCTGTCCCATTGTCACTCCTGATCCTTCTTACTTTCAAGTCAGGATGATTGTTTACCATCTTGATGTGATTGATAATGATTTCACTTGCCTCATCTTTAGAATGTAAAAAGAAGGTCCAAGTAAATCTAGAAAAATCATCAACAATCACAAGACAATATTTCATCTTTGAAATAGACATGACATTTACAGGGCCAAACAGATCCATATGAAGTAACTCAAGCTGATGGACAATTGATGACTCTGTCTTGCTTTTGAATGATGCCTTCTTTTGTTTCCCTTTTTGACAGGCATCACACAAACCATCCTTGGAAAACTCCACCTGTGGAATTCCTCTAGCAAGATCCTTCCTTACCAAATCATTCATAACCTTGAAATTCAGATGAGATAATTTCTTGTGCCATAGCCAACTTTCATCCTTGCTTGCTTTGCTGAAAAGACAAGTGATGGTGTCTGGACTTGTGCTACTAAAGTCAGCAATGTACACATTCCCTCTTTTGAATCCAGTCATTACCACATTGTTGTTTCCTCCTTTAGAAACAACACAGGCTTCTTTAGAAAAAGTAACTAAAAATCCTTTGTCACAAAGTTGACTGATACTAAGCAAATTGTGCTTGAGACCATCCACCAATGCAACCTCATCTATGATGACATTCTCTTTTGAAATCAAGCCATATCCCTTTGTGTAGCCTTTGCTGTCATCTCCAAAAGCAATACAAGGGCCAGCTCTTTCCTGAAACTCTGTGAGCAGGGTAGAATCACCAGTCATGTGTCTTGAACAACCACTATCCAAGTACCAAAGATTCTTTTTGTCTCCCTGCACACAATAGAACCAAATCAAGTCGATTTTGGTACCCAAGTTTCCTTGGGTCCTGTTTTGTTAGCCTTTGCTTTTCTTTTTACATCATTTTTCACCTTGGGCTCAGATTGATTTAAATCAACTTTTACTCTTGGTGTTGATTTCTGATTGTTGCTCACATTTTCATTTACAGCATGCATATTTGAAGGAACACACATATTATTCATATTCCATGGCATTTGTGGCATACTAAACATATTCATGTATGGATTAGGCACAAATGATATGTTAGCATATGGATTCTGAAATTGTGCACATGGAGCAAACATGTTAGGCATAACAGGCATTGTAGGCATAAGATTATTCATTGCAGGCTTGGGAATTTTCACATTAGCAGTTTTCTTAACAGATTTGCAGTTAGTAGATAGATGACTAACACTTCCACAATTGACACAAGTCTTTCTAGGAGCATATTTATCAGGTGTGTAATTGTTGTGTTTGTTAATTCCTACTTTGCCATTCCTGTTATTCCTTTTATTTCCCTTAGCCTCAATTTGAACATTCTCTATTTTATCTTTCAATTGCTTGTTGGACAAGTGACCTACATTAGCTCTCTCAACAGGCTTCTCAACTTTCTTTGATTTACTAGACTCACCTTGAACAAAGTTCTTGGTGACAGGACCATACTTATTATTAAGTCTAGTGAGTTCATCTTTTCTTTTCTCTGTCAACGAAACACCCTGATCGGTTGATGGTTCATGTGTCAACGGAACATCGCATTCCGTTGACATATCAACCTTCAACAAATGATCATTGTTGTTTGTTGACTCTGTTTCTGAATCTAAGGCTTCACAAGCATACCCTAGTTTCTCTTTGTTCTTTTTCCATGATTGTTCACAGAAAGATTCCATACCTTAAACATTAATGATGTTGGTAGCAACATTCCTGGCATCTTTCCATTTAGCAATCACACTCTGTTCTATTTCTAGTTGTGTCTTAAGAATTTCTTCCCTTTGTAACACGTTCTCAAGTTCCTTCTTAGCATCCCTACTAACACATCTCATTTTCTCAAATTCAATGAGCTGTGCTTCTAACATTGCATTCATATCACTTAAGAGCAAATTAGTCTCTTTAATTCTTGAATTCTCTTTGGTAAGTGATTTAAGAGTAACACGCAAATTATATAATACAGTAGACATTTCATTTACTGCACTATCGCATTCCTCTTTAGAAAGCTCAGAAAGATTAGTAATTGTTACCTGGTTGCTTGAGGAACTTGCTTCCTGCTCATGATTGTCAGCCATAAGAGCCAAGTTGACATACTCAACATCATCATCAGAATCTTCACCATTACTAGCCCAATCATACTCCTGAGACATGAAAGCCTTTTCCTTTTGCTTGAGAAGTTCAAAGTATTTCTTTTTATAATCAACAGGCTCAAATTTCCTGTTGCTCTTCTCAATCTTGGGCTTTCTGCAGTCTCCAGCAAAGTGACCAAGCATTCCACAATTGAAACATTTAGATTTAGACTTTTCAATCCAGTTTGTTTTGCTAGGTTGAAAGTCTCTTCTTGGTGGCCTTGCTTCTGAGTTTCTTTTGAACTTGAACTTAGAGAATTTTCTTGACAGAAAAGCAATGTGTTCATCAATCTCATCTAAGTCATCCAAGTTGGCTGGTTCTGATTCTTCTTCTTCTGTCATCTTGTCTTTACCCTTGCTAACATCACTCCTACAACTAGATCGACTAGTTGTGGCCTTTGCAGCTTCTTCAGTGTCATCTTCCAGTTGGTTCACAGATGCAATCAATGCAATGGATCCACCCTTCTTCTGTACCTTTTCAATTTCCTCATCTTGCTCCATTTCCAGCTCATAAGTCTTCAATGTTCCATACAGCCTTTCAAGAGTGTAATCTTTGTACTCTTGAGTGTTTCTTAGAGAAACAGTCATAGGCTTCCATTCTTTTGGAAGAGCTCTTAGAAATTTAAGGTTTGAGTCCTTAGTTTGGTAGATTCTCCCATACAACTTTAATCCATTCAGAAGCTTTTGAAACCTACTAAACGTGTCATTTAGGGTTTCACCAGCTTTAAAGTGAAAGTGCTCATATTGTTGTATAAGGAGTTGCATTTTGTTCTCCCTTACTTGCTCAGTTCCTTCACATAGTGTTCTGACAGTGTCCCATACTTCTTTGGAGGTTGTACAGTTTATGACATTATCAAACATCTCTTGCTCCAAACCATTAAACAGAATGTTCATGGTTCTCTTATCTTTATGGATTTCTGCAAGATCTTCAATAGTCCATTCTGAGACAAGTTTTGGAATTTCTACGTCAGGAGCATCATCTGGCACTCCAATTCTAGATGCAAACTTCATGGGAACGTGTGGACCTTTCTCAATGCAGTCTACATATCTCTCATCCATAGACATGAGATGTAAATGCATCTTTACTTTCCAGTGAAAGTAATTGTCCTTATCAAGAACTGGTATCTTCACACCTGCATCCTTCTTCACCATGGTTTCTGTTTTGGTCTTGATCTTTAAACTTCTTGTATGTTAGAAGCTTGCTCTGATACCAATTGTTATTCCCAAATGACCTAACAGAATTGTAGAAGGGGGGGTTGAATACAATTCTTGATATTTTCTTAAACTTAAAACAATGATAAAATAAAACTGAACTGAATAAACAAAAACACAAGATATCAATAATTCAGTTGGATTGTTTGATGATCCAACTGAAGTGTTTTTATTGCGGAAATAATCTGTGATACAAAAGTACACAGCTGCTCAGTTACAGAGTTGTAGAGAAGAATGCTCTCAAAGATAGCTAATACAAACTATTTGTTTTTCTTCTCTTACTCTCTTTCTAACTGCTACACTTGGTTATATATTCCCAAGTTTACAATACTATTTTTGGCTACTCTAAAGTACACTAAAGATAACCGCCAATAGTTTGCTTTTCATCCCTTTGTCCAGTGGTCCTTGGAGATCCTTGCTTTTGTCTTCATGCTTATTATGATCACTCCCAAGAGCCCAATTGGAAACTGGGATGTGTCCTTATTCCCCATGTCCATTTTAATGGTTTCCAATGCAAAGTACACTTCCACATCACCTTTAGATCTGTTCAGTAAACTGTCACTATCACTTTGTCAACTATTCAGAAAAGCAATAATGATTCGTTGATAGCAGGGAGATGTGTTTCGTTGATAGCTTTATTCTCCATTTCGTTGATGAGTAAACTTCATTTCGTTGATGAGTAAACTTCATTCCGTTGATGGTGTATCCTTGTTCCGTTGATAGAGTAATCTTCATACCGTTGACATGTCTTCACTTAGGCAAAATTACAAGGCATGATATACTTACAATTAACCAACCTATTTTGCCTATCTAGTACTTAGTCAACATGACTTAGGAAACCTATCTAATACATACATCAAATGCATATCAAACTGTGAAGTATTGTACAGTGCAATTGCTACAACACTCATTCCGTTGATGAGCTTCCTGTCAACGAAACACTGCAAAGCATGCCATTTCGTTGACAGTTACAAAATAACTTAATACAAAATCTACTAAGTGTTTTTACAATTATCATCAAGAATCAACATATTCCTAACACTACCACTCCGGCCAAAGCAAAAAAAATTCGGCGAGTCTATATAACTTTTCCGATTAACTCGATTTCCAACTCGAAAATTAAATTAAAAATCATAGTCATGCTCCAAATCATGCAACAAACACAATCAAACTATCAATTTACAAGAACAACAAGGATTCAAGATTTCCCCAAATTAAATATAAAAATTCGAATTTATTAAATAATTAAAAATAAGAAAATCTCAGAAATCATACCCACACGAATTTTGATGATGGATTTGGATAGAGGATGATGAGAGATTCGATTCGACTACTAGAACGTCGAAATCAGATTCCGATAACGCCTTCAAAATCGAGTTTGATTCTCAAGAACACGAAGAACACAGTTTAGGGGGGTTTTTTTAGATTTTTAACGATAAATAAGCTTGATTATACGTAAATTAATGCACGATACGCCTTTTTATATTAAACGGAAAATAATACCCCAATCGACATTTTTGGATCGATACTGATCCGATAGATCGCTTTAAATACAATTTAACAGAATAAACGCTTTAAATCTTTAATAAAGCAGAATACACGTTTTACGAGACGATAATCATCCATAAAGTACGGATAACTACAAGTATCGTTTAATAAAAGATATACGAACCAAAATACCTCTATTACGAGTATTTCTGAATACTTCCCACTTTAACGAATGAAATATTGGTACGAACAATATACCAATTCCCCGAATAATTTGGGAACTGTCTAAATTTTCTTTTCGATAAATAAAATAGAATAAAATAGTATGACCCTTTTCAAAATAATTTCTAATTCCCCACACATTTCCACATATGAAAACATTTAAAAAATTTAATATGAAAATAAAATTTCATTTCACATCAAATATTAACACGAAATTTTCTCGGATCTTACATCCTTCCCCCCTTAACATGATTATGTCCTCAATATCAGCTTGCGCAAACATATGTGGACATTTCCAACATTAACATTCTTTTACATCTTTTACGTATCCTTGCATTTCCTTCTTATCCCTTATACTTTCTCATTCCCTTCCTGTAATTACATTCCATTTCTCTTTCCATAACTCTTCCCTTAGTATAGCCCTTTCTCTTTGATCAATTCTGGTCGAATCCTAATTCCAATCATTTCTTCTAGTTAATCTCTTGTTATTATAACCTTAAAGCCCCGTCATTTCCAATTCTCGTACCGAAGATATATACACCTCAAATCTCGCTTTCGCTCGTGATAATTCAATCGCAATTCCTTCGTTCAATAAGGTAAGGTAAATCATTCCCAACCTGGTGGCATACCTTCAAGATTATAGAGACAACAAGATTCATGATATTGAAATGAAAAGGTTCTGTATCATTGCAAATGTCCCACAATTGTGGTTACCAAGTCTGCATATTTTAGAGCAAACATCATTGGAAATAGAAGAATCACTGAGAGATCGATTTGATCACATGAACTCAATGTTGTGTGTCTCAATTAAGACAGTACTAAAGGTAATTAGCCTTCTTGTATTGCACAACACACAAGTGACGGCGTCCCATCAGACTTCTATCACACAGACAGATAGTCCTTGTGTCCCCTATAAATAGGGTTGTTTGTCTCAGTTGGAGTAGAGAAATATAAAAGAATTTTAGAGTCAATATAACAACCAGGGCCTTTCGATAAGAAATCCCAAATACACGCCTTCGATTGAAATTGAATAGATTCCAAAGGTGTTATTCCAGAAAAGAAGAACAACCACCAAAAGGGAGTATCCACAAATAGTGTTACGTCATAACTAGAGTTATCCACCCCTGAAGAATGAAGGAATTGGAATTCGAATAACATATTTTCAACAGGCCTCAAAAATTTGAAATAGATATCACAACAACCTCTGATGCAATTGCAAACATGATTGATCAAGAATATCAAATACAACGTCAAAAGGTGGAATATATTCACCAACACAAGTTTTGCTAAAAGGAATATCAAATATTTCAATAGGATGGAAAGGTATTGCCAAGGTCTCCACATACGCCTTCTCTGTTCACTTCCTCGATAGCTCGTTCTCCGATTCTACGCCCTTCTTTTCCACGTCGTAAAGTTATCAATATCGTACGTTGTCGCCGACTCATAATAGTCCTCGAAGATTCCGCCGTAGACATCTACAACCATAAGAAGTTCCATCCATCTCAGCACAACCATCTTAATCGAATACCCATATCTTAACTCACCCATTGGTACTACATCCAATAGTCCAACACGAACTCTAAATGAGCTCTGTCGTTCCTTATATAACTATATACACTCCTACACACTCTCGTTTCTAGTCTTACTATAACCCTGCTCTGATACCAACCTGTAACGCCCCAAATCCGGGGTCAGAGGATTTGGTCATCACCCTGCATTCTAAATTCAAACAACCTGTTCAATATTAAATCAACACAATAATAATATCTGTGACCCCAACTCTACCAAGAATCTTTAAAGGTTATAGTGCTAGAAACAAGGATCCAAAATTCCATTACATAAAATTTTTCTTCTTTACAACCACTCTTTACATAAATTCTAAAACACTAGTATAACTTCGATAAGATGTATACCAGGCAACTAACTCATACAATATCATAATCAATAGAAAACATCTATATACAAAATCTATCACCAGCTCCAAATACTCTGGATCAAAATATCTTTAAGCTAATATCCTTCCCCATCTCTGATCAACTCCGCGGACAACTCTCGTCAATATACCTCCTTACTGAAAGGCTAAAATATATAAAGAAAGCAAGTATGAGCGAAAGAATTGCTCAGCAAGTGCAT
The DNA here is from genome assembly GCA_030848705.1 of Heracleum sosnowskyi. NCBI lineage: Eukaryota > Viridiplantae > Streptophyta > Magnoliopsida > Apiales > Apiaceae > Heracleum > Heracleum sosnowskyi. The sequence continues at coordinate 43,129,056 of CM061235.1, read as the reverse complement.
TATCAGGTATAATATACAATTTTCCAAAATAAGCTTTGGATTTTCAAATAAACAAACTTCTGTTTTGAACATTTGTAAACTCAACAATTCTCAAATCAAGCTTAGTAATTTACCACAACCTTTCTTTCAGTTTTTCGCAACTGGGTAGTTTAAAACACAAAAGATTTATATTGGTCGTCACGGTGACCGAATCAACAATAACTACAATAGTATGTAGAAAATATGGAATAATTATAACTCATCAAAATAGATATCTCACAACTGCCAATGGAATCAAGGAATTGGATTTCGACTATTTGGAATCCAAATGTATTAAGAGTAAGTGATTTCAGCAAGATTGAAACCACTATTGCTAATCAACGAACCAACAACTTCACGCAACGAATAACCTGAGAATCAGGTCATAACTCACAAGTACAAAACGTATGGATGTAACTCATCTCAGAATAAGAACTTATGTTAGAATTGGATTTTTATTTATCTCGTTCAAATCAAAGGTTGAGCTGCTGGCCAGCCACGCATCAACCCCGGACCTGCTTATAGCAAAGCCCTCCACTTGATCCTTGGCCATCCTGGCCATAATTATCATCGACCATAAATTTGGTCCTCATTTTAAAAACATTCCAATTCTATTTTACATACATCAGGTGTCAGCACAATTGACAACCTTACTTACGACAGCCAAGTGTCGGAAGAATCAACAACCTTAATACAACAATTGCTGGAAAACTCACGTTCCAGGAAACAACTCAACTATCCAGAATTCATCAAGGAATAACAATACAATCTAGTATTGACAAGATCGATGCAACAATTGGGGTGAAAATGAAGAATCAACAACAACATTCTTAACAAGGTTAAGTCTGATATAAAACAGGCATTATAATAACAACAGAATTTGCAACAGCTCAATATGGAGTAGGGTTCAAAGAACAGGCTCCAGATGGCCTCAACAGTTGACAAGAAAGCCAAGTTCGAGTTTAGGAAGGATTCAAGGTAAGTTTATAATTAGGGAAAATCAAGGCTTGCATAGGTACAAGATGGAAATTGAATACTTGTAGAACAAGTATCACAACTTCAGAATCTCAAAATAAAATTTTTCCCTCATAGGGTTCACAAGTTCCCACTCATCTAGGGTTGGCAAAATTCCAACCTAATATTTTAAAATCATGACTTTTGAAAGAAAGCCTTAGCATACGGCCCATAACTATCTTTTCAAACGTTTCAATATAATAAGTATATCTTTCCAATCAATCATAAAAATATGAATCTAAGTTCATAAAGTATAAAGGAATACTCGTCAACTTACGAGTTTAAATAAAATACTTGCAGTTCAATGCAAAAGAGTCATCATTAAATTTTTAGGGAAAAAGTATGCCAATTGCATAATAATAATTCAAGGAAATATCAATCAATTAATAAGCAAGGGTATAAACACTTGCCTCTAGTCCTTAGCTATTTCGTAAGGCTGAAATAATACGATTCCTTCCTTATTCTGTCTTATCGCACGATCCTCTATTTCCGTCCTTCTTTGCTTTAACGCTCTAGTGAATACCACTTGTCTGCTCCTACCATTTGAATCCACGTGTCTGCCATTCTTACCGATATCTATGTTGGAAGAAAAATACTTGCACATGTCCTCTACGAGTGTTGACGTCCCCTTGGTGCTACGTCACCTCACAAATAACCCAATCCGTCGTAAACAATATCTCACCCTTTTCCGATATCTCTTACTTAACACATTTCGATAATCTGACTCGTCTCGTCCAATAGTTTCTGTTGCATAGACAATCATATTTCAATTGATAGAATAATCATGGTTAATCAAATAAATAACCCACGTATCACGCTCGTCAAAAATCTCAATACCATAAAAGTCAACATCTAAGTCAACGGCCTCGTCAATCTCATTTTCTAACTATACTAACCAATTTCTATCCCAACTACCCCACACGATAATATTAGACACGACCAAAGTATTTAAACAAGTCTCAAAACAATTATTCGTATTTACGACTCACTAACCAGATAATTCACATAATTCACATAACACATTTTGTCATTTAATTGTGATAAATAAATCAGAAAAGTCTTGTAATATCTATGAAATAATTTTAGAAAAATATTCGACCCTCGTTTCAAAGAATTTAAACCTCCAAATGTTTTTAGGTCAAAAATCGGACTATTTCTCCCAATATAAAGATTTAAAAACAATTTAAATCAATTAATATAAAATTAATTGACAATTTCCAAACACTCAAACTATTTTTAAATAAATAAACCAAGCTAGAAAATAATCAAACTTAATTTTAATTAATTAAATCTAATTAATAATTAATTATTAAGAATTAACTGATTAAAAGAATTAATCAATTAAATTAATTAATTAATTATTAATCAAATATAATTAAAATAATTCAATTTAATTAATTTCCGAATTTAAATAAATATTTATGAATTTATAAAATTTTCTGAATAATAAAATGTATTTTTAAATCAATAACATGATTTTTTTTAGAATTTTAAAACAATTTTTGATTTATTTTTAAAATAAATCTCAGAAACACTATTAATCAAACTGAATTGGGGAAAAATGGATTGAAAGCGGGTCGGGGATTCGGGTAAATGGGTTGTCAAGAACGGAATTGGGTCACCAAGAACAAGCCGCCGTCGGCGGTGTTCCGGCGAACCCAAATCAATCGCGAATCACACGGTTTTCACATAACACCGTAAGGAAACAACAACCCATCTCACACCACTAATATTACATCAAACATAACTCAGAAATCCGCCCAGAATCGACCCAAACGGCGGAGTCCAACGGCGGCTGCCGTTTTCCGGTGAGCTAACGACGCCCACCAACGAAGAAACTAATAACATGACTCAAGTCGAAATTTCCCGATCTATTTAATGATGTAAACATCTACAAGAACAAACCTACCAAACTACCACTCCGGCCAAAGCAAAAAAAATCCGGCGAGTCTATATAACTTTTCCGATTAACTCGATTTCCAACTCGAAAATTAAATTAAAAATCATAGTCATGCTCCAAATCATGCAACAAACACAATCAAACTATCAATTTACAAGAACATCAAGGATTCAAGATTTCCCCAAATTAAATATAAAAATTCGAATTTATTAAATAATTAAAAATAAGAAAATCTCAGAAATCATACCCACACGAATTTTGATGATGGATTTGGATAGAGGATGATGAGAGATTCGATTCGACTACTAGAACGTCGAAATCAGATTCCGATAACGCCTTCAAAATTGAGTTTGATTCTCAAGAACACGAAGAACACAGTTTAGGGGTTTTTTTTTTTTTAGATTTTTAACGATAAATAAGCTTGATTATACGCAAATTAATGCACGATACGCCTTTTTATATTAAACGGAAAATAATACCCCAATCAACATTTTTGGATCGATACTGATCCGATAGATCGCTTTAAATACAATTTAACAGAATAAACGCTTTAAATCTTTAATAAAGCAGAATACACGTTTTACGAGACGATAATCATCCATAAAGTACGGATAACTACAAGTATCGTTTAATAAAAGATATACGAACCAAAATACCTCTATTACGAGTATTTCTGAATACTTCCCACTTTAACGAATGAAATATTGGTACGAACAATATACCAATTCCCCGAATAATTTGGGAACGATCTAAATTTTCTTTTCTATAAATAAAATAGAATAAAATAGTATGACATCCTTTTCAAAATAATTTCTAATTCCCCACACATTTCCACATATAAAAACATTTAAAAAATTTAATATGAAAATAAAATTTCATTTCACATCAAATATTAACACGAAATTTTCTCGGATCTTACATCCTTCCCCCCTTAACAGGATTCTGTCCTCAGAATCAGCTTGCGCAAACATATGTGGACATTTCCAACATTAACATTCTTTTACATCTCTTACGTATCCTTGCATTTCCTTCTTATCCCTTATACTTTCTCATTCCCTTCTTGTAATTACATTCAATTTCTCTTTCCATAACTCTTCCCTTAGTATAGCCCTTTCTTTTTGATCAATTCTGGTCGAATCCTAATTCCAATCATTTCTTCTAGTTAATCTCTTGTTATTATAACCTTAAAGCCCCGTCATTTCAAATTCTCGTACCGAAGATATTTACACCTCAAATCTCACTTTCGCTCGTGATAATTCAATCGCAATTCCTTCATTCAATAAGGTAAGGTAAATTTTTCCCAACATGGTGGCATACCTTCAAGATTATAGAGACAACAAGATTCATGATATTGAAATGAAAAGGTTCTGTATCATTGCAAATGTCCCACCATTGTGGTTACCAAGTCTGCATATTTTAGAGCAAACATCATTGGAAATAGAAGAATCACTGAGAGATCAATTTGATCACATGAACTCAATGTTGTGTGTCTCAATTAAGACAGTACTAAAGGTAATTAGCCTTCTTGTATTGCACAACACACAAGTGACGGCGTCCATCAGACTTCTATCACACAGACAGATAGTCCTTGTGTCCCCTATAAATAGGTTGTTTGTCTCAGTTGGAGTAGAGAAATATAAAAGAATTTTAGAGTCAATATAACAACCAGGGCCTTTCGATAAGAAATCCCAAATACACGCCTTCGATTGAAATTGAATAGATTCCAAAGGTGTTATTCCAGAAAAGAAGAACAACCACTAAAAAGGGAGTATCCACAAATAGTGTTACGTCATAACTAGAGTTATCCACCCCTGAAGAATGAAGGAGTTGGAATTAGAAAAGTATATTTAAAACAGGCCTCAAAAATTTGAAATAGATATCACAACAACCTCTGATGCAATTGCAAACATGATTGATCAAGAATATCAAATACAACGTCAAAAGGTGGAATATATTCACCAACACAAGTTTTGCTTAAAGGAATATCAAATATTTCAATAGGATGGAAAGGTATTGCCAAGGTCTCCACATACGCCTTCTCTGTTGACTTCCGATAGCTCATTCTCCGATTCTACGCCCTTCTTTTCCACGTCGTAAAGTTATCAATATCGTACGTTGTCGCCGACTCGTAATAGTCCTCGAAGATTCCGTCGTAGACATCTACAACCGTAATAAGTTCCATCCGTCTCAGCACAACCATCTTAATCGAATACCCCTATCTTAACTCACTCATTGGTACTACATCCAATAGTCCAACACGAACTCTAAATGAGCTCTAACGTTCCTTATATAACTATATACACTCCTACACACTCTCGTTTCTAGTATTACTATAACCCTGCTCTGATACCAACCTGTAACGCCCCAAATCCGAGTTCAGAGGATTTAGTCGTCACACTGCATTCTCAATTCAAACAACCTGTTCAATATTAAATCAACACAATAATAATATCTGTGACCCCAACTCTACCAAGAATCTTTAAAGGTTATAGTGCTAGAAACAAGGATCCAAAATTCCATTACATAAAATTTTTCTTCTTTACAACCACTCTTTACATAAATTCTAAAACACTAGTATAACTTCGATAAGAAGTATACCAGGCAACTAACTCATACAATATCATAATCAATAGAAAACATCTATATACAAAATCTATCACCAGCTCCAAATACTCTGGATCAAAATAACTTTACGCTAATATCCTTCCCCATCTCTGATAAACTCCGCGGACAACTCTCGCCAATATACCTTCTTACTGAAAGGCTAAAATATATAAAGAAAGCAAGTATGAGCGAAAGAATTGCTCATCAAGTGCATTATCAGGTATAATATACAATTTTCCAAAATAAGCTTTGGATTTTCAAATAAACAAACTTCTGTTTTGAACATTTGTAAACTCAACAATTCTCAAATCAAGCTTAGTAATTTACCACAACCTTGGTTTTAGATTTTCGCAACTGAATAGTTTAAAACACAAAAGATTTATATTGGTCGTCACGGTGATCGAATCAACAATAACTACAATAGTATGTAGAAAATATGGAATAATTATAACTCATCAAGATAGATATCTCACAACTGCCAATGGAATCAAGGAAGTGGATTTCGACTATTTGGAATCCAAATGTATTAAGAGTAAGTGATTTCAGCAAGATTGAAACCACTATTTCTAATCAACGAACCAACAACTTCACGCAACGAATAACCTGAGAATCAGGTCATAACTCACAAGTACAAAACGTATGGATGTAACTCATCTCAGAATAAGAACTTATGTTAGAATTGGATTTTTATTTATCTCGTTCAAATCAAAGGTTGAGCTGCTGGCCAGCCACGCATCAACCCCGGACCTGCTTATAGCAAAGCCCTCCACTGGATCCTTGGCCATCCTGGCCATAATTATCATCGACCATAAATTTGGTCCTCATTTTAAAAACATTCCAATTCTATTTTACATACATCAGGTGTCAGCACAATTGACAACCTTACTTACGACAGCCAAGTGTCGGAAGAATCAACAACCTTAATACAACAATTGCTGGAAAACTCACGTTCCAGGAAACAACTCAACTATCCAGAATTCATCAAGGAATAACAATACAATCTAGTATTGACAAGATCGATGCAACAATTGGGGTGAAAATGAAGAATCAACAACAACATTCTTAACAAGGTTAAGTCTGATATAAAACAGGCATTATAATAACAACAGAATTTGCAACAGCTCAATATGGAGTAGGGTTCAAAGAACAGGCTCCAGATGGCCTCAACAGTTGACAAGAAAGCCAAGTTCGAGTTTAGGAAGGATTCAAGGTAAGTTTATAATTAGGGAAAATCAAGGCTTGCATAGGTACAAGATGGAAATTGAATACTTGTAGAACAAGTATCACAACTTCAGAATCTCAAAATAAAATTTTTCCCTCATAGGGTTCACAAGTTCCCACTCATCTAGGGTTGGCAAAATTCCAACCTAATATTTTAAAATCATGACTTTTGAAAGAAAGCCTTAGCATACGGCCCATAACTATCTTTTCAAACGTTTCAATATAATAAGTATATCTTTCCAATCAATCATAAAAATATGAATCTAAGTTCATAAAGTATAAAGGAATACTCGTCAACTTACGAGTTTAAATAAAATACTTGCAGTTCAATGCAAAAGAGTCATCATTAAATTTTTAGGGAAAAAGTATGCCAATTGCATAATAATAATTCAAGGAAATATCAATCAATTAATAAGCAAGGGTATAAACACTTGCCTCTAGTCCTTAGCTATTTCGTAAGGCTGAAATAATACGATTCCTTCCTTATTCTGTCTTATCGCACGATCCTCTATTTCCGTCCTTCTTTGCTTTAACGCTCTAGTGAATACCACTTGTCTGCTCCTACCATTTGAATCCACGTGTCTGCCATTCTTACCGATATCTATGTTGGAAGAAAAATACTTGCACATGTCCTCTACGAGTGTTGACGTCCCCTTGGTGCTACGTCACCTCACAAATAACCCAATCCGTCGTAAACAATATCTCACCCTTTTCCGATATCTCTTACTTAACACATTTCGATAATCTGACTCGTCTCGTCCAATAGTTTCTGTTGCATAGACAATCATATTTCAATTGATAGAATAATCATGGTTAATCAAATAAATAACCCACGTATCACGCTCGTCAAAAATCTCAATACCATAAAAGTCAACATCTAAGTCAACGGCCTCGTCAATCTCATTTTCTAACTATACTAACCAATTTCTATCCCAACTACCCCACACGATAATATTAGACACGACCAAAGTATTTAAACAAGTCTCAAAACAATTATTCGTATTTACGACTCACTAACCAGATAATTCACATAATTCACATAACACATTTTGTCATTTAATTGTGATAAATAAATCAGAAAAGTCTTGTAATATCTATGAAATAATTTTAGAAAAATATTCGACCCTCGTTTCAAAGAATTTAAACCTCCAAATGTTTTTAGGTCAAAAATCGGACTATTTCTCCCAATATAAAGATTTAAAAACAATTTAAATCAATTAATATAAAATTAATTGACAATTTCCAAACACTCAAACTATTTTTAAATAAATAAACCAAGCTAGAAAATAATCAAACTTAATTTTAATTAATTAAATCTAATTAATAATTAATTATTAAGAATTAACTGATTAAAAGAATTAATCAATTAAATTAATTAATTAATTATTAATCAAATATAATTAAAATAATTCAATTTAATTAATTTCCGAATTTAAATAAATATTTATGAATTTATAAAATTTTCTGAATAATAAAATGTATTTTTAAATCAATAACATGATTTTTTTTAGAATTTTAAAACAATTTTTGATTTATTTTTAAAATAAATCTCAGAAACACTATTAATCAAACTGAATTGGGGAAAAATGGATTGAAAGCGGGTCGGGGATTCGGGTAAATGGGTTGTCAAGAACGGAATTGGGTCACCAAGAACAAGCCGCCGTCGGCGGTGTTCCGGCGAACCCAAATCAATCGCGAATCACACGGTTTTCACATAACACCGTAAGGAAACAACAACCCATCTCACACCACTAATATTACATCAAACATAACTTAGAAATCCGCCCAGAATCGACCCAAACGGCGGAGTCCAACGGCGGCTGCCGTTTTCCGGTGAGCTAACGACGCCCACCAACGAAGAAACTAATAACATGACTCAAGTCGAAATTTCCCGATCTATTTAATGATGTAAACATCTACAAGAACAAACCTACCAAACTACCACTCCGGCCAAAGCAAAAAAAATCCGGCGAGTCTATATAACTTTTCCGATTAACTCGATTTCCAACTCGAAAATTAAATTAAAAATCATAGTCATGCTCCAAATCATGCAACAAACACAATCAAACTATCAATTTACAAGAACATCAAGGATTCAAGATTTCCCCAAATTAAATATAAAAATTCGAATTTATTAAATAATTAAAAATAAGAAAATCTCAGAAATCATACCCACACGAATTTTGATGATGGATTTGGATAGAGGATGATGAGAGATTCGATTCGACTACTAGAACGTCGAAATCAGATTCCGATAACGCCTTCAAAATTGAGTTTGATTCTCAAGAACACGAAGAACACAGTTTAGGGGTTTTTTTTTTTTTAGATTTTTAACGATAAATAAGCTTGATTATACGCAAATTAATGCACGATACGCCTTTTTATATTAAACGGAAAATAATACCCCAATCAACATTTTTGGATCGATACTGATCCGATAGATCGCTTTAAATACAATTTAACAGAATAAACGCTTTAAATCTTTAATAAAGCAGAATACACGTTTTACGAGACGATAATCATCCATAAAGTACGGATAACTACAAGTATCGTTTAATAAAAGATATACGAACCAAAATACCTCTATTACGAGTATTTCTGAATACTTCCCACTTTAACGAATGAAATATTGGTACGAACAATATACCAATTCCCCGAATAATTTGGGAACGATCTAAATTTTCTTTTCTATAAATAAAATAGAATAAAATAGTATGACATCCTTTTCAAAATAATTTCTAATTCCCCACACATTTCCACATATAAAAACATTTAAAAAATTTAATATGAAAATAAAATTTCATTTCACATCAAATATTAACACGAAATTTTCTCGGATCTTACATCCTTCCCCCCTTAACAGGATTCTGTCCTCAGAATCAGCTTGCGCAAACATATGTGGACATTTCCAACATTAACATTCTTTTACATCTCTTACGTATCCTTGCATTTCCTTCTTATCCCTTATACTTTCTCATTCCCTTCTTGTAATTACATTCAATTTCTCTTTCCATAACTCTTCCCTTAGTATAGCCCTTTCTTTTTGATCAATTCTGGTCGAATCCTAATTCCAATCATTTCTTCTAGTTAATCTCTTGTTATTATAACCTTAAAGCCCCGTCATTTCAAATTCTCGTACCGAAGATATTTACACCTCAAATCTCACTTTCGCTCGTGATAATTCAATCGCAATTCCTTCATTCAATAAGGTAAGGTAAATTTTTCCCAACATGGTGGCATACCTTCAAGATTATAGAGACAACAAGATTCATGATATTGAAATGAAAAGGTTCTGTATCATTGCAAATGTCCCACCATTGTGGTTACCAAGTCTGCATATTTTAGAGCAAACATCATTGGAAATAGAAGAATCACTGAGAGATCAATTTGATCACATGAACTCAATGTTGTGTGTCTCAATTAAGACAGTACTAAAGGTAATTAGCCTTCTTGTATTGCACAACACACAAGTGACGGCGTCCATCAGACTTCTATCACACAGACAGATAGTCCTTGTGTCCCCTATAAATAGGTTGTTTGTCTCAGTTGGAGTAGAGAAATATAAAAGAATTTTAGAGTCAATATAACAACCAGGGCCTTTCGATAAGAAATCCCAAATACACGCCTTCGATTGAAATTGAATAGATTCCAAAGGTGTTATTCCAGAAAAGAAGAACAACCACTAAAAAGGGAGTATCCACAAATAGTGTTACGTCATAACTAGAGTTATCCACCCCTGAAGAATGAAGGAGTTGGAATTAGAAAAGTATATTTAAAACAGGCCTCAAAAATTTGAAATAGATATCACAACAACCTCTGATGCAATTGCAAACATGATTGATCAAGAATATCAAATACAACGTCAAAAGGTGGAATATATTCACCAACACAAGTTTTGCTTAAAGGAATATCAAATATTTCAATAGGATGGAAAGGTATTGCCAAGGTCTCCACATACGCCTTCTCTGTTGACTTCCGATAGCTCATTCTCCGATTCTACGCCCTTCTTTTCCACGTCGTAAAGTTATCAATATCGTACGTTGTCGCCGACTCGTAATAGTCCTCGAAGATTCCGTCGTAGACATCTACAACCGTAATAAGTTCCATCCGTCTCAGCACAACCATCTTAATCGAATACCCCTATCTTAACTCACTCATTGGTACTACATCCAATAGTCCAACACGAACTCTAAATGAGCTCTAACGTTCCTTATATAACTATATACACTCCTACACACTCTCGTTTCTAGTATTACTATAACCCTGCTCTGATACCAACCTGTAACGCCCCAAATCCGAGTTCAGAGGATTTAGTCGTCACACTGCATTCTCAATTCAAACAACCTGTTCAATATTAAATCAACACAATAATAATATCTGTGACCCCAACTCTACCAAGAATCTTTAAAGGTTATAGTGCTAGAAACAAGGATCCAAAATTCCATTACATAAAATTTTTCTTCTTTACAACCACTCTTTACATAAATTCTAAAACACTAGTATAACTTCGATAAGAAGTATACCAGGCAACTAACTCATACAATATCATAATCAATAGAAAACATCTATATACAAAATCTATCACCAGCTCCAAATACTCTGGATCAAAATAACTTTACGCTAATATCCTTCCCCATCTCTGATAAACTCCGCGGACAACTCTCGCCAATATACCTTCTTACTGAAAGGCTAAAATATATAAAGAAAGCAAGTATGAGCGAAAGAATTGCTCATCAAGTGCATTATCAGGTATAATATACAATTTTCCAAAATAAGCTTTGGATTTTCAAATAAACAAACTTCTGTTTTGAACATTTGTAAACTCAACAATTCTCAAATCAAGCTTAGTAATTTACCACAACCTTGGTTTTAGATTTTCGCAACTGAATAGTTTAAAACACAAAAGATTTATATTGGTCGTCACGGTGATCGAATCAACAATAACTACAATAGTATGTAGAAAATATGGAATAATTATAACTCATCAAGATAGATATCTCACAACTGCCAATGGAATCAAGGAAGTGGATTTCGACTATTTGGAATCCAAATGTATTAAGAGTAAGTGATTTCAGCAAGATTGAAACCACTATTTCTAATCAACGAACCAACAACTTCACGCAACGAATAACCTGAGAATCAGGTCATAACTCACAAGTACAAAACGTATGGATGTAACTCATCTCAGAATAAGAACTTATGTTAGAATTGGATTTTTATTTATCTCGTTCAAATCAAAGGTTGAGCTGCTGGCCAGCCACGCATCAACCCCGGACCTGCTTATATCAAAGCCCTCCACTGGATCCTTGGCCATCCTGGCCATAATTATCATCGACCATAAATTTGGTCCTCATTTTAAAAACATTCCAATTCTATTTTACATACATCAGGTGTCAGCACAATTGACAACCTTACTTACGACAACCAGGTGTCGGAAGAATCGACAACCTTAATACAACAATTGCTGGAAAACTCACGTTCCAGGAAACAACTCAACTATGCAGAATTCATCAAGGAATAACAATACAATCTAGTATCGACGAGATCGATGCAACAATTGGGGTGAAAATGAAGAATCAACAACAACATGCTTAACAAGGTTAAGTCTGATATAAAACAAGCATTATAATAACAACAGAATTTGCAACAGCTCAATATGGAGTAGGGTTCAAAGAACAGGCTCCAGATGGCCTCAACAGTTGACAAGAAAGCCAAGTTCGAGTTTAAGAAGGATTCAAGGTAAGTTTATAATTAGGGAAAATCAAGGCTTGCATAGGTACAAGATGGAAATTGAATACTTGTAGAACAAGTATCACAACTTCAGAATCTCAACATAACATTTTTCCCTCATAGGGTTCACAAGTTCCCACTCATCTAAGGTTGGCAAAATTCCAACCTAATATTTTAAAATCATGACTTTTGAAAGAAATCCTTAGTATACGGCCCATAACTATCTTTTCAAATGTTTCAATATAATAAGTATATCTTTCCAATCAATCATAAAAATATGAATCTAAGTTCATAAAGTATAAAGGAATACTCGTCAACTTACGAGTTTAAATAAAATACTTGCAGTTCAATGCAAAAGAGTCATCATTAAATTTTTAGGAAAAAGTATGCCAATTGCATAATAATAATTCAAGGAAATATCAATCAATTAATAAGCAAGGGTATAAACACTTGCCTCTGGTCCTTAGCTATTTCGTAAGGCTGAAATAATACGATTCCTTCCTTATTCTGTCTTATCGCACGATCCTCTATTTCCGTCCTTCTTTGCTTTAACGCTCTAGTGAATACCACTTGTATGCTCCTACCATTTGAATCCACGTGTCCGCCATTCTTACCGATATCTATGTTGGAAGATATAAACACTTGCCTCTGGTCCTTAGGTATTTCGTAAGGCGGTGTTCCGGCGAACCCAAATCAATCGCGAATCACACGGTTTTCACATAACATCGTAAGGAAACAACAACCCATCTCACACCACTGCTATTACATCAAACATAACTCAGAAATCCGCCCAGAATCGACCCAAACGGCGGAGTCCAACGGCGGCTGCCGTTTTCCGGTGAGCTAACGACGCCCACCAACGAAGAAACTAATAACATGACTCAAGTCGAAATTTTCCGATCTATTTAATGAGGTAAACATCTACAAGAACAAACCTACCAAACTACCACTCCGGCCAAAGCAAAAAAAATCCGGCGAGTCTATATAACTTTTCCGATTAACTCGATTTCCAACTCGAAAATTAAATTAAAAATCATAGTCATGCTCCAAATCATGCCACAAACACAATCAAACTATCAATTTACAAGAACAACAAGGATTCAAGATTTCCCCAAATTAAATATAAAAATTCGAATTTATTAAATAATTAAAAATATGAAAATCTCAGAAATCATACCCACACGAATTTTGATGATGGATTTGGATAGAGGATGATGAGAGATTCGATTCGACTACTAGAGCGTCGAAATCGGATTCCGATAACGCCTTCAAAATCGAGTTTGATTCTCAAGAACACGAAGATCACGGTTCAAGGGTTTTTTTTTTAGATTTTTAACGATAAATAAGCTTGATTATACGCAAATTAATGCACGATACGCCTTTTTATATTAAATGGAAAATAATACTCCAATCGACATTTTTGGATCGATACTGATCCGATAGATCGCTTTAAATACAATTTAACAGAATAAACGCTTTAAATCTTTAATAAAGCAGAATACACATTTTACGAGACGATAATCATCCATAAAGTACGGATAACTACAAGTATCGTTTAATAAAAGATATACGAACCAAAATACCTCTATTACGAGTATTTCTGAATACTTCCCACTTTAACGAATGAAATATTGGTATGAACAATATACCAATTCCCCGAATAATTTGGGAACTGTCTAAATTTTCTTTTCGATAAATAACATAGAATAAAATAGTATGACATCTGATATGGTCAGAAAAGTAATTATAGAAATATAATTGATGGTCCAATGAAAAGGCTTGATATTTAATGCCCAAATCCCTAACTATTCATTAATTTCGTAATTAATGAATAGGGAAAATATACAGCTCATTAAAAGAGTCCAAATTATGGAAATCTTATCAAAGAAGGATCCGGAATCTCAATTAAAGGCAATTAATGAGTCATTGCCTTTATCAACAAGGAAAAGACTTATCCTGCAAGCAATACAATGTTTATCCAATATCAAAAAGGAGACTTATTCGCTAAGACTCCTAAACATACCATAAATACTAGGCTCCAGACGCCTATATAAAGGACCTGATCCTACAATCAGAACTACGTCTTTGGCTTGATTCTCAATAACGATTTGAGATACGTAGGCATCTTGTGAGGACCAATTTAGTCCGGAAACACGAGTGCAACCATTAAAGCTCGAAGCTCATTAATCCTAGCATTAAATTCACAAAGCACGTTTTTTAATCCATAACATTTGGCGCCGTCTGTGGGAAGACAACATCAACCATGGCAAACACACGAAGAACAGCTCGGGATACTCAAACTCCCGATGATCGCCCTATCACCTCTGAGGCTGATCAGCCACCGCCGACTACCGGCACACAAGGGGCGAATATCCCCACCAACACTCAAGGACCGAAAATCCCGATTTCGATTGAAGGGACGAATCCCCTGCAGATGGTCATTCATGGATCTAATCCACAAGAGACCGTTCACCAGCAACCAATCACAACCTCCCCGCTGCTCATGAATGCCCCGAGAAGCCTTCAACTTCATACTACTGATCTCCCTCAATACGCAAATCAGACTTTGGGGATGCCAAGCTATGGCATGCCCCCTCGACCCATGGCGGGCGGTAGTGGAACTAATCCAATCTACCATGAAG
This sequence comes from Heracleum sosnowskyi, assembly GCA_030848705.1. Lineage (NCBI taxonomy): Eukaryota > Viridiplantae > Streptophyta > Magnoliopsida > Apiales > Apiaceae > Heracleum > Heracleum sosnowskyi. The sequence continues at coordinate 43,113,927 of CM061235.1, read as the reverse complement.
CATTTGTGCCCCCTTATATTCAAGGTCTAGGACCCCAAAATCAACAAACTCGTCAGACCCCTCTCATTCAAGATTACTCTGGCCCATACACCGAGGATGAAGGTTATACAACTGGGGAGGATGTCGCCCCAAGAAGGAAACGTTCTTCACAGACAAATCGGGAGCAACCCCAAACTACTAGGGAGAAACTTGCAGCCCATGAGGCAGAGACTACAAGGCTCAAAAAACTCCTTGCTGAAGAAGAGGTCGCTCAATCTCGGGGCCGAACGACTGAAGGAATCCCGATAATCAACTTGGATCCACCAAGGAGGACCAAGAGGGCTGAAGCCCCAAGGGGTGATCCTAGTATTCTGTTGCCCCTGGGAGATCCTGATGATCCTACACCACCGTTTACTCAAGACATCATGAAAACGGCTATATCCAGAAAGTTTAAGATGCCTTCGATCAAAGCCTACGATGGAACGGGAGATCCCGCAAATCATGTAAGGACCTTCTCCAATGCACTGCTGTTGCAGCTAACCAACGATGTGGTCAAGTGTAGGGCGTTTCCACAAACCTTGGCAGGCATGGCCCAACGTTGGTATAGCCGTCTACCTCCCAACTCTATTGGGTCATTCAAGGAACTAAGCAAGGCTTTCATCAATCAGTTCATTAGTGGAAGGGTGCATGAGAAAAGTTCTGCATCACTCATGGCAATCCGGCAAGGGCAGAATGAGGCCCTAAGGGACTACATTAACCGATTCACTCGTGAGGCTCTGAAAGTCCCGGACTTAGAGGACAGAGTGGCTATGATAGCCCTGCAACAAGGAACCAATGATGACCACTTCAAACGGTCGTTAGCTAAACATCCCCCCGAGAGCATGCTGAAGCTCCAAGATAGAGCCGGAAAGTATATCAAGGCCGAAGAAAGCATGAGAAAGTATGAACCCACTACTGGCGGTAGTGGAAACTCAAAGAAAAGAAAAAGAAACTCAGGAGTACGACGTCAAGGAAAAGTTTCCCCGAACATCAAAGAACTCCGATTCTCCCCCCAAGAGAAACAATTTTGGGCCAAAATTCACAGAATATGCAAGATTAAATACTCCCAGGAGTCAAATTCTGATGGAGATAGCCAAGGAAGAAGATATCAAATGGCCAAAGCCAATGAGGGCTGATTTGTCCAAACGGAACCAAAATTAGTTTTGTCGGTTCCACAAAGAAGTCGGTCATGACACCGACGATTGTAGGCAATTGAAAGATGAGATTGAGTTTCTGATACGAAGAGGAAAACTCAGCAAGTTCACTAAGGATGGAAGCTAAGGGAGCCAAAGGGGGAACTATGAAAGGAAGGATTATGATAGAAGGGACAACGATCAAGATCGGAATCCCAAGCCCTAAGGGCCAGTGATCAACATGATATTCGGAGGGCCAACTGCTGCTGGGTCCTCCCGAAACTCAAGAAAGGCTTATTCCCGAGAGGTAATGACTGTGGTTGGAGAAGCACCGAAGCGTGCCAGAACAGAAGTGTCAATAGGTTTTGACGATTCAGACTTGGAAGGGGTGAAGTTCCCCCATGATGATCCTCTTGTCATAATACATGTGATAGGCAACTCCGAAACAAAAAGAGTCTTGGTTGATAATGGAGCTTCAGTGGATATCTTGTTCCACGATGCCTTTATCAAGATGGGTTACACAGACTCTCAGTTAACACCCTCAAATATGCCTATATATGGATTCAACGGGGTGGAATCAAAAGTGGAAGGCACTATCCAACTCCCAATGACTATGGGGCAAGGGATGAATACATCTACTCAGATGTTGAACTTCATAGTTATAAAAGCGACTTCAACCTACAATGCAATCCTGGGAAGGACTGGTCTTCATGCGTTCAAGGTTGTTGCCTCATCTTATCATCTAAAGATCAAGTTCCCAACAAGGAATGGGATTGGTGAAGAACGAGGAGACCAAAAGATGGCTAGAAGTTGTTATGTAGTCGCGTTAAGGCCTGATGGAACCGGGGGCAAGTTCTCCCAATTGAAGACATGAATATCAGCGACAACGAGGACAGAAGGGGGAAACCGGCTGAGGACTTGGTCCCAATTCCCCTAGTCCCAGGAGAACCAGGGAAGGTGACTTATATTGGGGCACTACTACCCGAACCACTGAAGAGCAAACTCACGGCTTTTCTTCAAGAAAACAATGACGTTTTTGCTTGGACAGCGGCCGACATGCCAGGGATTGATCCCCAATTGATATCTCACAAATTGAATGTGGATCTAGAAAGGAAGATAGTGAAACAAAAGAAAAGAAATTTTGCTCCAGAGAGGCTTGAAGCCATTAAGCAAGAAGTGAATAAGCTTTTGGAAGATGGGTTCATTGAGGAAATCCAATTCCCAGAATGGTTAGCTAACCCCGTGATGGTTAAAAAGGCTAACGGAAAATGGAGGATGTGCGTCGACTTCACTGACTTGAATGGTGCATGTCCTAAGGATTGTTTTCCCTTACCAAGAATTGATGCATTAATAGATGCTACAGCTGGGCACGAGATTCTTAGCTTCATGGATGGCTTCAGTGGATACAATCAAATCAAGATGCATGAGGATGACATCGCCAAAGTATCGTTCATCACTGACTTTGGTGTTTTCTGCTTCTTAGTCATGGCATTTGGACTTAAGAATGCAGGGGCAACATATCAAAGGTTGGTAAACAAAATATTTGAGCACCTAATTGGAAAAACCATGGAAGTCTACGTAGATGACATGCTAGTCAAGAGCCTCGATAAGGCCGATCACATTAAGCACCTCCGAGAGGCATTCGAAGTGCTGAGGCACCACAAGATGATGTTGAATCCAGCAAAGTGTGCCTTTGGTGTAGGCTCGGGAAAGTTTTTAGGCCTAATGGTTTCCAAGAGAGGAATCGAGGCCAATCCTGACAAAATCAAAGCAATTCTAGACATGGAGCCACCACGGACTGTCAAAGATGTCCAAAAACTAACAGGGAGAGTGGCAACATTGGGAAGGTTCGTCTCCAAGTCAGGAGAGAAGTGTTTACCCTTCTTCAAAGCACTCAAAAAAGTGAAAAATTTTGAATGGACAACTGAAAGCCAAGAGGCCTTTGAGGCCCTGAAGAAATACATGGCTGAGGCACCACTATTGGCAAAACCCAAGCCAGGGGAAACACTCTACTTGTACTTGGCAGTTTCTAACACAGCCCTTGGAGCTGTACTGATAAAGGAAGAATTGAAAGTGCAGAAGCCCGTCTACTATGTGAGTAAGATTCTTCATGGGGCAGAAATAAACTACTCAACGATTGAGAAGTTTGCCTTAGCCTTGATAATGGCCTCAAGAAAGCTACGCCCGTACTTCCAGGCTCACAAGATAGAGGTCTTGACTGATCAACCTCTAAGAAACATCTTGCATAGCCCTCAAGTTAGTGGAAGATTGATCAAATGGGCTATTGAATTGGGCGAATTTGACATCAAGTATAAGCCTCGAACGGCCATAAAAGCTCAGGCACTTGCTGACTTCATGGTTGAATGTACCATTGACAACCAAGAAGTCGGGGGGCAGGAAGTAATAGTGGAAGATAAGAAAGATCAAGAAATGGACTTCAAAGAATATTGGGTGCTCTATTTTGATGGAGCATCAAAAACAAAATCAAGTGGAGCTGGTTTAGTGCTACAAAGTCCTGATGGATTCCTCATTGAGTATGCACTAAAACTGGACTTCCCAACGACAAACAATGAGGCTGAGTATGAAGCTCTGATAGCTGGCTTAGGGCTGGCTGGAGCCTTGAGGGTCAAAACTCTGAAAGTATGTGGAGACTCGAGGCTAGTGGTTTCCCAAGTAAATGGGGAATTTGAGGCCAGAGATGAAGTCATGGCCAAGTACTTGAAACTTGTTAAGGCCATCATGACTCAATTTGATGAATGCTATGTGGAGCATATTCCAAGGGAAGAAAACATAAAGATTGATGCCATGTCTAAGTTTGCTTCTTCTGAAATTGAAAACTATGCAGGGAGTGTATACTTCCAAGTCTTGAAGACCCCAAGCATCAACGGAAAGTTGGTAGCACCCATTGATGTTGGCAGCTGTTGGATGGATCCCATCAAAACTCATCTGGAAACTGGGTGGCTACCCAACGATACTTCAGAAGCACGAAAGCTATACGTCAGAGCACTAAGGTATACCCTGATTGAGGGACTCCTATACAAGAAGTCTTTCATCATTCCATATCTGAAATGTTTGAGACCCCAAGAGGCAGAATTGGCCCTAAAGGAAGTGCATGAAGGAATCTGTGGACAACACTTGGGGGGCAGAGCCCTTGCTCATAAAGTCACCCGTCTAGGTTTCTATTGGCCAAGCATACTTTCTGATGCTAAAAGCTATGTGAAGAAATGTGAACGGTGCCAGAAACATGCACCAGTGGTTAGACAACCACCAGAGATGATGACATCCATTAACTCACCTATCCCCTTTGCCATGTGGGGAATGGATATACTCGGGCCATTTCCAATGGCAAGTGCTCAAAGAAAGTTCTTGATAGTAGCAATCGACTACTTCACCAAGTGGATTGAGGCTAAACCCTTAGCCAAGATAACCACCAAGCAAGTGATGCATTTCTTCTGGGAAAATGTCATATGCAGATATGGAATTCCATGAGTCCTGGTCACGGACAATGGAACTCAGTTTAACAACGATGAGTTTAAGAAGTATTGTGATGAGAACGATATCAAGTTGCGCTTCACTTCTGTTGCCCATCCTCAAGCAAATGGGCAAGCTGAGGTTGCAAATCGAATTATCCTGGATGGACTAAAGAAAAGAGTTGAACGCTCCAGAAACACTTGGGTAGACGAATTACTCCCCATACTTTGGGCATATCGTACTACTTGTAAAGTCACCACCGGGGCAACTCCATTTCTATTGGCTTATGGAGCAGAGGCAGTGGTCCCGGTGGAGATTACTCACACCTCCCCAAGAGTTGAGGCTTATGAACCAAAAGAAAATGAAGAAGGCTTGAGGCTAGCTTTGGATCTAATTGACGAAGTTAGAGATGAAGCAAACGCCAAGATAGTTGAACATCAAAAGAAAGCCTCTTTCTACTACAACCTAAGGGTTCAAGAAAGGTTCTTTCGTCAAGGAGACTTGGTTCTCAGAAAGATTGAAACATCCGGAGTTGGACAAAAAGGCAAGTTGGCCCCAAATTGGGAAGGACCATATCGCGTCAAGAACGTATTTGGTCGAGGCTCATACAAGCTAGAAACCCTTGAAGGGCATGAGGTGCCAAGGACTTGGCATGCCTCCAATTTGAAAGTTTATTATGTTTAAGGTGTTTCCTAGGAGGACTCACTACTATGAATAAGGTTTGATAAAACCAACCCGAGTTCTTAAACTTGGGTACTATGTAAGGGTTGATCCCATTTTCAAGTTATGAATAAATTCAGTATTTTCATGTTTTAAAGCTTATATACTATGAGTGTTGACAAACATTCAAGAAGCAAGAAAACAACACAAGCCATGAATGGCCTCAAGAAATAAATAAGGCTGGATAAAAACTTAAATAGAAAAGTTAAGTTAAGCCCGTAGGCTGAAAGTACATAAACAAAAGTACAAGCCATGATGGCCAAAAGTGAAACTACACCTAATCTTCCTTGTCCACGTCCTCCTCCTCCTCCTCTTCCTCTCTAGAGGGAAAGACAGCATCATCAGCTCCGGCAGTCTGACCAGGTGGAGAAGTGTGATCCAGGTCTAAGATCCTGTCATCCTCCTCCATCTCATCCTCTCCAGCCAAGGCCATCTCCAAAGGAGTAGGAAGGTGAGGGCTTGGAAAATCAGAAATAAGGAGAGATCCAGGCATCTTCTCCAAAACAGCAGAAAGAGCATCATCACAGCCCTTAGTATACTGAACTGGGAAGAGGAGCTCGTCATGCTTATCAATCAAGTCCTCGTACTCCGTGGAGTCAAGGTACTCGTCGATGAAGTCATCCTTGCCTTTCCTCAAAGACACCAGCTCAGCCTGGGAGTCAGCCAACTCTTTCTCCTTCCTGGCTAAGGTGGCCTTCAGTGAGCCCACCTCCTCTTGGGACTTCTCAAACTTGCCTTGGTTGGCCTCAGAAGATGAGCGCCAAGCCTTGGCTTGAAAGAGAGCCCCTTGGTAGTTGGCATTAACCTACAAGCAAGTTACAAGTCAAAAACTTAAACTTGAAATACATTATTAACTACAAAGAAAAAAGAAGAGAAATACTTACAGCAGCTATAGCTTGAGATCCAGCATGCTCCACCCCCTCAATGGTGGAGTTGGAGACAAAGTCCTTGTAGTCAAAAGGAGTCAAAGAATGGTAGGACCACTCCACGGCATGCTTGGACACTCCCACTACAGTGTCCTTCTTCCTAAGACCCCAGTTGGGGCGCCAAACTGAGCTCCTGGCCGAGGCAGGACCCTCAGCATCTTCAGTAAGGTCCACATGGGGCCTTATAAAAGCTGGAACACTGGAAGCACCAGAGTCCTTCCCTCCCAAACGTGCCCTCTTCATCCTTATTGTATCCCCATCTTCGGGCTCGTTGGTCTTATTAATAAAGACAGCAGCTGCAAAAAACACAAGGAAAGAAACAGTTGGTATAAGACAATCTTAAATAAACAAAGGAAAATATGAGGTGAGAATTACCCTTATCAGAAACGTTTGAAAGTCCCAAGGACTTAAGCTGGAACTCGTCCAGGAGCACCCAAGCCAATGTGGCATAATCATCCTTTGTGAGCTCAGCATATGCATGGGCCTCTTCATCATTCAGGATGATATTACTAGGGCTACCATCCGAAACCCTACTAAAGGAACTACGAAAAAGGGTGCCCCAATCCCCTCCTTCCCAAATCAAATACATAAACTCCTCTTTCCACTTGGAGTTGTTATCGGGAATAGATTTGGGGTGAAATATGGGGGGAGTGGAAGGACGGTGGTTGATATAAACCCAACCCAAAGTAATGGCTGAGCTATTCTTAAATTGGAAAAATTTTCTAAACAAAGCTATAGACAAAGGAAAATTGTTCTTCAAACAAAGGACAATAAAACACATAATGATTCTCCAGGCGTTTGGAGGAAGTTGGCAAGGGTTGATCCCAACATCAGCCAAAAGCCTTGGAATAAACTCATGAAAAGGGAACCTGAGTCCCGCGACAATGGTATCCTTGTAAATGCATAAAGCATCAGGACGCCAATGGCAAGAACGGTCCCCTGGGCCGGCTGGGACTAACCTATAAGGGGAATTAACCCTATACATTTTGTTATAGTCCCTAATTAAATCGATTTCGTGGAATTTGTTACTACAATCAAAAGAATCTAAGTGGGACACAGAAGGATATTCATCACTACGTTCTAAAATCATATCTTGAAGTGACATATGAGAAGAACGAATGGTGATACCTCTCTTAGAAGCTTTGTTCATTTTCTGGAGGCGTTGAGCAGTTTTGTCAGACATCTTCAAATCTTCAAGAGAAAACCCAGAAAAATCTTCAAATCTTCAAATCTTCAAAGAAATTCTCAGAAAATCTTCAAAGAATCCCAGAAATCTTCAAGGGATGAAGGTTAAGCCCAGAAAATCTTCAACGGAAGAAGATTGAACCCAGAAAAACACGAACACCACCGTAAAAAGCTCGCCGGGAATCGCCTCACCACGGAATAAAAGAGAGAAAAGAGAGAAAAACTAGAGAGAAATTTTCGGAGATTTGAAGATATAAAGTGAAGAATAAAGTGGAAATTCCACTCTTTTATAAGCAAAGTGACTGGAAACCCTACCGGTTAAGGAAGGGCAACCGTCTATAGCCAGTAAGGCCCATAAAATCCATTTAAGGATTACAAAGGCAAAAGCCCAAATAAATTAAATCTCAGGCAAAATCGAAGCCCAAATCAAATAAGGCCCGTTAAGGCCCAAGGCTGGAAAGATTTAAGTCCAAATTAAAATGGACTAATTAAGGCCCAAGAAAAAGAATGAATCTTGGATTAAAACCAAGGCAATGATGAAAAAATGGAGGTCGAAAAGACCTTTGATCGACATCGAAGGCTTGAAGTCGAAAGTATATGGGAAATTGAGGTCGTATCAAACGACCTCACTCCCAAATAAAGGGAAATAATTAAAGATTTGAGGTCGAAAAGGCCCTAAATCGAGGTCGTACGACCCAAGTCGAAAATACACACGGAATTGAGGTCGTGACCATCGACTTCGCACCAAAAGCAAGTCAAAAAACTGGAAAAATGAGGTCGAAAAGACCCTAGGTCAAAGTCGATTGACTGAGATCGAAAATACACTACAAATCGAGGTCGTATCCCTCGACCTCACATTAAAATGAGGTCGAAAAGCAGAAGGAAATGAGGTCGAAGTTGACCCAAAAACTTAAGTCTATGTTAACCTGAAAAAACGAGGTCGAAAAAACACGAGGATGAGATCGAGCAAACGAGATCGAAAATGTATTGGAAATCGAGGTCGAAACATACGACCTCGCACCAAAATAAAACCAGGATAACTAAGAAATCCTGGTCGAAAACACATAGAATCGAAGTCGACACCTTGAGGTCGAAATTGACCTATAAGTCGAGATCGAAATAAACGACCTCACGACCAATCGAGGTCGAAGATATACTAAAATCGAATTCCAGGTCGAAATCCTGGTCGAATGATCCTAGTCGAAAATGACTAGGAATTCCTGGTCGAAACAGACGACCTGGGACCAACATCGAGGTCGACAATGGCTTACAATTCCAGGTCGAAAACATACTGAGTCGAGGTCGAACAGGTGAGGTCGAAAAAGACCTGGGATTCCTGGTCGACGGCTTCGACCTCACAACAGTTTGAGCTCGAATTCCAGGTCGAAATCCTGGTCGAATTTTTACTAATTCCAGGTCGAAATCCTGGTCGAATTTGTACTGATTCCAGGTCGAAATCCTTGTCGAATTTTTACTAATTCCAGGTCGAATTCCTGGTCAAAAATAACCTAGTTTGAGGTCAAAAAATGCCCTAAAAATGGAAAAAATGCGCTGTAACTTCTACGAAAATCCCAAGGGTATTCTCCCAGAAGTTGGGGGGCAAATGATATGGTCAGAAAAGTAACTATAGAAATATAATTGACGGTCCAATGAAAAGGCTTGATATTTAATGCCCAAATCCCTAACTATTCATTAATTTCGTAATTAATGAATAGGGAAAATATACAGCTCATTAAAAGAGTCCAAATTATGGAAATCTTATCAAAGAAGGATCCAGAATCCCAATTAAAGGCAATTAATGAGTCATAGCCTTTATCAACAAGGAAAAGACTTATCCTGCAAGCAATACAATGTTTATCCAATATCAAAAAGGAGACTTATTCGTTAAGACTCCTAAACATACCATAAATACTAGGCTCCAGACGCCTATATAAAGGACCTGATCCTACAATCAGAACTACGTCTTTGGCTTGATTCTCAATAACGATTTGAGATACGTAGGCATCTTGTGAGGACCAATTTAGTCCGGAAACACGAGTGCAGCCATTAAAGCTCGAAGCTCATTAATCCTAGCATTAAATTCACAAAGCACGTTTTTTAATCCATAACAACATCCTTTTCAAAATAATTTCTAATTCCCCACACATTATTGGCCTCTTGTTTGAGTGAGACTAATAAATGCACGGCTGTGCTCAAATGTTGATTTGATTTATTAGTCTACTCATTGATCAAGAAAACTAAGATTAAATTATGAAGAGGATGACACATTACATGCCTCGAGTTTAATCTATAATATTAAGGTTAAGGGGATTATATTACATGGAACATTATTCACAAAAGGCTTAATCGAATCACCGATTTAATTATTATTACTTGGGTGGCAATGATGTATTACTAGATGCCGCTCATTGTTTACAATTTTAATTAGTTATTGAAATTGTTACCAACGTAATAATAACCTACAGGGTCACACACAAAGAACGCTTGAAGGAGACATAATTTAAATTATGAAATTTAAATTTAAATAAGTAATTTATTCTATTTATAATATTACTTAAACTAATTCTGAAATTAGTTATTAATTAATTAAGTGCGACTTAATTAAATAATAAATTGGAATTTCGGATTAGTATTTTATTATAATTTGATTATAATTAGAAAACTTATTTTCCTCTCTATATAAACTCTCAAAGAGGGCTGATTTTAATGATGAAAAACGTTTTTATATTAAAACCCTAGCCGCTTATGAGAGCAAGTAAAGAGAGAGAGAAACAAGCAGTTTTCGGGTGCTAGTACACATCAATCCTTCAAGAAAAGCGTTTGTGTGGATAACGTAGAGTGTAGATCGCGAGAGCGGGATACATGGTGATTGAACAAGCTTTGGATCTCCATTAATCTTTCATTAGTGAACTGTTAAAGCTTCTTAAGGTATTTGTTCTTAATCTCTGAATTAAATCTTTTGTTTTCGCATGGATCCTGCGGAGGGGTTTCGAATTTTTGGTTTATTTTCACGTTTTCCGTTGCGTTTATGTGCTCGAAACCCTAAAGAAAAATCATCAAGATTCTTTGGACCACATTTTGTGTAAACCGAAACATGTGAAGAGTGAGTGAAACGAAGGATTACATTTAAGACCAATGGAGTAAGAGCAATCTTTTTATCAGAAACATATTGACCAAGTTTATCAATATGCAAATTTGCATAAAACTCATGAACAAGACGAGGATAAAAGATTTTAGGTAACTCAAGAAAAGATTCAATACCTAAATCTGAAAACACCTTCACAACACCACACTGAGAGAGCATCTTACCAGCGATAGGTTTGCCAGAAAGAATTGTTCAATATTCTATCTCTTTAGCCACAAAACGTTCACGAAATTCGTCTAAAACCCTGATTTCCCTTTTGATACGCTTGACATCAGATCCAATATCCTCAATTGATCGTTGTACCTCAGATTGTTCATCACCACTTGCAACTTGTAGTGTCTCGACATCGATATTGTCAATTCCATCATACAACTTGCGCTTGTTCTTCAATTGAACTGGAGTCGAAGATTGAGCTTTGCGAGTGTGTGCGTTCCTCATCGTTGAATACACAAGAATGGAGAGACCGAGAGAGATAGTGTATTTCGATCTCACAACCCTTAATGCGCCTCTTTGAGTTTTGGAGCGAGAGAGAAGTATATGAAGAGTCGGGAGTGGAGTACCTCTATTAGACCCTTTTTAATATTTAAGGAGGAAGAATTTAGAAGATAAATTCTAAAACTAACCCAACCCCTTAAAACACTTAACATGATAAATAAAAAATCTAACAACCTGATATACATGCTCAAAGTATGTATAAAATTAAAACTAATCAGGTCAACAATTATTCAAAATAATTCAAATATAGCATTTAACACAAGTCCAGAAACTAGAGATAATTATGACACACAAACCAAGTAAGTGGAACTAAATCAAACCCTTAACAAATATTATGCACAAAAAATATATCTCACAAGCATCAATTAATATCCGAAAATAATTGACACATGGCATACATGCAGCTAGGTAATATTAATATATGAAGCAGTAAGATGATATTACCCATTTTCCGTAGCCAGTGTGCTGTCTAGACACCACACATACCAAGTTCCTGACAAAAGCATTAAATCTTTATTCTGCTAGGAGCTTCGTGAATATGTCAGCTAGCTAAATGCTAAGTGTTTTGCAAACACTAATCCACACATATGTCCTGTTCATCTTGTTTTAAACGATTTATTTTGACCACAAGACATACCTGCAAAACAAACAAAAACTCAACGTTTTGGTACCCATATTTGTTTGGGTCCAGCATGGTTAGTTGATAACACAAAAAGAATATTTAAATCAGATTTCTTGATCCATATTTGGACCATTTTGGGAGCTCGATTCCTTGTCCTTTCTGTTCTAGCAGCTTCTTGTCTGTGACCTATCTGTTTAACAGCTTTCTGTCTATGAGTTGCCTGTCTGTTCCAGCTTACTGGTTCACCATCTTGAACTTTGCAATTCATTGCCAAATGACCCTTTTTACCACATTTGAAACAGATTTTCCATGGCATAGCATAATCATAGGGAATGCCATGTTTGCTTTCATATTGAAGAGTCTTGTTCTTTGATGTTGAAGCCATTCCAATTCCTTCCTTATCCAATGGAACTTTAGTTTTTTTTCATCATGGTTTTTAACACTTCTTCTCCTTGAATAAACTTTCCCATTCCTTTTTGAAGGTTCTCTATCTCAGCTTCCAATTGTTTGATCTTATTAGCTTGCTGTGATATCTCTTTTGAAGAAGAAGATTCTTTGGTTGTGAATGTCTCAAGGAATACATCTTTTGCTTTGATTTCTTCCTTAAGATCATTGAGCATCTTCATCAATGTATCATTCCTTCTTAGTATTGCTTTCTTTTCTCCTTCAGATTGAGACAATTGTGCCTTTAGATCAGTAATAAATTCATCATGATTGCTTAGTGGAGCTTTCTTTTCAACGAGATCAGCAATGACCTTTCTAAGTTGAGCATTTGTCTTTTCAAGCTCATTGTTCTCAGTCTTCAATTCCATGAACTTCACAATAGATATACTAGTATGTTCCTGCAAGGTTAGTCCATCTAACGAATTATCACAAGAACTTGAATCACGGTTATATGAGTTCACCTCCCATCCGTTGTCATCTGATTTTGAAGCATCACTATTATCACGAGCATCTTCATCATCAAGACCAACAAGAGCCAGGTTCACTACTTCATCACTTGATTCATCTTTAGAAGCTGAATCCTCATCATCACTCCATGTTAAAAATGCCCTTGATTTTCTTCTATCCTTTGGAGCAGCTTGCTGCTTTAGCTTGTTCTTCAGCTTGTAGCAGTTCCTTTTGAGATGACCTTTCTTGCCACACTCGTAACATGTAGCTTCCTTTGAATCTTTTGACTCTCTTCTTGTACCAAAAACTTTGCCCTTCTCTGTCTTTAATTTGTTTTTCTTCTCAATCAATCTTTTGATTTTTCTGGATATATGAGCCAATTTTTCATCTGATTCTGATTCATCATCGGATAACAGCTTGTTGCCAGAAGAGTGTAAGGCCAGATTTTTCATATTTTCAATTAGAGCTTTACTGGATTCCATCATGCTTTCATGTATCTTTGATTCAAATTGTTTAGCTCAGCAAAGACAGCCAAATGATCCATTGTATCAATAATAGCAGAAGATTCCAAGGCAGTTACTTTCGATTCATAGATAAATGGAACAACACTTAGAACTTTCATGTTGATTTCATCTTGAGGGATCTTCTTTCCAAGTCTCTCTAGTGCATTGATACTGACTTGGAATCTAGCTTGACTTTCTTTGATTGTTTCACCTTCCTTGAGCTTGAAATTTCCAAACTCATTCATGAGCTTCCTAAGTTTCACCTTCTTTAGAGATTTGGATCCTTCATGATATGTTTCCAAAGCATCCCACATCTCCTTTGCTGATTTGAGTGAAGAAACCTTGTCATGCTCAGCTTGATTTATACCATTCATAAGGGAATTCCTTGCCTTCCCATTGTAGCCATATTTGATTAGCTCGTCCGGAGTAAGATCATCTACATCTTTTTCTTTGCCATCTTTATCAAGGAATACATATGGGCCTTTCTGTACAACTCTTAGAACAAGTGGATCTCTGGATAAATAAGTTTCCATTCGACCTTTCCACCAGTTGTAGTTGTCAGTTCCAGTAAGGAGAGGAGCTCGGGAATCGGACTTTCCTTCGGGATAATTGTCAGCCATTAGATCGATACTTTTCCTGTTACAGAAATATTAGTATACCAAAGCTCTGATACCAATTGAAAGTACACCTAGAGGGGGGTGAATATGTGTGTTAGGCTAACTATATCCAATTTTAAAATTTTACCGAATATTTACACTAAACTAGTCAGCTTGCTATTAAGAATAAAAAACTAGTCTGTCAGCTTACTGATAAGAAGCATGCAATGCAGAAAGTAAATAAACACCAAGTAAAGAACACCGAGAATTTTAGCCAGGTTCGACCCCTAGTCTCTATGGTCTACGTCCTGGTCCCCTACCAAAACTGGTAAGAGAATATATTATTAATCACTTATAAACTAATTACAAGATTAATCAATATATCTCCCTTCTTTCCCTGTCACTGATAGCAGCTTGTTAACAACCCTGTTCCCTGAACCAGAAGACCTCTAATTTTTATACTATCCCAAGTATAAACTTCTATATCTAACTAGTTCCATGAACCTTGTGTCACAGCTCACTACTCAGCAAAAAACACTTACACACTGAGCAATACAAACAATATAATCAATACAACTCAAACTATGAACTCAAGATATGAATATAAACGAATGCGAATACTAGAGCTCAAGTAAGAAAGATTTGAATGAAAGCGCCGAGTTATTTTCTTGGAGTCCCTGTAGTGTTTTTCTGTTTTGTTCAAATGTAGTGACTCTTCTTTTTCAAACCATACTACACTCCCAAGAATATAAATAAGATAGACAATCAATATTCAAATTTCTGTAACAACTTGCAACGGTCTTGAAATCATATTATCACGTTCAAGTTCGTTAAACAATTTGAAAATCAAATGTTTACTTAAAGATAACATACTGCAGATAAAAGATAAAACGTTTAAAACAATCCTTTAGCATAGAATTCAAAAACAAGTTTAGGAGTGTTTGTTAAAAAGATAAAGCTTTGAAAATATCAACTCCTAAAAGATAGGAAAACATTTTGAACGAGTATTTTGAAAAACCTGAGCTCTAATATTAGATAATACGTTTATACAAATATTAGAGTCCTTACAAATCAAGTCCTATAAGTTCTCCATGAAATTCGGACTTTCATTGATTTGAACAACTTCTGGGCGTAGTATAGACAGCTTGTTGACAAATTCTATTTTAGCACTGCTAGCTTGCTGTCAAGCCCTGTTTCTGCATTGTTAGCTTGCTGACAGTAAGATAAACAATATAATATATTGCTGAAAGTAAGATAAACAATATAATATATATATCCTGCAAAACAATGTTAGAAACATAAAGAAGTAACATGCTGTTTTATATCATAAACAAGCTAATAGCTTGCTGAGAATACATCATCAAAATCATGAGACTTTCACGCGCATCGCACGGGTTTTAACTAGTATTATTAAAAATGAAACATTAAAAGTTTTGGTCGGTCGGTCGGTATTTGGGTCGGGCCTATCTATAATTTGGGTCGGGCCTATATATAACCAATTACTTTTTTCAGCTAAAATACATTACCTATTTTATCTATTTTTCTAACAAAAACAACTTATCTTCTAAAAATAAAATAGGTAACATATATATATATAATGGTGATATTATTACATATTTATAACTGATTTCAGCTAAAACACATTATATGTTTTACATTTTCTAACTAAAACAACTCATGTTCTAAACATAACACATGCAAAATAAATATGTAATGGTAATATTGTTATATATAATTATTAATAAATAACCACTAACTCTTTTCAGCTAAACATGTAACCTTTTTTATTTTTTCTAACTTAAACAACTAATTTTTCTAAAAGTAACACGAACAACATATATATAGAAAGGTAATATAATTTTCTATTTTTTAATTTAAACAACTAATTTTTTAAAAGTAACACGGGAAATATATATATATAAATGTAATATAATTTTATATAATTATTAATAAGTAACTAATTGTCTTTTTAAGGACATTGTCTGTTTTATAATTTTTAATTGAAACAACTCATATTCGAATTAAAAATAACACGGGCAAAATATAGAAATAATGACAATATTATTATATTAAACTTATAAAATTCATGTTCAATATAATTTTTTATAATATTCAATTTAAATAAGATAATTAATAAAAAATAAAAGTAATATCATATATTAAAAGAAACTCGGAACATTACAGAACACATATTTTGTTATTTGCACTTTAGTCACTCTTAGATTTTTTAAGAACAAATAAATACGAACCGTTAGATCTATTATTTAAAAATATTTTTCTATTTTAATATCTAAAATACTACTAAAGATTACGTCAACAATTTATTAAATTAAAATACTTATATTCTTAGATATATAAATCCAATTTATTATATACACATATAAATATATATTAAAATTTCATCAAAAAAGATATAATCACAAAAATCTAATTAAAAATAATAAAATATTAAAGAAAACCGTGCATCGCACAGTATATAAACTAGTATATATATATATATATATATATATACTAGCATATAACCTGTGCAAGTCACGGGCCTTAAAAATAATAAACTAAAAAATTTAATGTGAACGGAAAATATTAAAATAAAAGTAAAAATTAATATGATAAATTATAAAATGAGAAACTTAAATATGCATTGGAACATAAAAAAATATAAAAAAATACAAATGAGGCCGAGGAAGATAAATGAGGTACTATTAATATTATTTTATAATAAAATAATATTAATAATAAGGACAGACAGAAAATCTAACATGTTTTAATTAAAAAAAGTAATTAACCGTGATATTTTTAGAAGTGTTTTAATTATATTAATTGTATTTATTAAAAAAATATGTTGACATGTTAAAATAAGTAAGTTTTTTTAATAAGGACAAATAGAAAAGTTAACATGTTTTAATTAAAAAAAAGTAACTGCACGTAATATTTTTAGATGTGTTTTAATTATATTAATTTTATTTGTTAAAAAAATACGTTCACTTGTTAAAATAGGTAAGTTTTTTTAAATAATTAAAAGTATTAAAATAGGTTTTAAAATATATAAGCTGCACTTGATATTTTTGGAAAAAAGAGATTTTAATGATAACAAATATAAAAGGTAATATATTTTAATTTAAAGTTAATATATTAAATAGAGTATTAAAATAGGTTTTAAAATAAATAAGTAAGAATTGCACCTCATATTTTTGGAAAAAATAGATTTTAGTAATAACAAATATAAAAGGTAATATGTTTTAATTTAAAGATAATTATAATAATATTTTTGGAAAAGGAGTAGATTTTTTTAGAAAAAAAATATTTTAATTATAAAAGCCAATCATCTAGTTACTATTTTGGTAACTTAACAATAATACAATTACATTAAAGATTTGATTTGTAGTAGCTTTCGTTATCCTAAAAAGAAAGAAGTATATTTGTAGCAGTGTATCCTAAATTTAAACAATTAGATCCCACATTTCCATTTTTTTTATTATATTTCAATATTATTTGATTTTTATGTAGTAAAATATAGTGAAATATTAATGTAGAATAAAACTTTCCCGGATTTTGATTATATTATTAATTTATTAATTAGAAAAAGTACCGAAAACCAAAAATCGACCGTTAACCGAAAACCAAAACTTTCAATGTTTCGGCTTTAATAATATAGTATAGTATAGATATATATCCTAGCTTATAACCCGTGCGAAGCACGGGCTTCTTCTAATATAATATAATATATTTTTATAGTAAAATATTTTTTATATCATTTTTGTATTAATAATAGAAGTATATATAACAGAGTATAATTGACATTTTTGTTAAGAAGATATAGTGTTTTATATTTTTGGATTGTATTAATAATTGAAAGATATATAATAATAAGAAGATATATAATTAAAAAAGGGCAATATCAATGATTGAAAAATATATTATACTAATTTTTATTTTTAGACATGTTTATAAAATGTAATATATTATCATTAAAAGGTAATGTGTTTTAATTATAAAAGATAATCGGCTAGTTACTATACTGTATATTATTTTATTATTTATTAAATAGAATAAAATAAATTAATATTTTTTTAAAAATAATTTATTATACCCCTTTTTTGCTCAATTAATCTTTTAAAAAGAATTGAAAAATGTAGTACATGATACTTTTGGAAAAGAAGTGGATTTTGTTAGAAAACAAATTAGAAAAATGAGAAATAAAATAAATTAATCTTTTAATAAGATTAATTTATTATACAATTCCCTTTTCTGCTTAATTAATCTTTTAAAAAGAATTGAAAAAGGTAGTTCTTGATATTTTTGAAAAAGGAGTGGATTTTTTTAGAAAAAATATTAAAATGTGCTTTAATTATAAAAGACAATTAGCTTTTAACTAATTTTATATTATTAAATTATTTTTTAATTAAATTTTTAATATTTTATTAATTGTATTTGTTAAAAAAATAAGTAGACATGTTAAAAAAGGTAAACTTTTTTTAATAATTAAAAGCATTAGACTATGTTTTAAAATAAATAAGTAAGGGTTGCTCATGATGTTTTTGGAAAAGGAGAGATTTTAGAAATGACAAATATAAAAGGTACATATTTAATTGAAAAAGATAATTGCCCGTGATATTTTTGGAAAAGGAGTAGATTTTGTTAGAAAAAATCTACTCCTTTTCTAAATCTATACTACATTATTAAAGACAATTAGGTACTTACTATTTTTATATTACTAAATTATTTTTTAATTATAACCGTGATATTTTTGGAAAACGGAGATTTTAGTGAGAATAAATATAAAAGGTTAATTGTATTTGTTAAAAAAATAAGTAGGCATGTTAAAATAGGTAAACTTTTTTTAATAATTTAAAGCATTAAAATAGGTTTTAAAATAAATAAGTAAGGATTGTTCGTGATATTTTTGGAAAGGGAGAGATTTTAGTAAGGACAAATAAAAAAGGTACATGTTTAATCGAAAACAGTAATTGTCCGTGATATTTTTGGAAGAAGAGTAGATTTTGTTAGAAAAAATCTACTCCCTTTCCAAATCTGTACTATATTATTAAAGACAATTAGCTAGTTACTATTTTTATATTATAAAATTATTTTTAATGATAACCGTGATATTTTTGGAAAAGAGCGATTTTAATGAGAACAGATATAAAAGGTAGTATTTTTAATTTAAAGGTAATTGTACGTAATATTTTTGGAAAATGAGTAGATTTTGTTATAAAAAAGTATTTCAATTATTAAAAGCAATCAGCTAGTTACTATTTTTATATTATTTTATTATTTATTAAATAGAATAAATGACCGAAAACCGAAAACAAAAACGTTTAATGTTTCGACTTTAATAATACTAGCCTATAACCCGTGCAAGGCACGGGCCATCAAAGACAATTAAAAATCAATATGATAAATTATAAAATGAGAAATTTAAATATTAATTGTAATATAGAAAAATAAATAAATAATACAAATGGGGTGAGGAAGATAAATGAGACATTATTAATATTATTTTATTATTTATTAAACTAATATCAATAATAAGGACAAATAGAAAAGTTAACATATTTTAATTAAAAAAAGTAACCGTGATATTTTTAGAAGTGTTTTAATTATATTAAGAGTAAAGTGCACTTTGTGTACCTATAATTTGTGTGTCAGATCACTTGAGATACTCTACTTCAAAAACTACCACTTGCTATGCTGAAATTCCAACTTCGTAACATTATGTGTATTTCAGTTAAAATAACATTAAAATGCAAGGGTAAAATAGTCTTTCTGTCATCATCTTATTCATCAAACCCATTTTTACCATTGATGAAGCTTTTGAGAAATTAGAACTTGAATATTTCATTCATTTCTTAATGAAATCGAGTCATTTAAGTTGCAACAGAATGATCTCTTTCTCCTCTACAAATTGATATCGATTTTGGTTATGAAAGATTAACTTGAAGAAATTTTCATATTTATATTCTAAATATAATAAAAATAAATGAATTTCTTGAAATTATTCTTTCATAGTCAAAATCAATATGAATTTGTAGAGGAGAAAGAGAGCATTTTGTTCTAACTTAAATAACTCGATTCCGTTAATAAATGAATGAGATATCCAAGTTTTAATTTCTTTAAAGCTTCATCAATGGTACAAATGGGTTTGATGAAGAAGATGATGACAAAAGACTATTTTACCCATCATTTTAATGTTATTTTAACTGAAATACACATAATGTTACGAAACTGGAATTTCAGTATAGCAAGTGGTAGTTTTTGAAGTATAGTATTTCAAGTGGTCAGACACACAAACTACAGGTACACAAAGTGCACTTTACTCTTATATTAATTGTATTTGTTAAAAAGACTTTGGCGTGTTAAAATAGGTAAGTTTTTTTAAATAATTAAAAGCATTAAAATACGTTTTAAAATAAATAAGTAAGGGTTGCATTGATATTTTTGGAAAAAAAAAAAGATTTTAGTGAAAACAAATATAAATGGTAATATGTTAATGTAAAGGTAATTATTGCCCGTGATATTTTTGGAAAAAGAGTAGATTTTGTTACATAAAAGTGTTTTAATGATAAAAGCCAATCAGCTAGTTACTATTTTTATATTATTTTATTAGTTATTATAAAATGTAATATGTTTTAATTTAAATGTAATTACCCGTGATATTTTTGGAAAAAGAGTAGATTACTATTTTTATATTATTTTATTAGTTATTATAAAAGATAATATATTTTAATTTAAATGTAATTACCCGTGATATTTTTGGAAAAAGAGTAGATTTTGTTACAAAAACTGTTTTAATGATAAAAGTCAATCAGCTAGTTACTATTTTTATATTATTTTATTATTTATTAAATAGAATAAATGACCGAAAACCGAAAACCAAACATTTCCATGTTTCAGCTTTAATAATATAGTATATATAGTATAGATAGGGTCCTACTCTAGTAGAAACGACTCTTATAATGAGACTAGAAACTAATATTATTATTTTTTTCATTTAATTTATTATTTATTAATTATGTGGGGCTGGGTGGGACCTGTAGGCCACATGACAGCGGGCCCCGGTGGGCGCTGTCATGATAGTGGAGTCCCTGCTGACATGACGCTAACGTGGCAGTGCGATTTCTGCTAGTGTGGCACTGACATGGCAGGTGGGCCCAAGGTGATGGATGAGTTTTGTGTGAAATAGGGGGGCATAATGTAAGTTTTTAAAAATAGAAGGAACATAATATAAATTTTTAAAGGGAAAATAAATTCTTTCGTCCTTAAACTATATGCCGTTTTTAGTTTAGGTCCTTGAACTCTACGAAAAAATATTACGGTACCTAAACTTTCAAATTTTCTGATTCTCGTCCTTCCGTCCAAAAACGCTGACGTGGCAATTACGTGAAAATCGAAAATTCTTGGAATGTAGTGAAATTATGATATGTTAATTTACTACTTCTTACAAGAACCCGTGTGGTGAAAATTTTCGATTTCGAGTTCACTAACATATGGAAATCTGCACTTTAATTTCAAGAACACGAATTTTTTTTACTAAAATCTGCAGATTTCCATATGTTAGTGAACTCAAAATCGAAAAATTTCACCACCGATGTTCTTGTAATCATTCGTAGATTAACATGCCAAAATTTCACTCCATTCCAAGAATTTTCGATTTTCACGTAATTGACACGTCAGCGTTTTTGGACGGAAGGACAAGTATCACAAAATTTGAAAGTTTAGGTACCGTAATATTTTTTCGTATAGTTCAAGGACCTAAACCAAAAACAGCATATAGTTTAAGGATGAAAGAATTTATTTTCCCATTTTTAAAAGTAGTTTCTAGTTTCTATTTTAAGGGTGATTTCTATTTAATCACCGGCATATATATTTACAATTTCAAATATGGTATTAGGAGATAATTCAAACAAGATTCGGAATGAGTATTTCAACACACTAAAATTTTAGACGGTTGAAATTATTTTACAACTCGAGACTGTTCATATAAAGGCTACTCGAAATTAGGGCTGAGTATTTGCTTATTCGGTAACCGAACCGAATTATAATTCGGTTACCGAATACCGAATAAGAGCAAAATTTATAACCGAAATAATTTCGGTTATTTACCGAACCGAATTAATTATTTCGGTTAAAACCGAATACCGAATTAGAAACAAAAATCCGAATTAAAATCAATTGTTAACAAAAACATCAAACATGTAGTATCTTTTAAACAAATAAGGAGCTTCAATATGAGATAAAATGCTAATAATACATAAAGTTTGGAAAATGATGTTTCTAAACAAAGTAAAGTGCGTCATATTCTCCTCCTAGAGACTTGATAGCAAACTAAAACATGCAAAATACCAACAACAACTCAGCAACAATATACTACGTGAATCAATAATTGAGCTAAAAAAGAAAGAAACTAGGGTTAGTAGTATAAATGACATATCATATATAAATAAAAAATATATATATTATATATAATATTTTATATTTTCGGTTATTTCGGTTATTTCGGTTATTTCGGTAATTCGGTAAAAAACCGAAATAACCGAAATACCGAATAACACATATTTTTAAAACCGAATTAGAACCGAATTATTTCGGTTCGGTTAATTATTTCGGTTCGGTATTCGGTTAACCGAACCAAATGCTCAGCCCTACTCGAAATCACACCCCTCCCTGCAGAAATCGAAGAGTGGAGTTTATTTTGAATTTTAAAGAAATATGAGAACATGAGTTTTAAGAAAATCACTAATTTATTAGAAAAACACTTAATATTTAAACATTTGAAAAAGTGCTCAAATATCCTTGCTCTTGCGTATGTTATAAGGTTTTTGTAACAAAAAGAAAATGTGTGTGGACATTGTTTCTTTTTCAAAGTGAATAGATAAAAGCATATACGCATATGATATATAGGTAATTTCTCTGCACCTCTCTTTTCTTTCCCTAAAAAAAGAATTTTACAAATGCGATAACACTTTCTATGAAATCACTTTGCACTTTGCACAGTCATAAAGTAATATCCTTTTAAAAAGTTACTGAACCATAAAACGTATTCTTGTAATATAACTATTCTTATAAAGAGATTATATGCTAATCAAATATCTTAATGATGTAATTATGTAGTATTACAGAAGGCTGTTTTTTGTTTGTTGTGTACGAAGTGATTAACTGGAGTTTAAGAATAGAGATCGGTCAGAATAATTAAATGTAATGTTAATGTGTTAAGAAAAGATAATTTTTGTGTGGTTTCGCCTTTTGCTTTTAACATTGCAGTGTCACTGTGTAGTCAACAAAACTTGGTCATCTCGTAGAGGCTGTTTGGTTAAACTTAAAATTATCGCTTAGGACTTAAAATTGTTTAAAGTTATTTTCAACTTTAAGTCATTTTCTGACTTATTACACAAACAGCCATTTTTCAACTTAAAATCAAAAATTACTTTAAGTCCCCAACTTAAAGTGATCGACAAACAGGCTCATAGTCTATCTCATATTAATTATTTTCTATTGCATTCTTTCAGGTTTTTTGGAGTATAGTGGAGGTGGATGTGGTTAACTTTTATCATAACTTTATGAGCACAGGAGTACCCTGAGGGGATTAATGATTCACTGGTGTGCTTGATTTCAAAGGTTAAAGTACCTCAAACAATGGGTGATCTTCGACCAATCTCATTGTGTAACGTGCTTGTCAGAATTTTATCCAAGGTTATGACAAATAGATTGAAGACTTGTTTGGGCACTATTATTTCTGGTCAACAAAGTGCTTTTATTGAGGGTCGTTTGCTTACAGATAATGCGTTAATAGCATTTGAAATTAACCACTACATGAAACGGCGTACCCAAGGTAGTAATGGGATTGCAAGTTTGAAATTGGATGTCTCAAAGGCTTATGATCGTTTAGAGTGGGCTTTTATTCGAAATATGATGGAGAGATTTGGATTCCACCAAGTGTGGATTCATCGAGTTATGACATTCATCGAGTTATGACTTTCATCTGTTCGATTTCATACAGTTTTTTACATAATGGGGAACCGTTTGGGTGTGTGGTGTCAGGTCGTGGGGTTAGACAGGTAAATCCAATATCTACCTATATCTATATTATGTGTGTTGAGGGGTTGAGTTCTATTATCCGTAGAAATGTGGAAGCTGGCTTATTACATGGTTGTTGTACTGCTAAGGAGGCACAAGTGATTTCACAATTATTATTTGCGGACGATTGTTACTTATTTTTCAGGGTAACAAAGACAGAAGCAAATGTTGTGAAGCGTATTTTGGACAGATATGCAACAATATCAGGACAAATAATTAACTTTAATAAATCTGCAGTCACTTTTACGCCAAACACAAGAGGGGTGGATCGAGGTGAGGTGGGTATGCAACTGGGAGTGCAAGAGACTGAGAACCCATGAAAGTATCTGGGCATGCCAATGCGTATAGAAAATCAAAAAAAATCAGTTTTTGCTTTTCTGGTGGATCGAGTAGAGAAAAAATTACCGAAATGGAGTTTACAAAACATATCCAAAGCTGGGAAGGTGACTCTTCTTAAGACAGCAGCTCAATCCATCCCGAATTTTTTGATGAGTCTTTTGATGGTTCCGTTGGATGTGTGTGATTCAATAGAGAAAAAAATGAATGCATATTGGTGGGGTGGTGGACATAATCAGAAGGGAATTAAATGGATTTCTTGGGATCGATTATGTGAGGTGAAGGAAGGAGGAGGTTTGGAATTTAAGAAGTTGAGGGAGTTCAATATAGCAAAGCTAGCCAAGCAAGCATGGAGACTAATGAACAACTCAAATCCTCTAGTGACTAAATTTATGAAAGCTAGATATTATGCTAACAGTGACTTTATATATGCCAATTTGGGTGCTAATCCAAGCTTTATGTGGCGTAGTATAATGGCAGCACAAGATGTGGTGAAACATGGGGGAAGAAAGCGGATTGGTGATGGCAGAGATACAAGGGCGTGGAAAGTTCTGTGGCTGCCGTGTCAGGAAAATGGTTTCATTACGAGTGAGTTACAACCAGGGTTGGAAAAGGTGACAGTAAGTGCATTGATGCAGGATAATTGCAGAGGTTGGGATGATGACGTCGTGCTAGACTTATTTAACTACAGAGATAGACAACTGATTCAACAAATCTCATTTTCTAGTCGACCTAGAAATGACTCCTGGTATTGGGCATTAGACAATGATAGAGAATTCTTAGTTAGAAGTTGTTATAGGATTCTTCGGGGTGAAAATGATTGTGCAGATAGACCTTTGTGGAAAAAGCTTTGGAGTATCAAACTTCCAGTTAAGGTTTTAAATTTTGTATGAAGGGCTTGTCGTAATGTATTTCCTACAGTAGAGGCTTTGGTAGTCAAACATGTTAATGTGCAATTCCAACAACTGAAGGAGTTACGATACTTTAGTGGCTAAAACAAGTATTCAGTACAAGCACTACTGAACAGTGTGCGTAGATAGGCCTGTTGTGTTGGGGTTTTTGGTTTCGTCGTAACTCGTGGGTTTGGAACAAGAAGAGCATGTCGGTGTTTGGTGTCAATGCTATGGCTTCTAATTTATTGTAGGATTGGCTACGAGTTCAGAAGGAGCAGAAGGAGCAGAAGAATAGTTCAACAAGTATGCAACTAAAGAGGTGGTGCAAGCCTCCACATGGATGGATTAAAATAAATGTGGATGCAGCTTGTCGGGTTGATGCTGATTTTATAGGTGCATGGTGTGTCATTCGTGATGAACAAGGCCAGTTCCTAAGGGCACGAACGAGTAGGATTCGGGGTCATATGCAAGCTAGAGAGGCGGAAGCTTGGAGTCTTAAAGAAGCCTTAACGTGGACAAAGAATTGGAGGACAAATCGGTGCATTTCGAAATGGATGCAAAATCAATAGTGGATGCAGTTCATGGTCCTCGGAAAAATTCAACTTTTCATACTAATAGAGGAGTGTGTTGAGATTTTTAAGCACTTTGAGGAGGTGTTAGTGATCTTTGATCGTAGGTCTACGAATACGGTAGCTCATATGTTAGCACAGGCTGCTTATTATATGTCAGGTCCCATGGAGTGGTATCATGATGCTCCGGATTTTATTTGTAACCTTATTGCTGAAGAGAGTTAATATATGCAAGTACGAATTTTTCAAAAAAAAAATATTTTCTATTAATTTTTAAATTAACGAGCTTGCAAGTTTACTCGATTCTACTTATTTTAACTTGACCTATTATTTTGCGAGTAAACTTAACTACACTCACAAATTAATAATTAGTAAAAAATTTGAGTTTATTTAAATTAAATGAGCAGTTCGATTCGTTTAAAATATCAGAATTTAAGCTCATTTACTAGCTAACAGGCTTGAATTATGGATCCTAGTACCAAGCGCTGATTAAAGGTAAAAATCATTTCTTTTCTTTCCTGTAAAGAAATAGATTACTTGGCTACCCAAAAAAAAGAAATAGATTACTTAGGAAAAGTGAAAGTAATTCATGTGGTTTTCACTATTTTTTTTGTGACGCATGTGGCTATTACTTGTAAGTAGTTAAAACAAAATCAAAAGTTTTCATTTAAACTTGATTTACCAATCTTGTCAAGTTGTCAAAGCTTTTCGAAACAACTGTAAAAATTATTTACTATTTTATTCAGTTTTATTATTATTATCATTATATTTTATTTTTTTCCCAGCTTTATTTTTCATGATTGTGGTTCTATTATTACGAACTTGAAAATCGATATTAATATTTTGTTAAACAATCAACGAATTTATCAGCTCCTACGTTATTTAGGAAATAACGTAGGCAATATAACATAAAACACCACTCCAACAGTGTCCTAGTGCCCTAAAACACTAGGAACCACTAGCCATCCCCTACTTTTGAGGAATCTCTAGCCATCCTTAACTCCATTTTTATCAATTAAAAATTCACTTCCCTCCATTTTGTACATCTATTCTCTCTCTTACACTTAAATTTATTATTATAATAATAATTAGAAATGAATATAGAGATGATTGTTGAAGTTCATATACAAATAAGATTCTTAAATCACTAAGAACCATTATTTTATTATATCTATATATTCTTAATGCATACTAGTGAAGATTTTGGCTATTTACATCGATTACCCTTAATAATAATCTATAATCTATAATGTTTTGAACAACTATGGACAACAATGACATTTTCTATTCTATCGGGTAAATAAAAAATAACCAACAGGTCAACCCATATAACAAATACACTTAATTTACATTTGCTTTTTGCAACCCGTGGATGCTCCGGTTAAACTTCCACTTTACCAAGTTGATTGTCTGAATATCAATCCACCCCTAATTTAGCGTTCTCTATTACTCTAATCTACAGACAAGGATCATGCCATACACGCAAATTAGGACATTCACAGCAATTTTGAATCCTTTGTATCTTTCAGGTTAATAGTTTTTCTTCATTTCATTTTAATTTTAATGTTTCCAGAATTGTTCAATCTCAAGTTTTAATTTTACTAACCTCATCATTATACAACAGCTGTCTATATGCTTAAGTACTTATGGATTCTTATGTTCATTCGAGATCAATGTCGGAAAAAGAAGCAGGTGCGTCCCATACCAATTTACTAATATGGCTTCTCTGTGTTTCTATGTTTTTAATCCACCTACTTGGTTATTTATTAGTTGATTGAATATTTAGACTCCATCAATGAATTAAGTAAGTAGTTGCTTGATATTAGTTGTGAAACATAATCTTGGTTCTGTCTGATGTAGTTATGTTACACTGTTTCATTTATTTATTCGTCGGATTCTCTTATTCATTTGTTTTAAACTACGTCATTCAATATCTATATCTCAGGCGTGAAACGTCGAGAACGTGGTACAGCGCTTGATACATACCTCCGTGACAGGTTTACTAAATTAAAAGGAATGACAAAGGAAAAAGTTCAAACTGAAACAGGGAATACAATTGCAAACACTAAGGGTATAATGTTGTTGGACTACCTTCTCTTTTTCCTCTCCCAGTTTCAGCTCTTTTCTGTTTCACTCGGTTTTATACAAATGCTGCGAGAGATACTTAATTATAGGGTTATAATTACTTCCACTTATATCAGCGCATTCATCACATATATTTATTACAAGCCTATTTGACCACCCTAATAATAAACTTACTTGGAGTAGATGTTTGGGATGCTCCTGATGTAAAATAATATGGATCCAGGTTTTCAAGAAACCCATCTCTTCACTGCAACAACATGTGTGAATGGACTTTATACACCAATGTTTAAACTTAGACCAGATTGTAGGTGCAGTGTAAAGTATAATTTTGATACGGAAAGAAACAAACAAACATAGCACACTTTTATTCATATAAAGCTACAACTTTTGTTTTACACACAAGGACCTACTGCTCTTTTTCCTTATACATCTACTACAAGGTTTCAGCTACTGCTCTTTTGTTTCAGCTACTGCTCTTTTATATAAAACTACTGCTATTTTGTTTCAGCCTTTTTCTATGACACATTACAAGAGAGCTTCAGCCCTATCTTTTTCTCCATCTCACTTATATTTCACTTCTTTTTCTACTCTTTTACTCTAACTCACTTCTATCATGGCATACATCACTACTATAAACTGCATTACTTAGTAGAAAGAAAGACAATATATTTTTAATACTTCGCAGAAAAAAAGAAAGTATATTTTGCATAATTTAACATAACTCATCAGAAGCAATCTGTGTTTTTCATAGTTTAGCTATAATTCCTAATTTTATAAATTAGATCTATCAGTGTCTCCAATTATATAACAACTCATGTGTACCTATCAATAAAACATGCAACGTTAAAGGACATGCCAATTTAGACCATAATTTACATTTTAAAGGACACACAATGTTGTCAGTTAATGGTATATAATTTTGATAATGTTGTGCATTCTATGCCAGTAGCAGATGTAAAACGTAAAGACCGTGGACCAAGCATTAATACATCGTTGCAGAGCAAAAATAAGTCGGACTTAGTACATGTTAACCAACACAACTTTCAATCCTCCTCTGGGGTCACAGGTTATTCCAATGGTAAGAATTTTAAAATATATCTTATGTATTTCTTGGATATTCATTTAAAGAAACATATTTTACACACCTGACCGCTACATGTAAAATAATATGGATCTTCATTTGCAGCGACAGGTATACAACCTCCAGATACTCTTGACACAAATACAACCATTGACAACACGAGACTTCAACATAAGACGTCAGGTTAAACTTTCAAACAATGACTTATGAGTTGTATTTGCATATACCATTTAGATACAAAATTGCTTTTGACATGAAACAATATTTGGATGATAACTACTTTACTTCATTTTTACGTGTTTTAGTAACCACTGTAAAGTGTAGAGGACACGGTCCAAGTACCAATACATTATTGCTGAGACAAAATTATAATGTTGGAATACATTATAACCAAGAAGATGTGATGCCCAATCTAGGTAATTATGCATCAAATTATTATAAACATGTCATTGCCCATTTTAATCTACGGTTAATTGACTAATTGGTTGTAAACATATAGATACCACAGAATCAAATGAGAATTCAATGTCAAGGACTCCTCTGTCAACAATTTCAACCAGTGAGATACTATTCTATTATAGTTTAATTTATTTAATTTTATTACCTTTATCATTGTAAAATATTATTGGTCTTTATTTGTAGTGGTTGGTGCACGACCTCTAGGGACACCTCATACAAATTCAAAAACAGATGTATTTAGGAATCTTGGTTCACTTGCTGATGGGAGTGGACAACATAAGACGTCGGGTAAATATAATATATATATATATATATATATATATATATATATATATATATATACAAAATTTATTCTATAATTTTGTTAACAAATGAGGTAATCTAATTTTTTGGTAATTACTTTATTTAATTTGTTACGTGTTCTGGTAATAGGTGTGAAGCGTAGAGGACGTGGTCCAAGTATCAATACATTGTTGCAGAGACAGAATTATAATATTGGAATACATAATAACAAAGAAAATGTTCTTCCAAATAGAGGTATACTTTCATCAGATACTTATAAAGTTACAAAAATGTTATTACCCATCTATAACAACTTGTGATAATTTATGTGGTATGACACTACAGATACCACGAAATCAAATCCAATCTTGATGTCAAATACTCCTTTGTCAAAAATAACATGTGAGATGCTATTCTGATATGTTTTGTTAGTATAATATACCATAATCGTGTGTTATGCCCGACTTAATTTTCTTGGTGTTAAATTGGCAGCTACAACCCCTCTCATGATTCATGAATTGAACAGTCAACAAGAAGACACCAACATGGATGGGAAACCCACTCCATTATCACCATCTCTAAGTTCACATTGTATGTGCACTCTCTAGGACAATGATTATCACTTATCTTTTATCATGATTTTATAGTTTATTTCTAACAATACTTATTTTGCAACTTATATTTGGTCATGCCTTTACATGTTTGCTCACTCTAGCAAGGATTAAATCAAGTTCATCTCAAACTAAAAGAAGCAGACTATCTTCATATGTAATGTCGAACATTAACAAAACAGGTTTGAAATTCATGCAACTTTTACTTTTATAATGTCATTAGAACAGATAGACTTCTTTAATGACATTCAACTATGTCAAATTGACCAGATACCGGAGACACAAATATCAGTTTGCAAAGCATGAACCATAGATTAAATCATTGTGAAGAAGAACCATTGTGGAGAACACCTGTCATTCCTAAAATAAGACATGCAGGCGTTACACCAGTGTGCGTCCGTAAAGAGACAATGTTGAATAAACACGATGATCGCCTGTCATCTTTTGGGGTTAATGATTTGTCACACACCTTAAATGGAGCATATGATATCATGTATGTTGAGGACGAGATACTTGGCCATGGTAAGAAATTATTTTAAATTCCTAATATAGTGGGAACATAATTTTGTAGAAGGCATATCTAATGTTAAATTTTACTCTTTTTTGCTTATGTTAAATTTGTTTCCTATTTTACATAGAAAATGGTGATTTACGTGTTAATGAAACAAGCATCAAGTATTCAAACATAGAATCACATGGAGGTCGATGTAATGATTTGAGAAAAACATCCAGAATACCATTTCCAGAACAAAGTCTTTCAAACAATATTATTCCGCCTGGACATAATAAAAACAGTAATGGTGAATCTTCTTCTGGAATTAAAAATTTGATGGACAACTTTAATGACTCTGATGATACTTTGCATATTGAGGAGGAGATATTTCTAGATGAAGGTATCTACTTTCAATTCATATTGTAATATTTTGTACGCTCTTTTATTCATCGTATACAAATGTCTAATTACACCTTCAAACTCTAATTTTCAGAACATGTTGACTACTTTGACTCAGAGATTAATATATGGGAAGGTTACATGAACCTTGGTCCACCGACATCTATTTGTAATCTTTGTGGCTCATGCATGTGGATTATGGAGCGAAACAACAAATCAAACAAAAATAGCCAGCCAACGTTTTCTCTTTGTTGCAAAAATGGACAGGTTGAACTTCCAAAAGAGAAACAACCGCCCGAACCTCTAGCTTCTCTTTTGACTGGGGGTGAGCAATCTTTACATTTTAAGCAAAATAGTAGAGTTTACAATTCTATGTTTGCAATGTGTTCCAGTGGTGGGAAAATAGATCATAAGATAAATAAAGGGAGAGCACCGTATTGCTTCAAGGTGAGAGGACAAAATCTTCATCTAATTGGCAGCATGCTACCACAAAAAGGTGAAACTCCGAAATTCTGCCAGTTATACATTTACGACACCGATAATGAACTCCCAAATAGACTACATGCAATGGGAGCAGTTAGGGATCAGATTGATGAAACTATTGTTGAAGGTCTTATGACTATGTTGCATGAACACAATAAATTGGTTCATCAGTTTGTAACAGCTCAGGAGCGTTTTAAGGAAAATGAAATGGATGAGTTTAGATTGGTTCTTTTATCTTCACAAGCAGCAAATGGGAGACCAAATATCATTGGGCCATCAAATGAAGTTGGTGGCCTGATAGTAAATAGTGATGCAGACCAACCGGGTTTTAGAGATACTATTGCGGTAACACGTCAGAAATTTTTAAGCAATGATGCAGACACTAGAGGTATTAAGGATACTGTTGTAGAAACAAATCAGAAATTCCTGAAGAGGGTTTGGGAAACAGATGTTTTTTTCATGCAGCTTCAGTATCCTTTGTTATTCCCACATGCAGATGATGGATTCCATACAAAAATCAAATTAAAAAAAGTATCAAAATCTGTACATGTGCAGCCAGAAAGTGAAGATCAAGATTTTGAGAAGAAACAAAGAGAATTTGTTTCAATGAAGGAATATTATTGTTATAAACTCATGATACGTCTTTCTGAAGGTAACATAATGGTGTAAGCTATATATAATATAACTGTTCGTGCAAACTAAGCTTTATATAATATAGTTGTTAGTGTAAAGTTATTTTGATGTTCACCCTTGATTATTTAAGCTATAAAATGCTTGCTGACTCAATTATTAACTTCCAGGGTTGACTCCACATCTTGGTGGTCGTTTGTGGCAACAATATGTTGTAGACGCATTTACGGCCATTGAACAATATCGATTGGATTGGATCAGTAGACACCAGACTGAAATACGAGCAGATCTGTATCATTCAGTACGTGATGCACTGCGACAAGGAGACAATGATGCCTCTCATGTTGGTAAAACTATAATTCTCCCAGCTTCTTTTACCGGTTCCCAACGTTACATGTCTCAACACTTTAAGGATGCATTAGCTTTATGTAGAAGTATTGGACATCCATCACTTTTTTTTACTATGACATGTAATACCAAGTGGCCAGAAATACAAGAAATGATGAAACACTTGCCTGGTGTAGATGTTTGTGATGCTCCTGATATAGTTTCGCGTGTTTTTAAGTTAAAGTTAGATCAACTAATGGAACTGATCAAGAAAAAGCGATACTTTGGCAGATGTATAGGAGGTATTGAAATAAGTAGATATATGAACAAGTGTTTATATCATATTGTTTTAAGAAAAATTTCTAATTGTCATATTTGTTGGTGAATTGATATTGAATAGTGATGCATGTGATAGAGTTTCAAAAGCGTGGATTGCCACATATGCACATGTTGATCTGGTTACATCCAAACGACAGGCCACATAAAATTGATCAGATTGATTCTTTGGTTTCTGCTGAAATCCCTGACAAAGACACTGATCCTTTAGGATATAATGCTGTTAATAATTATATGATTCATGGACCTTGCGGAACTGATTGTAGCTATTCACCATGTATGTTGAACGGTAAATGCCAGCGACACTTTCTGAAGAGGTAAACAAGGTTTAAGTAGCTATAGTTTATGTTACATGTCATAGTCACTGAATTTTTTATTTGTGCAATATTGCAGGTTTAATAGGAATACATTTTTTGATGATTGCGGTTTTCCTGTATATCGCAGGCGCAACATTGGAAATTTTGTGACAAAAAAGGGGGTTTCATTAGACAACAGGTTCGTGGTTCCATATAATAGGGATTTGTTGCTTCGTTTCCAATGCCACATTAATTTGGAAATTTGCAACAATTCAAGGTCGTTGAAGTACCTTTTTAAGTATTGTTTAAAAGGCCATGATAATGCAACAATGATGCTTAAGAAAAAAAAAGGAGAGACCACAATCAACACTTCCACAACAAAACAAAAACATCGTGATGAAGTCAAGCACTATCTTGATGGTCGTTATATATGTGCTTCCGAAGCTTCGTGGAGAATTTTTGGTTTTGACGTTCATTCTCGCTGGCCATCCGTGGATCGATTACCTATCCATTTGCCAGGTAACAAATATGTTAGTTTTACAGCTGGATCATCTTTGCAACAAGTTTGTGATAGAGCAGATTCTAAAAAGAGTAAGCTGGAAGCTTGGTTCATTGCTAACAAGGAATTACCAACAGCATGTAATTACACATATTCTGAATTTCCTTCACATTTCACATGGCTACCAAAGCCTTGCAAGTGGAAAGAGAGGCAAAGAGGTGATGTTGTAGGAAGACTGTCAGAAGTACATGCTACAGGAGGAGAGTTATTATATCTACGCATGCTTCTAATGAGAAAGAAAGGTTCATTATCATTTGATGATTTAAGGACCGTAGATGGTCATGTTTATGACAGTTTTAAAGAAGCCTGTTTAGCACTTGGACTGCTTCAAAATGACAATCAGTGGCATGATGCAATGAAAGAGAATGCACACTCATCACTAGCACATCAATTGCGTGAAATGTTTGTAAATATATTGGCTTATTGCTCAGTTTCTGATCCACTGAGATTGTGGGATGCTCATTGGAGATGCATGTCGGACGACATTGTTTTAACGAGGCGAAAAATAACACAGAATGCCCAGCTGCAACTCTCGGATAATGACATACAAAATTATGCTCTGGCAGGTAATTTTTTATTTAAACAAAACTTTAAGAATACACATGTTATATTTCTTTTTAGGTGAATTATTATTAGTTAAATTTGAAACATTATAAATTATTATTGTTTTACAAATTTTGTCTTCCAGTATGTATACATATGGTTTTTCAAGCTTAATTATTAAAAATTATAGATTATAATGTTAAAGCTATGCACATATGGAGAAAAAATAAGAATTAAGTATCATGTATAGCTCTACATTAGGAATTCATCAGACTAAATATCTAAACATGTTAACCAATTGTAGAACAGGTTTCTCATTTACTTTGACTTGATTCGCAAAATAAAATGCCTTGAACATAATAAATTGAAATCTTAAAAATAGTACAAAATTGCATTCCTGCTACTTCTACCACACAAGAAATACTTTTTAAAGTTATAAATACAATCATAAATTCCAAAAATTTAATGCATCACTTTCTTCTTTGTAAATGCGTAGAGCACATAATATTCCTTTCAACTGTAAGTGAAGTTATATGGTACTAATTTTTTTAACAGAATCAACCTTTATGTATAAGTAATGTCTATAAGTAATGCATATGTGCCTCTCATCATCGCAATTTTCTTCAAAGTTTATTTTTTGAGTATTAATATAGAAGATGATTGGCAATAAAATGACCGTCCATGAATATTATTCAGGCCACAAGAATTTATTTATGGATTTATTTTTGGTTTATTTTATGCAGAAATTGAGAAAGTCATGAATGATATAGGTAAGAGTTTGAAAGATTACCCGACTATGCCATTCCCAGGAGAATTCTTTCGTTTTAACAATGTCAATCGTCTTATAATTGAAGAAACAGGATATGATATAAACGAAATGAAAGAAAAACATGACTTGAGTTTTGCAAAATTGAATGCAGAACAAAAGAAAGTTTATGATTCTGTTCTTGAAAGTGTAGAAGAGAAAAAAGGTGGTTTATTCTTTGTCTATGGAAGTGGGGGATGTGGAAAGACCTTTATGTGGAAGACAATCATCTGTCGTTTAAGGTCTCAACGTAAAATAGTGCTTCCTGTAGCGTCATCTGGAATTGCAGCTGTTTTGTTACCAGGAGGTAGGACTGCACATTCACGCTTTCATATACCTCTTCAGTTAGATCAGTACTCAGTGGCAGGAATAAAGCATGGAACAGATCTTGCAGAATTAATACAACATACAGATCTGATTATTTGGGATGAAGCTCCTATGCAGCATCGCCATGGATTTGAATGTGTTGATCGCTGTCTCCGAGATATCATGAAACCCATTGATCCAGGTAGATCTAAAAAACCATTTGGTGGTATCAGTGTCATTTTTGGTGGAGATTTTCGACAAATTTTGCCTGTTATACCTAAAGCAACAAGAGCAGAAATTGTTGGTGCGTCATTGAATAATTCAAAGTTGTGGGATTTTTGTCAAGTTTTCCTTCTCAATCAGAACATGCGCTTACATTCAGGTAATTCTGCCCTTCGAAATCATATAATTTCTGAATTTAGTAAGTGGCAACTTGCTATTGGTGATGGAAAATTGGAAAGCATTCGTGCAAGTGATGACCAATCGGATATTCTTTTTGAAATTCCAGAGCAATATGTTGTTAATGTAAAAAATGGAAATCCAATCAAGTCTCTTTTCGATATAACATATCCAGATTTTGTCAAGAACATGTTTTCACATGACTATCTACGCTCCAGAGCAATTCTTACACCAACGAATGTGATGGTAGATGACATCAACTCTTTAATTCTTGCGAAGATTCCAGGTATGACATACTCATATCTCAGCCAGGATTCTATTGATGACAACGGAGGTGAAGATAACGATTTTGATTCTTCGTTCCCAGTCGAATATCTCAACTCAATTAATATGCCGTGTCTACCAAAACATGAGTTAAAGATCAAAGTTGGAGCTGTAGTTATGTTAATGAGAAATTTGAATCAAATTCTTGGATTATGTAACGGAACTCGAATGATTGTGACGGGATGTAAAAAGAATAGCATAGAGTGTGAGATTCTTTGTGGCTCATATGTTGGAACAAAACATTTGATACCTCGGATTGATATGGTACCAACAGATACAAAATGGCCCTTCAAATTTAAAAGAACTCAGTTCCCACTTCAGCTTTGTTTTGCCATGACCATTAACAAGAGTCAAGGTCAATCTCTGGATACTGTTGGGTTGTACTTACCAAGATCCGTATTTTCTCATGGACAGCTTTATGTAGCAATTTCAAGAGTAACATCTCCCGAAGGACTTCACATTCTTATTGTAGATGACAGCGGGAAGCCCACAAA
Source organism: Heracleum sosnowskyi (assembly GCA_030848705.1). Lineage (NCBI taxonomy): Eukaryota > Viridiplantae > Streptophyta > Magnoliopsida > Apiales > Apiaceae > Heracleum > Heracleum sosnowskyi. Next base: position 43,077,438 of record CM061235.1, on the reverse strand, counting down.
AATTACATCCAATGTTGTATTTGAGGAAGTTTTCTATAATTTGCCAAATGTAGCTGATTAGTTTTTGCAACATTTAATATTATAATTTACTCTATTTTTCCTGCCCAAGTATGATTATATCCAACTTAGTTTAATGCCAATTAGATGTACAAATTTAGTCGGTAACTTTTACTTCTCTAAATACACATAGCTTCAATTTCATTATATTTAATGTTACTTTAGGTCATTAGAACAATATTCACGACCTCATTAGGTGACTTTATTTTTAAATAATCATCTACCATGTTAAAATTTAATTTTATGTAAATTAGAACATAAATTCTTTAAAATCAAAAGATGATAGAAATTTTATGTTTGTTAAGTATATACATAATTGATGTGGCTACCCTATAATTAGTTATTAGTTATAAATATCAAAATCTAATACAAATATCTCATTGATATCTTTTAGCTGTCAACCATGTAATAGCATGACAAGAGTTAGTTATCTATATTAGTAAAGTATAATACTGTCATGAGCAAACTATTTTAATTACTTATCAATACAAATGAAGATAATTGATCTTATTAGTTATTTAGTAAGTACTAGGGTATATCATCCATAAATATCATCTCGAAACACATGCTTGATTGACCTTATGAAATAATATATATCTCAGAGTTCATTGAAGCATTACTAAGCACGTATTATTCAACATTTTTAACCTTATTCGGTTATACTAATACCAAGGTTTAACATCTTCCGTCATGCACTCTATACGTATATGTGACCTTCATTTGCATTCTACCTTCTCTTATTATCTTTTTATGTTTGCATAATGTAAACTTATTATCGTATGATTATAATGATAATAAATGTACAGGTATGTTTGATTCACTTGCTTCGCTTGATAGAACGAGGACCAATTGGAGGGTTAAGGTCCGCGTTACGAGGATCTGGCCAACTATTTCGGCAGTTGGAAATGGCATACTGATGTACAATCTCATTCTTCTCGATTCCAACGTAAGAATAAATTTGAAACAAAATTTTGTTATTATGATATCAAATTACAATTAGCATTTCATGTGGTATTATTTTATATTTTTCACTTTGATTAAAATTATATGGACTTGCTTCTTTTCAGAAAGAACGTGTCCATGCACTAATTTCTCCGAACATTTGGAATTTTTTTGGAGCAATTATCTTTGAAGGAAGCATATATGATATACATCACTTTATCATCCGTGAAGCAACCGGAAGCATGAGGCCTGTGCCTTCAGCTATGTGCATTGACTTTTGTATTCATACCATTGTCCAACAAGTTGTTGGAGATGACTGGAGTATACCATTAAATAAATTTGATCTTCTTAATGTGGTTGACGTATATGCAGTGGCACGTGGTTATGCTAGAGATCAAGTCCCTATTAACACAATAGGTAAAATTTGTCTCTTCTTTAAATTTTACTTGAATGTTAAGGCTATATTTCATAGTTTTAATATTCTTACGACCTTGAGTAATATTATTATATTTTGTAGATGTTATAGGAGTTGTTGATAATCCTGGTCAGGTGAAAACAGTACCTACTAGAACTGGTGAAAAACAAGTACATTGTTTTAATATGACAGATGGAATGTGTTCTATCAAAGTTTCTGTGTGGGAAGATATGATAGCAAGCACGATTGATATGTTTGAAATGGATCTTCAGCAACCAATTGTTCTTATTCTATCAAGTGTCAGGCTACACATGTTTATGTGTGAGTTCTTAGAATTAATTAAAATAAAAGATGCACAATTTACAAAGCAAAATAACAACTAATATATAATTAATAAATATATATTTGTATTAATTTCAGATTCTCCTTCAATCGTCACCTTACCATATTCAAGAATATATGTGAATCCAGACATGGAGGAAGCTGTGGCAATGAGGCAAAGGTAACATGCGTATAAGATATATTCTATTCTACAACTTTATAATTTTTATGATGCAAAATTAACTTAATTACTTAGCATTTTCATTTCTGACATAATTTTTTTTATAGGTATGCAGATGTGATACCGTGAAGGTCTTTTCTGGATGCATCAAACAAATATATAGAATTCCAAAATAAGACAATCCCGAAATATTTAAATAGAGTCAATAAAGTCACATGTTGGTTTTCATTATTCGTGTTTAATATGAAATTTCCTCTGTTTTTTTATTAAAAAATTTGTTTTGCTATTCAGTTAATCATATGTCATTCTTTAAAGATTGGCATGGTGATCTTTGTATTTATCTTTTTTTTGTTGATGCATCAATGAAATATATATATAAAAATTACAAATTGTAAGACATTTTCAAGTATAATACCAAATAGTATATCCATGTGAGTTCTAGAGTTCTAATTACAACATAAAAAAGGTCTTTTATCAGATTTTTAAAAAATAAACAATGCCCCAAAATGCAATTCGAGGTCATAGTTGTTTGCCATTACAAATCTTTAACATGTACAAACAGAAAACGGATAATTAACTATTTTTACAAAAACAATATACATTTTAAGTGCAAAACAATGCAAGACTCAATTTAACAATTTTCCAAAATAATGTTGGGCGTACACGAATCATTAAAAAATTTAAATGATCTTATATACATTTTCCTTTGTAATCAAGCAAATAATTAATAGTCAAAGTTAAATAAACTTTTAAAACATAATTTATCAGACGAAAGTTAACATGTATACACATATTTTGGCTTTTGAATAAATTGCAAATCAATGTATGTTAGAGTATTCAAAATAAAATAAATTTATTGGGTTAAATATTTAAAGATAAATCTATTTATATATTATATATCATCCTATATTATATATTATAACATTGACAAATACAACATGAATCCATAACATAAAAATTTCTAAGAATATTGCCCCTGTTAAATGAAAGATCATGTGTTTAATTGGTACTAATTTGGATTTAAAATAAATAAATTCTAATATACAGTAATCGTGAAATAACAACTTTTTAGATATGTAATTTCCAATTTAATTTCTACAATCGTGTTAGCCATATAAATTAGATTTTGAATAAACGGCAAATCCATGTATATTGGAGTATTCAGAATAAATTAAATATATTGGGTTAAATATATTAAAATAAATATACTAAAAAAACTACTTATATATTATGTATTATAATATATTATATATTATATTTTTATTATATATTATACTATTACATATACATATATATACATATATCATATTATAATACCAACATTTACATAAAAATAACCAATCTTATATTTACCAAGTATCTTGCCTCATTTAAGTGTAAGATCATGTGTTTAAATGGTACGAAATCACAATAAAATAAAATAAATTATGATATAATGTAATCACGGAATAACAACTTTTTATATGTATCCATCCATTTTAATTTATACAGTTGTGCAAGCCAGTTGTGTAAGCCATTTATCTTTATTAATTTGTGTCAAATTTATTGTGTGCACAGCTTGAATCAATTAAGATAATGTTCATTTATACATTAATATCATTCACAAAGCATAATTTACGTCCATGATTACCTAATTAACCAATTAACACAGTACATCGTGTTTATATATTGAGCAAGGCCTTTTACAAGTTAAAACAGGACCATACAAAACTGTTCTTCAACCCATCCCAGGAACAGTGTAAGTATAATATCTATGAGTTATCATTGAACTCCCCAGTTGTTGTGTGTTCTCGGCTATTATGTATTTGAAATTGCATGCATGACTTCTTCTCATAAGTTTTCATTACAAATTATGATCTTTGCAGAACTACGCTAAATATGGAAGCCATTTTGTTCGACCATCTGGAGACTCTTGAGAAGTCACGAACTAATTGGAGAATCAAGGTGCGAGTAACCAGGATGTGGCCTACTACATCATTGAAAACAGGAGTTGTGAAAGGCTATAACTTTATTCTGTTAGATGACGACGTAAGTATCATAAATTTTAATTATTATTTTGTTTTTACAATATAGCTTTAACAAATTATTCAACTGTGAAATTGGATAAAAATATGTATCTTATTGTTTACATAACTTTATCGTAGAACTGTCATGTGCATGCATATGCTTATCCCAACAATTGGCATTCAATTGGAAAAGATGTGGTTGAAGGAGACGTCTACATCTTTGAAAATTTTCAAGTCATGGACATAATTGGGATATTGAAACCCGTGTCAACAAATACCTGCATACGTTTATTGAGTTCAACTTCTATACAGTCTGTTCATAACGATATGACAATCCCTTTACACAAATTTGAATTCATGGACTTGGAAGATTTAGAGGAAGAATGTAGTCGCATTTCACCTTCGGAGGAACCAGATTATGCTATAGGTTTGTCATACATGTCCTTTATTAATTTTTGTATTTGTATTCGTTTCCTAAAGAAGTTAGACTATATTACATAGTATTTAAAAAGGCATGTTTATGTTTTCCTAAAAATCTGAAAATCTGATATGTCTTTTAGATGTCATTGGCGTCATTGAAAAGTTTGAGAACGTTAGAAAAATCCCTACAAAGATTGGTGAAAGGGATGTAGTTAGATTTATGCTCACTGATGGAAGGTATTGATTTCTTTCCCATGCAGCTATATATAAAGCAATTATCATCATTTTTTTGTATGTCATGCATAAAATTTTATTTGTCCATTTTCTTAAATATAGTGTATCGCACAAGGTTAGCATTTGGGGAGAATTAGCGGTGGCTGTCAATGAAAGTTATCACCAACCTTTGGAAGAACCTATTATAGCAATTATCGCAAGTACAAAATTGACCATGTTCAACAGTAAGTGGATGTCAATTAAATTCCTTTCAAATTCTCATATATTTCATTTAAATGTTTTATAAAAATGAATTGTTTAACCAAGTGTCATTTAATTTTACTTTTAAAGAATATTACTTCTTATATAGAACCTTCTTGATATATGATTCTAATTCTATTTTTTCAGATGCTGTGCAAATCGGTACGTTACCATCTTCTAAAATTTATCTAAACCTCAACTTTGACGCAGTGACAGAATTGCGAAGCAGGTATTAAAAATTAATATATGCTCTATTTGTTCAAAGCTTTATATGTTCAAAAGTTGGTGACTGTAATTCGTTGATACACATAATTATAAATTTTCAAAATATATTAGTAGGCGTATGCATCTATCCACTTGATCTTTAGCATTCTAATATATAATATAATGGAATTTTTGAACAGGTTAAAAGAGGAAGGATACAAAAGTTCTAAAAAATCATCTCAAATTGCAAACACCTTGCCAACTGGTCCTTCTATTGAGAAAATTTCTTTAAAAGATTTGATTGAAAATTCCTCTTCTATGTATGCAAAGGTTTGTTCCTATATTTAAGTTAAATTTTGAAATGTTCTGTTTGTTAATTTTTAGTAGTCTGATGTCAAATCAATTAATTTTAAATGCAGAAAAGTTTATTGTGCACTTTCACCATACTCAAAATTGATGATGAAGAGAATTGGTGGTATTATAACTGCATCAAATGTACCGATGAAGAGGTTGAAAGAGATGTTAAAAAATTCAAATGTCAGAATTGTAAACGGAGTTATCCACATGCTGAAAAGAGGTAACTTCCATTTTCAACTAAATTTTTTCATACAATGTCTTTGTGTTTACTATATCCTACTCACTTTCTTTGTAGATTCCGTATATTTGTATTGGTTGAAGATCAAACACATGCATGCAATGTTATACTCAAAGATCGTGTGGTTAAGCGTATTGTTGGGAACACTGCAACAAACCTTATAAAGGAAAATGAAAAGGTAATAAGAAACTAAGGATTATGTTACAATAGTCGATGTACTAATTAAAACATGTATATATAATTTGAACTTAAGTTAGTTTTAATTATGTTAATATATCTACATGTTGGAAACGTGTATGGACTCATTTTAATTTTCACCAACTCAAACAAGGATGTATGTTTAGTGTATAATATATAAGTTTGATGCTGAAACAAACAAACACGGCACACTTTTATTTACATGAATATAGCTACAATTTTTCTGTTCCTAATAAGCTACAACCTTTTTTTTCACTCACAGCTTCGGCTCAATCAATTTTTTTCTCTATACAATCTTTTTTCACTTTGTTGTGTATTATACAAATGCTAGCTGGGGCTGTCTATTTATAGGCTTATAAATCACACAATTACATCACCCCTGACCTAATCTATATATTTATTACAAGTCAGTTTGACCACCCTGATATCCAGGACTGCTGCTATATGTTTCTCTTTTTCTCATACAAATTCCACCTTCTGTTATTGTTTTCATCGGTTCATATTTGAGCAGTGTATTGTGTTTTGCACACCCACCTTTTTACCAGGTTTTGACCTAAAAACCACCAGTACTATTATAGCTTTAGTGTATAGTTTATAGTTTATTTCCCCATGCATGTAAACTTAGTTTATAGTTTATTTCCCCGTGTATGTATAGTTTATAGGTTTAGTGTACATTGTATAGTTTATAGTTTATTTCTCCTTTTCTCATACAAGTTCCACCTTCTTTTATTGTTTTCATCGGTTCATATTTGAGCTGTGTATTGTGTTGTGCACAACCACCTTTTTTCCAGGCTTTAACCTAAAAACCGCCAGCTCTATTATAGCTTTAGTGTATAGTTTATAGTTTATTTCCCCATGCATATCAACTTGAGTTTTCAGTTTTCACTACTGTGTCTCATGCATACGTTAAGACTTTTACATCTGAACACTAACTAGCAACACCTACACAATTATTACACGCGCTTATGAACACCTTGCATGTATTCATGTGTGTTAATGAACTTTTTCATTATTTTTCATGGAGAGTTTTACTTCTAACACTACAGGCTATAGAAAGCAATGGCATGCCTACAGTTTTAAAAGATATTGTCGGAAATGAAGTCACAGTTAAGTTGGTGCTCACCGAAGCCAATGTTAAAGCTGATAGTAATATATATGAGGCTCTTGACTTATGTGATTCTTCTGTGGCGACTTCTTCCATTGCTGAATATTCTCCTGTTCCTAAATGTCGACCCTCTAATCATTGTGATGTGAGTAATTTAATCATCCGTAACAATGTCCCGACCATTAAATTAATTCTACTTGCTATCATCAGTAATACTTATAATAGTGGAAATTTGTTTTCTAAATACATATTTTTTTTATGCAGACTATAGAAGCTGTTGACTTATTTAACACACCAGATTCTGCCGCTTCAGTAACCAAGAAAATAAAACTGGTAGTGATTGTTTGATTTTCTATGTAAACCTATATTGTTCTTTAACTTTTCATAATTGTCAATTTTATGTTAGATATTTGATATTGTTTTATTTTTTTCCCCGCAAAATTATAACATAATAACAAACAAAGCTAAACCAATCATTTTATTCTTGCAGGAGCCTTAAATATTGGTCTATATTGCTGAGTGTGCTTGCTTCTTCACCTTTTCAGATCATTCTTCATTTGTTTTATTTTGATTATGTGCTCCAGAAAATATCATCTTGGTTTTCATTAGTCAAATTATTTTACATTTCCAAAATGTTACCTGATTTTGAGAACTATAGTTGTAATTTTCAAGTTGACTACTTTTTCATCTTTAATTGTGGTTTGGATGGTTCATTTGTTATTTGTTAGAATAAAAGAATTTGGCATGAACTATTTACATTAAGTTTTTATTAATATTTCCATCTTTTTGTTTGATTAAAAATACTTTTTAAAATAATACACACTTTAACACTTTCAAATGGATAATAACAACTATTCCATGCAACTGTCTAGCACTACAATGATCTGTTTAGAATCTCTTGATCAGTGAAATACAAGGATTTTAAGGAAGGGAAATACATTAGGCTTTTCCTTTAGTAACATAAATAATTATTTATATAAAAATGTAAGTATATTATAAAAAATTTGATAATAAATAAAATTACGGAGAATGTTAGCATGCGTAGCGCGGGCATAATTCCTAGTTTATATAGAACAAACTAAGCAGCTGTTGGACTTGCTCTAAAAGGCTTTTCTAATTTCGTTTCAACAAAAAAAGAACTAAGAGAAAAATGTGTATCAGATTGACCTCACTTATATTGTGCTCCAGAGTTTTAAAAATGAGAGAGGAGAAGAGAAAGGGAAGGAGATTTCAAAATTTTCTTTCTGAAACGTGCTCTTGAATTTTTTCAGAAATGATCTGGAACGAAAATTTCCTAGAATTTTCTTCAATAACTTTCTTTCCAAAAATGGGGTGATTTGGAAAGAACCTCTCATATAATCTTTCAAAAAATACCTAACATATCCTTTTTTTTCCATTACTTTCTCTTGCACTTCACCCTAAACTCGGGAGCACACAAAAGAAAATTTACTCCCTAATTTTTTGCTTATCTTCTCTCTCCTTCTATTCTCTTCTCTTCTTTCAAATAAAACTCTGGAGCAAACCGTTAAGGTGGACCTTATCAGGTTAAACAAGGTGGACCTTATCAGGTTAAACGACACGTATCACATCGAGACATTATCTAAACGACATTTTGCATAAAAGTGCGTCTCATCCGCCAAATAACTGCCTCCATTTTATCTTCTTTTTTTTTTCCAAATTATGTGTTTTATATGTTGTGATGTGACTATTTTTGTTCATCGATTTATATTTTTCCAATTCTATCTTGTCATAAAAGTATATCACTTTTTTGATGGATATAATTTCTTTTTTTTCCATTGACAACATACTATTTTTTTTCATTAGAATTATTTGTGATTTTTTTTTGCTAAATATTATTTGTGATTTTTGTTACAACATTATGCTATTCGTGCATTTATACTAACTAGTCAATTAAGCCGCGCTTCGCAGCGGCCCTATAATATTTTTGTAAAATTTGAAATATTAACTATTTAAGGAAAAAAAATATAAAATCAATCAATCTATAATATCTATCTATACTATAAAATACGAAACATTAAAAGTGTTGGTACCTGTTTTCGGTACTTATAACCCAAGTACCGTACCGTACCAAAAACATGTACCAAAACACTAAAAATTTGAATTGAATTAAAATAGATTAAAACTTTAGAAAAATAGATTAAAAATTAAAAATGATTTAAGTTAGTTGAGAAAAAAAAGTAACATTTATTTGATTAAATTTTAAATAGTATTGACTTTTATATATTCATTGAAAATTTGAGTATAAATAAGGAATGTCTTCCCTAAAAATTCGAACGAAAATAAGTAAATTTAATTTTATTGAATTAAAATTTAGAAACTCTAGAAAAATAGATAAATAGATTTCAGATATAATTCAGAGGTCCTGGGGTTTCCTTTATATATATAAAGATAGAGAAGATATAATTTATTGTCTTCCCTATTAATTCGAATGTAAATAAGAAAATTCTAAATAAAGATAACCATATAATAAATATTAAATTCTATTAATAAAAAAGATAAAGAAGAAAAAAAATAAAGAAGATATAATTATATAAATAGAAAGAAGATATAATTTATTGTCTTCCCTTTTAATTCGAATGTAAATAAGAAAATTATAAATAAAGATAAGCATATAATAAATATTAAATTCTATTAATAAAGAATATAAAGAAGAAAATAAATAAAAGGAGAAAGAAGATAAAGATTGATAAGATAAAAAGATAAATATGTTGAATATTAAAATTGTATATTTACTTTACTCCATTATTAAATAGATTTAGGAAATAATATTAAAATTATATATTTAGTTTTCTCCATTAGTAAAGATTTAAAAGGTAATTGAGATTTTTTTAATCCTATAAATTCAAATTTAAGTAAGGAACTTTAATTATATTGAATTAAAATTGAGAAAGGAAATAATATTAAAATTGTATATTTAGTTTATTTCATTAGTCAAATTTAAAAGACAATTGATATTTTTTCAATCCTGTAAATTCGAATTTAAATAAGAAAATATAATTTTATTGAATTAAAATTCTGGAGCTCTAGAAAAATAGATAAATATTTTTTGGACGATCTGAGAGCTCCTGGGGTTTTCCTTTATATATAAAAAAAGATATCAAAACAACGTATTGTATTACAAACAAATTAATTTAATATATAGAATTAAACTCGATAATACATGAAAAATGTAGCATATAAAATAATCAAATAAAAGGTTTAAAAATTGTCCATCCACGTTCTAGCCACACAAAAGAAAATAAATTCACAAAAGAAGAACCCTTTATTCAAGGTAATTATTATATTTTTATTATTTAAATAATAAAGATAAAAAGAATAGTATCAAGAATTTTGGTGATGACGTAAAGGATCATAGAAAATTGTTAAATTTTTAAATAAATAAAAATTGTTGGATTTAATATAGAATTTTATATTATGATATATAAGTTATTTTTTCAAAATGATAAAATTTGAATTTCAACAACAATATATCATAAATAAAAGTAATATCCTATTACCTTGATTTAAGTTGGCGTGTGTGTGATAGGTCTCTGAGAACTCCAATAAAATTGATATGAATCTACACCCAACTCTCCGTAAAACTACAATCCGTAAGATAAGTCGATTACCATGATCATGCAAAATAAAATATTAAATTATCATGAAAAGAACATCATAAATTATCATTAAAAGAACATCAATTGTATCACATAAATAAATCATATTATTAAAAAAATGAACAATAATTAAAACCCTAATATAGTAATAACATGAGGCCATGCATGGCTTGTTGGCTTGTTGCCATCTGTGCAGGACAATACATGACAACTCCAATACCTTTAGTTTTGAATATAGTTCAAACAACAAAATCATGTACATCATAGAACAGAAAAACAAAAAAGAAGGGATGATCAGAAGATAACCCAATTTGTGGTTCGATGTAAGGATTTATATAGTACTTAGATCGAGTAAAGAAAGATAATGTTTTTCTCCAGGACCGTAATTCTATTCTAAAATTGTTATTTTAAGATTATAATCATTACATTTTCTATAAATTAGGAGTTAAAAAAAGTAATTTTATCTTTGTACTTATAAATAAAAATTTGAGTGTTAATAAGGAATGTGTTTCCTAAAAATTCGAAGGTAAATAAGTGAATTTAGTTTTATTGAAATAAAATTGAGGAGCTCTATTTATTGGTTGTCGTAAAAATTTGAGTGCAAAAAAGAAATGTCTTTCCTAAAAATTCGAATGTAAATAAGGAAATTTAATTTTATTGAATTAAAATTCAGAAGCTCTAGAAAAATAGATAAATATTTTTTGGACGATCTGAGAGCTCCTGGTGTTTTCCTTTATATATATATAAAGATAATATAATCGAATATTTAGTTTCCTCCATTAGTGATATTTAGTTTGCTCCATTAGTAAAGATCAATTATATATTTACTTTCTCTATTAGTAGAGATTTTAAATGCAAAAATATTATATTTACTTTTCTCTATTAGCAGAGATTTAAATGCAAGAATATTGAAATTGTATATTTAGTTTTCTCCATTATTAAATATTTAAAAGGCAATTGAGATTTTTTCTAGTTTTTTGTATTAATTACTTAATTTCTTATGCAATACAAATCTAATTTATTAACTTCTTATTTACCAAAACGTTCATGTATTTTCTATTATCAATACTATTATATAATAGACGAAACATTAAAAGTTTGGTTGGTCGGTATGGTACGTTGTGATTTTACTTAATTGCCCTTAATTAACTATACTCCGTGTTTTTACTTAATTAACCTTATTTAATTATATAAATATATTATTAAATAATAATATTACCTATTTATAACCAATTATCTTTTTCACCTAAAATACATAATTTTTCAAATATATCACGGGCAATTACCTTTTTTTAACTAAAACATGTTAGTTTTTCTATTTTTCCTTAATAAACCCCTCATTTTCCAAAAATATCACGGACAAACATTTAGTTATTTATTTTTAAACCTATTTTAATATTATAATTATTTTTTAAAAGTTTACCTATTTTAACATGTCTGCTTATTTTTCTTAACAATGCAATTACTACAAATATTAAAATATAAATAATCAAATACCTATTTATAACAAATTACATTTTCAGCTAAAACACATTATATATTTTTTCTAACAAAGTCCCTCCTTTTCTAAATATATCACGGAAAATTATCTTTTACAATTTACTTTTTCTATTTTTCTCGCTAAAATTCATTGTTTTTCCAAAAATATCATAGGAAACTCTTTACTTATTTATTTTAAAAGGTATTTAAATACTTTTAATTATTAAATTTTAAAACCTCAATTTCCAAAAATATCACGAGCATTTACCTTTTTAAACTAAATATATGTTACATTTTTTATTTTTTCTTACTAAAATCCCTCATTTCCAAAAATATAACAGGCAAACCCATACTTATTTATTTTAAAATATATTTTAATATTTTTAATTAATTAAAAGTGTTTAGCTATTTTAACATGTCTACTTATTTTTTGCACAATTACAATTAAAAAAATATTAAAAAAATAATAATTAAATAATAATTAACAATTTGTGCATCGCACGGGTTTTAACATATATTTAGTTTAGAAAGGTAAATGCCCGTGATATTTTTGGAAAATTTGGTTTTAAAATTTAATAATTAAAAGTATTTAAATACGTTTTAAAATAAATAAGTAAAGGGTTTCCTGTGATATTTTTGGAAAAATAATGGAATTTAGTGAGAAAAAAAATAGAAAAAGTAAATTGTAAAAGACAATTTCCCGTGATATATTTAGAAAATGAGGGAGTTTATTAGAAAAAATATATAATGTGTTTTAGCTGAAAAGGTAATTGGTTATAAATAGGTATTTGATTTAAAAGTTAGGTTGATTGGTATGGTACATTTTACTTAATTACTCTTAATTAATTAACTGTAATTCGTGTTTTTACTTAATTAACTCCAATTACAATTTTCACCTAAAATACATTATTTTTTCTAACAAATTCCCTTACTTTTTCAAATATATTAAGGGCAATTACCTTTTTAACTAAAACAACCCCCCTCCAAAAATATCACGGACAAACCTTTAGTTATTTATTTTTAAACATATTTTAATCTTATAATTATTTTTAAAACTTTACCTATTTTAACATATATACTTATTTTTCTTAACAAATGCACTTACTAAAAATATTAAAATATAAATAATCAAATAACTATTTATAACCAATTACCTTTTCAGCTAAAACACATTTATATTTTTTATAACAAAGTCCCTCCTTTTCTAAATATATCACGAGAAATTACCTTTTACAATTTACTTTTTCTATTTTTCTCACTAAAATCCATTTTTTTCCCAAAAATATCACAGGAAACCATTGACTTATTTATTTTAAAACGTATTTAAATACTTTTAATTTTTAAATTTTAAAACCTCATTTTTCAAAAATATCACGGGCATTTATATTTTTAAATTAAATATATGTTACATTTAAAATATGCTTTAATGTTTTTAATTAATTAAAAGTGTTTAGCTATTTTAACATTCCTACTTATTTTTTGCACGATTATAATTAATAAAATAATAATAAAATAACAATTAACAATCCGTGCATCGCACGGGTTTTAATCTAGTATTACATAAAAAAGAAAGTTTAGGAGAGTAGTATGTTAAGATAGTAATACATTTTTTTGCTGATTTAGATATTTTGAAGTCAAAAATATTATAATTGAATATTTAGTTTCTTCCATTAGTGATATTTAGTTTCCTCAATTAGTAAAGATCTATTGTATATTTATTTTCTCCATTAGTAGGGATTTTAAATGCAAAAATATTATATGTTTCATCTATTAGTATTGATTTAAAAGGTAATTGAGATTTTTTCGAATTTTTAATATTATTAATTCAAAAAATTGAGAAAATTAAAAAAATAGAATGAAGCGATCTGAGAGCGCCACCTCACCGCCCCCGTCTTCTCCTTTATATAATAGTATACTAGGTTACTAAACCGCGCTTCGCAGCGGCATTATAATATATTTGTTAAGAAAAATAATATTAGAATAAAAATTGTGAAATTAATATCTATAAAATTATTTAAATTATCAAATAAAATATATTCTATAATTAAAACACTTTTTTCTAACAAATTCTACTCCTCTTCAAAAAATATCACGGGCAATTACCTTTAAATTAAAGCATCCCGTGATATTTTTGGAAAAGAGTAGATTTTGTTAAAAAAAGTGTTTTAATAATAAAAGGTAATAAGCTAGTTAGTATTTTTACATTATTTATTATTAATGATAATATGTTTTAAATTAAAGGTAATTGTCCGTGATATTTTTGAAAAAATGAGTAGATTTTGTTATAAAAAAGTGTTTTAAAGATAAAAGACAATCAGTTAATTACTATTTTTATATTATTTTATTAGTTATTTTCATCCTATTAATAAACATTTTTTCCTCAGGCGACATTATGGGGAAAGAGTCTCCACTCATTTGCAATTTAGTAGAGAGGTGAGCAAATCTCTCTCTCAGGGATGACACATACGGTGTATCCAGATTTGTATAAATTTTACTATTTCTTGTGGTAGAAAAGCTAATTGTATCTGCATATAAGAGTAAATAAATGGTTAAAAAACTAATATAAGAATTAAATCAATAATATCAATTAAACAAATGTTTGTATAATATCTAATGATATTCGTTCAATCGAGATAAGATAGATTTATATATGTGCAATTTCTAAAACTATATATTATAAAAAACATTAATAAAGATAATTACTTTTAAATTTTTTAATCTGGGTAGATGTGACAATTATTATATAGGGTCCACCATCCTCCTTGTATAAATTTGTATCAACCATCTCGGCCAACTTTCCCCATAAAATTATAGTACTGGTGATGGAGGAAAAAATTAGAACAAATTAAATAAGTAAAACAAATAAATTGGGGTAGCCAAATAAGTAATATAAAATTACAAGAACAATAAAAAACAATTAACATTTATATTAAAATTAATATAATGCATAACTTACTAATTTGTTGTGACAATTTTGAGATCTCTTTTTTTTCAACCGCCTTTGACAACTTCAATGCCATCCAAGTAGGTCAAACAACCCACAACATCTAAATCAACATAGAAAAAATAATATTAGAACATGATAGTTTGAATTATAACTTATATAATAGTATTACTTTTATATTACTCTTATATATTACCGCATCAAAAACCTGATCAGTTCTTCAGTATTTGGATTGACAGATTCCCACATTCTACACACTCGTACTCTTATCATCCAGGTATAGATGTTGTCGTTCAAAGCATCCAACATGGTGTATGTCATAGTTGTATTAATTGTAAATATAGTTGTAAAAATTTGAAGCTATGTAAAAAAGTTTCGGTGTAGATTTTTTGTTATGAATGGCCTTTAATTTATAGGTGTTTGTAAGGTGAATAACATGGAAATCCATTATGTTTAAAAGTTAAGAAGTATTATAAAAGAAAAGTTCTATAAAGTTTGAAAATAATAAAAGAAAGTTTTATCAAGTTTGAAAATAATAAAAGAAAGTTTTATCAAGTTTGAAAATAATAAAAGAAAGTTTTATCAAGATTGAAAATAATAAAAGAGAAAATTGCAATTATTAACATAAGAGCCTACAAATTCGAAAATAATAAGGAAGTTGTAATTTTCTAAATCAAAGAAAATTTTATCAAGTTTGAAAATAATAAAAGAAAGTTCTATCAAGCCTACAAATTCGAAAATAATAAGGAAGTTGTAATTTTCTAAATCAAAGATAGTTCTATCAAGTTTGAAAATAATAAAAGAAAATTCTATCAAGCCTACAAATTCGAAAATAATAAGGAAGTTGTAATTTTCTAAATCAAATAAAGTTCTATCAAGTCCTACAAATTCGAAAATAATAAGGAAGTTGTAATTTTCTAAATCAAAGAAATGTTCTAAATCAAAGAAAGTTATATCAAGTCCTACAAATTCGAAAATAATAAGGAAGTTGTAATTTTCTAAATCAAATAAAGTTCTATCAAGTTTGAAAATAATAAAAGAAATTTTTATCAAGCCTACAAATTCGAAAATAATAAGGAAGTT
Source organism: Heracleum sosnowskyi (assembly GCA_030848705.1). Lineage (NCBI taxonomy): Eukaryota > Viridiplantae > Streptophyta > Magnoliopsida > Apiales > Apiaceae > Heracleum > Heracleum sosnowskyi. The sequence continues at coordinate 43,061,397 of CM061235.1, read as the reverse complement.
GTAATTTTCTAAATTAAAGAAAGTTCTATCAAGTCCTACAAATTCGAAAATAATAAGAAAGTTGTAAATTTCTAAATCAAAGAAAGTTCTATCAACTTTGAAAATAATAAAAGAAAGTTCTATCAAGTTTGAAAATAATAAAAGTGTAATTTTCAATTTCCTTCCTACAAAATCGAAAATAATAAAGGAAGTTGTAATTATTAAAATTAAAAATTGTGAAAAATTGAGAAAATTAGAAAAATAGAACGGAGCGATCCTAGAGGCGCCACCTCACCGCCCCGTCTTCTCCTTTATATAAGTATATTGATTTTTTTTATAGTACTTGTACTACAATTCTTATCATGTTATTAATTAATTATATAAAAAAGAAACCTTTTAAAGGAATTTTTTAAAAAAAACTATGTCTACACTAAAGGATAATTATTTAGAAATTTTGCTATATCAATTACAATACAAATTTATTTAAGATGAGATTTAAATTTGTTATTAACGTACGTGAGAGATGTTTGTTGTTAAAAATCTTTGAGTAATGATAGAGAACTTAACAAAATATACCAAATTTTGTATAGAATGAGGTGGCTGACACTTGATAATTTTTAATTGGGTATTTGTATAGAATGTCCCATATTAATAGGTGCCTTTATCAATATATCCTCTTTCTTTCACTAATTAAAAAAATGTCACGTGGTTAAAAGTTAACTCATATATATATATACATATAATTATTACTAGCTTTATACCCGTGCAATGCACGGGACGTTTAATAAGTTATTTTATTTTAATGTTTTTATAATTTTATTTATTTATTGATATCTTTGTGTATTTTCATAAAAATATAAATTCATTAAGTTAATAATATATTTTTTCATATGTATATATTATTTCGGTTTATGTTGTACTTCTTGAAATGATAAAAATTACGATTTTTTTATATATACAAATTCACTAAAATATTGATTATTTATATGTTTATTCATTGTTTTTATAAATTTAATTTTAATAAATTTTAGTGTAAATATTTAAAATATTAAAATTATACTACTTCTATTATTCTTTACTTTTATAGAAATTTTATAGAGTATTATTAATAACTCTAATTGTTTTATAGTAGAGAGTTTTTAGCTATGTAGGACCCGTAGAGAATTTTTAGCTATGTAGGACCCGTAGAGAATTTTTAGCTATGTAGGACCCGCGGACGACCAACCAAATCATATCATTTAAGTGCTTTACACTAATTATAGATAAATTTTAGTGTAAATATTTAAAATATTAAAATTATACTACTTCTATTATTCTTTACTTTTATAAAATATTACTTTTTCTCTAAAGTAGAGTATTATTAATAACTCTAATTGTGTAATTGTTTTATAGTAGAGAGTTTTTAGCTATGTAGGACTCGTAGAGAATTTTTAGCTATGTAGGTACCGCGGACGACCAACCAAATCATACCATTTAAGTGCTTTACACTAATTATATATAAAGATATAACTAGCTTAAAACCCGTGCGATGCATGAATTGTTATTAATAATAATTATTTTTATTATTTATGTTTTAATATTTTATTAATTTACATTTGCTAAAAAAATAAGTAGGCATGTTAAACTTTTTTAAATAATTAAAAGTATTAAAATAAATTTTAAAATAAATTAATAACTGTTTATCCGTGATATTTTTGGAAAAGTAGGGGTCTTAGTATGGAAAAATAGAAAAACTAACATGTTTTATCTGAAAAGGTAAGTGCCCGTAATTAAAAGTATTTAAATAGGTTTCAAAATAAATAAGTAGGGATTTGCCCGAGATATTTTTGGAAAAGGAGGGTTTTTAGTAAGGAAAAATAGAAAGATGATATGGGCTAAAAATAACCCTAGAAATATAATTAATGATGTATTAATTAGACCTAGATTGGTCCAAGAATTAGGCCCAATAAATGAGGCCCGAAACCCTAATTATTTACTAATTTCGTAATTAATAAAAGGGGACAATCTGCAGCTCATAAAAAGAGTCCAAATTGTGTCAACTTTATCAAAGAGTAGCCTCCAAGGCATATAAACCTGATAGGAATCAGCCTCCTACAAAATAGGATTCACAATCCTCATCTAAGAAGGCGACTTGGCCCCCAAGTCACCTAATTCTACTCTAAATGCAGGGCTCCTGACGCCTATATAAAGGACCTGATCCTTCAATCAGAACTACGTTTTTTGGCTTGATTCTCAATTACATTAATTGAGATACGTAGGCATCTTGTGAGGACCTGTGTAGTCACGAAACACGAGAGCATCCATTAAGACACGATTGTCCACTACCTTACATTAAATACCCGCCGACAATATCTAAATCTACTTTTCGTTCCACAACATTTGGCGCCGTCTTTGGGAAGCTTACAACAACCATGGCTATAACACGAAGAACAGCAACCGCTACTGGATCAACTGTCACCACCACTATTCCGATCACCACGGAACCAGGGTCGTTACCCCTCACCACATAGATGGTGTCTCAACCACTAGGGTCGTTACCCCTCACCACAGAGATGATTTCTCAACCACTAGGGACGTTGCCCATCACCACGGAGGTAGTTTCTCAACCACAAGCGACAAATCCCCAAGTTTACATACCTCAGAACGAGACTAACCCTCTTCAGATGGTTGTCTCGCCCCTCGACCATAACCTTCCCCATGGAGCACAGATCTCCACAACTGTGCTTCCTATAAGCACCAATCCAGCATACAGACTGCCCAACTATCCCCCTGAAGCCGGAGGGAGTGGCCATGCCCCAATAATTCATGAACCATACGAACCACCCTACATTCGAGGATTGGGACCTGTCCCTGAAGGAAGATACTTGGATTATTCTGGGCCCTACTCTGATGACTACTCGTCTGATGAAGGACGAGATCGAGCACCCAGAAGAAGAAGAGCCAGCAAAGAGCCCCTTGGAAGAAGGAATCGGGGGGCAACTACAAGGGCACCTATGACTGCCATGGAAAGGATAAGGGCTCATGAGGCTGAGATCCAGAAACTAAAGAAAAACATAGAGATAGAGCAACAAAGGAGGCAGACTCAGCCTTCGAACCAAGGGGCAGGAGATGTCCCCATAATTGATTTAGGAACACCTTCAAGGAGGCAAGAAGGAGCTAGGGCTCCAAGGACGGAGATTCCCAAGTCAGATCCCCGTGTTTTAACACAACTGGGTGACCCAGACGATCCTATTCCACCCTTCACTGAAGAAGTAATGGACGCTCACGTATCAAGGAAATTCAAGATGCCTACTATCAAGGCATATGACGGAACGGGTGATCCCGCAACCCACGTGAGGACTTTTTCAAATGCACTGTTGCTGCAACCAGTCACCGATGCACTTAAGTGTAGGGCGTTTCCACAAACCCTGGCAGGCATGGCCCAAAGATGGTATAGTCGTTTGTCACCCAACTCTATCGGTTGTTTTAGGGACCTGAGCACGGCTTTCATCAACCAATTCATTAGTGGACGAGTACATGAAAAAAGCTCTGCTTCACTCATGAATCTGACCCAAGGAAAGAACGAGACATTGAGAGATTATCTCAAGCGTTTCACCAAGGAGACGTTGAATATACCTGATCTAGACAACAAGGTAGCTATGATAGCCCTTCAACAAGGAACCACGGATGTCTTTTTCAAGATGTCGTTGGCTAAACACCCTCCTGAGAGCATGGTTGAACTCCAACAGAGGATTGGTAAGTACATCAAAGCTGAGGAAAGCATGAAGAAAACTGACACCCCCACCCTTGGCGGTGGCAACAATGGTGGCTCAAAGAAGCGAAAGACGGAGCAAGAGTATGATGTCGAGGACAAATATCCTCGTACGACTAGAGACTCTGATTCAGCTCCAAGAAAAAACAATCCAGGCACGAAATTTACTGAATATGCAAGGTTGAATGCTCCAATGAGTCAAATCCTTTATGACATTGAGAAAGATAGAGACTTCCGATGGCCGAAGCCACTAAGGGGAGATCCTGAGAAGAGAGACAAGAATAAGTATTGTAGGTACCATAAAGACTCGGGCCATGATACTGATGATTGTAGACAACTCAAGGACGAAATTGAGTTTCTGATCCGAAAAGGGAAGTTGAGTAGATTCACCAAGGATGGGGACAGGAACCCCCCTATGAGAGACTATGATAGAAGGGATGGGGACCGAGATCAAGGTCGTAACCCACAACCCCGAGGGCCAGTAATCAACATGATTTCAGGAGGACCAATCGCGGCAGGAACCACTAGGAACTCTCGAAAGGCTTATGCCCGAGAAGTAATGCATATTGTTGGAGAAGCACCCAAGCGTGGAAAAACTGAGATGTCGATTGGATTCGATGACTCGGACCTTGAAGGGGTGAAATTCCCCCATGACGATCCTTTAGTGATAGCCCCCGTGATTGGAAACAATGAGGTAAAACGAGTCCTGGTCGACAATGGAGCCTCTGTTGATGTCCTTTTCCATGACACGTTCTTGAAGATGGGGTATAATGATTCCCAATTGATCCCCTCGAACATGCCCATATACGGGTTTAACGGGGTGGAATCTAAAGTTGAAGGCACAATTCAGTTGCCTATGACTATTGGTAAGGAACCAAAAGAAGTAACTCAAATGTTGAATTTCATGGTAATCAAAGCATCCTCGACCTACAACGCCATCCTTGGAAGAACTGGACTTCATGCTTTTAAGGCTGTGGCCTCAACCTACCATCTAAAAGTCATGTTCCCAACCAGGAGTGGTGTTGGAGAAGAAAGGGGCGATCAGAAGACGGCTAGGAGCTGTTACGTAGCCGCGTTAAGGCCAGACGGAGTCGGGAAGCAGGTTCTCCCTATTGAGGACATGGATGTCAGAGAAGATGAGGACCATAGAGGGAAGCCAACTGAGGATTTGGTACCTATTCCATTGGATCCCCTCGAACCTGAAAAAGTGACTTACATTGGAGCACTACTAAAAGAACCCTTGAAGGACGAGTTGATCACGTTCCTACAAGAGAACAGAGATGTATTTGCGTGGACGGCTGCTGACATGCCAGGGATTGATCCCCAACTGATAACTCACAAGCTCAATGTCGATCCAAAAAGAAGGGCGATACAGCAGAAGAAGAGGAACTTTGCACTAGAGAGGCAAGAGGCCATAAAACAAGAAGTTGAAAAGCTCCTAGAAGTTGGATTCATTGAAGAAATCCAATTTCCAGAATGGTTGGCAAACCCGGTTATGGTTAAGAAAGCCAATGGGAAGTGGAGGATGTGCATCGACTTCACTGATTTGAATGATGCTTGTCCCAAGGATTGCTTCCCGCTACCAAGAATTGACACCTTGATAGATGCTACTGCAGGGCATGAAATTCTGAGCTTCATGGACGGTTTCAGTGGTTACAACCAAATCAAGATGCACAAGGATGACACAGCCAAGGTATCATTCATTACTGATTTTGGGGTCTTTTGCTACCTTGTCATGGCTTTTGGACTAAAGAATGCAGGGGCCACTTATCAACGCCTAGTTAACAAGATTTTTGCCCACTTGATTGGAAAAACCATGGAGGTCTACGTTGATGACATGCTCGTTAAGAGTTTGTTTAAAGACGACCACATCCAGCATCTTAAGGAGGCATTTGAAGTGCTGAGGCACCATAAGATGATGCTAAATCCTGCCAAATGTGCTTTTGGAGTAGGATCAGGAAAGTTCTTGGGTCTCATGTTCTCCAAAAGAGGCATAGAAGCTAACCCCGACAAGATTAAAGCTATCCTCGACATGGAACCACCTTGTTCCGTTAAGGACGTTCAGAGGTTGACTGGAAGAGTTGCAGCCTTGGGAAGGTTTATTTCAAAGTCTGGGGACAAATGTTTATCGTTTTTTAAAGCCCTGAAAAAGGTCAAGGATTTTGAGTGGACAGCTGAGAGTCAAGAGGCTTTTGAAAAGCTCAAGAAGTACATGGCTGAGGCCCCGTTGCTGGCCAAACCAAGCCCGGAAGATACTCTTTATCTCTACTTGGCAGCCTCCGATCAAGCTCTCGGTGCTGTCCTTGTAAAGGAGGAACGAAAGGTTCAAAAACCAGTCTACTATGTAAGCAAAATTTTGCATGGGGCAGAATTGAACTATTCTGTTATTGAGAAGTTTGCTTTGGCACTAATCACGGCCTCAAGGAAGCTACGCCCTTACTTTCAAGCGCACAAAATTGAAGTCCTGACGGACCAACCCTTGAGAAGCATTCTACATAGTCCAAAGGCCAGTGGAAGGCTAATTAAATGGGCAGTTGAGCTAGGAGAGTTCGACATCAAATATAAGCCTCGAACAGCCATTAAGGCTCAGGCATTGGCTGACTTCGTGGTTGAATGTACCATTGTCAACCAAGAAGTCGTGGGGCAAGAGGTAGTACCCCATGAGGCACTTAAAGTTGAAAATAAGGATGAAGAGCTTGATCTGAAAGAACGTTGGATACTCTATTTTGATGGAGCATCAAAAACAAAGTCAAGTGGTGCAGGCTTAGTTTTGCAAAGCCCCGATGGGTTTACAATTGAGTACGCTTTGAAGTTGGACTTCCCTACGACCAACAATGAAGCTGAGTATGAGGCCTTGATAGCTGGTTTAGGCTTGGCTAGAATTCTGAGGGTCAAGAACCTAAAGGTATGTGGAGATTCAAGGTTGGTTGTCTCGCAAGTTAATGGTGAGTTTGAAACCAGGGATGAAACTATGGCTAAGTATCGGAGAGTTGTGAAAGCTGTTATGACTCAGTTTGATGAGTGCTATGTGGAACACATCCCCAGAGAGGAGAATATGAAGGCTGATGCCTTGTCTAAATTTGCTTCTTCTGAGATTGAGAATTACTCGGGAAGTGTTTAATTTCAGGTCTTGAAGGCCCCTACTATTGATTCAAAACTTGTGGCTCCCATTGATATAGGAGGCTGTTGGATGGATCCAATCAAGGCTCATTTTGAAACTGGATGGCTCCCTGATAACGCCCAAGAGGCACGCAAGTTGTCTGTGAGAGCATTGAGGTATACTTTGATTGAAGGGATACTTTATAAGAGGTCTTTTGTGATCCCTTACCTAAAATGTCTAAGGCCCCAAGAGGCACGAGAAGCACTTGAAGAAGTCCATGGAGGGATTTGTGGACAACACTTGGGGGGTAGAGCCCTTGCTCACAAGATAACCAGGCTAGGTTTTTATTGGCCCGAGATGCTGAATGACGCCAAGGATTTTGTTAAGAAATGTGATCGTTGTCAGAAACATGCACCAGTGGTCAGGCAACCGTCTGAGATGCTGACCTCAATCAACTCTCCAATTCCGTTTGCTATGTGGGGAATGGACATACTTGGTCCCTTTCCAATGGCTACGGCTCAAAGGAAGTTTCTGATAGTGGCAATTGATTACTTCACCAAGTGGATTGAGGCTAAACCCTTGGCCAAGATAACCACCAAGCAAGTTGCTCAGTTCTTGTGGGAAAGCATCATGTGTAGGTACGGGATACCACGCATCCTTGTTACAGATAATGGAACACAGTTCAACAATGAAGAATTCATGAAGTATTGCGAAGAAAATGCGATTGAGCTCAGATTCACCTCGGTTGCCCACCCCCAAGCAAATGGGCAAGCAGAGGTCGCGAATCGAATCATACTGGATGGATTGAAGAAAAGGGTCGAACGTTCCAGGAACAGTTGGGTGGATGAGATACTGTCTATACTTTGGGCTTATCGTACCACTTGCAAAGTCACCACTGGAACAACCCCGTTCATGCTTGCATATGGAGCAGAAGCTGTAGTACCTTTAGAAATCTCACATGTATCCCCAAGTATTGAAGCCTTTAAGCAAGAGGCTAATGAGGAAGGAATGAGATTGGCACTCGACTTAATTGATGAAGTCAGGGATGAAGCACACGCTCTAAACGCGGAATATCAGAAAAGAACCTCCTTCCATTACAACCAAAGGGTTAAGGAAAGGTTCTTTCGACATGGAGACTTGGTTCTCCGGAAGATTGAGGCATCTGGAGTTGGACAGAAAGGGAAGTTAGCCCCGAATTGGGAAGGACCATATCGGGTCAAGAATGTGTTTGGACGAGGCTCATACAAGTTGGAAACCCTTGAAGGGACTGAAGTGCCAAGAACTTGGCACGCTGCAAACTTAAAAGTTTACTATGTTTAGTGTTTCCTAACCGGACTCACTATTAGGACAAGTAGAAATAAGATCGACGAAACCAGTCCGAGTTTTTAACTCGAGATAGAAAGTAGAGTATTATGTAAGGGTTAAACCCACCTCCAGATTGATTCATTTATACAAAGGATGTTTTCATTCCATATCTTCTTGTCTTGCAAGATTAATACATGTACCAAGCATTGATAAAGTGCAAGCTAAGAAAAGGCCAAGTACATGCTAAAATTGATGAAAAAATCAATCAAGATTTTGTCGAACGAAAATCCCGAAAGAGCAAAAATCTTCGTCGGACAAAAATCCTGGTCCAAAAACAGCAATTTTGGTCAAAAAACGACATCCCCGCAGCGAAAATTGAGATTGAAAAAACAATTTTGGTCGAAAAAATGCTTCCAACTCGAAGCAGTGTCCGATCAGAATTTATTTGACGAAAAATTCGACTAAAGCCTAGTCGAACGAAATATTTTTTGATTAAAAATGGCAGCTCAAAAATAAAGCCACCGGTCGAGAAACTAACGACTCCTGGTCGAACAAACCTTCGATCAGAGGAAAATTTGAAGCAAAAATCGATCAGGTCTGGTCTAAAAGAAAGGAATTTTAGGCTCGAAGTTTCTGTCCGAAAAATTAATTTTCTGTCCGAAAAATAATTTTCTGTCCGAAAAAATAATTTTCTGCCCGAAAAAATAATTTTCTGCACGAAAAAATATTTTCTGCTCGAAAAAATAATTTTCTGCTCGAAAAAATATTTTCTGCTCGAAAATATTTTCTGTCCAAAAAATTAGTTTTCTGATCGAAAAATTAATTTTCTGGTCCAAAGAAAATATTCTGCTCGAAATTTAAAAAAAAAAAAAAAATCCGATCGAAATTTGATTCTGGTCGAGCGCCCAGCCTCTGGCCGAATTCATGTGCGAGCAGAAGGAATTTTGAAGGATAAACCGACCAGGTCCTGGCCGAATGACAAGCAACAAAAACCAACAAAAACTGTCCCCCCACAGGGAACAACAATAGGGGTTGTCCCCCCACAGGAAACAATGGCAAAAAGCTATTTAAAATTTTTTAGAAACATTTCTAAAAAATCAGAAAATTCCTGAAAAAAAAATAGAAAATTATTTTCAAAATTATTTTCTTAATTTTGGAAAATATTATATGCTAGTTAGCACTTTTGAAATATTTCAAAAAAATATATTTCAAAAAATATCCGTGATTACATGAAAATTCCTTAAAATATAAGGAATAATTATTAAAAATACCTATGGTACATGAAAATTCCTAAAATATTAGGAATAATTATTAAAAATACCTGTGGGTGCATGGAAATTCCTAAAATATTAGGAATAATTATTAAAAATACCTGTGGGTACATGAAAATTCCTAAAATATTAGGAATATTTCATATTAGCCTCGAATAAGGCAACAATCGTCGTAAATGTGTAGGTCGCTCCACACTTTGCAATAAGGCGATACTTGTGAAACACTAGTGTAAATAAAGTCCTAGGTAAAGGATAAAAAAGACCCCGAATCTCGAAAAAGATCAATATAATTTCTACGAAAGCTTGAAAAGTTTTCCTAGAAATTGGGGGGCAAATGATATGGGCTAAAAATAACCCTAGAAATATAATTAATGATGTATTAATTAGACCTAGATTGGTCCAAGAATTAGGCCCAATAAATGAGGCCCGAAACCCTAATTATTTATTAATTTCGTAATTAATAAAAGGGGAAAATCTGCAGCTCATAAAAAGAGTCCAAATTGTGTCAACTTTATCAAAGAGTAGCCTCCAAGGCATATAAACCTGATAGGAATCAGCCTCCTACAAAATAGGATTCACAATCCTCATCTAAGAAGGCGACTTGGCCCCCAAGTCACCTAATTCTACTCTAAATGCAGGGCTCCTGACGCCTATATAAAGGACCTGATCCTTCAATCAGAACTACGTTTTTTGGCTTGATTCTCAATTACATTAATTGAGATACGTAGGCATCTTGTGAGGACCTGTGTAGTCACGAAACACGAGAGCAGCCATTAAGACACGATTGTCCACTACCTTACATTAAATACCCGCCGACAATATCTAAATCTACTTTTCGTTCCACAACAAAAGAGTAACATGTTTTAGTTGAAAATGATAATTGCCGGTGATTTTTTTTAGAAAAATAGAGGATTTTGTTAGAAAAAATAGAAAAAGTAATGTTTTTTAGCTGAAAATGTAGTTGGTTATAAAAATGTTATTATTTAATAATAATTTCTTTAGAAAATGAAAACATTGAAAAAGTAAAATGTTTCAGCTGAAAAAGTGCTCATAATTAAAAGTATTAAAATAGATTTTAATACTTTTAATTATTAAAATAAAAAAATAGATTTTTAAAATAAATAAGTAAGGGTTTGCCCGTGATATTTTTGGAAAATGAGGGGTTTTAGTAAGGAAAAATAGAATGAGTAACATATTTTTGTTTAAAAAGATAACCGCCCGTGTTTTTTTTAGAAAAAGAGAAGATTTTGTTAGAAAAATAAAATAAAAAAAGGTAATGTATTTTAGCTGAAAATGTAATTGGTTATAAATAATGTTATTATTTAGTGATAGTTTTTTAAAAAATAAGTAAGGGCAATTAAATAAAATCACTAAGTACCGACCGTCCGTCCATCCGACTACCAAACTTTTAATGTTTCGTCTTTAATAATATAGCTTAAAACTCGTGCGATGCACGAATTGTTTTTAATAATTGTTAATTTTATTATTTATATTTTATATTTTATTAATTACATTTGTTAAAAAAAATATGTAGACGTGTTAAATATTTTTAAATAATTAAAAGTATTAAAATAGATTTTAAAATAAATAAGTAACGGTTTGCCCATGATATTTTGGAAAAAGAGGGGTTTTAGTAAGAAAAATAAAAAGTAGCATGTTTTCGTTGAATTTTAAAATATAAAAGTCGCGATTGGCCCGTGATATTTTTGAAAAAAAGAGGGGTTTTAGTAAGAAAAATACAAAAGGTGACATGTTTTAGTTGAAAAAGATAATTGTCAATTAAAATTATTAAAATAGATTTTAAATTAAATAAGCAAGGGTTTGCCCGTGATATAATTGGAAAAGTAGAGATTTTAGTAAGAAAAATAGAAAATATAACATGTTTTAGCCGAAAAAGGTAATTGCCCGTGATTTTTCTAGAAAAAGGGGGGAAATGTAATTGCCAATTAAAAATATTAAAATATGTTTTAAAATAAATAAGTAAGGGTTTGCTCGTGATATATTTGGGAAATGGTGGATTTTAGTAAAGTAAATAGAAAAAGTAACATGTTTTAGCTGAAAAGGAAATTGCTCGTGATTTTTTTAGAAAAAAATGGTAATGCATTTTAACTGAAAGGGTAAATGATTATAATAATTTTTATAATAATTAAATAAACAATTAAATAAGGTAAGTACCGTACCAAAAAAAACAGGTACCAAAACTTTCAATGTTTCGTCTTTAATAATATAGTATAGATAGATAGATAGATTTATAATATTAGTATTTTATGCTACTAAATGGAATAGTCCGTGATATTTTTGAGGTTTTAGTTAAGAGAAATATTAGTTATGAAATATAAAAATGAATATACGTTTTGGAAAAAAAAAACTAATCGGTTAGTCATTAATAATTATAATATTATTATTTTATTTTATTAAATAGATATGTTCGTGATATTTTTGGAAAATGAGAGGTTTTAGTTAGGAAAAATAGAAAAGTATAAATTTTAGTTAGAAAATATAAAAAAGAATATACAATTTGGCTAAAAAAGGTAATGAGTTAGTTATTAGCAATTATAACTTTATTATGTTATTTTAGTAAATAAAACTGTTTGCAATATTTTTGGAAAATGAGATGTTCTAGTTAGGAAAAATAGAAAAGATATTCTATATAATAATTTTAATATTTTATCTAACGGTTCCCATCGATTTGATAAAAAATATCTAACGGCTATGAATTGAGTGACCAGACTACAAAAACTTTCATGACCAGACTACAAAACTTTTAATGTTTCGTCTTTAATAATATAGTATAGATATCATTTGACTACATTACCCCGATAAATATTAGAATAAAAACTCGGTTTTAATTAGACACGTAAGAATTACCCACCAGTACTTATGTTACGTGGGTGAACACTCCCGCCCATTACCTCACACATACCGACTAACGAGTATTCTCTCACAATTGTGATGGAGAAGGAGAAAATGCAAGAGATTATGTCTTCAAATCCCGAAAGGTAATATTTTTTATTGTTGAATCCTTATTCCCTTCTATCAAACATAACATTTTTGATTGATTTGATAATATATGTCAATTTTATATGTAAACAGGGATCCAAAATCAATGGTTTGTAACCCACAAATCAGGTGTGCAACACCTAAAACGTTAGTCGGTCAATCATCCACGGGGACATACACTCCTAGAAAAAGTCCATGATTGATTGAAAAAGCTAACAGACTAAGGGAAAGTGTTTCAAAGATGGTACTGGATTTTGAAAGTCATGTTGAACAGCCGAGACCTCCTATTGATGCTTGTACTATTGATGGCCTAGGTCCGAATTTCTGGAATTTGGTCTCTGAAAAAGTTAATAATGTTGAAGAAGCATTCGGTGTTATTAAAGAACCAATTATACATCTCGAGAATTTTGAAGAAGATGATTGTCATCCTAAAGATCAACCATGGAGCCAACCACTAATGTATAGTGAAGATGAAGATGATAGAGACCGGGACGAGTTTCTTTATCATTTTTGCACGAAAAACAGAAGTGTTGATGAAGATAATAAGAAAGAAGATGAAGGTAACGTTCCTACTTCAATAAATCATAAAGTTATATCTGATGATAAAGGGCCAGCGAGGAATTTTTCTAATTTTTCAAAAAGTAATGTTAATCTTGGGCCATTGTTGACCAATAATGATTTTGATGAATTCTTTGCGGATGATTTAGTGGATCACGAGTTGTTTTCTGAACCAGAATATGATGAACACGTAGTGTCTGATAAAATTGAAGTGGGTTTACAGTTTCCGGATAAGACTGCTGTTAGGTCCTGATAAGTTTGTAGAAGGGGGGTTGAATACAAACTATATCGTTTTATCGGATTTGTCCTTTGAATAATTTAACAATTAAGAACAAATTAATGCGGAATATAAATGAAACAAGATTCAAGTTAAATATAAACTATTTTAAATTTGAAGGGTGTTGCAAATACAGTACGGATTACAAAGTATTTATCTCAAACTAATTAATACAAATTTAGAATAAATTCGACATGAACTTTTCTAATATTTGTAATAAAAAGATCGAATGCTAAAAGCAATGTTCGAGATAAATTCTAGGGATATAAATCCGCTAGATAATCAAAGCAATACAAGTAATCAACTTCTAGTGGTTTGGATTTAACAATACAAACTAGAATTAATTGCTTGAGAAGAAATGAGATCAAATGGCTTCTTCTTCTTGCTCGGAGAGAAAATGTCTGTGTGTTTGATAATTCAGTCTCTTTGCTTTCTGTCAAGCTATGGTTGATATATCCTTTCAGAAGACCTGTATGACCTTTTAATTAAATCAATATGACCTAATTAATCAATCAACACACTTGTATGACCCGAGGAATTATGCTCGGTAGAACCATGCTTCATCAATAGAACCTGCAGAATGTGTCCGGTATGACCAAGCATATTTCTGCCAACTTTTCGGTAGAACCTTGAAAAGCAACCTGTATGACCTAGCACACAGAACCTGTATGACCTGAAAGGAGTCGGTAGAACCTAGGATCTTTACATATCAGGTCACACCGAATTTTTAGAAGGTCATACAAGTTAATTAGAAAATCCTTTTAATTTATTTAGTTAGATTAAATTAAAGATTAAATTAATTCTTTTATAGAATTAAGTTAATAAATAATTTAGCCAACTAAATTAGTTAATCTAATAAATAAATTAATTCTTATAGAATTAAATTATAAATTAAATTAATTTAACATGAAAGGAATTTAATCTAAAAACCAAGTTTCCTCTATCTTCTGAAAACCACTGAATAGAGATGATTTAATTCCACTGATTGATGTCGTCATTCGATGCACTGTCTGGTTCATGAATAACTGACTTCAATGAAAATTCTTCATCTTTAAAACATTTAAAGTTGTGGCTTCTTTTCTTTAGCTCTGAATAAACTTTGTATCATGTACATCCTGTTAGGCCGAATACAGTATAATCAAATATATATGAGAATAACAATAATCAAAAACACTGTTTATGAATCAATAAACTGTAATTGTATTAACAGCTTCTCTCTTTATGATGTTAATGAATCACAAAGAGCTTCTAGGTTATAAGAATAATAATTCTATGTTCACATCCCTTCTAGGGATAACCTATCTGTGTTTATATATTACACAGCTACATACAATCCATCTCTAATTGATATTCCTATAAGTTAGCTATACAATTCATATCAATTAAGGATTGCTTCTTATCTTCTATTCCGTTTCCTTAGCTGTATCAATATATTCTGCTTCTTTCCATCTTCAGAATATATTGCTTCTAGAATATTCAATTCAGCACCGACAGCTAATTCAACTATCACCACGTCAGACTTTAACAAACTCTGACTGGCTTCAATGTAAACTCTGATTAACACCTGGTACTTAAACACTGATGAGCAAACGTCAGCAATTATATTTAACAATCTCCCCCAACTTGTTCATACTAAAATGTACAAGTTAAAAAGATAATTGATGATGTCAAAACATATAACAAATGCAGTGTTTAATATATAACAGAGTTTAACTTTAACTTAGAATAGAAAACTTTAAAAACTTACAATCAGACTTTATTTGATTTCTTGAATATCAGGCACTGTCCTGAGATAGTCTGTAAGTAATCTTCTCTCAGCTCTTTCCAGTTCAGCAATCATAATCTCCTTCAGTTCTTTATACTCTGGATCTCCTTCACCAGTTTGATATATGGCAGCCCTCAGAGAATAAATACTGTTTTTCCTCATTTCATTTCCGAGTTTTATATAATATGATTTGTCTTACTCCAAATTGAATTCTAAGACTTTGATAC
Source organism: Heracleum sosnowskyi (assembly GCA_030848705.1). NCBI lineage: Eukaryota > Viridiplantae > Streptophyta > Magnoliopsida > Apiales > Apiaceae > Heracleum > Heracleum sosnowskyi. Next base: position 43,046,164 of record CM061235.1, on the reverse strand, counting down.
CCAGTGCTGTTTTGAACTTGGCACTATTTCTTTTCATCTCAACAATCTTTCCATCAGCATCTCTGTACTTAGGAATGTATGCACTAGAAACACCACCTCCAAGAAGCACTTTAGATTTCATCATTCTGTCTTTTATGACAAGAGCAGCATCATGAGTACTTTTGTTTTTGATTTTGAGAAGATATAAAACATACTCAAGCTCTTCCCATAGCTTCAATTGAATATCAGCTTCTCCTATTCTGTATACTCTTCCATCAGACATGAAGTATAACAGAACCTCTTTCTTCAAACCCCTGTGATAGACCATCTGAACAGATTCCAGTTTATCAAGGCTCTCTTGAGATACCCCAATACCAGCTTCTGCCAGTGAAGTTTGATCTAAAGATCTGTTGTTTATTCTCTTCTCCCTATGTGAACCTAAACCAGACTTATCAAAAGATTCTTTTCCAAGTACAGTCCTGGTTTGAGAAAAGTCCACAGGTTGAAGTGTCAGAGTTTCAGAAAGTGCAGGTCTTAAGAAACCTTTGAGTTGAGGAGCTAGCTGAGTTTGTACAACTTGAGCTTTGTCAGAGGTTGTCACAACTTTAGTAGAAACATCAACATGAGCAGCGTCAGAGGTTGATTTACTTATTCTTGATTCAACTTGAGCAATGTCAGAGGTTGAATAATTCTTCTTAGGTAACTGTCCTTCTTCTACCAGTATACCCTTTCCTTTATCAGTATTTGCAATTACAGGCCTCCTGGTGTATTGTATACTCTGTTGAGTATTTTCCTTGATAGAAATTCCAGTTTCTTTCTTTCTAGGAGCCTTTACTGATTTCTTCTTATAATTTCCAGAAGCAACTTTCTTCTTATGTTCTTCTGCTAGCATTTGTTCTTCTGCTTGAATATCTTCAACAGTAACATCTTGACCATGCTCAGCTAGAAACAACTAAGTTGCAACTTCTTCATCAGTAATTGGAGATTGAGAAGAAAGAAGTAAACTTCTTACTCTTGAAGAAGACTGCCCTTCAGTGTTTATTCCTTTTCCAGCATTAGCCTTAGCATCAGAGTTTGACCTCCTCCCTTGCTCTTGAACATTCTTTTTCCTTTGTTCTTTATCTTTTGCACCACCATCAGTGGTATCATCATTCCGAGTCAGCGTTTGAGAGCTCTTGCATTTGTCTTTAGATACTCTCTCCCCCTTTTTGACATCATCAGAAATCAATACTGATGTGAGCAGTTTCAAGGAATTAGCAATTTCATCCAGCTTAGTTGACATGTCAGCTTGATTCTCTTCAACTTTTGACAATCTGGAGTTAAACACCTTCTGTTCTTTACACAAAGAGGTATATAGAGATTTATCCTTTTGCAGTGTAAGTTCCCTTGCAGCTATGTCATTCCTTAGACCATCAATAACCTTGTCAGTACCATCAAAACGATTATTTAATGATTTGACTTGGACTATTGTAGCTTTAAGATGAGTTAGAAGTTCAGGATTTTGAATCGCCTTGGAAGACTTGGTCACAAAATCAGCAGCTCTTTCATCAGAAAAGATAGTTTCCCTGCTGGACCAATTTGAGAAATACATATCCTGAAAGTGAGCGTCTGTAGCATGTTGAGCAGCAACTCTTTGAGATGTATCAACAGAGTTTGCAGAAAAATCAGCATTAGAAGAATCAGGAACATCTTCTTCAACATCATCTTGTGCTCCCTCATGATGATCAGAGTTTGCAATATTCTCTGCAGTGACTTCAGTGTTTAACTGTGCAGCTTCATCAGTAACTTTTTCTGCGATAGCTTCATCTTTCTCAGCATTTAGCTGTGCAGCAACAAGATTCTCAGAGGTTACAAAAACCTCTGCTTCTGTAGGAACAGCCTCTGCAACAATATCTTCTGTATTTACAGTAGTATCAACAACTACTTGAACAGCTTCAAGAACCTGATCAACCTCCTCACCTTCTTCTGGATTTGAATTATGGACAGAAAGAATTTCTGTATGAGTGGCAAGAGACTCATTTAGTATCTGGGTAGGTTGATCAGCTGCCACATCCTCAGTATCACAAAGACTGATACTAGGATGTGCTTCAACTTCTTCTTCAGCATTCATCTCCAATATTGGTTCAAGAAAATCATCATGAAAAGTAGCATTTGCAGAATGATTTTCAATCACAACCTCAGGAGCTTCAACTTCCATAAAAACCCTGTCCTCAGCATCAGCATTTACAACAAGCTCCTCAGCAATAATTTCAGGAGCTTCATGCTGGACAGCTTCAGGTTCAACAGCAGCAGCCTGAATTACAACATCAGGATCTACATTCTGTTCATCCTCATGAACAGCTTCAACAACATCCTCAGGAATAGCTTCATTATCTGACTCATCAAACAAATAGGTAGATATTAACCGTCTTCTTCTCTGAGTCAGAGTCTCAGTATCATCCTCAACATCAGAACGAGGTCTCTTTGCTCTACTCTTCTTAAATGTACCAGCAGAGTTTGGCACAGAAGTTTTAGAAACCCCAACCTCAGTAGTTGGCTTAACAGACTTTGCTGGTTTAAAAGCCCTATGTTTGATTCTTCCACCAGTACGAATTGGTTGGGAAGGAGCAGCTTCTGTTCTTACTGGTTCTGGTTGTTGTTCTGCTTGAATAGAGTTATCCAAAAACTGTTGCACTAATGCAGGTAGCAAAAGATCACCTACATTTCCTTTCTTTACATCCTTATTGATAAGATCAGAAAATACCCTCTTGTGTAATTTAAAACAAGAAATATCTTCTTCAATTACGTCTACTCCTTCAACACAGTAAGAGAATAAAATCTGACAGAATCTTGAAAAATAGACGACTCCTATATTCTCTGTCATTTTCTCTCCTAGATTATTCAAGATAAGTCGTGCAAAATCAAAATGATTATCATATAAAAGAGAATACCCGATTTGCAGACTGTCTGTGGGAATAGCATCCCAGTTTGTGCATTTCTTTCCAAACGTTCTTGTGATGCAACCAAAGAAGAAGCTCCACTCCTTCCGTAAGAACGGTCGTTTTAACTGCCCAATCTTGTTCAAGGGTCCAGAATACCCAATCTCTCGCATCATCCTTATCAAATCTTCATCACCCATGCCAATAGTATATGATGAAAACTCAGGAAACCCCATTGCAGCACGAATGGTTCCAGCAGTAATCACATACTCTGTTTCTTCATATTCAAAGATTATAGATGGGTTCCCAGTTTCACCACCATCATCATACATCCCCGACTCCCAAAACGCCTTGATTTGTAAACCAGAGAGTTTTGCTGGTTCAACTAAAGCACGCCCAATCGCTGACTGAGCAAGAAAGTCTTGAATCATATGAAAAGCTTCTGGTGCATTGACAGTGTTTAGTGGTGCTGCGTAGTTATTTGGAACAAATTCTAACCCAGATGAAACAAAAGTTGTGGTCGCCATTAGTAAGATTTGAAAGAAATCAAAGAAACTGATGCAAAAGCTTCTTAAGAGTTTGTGAGTAGAAAAAGTGTTTGTGAATATGTGTGTGTGACAATAGATGTGAAAAGTTTAGACGTATGTGTGTGTATTGTATAAATATGAAATGCAAAAATTAAAAACTGAACAGTTTTTAATCATTAATACACAACTGTCTTACTCCTTTAATTATGTGAGTGGGACACGTGGCACATATGTAATGACTGACAGCAAGTAATTGGCAGTTTCCAATGCGCATGCGCAGTAAAAACAGCAATAATTACCGCCTGTTACACTTTTCTAGGAAATTAACCTCTCTCCTCTGGTTAAAACATTCTTGATCAACTGTCCAATCATACTCTTTTTAAATTTTCAAAACAAATGTCTTTTTCTCAAAATTATAATATGTCTGAAACCAACAAAATTGATTTTAATCACCAGAGATTAAAATTAAAGTACCTCGGCGTAGAGTACATAATTCATCAGTGTTTACCAATCATCCTCTTTTATGAATAAACTCTTTTCACAAGCTGTACAGGTGTGAGTATTTGTGTGTGAATTAGCAGAGTTTACTGAATATGAATATTTAGACCATCTCAAAGTGCATAAAATCCACGAACTAAAGTAGTAAAAACTGGTTGCCCAAACTCTCATATAAAATAAAATCTGATATTTATATCTAAACTCTGTATACTGATCTCCTTTCATTTGGATATATCTTTTATTTTCACCCCCTTTAAATTTTTTTTTTTTTTAATTTTTCCAGTAATCAGTGGTTGGCTCTAGTCACCAAAAATCAAAGATTTTAGCCCTTATTTCATACAATAAGTTCCTGGATCTTCCTAGGCACAACATGATTTCAAAGGAATTTGTGCTCTTTTTGGCATCTTTTGATTTGAGGGTGAAATTATTTGCAACTTAATAATCAGAGTTTAGTCTTTTCATCAGTTAAGACAATTAATTTATGAGAGAAAACGCAAACAGCTAATACAGACTCAGTGTTTAGGATCGATAAACTAAGAGATGCTATAAATATAGAGACAGTATCATGCTGTGTAAAATTTCTGCACATTTTGTAATCGGAATTTATAACACTTAAAAGGATTCATGATTACTTACTGAAAATCATGCTTCATACAGCTTTCTTCATCGGTCAATATGTTTCAGACAATATCACAATCAGAGTATAACATCAGAGTTTAACCGACAGAGTATGACTGACAGAGTATGACTAACAGAGTTTACGTATCAGAGTTTAACATGCTGGTGCAGATAACAGTTAACACATTCAAAGAATCATGAACATAAAATCATGTATAGAGTTTGAATCTAACCAGCATCTCTAGTCAAAACCAGAGATCATTCCGAGTTCATTTACCAGCCTTGTAAAGATAGCTTCACTCAAAGGTTTGGTGAAGATATCTGCAAGTTGTTGGTCTGTAGATACAAAATGAAGTTCAATATCTCCTTCTTCCACATGTTCCCTGATAAAATGATATCTTATGCTAATGTGCTTGGTCATGGAGTGCTGTACTGGATTACCTGTCATAGCAATAGCACTTTGATTATCACAGTAAATAGGTATTTTAGAGTACCTTAATCCATAGTCCAGCAACTGATTCTTCATCCAAAGAATTTGTGCACAACAGCTACCAGCAGCTATATACTCTGCTTCTGCAGTGGATGTTGAGATTGACTTTTGTTTCTTGCTGTACCAAGAAACTAACCTGTCACCTAAAAATTGACAGCTTCCACTTGTGCTCTTTCTATCTATCTTACAGCCCGCAAAATCTGCATCAGAGTAACCAATTAACTTAAACTCTGATTCTCTAGGATACCACAAACCCAAGGTTATGGTTCCTTTAAGATACTTAAAGATCCTTTTCACAGCTGTTAGATGTGGCTCTCTGGGGTCTGCTTGGAATCTTGCACAAAGACATGTGGCATACATGATGTCTGGTCTGCTTGCAGTAAGATACAATAGAGACCCTATCATGCCTCTATAGTTTGTCATATCGACTGGTGCCCCACTGTCCTTGTCTAGCTTTGTTGCAGTTGCCATGGGAGTTGTGGCAGATGAACTATCAAGCATACCAAATTTCTTCAGAAGATTTCTGGTATATTTTGCCTGATTAATAAAAATCCCATCATCTGTTTGCTTGACCTGTAAGCCTAGAAAATAACTAAGCTCTCCCATCTTGCTCATTTGGTACCTGGACTGCATAAGCTTTGCAAACTTCTGACAGAGTTTGTCATTAGTAGATCCATAAATAATATCATCTACATAAATTTGAACTAAAAGCAAATCATCACCATAATTGAAATAAAACAAGGTTTTATCAATTTTACCTCTAGTGAACCCACTTTCTAAAAGAAATTGAGCCAGAGTTTCATACCATGCTCTTGGTGCCTGCTTTAGTCCATATAAAGCCTTGTCAAGCCTGTAGACATAATCTGGATGTTTGAGATCTACAAACCCTGGTGGTTGTTCAACAAACACCTCTTCTTCAAGCTTCCCATTGAGAAAAGCACTCTTTACATCCATCTGAAAGACTTTGAACTTTTTGTGTGCAGCATAGGCCAGAAAAATCCTTATTGCTTCCAATCTTGCAACTGGAGCAAAGGTTTCATCATAGTCAATTCCTTCTTGCTGTGAATAGCCTTTTGCTACAAGTCTAGCCTTATTCCTTATAATCACACCATCACTGTCAGTCTTGTTTCTGAAAACCCACTTTGTACCTACTACAGATCTGTTCTTTGGTCTAGGTACAAGTGTCCAAACTTCATTCCTCTCAAATTCATTCAACTCTTCTTGCATAGCTGTTATTCAGTTAGCATCTTGAAGAGCTTCTTCCACTTTCTTTGGTTCTGTTTGAGACAAGAAAGCATGATACAGGCATTCATTTGTAGTAGCACTTCTAGTTCTTACACTAGCATCAGGATCTCCAATTATTAGATCAGGTGTATGTGCCTGTGTCCACTTTCTTGCTGTTGGAAAGTGGCTTCTTGTATCAGTATTGGATCCTCCCCCTTGATCCATGCTCTCCTGATTCATGTGTTGACTTTCTTCAGCTTCTGAGGCTCCCCCTGAATTGGACTGCTCAGAGTTTGAGCTTTCAGAGTTTGAATCAGCTTCCTCAACAGACTCACTTTGAGTGTTTGAGTCACCATGTTGAGCTGCCTCACGCTCCCCCTCAACTGGTTCTCTGTTTTGAGAATTTTCATTTTCTCCATTATTTACCAGTAAAGGTTCAGAGTATGCTTCGTCAGAGTTTATCAGAACCGCTTCATCAGAGTTTGTCGGTACTGCTTCATCAGAGTTTACATCATCAGAGAATAAATCTTCATTTTCAAAGCGCAGTTGATCATATTCATCTAAGTCATCAAGTCCAGTTATTTTCTTGTCATCAAATGACACATGTATAGACTCCATGATCACCTTTGTTCTCAGATTGTATACTCTGAATGCTTTTGTTGACAATGGATAGCCAACAAAAATTCCTTCATCAGCTTTTAACTCAAATTTGGTCAACTGTTCAGGATGAGTCTTCAGAATAAAACACTTACATCCAAATATATGAAAATATTTCAAATTTGGCTTCTTGTTTTTCACCATCTCATATGGTGTCTTTCCATGCTTGTTGATCAATGTTGCATTCTGAGTAAAACAAGCAGTTTGAACAGCTTCTGCCCAGAAATAGGTTGGTAACTTTGCTTCATCAAGCATTGTTCTGGCAGCTTCGATTAGAGTTCTGTTCTTTCTTTCAACTACACCATTTTGCTGTGGAGTCCCTGGTGTAGAAAACTCTTGCTTCACTCCTCTTTCCTTGCAGAAAGCTTCCATTACTGAATTTCTGAATTCAGTTCCATTATCACTTCTTATTATATTTACTTTGTACTGTGATCCTTTATCCAGTTGATTTACATGATCCATCAGAGTCTGAGCAGTTTCATCCTTCTTTGCCAAGAAATAAACCCAAGTGTATCTAGTATACTCATCAACAATTACTAGAGTATATTTCTTTCTGCCCATAGACATTACATTCACTGGACCAAAGAGATCAACATGTAGAAGATGATATGGCTCCACAATTGAAGATTCAGACTTACTCTTGAAAGATGACTTCCTTAGCTTGGCCTTTTGACAAGAATCACACAGACCATCTAAGCTGAGTATTGACTTGGGAAGTCCCCTTACAAGATCTTTTCTTATCAGCTCATTGATGTTGTTCAAATTTAGATGAGAGAGCTTCTTATGCCATTTCCAACTCTCTTCATTTGACATTCTTGCTGTCAGACACACAGTTTTTCCGTCCAGAGTTTGTTACCAAACTTGCTTCATAGATGTTGTTGCGCCTGTGTCCAACTAGAACAACTTTTCCAGTAGATTTACTGATCACTTCACAGTGTTCAGTATGAAAATCTACATGATATCCTCTGTCACAGATTTGACTTACAGATAGCAGATCATGCTTGAGTCCTGAGACAAGAGCTACGTTTGATATGATGACACTTCCAAGATTTATATTGCCATATCCCAGAGTACGTCCTATGTTGCCATCTCCATAGGATACTTTTGGGCCAGCCTTCTCCTTAAAGTCTGATAGCAGGGCTTTGTTTCCAGTCATATGTCCTGAGCATCCACTGTCCAAGATAAGTGTGCTCTCTTTAATGCCCTGCAATTAAAAACAATCACTGATTGTTAGTTTTAAGGATCCAGACTTGCTTGGATCCTTTGTCTTTCTTAACATTGTTAGCTTTTGCAGCGGAATCACCATCAACAGAGTTTAAACTAACATTGTCAGACTTTACACTTGCAGAGTTTGCTCTAACCCATTTCAAGTTGGGTTTTAGCTCATAATAGTTATGATAAATAGCATGATAACTCTTGCAAGTATAAATGGAATGCCAAGTGCTCCCACAGTGTGTACATAAAGTCTGTGGCCTAACCCTAACATAATCATTCTTTACCCCAGACTTGGAGGGTAAAGAATTAATATCTTTGTTCTTCCTACAAAAACTGGCAAGATGGTTAGCACTACCACAGTTATAACATGTTTTTCTTGGAGCAACTGAAGTAGGCAGATGATTATTCCTTTTATTTATGCCTACTTTTCCATTCCTATTCTGCTTGGACCCTTTTGGTTTCATGGCAGATTTTACCTCTTTGAGCTTATGATTGAACTGTTTTCCTGTCATTAAACCAACATTAACCTGTTTTTCACAGACTTTTACTGGTTTTCTAACAGCTTCTTGCTCAATAGGCTTCTCTGTTGTAGATTCAATATCCACTTGTTCAACACAAGCTTCAACTGGCTCCATAACAGCTTCTTTTACAACTACAGACTTTAGCTTACTGGATTCATGAACAAATTTCACAGGTTTAAGTTGTGGTTTTACTTTAACTTTATCTTTAAACCTAAGTTCATCTTTCTCACAGTAACCTAAACCTACAGTATCTGTTTGAAAAACCTGATGTGTGTCTTTTCCAGAATTAGTCCAGGTTTTAATCACTTTCCTCTCTTTTTCCAACTCAGACTCTATTTGCCTATATCTTTTAAGCAATTCATGTTCAACATAAACAACATCATCTCTCTCCTTTTGAACTTGTTGCATGTTAACAAGCTTCTCTTCAAGAAATTTATTTCTTTCTTTGAGACTTAGATTCTCAGATTATATTCTCTCATTCTCTAAAGTCTGATCCCTATAACTAACATGTATGCTTTTAAGATAAATTCTTAATTCAGATATATCATCAATATCATAAGCATAAGTTGTTAGGGGTACCTTGTTTTCAGATGAGTCAGCTTCATCTCTACCAATTGCCATGAGAGCATAATTGACTCCCTCATCTGAGTCTGAAGTGTTTGCCCAGTCTTTGCCTTTTGAGATGAGTGCTTTTTCAGTTTTTCCTTTCTTGCACTCTGGAGCATAGTGACCCATCTCTTTGCACTTGTAGCACTGGATCTCAGATTTGTCTTTCTTTCCAGACTTGGTATATCCTCCATCAGACTTTCTGAAATTTCTCTTATCAGAGTTTGAATCTTTCCTTGAGAATCTCTTTCCTTTCTTGAAGTTCTTGAATCCCATCTTCTTGAAAGTCTTCACCATTAAAGCAACCATCTTCAACATCTCTTCTTCATCATCCTCAGAGTCAGAAGCTTCATCATCAGTGTTTGAGCCATCATCAGAGTTTGATGACTCACTGTCAGATTTAAGGACTAAAGCCTTTCCTTTGGTTTTCTTCCTTGAGATTTTCTTCTCGATGGGTTTCTCTTCGATTCTGAGAGCAACAAATTTTGTCTTCTTGCTTGATCTTCTGTTTCTTTGTTCTATTTCCAATTCATGAGTTTTCAGTAACCCATAAATCTCATCAAGTTCAGTTTCAGCAAGTTCGTAATTATCTATTATAGTTGTTGTCTTCAAATCCCATCTTTCAGGTAACGATAAGAGAAATTTGAGATTTGATTCTTCAAGATCATATTCTTTATCAACTAGAGATAAATCATTCAGCAATTTACAGAATCTGTCATATGTCTCAGTCAAGGTTTCATTGGCTCTTGAATCAAAGTGCTCATACTCCTGAGTGAGTATAGTTTTCCTGTTCTTCTTTATAGCACTGGTTCCTTGACACCTGACTTCTAAAGCATCCCATATCTCTTTGGCAGTTTTACAGCCAATTACTCTGTTAGACATAACATTGTCTAAAGCACTGTGGAGTAGATGTCTAACTTTTGCATCCTATGCAATTGATGAGATGTCCTCAGGAGTCATATCTTTCTTTTCCTTTGGAACAGTCTTTTGTTCTTGACCATCAACAACAGGAGACAATTTAGTCGGTATATGAGGACCATCATTGATTCTATCAAGGTATTCTGGATCTGTGGCTTCTAAAAACATGGTCATCTTTACCTTCCATATTGGATATTCCACAGGTCTGAGAATTGGAACCCTGATTGCCTCATATCGACTTACAGAAGTTGATTGAACCTTTTGAGCATTGGAACCTACCTGGTTGTTATCAGTCATGATTATACTTGTGTTTGGATCGATAAACTGTATATATTAAACAGCCTTGGCTCTGATACCAATTGTTAGGCCGAATACAGTATAATCAAATATATATGAGAATAACAATAATCAAAAACACTGGTTATGAATCAATAAACTGTAATTGTATTAACAGCTTCTCTCTTTATGATGTTAATGAATCACAAAGAGCTTCTAGGTTACAAGAATAATAATTCTATGTTCGCATCCCTTCTAGGGATAACCTATCTGTGTTTATATATTACACAGCTACATACAATCCATCTCTAATTGATATTCCTATAAGTTAGCTATACAATTCATATCAATTAAGGATTGCTTCTTATCTTCTATTCCGTTTCCTTAGCTGGATCAATATATTCTGCTTCTTTCCATCTTCAGAATATATTGCTTCTAGAATATTCAATTCAGCACCGACAGCTAATTCAACTATCACCACGTCAGACTTTAACAAACTCTGACTGGCTTCAATGTAAACTCTGATTAACACCTGGTACTTAAACACTGATGAGCAAACGTCAGCAATTATATTTAACACATCCACTGTCACAAACTAGAAATCTCTGTCACTATAGTAAATCCACTTTCTTGAATACTTCACTGAGGCTTGAACAATAAATTGAACTTCTTTCAATGTAGAATAACTTCAAGTCTGTAGATGACTTTAATACTCCATTCTCTTGACAGATAAAACTCTCTGAGATTTCTGTGACCTTTAATCTAATATTTACTTATTACATTCTTGTTTAAGTTGAGTAGAATCCTCGAATTACAAATAGGCTATAGCATATGTCTTTCAATCTCCCCATATTTGTTTGTTAGAGAATAACAACAAAATACCTAGAGGATCACTCAACTAAAACCAAGAAAAAGATAAGACTCTTAAGCCTAAGTAAATACTAGAAAGTTCTGGATCAAATATGACATTTCCAGATTTCACCAGTAAAGATAAATACAAGACAGATGTTCCTCTAGACTGAACATATTATAACATTGAACCTGTCTTGATTTACCTAAGCTCTATACATATGACATTTACAAAATAGAGCTAACTTTCCTTTACTCCTCTGAAACTCCTCATTTTCCTTTTATATCTTTTTCAGCTCCCTCTTCCTAGCTTCTCCAAACTTCTCTATAAACTTCTCTAGAAACTTCTCCCCCTTAGTTGAGGAATTCTCTACAGATATAACATTTTGAGTTTCTGAAGCTAGTAGGAGTTTAGATAGTTGATGGAGTTGATCTTGGGTAGTAAATTTGTCTTCAGAATTTCCTTGAGTAGTCCCAGCTGATTGTTGACAGAGGTGGAAGAAGAAGACCGTTCAACCACTTGTGCTTGCAAAAGTTCTTTATCAGCCTGGGTTTTGAATAGATGTTCCTGTAGATCAGCTATGTGAGCTAACTACATTGCAGTGTATGTGTCTGTGTGTGCACTCACTTGAATTTCTCTTGTAAGTGTAACACTCATCTCACGTGCATGTGTTTCACTCAGTGTTTGACTCGCATCACTCAACATTAGCTGTCTGTTTGCTCCTTTTTGATCAGTACCTGCATTGAAACTCACCCTAGCCTCTTCAAGAGAGGTCAGTGGTGGTGCAATGGGAGTTCGCAAATCCCGATCCTCAATCATGTCTATCAAATCACTTGGATTTGAAATCTGAATTGCTTCAGTGATAGACTGACCAAGTTGCCTTCCACTTTCTCCAGATAAATCTGCGAGTGGAAAATCCCTTAGGGAGCCAGAGATGTTCACTCTGGGAGGGGAGAAAATGATTCTATTTGATTTGGCAAAGAATCAAATTTTCCCTCAGATGCCTATGAAGGCACTTCTACCGTAACAATGGTAGGCACTGTAACTAGTTGCAGGTGCTCTGCTTTCACTGTGTCCTGAGTTTCATCTAATGGAATTGTCTTCTCCCATTGTGAGTAATGAGAGTGTGCTTGACTCAGTACAAAGGGCCATGGCCCTATGGAAAATTTCAATAGATTCATCCTGTTGAGAGAATGTCTCTGAAAACAGTTCATTGGCCATTTCAAAGTCCATATCCTATTGAGACGATACAGATGGGTTGACAGATGCCTCAGTATATATTGAATTTCTTTAGAGGAGGCAGAGCTATGGGATCACTCACTGTTTCAATCAAAATACTTCTTTGTTTAACATTTGATTTCTGTTTAGGCTGAGAGGTCAAGTAATTAAGTTGTAGACTCATCGTTTGGCTCTAAGACTTGGGATAGAGATTGTGGATCTACAATCCCTTGGTCAGCCCTAACAACCACTTGGGTTCAGCAACAGTAAAAGAAGTGGATTGAGAGATAGAAAGTAATACCTGAATTGGATTTGGCACTGAAGTTCCAGCTAAGCAAGAGCTAGAGCAGAAATAAAATATACAAAATATTTACACAAACAACTCAGACAAATAGAAAATAAAAGATAATACATAATAAGCAATAAAAATAAAATAAAATAATATATATACAGATAAAAACTATTAGAAGAAAACTAAAGAAAGAAAATAAAATAAAATAAAATGCAGAAAAAATATTTACATGAAACTATTTACATGAAAATTCCATAAATTCTAGAAAAATATGCATAAAAATATAGAAGTGCATAGAATTAATATAAACTTGCAGAAAAATTTAAACAACATTATTTACAATCTAAAACTAACTTAAATGATTCTAAATAAATAAATTTTCAATAAAAATAAATTTCTCCATTTTAAAAAATGAGAAAAATATTTTTAAAGAAAATAAATTATTCAGAATATTTAAATTAACAAGCTTTATACTCTAAACAAGAATTGGCAAAATATATCATTCAATATCAGCAAGAGAAAATGATTTTGCAAAGAACAAACATGACAGAGATATTGTTAATCACTAAGACTGTTCAACATACCCAATTTACCAATTAACTTGGTAAATGTGGATTCGTCAAGAGATTTAGTGAATATGTCTGCAGTCTGTTCTTCTGTGGGTACAAAATGTAACTCCACAGTTCCATTCATGACATGCTCTCGGATAAAATGATACCTGATATCAATGTGCTTCGTTCTCGAGTGCTGAACAGGGTTGTTGGAGATTGCTATGGCACTTGTATTATCACATAAAATAGGGATTTTGTCTAATACAAAGTCATAGTCCTTCAATTGATTCCTTATCCATAGGATCTGAGCACAACAGCTTCCAGCAGCAATATATTCAGCTTTTGCTGTTGAATTGGAAACTGTTTGATGTTTCTTGCTATACCAGGAAATCAATCTACCTCCTAGGAATTGACAACTCCAAGAGGTACTCTTTCTATCAACAACACTACCTGCATAATCAGAATCTGTATATCCAACAAGATTAAAACCAGAATCTTTAGGGTACCAGATACCTAAGTTAGGTGTACCCTTAAGATATATCAAGATTCTTTTAACAGCAACGAGATGTAAATCTCTAGGGTCCGCTTGGAACCTTGCACACAAGCATGTAGCATACATAATATCTGGTCTACTTGCAGTAAGATAGAGTAAGGAGCCAATCATACCTCTGTAGCTTGTAACATCTACCTTGATAGAATTGTCAGAAGCTCCAAGTTTGATGGCTATTGAAGATGGAGTCCTTGCTAATGCTGAATCCTCCATGTGATACTTCTTGAGGAGTTCTTTGAGATACTTAGATTGACAAATAAATATCCCATTTAACCTTTGACTTACTTGCAATCCAAGAAAGAACTTCAGCTCACCCATCATACTCATTTCAAACTTACTCTGCATTAGCTCAACAAATCTCTTATAGAGATTATCATTAGTAGACCCAAATATGATGTCATCCACATAGACTTGGACTAATATCATATCACTTTTGTGTTTCTTTGAAAAAAGAGTTTTGTCTATGATACGTCTAACAAAACCATTTTCTAAAAGAAAACCAGAGAGAGTGTCATACCATTTTCTTGGGGCTTGTTTGAAACCATAGATAGCCTTGAAGAGAAAGTACACAAAGTCCAGCAGCTCCTGATTTTCAAAGCCAGGGGGCTGTTCCACATAAACTTCTTCATCAAGCTCACCATTCAGGAATGCACTCTTAACATCCATTTGATAGACTTTAAAATTGGAGTAAGCTGCAAATGCTAAGAACATCCTGATGGCCTCAAGTCTAGCCACTGGTGCATAGGTTTCATCATAATCAATGCCTTCAGCTTGTGAATACCCTTGTGCAACCAGTCTTGCCTTGTTCCTTGTAACAATGCCATCCTCATCTAGCTTGTTCCTGTTTACCCATCTAGTACCAACTACTTTCTTGTTATTTGGCCTGGGTACCAGCTTCCAGACTTGCTGTTGTTCAAACTGATTGAGTTCATCTTGCATAGCAATCACCCAATCTGGATCAGTCAATGCTTCCTCAGTTTTCTTTGGCTCCATTTCAGATAGAAATGTTGAATAATGACATCCATTCTGAGTTGCACTTCTAGTTTTAACTCCAACACCTGGATCACCAATGATCAGCTCAAAGGGATGAGCTCTATTCCATACAGTCTGTCTTGGAAGATTTGATCTTGATGATTCGCCTTGAAATTCACTTTGATGTTGTGAGTGACTAGATGATCCTTCATTTGCTCCCCCTGAGTTGTTGCTTGATTGCCTTGATGATTCTTCTCCAGTGTTGGTGGTATCTCCATTGTTACCAGTGTTTCCACCACCACCACCACCATGATCATTATCATCATTGTTATTATCATTACCAGCAATAACTTCAGGTGGGGCTACATCATCTGATTCTGAGTCTGGCAAGTTGTCAAACTTCAGCTTTTCGGATGAATCTTCTTTTTGGATATTAGGGAACTTAGTGTCATCAAAAGTAACACTGACACTTTCCTTTACTGTATGACTGCCAACCAAGTAGACTCTGTAAGATCTTCTGGAATAACCAACAAAAATAGCTTCTTGTGCCTTTGCATCAAACTTGCCACGTTTCACATTGTCATCTATAAGCACAAAGCATTTTGCTCCAAATACATGAAAGTACTTGACAGTTGGTTTCTTGTTGTTCATGATCTCATATGGAGTCTTCATTAAGTCCTTGTTGATTAAAGTTCGATTCTGAGTATAACAAGCTATATTCGCTACTTCAGCCCAAAAGTACGTTGGAAGTTTAGACTCACTTAACATAGTCCTAGCAGCTTCAATCAATGTACGATTCTTTCTTTCCACTACTCCATTTTGTTGAGGAGTTCTAGGGGCAGAATACTGTCTTGTTATTCCTTTATCAGCACAAAAGTCATTTAGAATTGCATTCTTGAATTCAGTACCATTATCTGACCTTATGGCTCTAACAGGGAATCTAGAATCAAGCTCAATCAACTTTACATGGTCAATCACCAGGTGTGGGGTCTCATCCTTGGAATGTAGGAATAAAACCCATGTATATTTTGAAAAGTCATCAAAAATCACAAGTGCATATTGTTTCTTTGACATGGACATCACATTAACTGGACCAAACAAATCCATGTGTAGTAGCTGAAGTGGTTCAGTTATTGATGATGTGTCAGTGCCCTTGTGAGAAGCTTTCTTTGACTTTCCTTTCTGACATGCCTCACACAGTCCTTCATGTGTAAATTACATCTGAGGCAAACCTCTAACCAATTCCCTCTTGACTAAAGAGTTCATGGTTTTGAAGTTAAGGTGAGACATCTTCTTATGCCATAGCCAACTTTCATCTGATGAAGCTTTAGCGTAAAAACAATTAACTTCATCTTGGGATCCCGAGTGCAGATCAGCTATGAACAAGTCGCCTTTCCTTACTCCTTGAAGAGCAGGCTTTCCATTCTTCTTGTGAAGGATCTGACACTTCTCTCTTTCAAAGGAAACAGCATATCCTCTGTCACAGAAATGACTGATGCTGAGAAGATTGAACCTCAGACCTTCCACAAATGATACATCTTCAATGATAACATTTCCAAACTTCAAACAGCCATATCCTTTCATAATACCCTTGCTGTTATCTCCAAAGGTAACTACTGGGCCAGCTTTCTCAACCAAATCTGATAGCAGGGCTCTATCTCCGGTCATATGCCTTGAACAGCCACTGTCAAGAATCCACATAACACGGTTTACCTGTTTAACTCCCTGCAATATCAAATTGATTAGTCCTTCCTCGGAACCCAAACTTGATTGGGTCCGGCACACTTAAAGAACTGGCCTTTGTCGGGCAAAAAAAACCTTTTTAGCTACAACTACTTCAACCTCTTTCACAAAAGAGCGTTTCCATTTATAGCCAGCCTTAACACATTTCTGAGTAGGCTTAGGGATAAATGAATCCACTCTAGTCTTAGGAGGACTTGTAGTCTTAGCTTTAACATGCTTCTTATTATTAACATGTCGACGTGGAGCAGTCTTATCACTAGATACATGCTTACTATTAAAATAAGTATACATAACATTGAAAGCACAAGACATGCAATTAATCACACCACATGCTTTATGAGAAGAATTAACAGCAGGCATGTTAGTTCTACAGTTGTTTTGATCCAACTTGTGGATATCTGATTTAGCCTTCGTTGCAGAAACAACTTTGACAGGTTTGTCAGACACACACTTGTTGGACTGTTCAACTTTACATGCAAGATCTTCTTCAAGTATCTCCTCTGCAATGATGATAGAGTATTCATTCAGAGGTTCTGTCTGGGACTCTCTAAAGAAGGGTGTTTCAATACCCTTAAGCACATATGGAATACCCCTTTCTTCAGCACTAACTCTATTGGGGGTATTAATGCCTAGCAATCCAACAGCCTCATTATAACCATAACCTATACTAACATGATTACCAATAGCTTGTTGGTTGAAAATCTCTTTAGCAGTCTTGCAAGAATTATAGTAAGCATTGGCTTTAGTATTAAGCTCACTATTCTTTTCTTTAAGAATGGTTTCCAGTTGAATATAACATTTAACCCTATTCTCAAGAAATGCTATTTTCTCAGTAAGTTCATCCTGATTAACATGCACTAGTTTTAATTCTTTTACCTCATGTTCAAGAGTTGTGTTCAAAAGAATTATTCTATCATTTTCAGTGCGTGCACAACAAATAGTACCACTAAGATGACGAATCATTTCAGTGTCAGTGAACTTTACCTCTGACATGTATGAAGATGAAGTGCTTCCCTCTTTAGCCACTAAAGAAAGGTTCCCAATCTCACCTGCTCCTTCATCACTGTCAGTGTCATCCCAACTCTTTCCTTCAGCAACATAGGCTTTCCCAATCTTGTTCTTCTTGCTAGAATCAAATGTATTTCTTGTCACTTGCTTTGGCTTTCTGCATTCAGTAGCAAAGTGACCCAACTCATTGCAATTGTAGCATCTGATTGTGCTCCTATCCACAGTTCCAGTTTTGTAGCCACCCCTTGTGCTACTTGAAGAGAAAGATCCACCTCTCTGAAATCTGGGCCTGAACTTAAGATTGGGATTCCTCTTGAATCTGAACTTCCCAAACTTCCTGACTATCAAAGCCAAATCACCATCCTCCAGATGATCAAGTTCCTCTAAAGAATAGAAGTCACCACCAGATTGATCAATGGATGTTAATCCATATTCAGCATCAATAACATTCATGTTAGAACTGGAAGGTTGAACAACCTTCACTTCCAGTTTCTGTGGGACTTCAGCAGCCAATGCAGTAGAAGTACTAACTATCCTCCCAGTTCCATATAACTCATCCTGTTGAATCTGCTCCAGCTCATAGGTCTTCTAAACACCATACAGTCTTTCCAAAGCAATCTCTCCCAGATCTCTTGCTTGTCTAATGGCAGAAGGTCATACAAGTTAATTAGAAAATCCTTTTAATTTATTTAGTTAGATTAAATTAAAGATTAAATTAATTCTTTTATAGAATTAAGTTAATAAATAATTTAGCCAACTAAATTAGTTAATCTAATAAATAAATTAATTCTTATAGAATTAAATTATAAATTAAATTAATTTAACATGAAAGGAATTTAATCTAAAAACCAAGTTTCCTCTATCTTCTGAAAACCACTGAATATAGATGATTTAATTCCACTGATTGATGTCATCATTCGATGCACTGTCTGGTTCATGAATAACTGACTTCAATGAAAATTCTTCATCTTTAAAACATTTAAAGCTGTGGCTTCTTTTCTTTAGCTCTGAATAAACTTTGTATCATGTACATCCACTGTCACAAACTAGAAATCTCTGTCACTGTAGTAAATCTACTTTCTTGAATACTTCACTGAGGCTTGAACAATAAATTGAACTTCTTTCAATGTAGAATAACTTCAAGTCTGTAGATGACTTTAATACTCCATTCTCTTGACAGATAAAACTCTCTGAGATTTCTGTGACCTTTAATCTAATATTTACTTATTACATTCTTGTTTAAGTTGAGTAGAATCCTCGAATTATAAATAGGCTATAGCATATGCCTTTCAACTGCTTTTCAAAAATATCTCAGAAAATATTGTGTATCAAATAGGATAGTATGCAAGTTGCATAAGAGTGACAATGTTAGGATCAAGGCTGTGTGTCAAGGTTTTGGACAACCCGTCATGTGCCCGTGGTTTGTATCTGCAAGGAAATGTCACCTGCATCACACTTGTGTTGGAGATCCTAATGGAAGAAATCCAAGTGCAAATCATGAGTTTGTGGCTGAGCATTTGATGGAAAAGATGAAGAAATCACATAGCAAGACTGTACCCAAGCCTAGTGAGATTTCATATGAGTTTTGGATGAGTCACAACACTTTAATTCCGTACCATGTCGCATGGAAGGCTAGAAACATAGTTTTGGAAACAATTAATGGTAGTTATGATGAGAGTTTCAAACTCATACAAGTCTATGTGAGATGATTACAAGGACCAATCCACTCTCAATTGCTACGTACACGCATAACAGGTATAATTTTTAATTTGCAAAATTTTCTGTTTTATGTGGCATTGTAGAAAGTTTATTTTAATTCTCTGTTTGTGTTCTGTGGTTGTTAGGATTGTTCAAGTTTATTCCTGCAGCTAGCTGTTATAGTAGGTTATTTGTTGCTCAATAGTAGGTTATAGTAATTCTGAATAAACCTGAACCAGTAGAGGTTACACTAGTTACTCAAAGTTGTAGCTCTTACCGTATGACTTCTCACAATCTGTAGTTGAATAAAACAAATTTCTGATTAACTGTATGCATATTAAAGTAACAGTTTTAACACACTAGACACTACTGATTGCAGTTTATGACCAACCCAAACGAAAATGTTCCTATATTATGGTCATTTATACAGTCTTCTTGTCATTTAATATGATCCAATCCTTCTCCTGATCTTCGGTATCACTTTATTGTCCGATTTCTACCTGCTTTATTCACTGTATTGAGTTGAAGAGTTATTGTTTAAAAGTAAAATGACACTCTGTGTTTTACCTGTGTAGCAGACAAATAATTATCACTCTGCTAGCAGGCTGCAACCAAGAATAGAATCAAATGGTTTAAATTATATATGTACTAACTAATTAAACTGTAATAAATTTAATTAGACGTACATGATACTACTTGGAAGTTGGAACTCAAGGACTGTGTTGAAAGATTCATGCGTTGGCGTGTTTGAGTACATGTTTTTACTAACAAATAGTAAAATCATAAGGTGAGAAATATATAGTATTGTACTTTGAATGTGTTTTCTGGAGGGTTTCGAGCACATAAACGCAACGAAAAACGTGAAAATAAACCAAAATTCGAAACCCCTCCGCAGGATCCATGCGAAAACAAAAGATTTAATTCGGAGATTAAGAACAAATACCTTATAGAACTTTAACCGTTCATTAATGGAGGATTAATGGAGATCCAAAGCTTGTTCAATCACCACGTATCTCGCTCTTGCGATCTACGCTCTACGCTATCCACACGAACGCTTTTCTTGAAGGATTGATGTGTACTAGCACCCGAAAACTGCTTCTCTCTCTCTCTCTCTCTCTCTCTCTCTCTCTCTCTCTCTCTCTCTCTTTTCATGCTCTCATAAACGGCTAGGGTTTTTCTTATAAAAACGTTTTTTCACACATAAAATTAGCCTCTAAGAGAGTTTATATAGAGAAGAATAAGTTTTATTAATTATAATCCAATTATAATTAATACTAATCCGAAATTTCAATTTATTATTTATTTAAGTCTCATTTAATTAATTAATAACTTATTTCAGAATTAGTTTAAGTAATTCATTTTTCTATTTAATTAATTAATGAAGTCATACTTAATTAATATTATAAATAAAATGAATTACTTATTTAATTTAAATTATTTCTCCTTCAAGCGTTCTTTCTGTGTGACCCTGTAGGTTAATATTACGTTGGCAACAATTTTAATAACTAATTAAAATTGTAAACAATGAGCGGCATCTAGTAATACATCATTGCTACCCAAGTAATAATAATTAAATCGGTGATTCGATTAAGCCTTTCGTGAATAATGTTCCATGTAATATAATCCCTTTAACCTTAATATTATAGATTAAACTCGAGGCATGTAGTGTGTCATCCTCTTCATAATTTAATCTTAATTTTCTTGATCGATGAGTAGACTAATAAATCAAATCAACATTTGAGCACGGCCGTTCATTTCATAGTCTCACTCAAACAAGAGGCCAATAATATCGCTCCTAAAATTAGGAGGGTTAAATCCCATCTAGATCATTCATATTTCTCATATGATTCATAATATACCCAATGTCCACTTTTATCATCACCCGGTCAAAGGTAACTTTTAATGTAATCAAAGTATATTAATTCTCGTATAGAAATATAATGATTTCAGGTCTAAGGATCATTACATCATTATCACAATGAGAATTACTTATGACACTATTAACATGTGTAATCTCACGGCGGGTCAATCCAGTGTCATGTACTCTTACATGCATCTATGTTTTGACTTTAGTATCACCATACCTATGACCAATGAGATGTGGTCATCAGTCAACAAACATACTAGCCTTTGTTCATTATTATTGTCCTTAAATAATAACACTCGACTAGGGATATTTAGGAATAAAGATACTGTTCATATAATCTCATTTTTAAGTCACATACTTAAAGATATCGAATACATATCATAATTCCAAGGACATTTATTATGCTAACATTTATAACGCAGTAAATAAAGACATAATAAAATAATAATAATAATCAATAAAACATAATTTATAATAATAAAATGTTTGGCTACAGTGTACAGGGAAATTAAGCAATAAAAACACTGGGGAAATGTCAGCAAACTTTAAGATGTTCTCTTGAGCTTCCATCACATGTCCAACATTTTTACTATTTTCTGAGTAACAAGCCACCCCAGTTCCAACTTTAAGATGTTTTCTGATTAACTGTTACTATAGTAGTGTCTAGTGTCTAGCTCTATATATCTGGTGAAGTTGTTCCTGTTTAATGACAGTCCTGCAGTTCACTAATGGCATTACTCCGTGAGTTTAATATGTTTTATTTATGTGTACTTTAATTTTTGGTTTTTTGTTGTAGAGATGATAAAACCTTCGAGTTCGTAACAATTTATTTTGATGCACCTATGAGGGCTTTTATTAATGGTTGTAGAAATGTTGTTGGTCTTGACGGATGTCACCTTAAGGGAAAGTATGGTGGTTGCTTATTGTCAGTTACTGCTCTAGATGGACAGAATGGGTTGGTGCCTTTAGGAATCATGGTTTGCAAAAATGAGTGTGCTAAGAATTGGTTCTTGTTTTTGAAACATTTGAAGCCTAGATTGGATGAACATCCTGTACAGGCAATCAACTTCGTATCTGATATGCAAAAAGGATTAAGGGACGATGTTCATACTGTTGGGTTTCGAGGCATAAACGCAATGATGAAAAAACCGTAATAAAACAATAAAATTCGAAACCCTAACTCGGGATCCATGTATAATGAACGGATAATTATGAAGAATCGAATCAGTACCTTTTAATAAGCTTTACGTATGGTTGACAGATGGAGGTAATTTGCTTTGATCACCATGTATCCCTTTGAACCAAGATCTACGTCTCTAATCAGTCCACACGAACACCCGATCGTCCAATGATCACCGGAGTTGGTACTAGCCAAGAAAACAGCCTTGAATCTCTCTCTCTCTCTCTCTCTCTCTCTCTCTCTTTAGCCTCTCCTTGATGTAGAGCAGCTAGGGTTTTTCTCTCAAAACGAATAATGAGTTAACCTTAAAATAATACATCATTATGTATTTATATGGAGAGAAGAATGGGATGAACCCTAATATGATTGGGCTTCCAAAACCCAGTCCGATTATTAGTTGTATTATTATTAAATTTGAATTATAATATAATTAATCAAGTCCCACTTAATTAATTCAATAATTCAATATAATAATAATAATTTATTTAAATTCGTAATTCAAATAAAGCTCCATTTAAAACGTTCTTTGTGTTTGACCCTTTAGGTTATTATTACGTTGGCAATAATTTTAATATCTAATAATAAAATTATAAACAATGAGCGGCATCTAGTAATACATCATTGCTACCCAAGTAATAATAATTATTGGTGATCCAATTAAACGTTTCGTGAATAATGTTCCATGTAATATAATCTTTTTAACCTTATATTATAGATTAAACTCGAGACATGATTTGTGTCACCCTCTTCAACATTTAATCCTGGTTTACTTGATCAATGAGTAGACTATTAAACAAATCACTATTTGAGCATGGTCATGCATTTCATAGTCTCACTCAATCAAGAGGCCAATAATATCACTCCTAAAATAGAAGGGTTAAATCATATGCCTATCATTCATATTTCTCATATGATTCATAATATACCCAATGTCCACCTTTATCATTATCCGGTCAAAGATAACTTTGAGTAGAATCAAATGTTAGATATAATTGCTGACGTTTGTTCATCAGTGTTTAAGTCCCAGGTACATATCAGAGTTTATATAGAAGCCAGTCAGAGTTTGATAAAGTCTGACTGGGTGAAGAGTTTATATAGAAGTCGGTCAGAGTTTGTTAAAGTCTGACAGGGTGATAGTTGACTTAGCTGTCGGTGCAAAGATAAAGATTCTAGAAGCAATATATTCTGAAGATGGAAAGAAGCAGAATATATTGATACAGCTAAGGAGACTGGACAGAAGACTGAAGCAATCCTTAATTGATAATAATTGTATAGCTGATTTATAGGAGTATCAATTAGATAAGGATTGTATGTAGCTGTGTACTATATAAACACAGATAGGTTATTCCTAGAAGGGACGCGAACATTGAATATATTATTCTTGTAACCTAGTAGCTCTTTGTGATTCATTAACATCACTAAGAGAGAATTATTTAATATAATTCAGTTTGTTGATTTACAAACCTTTGTTCTTGATTGTTATTCTCATACATACTTGATTATATATTGTGTAGTCGGCCTAACAATTGGTATCAGAGCCAAGGCTGTTTAATATATACAGTTTTACGATTCAAACACAGTATTAATCATGTCTGAAGAAAAATCAAACTTCTCCCAAGGTTGAACAGGTTAAACCTAATTCTGTGAGTCGATATGAAACAATCAGGGTTCCAATTCTCAGAGCAGTGGAGTATCCAATTTGGAAGGTGAAGATGACCATGTTTCTGGAGGCTACAGATCCAGAATACCTTGACAGAATATATGATGGTCCTCACATGCCGACTAAATTATCTCCTGTTGTTGATGGTCAAGAACAAAAGACTGTTCCAAAGGAAAAGAAAGATATGACTCCTGAGGACATCTCATCAATTGCAAAAGATGCAAAGGTTAGACATCTTCTCCACAGTGCTTTAGATAATGTAATGTCTAACAGAGTAATTGGCTGCAAGACTACCAAAGAGATATGGGATGCTTTAGAACTCAGATGCCAGGGAACAGGTGCTATTAAGAAGAACAGAAAGACAATACTCACACAGGAGTATGAGCACTTTGATTCAAGACCTAATGAAACCTTGACTGAGACTTATGACAGATTTTGCAAATTATTGAATGATCTGTCTCTGGTTGATAAAGAATATGAGCTTGAAGAGTCTAATCTCAAGTTTCTGTTATCTCTACCTGAAAAGTGGGATTTAAAGACAACCACAATAAGAGATAATTATGAGCTTGCTGATACAGATCTTGATGAAATCTATGGGTTGTTGAAAACTCATGAACTGGAGATAGAACAAAGGAATAGAAGATTGAGTAAAAAGACAAAATCTGTTGCTCTCAAAGTTGAGGAGAAGCCCATCAAGAAGGAATCATCAAGGAAGAAAGCCAAGGGAAAGGCTTTAGTCATTAAATCTGAAAGTGAGTCATCAAACTCTGATGATGACTCAAACTCTGATGAAGCTTCTGACTCTGAGGATGATGAAGAACAGATGATGCAAATGGCTGCATTGATGGTGAAGACCTTCAAGAAGATGGGATTCAAGAACTTCAAGAAAGGAAAGAGATTCTCAAGGAAAGATTCAAACTCTGATAAGAGAAATTTTAGAAAGTCTGATGGAAGGGAGACCAAGTCTGGCAAGAAGGATAAATCTGAAATCCAGTGCTACAGGTGTAAGGAGATGGGTCACTATGCCCCAGAGTGCAAGAAAGGCAAATCTGAGAAAGCACTCATCTCTAAAGGCAAAGACTGGGCAGATACTTCAGACTCTGATGATGGAGAAAATTATGCTCTAATGGCAACTGTCAGAGATGAGACTGAATCATCTGAAAATAAGGTACCCCTAACTACTTATGCTTATGATACTGGTAATATATCTGAATTAAGAGTATATCTGAAAAACGTACATGTTAGTTATAGGGATCAGACTTTAGAAAATGAGAGAATTAAATCTGAGAATCTTAGCCTTAAAGATAGAAACAAGTTTCTTGAAGGAGAACTTGAAAATATGAAGCAGATTCAAAAAGAAAGAGATGATGCTGTTTATGTAGAACAGGAGTTGCTCAAAAGATATAAGCAATTAGAATCTGATCTAGAAAAAGAAAGAAAAATAATCAAGACTTGGACAGATTCTGGAAGAGACACTCATCAAGTGTTTCAGACAGATTCTGTAGGTTTAGGCTATTGTGAAAATGATGAAATTAGGTTTAAAGACAAGGTTAAGGTTAAACCACAACTTAAACCTGTGATATTTGTTCCAGAATCCACTAAGTTAAAATCTGTTGTAGTAAGAGAACCTGATATGGAATCAGATGAAACCTGTGAAAGACAGGAAAATATTATAACAGAAAAACTTATGGAAGTAGAAGCTGTTAGAAAGCCAGTAAAAACTTGTGAAAAACAGGTTAATGTGGGTTTGATGACAGGAAAACAGTTCAATCATAAGCTGAAAGAGGTAAAGTCTGCCATGAAACCAAAAGGGTCCAAGAAGAATAGGAATGGAAAGATAGGCATAAATAAAAGAAATAATCACTTGCCTACTGCTGGTGCTCCAAGAAAAACATGTTATAATTGTGGTAGTTCTAATCATCTTGCTAATTACTGCACAAAGAATAAAAATATCAATTCTTTACCTTCTACATCAGGAGAAAAGAATGATTATGTAAGGGTTAAACCACAGACTTTATGCACACACTGTGGGAGCACTTGGCATTCTATTTATACTTGTAAGAGTTATCATGCTATTTATCACAATTATTATGAGCTAAAACCCAATCTGAAGTGGGTTAGAGCAAACTCTGCAAGTGTAAAGTCTGACAATGTTAGTTTAAACTCTGTTGATAGTCATTCCGCTGCAAAAACTAACACTGTTAAGAAAGACAAAGGATCCAAGCAAGTCTGGGTCCTTAAAACTAACACTTAGTGTTTGTTTGTGATTGCAGGGTATAAAAGAGAGCACACTTATCTTGGACAGTGGATGCTCAGGACATATGACTGGAAATAAAGCCCTGCTATCAGACTTTAAGGAGAAGGCTGGCCCAAAGGTTTCCTATGGAGATGGCAACATAGGACACACTCTGGGATATGGCAATATAAATCTTGGAAGTGTCATCATCACACATGTAGCTCTAGTCTCAAGACTCAAGCATAATCTGCTATCTGTGAGTCAAATCTGTGACAGAGGAAACCATGTAGATTTTCATACTGAACACTGTGAAGTTATCAGTAAATCTACTGGAAAAGTTGTTCTAGTTGGACACAGGCGCAACAACATTTATGAAGCAAGTTTGGTAACAAACTCTGATGGAAAAACAGTGTGTCTGACTGCAAGAATGTCAAATGAAGAGAGTTGGAATTGGCATAAGAAGCTCTCTCATCTAAATTTGAACAACATCAATGAGCTAATAAGAAAGGATCTTGTAAGGGGACTCCCAAAATCAATACTCAGTCTAGATGGCCTATGTGATTCTTGTCAAAAGGCCAAGCAAAGGAAGTCATCTTTCAAGAGCAAATCTGAATCTTCAGTAGTGGAACCTTATCATCTTCTACATGTTGATCTCTTTGGACCAGTGAATGTGATGTCTTTGGGCAGAAAGAAATATGCTCTAGTAATTGTTGATGAATATACTAGATATACATGGGTGTATTTCTTATCAAAGAAGGATGAAACTGCTCAAACTCTGATGGATCATGTAAATCTACTGGACAAAGGATCACAGCACAAAGTCAAAATTATAAGGAGTGATAATGGAACTGAATTCAGAAACTCAATCATGGAAGCTTTCTGCAAGGAAAGAGGAGTGAAACAAGAATTTTCTGTACCTGGAACTCCACAGCAAAATGGTGTAGTTGAAAGAAAGAACAGAACTTTAATTGAAGCAGCCAGAACTATGCTTGAAGAAGCAAAATTACCAACTTATTTCTGGGCAGAAGCTGTTCAAACTGCTTGTTTTACTCAAAATGCTACACTGATCAACAAGCATGGGAAAACACCATATGAGATGGTGAAAAATAAGAAGCCAAATTTGAAATATTTTCATATATTTGGATGCAAATGCTTTGTGTTGAAGACTCATCCTGAACAGTTGACCAAGTTCGAGTTAAAAGCTGATGAAGGAATCTTTGTTGGCTATCCATTGTCAACAAAAGCATTCAGAGTCTACAATCTGAGAACTAAAGTGATCATGTAATCCATACATGTGTCATTTGATGACAAGAAAATAACTGGACTTGAAGATGAAAATGAATATGATCAACTACGTTTTGAAAATGAAGATTTATTCTCTGATGATGTAAACTCTGATGAAACTGGTCTGACAAACTCTGACGAAGCATACTCTGAACCTCTACTGGTAAATACTGGAGAAACTGGAAATTCTCAAATTGAACAAAATAGAGAACCAGTTGAGGGGGAGCGTGAAGAAGCTCAACAAGACACAGCAAGTGAGTCAGTTGAGGAAACTGATTCAAACTCTGACAGTTCAAACTATGAGCCATCCAATTCAGGGGAGCCTCAGAAACTGCAGAAAGTCAACATATGAATCAGGAGAGCATGGATCAAGGGGGAGGATCCAATAATGATGCAAGAAACCACTTACCAACAGCAAGAAAGTGGACACAGGTACACACACCTGATCTCATAATTGGAGATCCTGATGCTAGTGTGAGAACTAGAAGTGCAACAAATAATGAGTGTCTGTATCATGCTTTCTTGTCTCAAACAGAACCAAAGAAAGTGGAGGAAGCTCTTCAAGATGCTAATTGGATTACAGCAATGCAAGAAGAGTTAAATGAATTTGAAAGAAATGAAGTCTGGACACTTGTACCTAGACCAAAGAATAGATCAATTGTAGGTACAAAGTGGGTTTTCAGAAACAAGACTGACAGTGAAGGTGTGATTACAAGAAACAAGGCTAGACTTGTGGCTAAAGGTTATTCACAACAGGAAGGAATTGATTATGATGAAACCTTTGCTCCAGTTGCAAGATTGGAGGCCATAAGAATTTTTCTGGCCTATGCTGCACACAAGAAGTTTAAAGTCTTTCAGATGGATGTAAAAAGTGCTTTTCTCAATGGGAAGCTTGAAGAAGAAGTGTTTGTTGAACAACCACCAGGATTTGTAGATCCCAAGCATCCAGATTATGTCTACAGGCTTGACAAGGCATTATATGGACTAAAGCAAGCACCAAGAGCATGGTATGAAACTCTTGCTCAATTTCTTTTAGAAAGTGGGTTCACAAGAGGTACAATTGATAAAACCTTGTTTTATTTCAATTCTGGTGATGATTTGCTTTTAGTTCAAATTTATGTAGATGATATTATCTTTGGATCTACTAATGACAAACTTTGTAAGAAGTTTGCAAAGCTTATGCAATCCAGGTATCAAATGAGCATGATGGGAGAGCTTAGTTATTTTCTAGGCTTACGGGTCAAGCAAACAGATGATGGTATTTTTATCAATCAAGCAAAATATACCAGAAATCTTCTCAAGAAATTTGGTATGCTTGATAGTTCATCTGCTACAACTCCCATGGCTACAGCAACAAAGCTAGAAAAAGACACAGGAGCCTCAGTAGATATAACAAACTACAGAGGAATGATAGGGTCTTTACTGTATCTTACTGCAAGTAGACCTGATATCATGTATGCCACATGTCTTTGTGCAAGATTTCTAGCAGATCCCAGAGAGCCTCATCTAACAGCTGTAAAAAGGATTTTCAAATATCTCAAAGGAACCATAACCTTGGGTTTGTGGTATCCTAGAGAATCAGAGTTTAAGGTAATTGGTTACTCTGATGCAGATTTTGCAGGCTGTAAGATAGACAGAAAAAGTACAAGTGGAAGCTGTCAATTTTTAGGTGACAGATTGGTTTCTTGGTATAGCAAGAAACAAAAGTCAATTTCCACATCCACTGCAGAAGCAGAGTATATAGCTGCTGGTAGCTGTTGTGCACAGATTCTGTGGATGAAGAATCAGTTGCTGGATTATGGTTTGAGGTACTCTAAAATACCTATTTTCTGTGATAACCAAAGTGCTATTGCTATGACAGGTAATCCAGTACAACACTCCATGACAAAGCACATCAGCATAAGATATCATTTTATCAGAGAACATGTGGAAGAAGGAAACATTGAGCTTCATTTTGTGTCTACAGACCAACAACTTGCAGATATCTTCACCAAACCTTTGAGTGAAGCTACTTTTACAAGATTGGTAAATGAACTTGGAATGATCTCTGGTTTCGACTAGAGATACGGGTTAGACTCAAAAACTATACATGTTTGATTTTTATGCTCATGATTCCTTGCATGTATTAACTGTTATGAGTACCAGTGTCATAAACTCTGAACTTAAACTCTGATGCTAAACTCTGTTAGTCATAAAGTGTTGGTCATACTCTGATGGTTACAGTCTAATGCTATACTCTGATTGTAATTTTGTCTGAAACATATGGACCAATGAAGAAATTTGTATGAGGCATAATTCTCAGTAAGTAATTATGAATCCTTAAGAGTTATATAGATTCTGATCTCAAATATGTGCAGTAAGTTAACACAGCATGATATTGTCTCTATATTTATAGCATCTCTTAGTTTATTGATCCTATACACTGAGTCTGTATTAGCTGTTTGCATTTTCTCTCATAAATTAATTGTATTAACTGATGAAAAGTCTAAACTCTGATTATTAATTGCAAATAATTCACCCTCAAATCAAAAGATGCCAAAAAGAGCACAAATTCCTTTGAGATCATGTTGTGCCTAGGAAGATCCAGGAACTTATTGTATGAAATAAGGGCTAAAATCTTTGATTTTTGGTGACTAGTGCCAACCACTGATTACTGGAAAAATAAAAAAAACAAAAAAAAAACAAAAAAATATATATATATAAAGGGGGTGAAAAATAAAAGATATATCCAAATGAAAGGATATCAGTATACAGAGTTTAGACATAAGAATCAGATTTTATTTTATACATGAGAGTTTAGGCAACCAGTTTTTACTGCTTTAGTTTGTGGATTTTATGCACTTTGAGATGATTTAAATATTGATTTCGGTAAACTCTGCTATAGCACACACAATTATTCACAACTGTACAGTTTGAGAAAAGAGTTTATTGACAAAGAAGGACAAATGGTAAACACTGATGTATTGTGTGAAATACGCCGAGGTAATTTAATTTTAATCTCTGATGATTAAAATAAATTTTATTGGTTTCAGACATTTTATAATTTTGAGATTAGACATTTGTTTAGAAATTCGAAAGAGTATGATAACAAACGGTTCATATTTGTATTAAACAGAGGAAAGAGAGATTAAGTATTTTGAACAATGTGACATGCGGTAATTATGGCTATTTTTACTGCGTGTGTGTATTGGAAGTTGTTACATACAGCTGTCAGCATATGCACGTTTGACATCTGTCCCACTCACACACTTTTCAAAGAAGCCTGATGTGTGTAGTAATGATTAAAACGTTTGAGTTTTAATCTTCACAGTTATTATTTAAATATACTACACATAAACGGTTCAATCTTTTACACACCTCAACTTTTCATAAGCTTTTACTCACAAACATTGTCTCAAACACTTTCACTGCATACACTATAATCTATTCTCTGTTTGTTTTCTTCTAAACTGTTCTAATGGCTACAACAATGTTTACTGCTTCTGGGTTAGAATTTGTTCCTAATAACTACTCAGCTCCTTTGGCAAATGAGAACGCACCGGAGGCGTTTCATTTGATTCAGAGTTTCTTGTCAAACTCTGATATCGGCACTGCTCTCACCGCACCGTCGAAGCTGTCTGCGTCACAAATAAGGACTTTTTGGCAGACAGGTACTTATGATGATGGAGGAGAGTCTGGATCTCCATCTATCATTTTTGAGTTTCAAGGAGAAGAATTTACTGTTACTCCTACTACTGTTCGTGATGCTTTGGGTCTTGAAGATTTCAATGCATTCACAACTGTTGGAGACTTTGAGTTAGTCAGAATGATGAGGGAGATAGGATACTCTGGACCTTTAACAAAGATAGGTCAACTCAAAAGGCCATTTTTGCGCAAGGAGTGGAGCTTCTTTTTCGATTGCATTACTCGGGCTTTTGGAAAGAAGTGCACGAATTGGGATGCGATTCCCACGGATAGTCTGCAGATCGGGTATTCTCTTCTCTATAGCAGTCACTTTGATGTTGCTAGATTAGTTTTAACTAATATTGGTGAGAAAATGCTAGAGAATAGGAATGTTGTTTACTTCTCTAGATTTTGTCAGTTAATATTCAACTTTTGCTGTCCTAATGTTGAGATTTTAGAGGATGATGTTATCCTCTCATTTAAATTGCATAAACGCATATTTTCTGATCTCACTAACAAGGATAACAAGAAAGGAGATGTTGGTGTGTTACTGTTGCCTGAGTCTGTGCAACAATTCATGGTCAACTTACAACAACAACAACAACCACAACTGGCAAACACTGAAGCTGGACCTTCTGTGTCTCAACCTCAGAGGTCGAAGAAATCTAAAGTAAGGGCTGTTAAGTCTGTCAGGATAAACACTGAAGCTGGGGCATCAAATGCTGATGATATGCCTCAGAAGAGAAGAATGAAGAAAAGAAGAGCCAATAGGGCAAAGTCTGATATTGTTGATGAAGAGACTGAAACTGATGAAGAAACTCTTCATCAGAGAAAGAGAAGATTGGTAGCAGCACATATGTTTGGTGCTGAGAATATCTCTTCAAATGCTGTTGAAGATCTTGAAATTGAGATTCTCGAAGATGAAATTGTTCCTAAGGACAGAGTTTTTATGGAGACTGTTCTTCATGAGGAAGCTCCTACATCAAAGTCTGATGATGTAGTTGAGAATGCTGCAAATGAAGCTCCTATGCCCACAGAGGATAGAGCACATGTTGAGATTGCAGATGAAGAGGCTACAGAGCCACAAGGATTTTATATGGAAATTGAAGCAAATCTCTCTATAAACTCTGAACATTTCACTGAGGGTTTGGAAGCTGATCAAGATACTGTTGAACTTGCAGAATCTATGGCTTCTCACACTGAAATAATTTCTTTTGATCTTGAGAAAGGTGAGGAAGTCGATCAGACTTTGGATGCTAATGCTACAGAAACTGTTGCTACAAATCCTGATGTTGCTGATAAGGATGCAACAGAGAATGTTCCTGTTGAAGCAGAGTTTGTTGTAAACTCTGAGGATGTTATTGTTCTTGAAGCTCTACAACAATCTGTTGTTGAGATTGTAACAACAGAAGCAGAGTTCCTGCATACTGCAAACTCTGAGATTCCAGAACCTGATGCTGAGAATATTCCTGTAGAAAATACAGCAGAGAATGATAATGATAATGTTAGTTCTGATCATTCTCAAGAGGAGTTATTTGAGAGTCAAGCAAACTCTGATGAGCTAAGAGAGGTCAATCGAGCTACAGCTGAGCATTTTCAAGATATGTACTACAATAGATGGGCTGCTGCGGATTGTATCTTTTCAGCACAGAGGGCTGCTGATTTTCTTGGTGATTCTGTGAAGACGATTTCAACTCCTGATATTCTTACAAGTCTGAAGGCTACTGTGATTCAAATTAAATCTCTCCACAACAGATTTGATGAGTCTCATAAGGAAGTCACTGCTTTGAGGAATGAAGTTGGTCTGCGAGATCTCACTCTGAAGAATGATAGAACTTATTACAATTCCATGTTTAAGAAGCAAGCTAAGGACTCTGATGACATTCAAAAGAGGCTTGGGAAAGTTGAGGACAATCAGACTGCTATGTCTGCCCAACTGACATCAATTTCTAATGTTATTGAGTTGTTGACATCAGTACTACTTTCTGATGATGTCAAAAAGGGGGAGAGTGTACCAAGTGACAAATGCAAAGACACTCCAACTCTGAGACGGAGGGATGATGGTAATGATGGTGGAAACAATGGAGATGGAAAGAGCTTAAGGTCAAATGCTGATAGCAGACTACTTTCAAGAAGATCAAACTCTGATAAAAGATCAAACTCTGGAAAGGGACATGCAAACTCTGCCAGTGGTTCAAGATTCAAAAGTTTGATAATCTCTGATAAGCTTACTAAAGATGAGGAAATTGCTGCCAAGGTGTTTATGGCAGAACATGGAAAAGAGGTTACAATTGAAGATATTCAAGCTGAAGAGCAAATGCTTGCTGAGGAACACAGGAAGAATCTTGAAGCTGGAATCTACAAGAAGAAGGAAATCAAGGCTCCTAGAAAGAAAGAAAAAGGAATTGTTATCAAAGAGAATGTAAACTCTGATCAGAGTTTACAATACTCAAGGAGGCCTGTGATTAAAAATACTGACAAAGGAAAAGGTAAACTGGTAGAAGAAGAACAGTTACCTAAGAAGATTTATTCAACCTCTGACATTGCTCAAGTTGAAACAAGATTAGCTAAATCAACCTCTGACGCTGCTCAAGTTGATGTTTCTACTAAAGTTATGACAACCTCTGACGTTGCTCAAGTTGTACAGAAATCTACACAACTTTCAGGATTCAGCAAACCTAAAATTCTTGAAGAATTAAAGCTTGAAGCTGTGAATTTCTCAGAAACCAGAACTGTATTGGGAAAAGAAGCTTTTGATAAATCTGGACTGGGATCACACAGAGAGAGAAGAACAAATAACAGATCTCAAGATAACTTTTCACTGGCAGAACCTGGTATTGGGGTTACACAAGAAAACCTTGATAAGTTAGAATCTGTTCAGTTGATTTTTCACAAAGTATTGAAGAAGCAGTTTTTGTTATACTTCATGAGTGATGGAAGAGTTTATAAAGTTGGAGAATCTGATGTTAATCTCAAATCATGGGAAGAACTGGAATATATACTTTATCTTCTAAAAGTCAAAAACAGACATACTCATGATGTTGCTCAAGTTTTAAGAGAAAAGATGCTGAGATCTAAAGCTATGCTTGGAGGAGGAGTATCAAGTGTCTACATTCCAAAGTATAGGGATCATACTGGAAAGTTAGTGAAGATGAAGAGGAACAGTGCTAGACTTAGAACTGCACTTGGAATAAAGACTTTGGAATTTAACTTGGAGTCAGACAAGTCTTATTTTATTCGGCTAGGAAATGATATGAGAAGAAATAGCATATATTCTCTAAGAGCTGCTATCTATCAAATGGGGGAGAGTGATTCAGAACTTAAAGAGCTAAAAGAGATTATGGTGGATGAGCTAGAGAAAGCTGAAAGAAGACTGCTGATTGATTATCTCAGAACAGTACCTGATATTGAAGAAGTCAAGTAAAGTCTGACTGTAAGTTTTTATGTTTTCTGTTCTAAGTTAAATTTAAACTCTGTTTTAAAATTAAACTCTGTTATATTTTAAACACTGCATTTGTTATATGTTTTGACATAATCAATTATCTTTTTAACTTGTACATTTTAATATGAACAAGTTGGGGGAGATTGTTAGATATAATTGCTGACGTTTGTTCATCAGTGTTTAAGTCCCAGGTACATATCAGAGTTTATATAGAAGCCAGTCAGAGTTTGATAAAGTCTGACTGGGTGAAGAGTTTATATAGAAGCCGGTCAGAGTTTGTTAAAGTCTGACAGGGTGATAGTTGACTTAGCTGTCGGTGCAAAGATAAAGATTCTAGAAGCAATATATTCTGAAGATGGAAAGAAGCAGAATATATTGATACAGCTAAGGAGACTGGACAGAAGACTGAAGCAATCCTTAATTGATAATAATTGTATAGCTGATTTATAGGAGTATCAATTAGATAAGGATTGTATGTAGCTGTGTACTATATAAACACAGATAGGTTATTCCTAGAAGGGACGCGAACATTGAATATATTATTCTTGTAACCTAGTAGCTCTTTGTGATTCATTAACATCACTAAGAGAGAATTATTTAATATAATTCAGTTTGTTGATTTACAAACCTTTGTTCTTGATTGTTATTCTCATACATACTTGATTATATATTGTGTATTCGGCCTAACATCAAAATATATTAATTCTCATATAAAAATATAATGATTTCAAGTCTGAGGATCATTACACCATTATCACTGTGAGAATTACTTATGACATTTGATAACATTACCATGAAGAATTCTCACTTGGGTCTATCCAGTGTCAAGTATTTCTAACATGCACTTATGTTTTTGACTCTAGTATCACTATACTTATGACCAATGAGATGTGGTCATCAGTCAACAAACATACTAGTCTTTATGCATTATTATTACCCTTAAACAATAATACTCGACTAGGGATATTTAGGATTATAAACACTATTCGTATAATCTCATTTCTAAGTCACATACTTAGAGATATAGAATTCATGTTTATATTCCAAGGACATTTATTATTCTAACATTTATATTGCAGTAAATAAAGACATAATAAATAACTAAATAAAATCCATAGAACATAATCATTAATAATCAAAATGTATTTTCTAAGAACATAATAGTATTGTTTCTAGGGCACGAATACTAACACATACATTATTCCCCACTTCACCACACAGGTTTTGTTTCAGGCTTGTAAACTAACTCTGACATTTTTTTATTACTGAACTCTTGCAAGTGAAGTTTTACATTAACTTTTGATTTGCCGACAGACATATGTATCAAAACTTCAAATCACATTTCAAGGGTTCTAAGCTTCACACTATGTTCTAGAATGCTGCTAGAGCTTATAAAGCTAAACATTTTCAAGTAATACTCCTTACTACTAAATCTTGTTGATCAATTTTTACTATTTTGTAATCAATTAGAGCTTGCTAAGTGAATGTGTTTTAAATATAGGCTCACATGGATAGTATGATGGTGGATAATGTTAAGGCTTTTGAGTACTTGATGGGCGAGGATCCTAAAAGCTGGTGTAGGGTCTTCTTTGATCATAACAGCTCTTTTGAACATCGAAGCAAAAAATTCTCTGAGAGTTTTAACAATATGATTGCCAAAATTAGGGAGAAACCTCTTTGTACATTAATATTAATGTATGGTCAGTTGGTCATGGAGTTGTTTTATAAGAGAAGAAATGCTTGTGATGGTTGGGTTTCTGGGGATTTGGTCCCTAGCGCCAAGAAATTACTGAAGTTAATGTTTAAGAAGATAGGGGAGTACAAAGTAGCGGGAGCTGTTGCTGGAAAAGTTTATGAAGTAACAAGCATCCACTCTTCCATCTTCGTTGTTGATCTTGACGGAAAAACATGTAGCTGTGTGCAGTGGTAGTTGAGGGGTTTCCTTGCCAACATGTAGTCTGTGTTCTACAACAAGTCAGACCCAATTGGGTTTAGTAAGTGTTCGAAAATTAACAAAGTAGTTTTAGTGCATATGAATGATATTAATTTGTTTTTCTGGATCTTCATATAGGTATTGTGCTAGATATTATTCGGTGGATAATTACAAGATAACATATGCCCCATACATGGTACCTTTGGAAGGGTCAGATGACTGGGAAGAGGTATTTCTGTATAATGATTGTTGTATTTTATTACAAACTACAATGTAGTATTTTAATACAACAATTAAAACCCATTGTCCTCTATTTGTTGCAGCATAGAGCGACAATTGTTCCCCTTTACAAATTAGAAAACATGGCAGGCCAAGAAAGAATAGAAGAAAGGCTTACCATGAGACCTTACCCGAGAAAAAACCAAGGTGTTGCAGCAAGTGCAAGCAACCTGGACATAACAAGACAACATGTGGTGGTGGTCCGATTGGCTCTAACACAAAGATGGCTGAATTGGTTCTTCTAAATTTATGTTTTTTGTAGTGTTATGCTAAGTTGTAGTCAACTCTTTATCAGACTTTCTTGGGTGCCTATGTAACTGACTTAGGTAAAATGTTCAAGTGATGTTGGCTCCTCTATTAACCTTAATTTTTTGTTTAAATGTATATTGAGTTTACTTCAGTGTGGCTATGCGGTGATATTGATCGGTTTAACCTCTGTTTAAGTTTATGGTATAGGTTGTAGTATTTGATTACTTATATACATAAAAGGTTATAGATGTCATTTTATAATATAAAATAGTTAAGTTAACTATAGTTAATTTTAAATTTTAAATTTTTTTGAATTTAGGATATATTTATAAATATAACTATAAATGGGATATAATTGTAAACTGCTTTTTAAAATGAAACATATTAGTTAAAAACCCTTTTTAATTTATGGATTCATATGTATGCACGTGAGATCCCATTTTTTTATAAAGAATGTTACTATTAAGAATGAATTTGAAAAATATTTTGGGACATTTTGTTAGTTTCCTAACATTTTTCAAAATCTTTAGATCATATGATTTTGGTGATATATAAGTGACGTGGCAAGTCCATGTTGTGTTGCGTTAAAACAGGAAGGACAGTTAAGAATTTTTATTGGGTGGCATGTCGTTTAACGTTCCAGGTCAGGTAAGAAATGTCGTTCAATCTCATTTAACCCGAAACATCTAGGTCAGGTTAATCTGACCTCCCGTCTCCTCTAAAAACTACTCTTTCTGTCATTCTTATTTTTTTACATTTTTCTTTTTGTCTCTCTCATTTTTTTTACATATCAAAAATAATAATATTTTATAATATAAAATCCAACAACATTCACTATTTTCCTCCACTATACCCACTTTATACATTAAATATTGATTGATCCCACCATTTTACTCATTTTTCTTACTTTTCCCTATTAATTTATACTATCCTATAACCCGTGCAAGGCACGGGCCTTAAAAAATAATAAACTAAAAAATTTAATGTGAACGGAAAATATTAAAATAAAAATAAAAATTAATATGATAAATTATAAAATGAGAAACTTAAATATTAATTGTAACGTAAAAAAATATTAAAAAAAATACATATGGGGGTGATGAAGATAAATGAGGTATTATTAATATTATTTTATAATAAAATAATATTAATAATAAGGATATAGAAAATCTAACATGTTTTAATTAAAAAAAGTAATTGTCCGTGATATTTTTAGAAGTGTTTTAATTATATTATTTGTATTTATTAAAAAAAAATAAGTTGACATGTTAAAATAAGTAAGTTTTTTTAATAAGAACAAATAGGAAAGCTAACATGTTTTAATTAAAAAAAAGTAACTACCTATAATATTTTTAGATATGTTTTAATTATATTAATTGTATTTGTTAAAAAAATACGTTCACTTGTTAAAATAGGTAAGTTTTTTTAAATAATTAAAAATATTAAAATAAGTTTTAAAATATATAAGTAAGGGTTGCACTTGATATTTTTGAAAAAGAGAGATTTTAGTGATAACAAATATAAAAGGTAATATATTTTAATTTAAAGATAAATGTCCGTGATATTTTTGAAAAAGAAATAGAATTTGTTAGAAAAAAATGTTTTAATTATAAAAGGCAATCAACTAGTTAATATTTTTAAATTATTTTATTATTTATTAAATAGAGTATTAAAATAGATTTTAAAATAAATAAGTAAGGATTGCACCTCATATTTTTTGAAAATAGAGATTTTAGTGATAACAAATATAAAAGATATTGTGTTTTAATTTAAAGATAATTGTCATGATATTTCAGTTAGTTACTATTTTTATATTATTTATTAAATAGAGTATTAAAATAAGTTTTAAAATAAATAAGTAAGGATTGCACCTCATATTTTTGGAAAACATAGATTTTAGTAATAACAAATATAAAAGGTAATATGTTTTAATTTAAAGATAATTGTAATGATATTTTTGAAAAAGGAGTAGATTTTGTTAGGAAAAAAAATATTTTAATTATAAAAGCCAATCATCTAGTTACTATTTTGGTAACTTGACAATAATACAATTCCATAAAAGATTTGATTTGTAGTAGGTTTCGTTATCCTAAAAAAGAAAGAAGTATATTTGTAGCAGTGTATCCTAAATTTAAACAAATTAGATCCCACATTTCCATTTTTTTTATTAGATTTCAATATTATTTGATTTTTATGTAGTAAAATATAGTGAAATATTAATGTAGAATAAAACTTTCCCGAATTTTGATTATATTATTAATTTATTAATTAGAAAAAGTACCGAAAACAAAAAGCTAACCGAAAACCGAAAACTAAAACTTTCAATGTTTCGGCTTTAATAATATAGTATAGATTTTTTCTTAACCTCCGTGTCGTCCCCTCAATGTAAAGAATTGAGGGAGTAATATGTTAATAAAAATATATAATAAATGCTTTTAAGTTTTCAGCAACTGCAAGTAGAATTAATGTCTACAGTGTCGAACTTTTTCCCCCCTAAATTACAGTGTCGATTTTTACCTAGATTAAAATGAAAGAAAGTAAATACTTGTTCCGTATCACTGTATCAGATGTAAATCTATATTGATACGAATGATTTTTATTTTAATTGGTATTTATTTCACTTTTTTTTATAGAGGCAGAATAGGCGACCATTCTTTTCTTGGGTGGATTCGTACAATTAAATGAACAAAATTTGAAGAATAAGAAAATGAGTTATTGATTTTTCCTTGACCTTCTCCCCACTCACTTCTGGAATTTCCTATTTACCTGAATATGTAACTTGTATACAATATATAGTAATTTTTATTTGATTGTTTATTATAAACAAGCAAGTCTTTTAAAGTGATTAATTAACTTACTTTTTTGTCCAGACACGCATTTGAGGGGTGGGCATCAGATTCTGAGGAGGGAATAGTAATATAAATTATATAGAAGATGCTCTCCTTTAGAACATAAACATAGGTTTGAACACGCTAAAGCTTAACCAATTTAGTTCCACGAAGTTAGCAGTTGATGAACATGAGCATCGATCAACGTACGTACTTAATGTTTTAAAATTCATATGACAAACTCAATCTCAGACAGTCAGTCATTTAGTCCAGTTTGTAACTTGGATAAAAACAAAATAAATTACAAATTCTGTCGGCTTGAATATTATAGATCTTATTTCATAATCACTGTTTGGTTCTTCTTGACTTGTTTACGAATAAGGCTGATCACTCCTTGTAATAATGGCATAATGCAATACACAAGACTGTGTTTTACATGAGTTTCACCGTATTCACATTTATGTTTAATTTCTACCAAAAAATATATAACAACAAAAAGGTAAATAACATAACAAGTATTCATGACACAAAATATTGTAAAGGCAAATCAACTTTTCTTTTTTACTTTTCCTCCAAGCATTATGTCAAAAAGGTGATGATGAAAATGAAACTAACCAAGAATATATATATATATATATATATATATATATATATATGAAGAAAAAGATTGCATTTGCTATGACGAGTTCATTAGTTTTTATAATGATAGATTTTCAGCTTGTCCGCCAATACTTTACCTCTTTCGAAATTACACTATAATTTTTCCATCAATTTATTCAATAAAAGCTCTATTTTTTTAAGTGATTAATTTAAGCCTCCTCAATTGTGTACAAAAAGTATAAAGCAAGTTGGATGATATCAAAACCAGATGAATCCAAGAGTCTTTGTTGAGAATAATAATAATAATAATAATAATAATAATAATACATATAATACGCATATAAAATATATATATGTATCCAAACAACGTACACAATTAACACATATCTAACTGCCTCAGATCTCAAAATTTTATTAAAAGAATATACATACGCACGACACATTGGTTAAATCACACAAGACAAGAGATCGATCATATGGTTAGTAGTATAGTGAGCCATATTTTCTCCGTATATTGTGGCATTTAAACAATTTTATTTGACCAAATTGTACTAGTATTTTAGACCAGCAACAAACAGAGATCACACAGAAATAAAAAAACATAAGGGACCATAACAGATGTGTATGTGACAGAAAGAGTTATAAATGAGGTAATAGTTGACAAAACTGACAACTATGGAGCAAAATAAAAGAATATATATATATATATATATATATATATAAAAGAGCAATAATTCACACAAATCTTCCAAAATAAAATTGTTTTTAAAATAAATAAGTGAGTTGCCACAATACATTACAGACTGGTGAAACCCCCCACCCACAGCTTTTACTAGAATCCAAAACGTAACTAACATCACAGGGTCACCACCACTCTTCTATTCTTATTTCTTAGAGCCGACTGACAAATTGGGTTACTTAAACAATCAAATTCCCAGTGAAATATATAGAAAATATTGTTATTTATATATATATATACACTCTACAAAACTGTTGAGTTCCCTACCCTGACCCAAAGATAAAGCTGACACAGGATAACAAT
This sequence comes from Heracleum sosnowskyi, assembly GCA_030848705.1. NCBI lineage: Eukaryota > Viridiplantae > Streptophyta > Magnoliopsida > Apiales > Apiaceae > Heracleum > Heracleum sosnowskyi. Next base: position 43,004,572 of record CM061235.1, on the reverse strand, counting down.
CTGCCCTGATTTTAGGGTTTTCCCTAATCAGCATCCAACAAATAGCACATAGTGGAAGAATAGAACAAATAGCATAATAAAATACAGAAAGTGGTTGTGTCATACTACTCTACTATTTTTTTTACTTAAAAGTTTGATTCACAATAAGGGTCCCCATTCCTTTTAACTCCTTTCAAATAGAAACCATGTATACTAGTCCTCCCACTAGTACAAAGACTTTTTAAAGCGCCCCCCCCCCCACATACCCTTTATTTGCTTTTGCTCCTGTCTCCATTTTCCCTCTTCCTCTCAATATATAGAAATATACATGATATACTGAAGAAGGTTGGGATCTATGGTTTTGTAATTTTCTCGATAATATCCTATCACCAACAACTGGATGCAAGTGAGAAACAAAAATATAATTTCAACAAGGTAGTACAAATTTGGGCGGTACAATCAAAAATAATACAAAGTGATAAGAAAAGAGAGAATGAACATCATTTATAACAAGAACCCAACATATGCAAGTTGAAGATAACAAAATCCACGGGACGAGTCATCTTTGAGATTACAAGGTCCTACCATGTTTTCATTACTAAACAGCTAGCAAAATTGAAGAATCGCTTATTTGAGGTCAAACAAAATACAGACAAGTAAATCCACAAACATCATTGTCTCTTGGGTAATATGGGTAGGCCTACTTGTAACTAGCTGAGACACCATTTTCTGACCTGAGATCAATGGGAAGGGTGTCATTTGCTTCACACAATACTAAAAGATCATGAATCCTCTCTACTTCTGTTCAAGAATTTTAATCAGGAAGAGCTTCGGGATTTCATGAGGAGCCCGTCGAGGTGGAACCAGACAAGATCTCGTCTTTAGGAAAACCAAAATCCACAAATAGACCCTGTAGTATTAATTAAGAAATACGTTGATAATTTTACTGGTGTGATAATAAATTTTGGGTAAATGTTATCTGTATATATGCCAACATACCATAGCATCATTGATTGCATAAGCCACACAGTAGTGCTCCTGTATTTTTATATTCCATAAGGAGAAACATTAGAACAGTATACATAATAACCTAAAAATTGAGATATACTAAAGACTTATTTTGATTAAACCAGTCCTAAAAGTCATCTCTTGAGATTTATCACATCACTAAACTGACTGCAAGCACAATGAGAACATGTCATTCACCAATTGCCCTCACTTTAAGGTCAGATTACGACCACTGTGAAAAAGCTTACATTTCTTGTCTAAAGCCTTATGATCTAATAGCATAACTATGAGCAAGTATTAGTGTTACACTAATGATCCCAGCATTTATTGATGAAATTATGGTAAACACTCTGAACTGTCAAACGGACGGATGAATAGCAGACCCGAGAGCTAAGGTACTATTGTACTTGGAACATAATGTCCAACAGTCACAAGTCTTCTTGAGTTGAATTTCAGCCTTTACTGCAATGTTCGTCTTTTTTACTTAATAACAATGTTAGTCTTTACTCGTTCTGTGGCAATATTAGAAGTCATATTGACATCTTTCAGTTGGATATAATCTTGATATATATTGATGCATTTCCCAAAGCACACTTAGTGTACAGCATGAAAAAGACAACTACTAACAGATTGATTTTAAAACATATGATTCTCAAAGTATAATGTATCACACACTTTACATAATCAAACTGGCTTTGAACTTAAAGCAACTTTGCCATAAAAAGTATAATTTTCTCATATCAATGGGCGAAATTGTTACTAGTTCTCCCGAATCATACTATAGAAAATTTTGAGTACTAAACACCAGACCATAAAGATATAATTTCTTTCCTTTCCATACTGGCTATTAATTCATAGAGCAATATTTAGTAATTACCTGCATCATGTGCCATTCTTCAAATTCATCAAACAACTCCAGTCGTTCTATCCTGATCAATTGAACATGGACAAGATTCCCTTTCTCGTAAGTATGTTATGCAGGTCATGATTTAGGAGAATATTTCAAAAAAAAGAAAAAAAAGAAAAGAAGATGCCAATCATGCGAAAAAGTAAATGGAAGGAGTAGAAAAGTAGACAGAATATCTGGGAAGGTATCAGTCTTTATTCTTAAAAGGACAAAGTCTGGAATCTACAAAGTGCAATCACATTAACATTACTTAAAAACAAGAGCAAGGAATCTTAAAAACTAAGCATTCTTATAAAAGAAAGTCACAGAGATTCTCTTAGGTAATTTAATATGCATCCTCCATGCGATGATAAATTTTTTAATTATTGAGATGCAGCAACTCCTTTTCAGTGACAACTTTTTATTATACTGCGACATATAGTTCCTTGGAGCAAGAGGAGGAGTTTCATTCACTCAATTGTGGAGTGGATGAAGTAGATACTGATTAGAAGTAGTTTGCCTATTATTAGGATTAGTTTTAAGGGTGTGTTTGGATGGAGCGTTAGGGACGAAAGGGTTGGGTTGGGTTGAAAGGGATGGGTCGGGTTGGTAAGGTAGGGCTGGTTTCAACCCTTCCTTTGTTCGGATGTAAGGGTTGAAGAAGCAGAGGTTCAATCCCTACCTTATTTGGATGAAGGGTTGGGATACAAGGGTTGATAGATGATTAAGAAAATAGAAATTATTTAAATTTGATTCTACAAAAGAAAATTTGTATTTTTAAAAACTTAAGGTTAAAATTTACATTAATTTAAAATTTTTAAATATAATATCAGTAGATTATTCACAAATTTTGATATATAACCCAAACTTTAATAATTCAAAAATATTTAAATTTATTAACTACCAATATTATTAATCCTCTAAATTTAATATTAACAGCACCTGTAATTTCAAATGTTCTACTAGTAACACAGTTTACTTGAATAAGAAAAACAAGAGCAGATTTTAAGAGTAAAATTAGTGGGTCCCCAACTTCACGTGCTCACCTCAACCATATCTGCGTGTTAAAACAAATGTCATCTTCCGGTGTATTGGCTTGCTAGTTTAGCGCGCCCTCAGCAACACCCCGATTTGAGGTGTTGAAATGTCAAAACTTACCAAACAAGGTTTTTGAAATCTGAACCCCTCCCAACCCGGCCCCTGTCAACCCCCGATACAAACACAGCCAGGGTTCTCCTCAATACAAGGAGATGTAATCGTTTATTATTTTAACAACTTATTCAATTTAATCATTGAGTTGAGTTAGAGGATTAATCTTTCCTTTAATGGGTTGCGATCCACCACATTTTCTCCCTTCCGAAGTTGTGAAACAGTACGCGTAGTGGTTCTGCTATTAAATCACCATAGTTCTTATCCTTGGGGTACTTCATACTATATTCTCTGGATAGTGGATACTTTGCAATTACTCCACCCACATATATCTTTTAATTTTTATATTATTTGATCCCTCCCTAATTCTTTTCTGCATCAACTAGCCCGCAAACTTGGGATCACAGAAAACAAATCAATATAAAGACGAGGTGAACTAGTCTATACAATGAGAAACATATCACTTGTAGAACATTTTACGACTGGAAAGGTAAATCTGCTCCTATGTACTTAAACATGAATACATGACACTCACGCTATACTGATCTTAATATTTAAAAGTCTAAATAATACTTTAATGCCATACTGTACAGTTACCATGGAATCTTAACAGGCAACCATTCAAGCGAGCACATACCTTCGCTTTTCTTGAGCTTCAATAAAACTTCTATACACTTTCAGCATGTCCCAAGCAGTGGCCCTCTGCAAACTCTCATAATTAGCATATACAATTTTTCCTACACAAGCAAATTTTTAAGAAGCAGGCTTTTTGAAAAGACTATAAAACTCATCCTATCCTCTCATGCAACAACATTAATTCATTCTCAGGAAGTGAGGTTCAAAAGAACGAGGACTCAAATTTTAACAATAAAAAAGCACCATATTAATTAGCTCTAGAGTTGTAGTGGCTTACAAGGCCCACTGTCACCAATGGTTTAGATCATGGCTTGAACCAGATTTAGTTAAAAACATAACAAAGCCGGCCAGCTAAAAAATTATTTCAGCAATGATCCAATTAAGTTGATAATATCTTTAACAAATAGCTTGACGGGTGATGATTGTCTATGGGTAATGTAATACTCTTCACTTGTTTGAGTTTGAACAAGTACCTGCCATCCTTGATCTAGAAAAAGTTTTTCCTTGGCACGTAAGGTTGGTGTATCATTTATGCCCAGTAGTGCACAGCCTCGACTCTACATCAATAAGAAAAGGTCAAACGCCTGGTATTATGTACATGCAATTTTCACAAGCTTAATGTATTTGAGACCCTTGAAAACATAAATGGTTCATCAAACGCTGTCAAGAGCAAGTTGCATAGCAATAAACTTGAAAACAAAATTATCTAGTGTAACCTAAACCATCTAGTATGGACTAGTATTAATTAGACTGCACGCCTCCACTTATATTATGCTCCCTCCTCCCTAAAATTTTGGATTTAAAAAGTACATTTGCACACAGATCAAATATAAGATTGTCAAAAATAATAGATGATTGATACGACGTACAGACTAATTGTACATAACACATCATTTTGGGACCAAAAAAAAAAAGTTTATCTTGAGCAACATATTGAAGATAGAGGGAATCCAATGTGTTATGAGTGATGCGTCAACAAATTTCATCTTTAAATATTTCTGTTTCCACTTCACCCACAATGACATTTCAATCTTGGAAGAATAGGTAAAAGAACTGGAATTGGAGGAAGAACCACAATTAGCAATTCCCTTCTGAGATTCTAGACTAGTGAGAGCACATAGTTGATATTAAGCCTACATCAAGGAACTAAGAACCCATATCACCTCCAAATTCATGATCATCTGTTGACCAAAAGCATCATCCGGGTGAATCTATCAAGAAGACAAAAAATGTTGACAGTCAGTTGTAAGATCTAATCAATGAAACTAAGAAAGCTACTGAAAATTTCGAACCAGCTGACAGGAAAAGGAAAGGAAAGCACAAGGAAGAATACAATGAGGATGTGACTATCAAATAGTAGCAACAACCTGCTCATACAAGAAAAATATTGCTGTGGAAAATGTTTTGGAAGCCCAACCAACTAGACGGCGACTTGATTCTGGATCCAAGTATATTAAAACGCACTCTGCAATTATAAATGTTGGCAAGCTGATAGCAATATCAGATTGAAGCAGCTAAATCATTCCTTCAGCATAAGGTTGAAACATTTACATTAAATAGCTTTATAAGAACACAGAACGAGAGTGTAAAAGAATATACAGAACAACCCAATATACAAGTGAGGCTCTATAAAATTAGTACTACACAAAAAACAATTGGGGTCTGATCTGCTATTCCAGATACAATAACAGATTCTTTACTGGCTCCAATTGAAAAATGGAAGATTACATCTAGTGAATCATCACAAACATGGATCCTTAATATTTCTTCATGCTTGTGCTTTAGTGTGATAAGTACTTCGTATCATCTTCTTCTCTTTTTCTTTGACAAGTCCTTTATATCATATTGTAAGATGGGAGTATTTACTGAAAGTAGATAACTTTCCTAAATAATAATAGGTTTTCAAAAGTAAATGCAGTAATTCTACTTCCAGCCGAAAATAATTTCGACTGGGTTGGTAACTTTAGTACTAAACTGCACCCTTAAACCTAACACTCCCGCACCTAGTTCCACTATTACATTATTTATCCTTTAAGTAAGGAACTTATCTGCAAAACTTTATATCACCCACATTAAAATTACAAAGAAATTAAAATCGATACTACACCAAAAGTGATATCAGGACCATCAAATTTTATGGTAAATGTGAAAAGGACTTGATAGTCATATTACTGCTAAGAAAAAGACCATGTTCTATTGCTCAAGGAGAATTGCACTCTAGCCAAATTTTCTTCAAGTAACACAACACTTTTTCATGTGTCCCTTCCCAAGATGAAATCAATATTTAAATCAGATGTCATTTTAAGATTTTGTTTTTTTTGGTGTAGAAAATATACTATAACATACTACTATGCAATGTTACACTACGAAGGTACTCGTAATATTAATCATTAAAGTCATAATAAAAAAAATGATTTGGAGAAATTGCAAGTTCAAAATGACATAGAATATGACTGAAGCACATACCTTGGATCTAAATCAGCCAATTTTAAGATATGATCTAACTTATCAATGTCACGCAAATCAACAGGAAGTAGCTTATAGTGATCACCAAGTACTTCTCCTTGCTCTGCATGCAGATAGACCCAACTTAGTACAATAGCGAAGATAAGTCAAGCGATGCTGAAGAAAGGATACAAGAAACATAATCATTTCATTCATTTCTGCCCTCACAGATAAGTACTTGAGTAGACAGCAGAACTTGTTGAGAATTTACCAAAAGTACAATACAATTGCCATAAAACATCTTTATACATTTTATACGCAGTTTTAGGATCTAAAAACGAAGTAACAATGAGGAACTGGAATTACCTATATGGCAGTAACTAAGATTTAAACATATGTCAATTCTCCAGAACAGAAATGCTATCACATTGAATTGGCTATCACATTGGATTGTTCATGGGAATGGGTAACTGGAGTGAAGGGAAATGGAATGGCGGTAACTAGGAATTGTAATGATTTGGAATCCCAAGTGGTGTATAGGGAATGATTTACCCGGTTAATGGGAACAAGGTTCCCATTCCAATCCTTCAAAGTGCTAATCCAAACACCAACACATTGGATTGAAGATCCAATTCCCATTAACCGAGTTCATTTACCATAAAGCAAACGTCTGAGGATGTGGAAAAATATCACAAGAGTAATGATAATAAAGGTGATAAAAAAAGGTACCAAAAGATGCTATTGCAACTAAAAACCAACAAATAGGTATGAAGCCTGACAGTGCAATTTTCTCACCCAGATAAAACCTACCGAAATTAGTAACAAGTTAGGGGACTAACACTAGACACAATGATTTCTTTTCAAAATTTCACACTTAGTAACAAGTTAGGGGACTTAAGATTCCATGCCTATCACTATTGTTTAATGTCCATAAGAAAGTAATAACACAGAAAACCAAGGTGTGTGGCCAAAGGCCCAAAAACATAAACAACACAACCCAGAACCAATAATTCTATCAGGCGATATTGACGATATTAACCATGCAAAAACACCATAGTATATATAAATAAATAAGTATACTGATTGTGTGGTTTAGTCAGGTAGTCAGCCCAACCCAGGCACTGTTAATTATAAATAGACTGCACTGCAGTAACAAAGATGCTCTTAAAAGCATTTGGCATTAGAAAAACAACCAAAAAGATCAGCTGCCCAGCAGTGATTACAATTTACCGAGTTACCAAAAACACAACACATACACACCCAGCAATTATGCTGAACACAAAAAGAGTAAATGTAGAAACTAACTGAAAAACTATCATGTACCAGTTTAGAGTAAAATGACGGCAGCGAGAAAGATACTAATCCGAAGATCAACCATAAAAAAGACAGTACTGAACAGATATGATGTTTTACTGTGTTGAATGGAAGTACTGATGTGATCAAGGTCAAAAGTGTACTATTAATTTCAAAAATCAATGTCCATACTGTAAGTGGGGGATTACATAAGACATATCGATGATGGAACTCTAAATTCACGTAGGGGGAGAAAATAAAATACAAAACACTTTCTAAAACTTTATAACTAGAGAATAATACGAAAAATCGCCAATATAACATCGAAGTTCAAACAACTAAACGTTTGCAGTACTCACAATATGGACCTAGAAAACATCTGAACAATAACAATAAACTTCCTGTCAATTTTCATAGAACTTAAATCAGAATACCTCGAGAAATTGACGCTGATACACCAACTTTGTCCCGTAACTGTGTACAGCTTTCAATCAGAGTTGCCTTCTTACAAGTCACCTAAAGAACAATGTCTAAGCTTACTTTCTTGCAAGACATGAGAGAAGACAAAAAAATGAACTGAAGATGCAACCAAAGCTTTTATAAACTTTTCATATTTTCTTGCAACAGGTGCGAGTGGGCAACTTGGATCTATTTGTGGTAAGATAACAGAATAAATATTTATTGAAGTTAGAACTTCTATGCTTAACATTTGATAACTAAAGGTAAACAAAAAGGTTGTCTAAAAAATACCTCCTTAAAATCGAGTTCCACGTACAAATGTGGTGCTTTACCATCATCCTGTTAAAGACATTCAAAATACTAAAGTTTTTATGCAGTCCATAGATTTCCACAAGATGTGGACAAATATAATGTTGACAAGGTAATGTCCACAATACATTGATGCTTAGGATGTACAAACTGACAATTGACTCCATAGAGTCAATGAAGAGTAACGGATGTGACAGCTAACGTTTTGTGAATTCTGAGAGATAATCCCATCTGCTCCCAATTAAAATAGAGAAGGCAGAAAGAGAGACACTATCACATATAAAGTTCTTACATGTGCTCTCAACTTGAGAGGCAATGAAAGAAAAAGTCATACTTTTACAATTATCGCTTCCTCTCCTAGTCTGGTGTGGATGAAGACATATGTATAGAGAGAATGGAGGGGTTTTCAAGGCACTAAGGGACAATTAATAACCAGGCTCTCTCCTACCAATACCATCCCACTTTTAAATGGAAAGTTTTGAGAAAAAAATTAAGGGCTAGTTTCCTTTTCTTTCTCTCCTGAACATCCAAGGAACACTATAACAAAAGAATTTTTTTTCCTTTCCCTTATTTCTCTACTAAATAAAAGTTTAAAACTCAGCTTACTGGATCACGTTACAGGATGACCAAATTCTTCAAAAGCTCATAAAGATATACCTCAACCCAATAATGGTCTTGATCGGAGATTACTAGCCGTTGATGACTTGATGCAGGTATAAAGCATACAGCACAATTTATGCCAGCAAAGAATCTGAAATCTTCTTTCAATAAATGCCGTAGCTTGGATAATTTTATAATTTATGTTTGAATCAATCAAGGAGTGGAATCAGTAATACTGAAGCAAACTAAGAGAAGATTCTCAGATTTGGTGGAATCAATATCAGAAGGCAAGTTAGTTTAAACTTCAAATATCATGTGTCAGAAAACCCAAGATGTGTCCAATGAGGAAATACATGTTCATGTGAATTACTTGAGGTGCTAAAGGTGTAAAGGGTTTAAACTTTTGATGGTCGCCTGAAATATACACAAAAAGAACTAGGGTCCCGGTCCCTGACAATTGATTGTCAGGGATCATTTATTTAACAATCTGTCCCTGAACCGTTGGATTAACATTTCGACGATCAGGATTAAAAAAAAAATTTAGTCACTCCGCGTATTTTTTCCGCGGAGCCCTATTCCTCCGCGCAAATTTATCGCAGAGCACTGTACCCGCTCCGCGATTATTTTTCGCGGAGCTTCTGAACGAAAGCTAAACACATAAAAGGTATGTACATGGTTGGCTTATTATACCATAAAAGGTGCACATGGCTAAGGTTTAAATAGTAACAAGTTAACTAATGAATTTACAAACATCAAGCTTTTCCTTTATATATACTAGCTGATAACCCGTGCCAAGCACGGGCCGAGCATGAGTCGACATCAACATAATAATATTGATAAATATTTTTATAAAATATATTTGTCGAGAATTGAATGATAAAAATATAATAAATAAACCACTATTTAATTATGTAGTTATAGACAATCGAACCGTTTGTAAAACTAAAGAAATTAAAGTAAATAAATAAATCTTGTATGATTACGTAGCTGCAAGGAATCGAACCCTCGATGTAGCTAATAAATTTAAAGTAAATAAATAAATCATGTATAATTATGTAGTTGCAAAGAATCCAACCCCGGATGAAGTTAAAGAATTTAAAGTAAATAAATCTTATATAATTACGTAATTGCAAGGAATCAAACCCGGATTTTGTAATAATCAAATTTGGTACTTTGGTACCGTGCGCCATTTTCACATTGTTTTGCTTATTAATATTAATTGTAATTATTAAAAAAATTATTAAAAAATGTACTTATAGATATTTGAATGATAGAAATATATAATAAATAAATACTATTTAATTATGTGGTTACACGCAATTAATCTTGAATTTGGTACTGCGCGATATTTTAACATTATTTTCTTTATTAATAAAGAGTATAGAAATTATAGACAATTGAACTTTGAATGAAATTAATGAAATTAATGAAATTAAAGTAAATAAATAAATCTTGTATAATAACGTAGGTGTAAGGAATGAACCCTGAATTAAGCTAAAGAGAAAGAGTATAGATAGCTTTCTGTCTACAGGTCATACCATACAAAGTGGCACATTCAATTAAAGTTCAGAAGCTCCGCGGAAAATAATCGCGGAGCGGGTAGTGCTCCGCAATAAATTTGCGCGGAGGAATAGGTCTCCGCGGAAAAAATACGCGGAGTGACTAAATTTTTTTTTTAATCCTGATCGTCGAAATGTTAATCCAACAGTTCAGGAATAGATTGTTAAATAAATGGTCCCTGACAATCAGGACCCAAAGAACTAAATACCATAAGAAACTATGACCTGCAAATTAAAGAAGGTTGTATCAAAGCCAGCTCCAAGCGACAATATCTGCTTCTTTGTATGCCTTCCATCACCATCCAATTCGCAATTCAGAAACTGATATAGAAGCTTCCGAAAGGCAGCCCAACGCGCAAAATAACCTTAAGATTTCATATTTAATAATCAAAAACAAAAGGGAAAGTAACATTATATGATTAAGAACTTCAAATATAAATCACAGATTTCAAAGAGTACGCTATGTTTAATTTCTGCCAGGAAACAATCCATACCACGATTAATTATCGGAGATCTCCTTATAGGCCTTTTAACAAACAAATGAATGTAGTCATCTTTCATGTATCCTTTCTTGATGCAAGAGCTACAGAAAACCAAAAAAAAAAAAACAGTTAGATAAAAATGAAGAAATAACAGCAGCAGACATAAAATATAACACACTCTCCACTGCACTGCATGGATTGATTACTAAGTGCAGTCAGCCACATTAAAATATAACGACTATGTATCCATAAAAATGCCTAAATCCTAATCAATACAAATACATCAGCTACCTATCCTCCCTCTCGTCAACTAATTTCAATTCCCTATTTGAAACCCTGTACTTTTACCGATAAACATAAACTAACATTAAATTTAAGTTCCAAAAGTATCATTTCCGCATAACAACTTTTAAAAGAACTCCCAACTCCATAGCATAAATTTCACATCTGAATTATTAAATTTCACATTACACTTCATTTAACCTAAAAACATATCACAAATAATATCAAAATCCATAAGAATTACAATCACAATCTCCAAAAAAAGCAACAGAGCTCACAAACTCAACTCTACGGTTAAACAAAATTAACAGTAAAAATCAAATCAAAAAGATTTAATAACACAAATTGAGTAAATTAAAGGCAAATAAATGACATATATGAGCAGGAAATTTAGATTGAAAAGGATGAATTGAAATATATATATATATATATATATATATATATATATATATATATACGTATATATGGGATGAATACGAACAGTTTACTAGCAGAAGCATCGTCGTTAGTGGCCTGAACAGCTGCTCTGTTGCTGCGAGATTCGCCGCCGATTTTGTTCGACATTGCCTTTTTATATTTTGGAGACGAGTCGAATGGGTTCTCAAATTATGTATGCCGCAGTTTGTTCAAAATATTGTTTCTAAAGAATTAATATTTTCTTCCTTTTTTTTGTCATAACAAATTGTTTCATTTATAAATAACTACATTAGCCCGTAACCGTGTCACGTACACAGTTATATTATAATTTTATTTTAATAAAAATTATTATTAAAATGTATAATTTATAATGTTAACAATGATAAATTTCACTATTCGATATTATAAATTGAATGACATTTCAATAGTCAATACTATTGAAATGTATTTTGCATCAATTTTTAAATACTCATCGCGCTCGTCTCATAATTTTTTCTATATTTTTTAAAAAATATATATGAATTGCTTTTATATTTTAAAAAAAATAATTTATAATACTATATAAATAATATTTAAATATTTAAATATTTTCACAATAATGTTCTTTAAATACTATACAAAAGTTTAGTATCAGACTGATTCGATCAAACGAAATTTAGTTGAAAATTACATATTCAACGAAATGTGCTTTAAACGATTAACATGTTCCTCCGAATGAACCTACTCAGTAAATTATATAATACATTAATATATTTTATGATATTTTAAAATTTAAGCTAAGAATATTGAGAAAAGAGTAATAAATCTCCTTTTTGCCCGATGTCAGATGCTCACTCACTGTTCACTGAAAGTGATTAACAAACGATAATTTCAAAAATCAAAAGGAATCACTGAAAGTGATTAACAAACGATAATTTCAAAAATCAAAAGGAAACATTAGAACTCACGGTCTTTGCATTCCGGATGAGACAATATTTTCAGAACATATACTTAGCCGCTATTATGATTTACCTCTGAACCTATAAAGCAAAAGTTATAAAATAGAACATATTTGATTAATTAATTGTAACATAAATACGAAGCACTACAAAAATTAACAAAAGAACAACAACAAAAATTCTAAATTTAAAAATAAGACAAGACAAAATCTCTAAATTATCAACTTAAATATAAGAAACACAAATAAAAGTATGCATACAAAAACGGATACAAACTGGAATTTGGAACGTAATTAAGCTCGTGATTCTAAAAACACAAATAAAATGTGTATTTGAAGGCTAACGTTGTTGAGGTTAACCGAGAAACTTTGAATGAGAATCATTATGAACCAAAGCAAACAAAGAAAAAGAAAATTAGACAATGAGATAGAATAAGAAATATTAAAATTGTGTATTTAGTTTACTCCGTTAGTAATGGAGTTCAAAGTCAAAAATATTGAAATTGTATATTTGTTTTAGACAATGAGATAGAATTGTAAGATGGTAACGTATACAGATATCTAAATAATTTATATGAAAATTAATGTTTCTCAAATATGTTGGTTTGATTTTTGACTTGAATAAAAAGTTTTAAAAAATACAATATAGAATGTCTAATTTCTTAATTAAGAATTTTGAGAAAATTAGAAAATTTGATGAAACGATTTGAGAGTTGTCACCTCAACGTCCACATTTTCTCCTTTACTAAACCGCGCTTCGGCATTTTTAATATTTTTCTATATTTGTTTCAAAAATAATCTTCAAAATGCGTATTTAAATAAAAAAATATTATAATATTTCTAACAAAATTTTAAGCTTTTCAATACTATTGAAATGTATTTTGCATCAATTTTTAAATACTATCACACATTAATAATAACTTGTTGGTCCTCGTGTATTGCAGAGGGGGGGGGGGGGGATGAATGCAATACTGATAAAATTCAATCTCAATTTCAACAACCAAAACTAAGATTTAACGTTATCAGTAATATGTATGCATTCACAAACAAACAGTATGGTCTAAAGACAAGTTTCACAAAATAAATGTTTTTATTTATTTTGCAAAGTGTTGCTACAACCTCAAAAGAGAATTCTTGAGCTTCGGTTTTCTTCAATACACTTACTTGCTTGCGTTACTCATTCCTAGAATGAGTTGATAGTCTAAGTATAAAACTAATCCTATCACCGTCAACACGGGTTTGTGAAGCTGCTGTCATTATCAAGTGGCAGCTTCTTACAAAATGTCTACCCATGCGACTTTCCTAAATTGCAAACATGTCAGATATACATTACAAAGAAAGCAACCTAGATTCATTCTATTTCCAGCTAAAACAATTCAGCAAATAGAGACTTGTTAGGCCGAATACACAATATATAATCAATATATGTATGAGAATAACAATGAAGAACACTGTTTATGAACAATAAACTGAATTATATTAAATAACTCTTCTCTCAGTGATGTAAAATATCACAGAGAGCTGCTAGGTTACAAGAATAATGTATTCAGTATTCGCATCCCTTTTAGGGTTAACATATCTGTGTTTATATAGAACACAGTTACATAATCAATCTCTAATTGATATTCCTATAAATCCGCTATACAATTTATATCAATTTAGGATTGTTTCTGTCTTCTGTCCCGTTTCTTTAGCTATCTCAATATATCTTGCTTCTTTCCATCTTCAAGATATATTGCTTCTAGAATCTTCAATGTCAGCACCGATAGCTAAATAAACTCTCATCCCGTCAGACTTTATCAAACTCTGACTGGCTTCTAGCATAAACTCTGATGAGTACCTGTTGCTTAAACACTGGTAAATAATCATCAGCAATTATATCTAACAATCTCCCCCAACTTGTGCATAACAAAAATGTACAAGTTAAAAGATAATTGATGATGTCAAAACATACAACAAATGCAGTGTTTATAACATAACAGAGTTTAACTTTTACTTAGAACAGAAAACTTTAAAAACTTACAGTCAGCCTTTACTTTATTTCTTCAATGTCAGGCACTGTTCTGAGATAATCAATGAGTAGTCTTCTTTCAGCCTTTTCTAGCTCATCTACCATGATTTTCTTCAATTCCTTTAATTCTGGATCACTCTCTCCAGTCTGGTAGATAGCAGCTCTCAGAGAATAGATGCTATTCCTCCTCATCTCATTCCCTAGCCTGATAAAATAAGACTTGTCTGACTCCAGGTTAAATTCCAACAATTTAATTCCAAGTGCTGTATTGAATTTAGCACTGTTCCTTTTCATCTCTACAAGCTTTCCATGAGCATATCTGTACTTAGGAACATAAGCACTTGAAATTCTGGCTCCACACAAGACTTTAGACTTCATCATTCTCTCTCTTAAAACTTGAGCAGCATTGTGAGTACTTTGATTTTTCACTCTTAGCAGATATAAAACATACTCCAGCTCTTCCCATAGTTTTAGATGAATATCAGCTTCTCCAACTCTATAAACTCTTCCATCAGCCATAAAATATAACAGAAACTCCTTTTTGATTCCTCTGTGATAGATCATCTGAACAGACTCTAACTTGTCAAGGCTTTCTTGAGTTACCCCAACACCAGGTTCTGCCAGTGATGTATGATCTAAAGGACTGTTATTCACTCTTTTCTCTCTATGTGAACCCAAGCCAGATCTATCATAAGATTCTTTTCCCATTACAGTTCTGCTTTGTAAAATGTTCACATTTCCAGACTTTAGAGTTTCATCTTTAGATGATCTTCGAAAAGTACCTTGGAGTTGTGAAGATATTAATTGAGTGTGTACAACTTGAGCAGTGTCAGAGGTTGTCACAACTTTAACAAAATCATCAACTTGAGCAACGTCAGTGGTTGATTTATTAGATCTTGATTCAACATGAGCCATGTCAGAGGTTGAATAAGCTTTCTTTGATAACTCAGGCTCTTCAATCAATTTGCCTTTTCCTTTGTCAGTGTTTGCTCCAGCAGGCCTCCTTGAGTATTGTAAACTCTGTTGAGAGTTCACATTCTCTTTAATAATAATTCCTTTTTCCTTTCTCCTAGGAGCCTTGGCAGCTTTTTGCTTGTAAGTTCCAGCTTCAACTTTCTTTTTATGCTCTTCAGCAAGAATCTGCAATTCAGCATCAATGTCTTCAACTGTGGCTTCACCACCATGTTCTTCCAAAAAGAGTTTAGCAGCAATCTCTTCATCAGTAATTGGATTAGCTGAAATAGCTAGATTTTTAAGTCTTGAAGAAGATTGAACACCAGAATTTACTCTTTCAGAGTTTGTCAGCTTAGCAGAGTTTGACCTAAGTCTCCCTTGCTCTTGAGAATTCTTTGACCTAAACTCTGAATCCTTGCTTCCACCATCAGTTGCATCATCCCTCCGTCTCAGAGTTGGAGCCCTTTTGCATTTGTCTTTAGGAACTCTCTCCCCCTTTTTGACATCATCAGGAATAAGCACTGATGTCAGCAATTCCAAAGATGCAGCAATAGAATCAATCTTTGTAGACATTTCATCTTGATTGCTCTCAACTTTGCTTAGCCTCTGCTTGATTTCCACTTGATCCTTGATCAGAGAGGAATATTTAGCTCTATCAGTCTTCAAAGCCAGTTCCTTAGTAACTATATCATTTCGCAGGCCTATGACATCTTTATGAGTCTCATCAAATCGATTATGCAAAGATTTGACTTGAACAATTGTAGCCTTCAGATGTGTCAACAACTCGGGATTTGAAATCTCTTTTGCAGACTTATCAACAAAATCAGCAGTCCTTTGCTTAGATAAAATACAATATACCCCTGACCAGTTTGCATAGTACATGTCTCTATAATGAGCTTCAGTGGTATTTTGATTTTCCTTAACAGTCTCAGCAGTAGGATCCCTTAGAAAAGGTATGGATTCATCAGAGTCTGCATGATCAGAATTTACAGAAGTGTGATCATGACTATCAGAATCAACCCTGTCTTCAACAACATTTTCTACTAAGGGCTCTGCAGCTTCTTCAACTACATTCTCTGCAGTAACTTCAACATTGGACTGTGCAGCTTCATTAAGAACTTTCTCTGCTACAGCTTCATTCTTCTCAGCAATTTCTTCTTCTGCTAGAACAGCTTCTTCTACAACAATCTTCTTCTCAGCATTTTCAACAATCTTCTCAGAAGAGACAGATTTTGCTTCCTGATCAACTTCATCACCAACTTCAAGAACTTGATTGGTGACAGAGAGAATCTCTGTATGAGTTGTCACAGACTCTTCAATTATCAGAGTGGCTTGATCAGCTGCCACATCCTCAGTGTCACAAACACTGATTGCAGGATGTGCTTCAATATCTATGTCCAAAGGATCAACAAAATGATCAGCATTTGCAGCTTCATTATCAGCTTCAAAATGGGCATCAACATTTGCTCTGTCCTCTGTGGGCACAGTAGCTTCAACATCTACAACAACATCCTGAATTACAACATCAGGATTTACATTCATTTCAGCTTCAGGAACAGCTTCATCTAACTCATCAAACAGATAGTCAGCTACCAGTCTTCTTCTTCTATGATGTAAAGTTTCAGAATCTTCTACATCATCATCAGACCTTGGTCTCTTTGCTCTACTCTTCTTAGATGTACCAACAGACTGTGGCACAGAAGATTTTGATACTCCAACTTCAGTAGCTGGCTTAACAATCTTTGCAGGTTTAAAAGCCATGTGTTTGATTCTACCACCAGTACGAATTGGTTGAGTTGAAGAAACTTCAATATTTACTGGTTCTTGTTGTTGTTCTACTTGGATAGAATCATCCAAAAACGGTTGCACTAATATAGGCAGTAAAAGATCACCTACATTACCCTTCTTTACATCCTTGTTTATAAGATCAGAGAATATACGTTTGTGCAATTTAAAACATGGAATCACATCTGCATCAATAATTTCTACCCCACTAACACAGGCAGAAAATAAAAGCTGACAGAATCTAGCAAAGTAAATTACTCCTCTATTCTCAGTCATCTTTTCACCCAAATTCATAAGAACTAGTCTACCAAAATCAAAATGAGTACCATAAAGAAGAGAATACCCAATTTGTAGACTATCAGTAGGTATGACATCCCAGTTTGTGCACTTCTTCCCGAACGTTCTAGTTATGCAGTCGAAGAAAAAACTCCACTCTTTCCTCAAGAATGGTCGCTTCAATTGACCTATCTTAGTCAAAGATCCACCATAACCAATTTCCCTCATCATCCTTAGCAAATCAGCATCACCAACAGCAATGGTGTAAGGATTATGTTCACCAAAGCCCATCGCAGCACGAACAGTACCAGGAGTAATAACATACTCTGTTTCCTGAAACTCAAAAACAATGGATGGTGTTCCAGAATCACCACCATCATCATAGACACCAGTTTCCCAGAAGCTTTTGATTTGAAGCACAGAAAGCTTCTCTGGTTCTACAAGAGCACGCCCGATAGGAGATTGGGCAAGAAAATTTTACAGCAAATGAAACGCCTCCGGTGCGTTCGCATTATTCAAAGGAGCATCATAATTATTCGGAACAAATTCAAGCCCAGAAGATACAAAAGCAGTAGACGCCATTAGTACGATTAAGAAATAAACAGAGAATGGCTTAGAGAAAGTTCGAGAGGGTTTGCAGTAAAAGTGTTTGTGAAAATGTGTATGTTAGATATAATTACTGATGTTTGTTTATCAGTGTTTAAGCAACAGGTACTGATCAGAGTTTATCAGAAGCCAGTCAGAGTTTAATTAAACTCTGACAGGGTGAAGAGTTTAAAGGAAGCCGGTCAGAGTTTATTTAAAGTCTGACAAGGTGATAGTTGAATTAGCTGTCGGTGATGAATTGAAGATTCTAGAAGCAATATATTCTGAAGATGGAAAGAAGCAGAATATATTGATACAGCTAAGGAAACGGAATAGAAGATAAGAAGCAATCCTTAATTGATAACAATTGTATAGCTAATTTGTAGGAATATCAATTAGATAAGGATTGTGTAACTGTGTACTATATAAACACAGATAGGTTATCCCTAGAAGGGATGCGATTATTGAATATATTATTCTTGTAACCTAGAAGCTCTTTGTGATTCATTAACATCACTAAGAGAGAATTATTTAACATAATTCAGTTTGTTGATTTACAAACCTGTGTTATTAATTGTTATTCTCATACATACTTGATTATATATTGTGTATTCGGCCTAACAATTGGTATCAGAGCCAAGGCTGTTTAATATATACAGTTTTACGATTCAAACACAGTATTAATCATGTCTGAAGAAAATCAAACTGCTCCTAAGGCTGAACAGGTTAAGCCCAATTCTGTGAGTCGATATGAAACAATCAGGGTTCCAATTCTCAGGCCAGTAGAGTATCCGATTTGGAAGGTTAAGATGACCATGTTTCTGGAGGCTACAGATCCAGAATATCTTGACAGAATATATGATGGTCCTCATATGCCAACAAAATTATCCCCTGTGGTTGATGGTCAAGAACAGAAGACTGTTCCAAAGGAAAAGAAAGATATGACTCCTGAGGACATCTCATCGATTGCAAAGGATGCAAAGGTTAGACATCTTCTCCACAGTGCTTTAGATAATGTTATGTCTAACAGAGTAATTGGCTGCAAGACTGCCAAAGAGATATGGGATGCTCTAGAAGTCAGATGCCAGGGAACAGGTGCTATTAAGAAGAACAGAAAAACAATACTCACACAGGAGTATGAGCACTTTGATTCAAGAACTAATGAAACCTTGACTGAGACTTATGACAGATTTTGCAAACTGTTGAACGATTTGTCTCTGGTTGATAAAGAATATGAACTTGAAGAGTCTAATCTTAAGTTTCTGTTATCTCTACCTGAAAAGTGGGATTTAAAGGCAACAACAATCAGAGATAATTATGATCTTGCTGATACAGATCTTGATGAGATCTATGGATTGTTAAAGACTCATGAACTTGAGATAGAACAAAGAAACAGGAGATCCAGCAAGAAGACAAAATCTGTTGCTCTCAAAGTCGAGGAGAAGCCCATTAAGAAGGAATCATCAAGGAAGAAAGCCAAGGGAAAGGCTTTAGTCATTAAATCTGAGAGTGAGTCATCAAACTCTGATGATGATTCAAACTCTGGTGAAGCTTCTGACTCTGATGATGATGAAGAACAGATGATGCAAATGGCTGCATTGATGGTGAAGACCTTCAAGAAGATGGGATTCAAGAACTTCAAGAAGGGAAAGAGATTCTCAAGGAAAGATTCAAATTCTGAGAAGAAGAATTTCAGAAAGTCTGATGGAAGGGATACCAAGTCTGGAAAGAAGGACAAATCTGAGATCCAGTGCTACAAGTGCAAAGAGATGGGTCACTATGCTCCAGAGTGCAAGAAAGGCAAATCTGAGAAAGCACTCATCTCTAAAGGCAAAGACTGGGCAGATACTTCAGACTCTGATGATGGAGAAAACTATGCTCTTATGGCAACTGTCAGAGATGAGACTGAATCGTCTGAAAATAAGGTACCCCTAACTACTTATGCTTATGATACTGATAATATATCTGAGTTAAGAGTATATCTGAAAAGTGTTCATGTTAGCTATAGGGATCAGACTTTAGAAAATGAAAGAATTAAAACTGAGAATCTTAGTCTTAAAAATAGAAACAAGTTTCTTGAAGGAGAACTTGAAAGTATGAAGCAGATTCAAAAAGAAAGAGATGATGCTGTTTATGTAGAACAGGAGTTGCTGAAAAGATATAGGCAACTAGAATCTGATTTAGAAAAAGAAAGAAAAATAATCAAAACTTGGACAGATTCTGGAAGAGACACTCATCAAGTGTTTCAGACTGATTCTGTAGGTTTAGGTTATTGTGAAAATGATGAACTTAGGTTTAAAGACAAGGTTAAGGTAAAACCACAACTTAAACCTGTGAAATTTGTTCCAGAAGCCAATAAGTTAAAATCTGTTGTAATAAGGGAAGCTGATATGGAATCAGATGAAGCTTGTGAAAAACAGGAGAATATTATAACAGAAAAACTTATGGAGTTAGAAGCTGTTAGAAAACCAGTAAAAACTTGTGAAAAACAGGTTAATGTTGGCTTGATGACAGGTAAACAGTTCAATCATAAGTTGAAAGAGGTAAAGTCTGCCATGAAACCTAAAGGGTCCAAGAAAAATAGGAATGGAAAAGTAGGCATAAATAACAGAAATAATCATTTGCCTAATGCTGGTGCTTCAAGGAAAACATGTTACAATTGTGGTAGTTCTAATCATCTTGCTAGATTTTGCACTAAGAACAAACATATTAATTCTTTGTCTTCTACATCAGGAATAAAGAATGATTATGTAAGGGTTAGACCACAAACTTTATGCACACACTGTGGGAGCACTTGGCATTCCATTTATACTTGCAAGAGTTATCATGCTATTTATCATAACTATTATGAGCTAAAACCCAATCTGAAGTGGGTTAAAGCAAACTCTACAAGTGTAAAGTCTGACAATGTAAGCTTAAACTCTGTTGATAGTAATTCCGCTGCAAAAGCTAACACTGTTAAGAAAGACAAAGGATCCAAGCAAGTCTGGGTCCTTAAAACTAACACTTAGTGTTTGTTTGTGATAGCAGGGTATAATAGAGAGCACACTTATCTTGGACAGTGGATGCTCAGGACCTATGACTGGAAATAAAGCCCTGTTATCAGATTTTAAGGAGAAGGCTGGCCCAAAGGTTTCCTATGGAGATGGCAACATAGGACACACTCTGGGATATGGCAATATTAATCTTGGAAGTGTCATCATTACAAATGTAGCTCTAGTCTCAGGACTCAAGCATAATCTGTTATCTGTGAGTCAAATCTGTGACAGAGGAAACCATGTAGATTTTCATAGTGAATATTGTGAAGTTATCAGTAAATCTACTGGAAAAGTTGTTCTAGTTGGACACAGGCGCAACAACATTTATGAAGCAAGTTTGGTAACAAACTCTGATGGAAAAACAGTGTGTCTGACAGCCAGAATGTCAAATGAAGAGAGTTGGAACTGGCACAAGAAGCTCTCTCATCTCAATTTGAACAACATCAATGAGCTAATAAGAAAGGATCTTGTAAGGGGACTTCCAAAATCTATACTCAGTCTAGATGGCTTGTGTGATTCTTGTCAAAAAGCCAAGCAAAGGAAGTCATCTTTCAAGAGCAAATCTGAATCATCAATACTGGAACCTTATCATCTTCTACATGTTGATCTCTTTGGACCAGTGAATGTAATGTCCATGGGCAGAAAGAAATATGCTCTAGTAATTGTTGATGAATATACTAGATATACATGGGTGTATTTCTTGTCAAAGAAGGATGAAACTGCTCAAACTCTGATGGATCATGTAAATCTACTGGACAAAGGATCACAGCACAAAGTCAAAATTATAAGGAGTGATAATGGAACTGAATTCAGAAACTCAATCATAGAAGCTTTCTGCAAGGAAAGAGGAGTGAAACAAGAATTTTCTGCACCTGGAACTCCACAGCAAAATGGTGTAGTTGAAAGAAAGAACAGAACTTTAATTGAAGCAGCCAGAACTATGCTTGATGAAGCAAAATTACCAACATACTTCTGGGCAGAAGCTGTTCAAATTGCTTGTTTTACTCAAAATGCAACATTGATCAACAAGCATGGGAAAACACCATATGAGATGGTGAAAAATAAGAAGCCAAATTTGAAATATTTTCATATATTTGGATGCAAATGCTTTGTGTTGAAAACTCATCCTGAACAGTTGACAAAGTTCGAGTTAAAAGCTGATGAAGGAATCTTTGTTGGCTATCCATTGTCAACAAAAGCATTCAGAGTTTACAATCTGAGAACTAAGGTGATCATGGAATCCATACATGTGTCATTTGATGACAAGAAAATAATTGGACTTGAAGACAAGGATGGATATGATCAACTACGTTTTGAAAATGAAGATCTATTCTCTGATGTTGTAAACTCTGATGAAGCAGAGTTGACAAACTCTGACGAAGCATACTCTGAACCTCTACTGGTAAATACTGAAGAAACTGGAAATTCTCAAATTGAACAAAGTAGAGAACCAGTTGAGGGGGAGCGTGAAGAAGCTCAACAAGACACAGCAAATGAGTCAGTTGAGGAAACTGATTCAAACTCTGACAGTTCAAACTCTGAGCCATCCAATTCAGGGGGAGCCTCAGATGCTGCAGAAAGTCAACATATGAATCAGGAGAGCATGGATCAAGGGGGAGGATCAAATAATGATGCAAGAAACCACTTACCAATAGCAAGAAAGTGGACACAGGCACATACACCTGATCTCATAATTGGAGATCCTGATGCTAGTGTGAGAACTAGAAGTGCAACAAATAATGAGTGTCTGTATCATGCTTTCTTGTCTCAAACAGAACCAAAGAAAGTGGAGGAAGCTCTTCAAGATGCTAATTGGATTACAGCAATGCAAGAAGAGTTAAATGAATTTGAAAGAAATGAAGTCTGGACACTTGTACCTAGACCAAAGAATAGATCAATTGTAGGTACAAAGTGGGTTTTCAGAAACAAGACTGACAGTGAAGGTGTGATTACAAGAAACAAGGCTAGACTTGTGGCAAAAGGTTATTCACAACAGGAAGGAATTGACTATGATGAAACCTTTGCTCCAGTTGCAAGATTGGAGGCCATAAGAATTTTTCTGGCCTATGCTGCACACAAGAAGTTTAAAGTCTTTCAGATGGATGTAAAGAGTGTTTTTCTCAATGGGAAGCTTGAAGAAGAAGTGTTTGTTGAACAACCACCAGGATTCGTAGATCCCAAGCATCCAGATTATGTCTACAGGCTTGACAAGGCATTATATGGACTAAAGCAAGCACCAAGAGCATGGTATGAAACTCTTGCTCAATTTCTTTTAGAAAGTGGGTTCACAAGAGGTACAATTGATAAAACCTTGTTTTATTTCAATTCTGGTGATGATTTGCTTTTAGTTCAAATTTATGTAGATGATATTATTTTTGGATCTACTAATGACAAACTCTGTAAGAAGTTTGCAAAGCTTATGCAATCCAGGTACCAAATGAGCATGATGGGAGAGCTTAGTTATTTTCTAGGCTTACAGGTCAAGCAAACAGATGATGGGATTTTTATCAATCAAGCAAAGTATACCAGAAATCTTCTAAAGAAATTTGGTATGCTTGATAGTTCATCTGCTACAACTCCCATGGCTACAGCAACGAAGCTTGACAAAGACACAGGAGCCTCAGTAGATATGACTAACTACAGAGGAATGATAGGGTCTCTACTGTATCTTACTGCAAGTAGACCTGATATCATGTATGCAACATGTCTTTGTGCAAGATTTCAAGCAGATCCCAGAGAGCCTCATCTAACAGCTGTAAAAAGGATCTTCAAATATCTCAAAGGAACCATAACCCTGGGTTTGTGGTACCCTAGAGAATCAGAGTTTAAGTTAATTGGTTACTCTGATGCAGATTTTGCAGGCCGTAAGATAGACAGAAAAAGTACAAGTGGAAGCTGTCAATTTTTAGGTGACAGATTGGTTTTTTGGTACAGTAAGAAACAGAAATCAATTTCTACATCCACTGCAGAAGCAGAGTATATAGCAGCTGGTAGCTGTTGTGCACAGATTTTATGGATGAAGAATCAATTGCTGGATTATGGGTTAAGGTACTCTAGAATACCTATTTTCTGTGATAACCAAAGTGCTATTGCTATGACAGGTAATCCAGTACAGCATTCCATGACCAAGCACATCAGCATAAGGTATCATTTTATCAGAGAACATGTGGAAGAAGGAAACATTGAGCTTCATTTTGTGTCTACAGACCAACAACTTGCAGATATCTTCACCAAACCTTTGAGTGAAGCTACTTTTACAAGATTGGTAAATGAACTTGGAATGATCTCTGGTTCTGACTAGAGATACGGGTTAGACTCACTTTTATGTTCATGATTTCTTACATGTGTTAACTGTTATGTGAACCAGCATGTTAATCTCTGATGCTAAACTCTGTTGGTCATACTCTGATAGTTACAGTTTAATGTCATACTCTGTTTGTAATTTTTTCTGAAACATTTGGACCAATGAAGAAATTTGTATGAAGCATAATTCTCAGTAAGTAACTGTGAATCCTTCAGAGTTGTATAGATTCTGATCTCGATTATGTGCAGTAAGTTAACACAGCATGATACTGTCTCTGTATTTATACCATCTCTTAGTTTATTGATCCTATACACTGAGTCTGTATTAGCTGTTTGTATTTTCTCTCATAAGTTAATTATATTTACTGATGAAAAGTCTAAACTCTGATTCTTAATTAAAAAGAATTCACCCTCAAATCAAGATGCCAAAAAGAGCACAAATTCCTTTGAGATCATGTTGTGCCTAGGAAGATCCAGGAACTTATTGTATGAAATAAGGGCTAAAATCGTTGATTTTTGGTGACTAGTGCCAACCACTGATTACTGGAAAAAAAAAAATATATATATATATATATATAATAAAGAAAGGGGGTGAAAAATTGAAAGATATATCCAAATGAAAGGATATCAGAAAACAGAGTTTAGATATAAAATCAGATGTTATGTTATACATGAGAGTTTAGGCAACCAGTTTTTACTACTTTAGTTTGTGGATTTTATGCACTTTGAGATGATCTAAATATTGATTACGGTAAACTCTGCTATTGCACACACATATTTTCACACCTGTACAGTTTGAGAAAAGAGTTTATTGACAAAGAAGGACAAATGGTAAACACTGATGTATTGTGTGACATATGCCGAGGTAACTTTGTTTTAATCTCTGATGGTTAAAATAATTTCTTTGTTTCAGACATATTATAAGTTGAGATTAGAAATTTGTTTTTCGAAAGAGTATGATTAGTGCTGAAATTTTGCATTACACAGAGAAAAGAAAGAGTGTGTTTGATAAGTCCTGATGGTGATTAGTAGCGCTGATGAGTATGTTAGTTTATTGTTTAAAGTGATATCATTTCTTTCACTTTACGATTATTTGCGATTCTGATATGTAAAACAAAAAAAAAATGGATCATTCTCATTAATCGATTCACACTTGGTTTACATTCAGACAAGTTCATATTCTTGTCTAGCTACTTGTTCGATTAACAGGTTATTATAGCATCTGGGATTTTCAAGGCTTGACAACCCCCTGATGTTGAATCATCATCATCATCTTCTCGAAATCTCTTTCTGGTTTGCAGCTTGCAGGATTCCAAGACGACTGTCTTCTTCGAACCCTTCAAGTAGCTCTGATAAAAGAGCATCATACAAATCTCCACAGCATCATCGTCTGCAAGGATGGGCACATCATATGGTCCAGGACGGATGATGTGCACATATGGATTGGAGATAGGTCCTTCGGCTATCTCATCATCAGCGATGAGACCTTCATCATTCAAGAATGATAAAACAAGAAACTCATCTATGATATAGTTTGCTTGTTGACGCCAGTTTAGATTCAAGAAAGTCTCTACATCCATGAATTCAAAGGTTCCTGCCATTTGATATATGGTATTTGTTTTAATATGAGAATTGCCTGTTGTTAAAATGCTCTAGCTTTTATAGCATCCCACAGGGCAACTGAAAGGTTTTTGCGTGGTTCGAAGCTTGGGAACATGAAAGTGCGGAGTTCCAAGACAGTCCTTATTATTCTGACTGTTGAGCTCCTTCGTACTTTATTATTATGTTTCTGAGATATTCAAATCGATAATTTTATTATTATTGATGTTTTTTTAATAAGCGGATATGTGATGAAAGGTGTCTTCTCGTTTGCACGTCTGTATTGGAAGTTGTTCAATACAGCTGTCAGCGTCTGTACGTTTGACATGTGTCCCACTCACATGATTATAGGAGTAAGACAGTTGTGTATTAATGATTAAAAACTCTTCAGTTTTTAATCTTTACTTTTCTGATAAATACAATACGCACATCTTCAGCTAAATTTTTCCCATCTTACTCATCCACATCTATTATCACACACATATTCACAAACACCTTTCTACACACAAACTCTGTTACGCTTTCACATCGATTACTTGTTCTTTCTTCAAAATCTTCTAATGGCAACCACGGCTTTCGTTTCGTCTGGGTTAGAGTTCGTCCCTAACAACTATGCTGCTCCTTTGGCAAATGAAAACGCACCGGCGGCGTTTCATTTGATTCAGGATTTCTTGTCAAACTCTGATGTTGGAACTGCTCTAATCGCCCCTTTGAAGCTGTCTGCATCTCAAATAAGGACTTTTTGGCAGACAGGCACTTATGATAATGGAGGAGAGTCTGGGTCTCCGTCCATAATTTTTGAATTTCAAGGAGAAGAGTTTGTAGTTACTCCAACTACTGTTCGTGATGCTCTGGGCCTTGAGGACTTTAATGCTTTCACAGTCTCTGTTGGAGATTTTGAGTTAGTTCGTATGATGAGAGAAATAGGCTATTCTGGACCACTGACAAAGCTTGGTCAGTTGAAGCGACCGCTCTTGAGAAAGGAATGGAGTTTCTTTTTCGACTGCATAACAAGGGCGTTCGGGAAGAAGTGCATGAATTGGGATGCAATTCCCACTGATAGTCTGCAAATCGGGTATTCTCTTCTTTACGGAGGTAATTTTGATGTTGCTAGACTAGTTCTAAATAATATAGGTGAGAAAATGACTGAAAACAGAGGTGTAGTCTATTTTGCAAGATTTTGTCAATTAATATTCTCTGAATGTGTTTCTGAAGTAGAGATAGCTGAGAATGATGTGATTCCATGTTTTAAATTACATAAACGAATATTCTCTGATCTAACCAATAAAGATAACAAGAAAGGAGATGTTGGTGTTTTGATGTTGCCTGAGATTGTGCAACAATTCTTGATCAATTCACAACAACTACAATCACCATCAAATGCTGAAGCTGGGCCTTCTGTGTCTCAACCACAAAGGTCAAAGAAATCTAAGGTAAAGGTTGTTAAGTCTGTCAGCATAAACACTGAAGCTGAGGCATCAACACCTGAAGAGCTGCCTCAGAAGACGAGGATAAAGAAAAGAAGAGCCAATAGGGCAAAGTCTGTTGTTGAAACCTCAGAGACTGAAACTGATGAAGAAACTCTTCATCAGAGAAAGAGAAGACTAGTGGCTGCACATCTTTTTGGTGCTGTAAATATAACCATGGACAGAGTCTCTAAGGACTCTGAAGCTCCTGCATCAGAGAATGAGGAGATTGTAGCTGAAGCTGTTCCTCAAGCTACTCCTGAAATTGCTGTTGAGGAGGATATTTTCAATGCTGCTGAGGACAGAGTGTTTGTAAACACTGAAACTCCTGAAGTTTTTGTTCAGGAGGATGCTGCAAATGCTGAAGCTGTCAATCTAGACAGGATCCATACTGATACTATGATGGATTTGGATTTGGTAACTCCTACATCAAAGGCTAATGATGTAGTTGAGGAAGCTGCTACTCATTCTGATAGCAGAGTTTTTGATCTTGAAGCACACACCTCTATTTATTCTGATCTTTATACAGAGGGTGTGGAAGCTGATCAAGTCACTGATCAGGTAGAAGAATCTCTGGCCACTCACACTGAAATTATTTCTTGTGATCTTGACAAAGGTGAGGAGGTTACTCAGCTGATTAAAGTCACAGAGAAAATTGATGAAGCTGTGATGGAAAAGGAACAAGAGGCTACTGATGAGCTAAACTCTGAGAACATTATTCTTGAAGCTTTGCAACAATCTGTTGTAGAGATTGTTCAAAGAGAAGCAGAGGTTTTTGCTCAGGCCACCTCTGATATTCCTGAAGCTGTAGCAGAGGAAAACATTGATGAAGCTGCACAGTTTACTGCTGACAATATTCTTAATGCAAATGAAGCAGTCAATAATGAAGAAACTGGAAATGATGCTGAGGGTTCTCATTCCCACCCTAGTATTCAAGTTTCATTGGCTGATGATGTCAATAGTTCTGACGCAAGGGAAGTCCATAGACAGACCAATGAGCATTTTCAGAATATGTACTACAAAAATTGGGCTGATGCAGATTGTGTCTTTCCAGCACAAAGGGCTGCAGATTTTCTATCTGATTCTGTCAAGAAGATCTCAAATACTGATGTACTTACAAGCTTACAGGCAACTGTTGTTCAAGTCAAATCTCTTAATAATAGATTTGATGAGAATCAACAAATGCTTACCAATCTAAGGAATGATGCCAGTATGAAGGATCTTACTTTCAAGTCTGACAGAACTTTTTATTATACTATGCTCAAGCAGCAAGCCAAGGATTCTGAGGAAATCAAGAAAAGGCTTGGAAAAGTTGAGGAGAATCAGGCTGAAATGTCTACTCAATTGAATTCTATTTCTAATGCTCTAGAATTGCTGACTTCAGTATTACTTTCTGATGATGTCAAAAAGGGGGAGAATGTACCTAAAGACAAATGCAAAAACATTCAAGCTCTGAGACAGAGGGATGATTCTACTGATGGGGGAAGCAAAGGAAAGGTCATTGCACAAAGGCAAAGCAGGACTAGAGTAAACTCTGGTAGACAAATAAACTCTGAAAAGATAAACTCTGGTGGTCAATCTACTTCAAATCTCAAGAGTTTAGTTGTTTCAACTAATCCATCTACTGATGAAGAGATTGCTGCTAAGATATTCATGAAAGAGCATGGAAAGAATGTAACTATTGAAGATATCCAGGCTGAAGAGCAGATGCTTGCTGAGGAACACAAGAAAAATCTTGAAGCTGGAATCTACAAGAAAAAGGAAATCAAGGCTCCTAGAAAGAAAGAAGTTGGTATTTCTATCAAAGAGAATACACAACAGAGTATACAATATACAAGGAGACCTGTGATTGGAAACACTGATAAGGGTAAAGGCATAATGATTGAAGAGCCTAACCTGAAAAATAAAGATATTTCAACCTCTGACATTGCTCAAGTTGAAACAAGATTAGCTAAATCAACCTCTGACGCTGCTCAAGTTGATGTTTCTATTGAAGATATGACAACCTCTGACGTTGCTCAAGTTGTACAGAAATCTACACTACTTCCAGGATTCAGCAAACCAAAAATTCTTGAAGACTTAAAGCTTGA
Source organism: Heracleum sosnowskyi (assembly GCA_030848705.1). Classification (NCBI taxonomy): domain Eukaryota; kingdom Viridiplantae; phylum Streptophyta; class Magnoliopsida; order Apiales; family Apiaceae; genus Heracleum; species Heracleum sosnowskyi. The sequence goes on along the minus strand of CM061235.1, from coordinate 42,975,024 downwards.
AGCTGTGAATTTCTCAGAAACCAGAACAGTATTGGGAAAAGAAGCCTTTGACAAATCTGGACTGGGTTCACACACAGAGAGAGAAGAACTAATAACAGATCTCAAGACAAGTTTTCATTGGCAGAATTTGGAGTTGGAATTACTCAAGAAAGTCTTGACAAACTAGAATCTGTACAGATGATTTTTCACAAAGGAATCAAAAAGGAATTCTTGTTATATTTTATGGCTGATGGCAGAGTGTATAGATTTGGTGAATTTGATATCCAGTTAAAACTTTGGGAAGAGCTAGAGTATGTTCTATATCTACTTGAAGTAAAGAATAGAAGTACTTATGATGCTGCTCGAGTTTTGAAGGAAAGGATGATGAAATCCAAAGTTTTGAGTGGAGCTGGAGTATCAAGTGCATACATTCCTAAATACAGAGATGCACATGGAAAGTTGGTAGAAATGAAAAGGAATAATGCTAGGTTCAGAACTGCACTAAATAAAAAGGTTCTTGAGTTCAATCTAGAGTCTGATAAACCTTTTTATATCAGACTTGGCAATGAAATGAACAAAAACAACATATATTCTTTGAGGGCTGCCATTTATCAAATTGGTGAAGATGAACCAGAGATGAAGGAGCTGAAGAAGATTATGATTGCTGAATTGAATAGAGCTGAGAAGAAACTACTGTTGGACTATATCAGGACTGTACCTGATATTTAAGAAATCAAGTAAAGTCTGACTGTAAGTTTTTAATATATTTTCTATTCTAAGTCAAATTTAAACTCTATTTTAAATTAAACTCTGTTATATGTTAAACACTGCATTTGTTAAATGTTTTTGACATCATCAATTATATGTTTAACTTTTACATTTTATTATGAACAAGTTGGGGGAGATTGTTAGATATAATTACTGATGTTTGTTTATCAGTGTTTAAGCAACAGGTACTGATCAGAGTTTATCAGAAGCCAGTCAGAGTTTAATTAAACTCTGACAGGGTGAAGAGTTTAAAGGAAGCCGGTCAGAGTTTATTTAAAGTCTGACAAGGTGATAGTTGAATTAGCTGTCGGTGATGAATTGAAGATTCTAGAAGCAATATATTCTGAAGATGGAAAGAAGCAGAATATATTGATACAGCTAAGGAAACGGAATAGAAGATAAGAAGCAATCCTTAATTGATAACAATTGTATAGCTAATTTGTAGGAATATCAATTAGATAAGGATTGTGTAACTGTGTACTATATAAACACAGATAGGTTATCCCTAGAAGGGATGCGATTATTGAATATATTATTCTTGTAACCTAGAAGCTCTTTGTGATTCATTAACATCACTAAGAGAGAATTATTTAACATAATTCAGTTTGTTGATTTACAAACCTGTGTTATTAATTGTTATTCCCATACATACTTGATTATATATTGTGTATTCGGCCTAACAGTGTATGTGTGTGTATTTGAGTAAGTTGTGAAAAGTTTAAACAAATATGTGTATTGTATATTAATACAAAAAGAAAGAATTAAAAACTGAACAGTTTTTAATCAATACACACAACTGTCTTACTCCGTGAATCGTGTGAGTGGGACACGTGGCACATATACAATGACTGACAGCAGTAAATGGCAGTTTCCAATGCGCATGCGCAGTAAAAAGAGCAATAATTACCGCCTATTACACTTTCCTAGACACTCAACCTCTCTCCTCTGTTTAATACATTTTTGAACAACTGTCTAATCATGCACTACGCCATAAGTGGGCTACAGCAACACCTGAAAAAGTGTGGTTATAGCCCAAAAAACTGTTGGTAAAAGGAAAAAAACAGGCTATGGCTACACTTTGACCAAATTTGAGGGTGTTAGAAAAATGGCCGCTACCATAGGTGTCTACGCCAACACTTTTGTAGTTTTTGGTAACACGGGAGAAATGTGTAGGCGTAGACCCCTACGCCAACACTTTTTATTTCTGTGGCTACATATTATTAGTTGTTGCTATAGATCTATGCCTACACAGTTATCTTTGTAGTAACACTCCTAATAGTATTGCTATAGACCTATGCCAACACATTTTTAGTACTACTGTAACACAAAATTATGAAACACTTTGATGTTTTTACCAACACCCTTACCACTATCCCTACACTTTTTCTTAAACATTTTTAGATTTTGTGCCAACACTTTGCTATACTTTTGCCAACACATAAAGACTAAATACTTTGGAGTCAATGGTTACACTTTGCATGCTTTTTACCAACATTTTAAATACATAACGACAACATATGACATTGAAATATAGAACTTCCCATTCAAAATATTACCAAACATTCCAATACATAAACAGGCTCTCTAGAAGCCATTTCAATACATAAAAAACCATCCAAAATAACATCAACTCCACAAACCATTCCAATCAATCATCCATCTACTACATAAACCAAACCAACATCCAAAACCTAACTAAAATACTATGAAATAGCTAAGCAGCCAATACAATCATTATTTGCTCATACGGTCATTATTTGCTCTCTCTGCCATCTCGGCAGCGTCCCGTGCTTCCATCTTCTTCTTCTTCTTCCATTCTAAGAATAACTCAGGAGTCATGGGAGTTGAAGTAATTACTTTAGTACGCTGAAATCGAAGAATCAATCTTGTCAGAAATCATTAAATGGGAAAAACGAGAAAAAGGATTCTTCCTCAATCTTTAGATGTGATTAGTGATAGCCAATTACGTGTTTTACAAAAAAAAAAAAAAAAACTTTGTTCATTGCCACATTATTACGATAATGCTCCATTTTGGTGGACGCTGCATGAACTTGCCTCATGGAAAAATATTCCAACAACACAGAAGTACAACTTTTGTTCTATGACAAACAATTAATCTGGTCTTTAAAGGTTTCAAAGCATGCATTCAATTTCCAGAAACAGAATATAGTAATTAGTGAGCAAGTCTTTGTACGCATACTTGATCGCAATGAAATTCAGAAAGAATACTATTAAGACATTGGGCTTTAACTTTCATTCTAAATAAACCTTTTAACAATTCATCAAAATCAGGTACTAAAGTTTGTTAAGAGTTAAAGATATAACACACATTTTTTTTCTTTTTTTATTTGTTGCTGGGAGTCCCTAGGTGCCTCGCTCTAGGACATGTAACTCTTAATCAATTTACTCAAACTAGTTCAATCTTTTTGCTAAGTAATCTAGACACCCCAGGCTACGACATCACAAAATATTAAAATATAATATGAAATATACAATGTATGGCATTGGTTTAAAGTCTGCCCTTGTCCGCTGTCCAGAATCAGCATGAGTACGCAATGCAAAATCTGTTATAACTCAAGTTTTATGAGTCTGGTGCCTAATATATTTTATGGGCATATTGTCAAGACTCTAAACTACAATTTCTGTTCTTTGACCGAGAAGTAATTATGTTTTTAAGACTCCCAAAACACACATTTAATCCAAGGCAGAAATTCTGAAATTTGCAGATTTCTGGAAGTTTATTATATTTCTAGGACCTTTACACCCACAAATTAATTATAAAAATTACCAAAATTGACAGGCCTCTAGATTAAAGGATTAAAGGATCAGGGACAACTTTTCTTCTAGACACTACTATTTATTTTAAGAGGAAATGTTCTGCTATTTATTTTAAGCAAGGTGTTTGCAACTTTTTTATCGCACATCGAAATCTGGGTGGCATTTTATTTGATTGATAAGTTTAAGTGCATCAACCAAGTGCAAGAACACAGAAGTATTATTTTCTAAAGGTGTGAATTGCATACGGGATAGTGTACCTTGATTTCCCCTTTGAAATATGCTTGAATTTCGATCAGGACTCAAAATTTGAAATTATTTATCACAGTACATTGAAATATGTTATTCTGGAAAATTCAGAAAATGCAGCAAAGTTGAGTTGTATATTAATAGGAGTACCTGCTTCTCCAGCTTTTCGGAGAGCCAATTCACTGTCATTGATGATGTCTTCAGCATACTAGTGTTTTAGTGTTGATCTAGCAATAGATAAACCTAACTAATTACATTTCAAAAATAACAAATTGTTATCATCTTCTGCCAGAAAAGATAAATCCTGCAACAACAAAAAATTCAGTTCTGTAACTATGATAAGCAAAAAAAAGGGAAAAAAGTTACAGCAGCAATGGAAGCAAATCAAGAACAGTAATGAACATACTCCATCAACTGTATTTCTCAGCTCTGGAATGTCAGTACAAAAAGTGTCCACAACTCCTGGTTGGTCCTTCGAAAATAACATTGGTGTTACTTCGAAAATTTCTGCATATTGAGGAGGAGGACAAGCTTCATTTACAATAGTTAAACAAGGTTTCACAGAAATGAAGTCTTTCTTGTAAGTATCACAAAGATCACTGCACAACCCTGTTCAAATACAGACATTGAAGTGATAGCCCAAATAATTATATGTTAACAAAGATGCACTTAGTTTATTTATATGTTTACTTGGATAATCAAGCTTATATGTTCTGTTTACTGGCCTGTGAATACACTCTGGGATGCTAACAAAAATTGAATCAAGTTCTCCAGAAGTTCAGTCAAATATTCCAAAAGGCGTGTGATTCAAAAGTATACAATACAACATTTCACAGACCTCACGTATTTCTAGTGTAGGCATATTCGGTAAAAAATCATTGCCAACAAAGAAACACATGAAGATGAAATCATCAATAATGCGCTCAAAATCAATCTTGATACAGCAATCAGGGATCCTAATCTCGTATTCCAAGTACTCCCGAAGAGTCCAGATGTTGAGAAACTGCAACAAACAAAAAGGTGAATATAGGAAATCATATTACAATACCAAGAGAGTATCACTCAAGATTTAGTATTACTGAAAGAGGGGACAGAAACAAACCTGCAAAGGCTTTTTAGGCACAACATGATCTTTCTCATCAATTTCCCCTGCTTTCCTTTTCACCTTCCCCTCACATTCCACTGCAAAATGACCCACTTTACCACATAGAAAACATTTGTCCTTCTGTCCCGGATTGTCTAACACCTGACATAATTTATAGGGCAAAAACATGGGTTAATTATTGGATCAAAGGATATGCAATATCAAAACACATTCCAGAGTACACAATAAAAATGTTTTTCTACGAATCAAGATGAGACCCAATCTTTAAAACAAACCTATTTTATTCGTTGACACTTTGACTTAACTAAAATATGAAAATTCATCTACGGAGTTTTAGAATATTTTGGTTTTGGCACTTGGGAAGAAATTTAACTATGTATGAACAATATGGTAATCCAAGTGTTTTTCTATGTCATTAAGGCCCCAAAGGTTCGTCTAACAAATCAAAAAAAACATGACAGAAGCAAGAGTGAGGCATATAATTACATTCAATATACCCAATTGAAACTTGTAATAACATAATACAAAACACAAAATAGAGTACAACAGAGAACTTATATGGATAATACAAACACAAACATAAAACAAAGACGATGTTTACATGAAATCAAAGAATGTTATAAACATAATATACCCAATCAAAACAAAGACCTAATTCAACAAAGAAGAATAAGATCTGAAGAAGCACTAATTGCTTGTAGTTTCAAACGAAGCCCTAATTACAGATTGTAAAGAACCCCTAATTAGAGAACCTCAATTGCTTGTAGTCATAATTGTTGAGCAGAGATTGTAAAGAAGCCCTAATTGCTGAGTATCGGGAGAGAAGGAGAGGGTGTTCAGTTGAGAGAGAGTTGAGAGAGAGATAGAGTTGAGAGTGTTGACCCGCTTAATTGAAAATATGAGGACAAATATTGACCCGCTTAACTAATTGAGTGAAAATTTGAAAAAAGTAATAATTGACCCGCCTAGTGTGTTAATGTGCAGCCCGCCTATTTTTTTAGTTAGTACTAACACTTTTTTCAAAGACCAACGGCTACACCGAGTTAGGCGTTAGCATAGATACTGAACGACGTCTACCGTAACACTTATTTATAGCAATGCTAACAGAGAAAAAAAGTGTAGGCGTAAATCAATTTGAAGACATATATGGTTACACTTTTGCTTGTAACACTGAAAAAAGCGTCATTATTGCCCACTTATGGCGTAGTGATGCTCTTTTGAATTTTCAAAACAAATGTCTTTTCTCAAAATCATAATATGTCTGAAACAAAGAAATTTATTTTAATCATCAGAGATTAAAATTAAATTACTTCGGCGTAGAGTACACAGTTCATCAGTTTTTATCAATTCTCCTCCTTCATTAATAATCTCTTTTCTCTAAGTGCACAGTTGTGAGAAATTGTGTGTGAATAGCAGAGTTTACTGAATATAAATATTTAGATCATCTCAAAGTGCATAAAATCCACAAAATAAATCAGTAAAAACTGGTTGCCCAAACTCTCATTTAAAAAAAATGATATTGTCTAAACTCTGTACGTATAAATTTATTATTTTCACCCCCTTCGATTTTTTTTATTTATTATTTTTCCAGTAATCAGTGGTTGGCACTAGTCACCAAAAATCAAAAATTTTAGCCCTTATTTCATACAATAAGTTCATGGGTCTTCCTAGGCACAACTTGATCTCAAAGGAATTTGTGCATATTTTTGCATCTTTTGATTTGAGGGTGAAATATGAGCAACTAATTACCAGAGTTTAGACTTTCATCAGTTAATACAATTAATTTATGAGAGAAAGTGCAAACATCTAATACAGACTCAGTGTATAGGATCAATAAACTAAGAGATGCTATAAATATAGAGACAATATCATGTTGTGTAAAATTTCTGCACACATTTGAGATCAGAATTTATATCACTCAGAAGGATTCATGATTACTTACTGAGAATCATGCTTCATACAATTTTCTTCATCGGTCATATGTTTCAGACAAAATCACAATCAGAGTTTAACTGACAGAGTATGACTGACAGAGTTTAACATTATGACAGAGTATGACTTCAGAATTATTATTATTTTTTTTTTTTTTACAAACTGGTATGAATGACAGTTAACATATGCAAAGAATCATGAGCAACAAATCACAGAATGAGAAATTTTGAGTCTCACCAATATCTCTAGTCAAAACCAGAGATCATTCCAAGTTCATTTACCAGTCTTGTAAAAGTAGCTTCACTCAAAGGCTTGGTGAAGATATCTGCAAGCTGTTGTTCTGTAGACACAAAATGAAGCTCAATATCTCCTTCCTCCACATGTTCCCTGATAAAATGATACCTTATGCTGATGTGCTTGGTCATGGAATGCTGTACTGGATTACTTGTCATAGCAATAGCACTCGGATTATCACAGAAAATAGGTATTTTAGAGTACCTTAATCCATAATCCAGCAATTGATTCTTCATCCACAAAATCTGTGCACAACAGCTACCAGCAGCAATATACTCTGCTTCTGTTGTGGATGTGGAAATCGACTTTTGTTTCTTACTATACCAAGAAACTAATCTGTCACCTAAAAATTGACAGCTTCCACTTGTGCTCTTTCTATCAATCTTACAGCCTGCAAAATCTGCATCAGAGTAACCAATTAATTTAAACTCTGATTCTCTAGGATACCACAAACCAAGAGTTATGGTTCCTTTGAGATATTTGAAAATTCTCTTCACAGCTGTTAGATGAGGCTCTCTGGGATCTGCTTTAAATCTTGCACAAAGACATGTTGCATACATGATGTCAGGTCTACTTGCAGTAAGATAAAGAAGAGACCCTATCATCCCTCTGTAGTTTGTCATTTCCACTGAGGCTCATGTGTCTTTGTCTAGCTTTGTTGCAGTAGCCATAGGAGTTGTTGCAGATGAACTATCAAGCATGCCAAATTTCTTGAGAAGATTTCTGGTATATTTTGCTTGATTGATAAAAATCCTATCATCTGTTTGCTTTACTTGTAAGCCTAGAAAATAACTAAGCTCTCCCATCATGCTCATTTGGTATCTTGACTGCATAAGCTTTGCAAACTTCTTACAGAGTTTGTCATTAGTAGACCCAAAAATTATGTCATCCACATAGATTTGAACTAACAACAGATCATTACCAGTATTGAAATAGAACAAGGTTTTATCAATTGTACCTCTAGTGAACCCACTTTCTAAAAGAAATTGAGCCAGAGTTTCATACCATGCTCTAGGTGCTTGCTTTAGTCCATAAAGATCTTTGTCAAGCCTGTAGACATAATCTGGATGTTTGGGATCCACAAATCCAGGTGGTTGTTCAACAAAGACTTCTTCTTCAAGTTTCCCATTGAGAAAAGCACTTTTTACATCCATCTGAAAGACTTTAAACTTCTTGTGAGCAGCATATGCTAGAAAAATCCTTATGGCCTCCAATCTTGCAACCGGAGCAAAGGTTTCATCATAGTCAATTCCTTCCTGCTGTGAATAGCCTTTAGCCACAAGTCTAGCTTTATTCCTTGTAATCACTCCATCACTGTCTGTTTTGTTTCTGAAAACCCACTTTGTACCAACAATAGATCTGTTTTTAGGTCTTGGTACAAGAGTCCATACTTCATTCCTTTCAAATTCATTTAACTCTTCCTGCATAGCTGTTATCCAGTTTGCATCTTGAAGAGCTTCTTCCACTTTCTTGGGCTTAGTTTGAGACAAGAATGCATGAAACAGACATTCATTAGTTGTAGCACTTCTAGTTCTCACACTAGCTTCTGGATCTCCAATTATCAAGTCAGGTGTGTGAGCTTGTGTCCACCTTCTTGATGTAGGTAATTGGCTTCTGTTTTCATTAGATCCTCCCCCTTGATCCATGCTTTCCTGATCTTCTTCTTGACCATTTGCATTCTCTGAGGCTCCCCCTGAATTGAACTGCTCAGAGTTTGGATTTTCAGTGTTTGACTCAGAGTTTGTGATAGATTCTTCAGCTGACTTATTTTCAGAATTTGAGTCATCATTTTGAGATGTTGCTGAAGTATCTTCACGCTCTCCCTCAACTGGTTCTTTATTTTGTTCTGTCAGAGAAACTTCCTCAGTGTTTATCAGTAGAGGTTCAGAGAATGCTTCATCAGAGTTTGTTGGATTTGCTTCATCAGAGTTTACGTCATCAGAGTTTAGATCTACATTTTCAAAGCGAAGTTGATCATGATATTCTTCATCTTCTATTCCAGTTATCTTCTTGTCATCAAATGACACATGTATTGATTCCATGATCACTTTAGTTCTCAGATTGTAGACTCTGAATGCTTTAGTTGACAGCGGGTATCCAACAAAAATTCCTTCATCAGCTTTTAAGTCAAACTTGGTCAACTGTTCAGGATGAGTTTTCAGCACAAAGCATTTGCATCCAAAAATATGAAAATATTTCAAATTTGGCTTCTTTTCTTTCACCATCTTATATGATGTTTTCCCATGCCTGTTGATCAGTGTTGCATTTTGAGTAAAACAAGCAGTTTGAACAGCTTCTGCCCAGAAATAAGTTGACAATTTTGCTTCTTCAAGCATTGTTCTGGCAGCTTCGATTAAGGTTCTGTTCTTTCTTTCAACTACACCATTTTGCTGTGGAGTCCCTGGTGCGAAAAATTCTTGCTTCACTCCTCTTTCTTTGCAAAATTCTTCCATTATTGCATTTCTGAATTCAGTACCATTATCACTCCTGATAATTTTCACTTTATACTATGATCCTTTGTCCAGTAGCTTTACATGATCCATCAGAGTTAAAGCAGTTTCATCCTTCTTTGCTAAGAAATACACCCAAGTGTACCTAGTGTACTCATCAACAATGACAAGAGCATATTTCTTTCTGCCAAGAGACATTATATTGACTGGACCAAATAGATCAACGTGAAGAAGATGATAAGGATCCACAATTGAAGATTCAGACTTACTCTTGAAAGATGACTTCCTTTGCTTGGCCTTTTGACAAGAATCACACAGACCATCTAAGCTGAGTATTGACTTTGGAAGTCCCCTTACAAGATCTTTTCGAATTAGCTCATTGATGTTGTTCAAGTTTAGGTGAGAGAGATTCTTATGCCATTTCCAACTCTCTTCATTTGACATTTTTGCAGACAGACACACAGCTTTTCCTTCAGAGTTTGTTACCAAACTTGCTTCATAGATATTATTCCGTCTGTGTCCAACTAGAACAACTTTCCCTGTAGATTTGCTGATAACCTCACAGTATTCAGGTTGAAAATCTACATGGTAACCTCTGTCACAGATTTGACTCACAGATAGCAGATCATGCTTGAGTCCTGGGACAAGAGCTACATTTGTGATGATGACACTTCCAAGATTGATATTGCCATATCCTAGAGCACGTCCTATGTTGCTATCTCCATAGGAAACTTTTGGGCCAGCAGTCACAAACAATTACAAAGAGTTAGATTTAAGGATCCAGACTTGCTTGGATCCTTTGGCTTTCTTAACATAGTTAGCTTTTGCAGCGGAAAAACTTTCAACAGAGTTTGAGCTAACCGTGTCAGACTTTACACTTGCAGAGTTTGCTCTAACCCATTTCAAGTTGGGTTTTAACTCATAATAGTTGTGATAAATGGCATGATAGCTCTTACAAGTATAAATTGAATGCCAAGTGCTCCCACACTGTGTGCATAAAGTCTGTGGTCTAACCCTAACAAAATCATTCTTCACTCCAGTCTTGGAGGATAAAGAATTAATATCTTTGTTTTTCGTGCAGAGACTTGCCAGATGGTTAGTGCTACCACAACTATGACATGTCTTTCTAGGAGCATCAGAATTAGGTAGATAATCATTTCTTTTATTAATGCCTACTTTTCCATTCCTATTCTTCCTGGACACTTTCTGTTTTTCAACAGACTTTACCTCTTTGAGCTTATACTTGAATTGTTTCTCTGTCATTAAACTAACATTCACCTGTTTAACACAAGTTTTTACTGATTCTTTAACAGCTTCTGTTTCAAGTACAGAGGTTTGCTTACTTGATTCAGAGACAAATTTCACAGGTTTAAGTTGTGGTTTAACTTTAACTTTATCTTTAAACCTTAGTTCATCTTTTTCACAGTAACCTAACCCAACTGTATATGTTTGAAAAACTTGATGTGTGTCTTTTCCAGAATTAGTCCAGGTTTTAATTACCTTCCTCTCTTTCTCCAAATCAGATTCTAGTTGTTTAAATCTCTTTAACAACTCTTGCTCAACATAAACAGCATCATCTCTTTCCTTTTGAACTTGTTGCATGTTGACAAGTTCTTCTTCAAGAAATTTATTTCTATCTTTAAGCTTAAGATTCTCAGTTTTAATTCTCTCATTTTCTAAAGTCTGATCTCTATAACTAACATGTATGCTTTTAAGATAAATTCTCAATTCAGATTTATTATCAATATCATAAGCATAAGTTGTTAGAGGTACCTTATTCTCAGATGTCTCAGATTTATCTTCAACAGTTGCCATAAGAGCATAGCTGACATCTTCATCAGAATCTGAAGTATCTGCCCAGTCTTTTCCTTTAGTGATGAGTGCTTTCTCAAATTTTCCTTTCTTGCACTCTGGAGCATAATGACCCATCTCTTTACACTTGTAGCACTGGATCTCAGACTTCTTTCCATACTTGGTATCCCTTCCTACAGACTTTCTGAAACTCTTTCTTTCAGAGTTTGAATCTTTCCTCGAGAATCTTTTTCCCTTCTTGAAGTTTTTAAAACCCATCTTCTTGAAGGTTTTCACCATCAAAGCAGCCATTTGCATCAGTTGTTCTTCATCATCCTCAGATTCAGAAGAAGCATCAGAGTTTGAATCACCATCAGAGTTTGATGACTCACTTTCAGAGTTTATGACCAAAGCTTTTCCCTTAGCTTTCTTCTTTGATGTTTCTTTCTTCATGAGTTTTTCTTCAACTTTGAGAGCTACAGATTTTGTCTTCTTTCCAGACCTTTTGTTTCTTTGTTCTATCTCAAGTTCATGAGTTTTAAGCAACCCATAAATTTCATCAAGATCTGTTTCTGCAAGATCATAATTATCTCTTATTGATGTTGCCTTTAAATCCCATTTTTCAGGTAGAGATAGTAGAAACTTGAGATTTGACTCTTCAAGATCATATTCTTTATCAACAAGAGACAAATCATTCAACAATTTACAGAATCTGTCAAAGTTTCATCAGATCTAGAGTCAAATTGTTCATATTCCTGTGTTAAAATAGTCTTCTTGTTCTTCTTTATAACACTTGTTCCTTGACACCTGACTTCTAAAGCATCCCAGATTTCTTTGGCAGTCTTGCAACCAATAACTCTGTTAGACATGACATTATCTAAGGCACTATGTAGAAGATGTCTAACTTTTGCATCCTTCGCAATTGATGAGATGTCCTCAGGAGTCATATCTTTCTTTTCCTTTGGAACAGTCTTTTGTTCTTGACCAGCAACTACAGGAGACAGTTTAGTTGGCATATGAGGACCATCATAGATTCTATCAAGGTATTCTGGATCTGTGGCTTCTAGAAACATGGTCATCTTAACCTTCCATATTGGATATTCCACTGGTTTGAGCATTGGAACCCTGATTGACTCATATCGACTTACAAAAGCAGATTAAACCTTTTGAGCAATAGAACCTTACTGAGAGTTTTCAGTCATGATTATACTTGTGTTTTAGATCAATAAACTGTATATATTAAACAACCTTGGCTCTGATACCAATTGTTAGGCCGAATACACAATATATAATCAATATATGTATGAGAATAACAATGAAGAACACTGTTTATGAACAATAAACTGAATTATATTAAATAACTCTTCTCTCAGTGATGTAAAATATCACAGAGAGCTGCTAGGTTACAAGAATAATGTATTCAGTATTCGCATCCCTTTTAGGGTTAACCTATCTGTGTTTATATAGAACACAGTTACATAATCAATCTCTAAGTGATATTCCTATAAATCAGCTATACAATTTATATCAATTTAGGATTGCTTCTGTCTTCTGTCCCATTTCTTTAGCTATCTCAATATATCTTGCTTCTTTCCATCTTCAAGATATATTGCTTCTAGAATCTTCAATGTCAGCACCGACAGCTAAATAAACTCTCATCCCGTCAGACTTTATCAAACTCTGACTGGCTTCTAGCATAAACTCTGATGAGTACCTGTTGCTTAAACACTGGTAAATAATCATCAGCAATTATATCTAACAAGACTTGACCTTGCTCTTGAATTGATTCGCTTTTGTTTTGTAGTGCTTGAAGCTTCTGTCGTAGTCTTGCAGACTTGGTGCAGCTTAGGGATACTGCAACACGCCTGTTTCTTGAACATTGAAACTATCACGGGATTTGACTGAGAAGATACCTAGAACAAGGATCTTTCTCGAGACAGTTACTTTTGTCGCAAAGCTTGCTGTCACAGGAATGTTCTTTTGTTGACAGTATGAGTTCCCCGCACAGAGTGCTGTCGAGGTTTCCAAACTTGCTGTCGAGGGCTAAAGTTGCTGTCGCGTAGTCTTCCGCCAATGTTGCTGTCAGAGTGAATATGTTGTCGTGACTTGTAACATTCTGTCTTCTTGTAATCTTACTATCAATGCTTATGACAGTAACCTTTATTCATGCTGTCATCTAATATACATTCTTTGAGGCTTGAACACAGCAAGTGAACTTCTTCCAAATTACACAACTAAAATGACATTGCATACTGATTACAAGAACATACTTTGGCTGTGATAGTATGTTCTACTTAATTAAAAATTAAGTACATACAAGGTTAAGTTGTTTCTATGCTATCACCCATAAATCCCAACAATCTCCCCCAATTTGTTTTTATGGATAATAACAACAAATTTACAATATGTGCTGGTAACTTAACTAACAAGATCAGAATGGATTAAGAATTTTTACTTAGCTTGAGATTTCCTCTTCTGTCTTGCTACATCCTCTCTTTTGAGAGCTTCTACCAAGCAGCCTCTTAGACCTTCTACAAGAGAGATTTTAGCAGGAGTGACTGCAACATCTTCTATTTCTTCAATGATCTTCTTGATAGTAGGAGAGATAAGAGAATTAGCATCCCTGAGATTCATCCATAGCTCTTGATCATATGGATAGCTTCTGAAGTGGAGTTCTTCATGAATGAGCTTGAATCTACTTCCAAGATAAGCATTGAGAGACATCCTCCTTTGCTTGTCCAGCTTTGAACATTCTCCTTTTCTTCTTTCCAATATTTCCTCTATCTCATCAGAACAAATCTGCTCCAAGGGATGAATTGATCCAGCTACCATATACTGTAAATCCTTCAGAATAGTTGTTTTTAGCTTGTGCAAGCTGCAAACATAGATTTCTTCTTTTAGGTACTTGATTCTTAAGGGATTTTCCAGCATACGTGTTTGATAATTTGGAGCTTCACTTTCTGCCTTGTTGGCAGTCTTGCATCTTTCCAGGAGTTCAGCTTCCTTCTTATCAAGTTCTGACTGATATTGAGAATATTGAGAAGAGTCAGGTCTTTTGCTTGGCTTGGGTTGCCCTTCCTGAGTTGGTTGGGTTTGCCCTTCTTCTGTGGGTAAATCATCAAACTCATAGTACCAGTGATATGGTATAGGAGAAGCTGGTAGATCAGTTAAAATATCAGCATCATCAAAATCTGCAAAATTGTAGCCAAATTTCTGATAGAACTCAGCATCCCTATCAGCCTGATATTTCAGAATATGTTCCATGACAGACTCTGGGACATTTTCATAGCTCTCCAACAACTCTACCATTCTTTCCAGGTAGAAGAAGTCAATTCTCCTTTTATCTATGGTTGTCATTCTACCACTGGTTGATGTGGCTTCCAGATAGAAATCCTTATTAACCTTGGCAGATCTTGATTCTTCCCACCACAGAATGTACTCAGTGACCTCTTGATTTGCATCCAGCTTAACCTCAACACTCTTGATTTCTTTAGATTGCATCTGTTGTATCTTAAGACTGTTAGGAGGTTCTGATTGAATTGGCATCTTAAGATTTCTGCCAAATCCAGTGGCCTTTTCCTTTCCTGAGTACTTGTGCTTTCCTTTAGGTTTCTGTCTAGAAAACCATGCTTTTGCTTTGGCTTTCAGTCTTTTGGGCTTGACAGTAGCTTTGGCTTCATCCTTGACAGAAACTTCCTTGACAGTACCTTTGTCGACAGCATCTTCCATGACAGCATCTTCTATGACAGTTTCCTTGTCGACAGTATCTTTGGTGACAACATCTTTTTATGCATTTATGCAGTCAATAGCACATCAAAGAATACTTGCCTCCAAAGCTTCCAGTATTCTTGGCTCCTCTTCATCTGTTGCATCAGCATCTTTCTTTTCTTGACTAGGAGTTTCTTCATTGCCTTCATTATGAGATTGAATACCAGTATTCCCAGAATTACTTCCACCAGCATTACCTGCATTTCCAGAAGCTTCGCCACCTCCAATCTCATCATCATCATCGTCTTGAAAAGGAATATCATAGAGGCAGCTTCTGTGACGCCCTCCAAACCCAGGGTACAGATTTGAGGAGTCATCCGACCAACGAAATACTCTTTAACACATGCATAATATATATAAAGACACAAATACCCCTTGACCAAGACCGCATCCAGATTATGGCAATGAGCACAAGCTACTACAATCTTTTATTAATACAATACTAGTTTTATCAGAGTTATTACATCACAACTAAAGTTCAAATCTAGACATCTAATCTAGAAAAGCAAAACAACAACTACCCTGCCAATGACAATGACTCGAGGGGCTCTCCTGGCTGCTGGTGAACTATCGGTCACGCTATGCTGACTCATACTCTCGCTTCACTGGAATAGGGTTAGAAAACAACAAGCAAGAGTGAGCCAAAATTGCTCAGCAAACATCAATGAATCATTTCTATCACAGTTGTAAGGATATGAATTTATGATATCAGAATCAACAATATTTAGCTAACACATGCTTTGTATCAATAACAATTGAAGAAAAAGAATTAGAATTTGGCTTATACATTTTATTCAAATCAAAGGTTGTGCTGCTGGCCAGCCACGCATCAACCCCGGACTAGCTCACATCATAGTCCTCTACTGGATCCTAGGCCAAACTGGGCCTTAAGTTATTCCGACCATAAATATGGCCCGACCAATTACTGGTCCATTTTAAAAACATGCCAAATCTATCATAGGGTATAAACAATAACATGCTCAATAAGATAAACTCAATGTATAGTAATTGCAAAAGAGCTTCAACTGCTCAGTATCAAATGAAGATTGAGAAGGAATCATGGAATAATTTCGATGGTACAGTGTACTCATTCAATAAGGAAATCAAGATTGGTAATCGACAATCAATGACCGTAATCAATAGTCAAGATGGAAGTCAAATAATCAATGGTTGTCAATAATAATCAAAGGATGATAAACAATAACCAAATGGTGGTAAACAATAATCAAGTGAGTTGGAAATAAGGGTTTCTGATGCAGATCAAATCAAAGAATCAAGAATCTCTAAGGAAATGGAATCAGTTGTCCAAATGCGGTTAAAAGATTGATAATTTGAATTGTTCTGGGGATAACAGTATTCAAGTAATCAAGACAATAATATATTTTATCACAAGTAAAGGCACAGATACTTGCCTGGTCTACGCTGCTGTCGGATCGACTTTGCTCACTCTACCTTTCCCTTTCCCTTGCTCCGGGAACTCGATTCTATAATTAAACAACTCATCACAATAAGTCTAATTATTCTCGTTCTACTCTCGACACTTATTCAATCAATAATCACATTTAAACAAGTAACCGGTTACGTATCAGACGTCCGGAATGATTTACGATATTTAAAACTCAGATATTTGCCCTAGTACGGGCATATACAGACTATAAAACACAACACACAATTAATATGAACCATATAGCACTTATAAACATTTTTAAAACATCATACGAAACTTATTTGAATTTTAGTTAAGTCACGATTAATTTTTTAAATCAAAACTCGGATTTTTAAATCCAATATAAACATTTAAATGCAAATAAATCAATTAATAAAATTAATTGACACTTTTTAAATGCTCAAACTATTTTTAAATAAATAAATAGGCTTGAAAATAATTAAACTGAATTTTAAATTAATTAAATCTAATTAATAATTAATTTTTAAGAATTAATTGATTAAAAGAAATAACCAATTAATTAATAAATAAATTATTAATTAAAAATAATTAAAATAATTAAGTTTAATCAATTTTAGGATTTAAAATAATAAATATAATTTTCCAGAATTTTTCTGATATTAAAATATATTTTTAAAATAAAAATATGAATTTTTAAAGTTTTTAAACTATTTTCGAATTAAATTTTAAAAATAAAATTCAAAAACAGTTTTCAGAAAATGAATTAGGGTTTTGAAGATTGAAACCAGGGCAAACTTCGGGTAAACGGGTCGGGAAGAACAAATCCGGGTCACCAAGAATAACCCACCGGATTATGGGTTTTCCAGAATCCGGCCGGTGTCCGACGGCCGGAATTCTTCGATTCCGTCCAAACATAAACAATTCCAGAGGGCTTTTGTTCGCTTTTTCAAGACAAACAAATCCCACACACAATCACATACGTCCCATGCCGGAATCGAGCCCATAATTCGTTCAAAGAATTCGCCGGTGACGACTTCGGCCGGAAACCCGATCTACTTTAATTCTACATGAAACTCAAAGATTAATATACCAAAATGAAGCTTATAACTCATACAATCAAAGCCCCATATCATAACTAATGTCAGATCAACAACAAGAACGAACGAAGTAAAAGAAGAATTCGGGTCAAAACCCGAAAATCAAACCCGACTAAATTGAACTTAAACACGAAATTAAATCATGGATTCTTGCTAATTAGAACCCTAGGAACATGTTAGAAGCAACCAATTGAACGGAGAATCAACAGAATGAAAATCCCCAAATTAATCAAGAACCCTAATTTAATTCGAATATTGAAAAATTCATAATAAATCGAAAAATTACCAGATGATGATGAGGTTGGAAGATTCTGAAACTAGAGATCAAGAGCTTTGATTTGAGTACTTGAACTTTGATTTCTGAAATCAATAACACCTTGAACGAATGGATTGATTATTCAAGAACACGAAGAACACGTTTCGGGAATTTTTACTTTTTGATTATACGCAATGCAGATTATGAGGGTTATAAGGTACGATTCGTCTTTATATATTTTTGGAAAAATAATACCCCAAGGAACACTTTTGGATCGTTATAGATCCACTGGATCGTTTAAAAACCCTAATTAGGTTAAAAATACGTTTTACGAGAAGATAATTATCTACAAGGATTGATAATTATCCAAATCAATACATATCATTATATAACTAATGCTCAAGAATACTGGGGCTATAACAAAGGTAATATTGATTTAAAACGATATATCCGTCCCCTTAAGCAATTAGGGTTCGGAACAATTTTTCCCTTTTTGAACAAAACGAATTATTCTAGCAGAATCAAATAGGTAGGAATGAAATGATACGAATATCTCTCCTGATAATGATTCGAATACGAAAGACGAAGAGATGTTAATTAATGTACGAAATTCCAATGGGGCCCTTGAATTATCAAAACGGGGCTCAGATTTGAAGAAAATTCCAAATGACGAAATATTTGAAAGGGGCTTTCGACTCACCATTTAGCACATAATCACACAATAATTATCATTTAATAATATTCCAATACTCCACAATAAATATTTTTATATTAAATATATCAGATCAAGGAAACAACTGGGGATACTTCTCTAACATCTCACTCTCTAACTCCCAGGTAGACTCTTCTACTTTAGGATTCCTCCACAAAACTCTCACTAACGCTACTGTCTTATTCCTTAGTACTTTCTCCTTACGATCCAATATCTGAATCGGTCGTTCTACATAAGATAATTCTGCCTGGACCTCTATGGGTTCATACTCTATTACATGATTCGAATCTGGTCGATACCTCTTAAGCATAGATACATGAAATACATTATGAACGTGCTGCATATGCGGCGGCAATGCTAACTCGTAAGCTACCTTGCCCACTTTCTTCAAAATCTCAAACGGTCCAACATATCTCGGACTCAACTTCCCTTTCTTTCCAAACCTAACTAATCCTTTCCATGGTGAAACCTTTAGTAACACTTGCTCTCCTTCTTCGAATCCCACATCCTTTCTGGCTAGATCCGCATACTTTTTCTGTCGGTCTTGAGCTGTTATCAATCTTCTTTGAATCAATTGAATCACTTCTTTTGTTCGTTGCACTAGTTCTGGTCCTATCATCTTCCGTTCACCAACTTCTTCCCAATACACTGGAGATCGATACTTTCGTCCATACAAAGCTTCGTAAGGTGGCATTCCGATGCTCGCGTGAAAACTATTATTATATGAAAATTCCACCAAGGGTAGATGATCGTCCCAACTGCCTTCAAAGTCTAGTGCACATGTCCTAAGCATATCTTCAATTGTCTGAATTGTTCTTTCGCTTTGGCCGTCCGTCTGCGGGTGATAAGCCGTACTCATTCTTAACTCGGTGCCCAAACACTCTTGAAAACTCCTCCAAAATCTTGAATTGAATCGAGGGTCTCTATCAGACACTATCGATACTGGAACTCCATGCCGTACTACGATTTCTTTTATGTAAATATGAACTAACTTATCTAGCGAGAATCTCTCGTTAATCGGAAGAAAATGCGCAGATTTCGTCAATCGATCCACGATAACCCAGATGGCATCATGGTTAGCCTTCGTTCTAGGTAATCCTACCACAAAGTCCATCGCAATGTGTTCCCACTTCCATTCAGGAATTTCCAATGGTTGAAGTAATCCACTTGGTCTCTGATGTTCCGCCTTGACTCTTTGACACGTAAAGCATTTACTTACCCATTCCTCAATCTCTCTCTTCATATCTGGCCACCAAAAGTTCGTCTTAAGATCTCGATACATCTTCGTACTCCCTGGATGAATTGAATACTTCGAGTTATGCGCTTCGTGCAAAATTTCATTTTTCAGTTCCGCTACATTAGGTACCCATATCCGAGAAGCAAATCTCAAGATCCCTTTGTCGTCCGGTTGGCTACATATTTCCTCACATGTCATCTTACTCACATCATCATTCATAACTTGCTCTTGGCACTTCCGTATCTTCACCAACAATTCAGGTTGAAACGTCATGGTATAAATCATTTCCGTCACATCCTTCGGAATACTTACTTCGATCTCTAACTTCTCAAATTCCTTGTATAACTCTTTGGTCATCGTCAGTGTATTTAATCTCTCTTTTCTGCTCAGTGTATCTGCTACCACATTTGCCTTGCCGGGATGATAGTTGATAGAAACTTCGTAGTCCTTGATTAGTTCTAACCATCTTCGTTGCCTCATGTTTAGCTCTTTCTGAGTAAAGATATACTTCAAACTCTTATGATCGGTGTAAATTTCACATCTCTCTCCATACAAGTAGTGTCTCCATATCATCAAAGCAAACATAATCGCTGCTAACTCCAAATCATGCGTAGGATACTTCTGTTCGTGGGGCCTCAACTGTCTTGACGCATAAGCAATCACCTTGTCATGTTGCATAAGTACGCAACCCAATCCTTTGTACGACGCATCACTGTAGATTACGAATTGACCTTGATCGTCTGGTAACATCAATACCGGTGCCGTAGTTAGTCTCTTCTTTAACTCTTGGAAGCTTTCTTCGCATTTATCGTTCCATATGAATCGCTCGCTTTTCCTTGTCAGCTTGGTCATTGGAGTAGCTATCTTCGCAAAATCTTGCACAAATCTCCGGTAGTATCCGGCTAATCCCAAGAAACTTCTGACTTCAGTCGGTGTCCTTGGTCTTTCCCAATCTTTCACTACCTCTATCTTTGCTGGATCCACTTTGATGCCTTTGCTACTCACCACGTGTCCTAAGAAATGAACTTCTCTCAACCAGAATTCACCCTTGGAAAACTTCGCATATAGTCTTTCTTGTCTCAACGTTTCCAACACAATCCGCAAATGGTCTGCATGCTCTTCCTCTGTCTTTGAGTATATCAAGATGTCGTCGATGAATACCACTACAAACTTGTCCAAATATCTCTTGAAAATCCTGTTCATTAAGTCCATAAAAGCTGCGGGTGCATTTGTTAGTCCAAACGCCATTACTAAGAATTCATAGTGCCCATACCTTGTTCGAAAGGTTGTCTTCGGTATGTCGTCTGGTTTAATCTTCAGCTGGTGATATCCTGATCGTAGGTCAATCTTTGAAAAATGTACCGCTCCTTTCAGTTGGTCAAACAGATCATCTATTCGAGGTAACGGATACTTGTTCTTAATAGTCAGCTTGTTCAATTCCCGATAGTCTATACACAATCTCATGCTTCCATCCTTTTTCTTGACAAATAATACTGGTGCTCCCCACAGCGAAATGTAACAACCGGTAAATTATTTAGAATATTATATGAATATTTATATATATATTTATATATTTTATGTGTTAATTTAAATCTTAAGTGGATTATATATGTGTGCGTACGATCACGCCGGAATGAGAATTAGTTGTTTATGTGATTATGTGTCATATTTTGAATTTTAGAGGTATAGAAACTATCTAATTGTATTTTTAAGAGGGTTATTATTAAAGTATCTAATTAAGGAAAATATCTTTATATATATATATATATATATATATATTTTATTCTTAAATATGAAAGTACTCTTATAAAATTTCTAAAATTCTAAAGTATTTTATGATATAAATTATATGATTTATGGAATTATAGTTTATTTATTAAAAATCATTCTTTTAAATCATAATTCTAATTCTAGAATAATAGTTAGCATATGTCCAAAGTGCCCTTGCATGCAAATTTGAATTATATAGTGGGAAGGGATAAGAATGACATTTCATGCTAGTTGACCATGAAAATTACCACAAAAACCTTGCATGCATTTTATCCTAAGCTAGTGGCAAGGGTAGTTTAGTAATCTCTCATTTCCACTACCTAAATCAACATACTAAACAACAAAGCCACTCCACTTTCTCTCCACTCACCATTTCTTTTCTACCAAACTTTTCTCTCCTCTCTTCCTCCCCTCTATTCGGCCGAAGGCCTTCTCCCCACCCCCTCCATTTTTCTTGTTCAATTCAAGCTTCTTACAAGTATAATTTCACCCCCATTGCTAGTTCATGCCTTGTAGTAGTTAGTTTATACAATTTAAAGGTTTGTTAATAGGTGCATGTCATGTTTTTGTAAAGCCAAAGGTTTAAACTTTAGTTCTTATGAATTTAAGGTTTAAACCATAAGGCATAAAGGATGTGAGCTTGGTATGATCATGAAGGAGTGTACTCTCCCTTTATCATGTCATCCTTTAACTCATATCACGTTTTGGCAATGACTTATGGAGCCAAAAGGTTTTAAAAGTTCATGCATTCATTCGGTTTTCAAAGGAACTAGTTTGTTTCTTTTTATAAAAACTCCAATTTGATTCATGCATGTTACAAAAGTGATGTTTTACTAAGAACCCTTATTTAAACCTTTGATCATGACAAGTTTAAAGTGCATACTAGTTGTTTTTATGCATAAAAATTCGAATATAGAACATGCATGTAGAGATTTTTAAGTTACAAGTTCAAGTGCCTATGTGCTTAAGTGGTTTTTAGTTGCATGTCACTATTTCCTTAAAATCCTTTCTTTTTATGACTTGATTTGATAAAATTAGTCATGCTTGATAATGATCAGTAGCTTGTGTGTGTTATAAGTTTAGTTTTGCTTGTCTTGTTAAGTTTTTAAATTTATAAAACGGTTAAAGTGGTAAGTAGTCATGTCAATCACTTAGGACAGATTTTGAGGTCACTAAAACCTAGCATTTTGAGCATGCATTTGTGAGGCCCTCATAGGCCCAACTTCAGTAGAGTTAGGCCTTGGTGTGTGCATGAGTTTGGTGTCTTTAAATTGAAAGAAAACGTGCATTTGGTTAGGTGCATTGGCAAAAATCTGAACAGAGGTCAAAACAGGACAGATTCGACATAGGTCAACTTTCGGTTGATTAAAACCATATTTTGTGAAAGACATTCATGTGCCTTTGGTTTATAACATCATAATAGAGTCTAGGAAGGCTTAACATGTCATTAAAAGCAACAAATGGATTAGATATAGGAGTTACAAGTGACTAAAAACAGGGCAGAATGTAAAACATGATAGGCAGTTTTGTGTCAACTTTGAAGAGAGGCCTAGGGAGGCCCAGGTGAGGCCTTAGTGCCAAACCACTTGCATTAGTTAGAATTTTGTATTAAGTTTCTGTAGAAGTCAGTTTGGGATAAAGGCCCTAAGTAGAGTGTGAGTTTTCTGCCGAGGCACTCCAAGTGGTGCCAAGGTGCGCATTATAGTGTCTTAAGTGTGTGCATTGATTTTGTGAGCTATTTGAAGTGAGGCCTTGATGTGCCTTGCTAAATTTAAGATGTGCAGTAGGGTTATGTGTGGATTGATGCAAAGTAACTTGATTGATTGGTTGTTTAATTGCTTATAATCATGAGATAATGTAATGTACTAAGTAGTGTCAAGTAGAACTTATGCTTATGTGCTTGATTGGATCTAAATGTGATGTGATCACTTGAATACGGATATGATCAGTGTATATTAATATATATATCAGAAGATATGATTAAGTATATGTAAGTATATGTATATTTAAGTATACGTAAGTATATGTGTATTTAAGTATGTGTAAGATGGTTTTATTGTATGATACTGGAATTTTTGTGCAAGCGTGTGTGTATTAATATTTAAAGTTTATATATAGTACAAGTGTCAAGAGAGCAATTAGTAATAAAGGGTATTATTATGTGTAGGTTCCGAAGCGGATAGGGGAAAGATTCGTTCGGTTAAAATCGAGTGATTCCTAGGTCAAGTCGAGAGGCAAGTACTTCTATCCCCGCCTCGTATATTATTGCAAATGCTTTATATCTTGTAATGATTGCCATGCTTACCTTTCCATATCATATAACCATTGAAAATGCTTTTAATTTCAACTTACACCTTGCTTACAATTAACCCTTGACATAAATCCTAAATTCCTTAAATTTCGTTTGACCGTATACCTTGACCGTTCCCTATTACGAGCTGATCACTTATCCTTACTATCCTTGTTAATAATAAACACCACCTTTATTGCAGTTAAACTTTAACTTTCATTCGAACTAAATTCTCAAAATAAATCCCTAGTATACCATTGACTTATGATTGATAATGATCCCTTTGATATTGTTAGTGTTGTTATCACCCTGGCATCCATGTTATACAATAAAAGAATATTTGAAATGAAACAAACGTTTTCTTGAATTGGTGGATTGGATTAGACGCAAGTCCTGTTCACACTTATTGATAGGCTTAAATGTTGCCTAGGGATCCCCTTTATATTTGAGAACCCAGCGCGGTTCGGGATTACTTCGTGGCTGATCACCGGCTGTAATCCGTAGCGTCATAAAATAGTTTTGATAAAGTTTTGATTAAAATTGTTATAACGGATTGCCATGAATCTTTTACCCTGAAGTTATTATGTCTTTTGTACCATGATTTCCTTGTGCCTTGATGAAAATGATACCGTTAATGGTATTATTCCATTTATCCCTGTTATATATTCCTGTTCATGTTAATAAGGCACTGTATATTGGAACTGTTTAGTACTTGCTGAGCGTTGTAGCTCATTCCTTGCTGTTTTTCCCTAACCTTTCAGTTAAGAACGAAGTTAGCTATCTGTGAGTAACCGCTAAGGAGACCGCGAGGAGGCCTGATTCAAGAAGTAGGTTCTAGTTGTCGGGCAGATAGAATTCATTTTTTTTACCAATGTTTAGATAGTGGCAATGGTTTGTAATAAAACTGAATTAGATGTTGTAATAAACTTTGATATTTTAGATTCTTGTTTCATACCATGACCTGTGATCGATCCTTAGCTGAGGGGTCGTTTGTATCATTATGTTTTATTCAGAGTGATTGTGGCACCAAATCCTGACCCCGGATTTGGGGGCGTCACAGGTTGGTATCAGAGCTACAGGTTATTGGTCACTGAAACAAGAATAGGTAGAAGAGTCTAAGATAGGAAAAACAATGAGCAAACTCACATAGAGTTTGAGTTAGGATCTATGAATATAGTTTTGACCAATAGGATAGGTTCGCTCTAGGACTTAAGCTTCATAGGTAAGACAGGATTTGTAGATGTAGGTTACCTTTAGGATGAGTATTAGCAGAATTAAGATAACCTTTTACCGTTTAAGTATCTTCTTGGTTTATTATTGTGTTGTTACAGATAATGGTTGTTTTGAGAGATTAACCTTCATCTGAGATTCCTTTTCCTAAGCCAGAGTCGTCAATATCAATATCAGTGCATGCACCCGACCAAGTGGAGATTTCCATTACCCCTTGGGTAAATTTATTTTCTTATAGTATAGCTGCATGTCAAGGCAGAGTTATTTCTTACGTGTAGAATGAAAGGGATTGGAGATGGATGGAATATTGAACGAATTATGGATTATGTGTGGATGAATGAGTAAGTATTTGAGATATTGTTAAAACAGGGCATAGTCCATTTTACGAATAGGTCAATGCCGAATTTTCTGTAGATATATTAACTTAAGTTACACACTTCCATGTTATATAGTATTCCGACATATCGAGTAAGTATACGCTTGAACCGTTTGAAGATCGGGTTACGGACGGGGCAACTAATTCGAAGCTGGAGGAGTCAATCGGAGAGTCAGAGCTACCAGTTCGGGAGACATCATCTGCAGATCTTTACGTACTTTCCAGAATTTCATCTACGACTTCAGCTACATCATGAATGCTATAGGAAACACCGCGCAGAGTTCCGAACCAAGTTTAATTAGAGTCGATTGAGAGTAGAAGCTCTAAGATAACGTCTAGAAAGACTTAGATAGATTCTTTGCGATATGATAACGATTTTTACCCCCGTGATAGGGACATTCATCCAGAGGAGCGGCTAAAGTGTAAATTCCTTCTTTATACGAGATTGCACAAGTTGATTTACTAGCGGGACATACCTATAAGCTCAGACTAGAAATTAACTCCCCTAAGGACCATCGACATGAGACAAGGCGTGATTACCTCCATTCGTTCGATGTAAGGATAAGTCTGTTCACAACTAGACACTGATTTTATTCAATTTATCTTCTTAAAAGATTCAATTTTTCATTTCCATTATTTTATTCTTTACGAAATACCTCTATTGTTCAGGGGCTACTCGATCCAATCTTATAAACTTTTGAAACTCTTAAACCTTTCATATATTCCTCTTAAATTTTTGATCCTCCTTATTGTAACTAAGATGAACAACCCTATATATATAGGGGATTCAGGGACTTTCTATCTGTGTGATAGAAGTCCGGTGGGACGCCACTGGTTGTGTGTTTGTCATGAAAGTACTAAAGGTTGGCCACCTTCTGTACTGTGTGTTTAAAATGACAAATGCAACCTGACAAAGTTCGATGATCATCTTGATCTCTTAGTTAAATTCTTTCTACCATAAATTCTTACTAAACATGTTTGTTATATTTCCATATTTGTTGACACCTTCGTATCTATTGGTTCATTTTGTCTGAAACTTTTACGATTCTTAAAGGTATCAAAGATTGGAAGTCGCAAAGGCGAAAATGACGGTATTCTGAGTGTTAAGCTGTACTTACATTGACTGGAAATTTGTTTTGATCGAGTTTGGGAAATTGTTTTAAAAGGAGGACTGAACGTCGAGTCAGATTGCTCATTAGACTTACAAGATGATTACAAGGTTTATTATTACCGAGAATTTGGTATGGATAAGGAGAAGGTAACAAGGATGTACCAATACTAATCATGATGAAGTATGAAATAAAGTGATATTGGAGAGGCATTGGTTATTGTTTGTGGAAACTGTTATTCTACTTGTCGGGCAAGTATATATATATAAGCACCTATTTATTCTATACTTCACTTTGAATATGGTAGTTAGATCATTACAAGGTTTCGAACGTCTTGAGACCACATATTGGATGTAAACTTTAGAACTGAAGCAGGATAAGTTGAGCATAGCGTAAAATGAAGCAAAGTTTATAGAGCTAGCCAGGTTTGTGTTCGAATATGTGAACATCAATGAGGAGAGAGTTAAGAGACTCCAACATGAAGTAAGGTCATGGATTAGGAGTGAAGTTATTGATTACAAACAGAAGAAGCTAGAAAAGGGAAGGCAGAGACATGGGAAGAAAACCAATAATTAAGGAACTTTCAGAACCGTTTCAATATAAGGTCTGAGTTTCAATCAAATAGGAATGTTGGATTTGGAAGACCAGAAACTGGAAGTGATGGGCAAAGGAACCGTCGACAAGATTTGGATCAACAAAGACCTCTGAGACCTTCGATACAAGAATGTAGAACTTGTGAAAAGAAGCAACTGGGAGTTTGTAATAAGTTCAATATGGTACGTTACAAGGGTAATCAGAGAGGACACTACGCCAATGAGAGCCATAAACCGAAGACAAGAGTTACGTGCAAGAAGTGTGGAGAGGTGTGACATGTCTTAAGAGATTGAATCGTTAAGCCCATTAAGCAATATGTTAAGGTTGAATGGACCACCATTTACTAAGCAACCAAGGACAAGAACCCTTAATATGACCATGAGCGATGTAGTGCAAATAAGGATGTAGTTACAGATACGTTTCACAGAGATTACGGAAATGCCAAAGTGTTAAATTATTTTGGAGCTACCAAGACTTTTATCTCCATAGAATTTGCTCATAAACCGCGTTGTACGATTCAACTGTTAAGTAAAGCTTTGCCTATAGGAATAGTTGATCAGGAGCGTATATCGATTCATCTAGCTTTTCCTCACTGTGAGATTGATATGACAGATCACCATTTTCTTAGGATGACTTGATTCCTGTCAAGTTAGGGAGATTTGATGTAAATTCTAAAAATGGATTGGTTAATAGATTATGGGGGAAATGGAATTGCGAGCCATAGATAAAGTAGAAGTTGTGTTCCTAGGTCAGAAACAAACAAAGAAATTCTAACTTGTCATATAGGGAAATAGATCATACACAAAGTTTTCTAAGTTCGAGTTTTGGTTGAAAGAGTTACAATTTATAGGACATGTAGATAGTAGCGAAGGAATCAAAGTGGATCCAGCGAAGATTGAAGTGGGAATGAATTGGGTAAAGCCTAAGACCCCTACAGAAGTTTATGAAATGAGATGGAGACTATCGAAGGTTTGTCAAGGATTTTGCCAAGATAACCCCACCATTAACCAAGCTTACCAGAAAGATTTCAAGAGTTAAAGAGGAGATTGATAACTTCTCCAATGTTGGTGCAACTGGATAACAAGGATATTTTGTGATATAGAAAGAAGAAGATAAATAGATAAGGAAGTACTTAAATTGCTAGAGGAACGAATTCTTTAGTCGAGCCATGTTAGTAAAAATATATTCATTTCTACGGGACTATTATGACACATGTACCTTAGGACAATACCAAAAACTAGATTGAGATGGCAGCTTTGTGTTAAGAATCAAGACTGATGCCACATGATAAAGTGATTGCGTACGCTTCCAGACAACCGAAAAACCACGAATAGAAATACTCGACACCTGACGGGGAATTAGCCGCAATAGTCTTTGCACGGATTTAGAGACAATACTTGTACAAAGAAAGGTGCGAAATTTATACGGATCAAAGGAGTTTGAATTATGTTTTCACCCAAAGGGAGCTATATATATATGTAAGATAAAAGAGGATTTAAGTTGATTTTGTGTGTGTAAATTTAAAATGTACTTTTGTGTGTTTTCAAAATACGATTTTAAAAGTGTGTGTGTAATCTTTCATGAAGGTATTGAGGTGTGGGTGTTGTTTAAAGAAAGTAGTAAGTTTTTATAAAAAAAGAGTTTTCTTAAAGGTATACTTTTAGGTAGAAATCTAAAGATGGGATTTTGAGTGAGTAGGTAAGTGTACTTTCAAAATGTGTTTTTGGGTGTGTGTGTACTTTAAAAGGTGATTTTGGTGTGAATTGTTCAAAAACATGATTTTCTAAAGGTGTGAGTGTGTTATTCAAAAATAAGATTTTATGAGTATGATTTAAAATACGATTTAAAAATGTGCGTGTGCGTATTCTTTTAAACGTGTTCTTTTCACAAATGTGACTTTGTGTGTGTGTGTGTCATTCAAAAACATAATCTTGTAAAAGTGTGAGTGTGTTATTTCAAAATATGATTTCGTATGAGTAAGTGTTTCACCTGTTAGAGAGTTAAAACCGAACATCAGAGATTTAGTGGACTATTACAACCATTAGAAATTCCTGAATTTAAGAATGAACATCTCATGATGCCATTTGAGTTATGATCGACAGATTTACCAAGTTGGTACCTTTCTTTCCCATCAACGAGAAACTTTCATGAGATAAATTGGTTTATCGACTATAAGAGATAGTAGTGAGGCATATGATTCAAGTATTAATCGAATTTGACCAAGATCCGCAGTTTTATTCAAAATTTTGGAGAAAGATGTTGGCACGTTCAGAAACCAAGTTGAACATGTGTACCATATATCATCCTCAAACGTATGGTCAAAGTAAATAGACTATTCAGACAATCGAAGACATATTTAGAGTTTGTATGATGAATTTTGAAGACAATTGAGATGATAGTTTGACATTAGTGGAATTCTTTTACCGCAATAGCTATCACGCGAATATTGAATTGCCAGCTTATGAAGCCTTGTACGGAGAAAGATGTAGATCTTCAATAGGTTGAAAAGAAGTTGATAAATGCAAGAGATTGGAACCAGAGTTAATGTATCAGACCAAAGAACTATTAAGCTTACCCAGAAAGGATTAATAGCTACTCGGAATCGACGACTGTAATATGAGGATTAAACCAGGGAAGGTATAGATTATAGAGTAAGAGAGTCAGTCATATTAAGTGTCACCATGGAAAAGACTAACGAGATTTTGTAAGAAAGGAAAGCTTAGTCTAAAATTAGTTAGACCTTTTAAGATATTGAAGTGCGTGGGTAAGATTGCGTATGAGCTAGCCTTATGCAACATATCCATAGTGTATTTCACGTGTCTACGCTTAAGACATAGTATTTCGAATCTAACCATGTAGTAGAATGCGAGTCGATAGAGATTCAAACTTATTTGTACTATGTTGATCAAACAGTAGAAATTTTAGATCAGAAAGAGAAAGTGCTTAGAGATAAAACAGTTGTACTAGTAAGAGTGTTGTGGAGAAATCCCAAAGTTGAAGAGTCAACGTGGGAGCTAGAGTCTGAGATGTGGAACCGGTACCCTCACTTGTTCTCCTAGATTCTGAGGGCAGAATCCTATAAGGGGGAGAGGATGTAACAACCGGTAAATTATTTATAATATTATATGAATATTTATATATATATTTATATATTTTATGTGTTAATTTAAATCTTAAGTGGATTATATATGTGTGCGTACGATCACGCCGGAATGAGAATTAGTTGTTTATGTGATTATGTGTCATATTTTGAATTTTAGAGGTATAGAAACTATCTAATTGTATTTTTAAGAGGGTTATTATTAAAGTATCTAATTAAGGAAAATATCTTTATATATATATATTTTATTCTTAAATATGAAAGTACTCTTATAAAATTTCTAAAATTCTAAAGTATTTTATGATATAAATTATATGATTTATGGAATTATAGTTTATTTATTAAAAATCATTCTTTTAAATCATAATTCTAATTCTAGAATAATAGTTAGCATATGTCCAAAGTGCCCTTGCATGCAAATTTGAATTATATAGTGGGAAGGGTTAAGAATGACATTTCATGCTAGTTGACCATGAAAATTACCACAAAAACCTTGCATGCATTTTATCCTAAGCTAGTGGCAAGGGTAGTTTAGTAATCTCTCATTTCCACTACCTAAATCAAACATACTAAACAACAAAGCCACTCCACTTTCTCTCCACTCACCATTTCTTTTCTACCAAACTTTTCTCTCCTCTCTTCCTCCCCTCTATTCGGCCGAAGGCCTTCTCCCCACCCCCTCCATTTTTCTTGTTCAATTCAAGCTTCTTACAAGTATAATCTTCACCCCCATTGCTAGTTCATGCCTTGTAGTAGTTAGTTTATACAATTTAAAGGTTGTTAATAGGTGCATGTCATGTTTTTGTAAAGCCAAAGGTTTAAACTTTAGTTCTTATGAATTTAAGGTTTAAACCATAAGGCATAAAGGATGTGAGCTTGGTATGATCATGAAGGAGTGTACTCTCCCTTTATCATGTCATCCTTTAACTCATATCACGTTTTGGAAATGACTTATGGAGCCAAAAGGTTTTAAAAGTTCATGCATTCATTCGGTTTTCAAAGGAACTAGTTTGTTTCTTTTTATAAAAACTCCAATTTGATTCATGCATGTTACAAAAGTGATGTTTTACTAAGAACCCTTATTTAAACCTTTGATCATGACAAGTTTAAAGTGCATACTAGTTGTTTTTATGCATAAAAATTCGAATATAGAACATGCATGTAGAGATTTTTAAGTTACAAGTTCAAGTGCCTATGTGCTTAAGTGGTTTTTAGTTGCATGTCACTATTTCCTTAAAATCCTTTCTTTTTATGACTTGATTTGATAAAATTAGTCATGCTTGATAATGATCAGTAGCTTGTGTGTGTTATAAGTTTAGTTTTGCTTGTCTTGTTAAGTTTTTAAATTTATAAAAGGGTTAAAGTGGTAAGTAGTCATGTCAATCACTTAGGACAGATTTTGAGGTCACTAAAACCTAGCATTTTGAGCATGTATTTGTGAGGCCCTCATAGGCCCAACTTCAGTAGAGTTAGGCCTTGGTGTGTGCATGAGTTTGGTGTCTTTAAATTGAAAGAAAACGTGCATTTGGTTAGGTGCATTGGCAAAAATCTGAACAGAGGTCAAAACAGGACAGATTCGACATAGGTCAACTTTCGGTTGATTAAAACCATATTTTGTGAAAGACATTCATGTGCCTTTGGTTTATAACATCATAATAGAGTCTAGGAAGGCTTAACATGTCATTAAAAGCAACAAATGGATTAGATATAGGAGTTACAAGTGACTAAAAACAGGGCAGAATGTAAAACAGGATAGGCAGTTTTGTGTCAACTTTGAAGAGAGGCCTAGGGAGGCCCAGGTGAGGCCTTAGTGCCAAACCACTTGCATTAGTTAGAATTTTGTATTAAGTTTCTGTAGAAGTCAGTTTGGGATAAAGGCCCTAAGTAGTGTGTGAATTTTCTGCCGAGGCACTCCAAGTGGTGCCAAGGTGCGCATTATAGTGTCTTAAGTGTGTGCATTGATTTTGTGAGCTATTTGAAGTGAGGCCTTGATGTGCCTTGCTAAATTTAAGATGTGCAGAAGGGTTATGTGTGGATTGATGCAAAGTAACTTGATTTATTGGTTGTTTAATTGCTTGTAGTCATGAGATAATGTAATGTACTAAGTAGTGTCAAGTAGAACTTATGCTTATGTGCTTGATTGGATCTAAATGTGATGTGATCACTTGAATACGGATATGATCAGTGTATATTAATGTATATATCAGAAGATGTGATTAAGTATATGTAAGTATATGTATATTTAAGTATACGTAAGTATATGTGTATTTAAGTATGTGTAAGATGGTTTTATTGTATGATACTGGAATTTTTGTGCAAGCGTGCGTGTATTAATATTTAAAGTTTATATATAGTACAAGTGTCAAGAGAGCGATTAGTAATAAAGGGTATTATTATGTGTAGGTTCCGAAGCGGATAGGGGAAAGATTCGTTCGGTTAAAATCGAGTGATTCCTAGGTCAAGTCGAGAGGCAAGTACTTCTATCCCCGCCTCGTATATTATTGCAAATGCTTTATATCTTGTAATGATTGCCATGCTTACCTTTCCATATCATATAACCATTGCAAATGCTTTTAATTTCAACTTACACCTTGCTTACAATTAACCCTTGACATAAATCCTAAATTCCTTAAATTTCGTTTGACCGTATACCTTGACCGTTCCCTATTACGAGCTGATCACTTATCCTTACTATCCTTGTTAATAATAAACACCACCTTTATTGCAGTTAAACTTTAACTTTCATTCGAACTAAATTCTCAAAATAAATCCCTAGTATACCATTGACTTATGATTGATAATGATCCCTTTGATATTGTTAGTGTTGTTATCACCCTGGCATCCATGTTATACAATAAAAGAATATTTGAAATGAAACAAACGTTTTCTTGAATTGGTAGATTGGATTAGACGCAAGTCCTTTTCACACTTATTGATAGGCTTAAATGTTGCCTAGGGATCCCCTTTATATTTGAGAACCCAGCGCGGTTCGGGATTACTTCGCGGCTGATCACCGGCAGTAATCCGTTGCGTCATAAAATAGTTTTGATAAAGTTTTGATTAAAATTGTTATAACGGATTGCCATGAATCTTTTACCCTGAAGTTATTATGTCTTTTGTACCATGATTTCCTTGTGCCTTGATGAAAATGATACCGTTAATGGTATTATTCCATTTATCCCTGTTATATATTCCTGTTCATGTTAATAAGGCACTGTATATTGGAACTGTTTAGTACTTGCTGAGCGTTGTAGCTCATTCCTTGCTGTTTTTCCCTAACCTTTCAGTTAAGAACGAATTTAGCTATTTGCGAGTAACCGCTAAGGAGACCGCGAGGAGGTCTGATTCAAGAAGTAGGTTCTAGTTGTCGGGCAGATAGAATTCATTTTTTTACCAATGTTTAGATAGTGGCAATGGTTTGTAATAAAACTGAATTAGATGTTGTAATAAACTTTGATATTTTAGATTCTTGTTTCATACCATGACCTGTGATCGATCCTTAGCTGAGGGGTCGTTTGTATCATTATGTTTTATTCAGAGTGATTGTGGCACCAAATCCTGACCCCGGATTTGGGGGCGTCACACGAAACGCTGGGTCTAATAATTCCTTTTTCTAGAAAATCTTGCAGTTGAGTAGCCAATTCCTTCATCTCCACTGGTGCCATTCTGTATGGGGCCTTAGATACTGGCTCCGCGCTTGGTGCTAAATCTATCGCAAATTCAATCTCTCTATCTGGAGGTAAACCTGGTAATTCTTCCGGAAAAACATCTGGAAACTCATTTACAACTGGAATATCTTCTAACTTAGAAACTTCCTTATCTATATCTATCACATAAGCTAAATACGCCTCACAACCTTGCCTTAATAATCTCTTACCTGAATCATCGTCAGGAACCTCTTTCTTTGCCTCTCTCCTCTAAATATTATTTCTTTCTTTTCTAGGGTAATCAAAGTAACCCTCTTATTCTTACAGTCAATACTCGCATCATACTCAGTCAACCAATCCATCCCTAATATCACATCAAATTCACCTAACTTAAAAGGTAACAAGTCAACATAAAAACGATTTCCCAAAATCTCTATCTCACAACGAGGATAATAGGAACTGACCGCTATACGATCCTGATTAGCTATCTCTATATTCAACACTCCACTTAAGGGTTTCATTACGCAATTCAATCTACGAGCAAACGTTTCAGAAATAAAAGACTTCGTCGCTCCCGAATCTATTAACACTTTAGCAGGAAAAGAATTTATTAGAAGTGTACCTGCCACCACGTCAGAATCTCTCACTGCTTCTCCCATTAACATATTGTAGGTCCTGGCTAACGGCTGGACATTAACAACTGGGGGTGCTTCAATCGCCCGAATCATATTGTTCACGGTTGCTGGTGCTCTGCAGTCCTTAATCATGTGACCTGGTTTCTTACACCGATGACACACAATGCCTATCTTGCGATCCCGGGAATAATGTCCCTTCTGATTGCATTTAAAGCATGTGACATTCAATCGATGGCATATCCCTGGATGTCGCTTCCCGCATGTCTTGCATTCTGGTAGTGGGGGTCTAGAAAGTCCCTGCTGACTGCCGGCTGGTAGACGGTTATCTTGTCCTACGCTCCCAGTATCTGGTTTCCTGAAACTTGCATTCCTTCTGGGCTGAAATCCTAGTTTCTTATTTGCTTGCCCGTGAAAACTTCCCTGTTGTTGTCCCTTATCGGGTATCCCTGCTTTCCTTTTCTTGTTCTCCCTCTCTTTCATGTAAGAATCACTCTCTGTATCCGCAATCATTGCCTTTTGGACCACCGCTGCATAGGTGTCCAACTCCAATATAGCTAACTTACTACGAATCCAAGACCTCAGTCCCTGCTGGAACCTCTTGGCCTTCTTCTTCTCCGTATCCACATAGGTTGGAACAAACATTGACAACTCCGTAAACCTTGTTTCATATTGGGGCACTGTCATACTTCCCTGCTTTAACTCCAAAAACTTTAATTCCATCTGATCTCTCATATAGTCCGAAAAATACCTTTTCAAAAACAACTCTGTAAATCTTGCCCATGTAATCAATCCCTCGGGTTCCATAGCCCTACTCGTTTCCCACCAATAACTGGCCTCATTCTTCAGAAAATAGCTTGCATACTCCGTCTTCTTATCCTCTGCCACTTCTATCAAGGCAAAAGCCTTTTCCATCTCCTTCAACCATGCCTTAGCCTCTACAGGGTCTACTGATCCTTTAAATTCTGGAGGTTTTGCTGCTTGGAAAGATTTGAACGTAATCGCCGGTGCTGCTTGCTGGTGATGCTGTTGATGCTGCTGATGCTGATGTTGTTGCTGCTGTTCTAAGAGCTGTTGCTGAAATGCTTGTTGCTGCTGTGCTAATGCGGCAGTCTGTTGAGTAAGAGTATTTAACAACTGGATTACCATCGGGTCCATGTGGCCCGTGGGAGGTGTATTTTGTTGACCTTCTTGGTCAGTGGTATCAGTCGTACGGGTTTGTCGTCTAGGAGCCATATCGCTGATGAATAAACAATAATTGGCTTAATCAAACAGTCCATATAAGAGAAGGAAGGATCACAATTGATATCTCGAAGGTTTACAGGTTTTCTCAACGGTGTATGGGTACACTCGTTGCAACAAGTAGAATAATAGTTATAATGCTGGAAATGAATGACATGGGAATAAATACAGTTTTATAAAAGAGGTTTATCATATATATATAGATAGAGTTAGTACAAGCGTAGAACGCTTCAAAAGAAAATATATCATGGCTGAACCATAACTGCCGATCAGCAATACAACAAAAATGCAACAACAACCCGAGGCGTTCCTATAAGCCCGGTGCACTGCTGATTCTACAATATGCATCTATATACTAACTATCTAGAAACCATACATCCATGTCACATCTGTCTGCTCCTAAAACCTGCTCATAGATCAGCTGCTCCTGCCGGCCATAACGGGTGTCCTGAAATCTCTGTAATCTCACTCATCGTATAATCCAAAATCTGTCTCATCCCTGCTACTGTCTCTCCCTCTCGACTAGAAGCTAATTTGTGCAATCGAGTCTCAACCAAGGTCCTCGTAACCCTAAACCTCATCTGAATGTCCCTCATCTGATCTCTAAGTCTGTCCCTCTCTCGGATAGCGGCTGCTTCGATCGAACGAACCCTACCCATCTCCATAACCTGACCATAAAGGTACTCCTTCTCTCTATTCACCCTCTGATACACATGGTGTGGAACTGGTGGCTCACCTAACTGATAAAAAGGCCCACAAACTGATGCCTGAGACACTGGTGCCGGGGCTACTTGTCGGAGTGGAATAGGACAAGGTACCTGATCTCTCCTGACTACCAGATGCTGATTCCTAGGCTGATATCGCATTGGCCGAGACGGTCCCGCTCTCTCAACGGGTGTAGGTATCTCTGCTATCGTATCCTCGGAAGGGTCTGAGTCTGAACTAGAACTAGGGGGCTGCAATTATAACCACATTTAATTACTACGCATAATATCCCTAGTTGACCTCCTAATATCCTTACGTGAATTCCTAACTCTCTATGTTATCCTGGACCCTAAGTCCTAACTTGTTTCAAATACCATAACCTGTTGCTCTGATACCAACTGTGACGCCCTCCAAACCCGAGGGTACAGATTTGAGGAGTTATCCGACCAACGGAATACTCTTTAACACATGCATAATATATATAAAGACACAAATACCCCTTGACCAAGACCGCATCCAGATTATGGCAATGAACACAAGCTACTACAATCTTTTATTAATACAATACTAGTTTTATCAGAGTTATTACATCACAACTAAAGTTCAAATCTAGACATCTAATCTAGAAAAGCAAAACAACAACTACCTTGCCAATGACAATGACTCGAGGGGCTTTCCTGGTTGCTGGTGAACTATCGGTCACGCTATGCTGACTCATACTCTCGCTTCACTGGAATAGGGTTAGAAAACAACAAGCAAGAGTGAGCCAAAATTGCTCAGCAAACATCAATGAATCATTTCTATCACAGTTGTAAGGATATGAATTTATGATATCAGAATCAACAATATTTAGCTAACACATGCTTTGTATCAATAACAATTGAAGAAAAAGAATTAGAATTTGGCTTATACATTTTATTCAAATCAAAGGTTGTGCTGCTGGCCAGCCACGCATCAACCCCGGACTAGCTCACATCATAGTCCTCTACTGGATCCTAGGCCAAACTGGGCCTTAAGTTATTCCGACCATAAATATGGCCCGACCAATTACTGGTCCATTTTAAAAACATGCGAAATCTATCATAGGGTATAAACAATAACATGCTCAATAAGATAAACTCAATGTATAGTAATTGTAAAAGAGCTTCAACTGCTCAGTATCAAATGAAGATCGAGAAGGAATCATGGAATAATTTCGATGGTACAGTGTACTCATTCAATAAGGAAATCAAGATTGATAATCGACAATCAATGACCGTAATCAATAGTCAAGATGGAAGTCAAATAATCAATGGTTGTCAATAATAATCAAAGGATGATAAACAATAACCAAATGGTGGTAAACAATAATCAAGTGAGTTGGAAATAAGGGTTTCCGATGCAGATCAAATCAAAGAATCAAGAATCTCTAAGGAAATGGAATCAGTTGTCCAAATGCGGTTAAAAGATTGATAATTTGAATTGTTCTGGGGATAACAGTATTCAAGTAATCAAGACAATAATAAATTTTGTCACAAGTAAAGGCACAGATACTTGCCTGGTCTACGCTGCTGTCGGATCGACTCTGCTCACTCTACCTTTCCCTTTCCCTTGCTCCGGGAACTCGATTCTATAATTAAACAACTCATCACAATAAGTCTAATTATTCTCGTTCTACTCTCGACACTTATTCAATCAATAATCACATTTAAACAAGTAACATGTTACGTATCGGACGTCCGAAATGATTTACGATATTTAAAACTCAGATATTTGCCCTAGTACGGGCATATACAGACTATAAAACACAACACACAATTAATATGAACCATATAGCACTTATAAACATTTTTAAAACATCATACGAAACTTATTTGAATTTTAGATAAGTCACGATTAATTTTTTAAATCAAAACTCGGATTTTTAAATCCAATATAAACATTTAAATGCAAATAAATCAATTAATAAAATTAACCGACACTTTTTAAATGCTCAAACTATTTTTAAATAAATAAATAGGCTTGAAAATAATTAAACTGAATTTTAAATTAATTAAATCTAATTAAGAATTAATTTTTAAGAATTAATTGATTAAAAGAAATAACCAATTAATTAATAAATTAATTATTAATTAAAAATAAATAAAATAATTAAGTTTAATCAATTTTCGGATTAAAAATAATAAATATAATTTTCCAGAATTTTTCTGATATTAAAATATATTTTTAAAATAAAAATATGAATTTTTAAAGTTTTTAAACTATTTTCGAATTAAATTTTAAAAATAAAATTCAAAAACAGTTTTCAGAAAATGAATTAGGGTTTTGAAGATTGAAACCGGGTCAAACTTCGGGTAAACGGGTCGGGAAGAACAAATCCGGGTCACCAAGAACAACCCACCGGATTCTGGGTTTTCCAGAATCCGGCCGGTGTTCGGCGGCCGAAATTCTTCGATTCCGTCCAAACACAAACAATTCCAGAGGGCTTTTGTTCGCTTTTTCAAGACAAACAAATCCCACACACAATCACATACGTCCCATGCCGGAATCGAGCCCAGAATTCGTTCAAAGAATTCGCCGGCGACGACTTCGGCCGGAAACCCGATCTACTTTAATTCTACATGAAACTCAAAGAGTAATATACCAAAATGAAGCTTATAACTCATACAATCAAAGCCCCATATCATAACTAATGTCAGATCAACAACAAGAACGAACGAAGTAAAAGAAAAATTCGGGTCAAAACCCGAAAATCAAACCCGACTAAATTGAACTTAAACACGAAATTAAATCATGGATTCTTGCTAATTAGAACCCTAGGAACATGTTAGAAGCAACCAATTGAACGTAGAATCAACAGAATGAAAATCCCCAAATTAATCAAGTACCCTAATTTAATTCGAATATTGAAAAATTCATAATAAATCGAAAAATTACCAGATGATGATGAGGTTGGAAGATTCTGAAACTAGAGATCAAGAGCTTTGATTTGAGTACTTGAACTTTGATTTCTGAAATCAATAACACCTTGAACGAATGGATTGATTATTCAAGAACACGAAGAACATGTTTCGGGAATTTTTACTTTTTGATTATACGCAATGCAGATTATGAGGGTTATAAGGTACGATTCGTCTTTATATATTTTTGGAAAAATAATACCCCAAGGAACACTTTTGGAACGTTATAGATCCACTGGATCGTTTAAAAACTCTAATTAGGTTAAAAATACGTTTTACGAGAAGATAATTGTCTACAAGGATTGATAATTATCCAAATCAATACATATCATTATATAACTAATGCTCAAGAATACTGGGGCTATAACAAAGGTAATATTGATATAAAACGATATATCCGTCCCCTTAAGCAATTAGGGTTCGGAACAATTTTTCCCTTTTTGAACAAAACGAATTATTCTAGCAGAATCAAATAGGTAGGAATGAAATGATACGAATATCTCTCCCGATAATGATTCGAATACGAAAGACGAAGAGATATTAATTAATGTACAAAATTCCAATGGGGCCCTTGAATTATCAAAACGGGGCTCAGATTTGAAGAAAATTCCAAATGACGAAATATTTGAAATGGGCTTTCGACTCACCATTTAGCACATAATCACACAATAATTAGCATTTAATAATATTCCAATACTCCACGATAAATATTTTTATATTAAATATATCATTTAATCAAATAATAAAATTCACGGATATTACAGCTTCCACCTTGATCAGCTCTTTTGGCATTGGCTCTAGTGATTAACTCCTTCACTCTAGCTCCCAGTGCCTTGTCTCTCAACACCAGCATTTTGTAGATCCCTTGAACATCATAGACTCTTCCTGGATTGGCATTTGAGCTGAGTATTCCATATAACACTTTCAGAATTGTCTCAGTTTGCATCCTGGATGGACTGATCAAATTCATGTAGCTGTTCCTTCTTGTGCCATCCTTTGTAGTAGATCTGTAGAAAACACATGGTGGATTTGTGTAGACTTCAGGTAGCTTCTGTGTGATCATGTTCTGGATTTGCATATTCAATGTTTCATTGAATGGTGTTTGAGTTGCCTTGATCTTTCCCTTCATAGCACACAACACCTTTGCTGGCAGACTCTGCAATAATTTCATTGTGATGAAATAAGATATGCCAGAAGTGAAATAGATACTTACATCCCATCTTTTTCATCATTCACCATTACACTGACACTGATGATTTGATCCTTTAACAGTTTTGTGGTGTTGGTTGGACTGTTGTTTGGTGCATTAATTGCTTCTTCCACCACACTGCTAAATTCAGTGTCATGATTGTGTAATGTGCTCTCCCTGTAATTCACCATTATAGTATTGGCTTTTTCTTGATCAAACTCAGCACCATTGGACCAAGTATTTCCCTTATGGATGGATTCAGGCAGTTTCCCTTTACCTTTCCCAAGCTTGTTTTGTTCCTCCATTTCTTTCCATCTTTTCTGTAGAGCAGTTTCTTGAGTTGCTGAAGTTGGTTCTCTAATTGTCACAGGAGGTAGAATTGGGTGTCTAGATGCAGATCTTCTTTGCATTGCATCTTGAGTTGCCTTAGACATTAACACCTTTTCACCATCCAAGTCAACTTCAACAAGATCTTCAGATTTATCCTTTGGTTGTCCACTGCTTGGTTTGACTGGCTCCCCCTTTGTCATTTCTTTACTCTTGATTCCAGAAACTTGTTTTGCTCCCCCTTTGGTCTTCACAGTTATTGGCTCCCCCTGAGTTCCACCTGATTCCTAAATAGATATTGATTCTGATCTTGCTACCTTCTCCCCCTTAGTTGAGTTGGCAGCTACTAGGTTAGTAAGGAACTGGATAGAGAGCTGAGTAGCAGCAAAACCATCAACCACCAGTTGAGAGAGAGAGTCCAGTTTGGAGTTCAAAGTAGCACACTGTCCTTCCAGAGCTTCAATCCTGTTACCAAAATTTGCAGAGGGCCCACCATTCCTTAACCTTCTTGGAGGGGAAGGAAAAGAAAGGGGCTTGGAGGCTATGGGGGTTCTCACACTCTCAGGGTGTTTTTGAGTGATCTCATCACTCCTCACTGTTTGACTCTCAAGGCCTAATGCCTGAATAGTGTGGGCTCCCTCAAGATCTCTCTGGACATGCTCAAGTCCCTCTCCTTTTGCCAGCTCATTTGGCTGCCTCTCATTTTTATGCTCACCTCTCTTTTCTTTTATCTCTCTTTTCTTTTGCACACCCTCACTCAACCTAAATTCATGGGTATGAGCAGTACTAACATGCATGGAAGTAGAAGATTTAGAATGTACCTTCAAGAGTTTGGCAAGAGGTAGGTCATCATCAGAGGCATCCTCAATGGTTACAGCATCAAAATCTGGCTGAGAGGACTGGACAACATCTTTGGCAGGAATGTTACTGTCAGCTGGAGCGTGGACAGCAGGTTCTGTCATGAGAGCATCTTTGGGATGTGGAGTGACAGTAGGTTCTGTGTTGACAGTAGCTTTCTCTCCACCCATGACAGCAGCTGTGTCCAAGACAACAACATTTCCAGTGTCTTTGACAGCAACAGAGGCTGTGACAGCATCTTCCTGAAGGTAAGATGCTCCTTGGAGTTCAGACAAAGTGTTGGCTGTTTCATTTTCTGACAAAATACCACTTTGCCCTTGCTCAGTGTTTGGAGGAGTGGTATCCATTTCACTTTGAGAAATGGGTTCTTGTGGACCACCAGATGGGGGCTCATCCATGATTGGATATGGATGATCAAAACCTGAAGGGTTGGGACTGTACCCTTCTCTAGGTTGTGGAGAAGAAACAAAAGAATGTATAGGGAAGGAAGAAGGTGAAAGTGTAGCAGAGAGTGGGGGCTGATTCACAGGAGAAACATGTGAACCATCAATAGGAATAGAGAAATCCTCACCGTGCCCTAACTCACTGTGTGTTTCTGCAAGTGGGGGTTCCTCAGGTTGTGAACCATGAGTTTGTGCAGACTCTGTACATGGTGCCTTGGGAGACAGGCCAATTTCAATAGATGCACCTTGTTGAGAAGACACATCTAGGGAGGTGTTTGAATCCCTTTCAGTAACCACATTTTGTTGAGAAACTGCAGCTTGGCTAATAGTGGTTTTGGTCCTCCTAGCTCTCTTCTTAGGCTCAGGGGAAACCACTGGGGGTTCTGTTTGACCACCTTCCTTATTTGCTGCACTAGGTGCAGTGTCTCCCTCTTGACTAACAGAGCTACCACCAACATCAGCTTCTAAGGGTCGTTTCCTGGATTCTTGCAAGGCTTCTCTTTGGACTTTGGGAAGTCTAGAGAGCCTAGGCTGAGTATATGGTGTTGAATGGGGGTTAACTGAATTTGGGTCTAATTCAGTTTCATTCGCAAGAGTGAAAGAGCCATAACCAGAGGGTAATGGAAAATCAAGGTTGGACACTTGATCAACCATGTGCTGAGTGAAACAAAGTGGAATATGTGCATTGAGATTCTGTGATGATAATAGAGTGTGTGTGTTCTTTTTCAAAACAGAGCAAGCCTCTAAACGAGGGGCATCATTATTAAAATCACAGAAAGAGTTGATGCACAACATAAGAAAGCGAGGGTAGATTGATACCTTCTTACCTATGGCAGCCCTGAGGTGTGCCATGAGGAGAGCTCCAACATTCACCTTGTATCCATGGACAAGAGAATGTGTCAGTTTCTTGATGTATGAGGGTATTCCATTCCAGCCAGTGGACTTGGTAGAGAACACCTTGACCATCACATCAAAGATCATACTCCACTCCTTTCTCAGATGCTTCCTATCCATTTCACCAGACGGATACCATTTGGTTGTTCCCTCTTCGAGAATAGGGCCTGCATACCCAATCTTCAAGAAGAGCTTCTTGAGAGTGTCATCATTAGCAAGGTTAGCAAAATTGTGGCCTTCTTGAAGTGTAATTCCAAGAGCAGTGTTAATGACCTCAGCTGTAAGAATGTAGTGTTGCCCATTGAGTGTGAATTGAATAGATGGGTTTTCACCCTCTGTTTGAGCAACAACAGTTTGCCAAAATGCCTCAATTATGTCTAAGTCGAGAATGGGTGTTGAGGTAATGGCAGAACCAAGATAGGACTTGTTCAAGAAAAACACTAGTCCTTTGAAACCTTCACCAGCATCATTTGGGGAAAGGATGCCAACAAAGTTTGTTTGAGAGAGAGTCTGTGTTAATCCCAAATGACCTAACAGAATTGTAGAAGGGGGGGGGGCTTGAATACAATTCTAGATATTTTCTTGAACTTAAAATTAAATAATGAAAACTGAACTGATTAAATAAAAACACAAGAAGTAAATAATTCAGTTGGATTGTTTGATGATCCAACTGAAGTGTTTTTATTGCGGAAATAATCTGTGATACAAAGATGTACACAGCTGCTCAGTTACAAGAATGTAGAGAAGTATGCTCTCAAAGATAGCTAATACAATCTGTTTGTTTTTCTTCTCTTACTTCTAAAGTAACTGCTACACTTGGTTATATAAGCCCAAGTTTACAACTCTATTTTTGGCTACACTAAAAGTACAATGAGTAACCGCCAATAGTTTGCTTTTCATCCCTTTGTCCAGTGGTCCTTAGAGATCTTTGTCTTCTGTCTATAATAGTTCATTCCAAGAACCCAATTGGAAACTGGGATGTTTCCTTATTTCCAATGTCCATTTTAATGGTTTCCAATGCACTGTACCCTTCTACATCACCTTTTGAGCAGTCAGAGAACTGTCACTATCACTTTGTCAACTATTCAGAAAAGCAACAATGATTCGTTGATAGTAGGGAGATGTGTTTCGTTGATAGCTTTATTCTTCATTCCGTTGATGGTGTATTCCTCGTTTCGTTGATAGAGTAATCTTCATTCCGTTGATAGAGCAATCTTCAATCCGTTGACATGTCTTCACTTAGGCAAAATTACAAGGCATAATATATTTACAATTCACCAACCTATTTTGCCTATCTATTACTTAGTCAACATGACTTAGAAAACCTATCTAATACCTACAACAAAATGCATATCAAACTATAAAGTATTGTACAATGCAGTTGCTGCATCACTCATTTCGTTGATGAGCTACCTGTCAACGGATTGCTGCAAAGCATACCATTCCGTTGACAGCTACAAATTACTTTACACAAATTCTACTAAG
Organism: Heracleum sosnowskyi; assembly: GCA_030848705.1. Taxonomy (NCBI): domain Eukaryota; kingdom Viridiplantae; phylum Streptophyta; class Magnoliopsida; order Apiales; family Apiaceae; genus Heracleum; species Heracleum sosnowskyi. Next base: position 42,930,373 of record CM061235.1, on the reverse strand, counting down.
TGTTTTATATTTATCATCAAGAACAACATTTTCCTAACAATCTCCCCCAATTTATGACTGATAGAATAACCGCCATAAATCAAGAGACTTGATGATAACAAAAACACTCAGATACATCATAAATTACAAAAGTAGAAAATGCATTAAGCTTCATAATGTTTTAGGTAAAATACAAGACTTACAAGACTAATGCCCAAAAGTGCTCCTCTAGGCAAATGATTCATCTGTGTCTTCTTTGTGGCATAGTCTTCTTCCCTCTCTTAGAGTTGTTTTCCTCAATTTGGACCTGTAGCCTTCTATAAAAGATTTTCTCTTCTTCATCTTGATCACCAAGTATGGATTGCATAAGCTTTAGAGTTTGATTAGATGCCTTATCCAGGTGGTCTTCCATCCTGAAGAATCTTCTGCAATTGTCCTTGTCCTTAAATTCCATCATCTAGTATGGTTGAAGATGGATCTTCTTTCCTGTTGAGGGCACTCTAAGAATCCTGGGAAGAGCCTCAGGCTTGTTCCAGCTAGCCTTTATCTGACAAATTTTGGAGACCACCTCAGACTTGGCTGTTTTGGTGAAGCCAAAGTCCTTCTTCAAGCATCTAAACACTGAGAGTAGTGTTTGATAGTCTTCTCCTAAAATTCTGTAGAGAGGCCACACTTGTTCTCTACCACCCTTGAATATAAAAACTAGTCTCTCAGGCAATTTTTGAGAAGCTGCAATGCCCCTTACTTCCACCAGGTTGTCTATATCAAGATGTAAACTGGATTCTTCCCTGATGTCAGCAATGTACATGCAGTCCTCTGGATTTGCAGGGGGTTTCTGAGGTTGTGGCTTTCTCACAAACACTAGCTTTGCCTTGACAGCCCTTTTCTTTGTCTTCATTGGTTGATCCTTCTCAAATAGGAACTTTGGAAAGTAGGCCTCATCAAATTCAAAAGGCTCCTCTTTTGGCATTATTGGTTGATCATGAAAGTTGACAGGATGTGCAGGATCACAAGCCAACTTTCCCTCAAGAGGTAGATCAACAGGAATTTGATGTGCAATTGTTGTGGGAGAGTCTTGAGAAGTGTCCTGGGAATCATCTTTATCAAAGTTCAGATTCCTTTTAGCTCTAGCCTTTGGTTGCCTTACACTCTTCCTTTGCTTTCCAGCTTCCTTAGCTTCATCCTTAGCCTTTTCTTCCTGTAGGGTTTCTTCATCTTCAAGTGATTGAGCAACTGCAAGTGCTTGCATTGCTGCCCTTTCAGATTCTTCAGCTTTGGCCTTAGCAAAATTTGGGTGACGAACCCAAATGCAAATTTCCTTGCTATCCCTGTAGATGATGGCCCTTTTGTTCCTTATGCTTGGATGATTGCTCTCTTTGCTTTCAGTGATCAGCTTCCCTAGGACTTTGAACTCATCTGTCTTAGGTGGAGGATAAAATATCCTTGCAATGTTTTTGCCCTTGGGTTTGGCAGGTGATAATGGAGATATCCCTCTTGCATCCACATCCCTAAAGCATGAAGATTGCCCTTTCTCATTTCTTGAATCTTGAAAGACTCCATGTTCAAGGGGTTCTATAACATATGAACTCTTGAACTGTGGCTCCATTGATACTATCACCATTGCATTTGTTGATGGTTCTGTAGAGGTAGCTTGATCCGTTGATGGCTGATTTGTCTTTGAAGTTCCAGCAATTTTCTTGACCCTTGCATCTATGCTAGACCAGTGGTCTTGTATCTGTTTTGCAAGCTGAAGCCTCATTGATGCTTGCTGAATTAGGTCAATGCCATCAAGCTTGTTTTTCCCTGACTCCCCCATAGCTAGTGGCTCTTCTGGTAAGGAAATGGCTGGGACCAAAACCTTTGTGATTTGTATATCAAGCTCCTTAGATTTCTCCCCCTTTTTGTTATCATCAAGAGAGATGATAGGGAGTCCCTGAGCTGCCAAAAGATGAGTTAGGAGTTGAGTCTGTTTCTCCTGTTCCTTTTGCATTTGAGAAAGTGTAGCCTCTACTTTGTCCACTCTAGAGGAAAGAGTCGTCAAAGATGAGGACACTTCAGGTTCCTTGGAGAAAAACCTGTTCATCTTGGATACAGTAAGAAGGGGAAGCTTCTCATCAAGCCTCCTTTCTGTAGCATTCTTCAAGTTCTCAACAGAGTCCTAGATGTCCCTTGCTTCCATCCTGGTCTGCAACATTTGTAGCCTTTGAATCTCCAAGGAGTCCATAATGGCTTTGTAGAAAGGCTTGTTTTCAACACTAACAGAGTCATGAGCCAAGGAGGCTTCATTGTACTGTCTAGTGATTGCAGCATCCAGGTTGATTCTTCCATGACCATCCTGAGAAAGCCAGCTAGGTCTAGGAGGCACTACAGAAGTCCCAGTCTGTGAAGTAGTGGCCACCTGTAGATTGTCACCAAAGCTGTCCTCATCATCAGAAAAATCAAAGTCACCACTAGCTGCAGCTCCTGGAGATAGATTGGTCAAGGCATCCTTTGCTCTTTGCATTGATGCAGTTGTATGAATTAGGTGTAGTGACCTCTCTGCCTCCACATTGCCCTGCTGAGCCATAATTTGAAAGGCTGACACAGGATGAGTAAAGGTCTCAGGATCCAGAGAAATACTATCCAGAGTTTGTTGATAATGCTCTTGGAAAGTAAGTTCCCTTTCTCCCTCATTGACCCCCATGAACTCACTAGCAATGGCTGCTTCCTCCCTTATGACTCCTGTAGTCCCTTCTCTCTCTCCACTCTTTTCTTTCATCATGGGCTCCCCATGGCTCACACCTCTCACACCCTCACCTTCACCTACTAAGGTGGTACACTCAACCTCTCCTTTTGCCTGGCTGGAAGAAATAGCCAGCCTCTCACTCTCATTCTCTCCTTTTGCCTGGCTGCAAGCCAGCCTCTCAGTTTCACTCCCTCTCAAACCTAAAAGTGTCTCAACTACCACCAGGTCATCTACACTAGTTGTGGAAACAACTTGATTTTCAATAAGAGGTGTAGAATGACCTATCAACGGAATGGTAGTTTGAACTGTCAACGGTATGGATACCGTTGATGGAGAAACACTTGTCAACGAAAGAGGCTGTTTCGTTGATGAAGTCAATAAAGCATTTTGAGAAAGTGAAATTACAATTGAATCTGTGGTGATTGATATGAGATTGGGGTCCACGGATCTTCTTGCAACTTCAGAAAAAATTGGTTGATGACCCAACAAATCACTTAACAAGTGATGACCACCAGCTTCAGAGTGGGGCTTCTCCAAGATAAGAGTTGGAGAATCAGGAATAGATGAGTGGATCATGTCCACATCTAATGACTGAGTTGGTGAATTTAGTGTAGTTGGTTCAAGATTGATGTTTAGAGAATGGGACTGTAACCCCAGAGTAATAATAGGGGTTACATCAAACTGAATTTGTTAAACTGGAAGTGTTGCTTCCAGAGTGTGTGTAATATCCCAAAATTTTGTAATAATTAAAACCTTGATGAATAGTGAATTTCCACTAATGAATAGTAAATTTGCTGACGAAAAGTTTTTCAGCCCACACTATGTAGACGTCATGGAATGAATGTTTCGAAGTGATATTATTGATGTATAGGAAGAATAAAAGAATGTAAACGCGATCAGAATCAGAAGATTCCCCTCCGAGTTTTAAATCACTATGCACTGGACAGTTAAGGATGAATTGATTTGATCGTTTTGAGAAAGTATGTGGAATGGGAAATACATGATCATATCTTAAACCAAGGTGAGAAACCTAAGAATATATATTAGACAAAGGTAATGAAAGGATAAAGGAAGTACCGTAGCTTTGGTACAGAGAAACATCTTTAGAACCACGGGAAACTATCGCGAAACAAAAGCGTAATAAATTATGGATTAAACCCTAACAAAAGGAGGAGTATTATATGAGATCATCAAGTGCAATATATAAAAGAATTGAGGATGCAAAGGATGACATAAGCATGATGCAAGGGAATGACATAAGCATGACAAGTGATGACAAGGTGATGAATCACCACCTTGTCACCACTTTCACCACCACCACACATTCAAAATGAGCCTTGTCATTGGTGACCAAGCTTGTTTTTAACCACACAAATGAATTACAAAGTCTTGAGGTTAATTAGACAAAGCCAAAAGAAAAGAAAAACAAAAGAAAACAAAGCAAAAAGAGAAGCATCAAGAACATGAGCCATTCGGCTTCTTCATCTTTCCAAGGGCTTAAAAATTTTGCTCATACTTCCACTCAACCATAATTCTTGATCTTGGGCTCTAAATCACCCTCATCCTATATCCAAGGTAGATCTCTAATCTTAGCCTCATCCATGGATCATAACTTGATCAAAAATGGATTCAAAGTTGATGATGAATAGTGATGTGAATAGTATAAAACTTAGTTAAGGAGCAAGGAAGGATATATCATCAATATATAGCCTTTGTTAAGCTCCAAGGAAGGTATAAAACTTCTTACTTTCTAAGATTATGTTTTGATCTAGTAAGTTAGAAGTGTTTGATTAGAACTATGTTAAGATGAAGCATGTATGCATGATTTTAAACTTGTTTAATGGTTGATTTGTGGATGAACTTGTGGGATAGAGTGTGACCTTATTTGGGCAGATAAATGGTAGTATAAACTTGAGTTTGATTGGTGGTTGGTTAATGGTTGATTGTAGTTTGGTTGGAGTGTTTTAAAACACGGGAAGTACGCGTAAGCGCCGTTACCATGGCGGATTTTACTTAGGTAGTTTATACAGAAACCATGACTGCAAAACAGGGCATACACTTGAGGTTTCTGACCATGAGCATGTAGGCTCTGTTTCCTAGAGTATTTTAGCGAAAGAATCGTATCGTTTTGATTTACGGTTTAGGAGAAACGTCCGTTTTAGTAAAAGCGGTTTCGCGTAACGAGATAGTTCATTGTATGAACTTTGAGCTAGGGATCAAGCCCTTTAAAATTGGAATTGGGTTGAGATATTAAAATGGATACTAGTATGTATAATAAGGAAAGGAAGCCTAGAAGGGTTTGAGTTAAAAATATGAGTTGGTGATTTTATAAAAATACGTGAACGAAAGTTGCGCGAGTGAAATACCCTTAAGGGGATGGTTTAAAACAAGGAAATGGTAAAGTAAAAGAACTTGGGATTTGTGAATGGTTTTCACCCAAGCTTTTGACTTAGAGGTTTACGGAACGTCACGAGGTTATAGATGACCAAGAGCGAGACGTTTAATTTTCATTGGTAGAACTGTAGTGCTTAAGTTATAGCACATTAAATGGTTCAAGGGGACTGACTGTGAATTATGTATCTTGTTATAGATCGACGCCCAAGGCAAGTTTTCAAACCCTGTACCATATAATGATGCTGTTGTGATATGTGTTGTGATATTTCTATATATGCTGCTTTATGCTATAAAATAACGTGAAACTGTTTTGCTTTGTAAAAAGCTGTATAAGGTTTATATACTAGCTAAGTACTAGATATATACCAAGGTTGAGGATTAAAGACTCTAAGTATAGAGTACTAGTACGATGGTTTTAAAAACTTAGACCGGGAGTCAAATTATTAATTATTTTTAAACTACTGTCAAAAGCTGGGAGGTTCGAGGGACAGTTATGTTTTAAATGTTTATTAAATATTCCAATATCTATATTATGGGATATTTAAGGTGAGATATTTGAATAATATTATAATAAATATTATTTGAATATTATTTAAATAAAGTGAATATTATTATTTTTAAATATTCACTCAAGTGTTTATATTGAATAATAATTCAATATTTCTTAATTGATTATTATTTAATTAAGTGAATATTATTTTGAATATTCACTTAAGTAGTTATATTGAATAAAAATTTAATATTCATTATTTGAGTATTTATCAAATATTCCAAAAATGATTTAGAATCATAGAACCTTATTATACGATCCAAGGTTCTATTATTTACACAAAAATATAAATTTCTGATTTTCAGAAAAGGTAATAAAATAGAGATTCCCAACTATTATTTTAAGATAGTTAAAGGTAATTAAATGCAAACAATATTATTTCCAACTCCTCGAAAACTGGGAATCTAGTTCAAGAATTCGAGGACAGTGATTTACTTTCGCGGTTCCTATAAAGTATCTATAGCTAGGGGATTGCTCCCCCATTCAAATAAGAGTTTTTCAACTCACTGAACTCTGATATTTCAATAAACTCCCTGGTCATGATTTCAAAATATGTAGTAATCATCGGTAGTCTCGTTGACTAATGTCAACCCACACTTGGACTTACTCCTTCCAACTACTCTGGAGTAAGGTCTTCTGAACGGTTACAAAAGTTTTGACAACTATTTGTACTCGGGAAAAATGGGATTAAATTTCTGAATTCCGTTTCATTAATATTTTTCATCATGGGAATTGGAAAGGTCTATACGGCAATGAAATAGGTGCCGGGGTAGTGCCAAAACTATCAAGGCTTACCCGGTGATGAAATAGGCCCGAGGTAGTGATCTCTTGCGTGTTAAGGCTTACCCGGTGATGAAATAGGCCCGGGGTAGTGATCTCTTAGCACAATGGCCCGTATGAGGTCAGGGTGATAACCGAACAGGAAGTCGTCCTTCTACTAGTAGAAAAGAAAAGTTACGATACAACGGCTGATCACCGTGTATCGGGTGTTCCAGTACATTCCCTTCCCTCCAATTGGAGTTTAGCTGCACATTGTAACAAAAGCCTATGCGCTGAGTTACTGATAATGTGACAGTAATGAATAATGATGTTCCTCATACAGTAGTCGTACTGTAAGGTATGTTTTTGACGAAAAGAGAAATAAATATATCATTCTGTATACGAATGAAGTTTTAAAGGTTTTCCTTTATGATATAAGCTTACTTATATGCTTACGCTGTATTGTATTATTGCTGGGCCGAGTGCTCACTCTTGCTTTTCTTTCTATACATATATATCACAACACAACAGCTAGAGTAGATGGCCAGGATTCGCCGTACCGCTCGGAAGCGCGTCAGAGCTATACAGGCCGCCCATAACATGGTTGTTACAGAGGATCAGGTAGAAGTCCTGAGTTGGTTCGGAGTGTAACTTTTGTTGCTCCGGTTTAATTATAAGTATCACTTATGTATATTAATGAACAAGAACAAACTTTTGCGCTACCTTATGGTTTCACATAGAAATCATACTGGTAGTAGGTTGCAGTATTTTACTTTTGAGTTGTAATAACTTTAATTTGTGGATCATATGACTACTGTATTGTAAGTTCGTTTCTGAGACATAACTGGTGTGAGTATATTGATGGTGGGGTCACCATGTGTGATGATTTATTGTTTTATAGTTCAAGTATTAAGTGATTGTACGGAACAAGGGATCGTGACAACCCAGATCTCCGACCCCGGGTCTGGGGGTGTTACAGAAATGGCATCAGAGCCTATAGTTATTAATCTCAGAAACGATAGGGCGTTAGGAATAATAAATGCAACTATAATAATAAGAAGAACTCCCATCGAGTTCATGGTTGGGCTACCGGATGTAGCACCGACTGTTAAAACCCGCAAGGGAACTTTGATTACACAGTATAGTAACCTAGTTTTCGCTTGTATAGGTATTCGCGGCCGAGGAGGCTGATGACTTTGAGACCCAGCATGACGAGGCTCTGCTGGCGGCTGATGACGACCCCATGGACAACCCCATGGAGGATCCCGAGGAGGATACTGAGGACCCGGACGAGGATTCGGAAGAGGACCCCTCGACTGTGTTTGACTTTCCTACTTCTCCTATTCTCTCTCTTGAGGGATATTCGACTGATGATGATGATTCCACTGAGGGGGATCAGATTGTACCCGATGTAGTTACTACGGATGATGATGAGACTTCTGAGGATAGTGCTAGCCGAGGAGGCGTCAGGATGTACCCTCTGCCGACTATGAGAGTCCTTACCCCTCCTGTGCCCCCATTGAGCCCGCTACCATCAAACGATGATTATGAGCTTACCCCTGAGGGATATGAGGAGGACCAGGCTATGACTGATCCAGACACACCTCCTCCCTCACCTACTGGAGTACCTACTGTGATCCATGACTGGATGATTGGCCGGCTGACCACTGACGTGGCAGCGGCAGAGGCTAGAGCTGATGAGCTGAGGAGACAGTTGGCAGCGGAGAGAGAGATCCGTCGTTCTTATCAGGACGGGATGAGGTGTATGACTCCTATGGAGATGAGACTTGAGATTTCCCGCATTGAGTGGCGAGCTATGGTCCGCATGAGAGGCATGTCTGTTATTGCTGAGGGACTGGTACCCCGACTAGCTACAGAGAGGATTTGGGCAGATGCTATGGCGCGTGTCAGGAATCTGACCCGCTCGGATGGGGAGACTTGATAGGTGATAGATAGCTTAGTTCTCTAAACTTAGATGGCCGTTAGTAGTGCCAGTTTTTGTGGATGGTTCCGATGTATAGTAGTATCCTTTCTGAGTTAGAGATAGGCTAATCAGACTGACGTAGCAGATGTTGACAGGTTGACTGGTAGTACTTAGCTTTTGACTGTTGTACGGACGATGTATTTCAGCGATGTATTCGCTTTTGTTGAAACTTAGTTTCAGTACCTCCTGACTTTATGTCACTTATGTATATATTCGTACCTTTCAGTTTCTTTAAAGCTTTCAGTCTTAAATTTGATATCCCCTGCTATTTCAATTGTTTTACAAGTTATTAGTTTTGACATATAAACTGTGCAAACCCCCATTTGGAAAAAAAAATATAAATATATTTTTATTTATTTACAAAAAAAAAAAGTTTTGTGTGAGCAAGGATGATTCCTAGATTTTCACCAAGGACTCAATTTGATTCAACCAAATGTTTTGTAAAAAGAAACAAATGGGTTTAATAAAAGTTTTGTTTAAAAACATCAGGAAAATGCCACCCCGACGTATGGGAACCCGAGCACGCCTTGTCAATTCTGCGGCTCAGGGTAGTGTTAACCAGGGAGATGAAAGGCAAGATTATCGTAATGAGGGAGAAAACCCAGACTTCCACGAGATGGAAGAACAAAACCGTGAGGAAGGTGAGTATGAAGGAAGCGGAGAGGATGATGATTACAATGAGTTTGATGATCAGGACTACGAAGAGGAAGAGTATGAGAGTACTCAGAATGTAGAGGTTCCCGGTGGAAACCCGATGGACCAATTTATGCACCTACTCCGACAGAATTTGAACCAACACCCACCGCCACCACCACCAGGCCCCAATACTGCGGGGCATAGTGCTTTTAAGGCTTTTAAGTCCTTAGGACCCCCGGAATTTCAGGGATCTGCTGACCCTGTTGAGGCAAGAGCTTGGTTGAAGGAAATGGAAAAATCTTTTGAAATCCTAGGTATTGAGGAAGCCCAAAAGACCGTCTTTGCTACTTACCTCCTGAAAGGGGAGGCTAACTACTGGTGGGAATCAAAGAAGAACCTAGAAACCAATACCGTTGTTACCTGGGCAAGGTTTACTACTTTATTTCTGGAAAAGTATTTCCCTGTGTTCATGGAAGCACAAATGGAAAGGAAGTTTTTGGAACTGAAACAGGATAACATGACTGTGGCAGAATATGAGGCCAAGTTTACTGAATTGTCTAGGTTTGTGCCAGATTTTGTAAATACTGACTTGAAGAGGTCAAGAAGGTTTCAGCAAGGGCTGAAACAATGGATTCAGAATAGAGTAGTAGTGTTGGAATTAACGGACTATGCGTCGCTAGTGGAAAAGGCAACCATAGTGGAAGCAGGTAGTGAGCAAAGTCAGAAAGGAAGAGAAGAGAAAAAGAGGAAGTTTGGTAGTCAAGGAGGAAGCTTGGTGAACAAGAGCTTTCCAGCAAGGACATTTGGAGGGACCCGGTCTCAGCCATTAAGATATTTAGGATTCAGGAAACCTGAGAATAAGAGTCTAAGCCAGGGCGGCAGACAGACTGGAGTGTCCCGTTTTAATCAACCTCGACCCCCACTACCTGACTGCAAGACTTGTGGAAGAAAACACCTGGGAGAATGTACCCTAAAGTCGGTAACCTGCTTCACGTGCAACAAAACAGGGCATTACTCCAACTCCTGCCCCCAAAACAATCAGAAGTGTTTTCGATGTGGAAAATTAGGACACGTGAAAAGAGACTGCCCTATGGCAAACCCTGCCGGCTCAAGAATCAGTGGAGCCGCCTCTAACAAACCCCCAACTGCTAGAACTTTCAATATGACGGTGAAAGACGCCGTAAGGAACACTAATGTGATAGCAGGTACCCTTTTACTCAACACCGTCAATGCAAATGTTTTATTTGATTCAGGAGCTACCAAGTCTTTTATTTCGAGGGATTTCGCGAGTCAGTTAAGACTTAGGGCGAAACCATTAAACGAAGTATTAGAGGTAGAAATAGCAAATCGGGAAGTAATTCCAGTTGATGAAATACACATAGACTATAGCCTAGTAATAGAAGGTCAACAGTTTTGTGTAGATTTGGTTCCATTTAAATTAGGGGAATTTGATGTTATTTTGGGAATGGATTGGTTGTCGAGCAATGGTGCTCAGATAGATTGTGAAAGAAAGAAAGTTTGGATTAAAACGTCCGAAGGGCGGGAGGTCGTGTTCAAGGGACAACGACAAACCCGTAAGTTTTTAACCATGGCCCAAACCAAGAGGTTGTTGCGGCATGGGTGTGAGGCTTATTTAGCCTATGTGATAGATACAAATCGAGAGGTTCCTAAGCTACAAAATATTCCCATAGTTAATGAATTTGAAGACATATTTCCGGAAGACCTTCCGGGATTACCACCTGATAGGGAGATAGAATTCGCTATCGAATTAGCTCCAGGGACGGCGCCAGTTTCAAAGGCCCCGTACAGGTTAGCTCCGGTAGAAATGAAAGAGTTAGCTAGTCAATTGCAGGAATTGCTAGATAAGGGAATGATAAGACCCAGTGTGTCACCCTGGGGTGCACCGGTACTGTTTGTGAAAAAGAAGGATGGTAGTTTGAGATTGTGTATAGACTACCGCGAACTAAACAAGTTGACCATTAAGAACCGATATCCTTTACCAAGAATTGATGATTTGTTTGACCAGTTGAAAGATGCGGTTTACTTCTCCAAGATTGACCTGAGGACTGGATATCACCAGTTAAAAATAAAACTTGAAGATATACCCAAGACTGCATTTCGCACGAGGTATGGACACTATGAGTTCTTAGTAATGTCGTTCGAGCTGACAAATGCCCCAGCAGCCTTCATGGACCTAATGAATAGAGTCTTTAAGCAATACTTAGACAAGTGCGTTATAGTTTTTATTGATGATATTTTAGTCTACTCCAAGACAGAGGAGGAACACGCAGAACACTTGAGAATAGTGTTAGAGACTTTGAGAAAGGAAAGACTTTATGCTAAGTTTTCCAAGTGTGAATTTTGGCTGAGAGAAGTACAGTTTCTAGGCCATGTAGTCAGCAGTGATGGAGTGCTAGTTGACCCTGCTAAGATAGAAGCCGTTTCAAATTGGGACAGACCGACCACCCCGACTGAGGTGAGAAGTTTTATAGGCTTAGCCGGGTATTATCGAAGATTTGTGAAAGATTTCGCCAAGATAGCAGCCCCACTAACCCGACTGACCCGAAAGGCTGAGAAGTTTTAGTGGACTGAGAAATGTGAAAAGAGTTTTCAGGAATTGAAAAGGAGGCTAGTTACTGCCCCTGTACTGGCACTGCCAGAAGGAAGAGGAAATTTTGTGATCTATAGTGACGCATCACACAAAGGGTTAGGATGCGTGCTTATGCAACACGAAAGGGTGATTGCATATTCTTCTAGGCAGTTAAAAGAATATGAGAGTAGATATCCTACCCATGATTTGGAATTAGCAGCAATAGTTTTCGCCTTAAAGATTTGGAGGCATTACTTATATGGAGAAAAGTGTGAGATCTACACAGACCATAAGAGCCTTAAGTACATTTTCACTCAGAAAGAGCTCAATATGAGACAGAGGAGATGGTTAGAATTAATCAAAGATTATGATTGCGAGATTCTTTACCACCCAGGGAAGGCCAATGTGGTGGCCGATGCCCTTAGTAGGAAGGAGAGACTCAAAATGATAACCTCCTCAGAGAAGTTAATCCAAGAGTTTGAAAAGATGGAGATTGAGGTTAAAATAACCGGAAATGGCACAGAAAAACTATTTGAAATCGCACTACAATCAGATTTGCTACAAAAGATCAAATTAAGTCAAGAACGCATGATAAGCGAAGGGAAAGAGCTAATGACGGGAGAGGAATTAAGGACTGAGAGAGACGGTAAGGGAGTCATGAGGTATACTTACCGGATTTGGATTCCTAATGATCAGGAATTAAAAGACGAGATTCTACATGAGAGTCATAGATCAAGGTATTCAATTCACCCGGGAAGTACCAAGATGTATAGGGATTTAAAGGAATATTATTGGTGGCCTAACATGAAAAGGGACGTAACAGAGTGGGTAAGCAAATGCTTGACCTGCCAAAGAGTAAAGGCAGAACACCAAAGACCCGGTGGACTTTTAAGACCCCTAGAGATTCCAGAATGGAAATGGGAACAAATAGCCATGGACTTCGTAGTAGGATTACCACGAACCAAAGCTAATCACGACGCCATCTGGGTAATAGTAGACCGGTTGACGAAGTCAGCCCACTTCCTTCCGATTAATGAAAGATACACTGTCGATAGGCTAGTGGATATTTACACGAAAGAAATTATGGCGAGACATGGAGTTCCAGTCTCCATTGTGTCAGACAGAGACCCTAGATTTAACTCCGGATTTTGGAGAAGCTTTCAAGAATGTGTAGGAACCAAGCTAAACATGAGTACCGCTTACCATCCCCAGACGGATGGGCAAAGTGAGAGGACTATCCAAACCTTAGAGGATATGTTGAGAGTTTGTGCCATAGATTTCAAAGGAAATTGGGATGACCACCTACCCCTGATAGAGTTTTCCTACAACAACAATTTTCATGCAAGTATCGGGATGCCCCCGTATGAAGCCTTGTATGGAAGAAGATGTCGATCACCCTTGTATTGGGATGAAGTTGGAGAGCGAAAAATGCTCGGACCCGAAATGGTCCAACAAACTAAGGATGCAATAGACCTTATCAGAGGACGGCTGGTAGCAGCCCAAGACAGACAGAAGAAATATGCAGACTTGTCCCGAAAGGACAAGGAATGCGAAGTGGGAGATCTTGTGCTGTTGAAAGTATCTCCGTGGAAGGGATTGATGAGATTCGGAAAGAAAGGGAAATTGAGCCCCAGATATATTGGACCGTTTGAGATCTTGAGACGCATCGGGGAAGTAGCTTACGAGCTAGCCTTGCCCCCAAACCTGCAGCAAGTTCACAACGTGTTCCATGTGTCCATGTTAAGGAAGTACAATCCGGATGCCAGACACGTGGTAGAATACGAGCAAGTAGATATACAACCAGACCTGTCATATATAGAGCAGCCGGTAGAAATCATTGACCGCAAGGATCAAGTGCTAAGGAATAAAGTTATAAAGCTGGTAAGAGTTTTGTGGAGAAATCATAATGTTGAAGAATCCACTTGGGAACTAGAGAGCGCAATGCTAGAAAAGTACCCTCATCTATTTTGACCTGATTCCGGGATGGAATCCTTTTAAGTAGGGGAGACTGTAATATCCCAAATTTTTGTAATAATTAAAACCTTGATGAATAGTGAATTTCCACTGATGAATAGTAAATTTGCTGACGAAAAGTTTTTCAGCCCACACTATGTAGACGTCATGGAATGAATGTTTCGAAGTGATATTATTGATGTATAGGAAGAATAAAAGAATGTAAACGCGATCAGAATCAGAAGATTCCCCTCCGAGTTTTAAATCACTATTCACTGGACAGTTAAGGATGAATTGATTTGATCGTTTTGAGAAAGTATGTGGAATGGGAAATACATGATCATATCTTAAACCAAGGTGAGAAACCTAAGAATATATATTAGACAAAGGTAATGAAAGGATAAAGGAAGTACCCTAGCTTTGGTACAGAGAAACGTCTTTAGAACCACTGGAAACTATCGCGAAACAAAAGCGTAATAAATTATGGATTAAACCCTAACAAAAGGAGGAGTATTATATGAGATCATCAAGTGCAATATATAAAAGAATTGAGGATGCAAAGGATGACATAAGCATGATGCAAGGGAATGACATAAGCATGACAAGTGATGACAAGGTGATGAATCATCACCTTGTCACCACTTTCACCACCACCACACATTCAAAATGAGCCTTGTCATTGGTGACCAAGCTTGTTTTTAACCACACAAATGAATTACAAAGTCTTGAGGTTAATTAGACAAAGCCAAAAGAAAAGAAAAACAAAAGAAAACAAAGCAAAAAGAGAAGCATCAATAACATGAGCCATTCGGCTTCTTCATCTTTCCAAGAGCTTAAAATTTTTGCTCATACTTCCACTCAACCATAATTCTTGATCTTGGGCTCTAAATCACCCTCATCCTATATCCAAGGTAGATCTCTAATCTTAGCCTCATCCATGGATCATAACTTGATCAAAAATGGATTCAAAGTTGATGATGAATAGTGATGTGAATAGTAACCTCATAGAATCTTGATTTGTTTTGATGATTTTAGGTTTGATTTACATAGTGTTAATCCCAAATGACCTAACAGAATTGTAGAAGGGGGGGGGGGGGTTGAATACAATTCTTGATATTTCTTAAACTTAAAACAACTTACAAATAAAAACTGAACTTAAAGTAAAAATCACAAGCACATAAATAATTTCAGTTGGATTGTTTGATGATCCAACTGAAGTGATTTTTATTGCGGAAATAATCTGTGATACAAAAAGTACACAGCTGCTCAGTTACAAGAATGTAGAGAAGAAAAATGCTCTCAAAGATAGCTAATACAATCTATTTGTTTTTCTTCTCTTACTCTTATTTTTAACTGCTACACTTGGTTATATATTCCCAAGTTTACAAAGCTATTTTTGGCTACACTAAAGTACACTAAAGGTAACCTCCAATAGTTTGCTTTTCATCCCTTTGTCCAGTGGTCTTTGGAGATCCTTGCTTTTGTCTTCATGCTTATTATGATCACTCCCAAGAGCCCAATTGGAAACTGGGATGTTTCCTTATTCCCCATGTCCATTTTAATGGTTTCCAATGCAAAGTACACTTCCACATCACCTTTAGATCTGTTCAGTAACCTGTCACTATCACTTTGTCAACTATTCAGAAAAGCAATAATGATTCGTTGATAGCAAGGAGATGTGTTTCGTTGATAGCTTTATTCTCCATTTCGTTGATGAGTGAACTTCATTCCGTTGATGGGTAATCTTCATTCCGTTGACATGTCTTCACTTAGGAAAAATTACAAGGCACAAGATATTTACAATTAACCAACCTATTTTGCCTATCTATCATTTAGTCAACATGACTTAGAAAACCTATCTAATACATACAACAAAATGCATATCAAACTGTGAAGTATTGTACAGTGCACTTGCTACATTACTCATTTCGTTGATGAGCTTCCTGTCAACGGAATGCTGCAAAGCATGCCATTTCGTTGACAGCTACAAAATGACTTAATACAAAATCTACTAAGTGTTTTTATAATTATCATCAAGAACAACATATTCCTAACAATCTCCCCCAATTTTTGACTGATAGAATAACAACCATAAATCAAGAGCCTTGATGATAACAAAAACACTCAGACATATTATGTTATTCCCAAATGACCTAACAGAATTGTAGAAGGGGGGGGGGGGTTGAATACAATTCTTGATATTTTCTTGAAACTAAACACTTTATGAAATTAAACTGAACTGAATAAATAAAAACACAAGATATAAATAATTCAGTTGGATTGTTTGATGATCCAACTGAAGTGTTTTTATTGCGGAAATAATCTGTGATACAAATGTTCACAGCTGCTCAGTTACAATGTTGTAGAGAAGAATGCTCTCAAAAATAGCTAATACAATCTATTTGTTTTTCTTCTCTCTTTCTAAAGTGACTGCTACACTTGGTTATAAATCCCAAGTTTACAATTCTACATTTGGTTAAACTAAAGAATAATAGAAGTAACCATCAGTAGCTTGCTTTTCATTCCTTTTATCCAATGGTCCTTGGAGATCTTTGCTTTTGTCTTCATGCTCATTATAATCATTCCCAAGAGCCTTATTGGAAATTGGAATGTTTCCTTATTTCCAGTAACCACTTTGATGGTTTCCAATGCAAAGTACACTTCCATATCTCCTTTTAGATCTGTTCAGTAAACTGTCACTATCACTTTTTCAACTGTTCAAAAAGCAACATTGATTCGTTGATAGCAAGGAGATGTGTTTCGTTGATAGCTTCATTCTTCATTCCGTTGATGGTGTTTCCCTCGTTTCGTTGATGGGTAAACTCCATACCGTTGACAGAGTAATCTTCATACCGTTGACATGTCTTCACTTAGGCAGAATTACAAGGCATAACATATTTACAATTAACCAACCTATTTTGCCTATCTAGTACATAGTCAACATGACTTAGAAAACCTATCTAAAACATATAATAGAATGCCTATCATACTGTGAAGTATTGTACAATGCAATTGCTACAACACTCATTTCGTTGATGAGCTTCCTGTCAACGAAACACTGCTAAGCATGCTATTTCGTTGACAGCTACAAAATTGACTTTACACAAATTCTACTAAGTGTTTTATGCTTATCATCAAGAACAACATATTCCTAACATATTACACATGATAAAAGTAGAAATTGCATTGAGCTTCATTGAATTTAATTGAAATGCAAAGTAGAAAATCTTACAAAACAAGTGCACAGAGTTGCTCCTCTAGACTGAGCAGATTTTTCATCTTTGCCTCTGTGGTCTTGTTTTCTTCCATTTTCTTGCATTGTTCTCCTCAATTTGAGCTTGAAGTCTTCTATAGAAAATCTTCTCTTCTTCATCTTGATTTCCCAACTTGGATTGCATTAACCTTAGAGTTTCATTGGATGCCTTCTCCAGTTGGTCTTCTATTCTGAAGAATCTTCTACAATTGTCCTTATCTCTGAATTCCATCATCCAAAAAGGTTGGAGATGAATTATCTTTCCTGTTTGATGGACCTTCAATACTCTGGGAAGTGCACCAGGCTTGTTCCAGCTAGCTTTGATTTGGCAAATCTTGGAGACAACCTCAGACTTGGCTGTTTTGGTAAAACCAAAATCTTTCTTCAAACATTTAAACAAAGATAGCAGTGTCTGATAGTCTTCTCCCAGAATTCTGTGTAGAGGCCAAACCTGTTCTCTCCCACCCTTGTAGACAAATACCAATCTCTCTGGTAGTTTGTAAGAAGCTGCTATTCCTCTCACTTCAACCAGGTCATCAATATTGATATGAATGTCAGACTCCTCCCTGATATCAGCAATGTAGATGAAGTCTTCTAAGTTGGTAGGGGGTTTCTCAGCTTGTGGTCTCCTTATCAGAAATGGCTTAGCCTTGGTAGCCCTTTGCTTAGATTTCTTCTTTGGATCCATTTCAAAGAGGAATTTTAGAAAGTTGGCCTCATCAAACTCAATTGGCTCTTCCTTTGGCTCAATTGGCAGATCATGGAAATTTACAGGATGATTAGGATCACAGGCTAACTTTACCTCTGAAACTGGATCAGGACTTGTTGGAGGTGCAATTGGTACAGAAGAGTCTGATGCAGTGTTCTGATAGTCATCATTCTCAAAGGCTATGTTTCTCCTAGCTCTTGCCTTTGGTTGCCTTGTGCTCTTCTTTGCACTCCTTTCCTCTCTTGCTCTTTCTTCTTGCTGTCTTTCTTCTTCATCAAGAGACTGAGCAACAGCAAGGGCTTGCATTGCTGCTCTTTCTGACTCTTCAGCTTTAGCTTCAGCAAAGTTTGGGTGACCAGCCCAAACACAGATTTGTTGTCCATTCCTGTAGACAATTGCCCTTTGCTTCCTTATCTCATAATCATTGCTTTCCTTGCTTTTTGTGATAAGAAGACCAAGAAGCTTGAGCTCATCTGGATAAGGTGCAGGATAGAAAGTCCTTGCTATATTTTTGCCCTTTGGTTTAGCAGGGGACTTGGGAGATAGGCTTCTTTGGAGTGTAGCTTGTTCCACATCCCTAATGCATGAAGTTTGTCCTTTTTCCTTCCTTGGACCTTGAGTGACTCCATGTAGAAGGGGCTCTACCTTATAGAAAGAATTGGTCTGTGGCTCCCATTCCATTGACACTAGAACCATGACATTCGTTGATGGTTGATCCGTTGATGGATTGGAGTCTTTTGTAGTTCCAACAATTTTCTTGACCCTTGCTTCTATGTTGGACCAATGGTCTTTGATTTGTTCTGCAAGTCTCATCCTCATAGAAGCTTCCTGGATCAGGTCAATACCATCCTTTTTCTTCTTTCCAAACTCCCCCATTGCTAATGGCTCTTCTGGCAAGGAGATGGCTGGGACCAAAACCTTTGTAATTTGTATCTCTAGCTCCTTAGTTTTCTCCCCCTTTTTGTTATCATCAAGTGAGATGATAGGGATTCCTTGAGCTGCCAGAAGCTGGGTGAGTAGGCTAGTTTGCTTCTCCTGTTCCTTCTGCATGTGAGAAAGTGTAGCCTCAACTTTGTCCACTCTAGAGGAGAGAGTTTTCAAAGATGAGGACACTTCAGGTTCCTTGGTGAAAAACCTTGACATCTTGGAGACAGTGTGAAGAGGAAGCTTTTCATCTAGCCTCCTGTCAGTAGCATCCCTAAGGTTGCTAATTGAATCCTTAATTTCTGTAGCTTCAATCCTTGTCTACAACATTTGTAGCCTTTGAATTTCCAGAGAATCCATTATGGCCTTATAGAATTTCTTGACCCTTGCAGTTGCTAACTCATGAGCTAGATATGTCTCATTGTATTGCCTTGTAATAGCAGCATCCAAGTTGGATCTACCATGCATATCTTGAGAAAGCCAGTTTGGTGTAGGAGGCACCACAGAAGTCCCAGTCTGTGTAGTAGTGGCCACCTGTAGATTGTCACCAAAGCTGTCTTCATCATCAGAAAACTCAAATTCTCCACTTGCTGCAGCTCCTGGAGGTAGATTGGTCAAGGCATCCTTTGCTCTTTGCATTGATGCAGTAGTATGAATTAAGTTGAGTGACCTTTCTGCCTCCACATTGCCCTGTTGAGCCATAATTTGATAGGCTGACACAGGATGAGTAAAGGTCTCAGGATCCAGGGAAATACTATCCAGAGTTTGTTGATAATGCTCTTGGAATGTAAGTTCCCTTTCTCCCTCACTGACCCCCATTAACTCACTTGCAATGGCTGCTTCCTCCCTTATCACTCCTGTAGTCCCTTCTCTCTCTCCACTCTTTTCTTGCATCATGGGCTCCCCATGGCTCACACCTCTCACACCCTCACCTTCACCTACTAAGGTGGTACTCTCAATCTCTCCTTTTGCCTGGCTGGAAGAAATAGCCAGCCTCTCACTCTCAGACTCTCCTTTTGCCTGGCTGCAAGCTAGCCTCTCAATTTCACTCCCTCTCAAACCTAAAAGTGTCTCAACTACCACCAGGTCATCTACACTAGTTGTGGAAACAACTGGATTTTCAATAAGGGGTGTAGATTGACCTATCAACGGAATGGTAGTTTGAACTGTCAACGGTATGGATACTGTTGATGGAGAAACACTTGTCAACGAAAGAAGCTGTTTCGTTGATGAAGTCAATAAAGCACTTTGAGAAAGTGAAATTACAGTAGAATCTGTGGTGATTGATTTTAGAGATTGGTCCACAGATCCTCTTGCAACTTCAGAAAAAATTGGTTGATGGCCCAACAAATCACTTAACAAGTGATGGCCACCAGCTTCAGAGTGGGGCTTCTCCAAGATTAGAGTTGGAGAATCAGGAATAGATGTATGGATCATGTCCACATCTAGAGATAAAGTTGGTGAATTTGATGGAGATAGTTCAAGGTTGATGTTTAGAGAATGGGACTGTAACCCCAGAGTAATGATAGGGGTTACATCAAACTGAATTTGTGAAACTGGAAGTGTAGCTTCCAGAGTGTGTGCACCCTGTGAACCCTTGGATTTTTGTTTCACCCTCCTTTGGTATTGGGAAAAAGTAGACTGTGGGCTTGAAGTGTCCCTTACCCTCTTGGAGTGTACTCTTGGAGAAGAGCTTGTTTCAATAATTACATCCTTTTGGGAGGATGCAATTAGACTTGTGCTTAAATCCATATTACTCATTGTGCCTTGTTGGGAAGACACAATGGGGCTTGGCTGGATCTCACTCATCTTTCCTTCCTTATCCTTAGGGTTTCTTTTATGTTCACCCCTTCCCTCACCTCTCACAGCACCTACAACACTCCCCTTAGGTTGTGTAGTGGATTTTACAACAGGTGCCTTTTGGGAAGCACCTGAGGTTGGCTTGGAGGATTTCTTTGATTTTGGTTTTGTTGCTGGGGCAGGAGCCTGTTGGGTCACAACTACAGACTCCACAGCAACAGTACTGGGTGATACAGTTGAAGTAACAATTGTACTAGAAGAGATAACAGCAGTTACCTCAATTACTGGCAGATACACCACTGGAACTTCACCATTGTGGTTCAGCCTCAGTATGTCTGTCAATACTCTCTTCTCTTGCACAAAACACTCAAACTTGGAAACAGGGTTAGAAATAACTAATGGTGTTGGACTAACGTGATTAGCCAACATCATCAGAAACCTAGCATAATAGATATTCTTTTTCCTATTAGCCTTATCACCCAACTTAGCACCAATTTCATACATAAGTTGGGTGCTAAAGTTGTAATATCTATCAGTTAGGAGCATGGTAAATAGAATTAACATAGAATTGGTCAATGCATCAAAATTGCTAATCTTACCAGAAAATACCTTGATAAATGCATCAGCTAAATAACTATATTCTCTAACCAATCCTCTCCTAATTATTCTACCCAGATTATCAGTAGGCAAAGAGTAGTTTATGGAGTTTAGCAAGTTAACCATTTCAGTATTTGTAGGCAAAGCATTACAGTTATTTTCAGGAATATGTAAACATGCTTGCAATACATCAGAATTAACTATGTACTCTTTACCTTGTATGGTGAATTGAAGTGTGCAGTTTGTTCCACTATACTCACACGAGGTCCAAATCTCCTCGATTATCTCATTATAGAGAGGAGTTGAGTGAAACATTGCATAGCTCAATTTGCAGTTCTTCATGAAGTCCATCATCTTGAAAAAGATACTGTTTGGACCCTCCTTGACAACAAATGGGATTGAGTTGTTCTTTTCATAAATGAACCCTCCTGCTGACATAAGCTTGACTATGGGTGCCATTGTTGTGTGAAGAAAAGCTTCGAACTAAATTGCTTGTTAGAGAGAAGAAGAGAGAAAAGCCTTTGGAATTTTTGAGAACATGTAAAAAGAAAATAAAGAAAATAGAATTTCTTAAATACTCCCCCAAAAATTCTCAGAAAAAGAGTCCAATAATAAATATAAATTACTGGATTGGCTTAAAAATATAACCGTTACTTTTAAAGAATTACCATGATTTATACTTACAGGGGTGTATGCATAGATCGTGGTAACGGACGTGACAAGATTCCAACGGTTCATATTAAAAGCGCTGTATCAATGAATCACAATTGGGCGTTTAAGGTCCCGTTTGTTTCGTTGATAAAGCTGCGTTTCGTTGATATAAAAGCGTTATCAACGAAATACCCAGAAAAATGCTAAGGCTGTCAACGAAATGGTTCGTTTCGTTGACATAGTAATTTTGACTTAGACAAAATTTCACTTTTTCCTGAGAAAATTAATTCACAGAAAAACATAGCAAGTTTCTGGCTGCATTTTAACTTGCAAAAATCTCAAAATAATTAAGAGAAATTTAACATACCTAGCTCACTTACTAATCTTGAGAATGTGGATTCATCAAGTGGCTTGGTAAAGATGTCTGCAAGTTGTTGTTCACTTGGAACAAAATGTAACTCCACAGTACCATTCATAACATGTTCTCTAATGAAATGGTACTTGATGTCAATGTGCTTGGTCCTTGAATGCTGCACTGGATTTTCAGTAATGGAAATGGCACTAGTGTTGTCACAGAAATTAGGAATTTTCTCAACTCGTATTCCATAATCAATTAGTTGATTTTTCATCCATAAAATCTGTGCACAACAACTTCCAGCTGCAATATACTCAGCCTGAGCTGTGGAGGTAGAAACTGAGTTTTGTTTCTTGCTGAACCATGAGACAAGCTTGTTTCCTAAGAATTGACAGGTGCCTGTTGTGCTTTTCCTGTCAATTTTACATCCTGCAAAATCTGCATCTGAATAACCAATTAGTTCAAAGCCAGATTCTCTAGGATACCAAATGCCAAGGTTTGGTGTTCCTTTGAGATATCTGAAAATTCTTTTAATAGCAACTAAATGGGATTCCCTAGGATCAGCCTGAAATCTAGCACATAGACATGTAGCAAACATAATATCAGGTCTACTAGCTGTTAAATATAAAAGTGAGCCTACCATGCCTCTGTAACCTGAAATGTCCACAGATTTTTCTTTAGTATTCAATTCAAGTTTGGTGGCAGTAGGCATGGGAGTTTTGGCAGGAGAGCATTCCATTAAGTTAAACTTCTTTAATAAATCATGAATATATTTTGTTTGACTAATGAAGATGCCTTCATTAACTTGCTTCACTTGAAGACCAAGAAAGTAAGTTAATTCTCCCATCATGCTCATTTCATATTTACTTTGCATAAGCTTGGCAAACTTTTGACAAAGTTTCACATCTGTAGACCCAAAGATTATGTCATCTACATAAATTTGAGCAAGTATAGTAGAGCCATTCACAACCCTGTGAAAAAGAGTTTTATCTACAGTACCTCTAGTGAAGTGATTCTCAAGGAGGAATTGTGAAAGTGTGTCATACCAGGCTCTAGGTGCTTGTTTCAAACCATAGAGTGCTTTGAGGAGGAAATATACATATTCTGGAAAGTCATCATCTTCAAAACCAGGAGGTTGACTTACATACACCTCCTCTTCCAATTCCCCATTCAGAAAAGCACTCTTCACATCCATTTGATAGACTTTGAAATTGGCATGGGCTGCATAGGCTAGAAAAATCCCTATTGCTTCTAGTCTTGCAACAGGAGCAAAGGTTTCATCAAAATCAATTCCTTCTTCCTGTGAATAGCCTTTTGCAACCAATCTAGCTTTGTTCCTTGTGACTATGCCATTTTCATCCATCTTGTTCCTGAACACCCATTTTGTGCCTATGACACTCCTGTCCTTAGGCTTGGGCACCAGCTTCCAAACATTGTTCCTTTCAAATTGGTTTAGCTCCTCTTGCATAGCCAAAACCCAATCTAGATCTAGAAGTGCATCCTCAACTTTCTTTGGCTCATCTTGAGACAGAAAACTACTATATAGACATTCTTCTTGAGTTGCTCTTCTAGTTTGGACTTTTGAAGACACATCACCTATAATAAGTTCAAAGGGATGATCTTTAGTCCATTTCCTTGAGGGAGGTAGATTTGCTCTTGAAGAGGTAGCTTCATGATCATGATTGCCTTGATTGGATATTTGTCCTTGAGAAACTCCCCCTGAGTTTGTTGTCCCTAAATGATCACTTCTAGAAGCATTTCTATGACTGTCAACGGTATTACCATTTTGACTGTCAACGAAACGCTCATTTTGACTGTCAACGAAATGACCATTTGGTCTGCTAGCAGCTATTCTTTTCAATCTTAATGCAGCAATTTCATCTTCACTGCTGCTTTCATCTGTGCTAGATACAACAACTTTAGGCTGTTTCTCAGTAGCCTTAACATGATTCACTTGATCTCCTTCCTCATTTTCAAAAGAAAGACTTTCATGGAAACCTTCATCACAGAGACCTTGAATTTTGAGATCATCAAAAACAACATGTACAGATTCCATAACAATGTTGGTTCTGAGATTATAGACTCTGTAGGCTTTCCCTGCTGCATATCCCACAAATATTGCTTCATCTGCCTTTGCTTCAAATTTCCCCAAATGCTCAGCTTGATTTCTCAGAACAAAGCACTTGCATCCAAAGACATGAAAAAATCCAATAGTGGCTTCTTTCTTTTGAGTAGCTGATAAGGGGTCATTCCTTTGGCCTGATTAATCAAAGAAATATTCTGAGTGAAGCAAGCTGTATTAACTGCCTCAGCCCAAAAATAAGTTGGTAACTTTGATTCATCTAGCATTGTCCTTGCAACTTCAATAAGTGTTCTGTTTTTCCTTTCAACTACACCATTTTGCTGTGGTGTCCTTGTTGCTGAAAACTCATGCAAAATACCATTTTCTTCACAGAACATCTTCATGCTTGAATTCTTGAATTCTGTCCCATTGTCACTCCTAATCCTTCTTACTTTCAAGTCAGGATGATTGTTTACCATCTTGATGTGATTGATAATGATTTCACTTACCTCATCTTTGGAGAGCAAAAAGAAAGTCCATGCAAATCTAGAAAAATCATCAACAATCACAAGACAATATTTCTTCTTTGAAATAGACATGACATTTACAGGGCCAAACAAATCCATATGAAGCAACTCAAGCTGATGGACAATTGATGACTCTGTCTTGCTTTTGAATGATGCCTTCTTTTGTTTCCCTTTTTGACAGGCATCACACAAACCATCCTTGGAAAACTCCACCTGTGGAATTCCTCTAGCAAGATCTTTCCTCACCAAATCATTCATAACTTTAAAATTCAGATGAGATAATTTCTTGTGCCATAGCCAACTTTCATCCTTGCTTGCCTTGCTGAAAAGACAAGTGATGGTTTCTGGACTTGTGCTACTAAAGTCAGCAATGTACACATTCCCTCTTCTGAATCCAGTCATTACCACATTGTTGTTTCCTCCTTTAGAAACAACACAGGCTTCTTTAGAAAAAGTAACGAAGAATCCTTTGTCACAAAGTTGGCTGATACTAAGCAAATTGTGCTTAAGACCATCCACCAATGCAACTTCATCTATGATGACATTCTCTTTTGAAATCAAGCCATATCCCTTAGTGTAGCCTTTGCTGTCATCTCCAAAAGCAATACAAGGGCCAGCTCTTTCCTGAAACTCTGTGAGCAGGGTAGAATCACCAGTCATGTGTCTTGAGCAACCACTATCCAAGTACCAAAGATTCCTTTTGTCTCCCTGCACACAATAAAACCAAATCAAGTCGATTTTGGTACCCAAGTTTCCTTGGGTCCTGTTTTGTTAGCCTTTGCTTTTCCTTTTATATCATTTTTCACCTTGGGCTCAGATTGATTTAAATCAATCTTTACCCTTGGTGTTGATTTCGGAGGGTTGCTCACATTTTCATTCACAGCATGCATAGTTGGAGGAACAATCAGGTTATTCATATTCCATGGCATTTGTGGCATATTAAACATATTCATGTATGGATTAGGCACAAATGACATGTTAGCATATGGATTCTGAAATTGTGCATATGGAGCAAACATGTTAGGCATAACAGCCATTGTAGGCATGGAACTATTCATTGCAGGCTTGGGCATTTTCACATTAGCAGTTTTCTTAACAGATTTGCAGTTAGTAGATAAATGACTAACACTTCCACAATTGACACATGTCTTTCTTGGAGCATATTATCAGGTGTGTAATTGTTGTGTTTGTTAATCCCTACTTTGCCATTCCTGTTATTCTTTTTATTTCCCTTAGCCTCAACTTGAACTTTCTCTAACTTGTCTTTCAATTGCTTGTTAGACAAGTGACCTACATTAGCTCTCTCAACAGGCTTCTCAACTTTCTTTGATTTACTAGACTCACCTTGAACAAAGTTCTTGGTGACAGGACCATACTTATTATTAAGTCTAGTGAGTTCATCTTTTCTTTTCTTTGGAGGTTGTACAGTTGATGACATTGTCAAACATCTCTTACTCCAAACCATTAAATAGAATGTTCATGGTTCTCTTATCTTTATGGATTTCTGCAAGATCTTCAATAGTCCATTCTGAGACAAGTTTTGGAATTTCTACATCAGGAGTATCATCTGGCACTCCAACTCTAGATGCAAACTTCATGGGAACGTGTGGACCTTTCTCAATGCAGTATACATATCTCTCATCCATAGACATGAGATGTAAGTGCATCTTTACTTTCCAGTGAAAGTAATTGTCCTTATCAAGAACTGGTATCTTTACACCTGCATCCTTCTTCACCATGGTTACTGTTTTGGTCTTGATCTTTAAACTTCTTGGATGTTAGAAGCTTGCTCTATTACCAATTGTTAATCCCAAATTACCTAACAGAATTGTAGAAGGGGGGGGGGGGGGGGGGTTGAATACAATTCTTGATATTTCTTAAACTTAAAACAACTTACAAATAAAAACTGAACTTAAAGTAAAAATCACAAGCACATAAATAATTTCAGTTGGATTGTTTGATGATCCAACTGAAGTGATTTTTATTGCGGAAATAATCTGTGATACAAAAAGTACACAGCTGCTCAGTTACAAGAATGTAGAGAAGAAAAATGCTCTCAAAGATAGCTAATACAATCTATTTGTTTTTCTTCTCTTACTCTTATTTTTAACTGCTACACTTGGTTATATATTCCCAAGTTTACAAAGCTATTTTTGGCTACACTAAAGTACACTAAAGGTAACCTCCAATAGTTTGCTTTTCATCCCTTTGTCCAGTGGTCTTTGGAGATCCTTGCTCTTGTCTTCATTCTTATTATGATCACTCCCAAGAGCCCAATTGGAAACTGGGATGTTTCCTTATTCCCCATGTCCATTTTAATGGTTTCCAATGCAAAGTACACTTCCACATCACCTTTAGATCTGTTCAGTAACCTGTCACTATCACTTTGTCAACTATTCAGAAAAGCAATAATGATTCGTTGATAGCAGGGAGATGTGTTTCGTTGATAGCTTTATTCTCCATTTCGTTGATGAGTGAACTTCATTCCGTTGATGGGTAATCTTCATTCCGTTGACATGTCTTCACTTAGGCAAAATTACAAGGCACAAGATATTTACAATTAACCAACCTATTTTGCCTATCTATCATTTAGTCAACATGACTTAGAAAACCTATCTAATACATACAACAAAATGCATATCAAACTGTGAAGTATTGTACAGTGCACTTGCTACATTACTCATTTCGTTGATGAGCTTCCTGTCAACGGAATGCTGCAAAGCATGCCATTTCGTTGACAGCTACAAAATGACTTAATACAAAATCTACTAAGTGTTTTTATAATTATCATCAAGAACAACATATTCCTAACACATAGTTAAGGAGCAAGGTGAAGGAATTTACGGATGAGCGGAAGCGTGATATAACATTTATTCCGTAAAAACCATGTATCGCACATATAGAAAAATATATAAAATGAAAGAGCGGAGGAATCGTAACCATACCTTGAAAATCGAAGCTTTATAAAAATGGATTCTAGCAGTTGCTCCTCAGAGTGTGAAGCACTCTACCGGTATCCACCAAGAATAATCCTTCGATGAAGCTTTTTATAAAACTAAGCTTTTATAAAAATGGAGTTTTTCTTCTTTTGAGAGAGAGAGAGAGAGATGAAGAAGGAGAGGGTGGCAACTAGGTTTTCACAAAAACTCAAGTCCTTTAGAATGAACTATCTCATTCTATTTATAGGGCTCTCCTAGGTTTTTTTTAATATATCTTTATATATATATATTAACCCCACATTTTATCTTATAAAATGCTTTAATAATAATTAAAACTATTTTAATCATTATTTCCTTTTCTAAACTATTTAGAAAATAACTTGCTCTCTCAAAATACCTTCATCAATAAATTAATCTTTTATGGTGTGACCCTGTAGGTTCAATATTAAGCCGGTAGTAGAAATAAATAATAATAATAAACTTTTTATTTATTAATTATATGAATTCTAAAATTCATTAAATATAATTAACTGATTAATTATATTTATTCTACATCGTGAGGGATGCTTCTCAACATATCGCGACTATCCGGATAATATGAATTCACTGCTTAGAATACCAAGAACCTGTCAGTGACTAGTTACCGTACAATGAATTCCTTCTACCCTACAATATCCCGATTAAATATAAGGCATGGATCTCGTGTCAGGCCTTATCAAATTTAATCATATGATTTCTTATTCATAATGCTAAGTTCATATTAATGCAAATTAGAAACTCCTTTCTAATTTCATACACTCTGGCCAGAGATTCCAAAACTCGCATACTAAGAATAACATAGGATATTCTCTTCCTATACTGGAAGGGGTAGATCCTCTATTGACGTTAACTATCTCCATACACAAATCCTTATGCCCAGAATAGACCTAATGGATGCCCTTGAGACTAAGGACTAATCCAAAGCATAGTTCATTATATACAAGATAACTCTAACGATCTCAAGTCTAAGGACACTTGTACAACTATCACTCAGTGAATAACTATTGACACGTGAGTAAACTCCATTAGCTATTCAACTTATTGAGTCATGTTCAGTGAACTTATTCCCTAACAAGCACCTACATACTAGCTATAGTGTCACCACACAAATGCCTATGAGAACAGACATCCTCCTGACGGGAGCAAGCATAGTATGTACCAATCTTTGCGGATTCACCAACTTCTGATTAGTTATCCTATGATCAGGAACTGTTTAAGTCTAGAGTTATCATCTTCTAGATCTCACTATTATAATCTCATTATAATTCTAGAAGCTTTACTCTAAACTATGGAACATCTTATTTAAAACACTTTAAATAGATAAGGCCCGTAATAAAAACAAAACAAGTCTTTTATTAACATTAATGAAATCAAATAAGAATACAAGAAAGTTCTTCCTAACTCATCATACATGATTGGATTTAGGACAAACACTTTCAATCTCCCACTTGAACTAAATCCAATCACACTGGTATCTAATACCCATCTTCTCTTTATGACGATCAAAGTGAATCTGAGACAATGTCTTTGTGAGTGGGTCTGCTACGTTGTTATGTGTGTCAACTCTCTCAATTTTGACATCTCCTCTTTCAATGATCTCCCTAATCAAATGAAAGCGCCGCAAAACATGTTTGGTATTTTTATGAGACCTAGGTTCCTTGGCTTGTGCTATTGCTACGTTGTTGTCACAATACAACACAATAGGCTCCTCAATGCTAGGAACAACTCCCAACTCAGAAACAAATTTCCTCATCCAAACGGCTTCTTTTGCAGCCTCACTTGCAGCTATATACTCTGCTTCCGCTGTGGAGTCAGCCGTTGTAGACTGTTTGGAACTCTTCCAACTAATCGCTCCACCATTCAGAGTAAACACGTACCCTGACATGGATGTGCTATCATCACTTTCTGATTGAAAACTAGAGTCAGTATAACCCTCTATTTTCAACTCAGATCCACCAAAAACAAGAAAAATATCCTTAGTCCTTCGTAAATACTTAAGGATGTTCTTCACTGCTTTCCAGTGGTCTTCACCTGGATTGGACTGATATCTGCTCGTCACACTAATTGAATGAGCAACATCAGGCCTAGTACATAACATCGCGTACATGATAGATCCTATTGCCGAAGCATAAGGAATCTTACTCATACGCTCCCTTTCTTCAGGTGTCTTAGGAGACATCTTCTTGGAAAGGGATACTCCATGGATCATTGGTATGAGACCTCTCTTGGAGTTTTCCATGCTGAACCTTTTAAGCACTTTCTCGATGTATGTACCCTGGGTAAGACCTATCATTCTTCTAGATCTATCTCTATAGATCTTCATACCGAGAATGTAGGATGCTTCTCCCATGTCCTTCATAGTGAAGTTCTTTGATAGCCACACTTTGACTGATTGTAGCATCGGTATATCATTTCCTATCAGAAGTATGTCATCCACATACAACACAAGAAATGTTACCACGCTCCCTCTAACCTTCTTATAGACACATGGTTCATCTATGTTTTTGATAAAATCAAACTCTTTGATTGTCTCATCAAAACGGATGTTCCATCTACGAGAAGCTTGCCTTAATCCATATATGGTCCGTAGCAGCTTACACACTAGGTGTTCATTCCCTTTGGAAACAAAACCCTCTGGCTGTGTCATATACACTTCCTCTTCAAGTTTCCCATTGAGGAAGGCTGTTTTCATGTCCATTTGCCAGATCTCATAGTCGTAGTAAGCAGCAATCGCAAGCAAAATCCGAATCGATTTTAACAGGGCTACAGGCGAAAAAGTTTCATCAAAGTCAATCCCTTGCATTTGTCTGAATCCTTTTGCCACCAGCCTGGCCTTATAGGTCTCCACCTGGCCATCTGCTCCAATCTTTCTCTTGTATACCCATTTGCACCCAATAGGCTTCACATCCTTGGGTGCTTCAACCAAAGTCCATACTTGGTTGGTATACATAGAATCCATTTCGGATTTCATGGCACTCTGCCATTTCTCTGAGTCAATACTACTCATAGCCTCATTATATGTCATAGGGTCGTCATCATCAATGATTGACAACTCATTGTCATTCTCAATGACAAGGCCATAATACCTCTCAGGTTGGCGAGACACTCTCTCTGACCTACGAATGGGCTATTCCACAGAAGGTTGTTCAGTCTGAACAGGTGTTTCCTCTTGAACCGTGGTAGTTTGTGCTTCTTGAACTTCATTAAGTTCTATTTTGCTCCCACTGTTCCCTTCAAGGATAAACTGTTTTTCCAAGAAGGTAGCATGTCTGGAGACAAATACCCTATGATCGGTGTAAAAGTAATACCCTAAAGTCTCTTTAGGATATCCCACAAACTTACATTTAACGGATCGAGATTCCAGCTTATCAGGGTCAACTTTCTTGACATAAGCTGGACATCCCCAAATCTTAACGTGTTTAAGACCCGGTTTCCTTTCTTTCCATATCTCATATGGAGTTTGAGGAACAGATTTGGAAGGCACCTTATTCAGTAAATATGCTGAGGTTTCCAATGCATAACCCCAAAGGAATACTGGAAGATCTGCATAGCTCATCAAGGATCGAACCATGTCTAACAAAGTTCGATTTCTCCTTTCAGATACCCCATTCAACTGTGGAGTATATGGAGGAGTCCACTGAGAGACTATACCATTTTCTTTGAGATAATCTAGAAACTCACCATTCAAGTATTCACCACCTCGATCTGATCGAAGGGTTTTAATACTATGTTTGGTTTGTTTCTCCACTTCATTCTTGTATTCTTTGAACTTTTCAAAGGCTTCAGACTTGTGTTTCATCAAATACACATATCCGAATCTAGATCGATCATCTATGAAAGTAATGAAGTATGAAAATCCACCCATGGCTTGCGTAGACATCGGTCCACATACATCTGTGTGTACCAATCCTAGCAAATCTGCAGCCCTCTCTCCATGTCCACTAAATGGAGATTTGGTCATTTTACCCAATAGACAAGACTCGCATGTAGGATATGATTCAAAATCAAAGGGTTCAAGTAACCCTTCCTTATGCAATGTACGAAGTCTATTTTCACCAATATGACCAAGTCTGCAGTGCCACAAATAGGTGAGATTTTCATCATCCATTTTCCTTTTATTAGTACGTTCAATTTGTAGTAAATTATGCTCTACGTCACATACATACAGACCATTATTTAAAATACCACTACCATAAAGAACATTATCTCTAAGAATTGAACATTTATTATTCTGAATAACAAACAAAAATCCAGCCAAGTCTAACATGGGAATAGAAATAATATTCCTCACAATCGAGGGAACAAAATAACAATTATTTAAAACAATAGTCTTGCCCGTAGGCATATGTAAATCAAATGATCCTACAGCTTCAGCAGCAACTCTTGCTCCATTTCCCATCCGTAGAATCACCTCCTCTTCCTCAAGAGTCCTACTTCTCCTTAGTCCCTGCAACGAATTGCAAATGTGAGAACCACAGGCGGTATCTAATACCCAAGTAGAAATTTGATTTAATGACATATTCACTTCAATCATGAACATACCTGAATCAGAAGCGGCAGTCTCACTACCCTTCTTCTTCTTCAATTCTGCAAGGTAAACCTTGCAGTTCCTCTTCCAGTGCCCCACCTTGTTACAGTGGAAGCAAACAGCTTTGATTTTGGGGTCTTCAGCTTTTGGTGGAACCGGCCTTTTTTCACCTACTTTCTTCTTCTTGGGAGGGTTCTTCTTCCTTTTCTTAGGATTGGAACCTTCACCAATTAGAAGAACAGAACTCTTCTTAGAGGGAAAATTCGATTCCGCAGTCTTCAACATGTTGTGGAGTTCAGCCAGGCTGGCGTCTAACTTATTCATGTGAAAGTTCACAACAAACTGCGAAAACGAACCCGGAAGTGATTGCAAGACCAAGTCTTGACTCAGCTCCCCATCCATGTTGAAACCAAGTTGTCCAAGACGTTCAATCAAATTGATCATCTTAAGTACATGGTCATTCAAAGACGATCCCTCAGACATCCTACAGCGGAACAACTCCTTCGATATATCATATCGAGCTGTACTCCCTGCCACATCATACAACTCTTGTAGATGCGTTAGGATAGTGTGAGCATCCATATGCTCATGCTGCTTCTGTAGCTCAATGTTCATGGAAGCTAGCATGATACATTGAGCAACATTTGCATCATCTATCCACTTACGATACACAACATGTTCATTATTATATGCATCGTCAGCAGGTTCAGCAGGCTTAGGTGAGTTAAGCACATATTCCAGCTTCTCAACCCTGGGAACAATTTTCAGGTTTCGAAGCCAGTCAGCAAAATTAGGACCAGTCAATTTGTGAGCATCCAGTATGCCCCGGAGTGATAGTGCAGAAGACATAATGTATATAGTAAATCTGTAAATGATAAACACATAACAACACTTAGCAAATATTCAATTTCATTTTAAAACACTATATGAATCGGGTCTTTATTCATAAGTGGCTCCCACTAGTTTATCTAATTTATACAACCCCCTAAATGGAAAAATTAAGCATTCATAATGCTAGTGGGAATAGGGATCCTACATTCCATCACACAACCTCGGCTGTGGCACGAAACGCCATGTGATGTTCAGTAGGCAGACAACTCTTGTCAATTACATCTCATGTTATTCCCTAATAAAACTTTAGCCTCTTGAATAATTGAGTCACGGTTGTAGCACGACAAACTCAATATTCTAAGTCAAGTCTAACCCAACATTTCATACAATTGAATCAGTCTCCAACAACCCACGGCTGTAGCACGTAACGACCATTAGATTCTAATTCATTGTACACATCTCTATGTTATAGACAAGTATTTCTTATTTCGAAATCAAAGCCCTCGGCTGTAGCACGAAACGACAATGATTCAAAAATAAGAACTACTTTCTACCATGTTGGAAGGCTATGACCGACACAAGCCCGTTGTGTCATTGGCCAATTACTACTTGATATTATTTAATTTTAGAGGGATTATATTATGTTACAACCATAATCATATTACTAGGAGATTCTCTTTTTCTTGAACAAAATACAATTATGATATTTAAATGAAAAATTCCTAGTGTGTTGGAGGGGTCACATCGGTCCCGCTTAAAACCCAACGGTCTAGACAAAAATTTTCATTTTCAACATCAAAAGAGTATTTCACTCTATGTTTCATAAACATAAGAATCTCATGGTTGTACTCATAATATTATTGTTAAGGCAAGAAACGATTCCTATTCTAGATTTTCTAGAGCACGCCTTATATTGATTTAAGTTCACCTAAATCTATCATCGCATGGTAAATATAGGCATATATCTCATATATAAAAATAAATAAACAAGTAAGCATGCAAGTAATATCATGTCATACAATGATATAATGATGTATGGATTTATTATAGTATTTAAAAACAATTAAAACAATTAATACATGCTTTAAAACACATCCGGGAATATAAATAGTTCCAAACTTTTATATAAAAAATATTTGACCAATCCATTAGATCCGTCTCGGAAAAATGAATCCAACGGTATATTGCACGCCCAAAACGGAGTTACCAAACTCCCAAAAAATCAAATTTAA
Source organism: Heracleum sosnowskyi (assembly GCA_030848705.1). NCBI lineage: Eukaryota > Viridiplantae > Streptophyta > Magnoliopsida > Apiales > Apiaceae > Heracleum > Heracleum sosnowskyi. The sequence goes on along the minus strand of CM061235.1, from coordinate 42,896,356 downwards.
TATGGACATAGGGGCTGTAACGCATTACTGGAATGCGTTACACCAATTAAATGCTATTAATTGTGTAACGCATGAGCTCCACGCGTTACAGGCCTTGTAACACATTCCGGTAATGCGTTACAGACTCTGTAACGCATTCCCGTCATGCGTTGCAGGCCTTTCCCAGCGCGCGCACCAGCAGCAGTTTTTTTTTAATGTTTGTAACTCCTTAGCATTTATAACACTTAAAAAACTGCCTTTGCCATTAAATGCATTTATTGTTATTATAATTTTATTTTAATATTAATAAATTAATTAATAATTAATAAAAAATCAAAATAATATGATTTCTGAAATCAAACAAAAGCAAAAATAAGCAAGTATCTATGGGGTTCTTGTACAAATTTTAATTCATATATTTCAACATGTATAATTATTTTATGAATTTTAATTAAAACAATTTTAAAAAATTCATAACAAATAATCTACACATCACAAAATTATGAAACAAATACCTAGATCATCCACAACACTTGTAGAACCCAGATCAATGATCAAAATCTCATGCAAATAATATTTCGAATTAATTCATAATTAAATCTAAATATACTTGCAAAAATCATAATAAATCCATACATGTATAAATAAATCTGAAATTTTTTATATGAATCTCTATATGCATAACCTGGCTCTGATACCATTGAAGGAATTTACGGATGAGCGGAAGCGTGATATAAAATTTATTCCGTAAAAACCATGTATCGCACATATAGAAAAATATATAAAATGAAAGAGCAGAGGAATCGTAACCATGCCTTGAAAATCGAAGGTTTATAAAAATGGATTCTAGCAGTTGCTCCTCAGAGTGTGAAGCACTCTACCGGTATCCACCAAGAATAATCCTTCGATGAAGCTTTTTATAAAACTAAGCTTTTATAAAAATGGAGTTTTTCTTCTTTTGAGAGAGAGAAAGAGAGATGAAGAAGAAGAGGGTGGCAACTAGGTTTTCACAAAAACTCAAGTCCTTTAGAATGAACTATCTCATTCTATTTATAGGGCTCTCCTAGGGTTTTTTTTAATATATCTTTATATATATATATATTAACCCCACATTTTATCTTATAAAATGCTTTAATAATAATTAAAACTATTTTAATCATTATTTCCTTTTCTAAACTATTTAGAAAATAACTTCCTCTCTCAAAATACCTTCATCAATAAATTAATCTTTTATGGTGTGATCCTGTAGGTTCAATATTAAGCCGGTAGTAGAAATAAATAATAATAAACTTTTTATTTATTAATTATATGAATTCTAAAATTCATTAAATATAATTAACTGATTAATTATATTTATTCTACATCGTGAGGGATGCTTCTCAACATATCGCGACTATCCGGATAATATGAATTCACTGCTTAGAATACCAAGAACCTGTCAGTGACTAGTTACCGTACAATGAATTCCTTCTACCCTACAATATCCCGATTAAATATAAGGCATGGATCTCGTGTCAGGCCTTATCAAATTTAATCATATGATTTCTTATTCATAATGCTAAGTTCATATTAATGCAAATTAGAAACTCCTTTCTAATTTCATACACTCTGGCCAGAGATTCCAAAACCCGCATACTAAGAATAACATAGGATATTCTCTTCCTATACTGGAAGGGGTAGATCCTCTATTGACGTTAACTATCTCCATACACAAATCCTTATGCCCAGAATAGACCTAATGGATGTCCTTGAGACTAAGGACTAATCCAAAGCATAGTTCATTATATACAAGATAACTCTAACGATCTCAAGTCTAAGGACACTTGTACAACTATCACTCAGTGAATAACTATTGACACGTGAGTAAACTCCATTAGCTATTCAACTTATCGAGTCATGTTCAGTGAACTTATTCCCTAACAAGCACCTACATACTAGCTATAGTGTCACCACACAAATGCCTATGAGAACAGACATCCTCCTGACGGGAGCAAGCATAGTATGTACCAATCTTTGCGGATTCACCAACTTCTGATTAGTTATCCTATGATCAGGAACTGTTTAAGTCTAGAGTTATCATCTTCTAGATCTCACTATTATAATCTCATTATAATTCTAGAAGCTTTACTCTAAACTATGGAACATCTTATTTAAAACACTTTAAATAGATAAGGCCCGTAATAAAAACAAAACAAGTCTTTTATTAACATTAATGAAATCAAATAAGAATACAAGAAAGTTCTTCCTAACTCATCATACATGATTGGATTTAGGACAAACACTTTCACAAGGAAGGATATATCATCAATATATAGCCTTTGTTAAGCTCCAAGGAAGGTATAAAACTTCTTACTTTCTAAGATTATGTTTTGATCTAGTAAGTTAGAAGTGTTTGATTAGAACTATGTTAAGATGAAGCATGTATGCATGATTTTAAACATGTTTAATGGTTGATTTGTGGATGAACTTGTGGGATAGAGTGTGACCTTATTTGGGCAGATAAATGGTAGTATAAACTTGAGTTTGATTGGTGGTTGGTTAATGGTTGATTGTAGTTTGGTTGGAGTGTTTTAAAACACGGGAAGTACGCGTAAGCGCCGTTACCATGGCGAATTTTACTTAGGTAGTTTATACAGAAACCATGACTGCAAAACAGGGCATACACTTGAGGTTTCTGACCATGAGCATGTAGGCTCTGTTTCCTAGAGTATTTTAGCGAAAGAATCGTATCGTTTTGATTTACGGTTTAGGAGAAACGTCCGTTTTAGTAAAATCGGTTTCGCGTAATGAGATAGTTCATTGTATGAACTTTGAGCCAGGGATCAAGCCCTTTAAAATTGGAATTGGGTTGAGATATTAAAATGGATACTAGTATGTATAATAAGGAAAGGAAGCCTAGAAGGGTTCGAGTTAAAAATATGAGTTGGTGATTTTATAAAAATACGCGAACGAAAGTTGCGCGAGTGAAATACCCTTAAGGGGATGGTTTAAATCAAGGAAATGGTAAAGTAAAAGAACTTGGGATTTGTGAATGGTTTTCACCCAAGCTTTTGACTTAGAGGTTTACGGAACGTCACGAGGTTATAGATGACCAAGAGCGAGACGTTTAATTTTCATTGGTAGAACTGTAGTGCTTAAGTTATAGCACATTAAATGGTTCAAGGGGACTGACTGTGAATTATGTATCTTGTTATAGATCGACGCGCACCCTCTCAAGCCCCCACTACCACACCACCAAGACCCCAAGGCAAGTTTTCAAACCCTGTACCATATAATGATGCTGTTGTGATATGTGTTGTGATATTGCTATATATGCTACTTTATGCTGTAAAATAACGTGAAACTGTTTTGCTTTGTAAAAAGTTGTATAAGGTTTATATACTAGCTAAGTACTAGATATATACCAAGGTTGAGGATTAAAGACTCTAAGTATAGAGTACTAGTACGATGGTTTTAAAAACTTAGACCGGGAGTCAAATTATTAATTATTTTTAAACTACTGTCAAAAGTTGGGAGGTTCGAGGGACAGTTATGTTTTAAATGTTTATTAAATATTCCAATATCTATATTATGGGATATTTAAGGTGATATATTTGAATAATATTATAATAAATATTATTTGAATATTATTTAAATAAAGTGAATATTATTATTTTTAAATATTCACTCAAGTGTTTTCTATTGAATAATAATTCAATATTTATTAATTGATTATTATTTAATTAAGTGAATATTATTTTGAATATTCACTTAAGTAGTTATATTGAATAAAAATTTAATATTCATTATTTGAGTATTTATCAAATATTCCAAAAATGATTTAGAATCATAGAACCTTATTATACGATCCAAGGTTCTATTATTTACACAAAAATATAAATTTCTGATTTTCAGAAAAGGTATTAAAATAGAGATTCCCAACTATTATTTTAAGATAGTTAAAGGTAATTAAATGCAAACAATATTATTTCCAACTCCTCGAAAACTGGGAATCTAGTTCAAGAATTCGAGGACAGTGATTTACTTCCGCGGTTCCTCTAAAGTATATATAGCTAGGGGATTGCTCCCCCATTCAAATAAGAGTTTTTCAACTCACTGAACTCTGATATTTCAATAAACTCCCTGGTCATGATTTCAAAATATGTAGTAATCATCGGTAGTCTCGTTGACTAATGTCAACCCACACTTGGACTTACTCCTTCCAACTACTCTGGAGTAAGGTCTTCTGAACGGTTACAAAAGTTTTGACAAGTATTTGTACTCGGGAAAAATGGGATTAAATTTCCGAATTCCGTTTCATTAATATTTTTCATCATGGGAATTGGAAAGGTCTACACGGCAATGAAATAGGTGCCGGGGTAGTGCCAAAACTATCAAGGCTTACCCGGTGATGAAATAGGCCCGAGGTAGTGATCTCTTGCGTGTTAAGGCTTACCCGGTGATGAAATAGGCCCGGGGTAGTGATCTCTTAGCACAATGGCCCGTATGAGGTCAGGGTGATAACCGAACAGGAAGTCGTCCTTCTACTAGTAGAAAAGAAAAGTTACGATACAACGGCTGATCACCGTGTATCGGGTGTTCCAGTACATTCCCTTCCCTCCAATTGGAGTTTAGCTGCACATTGTAACAAAAGCCTATGCGCTGAGTTACTGATAATGTGACAGTAATGAATAATGATGTTCCTCATACAGTAGTCGTACTGTATGGTATGTTTTTGACGAAAAGAGAAATAAATTTATCATTCTGTATACGAATGAAGTTTTAAAGGTTTTCCTTTATGATATAAGCTTACTTATATGCTTACGCTGTATTGTATTATTGCTGGGCCGAGTGCTCACTCTTGCTTTTCTTTCTATACATATATATCACAACACAACAGCTAGAGTAGATGGCCAGGATTCGCCGTACCGCTCGGAAGCGCGTCAGAGCTATACAGGCCGCCCGTAACATGGTTGTTACAGAGGATCAGGTAGAAGTCCTGAGTTGGTTCGGAGTGTAACTTTTGTTGCTCCGGTTTAATTATAAGTATCACTTATGTATATTAATGAACAAGAACAAACTTTTGCGCTACCTTATGGTTTCACATAGAAATCATACTGGTAGTAGGTTGCAGTATTTTACTTTTGAGTTGTAATAACTTTAATTTGTGGATCATATGACTACTGTATTGTAAGTTAGTTTCTGAGACATAACTGGTGTGAGTATATTGATGGTGGGGTCACCATGTGTGATGATTTATTGTTTTATAGTTCAAGTATTAAGTGATTGTACGGAACAAGGGATCGTGACAACCCAGATCTCCGACCCCGGGTCTGGGGGTGTTACAGTGTGTGCACCCTGTGTACCCTTGGATTTTTGCTTCACTCTCCTTTGGTATTGGGAAAATGTAGACTGTGGGCTTGAGGTGTCACTTACCCTCTTGGAGTGTGCTCTTGGAGGAGAGCTTGTTTCAATAATCACATCCTTTTGGGAGGATGCAACTAGACTTGTGTTTAAATCCATTTTACTCATTGTGCCTTGTTGGGAAGACACAATGGGGCTTGGCTGGGACACACTATCCTTTCCTTCCTTATCCTTGGGGTTTCTTTGATTTTCACCCCTTCCCTCACCTCTCACAACTCCAGAATCACTGCCCTTTGGTTGTGAAGTAGTTTTTGCAACATGTGCCTTTTGAGAAGCACCTGAGGTTGGCTTGGAGGATTTCTTAGATTTAGATTTTGCTGCTGGGGCAGGAGCCTGTTGGGACACAACTACAGACTCCATAGCAACATGGGTGGGTGAAACAATAGAAGTAACAATTACACTAACAGGGTTAGAAGTAGTTACCTCAATGATGGGCAGATACACCACTGGGACATCACCATTGTGGTTAAGTCTCAGTATATCTGTCAAAACCCTCTTCTCTTGCACAAAACACTCAAACCTGGAAACAAGGTTAGAGATAACTAATGGTGCTGGACTAACATGATTAGCCAACATCATCAGAAACCTAGCATAATAGATATTCTTTTTCCTATTAGCCTTATCACCCAACTTAGCACCAATTTCATACATAAGTTGGGTGCTAAAGTTGTAATATCTATCAGTTAGGAGCATGGTTAAGAGAATCAACATAGAATTAGTTAATGCATCAAAATTGCTAATCTTTCCAGAAAATACCTTAATGAAAGCATTAGCTAAATAACTGTATTCCTTAACCAAACCTCTCCTAATAATCTTACCCAAATTATCAGTAGTCAAAGAGTAGTTTATAGAATTTAGCATGTTAATCATTTCAGTATATGTAGGCAAAGCATTACAGTTATTTTCAGGAATTTGTAGACATGCTTGCAATACATCAGAATTAACTATATACTCTTTACCTTGAATGGTGAATTGTAGTGTGCAGTTTGTTCCACTATACTCACATGAGGTCTAAATCTCCTCGATTATCTCATTGTAGAGCGGAGTTGAGTGAAACATTGCATAGCCTAGCTTGCAATTCTTCATGAAATCCATCATCTTGAAAAAGATGTTGTTCGGGCTTTCCTTGACAACAAAAGGAATGGAGTTGTTCTTTTCATAAATGAACCCTCCTGCTGACATAAGCTTGACTATGGGTGCCATTGTTAAGTGAAGAAAAGCTTCGAACTGAATTGCTTGTTAGAGAGAAGAAGAAAGAAAAGCCTTTGGAATTTTTGAGAACAGGTAGAAAAGAATTAAAGAAAATAGAATTTCTTAAATACTCCCCCAAAAATTTTCAGAAATTAACTCCAATAATAAATGAAAATTACTGGATTGGCTTAAAAATATAACCGTTACAATTAAAATATTACCATGATTTATACTTACAGGGGTGTATGCATAGATCGTGGTAAAGGATGTGTAATTTCAACGGTTGAGATTAAAAGCGCTATATCAACGAATCAGAATTGGCCGTTTAAGGTCCCGTCTATTTCGTTGATAAAGCTGCGTTTCGTTGATATAAAAGAGCTATCAACGAAACACCCAGAAAAATGCTAAGACTGTCAACGAAATGGTGCGTTTCGTTGACATAGTAATTTTGACTTAGACAAAATTGCACTTTTTCCTTAGAAAATTAATTCACAGAAAAACCTAGCAAATTTCTGGCTGCATTGTAACTTGCAAAAATCTCAAAAATAATTAGGAGAAATTTAGCATACCTAGCTCACTTACTAGTCTTGAGAATGTTGATTCATCAAGTGGCTTGGTAAAGATGTCTCCAAGTTGTTGTTCACTTGGAACAAAATGTAACTCCACAGTACCATTTATAACATGTTCTCTAATGAAATGGTACTTGATGTCAATGTGCTTGGTCCTAGAATGCTACACTGGATTCTCAGTAATGGCAATGGCACTAGTGTTGTCACAGAAAATAGGAATTTTCTCAACTCTTAATCCATAATCAAGTAGTTGATTTTTCATCCATAAAATCTGTGCACAACAACTTCCAGCTGCAATATACTCAGCCTCAGCTGTGGAGGTAGAAACTGAGTTTTGTTTCTTGCTGAACCATGACACAAGCTTGTTTCCTAGGAATTGACAGGTGCCAGTTGTGCTTTTCCTGTCAATTTTACATCCTGCATAATCTGCATCTGAATAACCAATTAGTTCAAAGCCAGATTCTCTAGGATACCAAATGCCAAGGTTTGGTGTTCCTTTGAGATATCTGAAAATTCTTTTAATAACAACTAAATGGGATTCCCTAGGATCAGCTTGAAATCTAGCACATAGACATGTAGCAAACATAATATCAGGTCTACTAGCTGTTAAATATAAAAGTGAGCCTACCATGCCTCTGTAACTTGAAATGTCCATAGATTTTTCCTTAGTATTCAATTCAAGTTTAGTAGCAGTAGGCATGGGAGTTTTGGCAGGAGAGCAATCCATTAGATCAAATTTCTTCAGCAAATCATGAATGTACTTTGTTTGACTAATGAATATGCCTTCATTAACCTGTTTTACTTGAAGACCAAGAAAATAGGTTAATTCTCCCATCATGCTCATTTCATATTTACTTTGCATAAGCTTGGCAAACTTTTGACAAAGTTTCACATATGTAGACCCAAAGATTATGTCATCTACATAAATTTGAACAAGTATAGTAGAGCCATTCACAATTCTGCGAAAGAGAGTTTTATCCACAGTACCTCTAGTGAAGTGATTCTCTAGAAGAAACTGTGAAAGAGTGTCATACCAGGCTCTAGGTGCTTGCTTCAAACCATAGAGTGCTTTGAGGAGAAAGTATACATACTCTGGAAAATCATCATCTTCAAAACCAGGAGGTTGACTCACATATACCTCCTCTTCCAATTCCCCATTCAGAAAAGCACTCTTCACATCCATTTGATAGACCTTAAAATTGGCATGAGCTGTATAGGCCAGAAAGATTCTTATTGCTTCTAGTCTTGCAACAGGAGCAAAAGTTTCATCAAAATCAATCCCTTCTTCCTGTGAGTAGCCTTTAGCAACTAGTCTAGCTTTGTTCCTTGTGACTATGCCATTTTCATCCATCTTGTTTCTGAACACCCATTTTGTGCCTATGACACTCCTGTCTTTAGGCTTGGGCACTAGCTTCCAAACATTGTTTCTCTCAAACTGGTTTAGCTCCTCTTACATAGCTAACACCCAGTCTGGATCTAGAAGTGCATCCTCAACTTTCTTTGGCTCATCTTGAGACAGAAAGCTACTGTATAGACATTCTTCTTGAGTTGCTCTTCTAGTTTGAACTCTTGAAGACACATCACCTATAATCAATTCAAAGGGATGGTCTTTAGTCCACTTCCTTGAGGAGGGTAGATTAGCTCTAGAGGATGTAGCCTCATGATCATGATTGCCTTGTCCAGATGTATTTCTTTGAGAAACTCCCCCTGAGTTTGTTGTCCCCATTTGATCATTCCTAGAAGCATTCATTTGTCTGTCAACGGAATGCTCATTTTGAGTGTCAACGGATCCTCCAGTATGACTGTCAACGGAATGGTCAATAGGTCTGTTAGCAGCTATTCTCTTTAATCTTAATGCAGCAATTTCATCTTCACTGCTGTTTTCATCTGTGCTAGACACAACAACCTTAGATTGTTTCTCATTTGCCTTCTCATGATACTCTTGAGCTCCTTCCTCATTCTCAAAAGAGAGACTTTCATGGAAACCTTCATCACAGAGACCTTGAATTTTAAGATCATCAAAAACAACATGTATAGATTCCATAACAATGTTGGTTCTGAGATTATAGACTCTGTAAGCTTTCCCTGCTGCATATCCCACAAATATTGCTTCATCTGCTTTTGCTTCAAACTTTCCCAAATGCTCAGCTTGATTTCTCAAAACAAAACACTTGCATCCAAAAACATGAAGAAAATCCAGTAGTGGCTTCTTTCTTTTGAGTAACTGATAAGGGGTCATTCCTTTGGCTTGATTAATCAAAGAAATATTCTGAGTGAAGCAAGCTGTATTAACTGCCTCAGCCCAAAAATAAGTAGGTAACTTTGATTCATCTAGCATTGTCCTTGCAGCTTCAATGAGTGTTCTGTTTTTCCTTTCAACTACACCATTTTGCTGTGGTGTTCTCGCAGCTGAAAACTCATGAACAATTCCATTTTCCTCACAGAACAACTTCATTGTTGAATTCTTGAACTCTGTCCCATTGTCACTCCTAATCCTTCTTACTTTGAAATCAGGATGATTGTTTACCATCTTGATGTGATTGATAATGATTTCACTTGCCTCATCTTTGGAGTGCAAAAAGAAAGTCCATGTAAATCTAGAAAAATCATCAACAATCACAAGACAGTATTTCTTCTTTGAAATGGACATGACATTTACAGGGCCAAATAGATCCATATAAAGCAACTCAAGTTGTTGGACAATTGATGACTCTGTCTTGCTTTTGAATGATGCCTTCTTTTGTTTCCCTTTTTGACAGGCATCACACAAACCATCCTTGGAGAATTCCACCTGTGGAATTCCTCTAGCAAGATCTTTCCTCACCAAATCATTCATAACTTTGAAATTCAGATGAGATAATTTCTTGTGCCATAGCCAACTTTCATCCTTGCTTGTCTTGCTGAAAAGACAAGTGATGGTGTCTGGACTTGTGCTACTAAAGTCAGCAATGTACACATTCCCTCTTCTGAATCCAGTCATGACCACATTGTTGTTTCCACCTTTTGAAACAACACAGGCTTCCTTTGGAAAAGTAACTGAAAATCCTTTGTCACAAAGTTGGCTGATACTAAGCAAATTGTGCTTAAGACCATCCACCAATGCAACCTCATCTATGATGACATTCTCTTTTGAAATCAAGTCATATCCCTTAGTGTAGCCTTTGCTGTCATCTCCAAAAGCAATACAAGGGCCAGCTCTTTCTTGGAACTCTGTGAGCAGGGTATAATCACCAGTCATGTGTCTTGAACAACCACTATCCAAGTACCAAAGATTCTTTTTGTTTCCCTGCACACAATAAAACCAAATCAAGTTGATTTTGGTACCCAAGTTTCCTTGGGTCCTGTCTTGTTAGCCTTTGATTTCCCTCTCAAACATTTTTCACTTGTGGCTCAGATTGAGTTAAATCAACCTTTGTCTTAGGTGTTGATCTTTGAGGGTTGCTCACAGTTTCATTCACAGCATGCATAGTTGGAGGAACAAACATGTTATTCCATGGCATTTGTGGCATGTTAAACATATTCATGTAAGGGTTAGGCACAAATGGCATACTAGCATATGGATTCTGATACTGTGCATATGGAGCAAACATGTTAGGCATAACATGCATTGTAGGCATAGAAACATTCAATGTAGACTTAGGCATTTTCACATTAGCAGGTTTCTTAACAGACTTGCAATTAGTAGACAAATGACTAACACTTCCACAATTAACACATGTCTTTCTAGGAGCATATTTATCAGGTGTGTAATTGTTATGTTTGTTAATCCCTACTTTGCCATTCCTGTTATTCTTTTTATTGCCCTTAGCCTCAACTTGAATTTTCTCTACCTTGTCTTTCAATTGCTTGTTAGACAAGTGACCTACATTAGCTCTTTTAAAAGGCTTCTCAACTTTCTTTGATTTACTAGACTCACCTTGAACAAAGTTCTTGGTGACAGGACCATACTTGTTATTAAGTCTAGTGAGTTCTTCTTTTCTTTTCTCTGTCAACTAAACAGCCTGATCGGTTGATGGTTCATCTGTCAACGAAACTTTGCATTCCGTTGACATATCAACCTTCAACAAATGATCATTCTTGTTTGTTGACTCTTTTTCTGATTCTAGGACTTCATCAACATATCCTAGCTTCTCTTTGTTTTTATTCCATGACTGCTCACAGAAGGATTCCATTCCTTGAACATTTATGATGTTATTAGCAACATTCCTAGAATCCTTCCATTTAGCAATCACTCTCTGTTCAGATTCTAATTGAACCTTAAGAATCTGTTCCCTTTCCAAGACTACTTCAAGTTCCTTCTTAGCATCCCTACTGACACGCCTCATTTTCTCAAAATCAATGAGTTCTGCTTCTAACATGGCATTCCTATCACTTAAGAGCTGATTAGTCTCCTTAATTCTAGAATTCTCCTTTGTAAGTGATTTAAGAGAAACACGCAAATTGTACAATGCAGTAGACATGTCATTAATTGTACTATTGCATTCCTCTAAAGAAAGCTCAGAAAGATTAGTAGTAGTTACCTGATTGCTTGAGGAACTTGCTTCTTGCTCATGATTGTCAGCCATTAGAGCCAAATTGACATATTCAACATCTTCATCAGAATCTTCATCATTACCAGCCCAATCCTACTCTTTTGACACAAAAGCTTTTTCCTTTTGCTTGAGAATTTCAAAATATTTCTTCTTGTAGTCAACAGGCTCAAAACTCCTGTTGCCCTTCTCAGCTTTAGGTTTTCTGCAATCCCCAACAAAATGACCAAGGGTTCCACAGTTGAAACATTTAATCTTAGACTTGTCAACCCAATTACTTTTGTTAGGTTGAGAGTCTCTCCTTGGTGGTCTTGAGTCTGAGTTTCTCTTGAAATTTAACTTAGAGAATTTTCTTGACAGAAATGCAATATGGTCATCAATCTCACCTAAGTCATCCAAGCTGGCTGGCTCTTCCTCTTCTGTCAATTTTCCTTTGCCCTTGCTGACATAACTCTTGCAACTAGCTCGACTAGTTGTAGCTTTAACAGTCTCTTCATTGTCTTCTTCAAGTTGGTTCACAGACGCAACCAATGCAACAGATCCACCCTTCCTCTGTACCTTCTCAATTTCTTCATCTTGCTCCATTTCCAGCTCATATGTCTTTAATGTTCCATAAAGCCTCTCAAGTGTGTAATCTTTGTACTCTTGTGTGTTTCTTAGAGAAATAGTCATAGGCTTCCATTCCTTTGGAAGATCTCTAAGAAATTTGAGGTTTGAGTCTTTAGTTTGGTAGACCCTCCCATACAACTTTAATCCATTCAGAAGCTTTTGAAACCTACTAAACGTGTCATTTAGGGTTTCACCAGCTTTGAAATGAAAATGCTCATATTGTTGTATGAGGAGTTGCATTTTGTTTTCCCTTACTTGCTCAGTTCCTTCACAAAGTGTTCTAACAGTGTCCCATACTTCTTTAGCAGTGGTACAGTTGATAACATTGTCGAATATCTCTTGTTCCAAACCATTGAACAGAATGTTCATGGTTCTTTTATCCTTATGGACTTCTGCAGCATCTTCAACAGTCCATTCTGAGACAGGTTTAGGAATTTCTACATCAGGAGCATCATCTAGCAGTCCAACTCTAGATCCAATTCCCATAGGAACATGTGGACCTCTCTCAATGCATTCTACATATCTCTCATCCATAGACATGAGATGTAGATGCATTTTTACTTTCCAGTGAAAGTAATTGTCCTTGTCTAGAATTGGTATCTTCACACCTGCATCCTTCTTCACCATGGTATCTGTTTTGGTCTTGATATTTAAACTTCTTGTATGTTAGAAGCTTGCTCTGATACCAATTGTTAATCCCAAATGACCTAACAGAATTATAGAAGGGGGGGGGGGGGGGGGGTTGAATACAATTATAGATATTTTCTTGAACTTAAAATTAAATAATGAAAACTGAACTGATTAAATAAAAACACAAGAAGTAAATAATTCAGTTGGATTGTTTGATGATCCAACTGAAGTGTTTTTATTGCGGAAATAATCTGTAATACAAAGATGTACACAGCTGCTCAGTTACAAGAATGTAGAGAAGTATGCTCTCAAAGATAGCTAATACAATCTGTTTGTTTTTCTTCTCTTACTTCTAAAGTAACTGCTACACTTGGTTATATAAGCCCAAGTTTACAACTCTATTTTTGGCTACACTAAAAGTACAATGAGTAACCGCCAATAGTTTGCTTTTCATCCCGTTGTCCAGTGGTCCTTGGAGATCTTTGTCTTCTGTCTATAATAGTTCATTCCAAGAACTCAATTGGAAACTGGGATGTTTCCTTATTTCCAATGTCCATTTTAATGGTTTCCAATGCACTGTACCCTTCTACATCACCTTTTGAGCAGTCAGAGAACTGTCACTATCACTTTGTCAACTATTCAGAAAAGCAACAATGATTCATTGATAGTAGGGAGATGTGTTTCGTTGATAGCTTTATTCTTCATTACGTTGATGGTGTATTCCTCGTTTCGTTGATAGAGTAATCTTCATTCCGTTGATAAAGCAATCTTCAATCCGTTGACATGTCTTCACTTAGGCAAAATTACAAGGCATAATATATTTACAATTCACCAACCTATTTTGCCTATCTAGTACTTAGTCAACATGACTTAGAAAACCTATCTAATACCTACAACAAAATGCATATCAAACTATGAAGTATTGTACAATGCAGTTGCTGCATCACTCATTTCGTTGATGAGCTACCTGTCAACGGATTGCTGTAAAGCATACCATTCCGTTGACAACTACAAATTACTTTACACAAATTCTACTAAGTGTTTTATGTTTATCATCAAGAACAACATTTTCCTAACAGTCTGTTTGGGGGCCATGGAGATTCAAGAAAAGAAGAAAGTAAGAAAGTAGCTTTTTGCTTGAAGAAAAGTATTTTGCCTTGAGTTTGATGAGTACGATATGTCTGAGTAACTGGGGAATAAATAGGGGTATCTCAAACGTTTGTGAACAAAAAGTGGATTTAAAGGACGTGCCTTAACCCTCTCATATAACACGTGAGTTACTGCCCGTTATTCACTGTCAAACGTGGGATGAATATCCAATTTCAACGGTCCACTATTGTTGACAGTAACCTGTGGCTAGAAACAATCTGTTAGTGATAAGCGGTGGTGATAGTAGGTTGTGCGCGACATCAACTATTGCGCAAAAACTTGCTGTCACCGTTAAGCATTTGAATGACAGTATTCTTTAAAAGTCTTGATAGAAAGTCTTTCCCTGCTGTCAAGAAGTTTGCTGTCAAGAGACAAAAGACAGTATCCTTCTTAATGACAGTAACTTAGTTGGGGAATTGTTTCTGTCATGAACTTACCAGAAAGCTTTATTCATAAACTTAACCTAACATTAATAGAGTATGGATTTAGCAATTTAATCTTGTGAACACAGATACTATGCAGTTAACACAGACGAAACAAAGACTCAATAAACACAACAACAAGAAACTTTATTCTTATTAATAAAATCATTTAAACATAGCATTGAGTACATCAGTTTATGATTTTATTAACTAATTCTAAGACTTCTTTCTTAATCTCCTCTTCAGTGCAACCTTCTTCCTTGAGAAGTGCCTGAAGTTCTTCCTCTTAAATCTTCCATTTTTCTTCTTCCCGTGCTTGAATGGCTTGAGACTGTTCATTTTCCTCATGAAGCAAGTCGTCAAGTTCATCAAACAGGGCTTCCATTTCTTCACTAAGGGGAGAATCACACGAGACTTTTGGCCTGTACTCTATTCCTACTTTGTTTTCCATGATTTACTTTAAAACTGAGAGCAGACTGGTGAAACCTAAGGTTAATTTATAGGCAAAACCGTCTAAGGATTAAAGTCTAATGGTCAACAGTTAGAGTACCCATCCAAATACCACAAGAGTAATTAATGGTCGTGTCCTCCTTTAATCCTACAGATTTATGCAAAAAAAAAGTGTGGAAGTCCAATGGAACAAATATTTATCTCTCAAACTAAGCAAATAACCACATTAATGTCATACAGAGTCTAAAAGTATGAGACTGGCACATAATACAGACATGTATAGTCAAAACAACACATGCTGTCACATAACAAACATAGACCAAGTAGACAGTAACTTCTCTTGACAACAGGTTTGAAGGTGCTGTCATGAGCTTCAAAAAAAATTGGAAATTCAGAAAACTTAGTAAATCAACATACCAGATTCAGCATTCCCAATTCACTTACCAACCTGTTGAAGGTTGCTTCATCCAATGGCTTAGTGAAGATGTCAGCTAGTTGCTTGTCAGTTGGGACATAGATCAGCTTCACAGTTCCTTGTTCAACATGCTCTCTGATAAAGTGATGTCTTATATCAATGTGCTTTGTCCTAGAGTGTTGAACTGGATTGTCTGAGATGGCTATGGCACTAGTGTTGTCACAGTAAATAGGAATGTCTCTTAACACTAGACCATAATCCAGAAGTTGATTCTTCATCCATAGAATTTGTGCACAGCAACTTCCTGCAGCAATATATTCAGCTTCTGCAGTTGAGGTAGAAACTGAATGCTGCTTCTTGCTAAACCATGAGACCAGTCTTCCACCAAGAAATTGGCAGCTACCAGTAGTACTCTTTCTGTCAATCTTGCATCCAGCATAGTCTGAGTCTGAGTAACCAATTAGATCAAATCCAGTGTTCTTAGGATACCAAAGGCCTAGGTTAGGAGTGCCTTTTAAGTATCTAAAGATTCTCTTGATGGCTACTAAGTGTGACTCCTTTGGATCACTTTGAAACCTTGCACAAAGACATGTAGAAAACATGATGTCAGGTCTGCTAGAAGTTAGGTATAGGAGAGATCCTACCATGCCTCTATAGGTGCTTGAGACAACTTTCTTTCCTTTAGGGTCAAGATCCAGACTAGTTGATGTGGACATTGGTGTCTTTGCAGGTGATGAATCTTCCAAGTTGAACTTTTTGAGAAGTTCCTTGATGTATTTAGCTTGACAAATGAAGATTCCATCAGGTTGTTGAAGAATTTGTAATCCCAGAAAGAATGACAATTCTCCCATCATACTCATCTCATATTTGTTACTCATGAGAGAGGAAAACTTCTCACACAGCTTCTCATTTGTAGAACCAAAAATTATGTCATCCACATAGATTTGTACCAGAATGATGTCCTTACCATGATGTTTGTATAAAAGTGTCTTGTCCACAACTCCTCTAGTAAACTGATTTTCTAAAAGAAAGGTGGAAAGTGTGTCATACCAAGCCCTGGGTGCTTGCTTTAGTCCATACAAAGCCTTGAAGAGTTTGTACACAAAATCATACATTTCAGCATCCTCAAACCCTGGTGGTTGTTCAACATACACTTCTTCTTCCAATTCTCCATTTAGGAAGGCACTTTTGACATCCATCTGAAATACTTTGAAGTTGTAGTGTGCAGCATAGGCTAGAAAGATTCTTATAGCTTCAAGTCTTGCAACAGGTGCAAATGTCTCATCATAATCTATTCCTTCCTGTTGACAGTAACCTTTAGCCACTAGCCTTGCTTTGTTTCTTGTCACTGATCCATTTTCATCAAGCTTGTTTCTGAAAACCCATTTGGTCTCAATGACTGACTTTCCCTTAGGTCTTGGAACCAACTTCCATACATTGTTTCTTTCAAACTGATTTAGCTCTTCTTGCATGGCTATCACCCAGTCAGAATCCAACAATGCTTCATCAGTTGTCTTTGGTTCCATTTGAGACATGAAGCATGAAAACATGCTGTCAGCAGAGACTTTGTTCCTTGTCCTCACTCCAGAAGTAGGGTCACCAATGATAAGGTCATTTGTGTGATCCTTATTCCACTTGGTGATTCTGGGCAAGCTACTTGATGGTACAGGAACATTTGCTTCAGTTTGTTGAGTTGAATGCTCACCAATTCCATTGTCTTCACCATGTTCTTCATTGTCTCCAGAGTCATCACTATTATGAATGTTAGAAGTTATGGTCTGTGACTGAGCTGGAGTTTGGTTGACAGTAATGGTATTGACAGTATCTTTGTCAACTTCAACAGTTTGAGTGAAGCTAGGTTCTTCATCAACAATTTCCTCAGCTTCCAAGTATCCTTGATTCTCAAATCTGAATGTCTGCATCTTTCCTTCTTCATGCAGTCCTGGAAACTTGGTTTCATCAAATGTGACATTAACACTTTCTTCAATAATCCTGTGTTCCCTAACATAAACTCTGTAGGCAGTCCTTTCTGTGCTGTAACCCATGAATAGTCCTTCAAATGCCTTGGTGTCAAATTTTCCTTTCTTCTCATGGTTATCCTTCATCATAAAGCATTTGCTCCCAAACACATGAAAGTATTTAACAATAGGTTTCTTCCCAGTTAGCAGACAGTAAGTTGTACTTGCATGAGTTTTGTTAACCATGGTTCTGTTTTGAGTATAACAAGCTGTGTTGATAGCTTCAGCCCAGAAATATGTTGGCAGTTTGGCATCATGCAACATAGTTCTAGCTGCTTCAATGATAGTCCTGTTCTTTCTTTCTATAACTCCATTCTGCTGTGGAGTCCTTGCAGAAGAGAATTGTTGTACAATTCCTTCATCTTTACAGAAATTTCCAAGTGTGGCATTTCTGAATTCTGTACCATTGTCACTCCTCAAGATTTGGACTTTTGAGTTTGGAGTTCTATCAAAAACTCTGACTTGATCAATAATCACTTGAGCATCTTCATCTTTGGATTCAAGAAATTTCACCCAAGTGTACCTTGAGTAATCATCCACCATTACTAAGGCATATCTCTTTTTGGCCATAGATGGTACATTGACTAGTCCAAAGAGATCCATGTGAATCAACTTGAGTGCTTCTATGTTGGTGTTCATTTGCTTGGACTTGTGCACAGCTCTCCTTAGTTTGCCCATTTGACAATCTTCACACAGTCCTTCTTGACAGAATTCCTGTTGGGGCAAACCTCTCACTAACTCCTTCTTCATCAAAATATTCATTGTCTTGAAGTTGAGATGTGAGAGCTTCCTGTGCCAAAGCATACTGTCACCAACAGTTTCTTTAATATAAAAACAGTAAATTTTATCCTTCTTTGTTGAGTTTAAGTCAGCAACAAACAAGCTTCCTTTTCTGACCCCTTTTAAAGAGAGGCTCCCATCCTTCTTGTGATAGATGTTACACATCATCATATCAAAATCGACCTTGAATCCCCTGTCACTGAATTGGCTGACACTGAGTAGATTGTGCTTCAATCCATCCACAAGAGCAATGTCTTCAATGACAACATTTCCAATTTCCAGACAGCCATATCCCATTGTGTAACCCTTGCTGTTGTCTCCAAAGGTTATGATTGGGCCAGCTTTCTCTACATAGTGTGATATCAGGGCTTTATCACCTGTCATGTGTCTTGAGCAACCACTGTCAATGATCCACATGACTTGATCTTTCTTCCTGCCCTGCAAAACAGAATGTGTTTAAGTTGCATATGGTACCCAATCCTTGTTGGGTCCTGCAGTTTTAGTGTCTCATGAGTTTCTTCCAGTCATAAAATCACAAGCATCATCAATAACCTCCTGTTTGACTTCTCTTTTCACCCACTTAGGTTTAGAATTGGACTTGATCCTTTTCTTAGTGGATGAAGCCTTTTTGCTGTTGCCAGCAGGCTCAGAAGTCTCAACAGTGTGCATGTATGAACATTTTTCAGTAGTGAGAATAGGTAAGTTAAAGCATGTACTCATGGCAGTGATCTTGCATGGCATACATTCAATGTTATTACAGACACTCATAGTTCTATGCATAAGGGGGGTTCTGTGTAAGTTACCATTGAGTTCAGTAGCAATGATCTTATCCTCAATTGGTTTCTTACAAACATGTGTTAAATGATGTGAAGATCCACAGATATTGCATAGTTTCCTAGAAGCACCTCCAATATTAGTGTATCCATTTCCTTTATTGACACCTACCTTACCATTCCTATTCTTAGACTTGGGAGTTACTGGATTGACAGTGTGTTCAGAAGTTGCTGTTGAACTTTCCTTGACAGTACCTTTTATTCCAACTGTTTTGACAGAAGGTTTGGAAGTTACTGTCTTGGAAACATTCTTGACAGCATCTTTGGAAGATTCTGTCTTGCCAACTGTGACAACATCTTTTGAACTTACTATCTGATTGCTTGGTAAGTTTACTGTCTTGGGGATTGTGACAGTATCCTTTCCATCCTTGGATGTGTTGTCAACACCTTCATCCTCATCAAGAATTTCTTGTTTGATTAGCATGGCTTCTTCATCAAACTCAATTTCTGCAGCTTTGAAAATAGGATTTTTAACCTTCTTGAGAATGGTGGGTTTGACAGCAGCATTTCCAGAATAATCTTGAATCACAGTTTCCTTTCCAGGTCTTCTACCATATGAAAAACCTATACCAACTGTCTGATTTTCTGTATGCTTATCATTGTAATCCTGAACTATCTTTGATGAGTTTTTATAAGCCTTAATCTTGAATTCATTTTCAGCAATCTCATTCCTCAGGAATTCCTCAACCTCTTTAGCACATTTTAATTCATTTTTAAGTCTAGCATTCTCCTGAGCTAAAGAGTCTAGTGAACTGGTTTTGAGAACAAGAGATTCATTTTCAGACTTTAGTGTTTCATTTAGCTTACTCAGCCTAGTGATTTCCTCATTAGCAGCAGATAAGCTAGTATAGACATTGAACATTTTAACACTTAAGTCTTTAATGGTTTTCTTATACTCATCAGTGGACATATCAAGTAAGACAAGTGAAGGTACCTGACTTGAAGATGTTGATGTTACTTCATCAGTGCTAGCCATGAGAGCTAGGTTGACATATTCTTCTTCTCCTTCTTCATCATCAGACTCATCCCAACACTTTCCTTCAGACACATAGGCTCTACCTTGATTCTTCTTAGAGTATCCACCAGTTCCTTTCTCAAACCTCTGAACCTGTTTGGGTCTTTTGCATTCAGTAGCAAAATGACCAAGTTCACCACAGTTGTAACACTTGAATTTTGACCTATCCATAAATCCAGTCTTGTATCCTCCTTTGGTTGAACTTCCCACAGCAGCCTTTGATGAAATTCCCCTGTTGAACTTGGATACTTGGCCTTGGGGCTTGTATGACCTATCCTTCTTGAACTTAAAGTTCTTGAACTTTTTGGCCATGTAAGCCATAGTAGGATTGTCCACGCTTTCCAGTTCCTCCATTGTGTAGAAGTCTTCATCTTCCACTTCCTTGAGCTGCAGTACTACTTTCTCATCATCTTCAACAACCTCTTCTATCTTCAGGGATTGTGCAGGGGTTGATTGTGTGATTTGTAGTACTTCACTTGGCTGTGTGATCCTTGGCACATGTGCTACTAGGGCACTTGACATATTAGCCATCTTGTTCCTTGTTCCACTCTGTATGGCTCTCTTTTGAAAGAGTTCAAGTTCATAGGATTTCAGAATGCCATAAAGTGTCTCAAAGGTTATATTGTTGAGATCTCTTCCTTCTCGTATGGCTGTTGTCTTGTGTTCAAGGTGATCAGGCAGTGTAAGCAGGAACTTGACATTCAATTCTTTTCTGTCATAGTACTTGCCATGTATCTGTAGTTCAGTTAAGAGCTTACTGAACCTTTCAAACATGGAAGTTAAGTCTTCACCAGGCTTGGCCATGAAAGCCTCATATTGTGATATCAGTATTTGCCTTTGGTTGCCCTTAACTTCTTCACTTCCTTCACATAGTAAAGCTAACCTGATCCACATCTCCTTGGCAGATGTGCAACTTATCACACTTCCACACATGGCTTTATCCAATGTGAGAGAGTCGAGCAAGATGAGTTTCAAGTGATCATCTAGCACCATCTTCTCCTTCTCAGGTTCCAAAATTTCCGAGGGATCTTTGGGAACCCAATGTGCAGGAATGATTTCACCATTTACTGTTGTGGCTTCAATTTCCTTCCTTGGAATGAAAGGACCATTCTCGAGAATACCTGGGTATAGTGGATTCACAGCTTTGATAAACAACAAGATCTTTCTTTTCCAAATGCTGTAGTTCTCTTTATCAAAAGCTGGGATCTTGATACTGCTTGATTTCTGCATTGTCGTCATGATCTCAGATATGTATGTTAATCTGTAAGCTCTGATACCAGTTGTTGGTCCTCGTGTATTGCAGAAGGGGGGTATGAATGCAATACTGATAAAATTCAATCTCAATTTCAACAACCAAAACTAAGATTTAACGCTATCAGTAATATGTATGCATTCACAAACAGTATGGTCTAAAGACAAGTTTCACAAAATAAATGTTTTTATTTATTTTGCAAAGTGTTGCTACAACCTCAAGAGAGAATTCTTGAGCTTCGGTTTTCTTCAAGACACTTACTTGCTTGCGTTACTCATTCCTAGAATGAGTTGATAGTCTAAGTATAAAACTAATCCTATCACTATCAACACGGGTTTATGAAGCTGCTGTCATTATCAAGTGGCAGCTTCTTACAAAATGTCTACTCATGTGACTTTCCTAAATTGCTAACATGTCAGATATACATTACAAAGAAAGCAACCTAGATTCATTCTATTTCCAGCTAAAACAATTAAGCAAATAGAGACTTGACCTTGCTCTTGAATTGATTCGCTTTTGTTTTGTAGTGCTTGAAGCTTCTGTCGTAGTCTTGCAGACTTGGTGCAGCTTAGGGATACTGCAACACGCCTCTTTCTTGAACATTGAAACTATCACTGGATTTGACTGAGAAGATACCTAGAACAAGGATCTTTCTCGAGACAGTTACTTTTGCCACAAAACTTGCTGTCACAGGAATGTTCTTTTGGTGACAGTATGAGTTCCCCGCACAGAGTGCTGTCGAGGTTTCCAAACTTGCTGTCGAGGGCTAAAGTTGCTGTCGCGTAGTCTTCCGCCAATGTTGCTATCCGAGTGAATATGCTATCGTGACTTGCAACATTCTGTCTTCTTGTAATCTTACTGTCAATGCTTATGATAGTAACCTTTATTCATGCTGTCATCTAATATGCATTCTTTGAGGCTTGAACACAACAAGTGAACTTCTTCCAAATTACACAACTAAAATGACATTGCATACTGATTACAAGAACATACTTTGGTTGTGATAGTATGTTCTACTTAATTAAAAATTAAGTACATACAAGGTTAAGTTGTTTCTATGCTATCACCCATAAATCCCAACATAACTTGAAGCATAAAATTTAATATCATCAAAATATTAATAATTAAGCTAAACTATAAATGAAACGTATAAAGATTTAATTTTAACAATATCACAACCTTAATTTAGCTATGCTTATTTTAAGTTAAATACTTAATTGTATATGTTATATATAATTTGCATTAATAATGTTATCATAAAATTTATCAATTCAAAATTTGAAAATCAACCTACCATAAATATTGTATCCTATATTAATGACAATTAATTTATAAAATGGGTCAAATCGTGAATTTGGATATTATCCAAACGTAAATATAAATAGCAAACCTAAAAGTGGATATCTAATGGGTTAAATTAAAGTTATAAAATTTATATGAATCAAAATGTGGACCCCGAAGTTAAGGTATGGGCTATTCATAAATTTATAATGTAGATTCGAAGTACAAATCCTAAAAAGGATAGGATTTGGAGGGTTTCTTTCATCCACGAAAACTTCTCATCTAACCAAAAAGTATGTTTAACCAATCTATGTGTCATAATCAAAATTCATCCATCCATCTATCCATTCCATCTACTTCTATATATTAAATGGCGTCTAGGGACAAATTGAGCCATTTTAATGCCTATGAAATTACAGTTTTACCCTTATTTGTTAAAACAATTCAAAATTGTCATCCCTCTATTATTGAAGTTAAAGAGGTTGAATTTGGGTTGGCTTTTAGTAATTGAACCCCCAACCTTCTTATAAGAAACTAACATCATAACCATTGTGCTATAATGTTTGGTTGAGCTTATTTTGAAAATCTTATTAGATAAATCGCATATTCTCTTATTATCCTATTTTCTCTTTTTAATTTTAATTTTTCAGTAAATAAATTATTTGTTAATATCATTTATAAAAATAAACTTCTAAATTATATATTTATGTAAATGAATCTGGATTAAAAATAAGAATTTATTAACGTACGTCTTTACGTAGAAATTAGATTATTAAAATTATATTATAGAAATAGATTCTAAGAAAGACCTATGTTCTATTTATAAAATCAACATAATGTATAATTGTATCACCCAAATTTAGATATAATCTTCTTTTTTAAATATGCCAATTAAACTAGATATTATTTATCAACCAACCACTTACACTTTCAGCGATATAAATATATAATTTTTATAAAAAAGATAAATATTTTAAAATATACAAAAAAAATTGAGTTTATCTAAAAAAAATTAAAAATAGAATATGTTGTATACTCGATTACCCGCGGGGATCCCTATTCTCTGTTCAGTGCGGGTTCGGGGAATAGGGGCGGGTTCAGTGATCGAGGCGGGGATCGCACTCCCTGACATTGAAGTGACCCGATAATCATCCCTAAATGTTAGATAAAAATAGATATGGTTTGTTTATCATAAATATAAATTGCACTGATTATTATTATTGATCAATCAACTTATAACTTGACTATAAAGTATGATAATACGGATTTTTTTTATGTAAAACTGATGTATTATATCATATAATTTAGTTTGATAGATGAAATTCTAAATATATGAACAATCACTGAATATTTCAAAAGTTATCACATATACAATAATTTTAAATGATTTTTTAATATTAAAAATAGTTTATTTCATCATATATAACATAGTTAATTTAGAGATTATTAATGTGCACAATGAAACTATTAAACAATATTAAGTAAAATACATGAATTTCTCAAAAGAGATTTTAAAATAAATGAATTTGAGCATTTAAAAGAGCATTTACAAGTTATTAATATATTCTAATAATATGATATTAGACAACAACCCAATAAGAGAAAACCCTTTGTATATATACACATTGAACTTTATGCTACTCAAGAAGAGTCGCATGTATTAGTTATACACCTCTATTGATTGAATATAATAAGAAACATGTTCATGTATGCCATTAGTTCACTACATTGCATAATGTTGAATGAAAGAAGTTTTTTTTACCCACATGCTAATTTTTGAAGGATGAAACTCACGATATTGTCCTCCAACGTGTTATTTTTAGCGGGGAGAGTGTGTTGGAAGCTTCAAATAACGTAATAAGTCTACCTCTTTTGAAATCAAATTATATTATTATTATTTTTTGCTTGCATATTAATAATCTTTATATGATTTATGTACTATTAATAAATTTTATGATTATTTCAGTGCATTAATATTTGAGACAAATAAAGATGCTACTATCTTGAAATTTTGGGTCATATTACGTTAGCGCTTATTTATCTTTAATAATGAAATGAAACTTGCAGTTGAGCAAAGAAAGGGTTAAGCAGCCACTAAAACAACAATTTTATGGAAATAACAAGGTGAACACAGGAACGCGGCTGACTTGAGAGAAGAGGTTTCATGATATATCATGTTCTTACATTTTGACAAATTTGGCATTCAGATTACGTTATGCTTTAATAGTTTCTCTTTCATTCATATTATAATGATTGGGCCTGCTAACAATTATTTTGCTCAACTATATTTGCATGACTCTCACTATCAGAAAAAAAGACAACATAAGCACATATGGACCATAAACATCTATGTTTTCCTTGATGAGAAACAAAAAACATCTTTTATAAAAATTGGTTTGGGTAATTTGACACGTATTAATTCTTTTGTACTCGCAAAATCTCGATATGGTATATTTGTGATTCACCAAATGTACAATATATTGTTGTCTGATGTGATTATTACCCTATTTCCACAAGATTCACCAATAATGATAAACCCAGATAATTGTTTTTACACATTGCTCGCCTATTGCAAATAAATCAAGTTCAAGCGTATTCCTGAAAAAATTAATTAGTAGCTTATTTACACAGGCACGTGCCTTGCACGGGATGTTACGCTAGTTCTATATATAATAGGAGAACATGAGATATTTTAGGGGCATTTTGAGCCAATAAACCCCCTGTGAAATTACCATATTATCCTTACTCTTTACGAAATTACATAAACATGCCACTGTTCTCTTATTCAAAGAAAAAAATTTAATTAATAATGTTTCTATGAGGTATCAAGCCATTAACCTTCTCTAAGATATTCATCCTTACAACTATTGTGCTACTTGTCTCTTTTGGTTATGAGTTAAAAATCCTATTACATGAACCTCATATCTCTCTTTATCCTATGTTTATTATTATATTAACTTTTGAGCAAAAAACAAAGGTGATTCATAAGATATATTAAAATATGTTTTTTCAGTTTTCAAAGTTAAGCAAATATTTTGTATATGTAATGTTAACTATAAAATAATTTATATTTTTGCTAGTCTATCTTTCTTGTACTACACAATTTATTTGAATTACTAGCTTAAAACTCGTGCAATGCACATATTATTTTTAATAATAATTATTATATTATTTATGTTTTAATATTTTATTAATTTTATTTGTTAAAAAAATAGGTAGGAATGTTAAAATATGTAAACTTTTTTAATAACTAAAAACATTATAATAGGTTTTAAAATTTAATAATTAAAAGTATTAAAATAGGTTTTTAACATTTAATAATTAAAAGTATTAAAATAGGTTTTAAAATAAATAAGTAAAAGGTTTGCCCGTGATATTTTAAGAAAAAGAAGGGATGTTAGTCAGAAAAATAGAAAAAGTAAGTTGAGAAAGGTAATTGCGCGTGATATTTTTGGAAAAGGAGGGGCTTTGTTAGAAAAAATCTATAATGTGTTTTAGTTGAAAAGGTAATTGGTTATAAACAGGTAATGTTATTATTTAGTATTTTTTTTTATAAATAAGTAAGGTTAATTAAGTAAAATCACTTTGGTACCGACCGACCAAACTTTTAATGTTTCGTCTATTATATAATAGTATAGATTCATATATTTAATATATAAAACATAATATTGAATATTGGTATAACATAAGTAACATATTACAAGTAGTTTCTTTATATATTATTTAATTATTTATTTTCAAATTAATAAAAATTAGTGTCGAAATATTTAAAAACTAGACAACAATCACTAGTATATAGCATATATCGATAACATGTATACATAATATTCATGAGTATTTTTATTACATATACAAGTACAAGCTCATAACATATGTTGTTAGGCTCAAGGCATGTCTGAATACCACTATTAACAAGCCTATACTCTGTGACTATGTCACACTACATGACCTAGTGAATTCTTTCACTGGGATATAGTATAGGTCTCTATTGTACTTGTCTTGTTTTCATGTACTTAGCTTTATCTTGTATGCTCAAAGTTATAATGAGCTTAGTAAGCTTCTTGCTAACTAGAATGTACACAGGCCATGAAATAATTATCTTGGTAGAAGTTCAGAAGTGTTCATGCATCAGGATGGAGATGAATAAGGCCCTGAAGTAATAAGTTGCAGGAGTTCTTCTAAGTCACTATACCGTGAAGTCAAAATAAAGCTATGTCGTGAAGTCTAAAAATATCCATGTCGTGAAGTACTGAGATCGCATAGTCCTAAATGAACTATGTCGTGAAGTCTTCATTACTAATATCGTGAAGTGTTGATTCCGCAAAGTCAAAATGTACTAGATCGCGAAGTCCTCAAAAGGCCTAGATCGCGAAGTCCTCAAAAGGCCTAGATCACGAAGTCCTCAAAAGGCCTAGATCGCAAAGTCCTCAAAGAGCCTAGTTCGCGAAGTCCTCAAAAAGCCTATATCGCGAAGTCTCCAAAGGCTATGTCGCGAAGTCTTCAAAGGATACATCGTGAAGTCAGGAAAATGATGGAGTTCACGATATCAACACTTAGCCGTTTATAACAAGACAAATCAAGGTACATAACCAAAATTCAAAGGAGACAACTACTGAAGCATCCGTTCTGGTAAGGTGGTCCAAAGAACAGATGGCAAATCTACAGCTAAACTTGGAGAGAAAGATAAGAGACAAGCAGCTACAGGAACATGAAAGACTCAAAAAAACAGTGGTCCTTACTGACAAAGTGAACTTCTTATGGCAGGACAAGTTGGACTTTTAGTTAGGGGTAACTGTGTAATTGGGTGTGTGCACTAGTTTTGTATATGACAATATATATTGTGCACACCCTACTGTTAGCTGCAAGAGAGATACACATGGATAAATCTTAAGCACTTTTTCTCTGTAAGAAAACAAGATACAAACTGTTCTTGTTTAGAAGCCAAAAATTCATCTATGAATTCTGGAAAGCTGTAGTATTTAATTTGCTTAATACAAAGTAGATTAAAGTGATTGTGTGTGTGTTCTGTTTATGTTCATTCCTTATTTTACACAACATAATGTCTTACAGCTTATTTAGTTTTCAAGAATCGAAAAATATCAAAACTATCCATTCACCCCCCTCTGTCTAGTTTCTAAGTGGTATTCATTTCTAACAAGTGGTATCAGAGCGGGCTGTTAACATACAAACAGGAAAAGATCAAGAATGAGTTCACAGAAACTAAGCAGTATCAAGATTCCTCCCTTTAACAATGAGCACTACAGTCTTTGGAAGAAGAAGATGTTGCTTTTCATCAAAGCCTCAAATCCCATGTACTTAGACATTCTAAAGCATGGTCCCTTTACTCCAATGATTGAGATTGCTGAAACAACTATTGGCACTGAGATAATACCAGCGAAACATGTTCCTAAAGATCCATCTAAATACACTGATCCTGAAAAAGAGAAAGTAGCACTAGATGGACATCTCCAACTTATCTTCTGTGAATCTATGGATTTCAACATGTATGGCACTGTTGCTCACTATAGTAGTGCTAAGAAGATGTGGGATCTTATAGAAGTGCTATGTGAAGGAACTCCTGAAGTAAGAAAGAACAAGAAGCAGATTCTGGTCTCACAGTATGAAGCTTTCATGGCTCAGCCAAAGGAGGGAATCACATAAGTGTTGGAGAGGTTCAACAAGCTGATAAATGAGCTCAAACTCTATGACAAACACTATGAGACAGAAGAGCTAAACATGAAGTTCTTGTTAACTCTACCAGATCACTTGGAACCAAGGATCTCTTCCCTTAAAGAAAGAGATCTAACAAAGATTGGTTTTGATGTGTTGTATGGTGTGTTGAAAACATATGAGCTAGAATTGTTTCAAAAGAGATCCATTCAAGCAAAGCAATGATTAATGGCAAATACTTCATGTGCCCTTATTGCTGACAACTTAGGTCAAAGAATGGAATCTCTTAAAGTCAGTCAAGTCAAGATTAAAGAACTGGAAGTTGAAGACACTGGTGATGAGACTCAAGTTGTCTATGATTTTCCTGAGGAAGATGAGTTCTACAGCATAAATGAGCTGGACAAGATGGAAAACAAATCTTTTGGATATATGGCTAGGAGATATCCTAACATTAGGTTTAAAAGGAAGCAGCGATTTAAGTCCAAGTTTAATGCTGGAAATGCTAGTGGATCTAGTGGCTCAAACTCATTCAATAAAGGAAAAGGGATTGCTGGTGCTGCTAAAGGAGGATACAAGACTGGGAGTGTGGATAGGACCAAGATAAGGTGCTATAACTGCAATGAACTTGGGCACTTTGCCACAGAGTGCAAGAAGCCCAAACAGGTCAAAAAGGACAAAGCATACTTAGAGCTTGAAGCTAAGTATGAAGCTCTACTCAAGAAACAGCAGGGTAAAGCTTTTATTGCAGAGGGAAAATGCTGGGATGATTCTGATGAAGAAGAAGAACAAGAGTACTCAAACTATGCCTTGATGGCATTTTATGATGATGGTGATTCTTCAAATCAGGTACCCATTCTTACTTCTCTTGATATGACTCCCTTTCAATATAAGCAAACTTTTGAAGATATGAGTACTGAGATGTTCAATATTCATACTAGCATGTTAGCTGCTAATGAAGAAATTGATAGGCTAACTGCTAAAAATCTTGAGCTTACAGAAAAGAATGAGGAACTTGAGTTAATGGTTGTGAGCCTTGATGGTTTGAAGAAAGAGATTGAGTATCTTAAGAACAAAGTGGTTTGTGCTGAACAAATAGAAAAAGCTCTTAGAGAACAAATTGCTGAAAATGAATTAAAGATAAGAAGTTTTAAGAACTTCTCTGAGCTTATTCAAACCTATCACAAGGAACACACTGAAGACTGTAAGGTTGGAGTTGGTTTTGATTATTAGAATGATAAGGGAAGGAAGAAGGCCAGGGGCAAAGGAAAAGAATCCTTTACAAACAAAAATGCCCCAACTATTTTGTCAAGTGTTGAAAAGCCCATCTTCAAAAAGAGTGTTGTTGAGTTTGATGAAGAATTATTGGTCATCAAACAACAACTACTTGAAGAAGATGAGGCTGCTAAAGACACTTCTTCCTTTCCCAAGTCTGTTGTTCAGAAAGAAACCAAAGACAACCTTGTCAAGAGTCCTAAAATCAAGAAAGAAGTTGTTAAGAAGAAGAAACAAAACAGAAATGGTAAGATAGGTGTCAACAAGAGCAACAATTATGCTTATGTGCCAAATGCTCCTAGGAAACAGTGTCAGAAATGCTTATCTGTGAATCATTTGACTCATAAGTGTAATAAACCTGTAAATGTTGAAATTGATAAGCTGAGTAACCATTCTGTTGGCATGAACTCTGTCCATGATTCCTTCTGTGGTAATTCTAACTGCATGACATGCTATGTGACTGTGATGACTAAATGTTAATCTTTAAAGCATAAACTTGACTCTGCACAATCTTGTGAATCACACACACATATGCACACTCACAGGACAGGATCCCCAATCAAGGTTGAGAGGGTGAAAACTTCATGTGAGTCTAAGAGTGTAAACTCCAAAGCCACAACCAAAGTAAAGTCTCCTACTGTGAAGAATGCTATTTATGATAGAAGAATCATTAACAAAACTGTTTCTAAATCAACTGGACCCTACCAAGTGTGGGTACCAAAAACAACTTAGTCATTTTGTGAATGCAGGGCAACATGAATAAAAGAGTCATATGGATCTTGGACAGTGGATGCTCAAGTCACATGACCGGTGATATAGCCATGCTATCACATTTTGAGGAGAAGGCTGGCCCATCAGTAACCTTTGGAAATGACAACATTGGTTATACATTGGGATATGGCAGTGTTAAATCTGGGA
This sequence comes from Heracleum sosnowskyi, assembly GCA_030848705.1. Lineage (NCBI taxonomy): Eukaryota > Viridiplantae > Streptophyta > Magnoliopsida > Apiales > Apiaceae > Heracleum > Heracleum sosnowskyi. The sequence goes on along the minus strand of CM061235.1, from coordinate 42,865,971 downwards.
ATGTCATTAGTGAAGATGTAGCATTTGTTGAAGGACTAAAGCACAACCTCTTAAGTATTGGACAATTCACCAACAGGGGTTTCAAAGTGGAATTTGATGAAGACCATTGTCTAATCTCAAAAAGAGGAAGTGGTGAAGTTGTTTTAACTGGTGTGAAGAAAGGAAGCTTGTTTGTAGCAAATCTCAAGGCTGCAGACAAGGGAGAAATTTGTTGTTTCTACACTAAAGCCACCAATGAAGAATTCTGGCTATGGCACAAGAAACTGTCTCACTTGAATGTTCAGGCAATGAACTCTCTGGCAAAGAGAAAACTCATCAGATACATGCCTGCTTTGGAGTTTGTGCAAGATGGAGCATGTGAAGCATGTCAAAGAGGAAAGATTAAAAGATCAAGTCACAAGAACAAGTTGCTCAATTCAAACTCAAAGCCTCTGCAGCTAATTCACATGGATCTATTTGGTCCTGTGAATGTAATGTCCCTTTCCAAGAAGAAATATGCTCTAGTGATGGTTGATGATTATTCAAGATACACTTGGGTGGAATTCCTGTTCTCCAAGGATGAAGCACCTCAAGTAATTATAGAGCATATTAAGAGAGTTGATAGAGAAGCACAAAGCATTGGTTCTTCTGTAGTTGCTTTGAGAAGTGATAATGGAACTGAGTTTATGTTAGGCCAAATACACAATATATAATCAATATATATATGAGAATAACAATCAAGAACACTGTTTATGATCAATAAACTGAATTATATTAAATAACTCTTCTCTCAGTGATGTAAAATATCACAGAGAGCTGCTAGGTTACAAGAATAATGTATTCAGTATTCGCGTCCCTTTTAGGGTTAACCTATCTGTGTTTATATAGTACACAGCTACATACAATCTCTAATTGATATTCCTATAAATTAGCTATACAATTTATATCAATCTAGGATTGCTTCTGTCTTCTGTCCCATTTATTTAGCCATCTCAATATATTCTGCTTCTTTCCATCTTCAGAATATATTGCTTCTAGAATCTTCATATTAGCACCGACAGCTAAAGTCAACTCTCACCCCGTCAGACTTTAACAAACTCTGACTGGCTTCTAGTATAAACTCTGATGAGTACCTGTTGCTTAAACACTGATAAACAATCATCAGCAATTATATCTAACAATCTCCCCCAACTTGTGCATAATAAAAATGTACAAGTTAATAGATAATTGATGATGTCAAAACATATAACAAATGCAGTGTTTATAACATATCAGAGTTTAACTTTTACTTAGAACAAAAAACTTTAAAAACTTACAGTCAGACTTTACTTAATTTCTTCAATATCAGGCACTGTCCTGAGATAATCAATGAGTAGCCTCTTTTCAGCTTTTTCTAGCTCATCCACCATGATTTCTTTCAACTCTTTGAGCTCTGGATCACTTTCTCCAGTCTGGTAGATAGCAGCTCTCAGAGAATAAATGCTGTTCTTTCTCATTTCATTCCCTAGCCGGATAAAGTAAGATTTGTCTGACTCTAGGTTGAATTCCAAATCCTTTATTCCCAGTGCAGTCCTGAATCTGGCACTGTTTCTCTTCATTTCAACTATCTTTCCATAAGCATTTCTGTACTTAGGAATGTAAGCACTTGAAACACCTCCTCCAAGAAGAACTTTTGATTTCATCATTCTGTCTCTTAAAACTAGAGCAGCATCATGAGTACTTCTATTTTTGATCTTAAGAAGATATAGAACATACTCTAGCTCTTCCCATAGCTTCAGATCAATATCAGCTTCTCCAATTCTGTAAACTCTTCCATCATCCATGAAGTATAACAAAAACTCCTTCTTTAATCCTCTGTGGTAAATCATCTGAACAGACTCTAGTTTGTCAAGGTTTTCTTGAGTAACCCCAACACCAGGTTCTGCCAGTGATGTAAGATCTGCAGGACTGTTATTAATTCTTTTCTTCCTGTGTGAACCCAAACCAGACTTATCATAAGATTATTTTCCAAGTACTGTTCTGGTTTGAAGAAAGTTCACAGATTCTGGCTTCAGAGTTTCAGGAAGTACATGTCTTTTGAAACCTTGGAGTTGTGAAGATAACTGAGTTTGCACAACTTGAGCATTGTCAGAGGTTGTCACAACTTTAACAGAACTATCATCTTGAGCAACGTCAGAGGTTGATTGATTTAGTCTTGATTCAACTTGAGCAACGTCAGAGGTTGAATAATTTTTCTTTGAAAACTGTCCTTCTTCTACCAGTTTTCCCTTTCCTTTTCCAGAAGCATCTACTGTAGGCCTCCTGGAATATTGTATACTCTGTTGAGTATTTTCCTTGATGGAAAGTGCAATTTCCTTTTTCCTAGAAGCCTTAACAGCCTTCTTCTTGTAAGTACCAGCTTCAACCTTCTTCTTATGCTCTTCAGCAAGAATCTGCATCTCAGCATCCATATCTTCCACTGTGGCTTCACCACCATGTTCTTCAATAAACAGCTTAGCAGCAATCTCTTCATCAGTAGTTGGATTTGCTGAAATCACTAGACTCTTAAGTCTTGAAGAAGATTGACCACCATAGTTTAACCTATCAGAGTTTGTCAGCTTAGCAGAGTTTGACCTTAGTCTCCCTTGCTCTTGAACAATTTTTGACCTTTTCTCTGCTTCCTTGCTTCCACCATCAGTTGCATCATCCCTCCGTCTCAGAGTTTGAGTCCTTTTGCATTTGTCTTTAGGAACTCTCTCCCCCTTTTTGACATCATCAGGAATTAGCACTGATGTCAGCAACTCCAAAGAAGTAGCAATTGAATCAATCTTTGCAGACATTTCACTTTGATTGCTCTCTACTTTGCTTAACCTTTGCTTTATGTCCACTTGATCCTTGATCATAGAAGATAATCTGGTTCTATCATTCTTCAAATCTAACTCCTTAGCAACAATATCATTACTTAAGCCCATGACAGCCTTATGAGTCTCATCAAATCTATTGTTAAGAGACTTCACTTGGACTATTGTAGCCTTCAAATGATTAAGAAGTTCTGGATTAGAAATCTCCTTTGCAGATTTATCTACAAAATCAGCAGTTCTTTGTTTGGAGAAAATACAATCTGCCCCTGACCAGTTTGAATAATACATTTCTCTATAGTGAGCTTCAGTGGCAGTTTGTTTTTCTTTGATAGATTCAGAAGTTGGATCTCTGAGAAAAGGTTCATCAGAAAAGGTTTGCGCGTGCACAAACTAGACTCTAATTAGAACAGTGAAATCCTAGACTCTCTGTCTAAAACAGGCAGCAACCATTCGCAAATAATCAAAACAGAACAGACAGTTCTGGGCATCTCAACATTCTGCACATAAACCTTTAATCACTAACATTCTTATTGCATAACCTATGATACAACTAATCAACCATTCTCAACTACTTAGGCTTCCACAACACTCACAAATCAGAATTTTAAGAAGAAGTACCCAATTTATACCTTAAAATCAATTAGCATCAAAAATCACAAACACTACACTTCTAATCCGACAAAAACCCCAAATCAAAACTTCAACTTAAAATCAAATATCAAACATATATAATCCAAAATTCTCTAAACTTAACACAATAATTACCATGCAATCACTATAACTTGAAATTATCAATTAATCATCAACATAAACAATTTCAAACCGATTTTATAAAAGGGGAAAATTGAAAATACACACATGCATTTCAATTCCTCAACATGCAATCAAAATTACATCTAAATATAACTATCAATATAGAAATTTGGAATCAAGAACATCATCATCATCCCCGTCGGCTCGCCGGAGCTCATTGCCGACGGCGGCATGGTTCGGAGGTGCCCGGAATTCGGGTTTCCTTCAACAAACCTCACCAATAATAATCTAAACAATCTCCTTATCACAGAATCATCACAAAACAAAGGTTTCGGGATTGAATCAAGATCAATTCACACAAAACCCCTTTGCATGCAACTGATACACACGCATATACACACTGCCATACACACACACATACACGATTATATATATATATATATGCATACAACCAACGATTATATGAAGAGAAAAAGAGAGATGGAGATTTTACAATGTGAGAGAGAGATAGCCGAGAGAAAAAGAGAAAAGAAGAAGAAGAGAGAGTCGAGCAACACTGCACACAGGGGAAGAAAACTTATTGCAAGGGTTTTTATAAGCCCAGGGGCAAAACGGTAATTCAATAACTCCAAAATCTGATTTTTTTATAAAACAAAACCAATAAGTTGCCTTTCTAAAATCCGAAATAAAATAAAAATAATATCTAAAAATCAAAGTTTTATTTTTAAAACAGAGAGTACGAATTTACAAGCTCACACATATTTTTAAAATATTTTTATGATCAAAATTGAATTAAATATGAATTTTCAAATTTTAAATCACATAAATGACATTTAACTCATAAAATCAGTTTTAAATCCTTAAGGCCAAAAATAAATTCCTTCACTAATTTTAGAAAATAATAGAATATAAAAGAAAGGTTATGAAAAAGAATTCACAATAAAATGAATCTCTGGTGATTTTATAAAATTCCCGGAAGGTCAAAAAGAATTGATTTTTAATAAGAAATTCATATAAAATGCAATTAAAAGCATACACATAGATTTTAATCCATACCATTCACCAAGTAAACATCTAATCATCACATTTTCTAATATTCACCTTTCACACAATATTCACATATTATAGATCTCAAATATTATTAAATATTAATACTATACAAGCGTTTTTCTGAGTCGTTATAAATCATGCGACCCATGGCAGTGTTAACTAGAGAGATGTAGGGCAAAACTTTCATAATGAGGAAGAAAACCCAGACTTCCACGAGTTGGAAGAACAGAATTATGAGGAAGGTGAGTATGAAGAAAGCAGAGAGGATGATGATTATAATGAGTTTGATGATCAGGACTACGAAGAGGAAGAGTATGAGAGTACTCAGAATGTGGAGGTCCCTGGTAGAAACCCGATGGACCAATTCATGCACCTACTCCGACAGAATTTGAATCAGCACCCACCTCCACCACCCGGACCCAATACTGCGGGACAGAATGCTTTTAAGGCCTTTAAGTCCCTTAGGCCCCCGGAATTTCAGGGATCCGTTGACCCTGTTGAGGCAAGAGCTTGGTTAAAGGAAATGGAAAAATATTTTGAAATCCTAGGTATCGAGGAAGCCCAAAAGACCATCTTTGCCACTTACCTCCTGAAAGGAGAAGCTAACTACTGGTGGGAATCGAAGAGGAACCTAGAAACAGATGCCATTATTACCTGGGCAAGGTTTACTACCTTATTTCTAGAAAAGTATTTTTGGAACTGAAACAGGATAACATGACAGTGGCGGAGTATGAAGCCAAGTTTACTGAGTTGTCTAGATTTGTGCCAGAATTTGTCAATACCGACTTGAAGAAGTCAAGAAGGTTTCAGCAAGGGTTAAAACAATGGATTCAGAATAGAGTAGATGTGTTGGAAGTAACGGACTACGCCTCGATAGTGCAAAAGGCAACTATAGTGGAGGCAGGTAGTGAGCAGAGTCAGAAAGGAAGAGAGGAGAAGAAGAGAAAGTTTGGTGGTCAAGGAGGAAGCTCTGTGAACAGGAGTTTCCCATCAAAGCCATTTGGAGGAACCAGGTCCCAAGCCTTAAGGGGTTCCGAATTCAGGAGAACTGAGAACATAAGCCTAAGCCAGGGCGGCAGGCAGATAGGAGTGTCCCATTTTAGTCAACCCCGACCCCCACTACCTGACTGAAAGACTTGTGGGAGGAAACATCTGGGAGAATGTACCCTAAAGTTGGCAACCTGCTTCAAGTGCAACAAGACGGGGCACTACTCCAGAACATGGCCTCAACACAATCAGAAGTGTTTTCAATGTGGGAAATTAGGACACCTGAAAAGAGACTGCCCCATGGAAAACCCCGTCGGCTCAAGAATCAATGGAGCCGCCTCTAACAAGCCCCCGACTGCTAGAACTTTCAACATGATTGTGAAGGATGCCGTGAGGGACACAAATGTGATAGCAGGTACCCTTCTACTCAACACCGTCAATGCAAATGTTTTATTTGATTCGGGAGCTACCAAGTCTTTTATTTCAAGGGATTTTGCGAGTCAGTTAAAACTTAGAGCGGAACCATTAAAATAAGTGTTAAAGGTAGAGATAGCAAACCGGGAAGTAATTCCAGTTGATAAGATACACTTAGACTGTAGTCTAGAGATAGAAGGTCAACAGTTTTGTGTAGACTTGATCCCATTTAAATTAGGGGAATTTGATGTCATTCCGGGAATGGATTGGCTGTCGAGCAATGGCGCTCAGATCGATTGTGAAAGAAAGAAAATTAAGTTCAAAATATCCAAGGGATGGGAGGTCGTGTTCAAGGGACAACGACAAACCCGTAAGTTTTTAACCATGGCCCAAACCAAGAGGTTGTTGCGGCATGGGTGTGAGGCTTACTTAGCCTATGTGACACAAATCGAGAGGTTCCTAAGTTACAGAATATTCGCTATCGAATTCGCTATCCAGAAGACCTTCCGGGATTACCACCCGATAGGGAGATAGAATTCGCTATCGAATTAGCTCCAGGGACGACGCCAGTTTCGAAGGCCCCGTACCGATTAGCTCCAGTGGAAATGAAAGAGTTAGCTATTCAATCTCAGGAATTGTTAGAAAAGGGAATGATAAGACCCAGTGTGTCACCATGGGGTGCACCAGTTCTATTTGTGAAAAAGAAGGATGGTAGCTTGAAATTGTGCATAGACTATCGAGAACTAAACAAGTTAACCATTAAGAACCGATATCCTTTTCCAAGAATTGATGATTTGTTTGACCAGTTGAAAGATGCGGTTCACTTCTCCAAGATTGTCCTAAGGACTGGGTATCACCAGTTAAAGATAAAACCTGAAGATATACCCAGGACTACATTTCGTACTAGGTATGGGCACTACGAGGTTTTAGTAATGTCGTTTGGGCTGACGAATGCCCCGACAGCTTTCATGGACCTAATGAATAGAGTCTTCAAGCAGTATTTGGACAAGTGTGTCATAGTTTTTATCGATGATATTTTAGTCTACTCTAAGACAGAGGAATAACACACAGAACACTTGAGGATAGTGTTAGAGACACTGAGAAGGGAAAAGTTATATGCCCAGTTCTCCAAGTGTGAGTTTTGGCTGAGGGAAGTACAGTTTCTAGGTCATGTGGTCAGTAGTGAAGGAGTACTGGTTGACCCTGCTAAGATAGAAGTCGTTTCAAACTGGGAAAGACCAACCACCCCGACTGAGGTAAGAAGTTTTGTAGGCTTAGCCGGGTATTATCGGAGATTTGTGCAAGATTTTTCTAGAATAGCAGCCCCACTAACCCGACTTACCCGAAAGACGGAGAAGTTTGAATGGACGGAAAAATGTGAAAAGAGTTTCCAGGAATTGAAAAGGAGAGTAGTTACTGCCCCTGTTCTGGCACTGCCAGACGGGAAGGGGAATTTCGTGATCTACAGCGATGCATCACACAAAGGATTAGGGTGCGTACTTATGCAACACGAAAGGGTGTTTGCCTATGCTTCTAGGCAGTTGAGGAATATGAGAGTAGATACCCTACCCATGATTTGGAATTGGCAGCAATAGTTTTCGCCTTAAAGATTTGGAGGCACTAGTTATATGGAGAAAAGTGTGAGATCTACACAGACCATAAGAGCCTTAAGTACATTTTCACTCAGAAAGAGCTCAATATGAGACATAGGAGATGGTTAGAGTTAATCAAGGATTATGATTGCGAGATTCTTTACCACTCAGGGAAGGCTGTAACGCCCCAAATCCGGGGTCAAAGGATTTCGTCGTCACGCTACATCCTTAATTTAGACAACCTGTCAATATTAAATCAACACAATAATAAAATCTGCGACCCCAACTCTACCAAGAATCTTTAAAGGTTATAGTGCTAGTAACAAGAATCCAAAATTCCATTACATTAAAATTTTCTTCTTTACAACCATTCTCTGTAAAAATAATCTAAAACACTAGTATAACTTCGATAAGCAGTATACCAGGCAACTAATCTTACACAATATAATATTCAATTGAAATCAACTTTATACAAAACCTATCACTAGCTCCAAATACTCTGGATCAAAATGTGTTTACGCTAATATCCTCTCCCTTCTCTGACCAGCTACGCGGACAACTCTCGCCAATGCACCTTCTTACTGAAAGGCTAAAATATATAAAGAAAACAAGTATGAGTGAAAGAATTGCTCAGCAAGTGCATTATCAAGTATAATATGAAAAGTTTCCAAAATAAACTTTGGATTTTCAAATAACAAACTTTTGTTTTGAACATTTGTAATCTCTAAAATTCTCAAATCAAGTTTGGTAATTTACCACAATTTCTCATTCAGCTTCTCGCAACTGAATAGTTTAAAACACAAAAAGATTTATATTGGTCGTCACGGTTACCCGAACAACAATAACTACAATAGTATGTAGAAAATATGAAATAAATATAACTCATACGTCTTCAACCCTACAATATGGTACCGACTGGATATGCGGTATGAATAAAACTCATCAAGATAGATATATCACGATTGCCAATGGAATCAAGGAAGAGGATTTCGACTATTTGGAATCCAATATATCAAGAGTAAGTGATTTCGACTTCTTATTAATCAACGAACTAACAACTTCAAGCGAACAAATAAACCTGAGTATTCAGGTCATAACTCACAAGTACAGAACATATGGATGTAATCCATCTCAGATATAAGAAGTGATATTAGAATTGGATTTTTCACATTTATCAAATCAAAAGTTGAGTTGCTGATCAGTCACACATCAACCCCGGACTTGCTTATAGCAAAGTCCTCTACTGGATCCTTGGCCAATCTGGGCCTTAAGTTATTCCGACCATAAATATGGTCCGACCATTATTGGTCCCATTTTAAAAAAATTCCAATTCTATATTATATACCTCAGGTGTCAGTACAATTGACAACCTTACTTCGACAATCAGTTGTTAGAAGAATCGACAGACTTAATACAACAATTGCTGGAAAACTCACGTTCCAGGAAACAACTTAACTATGAAGAATCAATAAGGGATAGCAATACAATCTAGTATCGACGAGATCGATACAACAACTGGAATGATAATGAAGAATAAACAATAACATGCTCAACAAGGTTAAGTCTGATATGAAACAGGCATTATGATATTAACAGAAATTTCAACAGCTCAATATAGAGTAGGATTCAAAGAACTGGCTCTAGATGGTCTCAACAGCACAAATTATCACCTTATGGAAGAATTAGTTAAGATTCACCAATTTGGTAAGTGACAAGAAAGTCAAGTTCGAGTTTAAGGAAAATTCAAGGTGAAGTTTATAAATAGGGAAAACAAGGGTTTACTAACTTCTGACAGAAATAGTTTAAGTCCTTCCAAATATATACTTATAATAGATAAGCCTTGTATTTGAAGGAAATAAACTCAATCATGCATAGCATATATGAGTTCGAATCAGGGATTGGATCAGATAATCACTTTTAAAAAGAAAGGATAACAATGCTTGCATAGGTGCAAGATGGAAAATAGAACACTTGTAGAACAAGTACCACAACTTCAGAATTTTAAAAATAACATTTTACCCTCATAGGGTTCACAAGTTCCCACTCATCTAGGGTTGGCAATATTCCAGCCTAATATTTTTTTAAATCAAGATTTTTGAAAGAAAGCCTTAGTATAAGGTCCATAACTATCTTTTAAATCGTTTCAACATAATAATTATATTTTTCCGATCAACATGGAAATATAAATCTAACTCAAAAGGTATAAAAGAATACTCGTCAATTTACGAGATTAAATAAAATACTTGCAATTCAATGCAAGAGAATCAACATTTGAAATTTAAGTGAAGAGTATGCAACTTGCATAATAATAACTCAATATAATATCACTCAATAATATGTGAAAGGAATAGACACTTGCCTCTAGTCCTTAGCTATTTTGTAAGGCTGAGATAATACGATTCCCTCCTTATTCTGTCTTGTAGCACGATTCTCTATTTCCGTCCTTCTTCGATTTAACGCTCTTATGAATACCACTAATTTGATCCTACCGTTTCGAATCCACGCATTTGCCTCGATAGTCAAACATGTAACGGTACTTTAGTCTTCAGAGTACGATTCTCACATTCCATAAACGATTGTAATTTAATTCTAACACATTTACTAATCTTACTGATACCTCTGTCGGAATAAAATACTTGGAAATGTCCCTTATGAGTGTTGACGTTCCCTTGGTGTCAAATCGCCTTGCAAATAACCCAATCAGTCGTAACAATACCTCATCCTTCTCCGACGTCTTTCATTTAACATACTTCAATAATCTGACTTGTCTCGTCCAATAGCCTCTGTTGCCTAGACAACCATATTTCAATTGATAGAATAATCACGATTAACTAAATAAGTAATCCACGTATCATGCTCGTCGAAAATCTCTATACTATAAAAGTCAACATCTAAGTCAACGGTCTCGTAAATCTCATATTCTAACAACACTGACAAATTTCTATTCCAACTACCACTCGTGATAATATTAGATACGACCAAAGTATTTAAACAAGTCTCAAAACAATTATTCGTATTTATGACTCACTAACCAGATAATTCACATAATTCACATAACACATTTTGTCATTTAATTGTGATAAATAAATCACATAAGTCTCGTAACATCTAAGAAATAATTTTAGAAACATATTCGACTCTTGTTTCAAAGAAATTAAACCTCAAAATAATTTTAGGTCAAAAATCGGATCAATAATCCCAATATAAAGATTTAAAAACAATTTAATCAAATAATATAAAAATTAATTGACTAATTCCAACACTCCAACTATTTTTTAAATAAATAAACCAAGCTAGAAATAATTAAACTTAATTTTAATTAATTAAATCTAATTAATTATTAAGAATTAAGAATTAACTGATTAAAATTTAAAAGAATTAATCAATCAATTAATTAAATTAATTAATTATTAATCAAATATATTAAAATAATTAAATTTAATCAATTTTCGGATTTAAATAAATATTAATAAATTTATAAAATTTTCTTAATAATTAAATGTATTTTTAAATCAAAGATATGATTTTTAGAATTTTTAAAACAAATTTTGAATTATTTATAAAATAAAACCCAGAAACACTTTTCAGAAAAGGAATTAGGGTTTTCTGGATCAAACCGGGTCGGGTTAGGGTTTTGAAAATGGGTTGCCAAGAAATCTTCCGGGTCGCCAAGAACGACCCACCGGAAACTGGGAAACCCTGTTTCCGGCCGGCGTCCAGCCACAGGAAAATTTCGGCAACGATTAAAACACTTCCAAAACGCACGCTAATATACAGAGAATTAAGGGCTTCCCAAAACCTGTCAAAACCACACCCAAATCACGACGAAAAACGTCCCAGAAATGGGAGCCGCCGGTGACGGCCCATTTTCCGGCAACCACAAATCAACATCTGTTCCTAAAACTTTTTACACGAATGTGTTGCTCATCCAACGATCTATCTAATGGTACAAACATCATCAAGGTCCGTTCAACCAATCAAAATTCAGACTAAAATTTATAAAACTCCGGTGAGCTTGCAGTTTTCCTATTTGCTCGAAATCTGGCTCAAAATCCAAATTAAAAATCATACTCACATCCTAGATCTCATAATAAACACAACTATGCCATCAATTTACAAGAACAGTCAATATTACGATTTCCCCCAAATTAAATTCATAAATTCGAATTAATAAAAATAATTAAAAATAAGAAAAACTCAGAAATCATACCCACATGAATTTTGATGATGGATTTGGATAGAGGATGATGAGAGATTCGATTCTCAAGAACACTGTTCGGGGATTTTTATATTTTCTAGAATATGAAATGCAGTTTATACGAGGAATAATGTACGATTCGTCTTTTTATATTTATTGAAAAATAATACCCCAAACGACATTTTTGGATCGATATAGATCCATTGGATCGTCTTAAAACCCTAATTAGGTTAAATACACATTTTACGAGGTGATAATAATCTACAAAGACTGATAATTATCCAAATCAATACATATCATTATATAACTAATGCTCAAGAATACTAGGGCTATAACAGATGTATTATTAATACGAATGATATATCAATTACCCTAAACAATTAGGGTTCAGAATAATTTTCCCTTTTCGAATAAAACGAATAATATTGACAATGTCGGATAATTAGGGATATAATGATACGAATAAATCTTCCGATAATGATTCGGATACGAATGAAGAAGATATAGTAATGATGTACAAAATTTTAACGGGGCCCTTGAATTTTCAAAACAGGGCTCAAAATTGAAGTCATTTCCAAATGACAAGATATTCGAAAGGGACTTTCGACACACCAATTTAGCACATAGTCATTCAACAACTGTAACTTATTAATATTCAAATACTCCACAATAATTAATCTCCACAAAAAGAAAAATATAATTCATATTATTAATAAAATTCACAGATCTTACATCCTTCCCCCTTAATAGGATTCTGTCCTCAGAATCAGCTTATGCAAACATATGCAGATACTTTTCCAACATCTCATTCTCAAATTCCTAGGTTGACTTTTCAACCTTAGAATTCTTCCACCAACTCTTACTAATTCGACTGTTTATTACTTAACACTTTCTTATACTGAATCAATATCTTAATCGGTTGCTCAACATAGAACAAATTTAACTAAATTTATGTAGGTTCATATTCTATTAAATACACTATGAATACACTGCATATGGAGTGGTAAAAAAATTCGTACGCAACTTTCCCAACACGCAATAGATCGTCGTAAAGTAGCATTTCAAAATTGTCATAGTAACTGTTGTTGTAAGGGAATCTAATCAATGGTAAATGATTCTTCCAATTGCCTTCAAAATTTAGTGCACAACCATAGTCTGTCTTTAGTAGTTTGGATGGTCTCCTCATTCTGACCGTCCGTCTGAATTCTTGAATTAAATCGTGGATCTCTGTCAGATACAATTGAACCCGGCATTCCACGTCGTACTATTATCTTATTTAAATAGAGATGAACCAACCCATCCAATGAATATCTCTCGTTAATCAGTCCAAATAACGTCATGATAAGCTCTAGGCCCTGGCAACTCTACTACAAAGTCTATCTTAGTACGTTTCCACTTCCATTCAGGAATCTCCTAGTTGTAACCGTCTACTATATCTCTGTTATCCTGTCTTCACGTTCTAACATCTCAAGTACTTAGATACTTACCAACATTAATATTCTTTTAAATCTCTCATATATATTCTTGCATTTCCTTCTTATCCCTTATACTTTCTCGTTCCCTCTTGTAATAAAATCCATTTCTTTTTCCATAATTCTTTCCTTAATGTAGCCCTTTCTCTTTGATCAATTCTGGTTGAATCCTAATTTTAGTCATTTCTTCTAGTTAATCTCTTGTTATTATAACCTTAAAGCTCCATCATTTCCAATTCTTGTACCGAAGGTATTTACATTTCTAATCTCGCTTTACTACTCGTAAAGTCAGCCTCCAACATAATCTCTTGGTTAATTCTATCTATCCCCAATATAGCTAACAACTGCTTTCAATGATCACATACTTTCTGTACCAATTGTAAAATAAATATTCAGTTAAAAACAATCATTTACTACATTGTCCATTATCCTTAAATCCTTGTTAAAGCCTCTTCATCTTCTTTTCTTAGTTATAAATACGGTGAGAAATACACCTCATCAACTCGGTGACTTAGATGCATACCTTAAAAACTGTTCTACTTAGTTCCAAGAACTTAATTGATCTCCATCTGATTTCCCAAATAATTCATAAGATACATTCGCAGTAACACTCAGGACACCTTTTCCAGGATACCATCTCATTTCCCAAATAACTTGATCAAATCGACATTATATTAGTTCTCATTCTATACATTCACGTTGACTGGTAAGATCTACCTTAACTATAGTGAGCAAAAGACTTGCAACCATATCATGTAATTCTAAAATACTCAAAGATCAAATCGTTCTCCATTATTAGCCTAACATCGAATTTAGAAGTTCTTCTCATTGAGACAAAAATCTGCTATGTCCATTTTCCACAACCCGGGATAACATCGACACAATTGCACATCTTTCCCAATTTCCAATCAACTCTTGAATTATCTAACTAACATAAATGGTTACTGAGGCTTCATAGCACGTCGTAGTTCCTTCAAATATTATTTCATCTTCAAATACTGTCGTTTCTGTCAAATAAATGTTGACTCACCTTTCCACATCGTAATGTTAATCGATAGAGAGAACAACTGGCTCCGTTATATGTTACTAGTATTCTAATCGTATCGTAATCCGCTTTCGCTCGTGGTAATTCAATCACAAATTCTTCGTTCATTATGGTAAGGTAATTTCAGTTCACGCTGAGGGCATACCTCCCAGATTATTTGAAATAACAAAATTCATGATATTTTGAAGTGAAAAAGTTCTGCATCATAGCAAATGTCCCACAATTGTGGTTACCAAATTTACATATTCTAAAGCGATCATTATCAGAAATAAAAGAATCACTGAGGGATCAATTTGATCACATGAACTCAATGTTGTGTGTCTTGATTAAGATAGTACGAAAGGTAATCAATCCTCTTGTGAAGCACAACACACAAGTGATGGCGTCCCAACAGACTTCTATCACACAGACAGATAGTCCTTGTGTCCCCTATAAATAGGGTTGTTCGTCTCAGTTAGAGTAGAGAAATATGAAAGAAATTTTAAAATCAGATTAACAATCAAGGCCTATTGACCAGAAATTCTCGGATATACACCTTGGATTGAAATTGAATAGATTCCAAAGGTGTTATTCGAGAAAAGAAGAACAACCAGAAAAGGAAGTATCAAAAAGTAGTGTTACATTATAACTAGAGTTATCCACCCCTGAAGAATGAAGGAGTTAGAATTCAAGTAATACATTTTCAACAGGCCTCAAAATATAAAATAGATATCACAACAACCTCTGACGCAATTGAAAACATGATTGATCAAAAGTATCTAATACAAAGTCAAAAGGTGGAATATACTCACCAACACAGGTTTCACTTAAAGGAATGTCAAATATTTCATTAGGATGGGAAGATATTACCAAGGTCTTCACATTTGCCTCCTCTGTCGACTCCTTCGATAGCTCGTTATTCGATTCTAAGCCCTTTTTTTCCACGTCGCAAAGTTATCAATATCGTACGTTGTCGTCGACTTGTAATATTCCTTGAAGATTCCGTCGTAGACATCCACAACCGCAAGAAGTTTTATCCAGCTCAGCACAACTATCTCAAACGAATACCCCTATCTTAACTTAATCATTGGTACTATATCCGATAGTCCAACACGAACTCTAAATGAGCTCTGACGTTCCTTATATAACTATACACACTCCTACACACTCTCGTTTCTAGTTTTACTATAACCCTGCTCTGATACCAACCTGTAACGCCCCAAATCCGGGGTCAAAGGATTTGGTCGTCACGCTGCATCCTTAATTCAAACAACCTGTCAATATTAAATCAACACAATAATAACATCTGCGACCCCAACTCTACCAAGAATCTTTAAAGGTTATAGTGCTAGAAACAAGAATCCAAAATTCCATTACATAAAAATTTTCTTCTTTACAACCATTCTCTGTACATATAATCTAAAACACTACTATAACTTCGATAAGCAGTTTACCAGGCAACTAATCTTATACAATATAATATTCAATAGAAATCAACTTTATACAAAACCTATCACTAGCTCCAAATACTCTGGATCAAAACGTCTTTACGCTAATATCCTCTCCCTTCTCTGACCAGCTACGCAGACAACTCTCGCCAATGCACCTTCTTACTGAAAGGCTAAAATATATAAAGAAAACAAGTATGAGTGAAAGAATTGCTCAGCAAGTGCATTATCAAGTATAATATGAAAAGTTTCCAAATAAACTTTGGATTTTCAAATAACAAACTTTTGTTTTGAACATTTGTAATCTCTAAAATTCTCAAATCAAGTTTGGTAATTTACCACAATTTCTCATTCAGCTTCTCGCAACTGAATAGTTTAAAACACAAAAAGATTTATATCGGTCGTCACGGTTACCCGAACAACAGTAACTACAATAGTATGTAGAAAATATGAAATAAATATAACTCATACGTCTTCAAGCCTATAATATGGTACCAACTGGATATGCGGTATGAATAAAACTCATCAAGATAGATATCTCACGATTGCCAATGGAATCAAGGAAGAGGATTTCGACTATTTGGAATCCAATATATTAAGAGTAAGTGATTTCAGCAAGATTGAAACCACTTCTTATTAATCAACGAACTAACAACTTCAAGCGAACAAATAAACCTGAGTATTCAGGTCATAACTCACAAGTACAGAACATATGGATGTAATCCATCTCAGATATAAGAAGTGATATTAGAATTGGATGTAATCCATCTCAAATCAAAGGTTGAGCTGCTGATCAGTCACGCATCAACCCCGGACTTGCTTCTAGCAAAGTCCTCTACTGGATCCTTGGCCAATCTGGGCCTTAAGTTATTCTGACCATAAATATGGTCCGACCATTATTGGTCCCATTTTAAAAACATTCCAATTCTATATTATATACCTCAGATGTCAGTACAATTGACAACCTTACTTCGACAATCAGGTGTCGGAAGAATCGACAACCTTAATACAACAATTGCTGGAAAACTCACGTTCCAGGAAACAACTTAACTATGAAGAATCAATAAGGGATAGCAATACAATCTAGTATCGACGAGATCGATAAAACAACGGGAATGATAATGAAGAATAAACAATAATATGCTCAACAAGGTTAAGTGTGATATGAAACATGCATTATGATATTAACAGAAATTTCAACAGCTCAATATAGAGTAGGATTCAAAGAACTGGCTCTAGATGGCCTCAACAGTACAAATTATCACCTTATGGAAGAATTAGTTAAGATTCACCAATTTGGTAAGTGACAAGAAAGTCAAGTTCGAGTTTAAGGAAAATTCAAGGTGAAGTTTATAAATAGGGAAAACAAGGGTTTACTGACTTCTGACGGAAATAGTTTAAGTCCTTCAAAATATATACTTATAATAGATAAGCCTTGTATTTGAAGGAAATAAACTCAATCATGCATAGCATATATGAGTTCGAATCAGAGACTGGATCAGATAATCACTTTTAAAAAGAAAGGATAACAATGCTTGCATAGGTGCAAGATGGAAAATAGAACACTTGTAGAACAAGTACCAGAACTTCAGAATTTTAAAAATAACATTTTACCCTCATAGGGTTCACAAGTTCCCACTCATCTAGGGTTGGAAATATTCCAGCCTAATATTTTTTTAAATCAAGATTTTTGAAAGAAAGCCTCAGTGTAAGGTCCATAACTATCTTTTAAATCGTTTCAACATAATAATTATATTTTTCCGATCAACATGGAAATATAAATCTAACTCAAAAGGTATAAAAGAATACTCATCAATTTACGAGATTAAATAAAATACTTGCAATTCCATGCAAGAGAATCAACATTTGAAATTTAAGTGAAGAGTATGCAACTTGCATAATAATAACTGAAAGGCATATGTCTAGGCCTATTTGTAAACACCGAGGATTCTACTCAACTTTAATTAAGATGTAATAAGTAAATAATAAAAATCAAATGTCACTGGAATCTCAGAAGATTATATCTGTCAAAGAATGAAGATTAAAGTCATCTACAGACTTGAAGTGATTCTACATTGAAAGAAGATCAATTTGTTGATCAAGCCTCAGTGAAGTATTCAAGCTCAGTGGATTTATTAAAGTGACGGAGATTTCAAGTGGTGACAACAAAAGATACTGATTACGGAGTTCTTGAATGAGAAGGAAGTGAATCACTGTTTAAAGTCAAACAGACAAAGAACAGACATTGTCGTTTGTCACTCATGAACCAGACCGTGCATTGAGTGTCAACGTACTATTGTGTTTGTTATTTATCTAAGTTTTAAGTGATTCTGGAATTGTTTGAGAAGTCAACTAATTCTATTTATTCTCTTATAAATAATTAATACTATTAAGTAAATTATTTATTAAATTAATTCAGTAAATAATTAATTTAATACATAATTTATTTAGTTAATTATTTAAATTAGAATAAAAATGAACTAGGAAGACTTAGGTTTGAACTAGGAAGACTTAGTTTTTTGAACTAGGAAGACTCACAAGTGAGTCTTCCCGAAAGTCTTCCTAGGCCAAACCATTGTCTTCCCGGTTGTCTTCCCTTTGCAATGACTGTCTTCCTGATTGTCTTCCAAGGCAAAATTGTGAGTTTTTCTGATAGTCTTCCTAAGGCAATTCTGTCTAATGTATTGCACATGGGATTAAAAGAAAGGCCGTGTGTTTAAATACATGACAATTCGAAGACAAGCAGTTGCCATTCATTACAACACAAAACAAGACAGAACCTTCAACATTTCATTCAAAGCTTGTCTTAAATTCCTTCAACTACAAAGCTTCAAATTTCTGCAGGAGTATTAATTCTTGATTGTTCTAAACATTTAATCCATAAGAATTGTATCTCTTGTACTGCTTTGTATTTCTAGCGGATCATAATCCCTAGATTTTATATCGAACTACTTTTTAGTATTCGATCCTTTTTATTACAAAAATAGATAAATTCATGTCGAATTTATTCTAGATTTGTTTTATCAAGTTCATTGTCATCAGTGATCAGAATTGTAACACCCTTCAAGTTTAATAGAGTTTTATTTAACTTGAATATTGTTTCAGTTTTATTCCGCAATATTTTGTTCTAAATTGTTAAATATTTAAAAGGACAAATTCGATTAAACGGTATCATTTGTATTAAACCCCCCTTCTACAAACATATCAGAACCTAACAATTGGCATCAGAGCCTTTTGATTGATATACTAATCAAGATCCAATTGTTTAGAGATTTTTTTCTTATACTCTGAAATTTTTAATCTTTCAAAATTCTCAAAAGATGTCTACTACACAGAAAGTGGGTACAGTCAAAATCTCAATGTTCAGCAAGGAGCATTATCCTATGTGGAAGAAGAAAATGCTTCTGTTTCTCCAAGTTGCAAATGTTAAATATCTAGGAGTGCTGAAGAGTGGTCCTAAAATTCCTATGATTATTGAGGAAGAACAAATAGAGAATGATATTGTTACTAGGGCTGCTAGGATGTACCCTAAAGATCCCAAGGACTACACTCCAGATGAGAAAGATGACTCTACACTGGATGCCTGTCTACAGTTGATACTGGTTGATTGTCTGGATCCTATCATGCATAATCATGTCCTAAACTGTGCTACTGCCAAACACATTTGGGACACAATAGAGATAATCAATGAGGGGACAGAGGAAGTTAGAGAGAATAAGCTGGAAATTCTCACCTCTTCATATGAGCATTTCAGATCAAACCCTGGTGAAGGTATCTCTGAGGTTTTTGAGAGATACAACAAATTAATCAATGATCTGAATCTCAATGGGAAGCACTACACTATCAAGGAGATTAACAAGAAGTTCCTACTGACACTTCCAATTCATTTGGAGCACAGAATATCTGCAATCAGAGAAGCAAGAGATATTGGAGAGATCTCTCTGGAAAGACTGTATGGTGTTCTGAAGACCTATGAGCTGGAGCAGATTCAACAGAATGAATTATATGGAACTGGAAAGATAGTTGGTACTTCTACTGCATTGACAACAGTAGTCCCACAGAAACTGGAAGTGAAGGTTGTTCAACCTTCCAGTTCTAACTTGGATGTTATTGATGCTGAATTTGGTTTAACATCCATTGATCAATCTGGTGGTGACTACTACTCTTTGGAAGAACTTGATCAGCTGGAGGATGGTGATTTGGCCATGATAGTCAGGAAGTTTTGGAAGTTCAGATTCAGAAGGAATCCCAATCTTAAGTTCAGGCCCAGATTTCAGAGAGGTGGATCTTCCTCTTCAAGTGGCACAATGGGTGGCTACAAAACTGGAACTGTGGATAGGAGCACAATCAGATGCTACAATTGCAATGAGTTGGGTCACTTTGCTACTGAATGCAGAAAGCCAAAGCAAGTGACAAGGAACACATTTGACTCTAGCAAGAAGAACAAGATTGGGAAAGCTTATGTTGCTGAAGGAAAGAGTTGGGATGACACTGACAGTAATGAAGAAGCGGGTGAGATTGGGAACCTTGCTTTAGTGGCTAAAGAGGCAAGCACTTCATCTTCATACATGTCAGAGGTAAAGTTCACTGATGCTGAAATGATCTATCATCTTGGTGGTACTATTTCTTGTGCACGTACTGAAAATGATAGAATAATTCTTTTGAACACAGCTCTTGAAAAGGAGATAAAATAATTAAAACTTGTGCATGTTAATCAGAATGAACTTACTGAGAAAATAGCATTTCTTGAGAATAGGGTTAAATGTTATATTCAACTGGAAACCATTCTTAAGAATCAAATTAGTGAGCTGAAGACTAAAGCTAATGCATACTTCAACTCTTGTAAGACTGCTAAAGAAATTATCAATAAACAAAGTATTAGTCAGACCGTAGGAATAGGGTATGACTATAATGAGTCTATTGGTAAATTAAGCATAAATACCCCTAATAGAGTCAGTGCTAAAGAAAGGGGTATTCCAGATGTGCTTAAGGTTATTGACAAACCTTTCTTTAGAGAGTCCCAGGCAGATTCTCTGAATGAATACTCTATCATCATTACAGAGGAGATACTTGAATAAGATCTTGCTTTTGAAGTTGAACAGTCCAACAAGTGTATATCTGATATTCCAGTCAAAGTTGTTACAACTAAAAATACTAAATCAGATATCCATAAGTTGGATCAAAACAACTGTAGTACTAACATTCCTGTTGTTAATTCTTCTCATAAAGTATGTGGTGTGATTAATTTCATGTCTTGTGCTTTCAATGTTATGTATGCTTATTTTAATAGTAAGCATGTATCTAGTGATAAGACTGATCCACGCCAACATGTTAATAATAAGAAGCATGTTAAAGCTAAGACTACTAGTCCTCCTAAGACTAGAGTGGATTCATTTATCCCTAAGCCTACTCAGAAATGTGTTAAGGTTGGGTATAAATGGAAACGCTCTTTTGTGAAAGAGGATGAAGTAGTTGTAGCTAAAAAAGTTGTTTTGCCTGACAAAGGACAGTTCTTTAAGTATGCCGGACCCAATCAAGTTTGGGTTCCGAGGAAGGACTAATCAATTTGGTATTACAGGGTGTGGAACAGGTAAACCGTGTTATGTGGGTTCTGGACAGTGGCTGTTCAAGGCATATGACCGGAGATAGATCCCTGCTATCAAATGTGGTTGAGAAAGCCGGCCCAGGAGTTACCTTTGGAGATAACAGCAAGGGTATTACCAGAGGATATGGCTGTTTGAAGTTTGGAAATGTTATCATTCAAGATGTATCTATTGTGGAAGGTCTGAAGTTCAATCTTCTCAGCATCAGTCATTTCTGTGACAGAGGATATGCTGTTTCCATTGAGAAAGATAGATGTCTGATCCTTCACAAGAAGAATGGAAAGCCTGCTCTTCAAGGAGTCAGGAAAGGTGACTTGTTCATAGCTGATCTGCACTCTGGATCCAAAGATGAAGTAACTTGTTTTTATGCTAAAGCTTCATCTGATGAAAGTTGGCTATGGCACAAGAAGATGTCTCACCTTAAGTTCAAAACCATGAACTCTTTAGTCAAGAGGGAATTGGTTAGAGGTTTGCCTCATATGGAATTTACACAGGAAGGACTGTGTGAGGCTTGTCAGAAAGGAAAGTCAAAGAAAGCTTCTCACAAGGGCACTGACACATCATCAATAACTGAACCACTTCAGCTACTGCACATGGATTTGTTTGGTCCAGTTAGTGTGATGTCCATGTCAAAGAAACAGTATGCACTTGTGATTGTTGATGACTATTCCAAATATACTTGGGTTTTATTCCTACATTCCAAGGATGAGACCCCACAGATGGTGATTGATCATATAAAGTTGATTGAGCTGGATTCAAGATTCCCTGTTAGAGCTATAAGGTCAGATAATGGAACTGAATTCAAGAATGCAGTCCTAAATGACTTTTGTGCTTCTAAAGGAATAAGAAGACAATATTCTGCCCTAGAACTCCTCAACAGAATGGAGTGGTGGAAAGGAAGAATCGTACATTGATTGAAGCCGCTAGGACTATGTTAAGTGAATCAAGACTTCCAATGTACTTTTGGGCTGAAGATGTGAACACTGCTTGTTATACTTAGAATCAAACTTTAATCAACAAGGACTTAATGAAGACTCCTTATGAGATCATGAACAACAAGAAACCAACTCTCAAATACTTTCATGTATTTGGAGCAAAATGCTTTGTGCTTAAGGATGACAATGTGACACGTGGCAAGTTTGAGGCCAAGGCACAAGAAGCTATCTTTGTTGGTTATTCTAGAAGATCTTACATGGTGTATTTGATTGATGGTCATCATGTGAAGGAAAGTGTCAATGTAACATTTGATGACACTAAACTCCCTAATATCCAAACAGAAGACTCATATGAGAAACTGAAGTTTGATAACTTGCCAGACTCAGATTCAGATGATGAAGCCCCACCTGAGAATGTTGCTGGTAATGACAATAACAATGATGATAATAATCCTGGTGGTGGTGGTGGAAACATTGGTAACAATGGAGATACCACCAACACTGGAGAAGAATCATCAAGGCAATCAAGCAACAACTCAGGGGGAGGAAATAATGGATCTACTAGTCAGTCACAACACCACAATGAATTACAAGGCGAATCATCAAGATCAAATCTTCCAAGACAGACTATATGGAATAGAGCTCAACCCTTTGAGCTGATCATTGGTGATCCAGGTGTTGGAGTTAAAACTAGAAGTGCTACTCAGAATGAATGTCATTATTCAGGGTTTCTATCTGAAATGGAGCCAAAGAAGACCGAGGAAGCACTGACTGATCCAGATTGGGTGATTGCTATGCAAGATGAACTCAATCAGTTTGGACAACAACAAGTCTGGAAACAGGTACCCAGGCCAAAGAACAAGAAAGTAGTTGGTACAAGATGGGTATACAGAAACAAGCTAGATGAGGATGGCATTGTTACAAGGAACAAGGCAAGACTGGTTGCTCAAGGGTATTCACAAGCTGAAGGCATTGATTATGATGAAACCTATGCACCAGTGGCTAGACTTGAGGCCATCAGGATGTTCTTAGCATTTGTAGCTTACTCCAATTTTAAAGTCTATCAAATGGATGTTAAGAGTGCATTCCTGAATGGTGAGCTAGATGAAGAAGTGTATGTGGAACAACCCCCTGGCTTTGAAAATCAGGAGCTGCTGGACTTTGTGTACTTTCTCTTCAAGGCTATCTATGGTCTCAAACAAGCCCCAAGAAAATGGTATGACACTCTCTCTGGTTTTCTTTTAGAAAATGGTTTTGTTAGAGGTATCATAGATAAAACTCTTTTTTCAAAGAAACACAAAAGTGATATGATATTAGTCCAAGTCTATGTGGATGACATCATATTTGGGTCTACTAATGATGATCTCTGTAAGAGATTTGCTAAGCTAATTCAGAGTAAGTTTGAAATGAGTATGATGGGTGAGCTGAAGTTCTTTCTTGGATTGCAAGTAAGTCAAAGGTCAAATGGTATATTTATTGGTCAATCCAAGTATCTCAAAGAACTCCTCAAGAAGTATCACATGGAGGATTCATGTTAGGAATATGTTGTTCTTGATGATAAACATAAAACACTTAGTAGAATTTGTGTAAAGTCATTTTGTAGCTGTCAACGAAATGGCATGCTTTGCAGCATTCCGTTGACAGGAAGCTCATCAACGAAATGAGTGATGTAGCAATTGCACTGTACAATACTTCTAGTTTGATATGCATTTCATTGTAGATATTGGATAGGTTTTCTCAGTCATGTTGACTAAGTACTAGATAGGCAAAATAGGTTGGTTAATTGTAAATACATCATGCCTTGTAATTTTGCCTAAGTGAAGACCTGTCAACGGAATGAAGATTATCCTATCAACGGTATAGAGTTTACTCATCAACGGAATGAAGATTATCCTATCAACGAAATGAAGTTTACTCATCAACGAAATGAAGAATGAAGCTATCAACGAAACATATCTCCCTGCTATCAACGAATCACTATTACTTTTTGAATAATTGACAAAGTGATAGTGACAGTTTACTGAACAAATCTAAAGGAGATATGGAAGTGTACTGTGCATTGGAAGCCATCAAAATGGTCACTGGAAATAAGGAAACATTCCAATTTCCAAGAAGGCTCTTGGGAGTGATCATAATAAGCGTGAAGACAAAAGTAAAGATCTCCAAGGACCACTGGACAAAAGGAATGAAAAGCAAGCTACTGATGGTTATTACTAGTGTACATTAGTGTAGCCAGAAATAGTATTGTAAACTTGGGTTATGTATATAACCAAGTGTAGCAGTTAAAATAAGAGTGAGAAGAAAAAACAAATAGATTGTATTAGCTATCTTTGAGAGCATTTTCTTCTCTACATTCTTGTAACTGAGCAGCTGTGTACATTTGTATCACAGATTATTTCCGCAATAAAAATCACTTCAGTTGGATCATCAAACAATCCAACTGAAATTATTTATGTGCTTGTGATTTTTACATTAAGTTCAGTTTTTATTTGTAAGTTGTTTTTAAGTTTAAGAAATATCAAGAATTGTATTCAACCCCCCCTTCTACAATTCTGTTAGGTCATTTGGGATTAACAATTGGTATCAGAGCGAGCTTCTAACATACAAGAAGTTTAAAGATCAAGACCAAAACAGTAACCATGGTGAAGAAGGATGCAGGAGTAAAGATACCAGTTCTTGATAAGGATAATTACTTTCACTGGAAAGTAAAGATGCATTTACATCTCATGTCTATGGATGAGAGGTATGTAGACTGCATTGAGAAATGTCCACACGTTCCCATGAAGTTTGCATCTAGAGTTGGGGTGCCAGATGATGCTCCTGATGTGGAAATTCCAAAACTTGTCTCAGAATGGACTATTGAAGATGTTGCAGAAGTCCATAAAGATAAAAGAACCATGAACATTCTGTTTAATGGTTTGGAGCAAGAGATGTTTGACAATGTCATAAACTGTACAACCTCCAAAGAAGTATGGGACACTGTTAGAACTCTCTGTGAAGGAACTGAGCAAGTTAGGGAAAAAAATGCAGCTCCTTATACAACAATATGAGCATTTTCATTTTAAAGCTGGTGAAACCCTAAATGACACGTTTAGTAGGTTTCAAAATCTTTTGAATGGATTAAAATTGTATGGGAGGATCTATCAAACCAAGGATTCAAACCTAAAATTTCTTAGAGCTCTTCCAAAAGAATGGAAGCCTATGACTGTTTCTCTCAGAAACACTCAAGAGTACAAAGACTACACTCTTGAAAGGCTTTATGGAACCTTGAAGACATATGAGTTGGAAATGGAGCAAGATGAAGAAATTCAAAAGGTACAAAAGAAGGGTGGATCTATTGCATTGATTGCATCTGTGAACCAACTGGAAGATGACAATGAAGAAGCTGCAAAGGCCACAACTAGTCGAGCTAGTTGTAGGAGTGATGTTAGCAAGGGTAAAGGAAAGATGACAGAAGAAGAAGAATCAGAACCAGCCAACTTGGATGACTTAGATGAGATTGATGAACACATTGCTTTTCTGTCAAGAAAATTCTCTAAGTTCAAGTTTAAGAGAAACTCAGAAGCAAGGCCACCAAGAACAGACTTTCAACCCAGCAAAACTAACTGGTTTGAAAAGTCTAAGTCTAAATGTTTCAATTGTGGAATGCTTGGCCACTTTGCTGGAGACTGCAGAAAGCCCAAGGTTGAGAAGGGCAACAGGAAATTTGAGCCTGTTGATTATAAAAAGAAATACTTTGAACTTCTCAAACAAAAAGAAAAGGCTTTCATGTCTCAGGAGTATGATTGGGCTGGTAATGGTGAAGATTCTGATGATGATGTTGAGTATGTCAACTTGGCTCTTATGGCTAACAATCATGAGCAGGAAGCAAGCTCCTCAAGCAACCAGGTAACAATTACTAATCTTTCTGAGCTTTCTAAAGAGGAATGCGATAGTGCAGTAAATGAAATGTCTACTGTACTATATAATTTGCGTGTTACTCTTAAATCACTTACCAAAGAGAATTCAAGAATAAAAGAGGCTAATCTGCTATTAAGTGATAGGAATGCAATGTTAGAAGCACAGCTCATTGAATTTGAGAAAATGAGGTGTGTTAGTAGGGATGCTAAGAAGGAACTTGAGAACGTGTTAGAAAGGGAAGAAATTCTTAAAACACAACTTGAAATAGAACAAAGTGTGATTGCAAAATGGAAAGATGCCAGGAATGTTGCTACCAACATCATTAATGTTCAAGGTATGGAATCTTTCTGTGAACAATCATGGAAAAAGAACAAAGAAAAGCTAGGGTATGTTAGTGAAACCTTAGAATCAGAAACAGAGTCAACAAACAACAATGATCATTTGTTGAAGGTTGATATGTCAACGGAATGCAATGTTTCGTTGACAGATGAACCATCAACCGATCAGGCTGTTTCATTGACAGAGAAAAGAAAATATAAACTCACTAGACTTAATAACAAGTATGGTCCTGTCACCAAGAACTTTGTTCAAGGTGAGTCTAGTAATTCAAAGAAAGTTGAGAAGCCTGTTGAGAGAGCTAATGTAGGCCACTTGTCTAACAAGCAATTGAAGGACAAGTTAGAGAAAGTTCAAGTTGAGGCTAAGGGAAATAAAAAGAATAACAGGAATGGCAAAGTAGGGATTAACAAACACAATAATTACACACCTGATAAATATTCTCCTAGAAAGACATGTGTCAATTGTGGAAGTGTTAATCATTTATCTACTAACTGCAAATCTGTCAAGAAGACTGCTAATGTGAAAATTTCCAAGCCTGCAATGAATAGTTCTATGCCTACAATGCCTGTTATGCCTAACATGTTTGCTCCATATGCACAATTTCAGAATCCATATGCTAGCATGTCATTTGTGCCTAATCCATACATGAATATGTTTAATGTACCACAAATGCCATGGAATGTGAATAACATGTTTGTTCCACCAACTATGCATGCTGTGAATGAAAATGTGAGCAACTCTCAGAAATCAACACCAAGGGTAAAGATTGATTTAAATCAATCTGGGCCCAAGGTGAAAAATGATTTTAAAGGAAAAGCAAAGGCTAACAAAACAGGACCCAAGGAAACTTGGGTACCAAAATCAACTTGATTTGGTTTTATTGTGTGCAGGGAGACAAAAGGAATCTTTGGTACTTGGATAGTGGTTGTTCAAGACACATGACTGGTGATTCTACCCTGCTCACAGAGTTTCAGGAAAGAGCTGGCCCTTGTATTGCTTTTGGAGATGACAGCAAAGGCTACACTAAGGGATACGACTTGATTTAAAAAGAGAATGTCATCATAGATGAGGTTGCATTAGTGGATGGCCTTAAGCACAATTTGCTTAGTATCAGCCAACTTTGTGACAAAGGATTTTTAGTTACTTTTTCTAGAGAAGCCTGTGTTGTTTCTAAAGGAGGAAACAACAATGTGGTAATGACTGGATTCAGAAGAGGGAATGTGTACATTGCTGACTTTAGTAGCACAAGTCCAGACACCATCACTTGTCTCTTCAGCAAGGCAAGCAAGGATGAAAGTTGGCTATGGCACAAGAAATTGTCTCATTTGAATTTTAAAGTTATGAATGATTTGGTGAGGAAAGATCTTGCTAGAGGAATTCCACATGTGGAGTTTTCCAAGGATGGTTTGTGTGATGCCTGTCAAAAAGGGAAACAAAAGAAGGCATCATTCAAAAGCAAGACAGAGTCATCAATTGTCCATCAGATTGAGTTGCTTCATATGGATTTGTTTAGCCCTGTAAATGTCATGTCTATTTCAAAGAAGAAATATTGTCTTGTGATTGTTGATGATTTTTCTAGATTTACATGGACCTTTTTGCACTCCAAAGATGAGGCAAGTGAAATCATTATCAATCACATCAAGATGGTAAACAATCATCCTGACTTCAAAGTAAGAAGGATTAGGAGTGACAATGGGACAGAATTCAAGAATTCAAGCATGAAGGTGTTCTGTGAAGAAAATGGTATTTTGCATGAGTTTTCAGCAGCAAGGACACCACAGCAAAATGGTGTAGTTGAAAGTAAAAACAGAACACTTATTGAAGCTGCAAGGACAATGCTAGATGAATCAAAGTTACCAACTTATTTTTGGGCTGAGGCAGTTAACACAGCTTGCTTCACTCAAAATATTTCTTTGATTAATCAGGCCAAGGGAATGACCCTTATCAATTACTCAAAAGAAAGAAGCCACTACTGGATTTCCTTCATGTCTTTGGATGCAAGTGCTTTGTTCTGAGAAATCAAGCTGAGCATTTGGGGAAATTTGAAGCAAAGGCAGATGAAGCAATATTTGTGGGATATGCAGCAGGGAAAGCTTATAGAGTCTATAATCTCAGAACCAACATTGTTATGGAATCTGTACATGTTGTTTTTGATGATCTCAAAATTCAAGGTCTCTGTGATGAAGGTTTCCATGAAAGTCTTTCTTTTGAAAATGAGGAAGGAGTTCAAGTGAATCATGTTAAGGCTACTGAGAAACAGCCTAAAGTTGCTGTATCTAGCACAGATGAAAGCAGCAGTGAAGATGAAATTGCTGCATTAAGATTGAAAAGAATAGCTTCTAGCAGATCAAATGATCATTTCGTTGACAGTCGTGATGGTGGATTCGTTGACAGTCAAAATGAGCGTTTCGTTGACAGCCAAAATGGTCATACCGTTGACAGTCATAGAAATGCTTCTAGAAGTGATCAATTAGGGACACAAACTCAGGGGGAGTTTCTCAAGGACAGATATCCAATCAAGGCAATCATGATCATGAAGCTACCTCGTCAAGAGCAAATCTACCTCCCTCAAGGAAATGGACTAAAGATCATCCCTTTGAACTTATTATAGGTGATGTTACTTCAAAAGTCCAAACTAGAAGAGCAACTCAAGAGGAATGTATATATAGCAGCTTTCTGTCTCAAGATGAGCCAAAGAAAGTTGAGGATGCACTTCTAGATCCAGATTGGGTTTTAGCCATGCAAGAGGAGCTAAACCAATTTGAGAGGAACAATGTTTGGAAGCTGGTGCCCAAGCCTAAGGACAGGAGTGTCATAGGCACAAAATGGGTGTTCAGAAACAAGATGGATGAAAATGGCATAGTCACAAGGAACAAAGCTAGATTGGTTGCAAAAGGCTATTCACAGGAAGAAAGAATTGATTTTGATGAAACATTTGCTCCTGTTGCAAGACTAGAAGCAATAAGGATTTTCCTAGCCTATGCAGCCCATGCCAATTTCAAGGTCTATCAAATGGATGTGAAGAGTGCTTTTCTGAATGGGGAATTGGAAGAGGAGGTGTATGTAAGTCAACCTCCTGGTTTTGAAGATGATGATTTTCCAGAATATGTATACTTCCTCCTCAAAGCACTCTATGGTTTGAAACAAGCACCTAGATCCTGGTATGACACACTTTCACAGTTCCTCCTTGAGAATCACTTCACTAGAGGTACTGTAGATAAAACTCTTTTTTCACAGGGTTGTGAATGGCTCTACTATACTTGTTCAAATTTATGTAGATGACATAATCTTTGGGTCTACAGATGTGAAACTTTGTCAAAAGTTTGCCAAGATTATGCAAAGTAAATATGAAATGAGCATGATGGGAGAATTAACTTACTTTCTTGGTCTTCAAGTGAAGCAAGTTAATGAAGGCATTTTCATTAGTCAGACAAAATATATTCATGATTTATTAAAGAAATTTAACTTAATGGAATGCTCTCCTGCTAAAACTCCCATGCCTACTGCCACCAAACTTGAATTGAATACTAAGGAAAAATCTGTGGACATTTCAAATTACAGAGGCATGGTAGGCTCACTTTTATATTTAACAGCTAGTAGACCTGATATTATGTTTGCTACATGTCTATGTGCTAGATTTCAGGCTGATCCTAGGGAATCCCATTTAGTTGCTATCAAAAGAATTTTCAGATATCTCAAAGGAACACCAAACCTTGGAATTTGCTATCCTAGAGAATCTGGCTATGAACTAATTGGTTATTCAGATGCAGATTTTGCAGGATGTAAAATTGACAGGAAAAGCACAACTGGCACCTGTCAATTCTTAGGAAACAAGCTTGTGTCATGGTTCAGCAAGAAACAAAACTCAGTTTCCACCTCCACAGCTGAGGCTGAGTATATTGCAGCTGGAAGTTGTTGTGCACAGATTTTATGGATGAAAAATCAACTACTTGATTATGGATTAAGAGTTGAGAAAATTCCTATTTTCTGTGACAACACTAGTGCCATTGCCATTACTGAGAATCCAGTGCAGAATTCAAGGACCAAGCACATTGACATCAAGTACCATTTCATTAGAGAACATGTTATGAATGGTACTATGGAGTTACATTTTGTTCCAAGTGAACAACAACTTGCAGACATCTTTATCAAGCCACTTGATGAATCAACATTCTCAAGATTAGTAAGTGAGCTAGGTATGCTAAATTTCTCTTAATTATTTTTGAGATATTTGCAAGTTATAATGTAGCCAGAAATTTGCTATGTTTTTCTGTGAATTAAGTTTCTCAGGAAAAAGGTGAAATTTTGTCTAAGTCAAAATTACTATGTCAACGAAACGCACCATTTCGTTGACAGTCCTAGCACTTTTCTGGGTGTTTCGTTGATAGCTTTTTTTTATATCAACGAAACGCAGCTTTATCAACGAAATGAACGAGACTTTAACCGCCCAATCCTGATTCGTTGATATAGCGCAGTTAATCTGAACCGTTGAAATTTGACACGTCTTTTACCACGATCTATACATACACCCCTGTAAGTATAAATCATGGTAATACTTTAAAAGTAACGGTTATATTTTTAAGCCAATCCAGTAATTTACATTGATTATTGGACTTAATTTCTGAGAATTTTTGGGGGAGTATTTAAGAAATTCTATTTTCTTTAATTCCTTTTTACCTGTTCTCAAAAATTCCAAAGGCTTTTCTCTCTTCTTCTCTCTAACAAGCAATTCAACTCGAAGCTTTTTTCTCACTCAACAATGGCACCCATAGTCAAGCTTATGTCTGCTGGAGGGTTTATGAGAAAAACAACTCCATCCCCTTTGTTGTCAAGGAAAGCCCGGACAGCATCTTTTTCAAGATGATGGACTTCATGAAGAATTGCAAGTTGAGCTATGCAATGTTTCACTCTACACCACTCTACAATGAGATAATCGAGGAGATTTGGACCTCATGTGAGTATAGTGGGACAAATTGCACTTTGCAATTCACCATCCAAGGTAATGAGTATATAGTTAATTCTGATGTATTGCAAGCATGTCTACATATTCCTGAAAATAACTGTAATGCTTTGCCTACATACACTGAAATGGTTAACATGCTAAATTCTATAAACTACTCATTGCCTACTGATAATTTGGGTAAGATAATTAGGAGAGGTTTGGTGAGAGAATACAGTTATTTAGCTGATGCATTCATTAAAGTCTTTTCTGGAAAGATTAGTAATTTTGATGCATTAACTAATTCTATGTTGATTCTCTTAACCATGCTTCTAACTGATAGATATTATAACTTTAGCACCCAACTTATGTATGAAATTGGTGCTAAGTTGGGTGATAAGGCAAATAGGAAAAAGAATATCTATTATGCTAGGTTTCTAATGATGTTGGCTAACCATGTTAGTCCAGCACCATTAGTTATCTCTAACCCTGTTTCCAGGTTTGAGTGTTTTGTGCAAGAAAAGAGAGTTTTGACAGATATACTGAGACTCAACCACAATGGTGATGTCCCAGTGGTATATCTGGCCATCATTGAGGTAACTTCTTCTAACCCTGTTAGTGTAGTTGTTACTTCTATTGTTTCACCTTCCAATGTTGCTATGGAGTCTGTAGTTGTGTCCCAACAGGCTCCTGCCCAAGCAGCAAAACCTAAATCTAAGAAATCCTCAAAGCCAACCTCAGGTGCTTCTCAAAAGGCACCTGTTGCAAAAGCTACTTCACAACCCAAGGGGAGTGATTCTGGAGTTGTGAGAGGTGAGGGAAGGGGTGAACATCAAAGAAACCCCAAGAATAAGGAAGGAAAGGAAAGTGTGTCCCAGCCAAGCCCCATTGTGTCTTCCCAACAAGGCACAATGAGTAAAATGGATTTAAACACAAGTCTAGTTGCATCCTCCCAAAAGGATGTGATTATTGAAACAAGCTCTCCTCCAAGAGCACACTCCAAGAGGGTAAGGGACACTTCAAGCCCACAGTCTACATTTTCCCAATACCAAAGGAGAGTGAAGCAAAAATCCAAGGGTACACAGGGTGCACACACTCTGGAAGCAACACTTCCAGTTTCACAAATTCAATTTGATGTAACCCCTATTGTTACTCTGGGGTTACAGTCCCATTCTCTTAACATCAACCTTGAACTATCTCCACCAAATTCACCAACTCAGTCTCTAGATGTGGACATGATCCATTCATCTTTTCCTGATTCTCCAACTCTTATCTTGGAGAAGCCCCACTCTGAAGCTGGTGGTCATCACTTGTTAAGTGATTTGTTGGGCCATCAACCAATTTTTTCTGAAGTTACAAGAGGATCTGTGGACCAATCTCTAAAATCAATCACCACAGATTCTACTGTAATTTCACTTTCTCAAAGTGTTGTATTGACTTCATCAACGAAACAGCCTCTTTCGTTGACAAGTGTTTCTCCATCAACGGTATTCATACCGTTGACAGTTCAAACTACCATTCTGTTGATAGGTCATTCTACACCCATTATTGAAGATCAAGTTGTTTCCACAACTAGTGTAGATGACCTGGTGGTAGTTGAGACACTTTTAGGTTTGAGAGGGAGTGAAACTGAGAGGCTGGCTTGCAGCCAGGCAAAAGGAGAGAATGAGAGTGAGAGGCTGTCTATTTCTTCCAGCCAGGCAAAAGGAGAGATTGAGGGTACCACCTTAGAAGGTGAAGGAGAGGGTGTGAGAGGTGTGAGCCATGGGGAGCCCATGATGCAAGAAAAGAGTGGAGAGAGAGAAGGGACTACAGGAGCAATAAGGGAGGAAGCAGCCATTGCTAGTGAGTTAATGGAGGTCAGTGAAGGGGAAAGGGAACTTACTTTCCAAGAGCATTATCAACAAACTCTGGATAGTATTTCTCTGGATCCTGAGAACTTTACTCACCCTATGCCAGCCTATCAACTTATGGCTCAGCAGGGCAATGTGGAGGCAGAGAGGTCACTAAACCTAATTCATACAACTGCATCAATGCAAAGAGCAAAGGATGCCTTGACCAATCTATCTCCAGGAGCTGCAGCTAGTGATGAATTTGATTTTTCTGATGATGAGGACAGCTTTGGTGACAATCTACAGGTGGCCACTACTTCACAGACTGGGACTTCTGTGGTGCCCCCTACACCAGACTGGCTTTCTCAGGATGTTCATGGAAGAATCAACCTGGATGCTGCAATCACTAGACAATACAATGAAGCCTTCTTGGCTCATGCATCTGTTAGTGTTGAACACAAGCCTTTCTACAAAGCCATTATGGACTCCTTGGAGATTCAAAGGCTACAAATGTTGCAGACCAGGGTGGAAGCAAAGGACATCAAGGACTCTGTTGGGAACTTGAAAGATGCTATAGACAGGAGGCTTGATGAGAAGCTTCCCTCTCTCACTGTGTCCAAAATGAATAGGTTTTTCTCCAAGGAACCTGAAGTGTCCTCTTCTTTGAAGACTCTCTCCTCTAGAGTGGACAAAGTTGAGGCTACACTTTCTCAAATGCAAAAGGAATAGGAGAAGCAAACTCAGCTACTCACCCAGCTTTTGGCAGCTCAAGGACTCCCTATTATCTCTTTTGATGATAACAAAAAGGGGGAGAAATCTAAGGAGCTAGAGAAATCTAAAGAGCTTGATATACAAATCACAAAGGTTTTGGTCCCAGCCATTTCCTTACCAAATGAGCCACTAGCAATGGGGGAGCTTGGACAGAAGAAAAAGGATGGTATTGACCTGATTTAGGAAGCTTCTATGAGGATGAGACTTGCAGAACAGATTAAAGATCACTGGTCCAACATAGAAGCAAGGGTCAAGAGAATTGCTGGAACTGCAATAAACTCAAATCCATCAACGGATCAACCATCAACGGATGCCATGGTTGTAACATCAACGGAATGGGAGCCACAGTTCAAGAGTTCTTATGTTATAGAACCCCTTCAGCATGGACTCTTTCAAGATTCAAGAAATGAGAAAGGGCAAGCTTCATGCTTTAGGAATGTGGATGCAAGAGGGATATCTCCAATATCACCTGTCAAACCCAAGGGCAAGAACACTGCAAGGATATTTTATCCTCCACCAAAGCCAGATGAGTTCAAAATCCTAGGGAAGCTGATTATTGAAAGCAAAGAAAGCAATCATCCAAGCATAAGGAACCAAAGGGCCATCATCTACAGGGATAGCAAGGAAATCTGCATTTGGGTTGGTCACCCAAATTTTGCTAAGGCCAAAGCTGAAGAATCTGAAAGAGCAGCAATGCAAGCTCTTGCAGTTGCTCAATCACTTGAAGATGAAGAAACCCTAAAGGAAGAAAAGGCCAAGGATGAAGCTGAGGAAGCTGGAAAGGAAAGGAAGAGTGTAAGGCAGCCAAAGGCTAGAGCAAAAAGGAATCTAAACTTTGATAAAGATGATTCTCAGGACACTGCCCAAGACTCTTCCACAACTAGTGCACATCAAATTCCTGTTGATCAACCTCATGAAGGAAAGTTGGCATGTGATCCTGCACATCCTGTCAACTTTCATGATCAACCAATAATGCCAAAAGAGGAGCCTTTTGAATTTGCTGAGGGCTACTTTCCAAAGTTTCTATTTGAGAAGGATCAACCAATGAAGACAAAGAAAAGGGCTGTCAAAGCAAAGCCAGTATTTATGATAAAGCCACAACCTCAGAAACCCCCTGCAAATCCAGAGGACTGCATGTACATTGCTGACATCAGGGAAGAATCCAGTCTACATCTTGACTTAGACAACCTGGTGGAAGTAAGGGGCATTGCAGCTTCTCAAAAATTGCCCGAGAGACTAGTCTTTGTATTCAAGGGTGGTAGAGAACAGGTGTGGCCTCTCTACAGAATTTTAGGAGAAGACTACCAAACACTACTCTCAGTGTTTAGATGCTTGAAGAAAGACTTTGGCTTCACCAAAACAGCCAGGTCTGAGGTGGTCTCCAAAATTTTTCAGATAAAGGCTAGCTGGAACAAGCCTGAGGCTCTTCCCAGGATGCTTAGAGTGCCCTCAACAGGAAAGAAGATCCATCTTCAACCTTACTGGATGATGGAATTTAAGGACAAGGACAATTGCAGAAGATTCTTCAGGATGGAAGACTAGCTGGATAAGGCATCTAATCAAACTCTAAAGTTTATGCAATCCATGCTTGGTGATCAAGATGAAGAAGAGAAGATCTTTTACAGAAGGCTACAGGTCCAAATTGAGGAAAACAACTCTAAGAGAGGGAAGAAGACTATGCCACAAAGAAGACACAGATGAATCATTTGTTCAGTCTAGAGGAGCACTTTTGGGTATTAGTCTTGTAAGTCTTGTATTTTGTCTAAAATATTATGAAGCTTAATGCATTTTCTACTTTTTTAATTTATGATATATCTGAGTGTTTTTGTTATCATCAAGTCTCTTGATTTACGGCTGTTATTCTATCAGTCATAAATTGGGGGAGATTGTTAGGAATATGTTGTTCTTGATGATAAACATAAAATACTTAGTAGAATTTGTGTAAAGTCATTTTGTAGCTGTCAACGAAATGGCATGCTTTGCAGCATTCCGTTGACAGGAAGCTCATCAACGAAATGAGTGATGTAGCAATTGCACTGTACAATACTTCTAGTTTGATATGCATTTCATTGTAGATATTGGATAGGTTTTCTCAGTCATGTTGACTAAGTACTAGATAGGCAAAATAGGTTGGTTAATTGTAAATACATCATGCCTTGTAATTTTGCCTAAGTGAAGACCTGTCAACGGAATGAAGATTATCCTATCAACGGTATAGAGTTTACTCATCAACAGAATGAATATTATCCTATCAACGAAATGAAGTTTACTCATCAACGAAATGAAGAATGAAGCTATCAACGAAACATATCTCCCTGCTATCAACGAATCACTATTACTTTTTGAATAGTTGACAAAGTGATAGTGACAGTTTACTGAACAGATCTAAAGGAGATATGGAAGTGTACTGTGCATTGGAAGCCATCAAAATGGTCACTGGAAATAAGGAAACATTCCAATTTCCAAGAAGGCTCTTGGGAGTGATCATAATAAGCGTGAAGACAAAAGTAAAGATCTCCAAGGACCACTGGACAAAAGGAATGAAAAGCAAGCTATTGATGGTTATTACTAGTGTACATTAGTGTAGCCAGAAATAGTATTGTAAACTTGGGTTATGTATATAACCAAGTGTAGCAGTTAAAATAAGAGTGAGAAGAAAAAACAAATAGATTGTATTAGCTATCTTTGAGAGCATTTTCTTCTCTACATTCTTGTAACTGAGCAGCTGTGTACATTTGTATCACAGATTATTTCCGCAATAAAAATCACTTCAGTTGGATCATCAAACAATCCAACTTAAATTATTTATGTGCTTGCGATTTTTACATTAAGTTCAGTTTTTATTTGTAAGTTGTTTTTAAGTTTAAGAAATATCAAGAATTGTATTCAACCCCCCCTTCTACAATTCTGTTAGGTCATTTGGGATTAACAATTCAGCATCAGCAAGGACTCCATCTTCAACAGCAGTCAAACTGGGAGCTTGTGATAACTCTATCAAGGTAGATATTACAAGCTACAGAGGTATGATTGGCTCCTTACTCTATCTTACTGCAAGTAGACCAGATATTATGTATGCTACATGCTTGTGTGCAAGGTTCCAAGCGGACCCTAGAGATTTACATCTCGTTGCTGTGAAAAGAATCTTGAGATATCTTAAGGGTACACCTAATTTAGGTATCTGGTACCCTAAATATTCTAGTTTTAATCTTGTTGGATATACAGATTCTGATTATGCGGGTAGTGTTGTTGATAGAAAGAGTACCTTTGGGAGTTGTCAATTCCTAGGAGGTAGGTTGATTTCCTGGTATAGCAAGAAACATCAAACAGTTTCCGATTCAACAGCAGAAGCTGAATATATTGTTGCTGGAAGCTGTTGTTCTCAGATCTTATGATATCAGGTATCATTTTATCAGAGAGAATGTCATGAATGGAACTGTGGAGTTACACTTTGTACCCACAGAAGAACAGACTGCAGATATATTCACTAAATCTGTTGATGAATCCACATTTATCAAGTTAGTTGGTAAATTGGGTATTTTAAACAGTCTTAGTGATTAACAATATATCTATCATGTTTGTTCTTTCAAAAATTCATTTTCTCTTGTCATTTTAATGATATTTATTGCCAAGTCTCATTTAATATTACATGCTTGTAAATTTAAATAGTTCTGAATCTTTTATTTTCTTTAAAAATATTTTTCTCATATTTTTTAAGTGGAGAAATGTATTTTTATTGAAAATATATTTATTTAGAATTATTTAGGTGTTTTTCAGATTGTAAATATTGTTGTTTAAATATTTCTGCAAGTTATATTATTTTTATGCACTTATATATAATTCTGCATATTTTTCTAGAATTTATAGAATTTTCTGTGAATTTTTCTAAATTTTTATATATTTTTCATGCACTTTTATAAGTTGTATGCATTTTCCTGTAATTATTCTATTTAAATTCGAAGTTTATTCTAAGTCTTCCCAGTTTAATACTAGGAAGACTACCGGGTAAACTAAGATTTTTTATTATTATTATTTTATTTCAGTTTTTTTTATTATTTTATTTCTTTTTAATTCTAAGTTTTCCTAAGTCTTCCCAGTTTTATACTAGGAAGACTACCAAGAAGACAAGGAATATTTCTTTTTGTTTTTGTTTTGCATTTTCTGTAAATATTTTTTATTTATTTCTAAGTTTTCCTAAGTCTTCCCAGTTTTATACTAGGAAGACTACCGGGAAGACTTAAAAATAAATGTTTTTATTTCTATTTTAATTAATTCCGAAGACTTCCTAATTTGAACTAGGAAGACTACCGGGAAGACTATCCTAAGTCTTCCCGATTGTCTTCCCAGTTCAAATTTAAAAAAAAAATGTTCAGTATTTCTTTTTCTTTTAACAGTTATTTTTATATTCTAAATATATATATATATAGATACACAGTACATACACTGCACAGTTACTTTCCTTAGTAGTTTATCAGTTTTTAAGTTTCACAAAACCCTCTTTTCGCATTCTATCTTTTTGTGAGCAGAATTCTTTGATCATCCATTGTTGCTCAAGTCTTTACTTAGCAAAACGATTCTATTCTTTTAAAATCAAACCATATTGAGTCGAATTGCTGTCGAATTTTTGTTTTAATTCTGATTCGACTTGTTTTTTCTTGAGTTTGCTAAGTGATTCTCTTGAGTGTTAGTGATATTGTGTTTCTGTGAAAGAAAATCTGTGTGTGTTCTGGTTGTGTGTGTTCTTGAGATTATTGCCCATTCATTTTCCAATTCAAAAGTTTTAGTTCGAATTTTAGGATTAAAAAATTTAAAAATTGGTTAATTTTGATAAAATTTTAATTTTCTGGATTTTAAGTGATTTTAATTAATTCTAAAAATACCTAAAATTTTAATTTTGTTTTAAGTTAATTAAAATTTTGTGTTTTATCTAAATGGATCCAAATTTTGAACTCGTTTTAAATAATTATGTTGGGTATTTTGATCCGTCTAAGTGTAAGGTGGAACGTTTCAGACCTTGGATTCAATTTTTAAATAGCGAGACTTGTGTCAGTCATGCTATTTGTGCCAATGCACTTCTTAAAATTGATCCTTTAAGGTTTTTGTGTTCAAGTACTGTTATTACTGAAGATTCTAAATATTTTTCTTTCAATATTTTAAACCAGCAATATACAATCACTTTTGAGTTGTTTTGTGATGTTTTACATTTTCCAAAGGACATGTTTGATCCCTTACCCACTGATGATGAATTATCACAGTTCTTTGTGAATATTCATTATCAGGGTCCCTTCCAAATGGTCAAATTATCTAAAAGCTTTGTTGTAAGGGAATGGGATCTGTTCTTTGATACTATAGCAAGAGTATTTGGTAACTGCACAAAAACAAATTTTCATTGCATTACCAGTCTTAATCAGTATATTTCTTATGCTATAGTATTTGGTCGTAGGTTAAATTTTGCTGAAATTCTGTGGAACATAATGCTTAACAGGCTTGTTCATTCTAGGAGAGATTCTGATAATCATGTGAAAGTGAAGTGTTGGTACCCTCGCTTTCTCACTCTTATCATTAATCATCTTCTCACTGCTGAGCAGGTAGAACTGTTTAGGGAAGCTAGATTTGAAACCTCTCCAACCACAGACACCAAATTCTACACCAGACTTGATGTCTCATCCAAATTTCTCAACATCCCTGTTCTTGTTTCACCATTGATGAGTCAATTCATTAATCTTCCTATCTTTGGTGAACAAGTTCCTGAGCCACATCCAGTTCCACTACAGGTAGTTATTCCTAACCCTGGTTCTTCTTCTAGTACTTCAATTCAAACCCAAGTGGTTGTTAGGGCTGGCCCAGAGATTGTAGAACCAAAGTCTCTGACCCAGGTCATAGAGCCAAACAGAGAGTCAAACACTCCTGATACACAACCTGAGCCTAATGTACAAACCAGTTCTAGAAGTGTTAGTGAAGTTGTAAGATCTGTGAACTTTATTAATAATATAAATTGTATTATATGTGTGGAATACTTATTATGAAGTATTTTGAGTTATAATGATAAGGATTGTTAAGTGTTTATGTGTTATTTGGTGAGTCGAAAGCCCCTTTCAAATATTTCGTCATTTGAAATCTTATTCAATTTTGAGCCCCGTTTTGCAAATTCAAGGGCCCCGTTGAAATTTTGTACATCATTATTATTCATTCGTCATCTGTGTTCGAATCATTATCGGAGGGTTTCTTCAAATTATTATATCCCTTATTATCCGATATGATCACTAGTAATTGTTTTATTCAAAGGAAGAAAAATTATTCTAAACCCTAACCCTAATTTTTTCTAGGGTAATTGATATATCGTCCGTATCAATAAATACATCTGTTATAGCCCCAGTATTCTTGAGCATTAGTTATATAATGATATGTATTGATTTGGATAACTATTAGTCTTTGTAGATGATTATCTTTTCGTAAAACGTGTTTTTAACCTAATTAGGGTTTTTAAACGAACCAGTGGATCAATATCGATCCAAAAATGTCATTTAGGGTATTATTTTTCACTAAGTATAAAAAGGAGAATCGTACATTATACCTCATATAATCTGTATTACAAATATATAAAAATACAAAATTCCCGAACCGTGTTCTTCGTGTTCTTGAATAATCAAACCAACTTTTGAAGGTGTTATTG
Source organism: Heracleum sosnowskyi (assembly GCA_030848705.1). Classification (NCBI taxonomy): domain Eukaryota; kingdom Viridiplantae; phylum Streptophyta; class Magnoliopsida; order Apiales; family Apiaceae; genus Heracleum; species Heracleum sosnowskyi. The sequence continues at coordinate 42,825,225 of CM061235.1, read as the reverse complement.
AAATCCAAATCCAAAGTTCAAGTACTCAAATCAAAGATCTTGAGCTCTAGTTTCATAATCTTCCAACCTCATCATCATCTGGTAATTTTTCGATTTATTATGAATTTTACAATTTTCGAATTAAATTAGGGTTTATGTTCAAATTGGGAATTTTCATTCTGTTGATTCTCTGTTCAATTGGTTGCTTCTAACATGTTCCTAGGGTTCTAATTAGTAGGAATCCATGTTTTAATTTCATGTTTATGTTCGATTTTTACGGGTTTGATTTTCGGGTTTTGACCCGAACTCTTCTTTTGAACAGTCAGTTCTTGTTGTTGATCTGACATGAATTCTGATAGAGGGCTTTCATTGTGTGAGTTATAAGCTTCATTTTAACATAAAGAACGTAGAGTTTCATGTAAAAAATTTGTAGATCGGAAAATTTGTTTAAGGTCACCGGAAAATAGTCGGATTTGGAGTTCCGGTGATGTTTTTGGTTTGTTTTTTATCGGAATGTATTGGTATAGTTATTTGGAATGTTTTGGTATCAAAAGCCCTAAATTTGGTCGTGTTTTTGGCTCGCCGGATTCTGGAAATGTCGCCGGATTCTGGAAAAATTCCGGTTGTTCTTGGCGACCCGTTTCTCTTCTTGGCGACCCGTTTTCTGACCCAGTTTCAATCTGCAAAACCCTAATTCATTTTCAGAAAACTGTTTTTGAATTTTATTTTTAAAAATAATTCGAAAATAGTTTAAAATCTTTAAAAAATCATATTTTAATTTAAAAAATATATTTTTAATTCAGAAAAATTCTGGAAAATTATATTTATTATTTTAAATTCGAAAATTTATTAAACTTAATTATTTTAATTATTTTTAATTAATAATTTATTTATTTAATTAATTGATTAATTCTTTTAATCAGTTAATTCTTAAAAAGTAATTATTAATTAGATTTAATTAATTTAAAATTCAGTTTAATTATTTTCAAGCCTGATTTATTATTTAAAAATAATTTGAGCATTTAAAGAGTGTCAATTAATTTTATATTAATTGATTTAATTAATTTTAAATACTTATAATGGGATTAAAAATCCGATTTTTGATTTAAAAATTATTTGTGACTTATTTAAATTCAAATAAGCCTTGAATATTGTTTTAAAAATATTTATAGGTGATATATGGTTTATATGAGTCGATTAATGTGTTTTAATGGTCCGTAAATTCCCGTACGAGGGCTAGTGTCTGAGTTTTAAATACCGTAAATTAGATCGGACGTCCGATACGTAACCGGTTACTAGTTTAAAATGTGTTATTGATTAATTGTGTGTCGAGGATAGAATGAGGATAGTTAGACTTACTGTTCTAAGTTGTTTATTATAGAATCGAGTTCCCGGAGCAAGGGAAAGGGGAAAGTAGAGTGATCGAGATAGAAAACCGACAACGACGTAGACCAGGCAAGTATTTCTGCCTTTACTTGTGATAAATTGTTATTGTTTTCAATACTTACATGTTATTACCCCAGAACAAGTTAGATTATCAATCCTTACCCTTACTTGGGCAACTGATTCCATTTTCGTAAATTTTCTTAACTCTTTGATTTGATCTGCATCGGAAACCCTTATTTCCAAGTTCATCTAATTTTGTCTACAACCATTGATTGTTGATTATCATCATTTGATTATTGCCTACAACCATTGACAGTTTGATTCTATCATTGACTATTGATTACAGTCATTGATTATTGACTACAACTACTGATTACCTTCTTGAACGAGTGCATCGTACCGTTGAAACCATTCTGAATCTATTTCTTGGACTTTCTTTGATAATGAATAGTTGAAGCTCTTTTGCAACTATTACACCCCGTTATTGTGTACTTATCTTGTTATGCATATTATTTCTTATACCTTGTGATAGAATTGGCATGTTTTTAAATAAGACCAGTAATGGTCGGGCCATACTTATGGTCGGAATAATTTAAGGCCCAGATTGGCCTAGGATCCAGTAGAGGACTTTGCTATAAGCAAGTTCGGGGTTGTTGCGTGACTGATCAGCAGCACAACCTTTGTATTTGAAAAATGTAGAAGTCCAATTCTAATTCCTCTTTCTTCATTAAAGATTGTTAAAAGCATATGTTTGACTTGTGTATTGTTGATTCAGATAATTGAATTCTTTCCTTTCATTATAGAATTGTGATTGATACATATATCATGCTTGCTGAGCACATGTGGCTCATACTTGTTTTGTTTCTAACCCTATTCCAGTGAAGCGAGAGAATGAGCAGACACATCGCTAGTGACAGTTCTCCCGATGCTAGGAGACCACCCCGAGTGATTGTCATTGGACGGGTAGTTGTTTTATCTTGGAAGTTAGACTAGATGTCTAGCTTTGTATATTAAGTGTGTAATAACTCTGAAACTGGTTTGTAATAATTATGACTTAGAAGCTTGTTTCATGCCATAATCTGGATGCGGTCTTAGATAAGGGGTATTTTATGTTATTATATATTATGCAATGGTTATATTCAGGTTTATGTTGTGTACCGTTGGTCGGGTGACTCCCCAAATATGTACCCCGGGTTTGGAGGGCGTCACAGAAGTAGCTACAATGAGTGCTCGAGCTCTGTCTCCACCCTTAAAGAAAAGAAAAACCTATAGGGAGGCATCTGTAAGCCCATCTGTATCCTCTCAACAGGATATGGACATAGATATGGCCACTGAACAGTCTCTGGAGACATCCTCTCAATAGGGTGGATCTATTGAAATTCGCCATATGGCCATGGCATCTTGTATTGAGTCAAGCACTCTCCCATTACTCACAATGGGAGAAGATATCCAAATAGATGATACTCAGGACACTATGCAAGGAGAGCAATTTAATTTTGACTTTGAAACAGTGCCTACCATTGTTACGGTAGAAGTGCCTTCACAGGCATCAAAGGGAAAATCTGATTCTTCGCCACCAATAATAGAATCATTTTCTCCCCTCCCAGAGGGAACATCTCTGGCTCCCCTAAGGGATTTTTCACTCGCAGTTTTTACTGGAGAAAGTGAAAGGCAACCTGATGAGTCTGTCCCTGAAGCAATTCAGTATACAATGTCAAATATTTTGACAGACTCAATCAGGGATCGGGAATTGCGAACTCCCATTGCACCACCATTGACCTCTCTTGAAGGGGCTAGGGTGATTTTTCATGCAGGTACATCTTATGAAAATCTAGAAAGACAGTTAGTGGTGAGAGATATGAGTCAAACACCGAGTGATACACAAGCACGTGAGTTGAGTGAAACACCACTGAGAGCAATTGAAGTGAGTGCACACACTGACACAAACACTGCTTTGTTGAAACAACTAGCTGATATACAAAGGAAGTTACAAGACACCCAGGCTGAGAACACTCTTCTAAAAGCACAAGTGGTTGCACAATCTACCACCTCTGTATCAAATCAGCTGGGTACTGTGAAAGATGACCTGTAAGGATTGAAGAACAATCTACTCCCGAGGCTGAATTCAATCCAACAATCTCAAGTACTGGTGGCTTCAGACATCTCTGATCTTACAACGTCAAATGCTCAGATATCGGATAGTGTCAAAGAGATTGCTTCTATTTCTACCAAGGTGGACTTTATTCTGCAAACAGCTGATGAAAATCAACGGTTTAATGAAGAAAGGATATCGAGGATATAAGGAGGGATGGAGCATCTTAATGAAGGTATGAAGCACTTGTACAATATGATAAAGAACGCTCATCAACCTACAACACAACAAAGAACATTCTTTGAGGGAGATGATGATGATGATGATGAGGATGATGATGATGATGAGGATGATGATGAGGGAGAGATAAGGAGAACATCTGAGGTGAATCCTAGGGCTTCCAAAGATCAAACTGTAGAGGATTCCTCAACTAAGGGGGAGAAGGAGAATAGAGGAGGAAACAGAGAAGCTGGAGGAGCTTCTGGAAAAGATAAAGGGAAAGGGAAACAATCACTGGAGGATACTGTCTTTGATGATGCCTACTACTACCACGGTGAAAAGGATGACTTCCAATTTGACACATTTGGTGATCTGGAGAAGACCATTCCTGAAGAAGATTTTGGTGAGGAGGAGGTTGAAGAGGTAGCTAACTTTGATGATTGGGAAGATGAAGCTGACTTATACACTCCTGACCCTTTATTTCAAAAGGAGTTGAAGAAGCAACAAGCAGACCTCAGGAGAAAGGAGGATGAGAATGCTAAGGTCTCCGACATTGTTCACACAATATCACGCAAGTATACGCGGTCAACAAGTAATATATGAAAGTAGAGTTCGTTCCCACAGAGACTGCTTTGGTTACTATAGTTATGCACTTATGCAACAATGTATGGCTATTGTTCAATGCTAAGACAAGTAACAAATTTGTGTTTTGATTAACTAAATTAACTAAACAAATTATCAAGACTATAATTAACTAAAGATTGCTGTTGAATTACTTATGAGAATAAAACATGGGATCCTAACTTCATTAAATACTTCATCTAGAGTCTTTTGTCTTTAATCAATGCATGTGACGGTTGTGATAACTAATCGGATAACACGAAATCAGTACACGCTACCTTTCAGTATACGTATACCAAACCACTCAAACATCCACAAAAGAGATAGAAGTTAAGCAGACACCAATTATGCTTAGACCCTATATGTCTATAAGATTTGAAAACATAACGGTTTAACGAGCAAGTTATCCATTCAGATTACATAGGGCAGGTAAGATGGTTAAAATCACCTACGAATCATGCATGACAAACATACATAAACCTATGCTAGCATGGCAAGTTCTAAACCTCTATATCCACTTTCGCAATCAATAGAGACTAACAAACGACTTAGATGTTAGCTACGCATCCAAGAAGAATAAGCACAACCAAACTAGGATATCAATTAGCCATCACACACACATCTTTAAAACAATTAACTACTAAAATCCATAAATAAATCCGCTAGAATCCCACGACAACGATTAGTTCATAATCGAACCGTTCATCATCGTGGGTTCTGATGAAAACATGATAATAATAAGTCTAGAATACTGAATAAAAGTGCTAGGGTTTATGAAAGAACAAACGAGAATCCAAAGTATCGCCTAATTAGAAGAATACAAAGAAAAGATGAAAAGTAGATCTTCGTAATCAGTCGTCTTCTTGTTCTCCTCACCAGTGGATGAATATGTATGATTGTAACTCAATGTATGTCTCAGAAATCGTCCACCAATTGATTATATAGGTCTCTGGGTTGACTGGTCTTCTGGCAACTTTCCTTTTCTGACTCAGAATTGCCTTCTACAGCATTTGAAGAGCGCGGGCGCGCCTGGTTACTGTTCAGAATCTTCAACTTTGCATTCCTTGACTTTTACTTGCGCTCTCTCGCTCCGCAACCACTTGGCCTTCACAGAAAATGCTCAAAACACCACTGCAATCCACAAGAACTCCACTACTCTGCTAACAAATAAATTCTGCAAATACTAACACAAAACACATCACAAACACCACACACTTGAGAACTAACGATCAAATTTAAGCCAATTTAGGACGATCCAAGTGGATATGAAATCCACTTATCAGACATCATATCTCAAAAGCTGAAGATTCAAAAGGCTGAACATGAAGACAAACAACATCTTCATAGTATTCATGTCAAAGAAAGGAGATTGGATGTAAGGATGAAGCAAGGAAGCAAATGGGATAAGGCAAGGGAGATGTTTGATATCCCTCAGAGAGGCACAAACAATGATGCTACTTTTCTGAAGTTGCTTGAGAAGATCAGAACTGTTAATCCAGACAACTCATTATATATGAAGGCATTGAAGGAAGATATCCTAAGGATTACGTCTGCATTTGATCAAGTGAGGCAAGAACTGTACATCTATGTCTCAAGTGCTCTTGAAGGGTCATTCACCGTCTCTCTTGAACTACTCCAAAGAAGATCTCTCTCTGAATTGTGGATTCTAATGAGTAAGGTTAAGAGATCTTCTTGCTTGAATGAGCGTCTGTATGACCGGCTGAAAGATTCTGCTATGAAGGACAACCCTCAAGTTGTGCACTTTCCTTATGAAGTTAAAATCTACAGAGGTACAACTTTAGAGACTGTGAGGCTGGATCCTGATTCTTTGAAACTACAGACTGCAATGCAACTGGTGAAGTTGGAGAATCTTTTGAGAACTTCTGGGTTTACTACTGTAGAGAAGTCTGAAGTTGCTGATATGATTTCAGACTACTGCACGGAGAAAGTTCCAAGGTATGCTCAAATGAAGAACAGATTGAAGAAGATCACCACTCAACCAGTAATGCCAAGTGGTGTGGTTTCAGAAAGTGATCGTGTCCTTGACAAAGATCTTCTAGTCACCTTGCAAGAAGCTGAAGAAGGTGAAATTAGAGACTAAAGGCATGATGTAGTTAGCTCAATTTGTAAATGTTATATGTTTAGCGCTAGGTAAATCAAGATAGGAAAATATATCATTTGTTCAGACTAGAGGAACATCTATCTTGTATTTATCTTTATTGTTTGAATCTGGAAATTGTTATATTTAATCCAAAACTTTTTATTATTTGCTTGGCTCTTAAAAGTCTTATCTTTTTCTTGTTTTAGTTGAGTTATCCTCTAGAGGTATTTTGTTGTTATTGTCTAACAAACAAATAGGGGGAGATTGAAAGGCATATGTCTAGGCCTATTTGTAAACACCGAGGATTCTACTCAACTTTAATTAAGATGTAATAAGTAAATAATAAAAATCAAATGTCACAGGAATCTCAGAAGATTATATCTGTCAAAGAATGAAGATTAAAGTCATCTACAGACTTGAAGTGATTCTACATTGAAAGAAGATCAATTTGTTGATCAAGCCTCAGTGAAGTATTCAAGCTCAGTGGATTTATTAAAGTGACGGAGATTTCAAGTGGTGACAGCAAAAGATATTGATTACGGAGTTCTTGAATGAGAAGGAAGTGAATCACTGCTTAAAGTCAAACAGATAAAGAACAGACATTGTCGTTTGTCACTCATGAACCAGACCGTGCATTGAGTGTCAACGTACTATTGTGTTTGTTATTTATCTAAGTTTTAAGTAATTCTGGAATTGTTTGAGAAGTCAACTAATTCTATTTATTCTCTTATAAATAATTAATACTATTAAGTAAATTATTTATTAAATTAATTCAGTAAAGAATTAATTTAATACATAATTTATTTAGTTAATTATTTAAATTAGAATAAAAATGAACTAGGAAGACTTAGGTTTGAACTAGGAAGACTTAGTTTTTTGAACTAGGAAGACTCACAAGTGAGTCTTCCCGAAAGTCTTCCTAGGCCAAACCATTGTATTCCCGGTTGTCTTCCCTTTGCAATGACTGTCTTCCTGATTGTCTTCCAAAGCAAAATTGTGAGTTTTTCTGATAGTCTTCCTAAGGCAATTCTGTCTAATGTATTGCACGTGGGATTAAAAGAAAGGCCGTGTGTTTAAATACATGACAATTCGAAGACAAGCAGTTGACATTCATTACAACACGAAACAAGACAGAACCTTCAACATTTCATTCAAAGCTTGTCTTAAATTCCTTCAACTGCAAAGCTTCAAATTTCTGCAGGAGTATTAATTCTTGATTGTTTTAAACATTTAATCCATAAGAATTGTATCTCTTGTACTGCTTTGTATTTCTAGCGGATCATAATCCCTAGAATTTATATCGAACTACTTTTTAGTATTCAATCCTTTTTATTACAAAAATAGATAAATTCATGTCGAATTTATTCTAGATTTGTTTTATCAAGTTCATTGTAATCAGCGATCAGAATTGTAACACCCTTCAAGGTTAATAGAGTTTTATTTAACTTGAATATTGTTTCAGTTTTATTCCGCAATAATTTGTTCTAAATTGTTAAATATTTAAAATGACAAATTCGATTAAACGGTATCGTTTGTATTCAACCCCCCTTCTACAAACATATCAGGACCTAACAATAACTCAATATAATATCACTCAATAATATGTGAAAGGAATAGACACTTGCCTCTAGTCCTTAACTATTTCGTAAGGCTGAGATAATACGATTCCCTCCTTATTCTGTCTTGTAGCACGATTCTCTATTTCCGTCCTTCTTCGATTTAACGCTCTTATGAATACCACTAATTTGATCCTACCGTTTCGAATCCACGCATTTGCCTCGATAGTCAAACATGTAACGGTACTTTAGTCTTCAGAGTACGATTCTCACATTCCATAAACGATTGTAATTTAATTCTAACACATTTACTAATCTTACCGATACCTTTGTCGGAATAAAATACTTGGAAATGTCCCTTATGAGTGTTGACATTCCCTTGGTGTCAAATCGCCTTGCAAATAACCCAATCAGTCGTAACAATACCTCATCCTTCTCCGACGTCTTTCATTTAACATACTTCGATAATCTGACTCGTCTCGTCCAATAGCCTCTGTTGCATACACAACCATATTTCAATTGATAGAATAATCATGATTAACTAAATAATTAATCCACGTATCATGCTCGTCGAAAATCTCTATACTACAAAAGTCAACATTTAAGTCAACGGTCTCGTAAATCTCATATTCTAACAACACCGACAAATTTCTATTCCAACTACCCCTCGTGATAATATTAGATACGACCAAAGTATTTAAACAAGTCTCAAAACAATTATTCGTATTTATGACTCACTAACCAGATAATTCACATAATTCACATAACACATTTTGTCATTTAATTGTGATAAATAAATCACATAAGTCTCGTAACATCTAAAAAATAATTTTAGAAAAATATTCGACTCTCGTTTCAAAGAAATTAAACCTCAAAATAATTTTAGGTCAAAAATCGGATCAATTATCCCAATATATAGATTTAAAAACAATTTAATCAAATAATATAAAACTTAATTGACTAATTCCAACACTCCAACTATTTTTTAAATAAATAAACCAAGCTAGAAAATAATTAAACTTAATTTTAATTAATTAAATCTAATTAATAATTAATTATTAAGAATTAACTGATTAAAAGAATTAATCAATTAATTAAATTAATTAATTATTAATCAAATATAATTAAAATAATTACATTTAATCAATTTTTGGATTTAAATAAATATTTATAAATTTATAAAATTTTCTGAAAAATAAAATGTATTTTTAAATCAAAGATATGATTTTTAGAATTTTTAAAACAAATTTTGAATTATTTATAAAATAAAACCCAGAAACACTTTTCAGAAAAGGAATTAGGGTTTTCTGGATCAAACCGGGTCGGGTTAGGGTTTTGAAAACGGGTTGCCAAGAAATCTTCCGGGTCGCCAAGAACGACCCACCGGAAACTGGGTTTCCCAGTTTCCGGCCGGCGTCCGGCCACCGGAAAATTTCGGCAGCGATTAAAACACTTCCAAAACGCACGCTAATATACAGAGAATTAAGGGCTTCCCAAAACCTGTCAAAACCACACCCAAATCACGACGAAAAACGTCCCAGAAATAAGAGCCGCCGGTGACGGCCCATTTTCCAGCAACCACAAATCAACATCTGTTCCTAAAACTTTTTACACGAATGTGTTGCTCATCCAACGGTCTATCTAATGGTACAAACATCATCAAGGTCCGTTCAACCAATCAAAATTCCGACTAAAATTAATAAAACTCCGGTGAGCTTGCAGTTTTCCGATTTTCTCGAAATCTGGCTCAAAATCCAAATTAAAAATCATACTCACATCCTACATCTCATAATAAACACAACTATGCCATCAATTTACAAGAACAGTCAATATTACGATTTCCCCCAAATTAAATTCATAAATTTGAATTAATAAAAATAATTAAAAATAAGAAAAACTCAGAAATCATACCCACATGAATTTTGATGATGGATTTGGATAGAGGATGATGAGAGATTCGATTCGACTACTAGAGCGTTGAAATCAGATTCCGATAACGCCTTCAAAAGTTGGTTTGATTCTCAAGAACACGAAGAACACGGTTCGGGGATTTTTATATTTTCGAGAATATGAAATGCAGTTAATACGAGGAATAATGTACGATTCGTCTTTTTATATTTATTGAAAAATAATACCCCAAACGACATTTTTGGATCGATATAGATCCATTGAATCGTCTTAAAACCCTAATTAGGTTAAATACACGTTTTACGAGGTGATAATTATCTACAAAGACTGATAATTATCCAAATCAATACATATCATTATATAATTAATGCTCAAGAATACTGGGGCTATAACAGATGTATTATTAATACGAATGATATATCAATTACCCTAAACAATTAGGGTTCAGAATAATTTTCCCTTTTCGAATAAAACGAATAATATTGACAATGTCGGATAATTAGGGATATAATGATACGAATAAATCTTCCGATAATGATTCGGATACGAATGACGAAGAGATAGTAATGATGTACAAAATTTTAACGGGGCCCTTGAATTTTCAAAACAGGGCTCAAAATTGAAGACATTTCTGAATAACAAGATATTCGAAAGGGACTTTCGACACACCAATTTAGCACATAGTCATTCAACAACTGTAACTTATTAATATTCAAATACTCCACAATAATTAATCTCCACAAAAAGAAAAATATAATTCATATTATTAATAAAATTCACGGATCTTACAAAGGCAAATGTGGTGGTCGATGCCCTTAGTAGGAAGGAGAGACTCAAAATGATAACCTCCTCAGAGAAGTTAATCCAAGAGTTCGAGAAGATGGAGATTGAGGTTAAAATAACCAGAGATGGTACGGAGAAATTATTTGAAATTGCACTACAACCAGAATTGCTACAAAATATCAAGTTAAGTCAGGAACGTATGATGAGTGAAGGGAGAGAGCTAATGACAGGAAAGGAATTAAGGATTAAAAGGGATGATAAGGGAATCATGAGGTATACTTACCGAATTTGGGTTCCTAATGATCAGGAATTAAAGGATGAGATTTTACACGAGAGTCATAGCTCAAGATATTCAATTCACCCAGGAAGTACCAAGATGTATAGGGATCTGAAAGAATATTATTGGTGGCCTAACATGAAAAAGGACGTAGCAGAGTGGGTAAGCAAATGCTTGACCTGCCAAAGAGTAAAGGCAGAACACCAGAAACCCAGTGGACTCTTACGACCCCTAGAGATTCCAGAATGGAAATGGGAAAAAATATCCATGGACTTTGTAGTAGGGTTGCCACGAACCAAAGCAAATAACGATGCCATATGGGTAATCGTAGACCGGTTGACGAAGTCAGCCCACTTTCTTCTGATCAATGAAAGGTACACTGTTGATAGGCTAGTGGATATTTATATGAAAGAGATTGTGGCGCGACATGGATTTCCAGTCGCCATTGTGTCAGACCGAGACCCTAGATTCAACTCCAGATTTTGGAGAAGCTTTCAAGAATGTGTGGGAACCAAGCTAAACATGAGTACCGCTTACCATCCCCAGACGGATGGGCAAAGTAAAAGGACTATCCAAACATTAGAGGATATGTTGAGAGTTTGTGCCATAGATTTCAAAGGAAATTGGGATGATCACTTACCCCTGATTGAGTTTTCCTACAACAACAGTTTTTATGCAAGCATCGGGATGCCCCCGTATGAGGCCTTGTATGGAAGAAGATGTCGATCCCCCTTGTACTGAGATGAAGTTGGACAGCGAAAGATACTCGGACCCGAAGTGGTCCAACGGACTAAGGATGCAATAGACCTTATCAGAGGATGGCTGGTGGCAGCCCAAGACAGACAAAAGAAATATGCAGATTTGGCCCGAAAAGACAAGGAATATGAAGTGGGAGATATTGTGCTGTTAAAGGTATCCCTGTGGAAAGGATTATTGAGATTCGGGAAGAAAGGGAAATTAAGCCCCAGATATATTGGACCACTCGAGATTTTGAGACGCATCGGGGAAGTAGCTTACGAGCTAGCCTTACCCCCAAACCTGCAGCAAGTTCACAACGTGTTCCATGTGTCCATGTTAAGGAAATACAATCCGGATGCCAGACACGTGGTAGAATACGATCAAGTAGATATACAACCGGACTTGTCATACATAGAGCAACCGGTGGAGATCATTGACCGAAAGGACCAAGTGCTAAGGAACAAGGTTATAAGGCTGGTAAGAGTCTTGTGGAGAAACCATAATGCTGAAGAATCCACTTGGGAGCTAAAAAGCGCGATGTTAGAGAAGTACCCTCATCTATTTTGACTTGATTCCGGGACGGAATCCTTTTAAGTAGGGGAGATTGTAATATCCCAAAAATTTTGTAATATTTGAAACCCTGATGAATAGTAAATTTGCTAATGAAAAATATTTTCAGACCACACTATGTGGAAGACATGGAATGAATGTTTCGAAGTTATATTATTGATGTATAGGAAGAATAAGTGAATGCAAATGCAATCAGAATCAAGAGATTCCCATTCGAGTTTTAAATCACTATTCATCGGACAATCAAGGATGTATTGATTTGATCGTTTTGAGAAAGTATGTAGATTGAGAAATCCATGATCACATATTAAGCCAAGGTAATAAAAAAGGTCAAGGAAGTATCTCCTAGCATTGGTATAGAGAAACGTTTTTAAAATCACTTGAACCTATCTCGAAACTTAGCGACAAAACAAAAGTGTAACGAATTATGGATTAAACCCTAACCAAAGGAGAAGTATCATATAAGATCATCAAGTGCAACATATAAGAGGATTGATGACACAAATCATGACATAAGCATGACACATAGTGATGACAAGGTGATTAATCACCACCTTGTCACCACTTTCACCACACAAATTGCCAAAGCTTGACATGTGGCATTGGGTGACAAAACACACTAAAGACCACACAAATTAAAAGGTTTATAATTAGTGGTTAATAGACAAAAAAGAAAAGAAAAGAAAAATCAAGAAGGAAGCATCAAGAAGAGCTTCAAACTTTCGGCCCTTTTTGTTCTCCAAAGATAAGAAACAATTTCCTCAAGTTCTACTCCACCAAATCTCATGATCTTGGGCTCTAAATCTTCCTCATCCATAGACTAAGGTAAATCCTTGATCCTAGCTTCATCCATGAATGTTATCATGCTCAAATCATGAGCTAAAGGTGATACTTGTTAAGAATGATGTTTAGGGATTAGTTGATGGTTGAACTTGTGAATGATGGTATGAACTTGTTTAGGCAGAAATAAGTTAGTTAAGATGAGAAATGTGAGTTATGGTTGATTGGGTATTGATTGGTGGATTGATTGGAGTGTTTTAAACACGGGAATCTTGATTAAGTGTCGTTACCATGGCGAATTTTCCTTAGAAAGTTTAGACAGAAACCGTGGTTACCTTCTAGGCATAACAAAAATGCTTTCTGAACATTATCATGTAGGTCTTGTGTTGTAGTTTATTTTGGCTAAAGAATCGTATCGTTTCGATTTACGGTTTAGGAGAAACACCCGTTTTAGTAAAAGCGGTTTTGGATAACTAAGTAGTTCACTATATGAACTTTGAGTTTGTTATCAAACCCTTTAAAAATAGGATTGGGTCATGATATTAAAGTGGATACTATCATGGACAGTTAGAAAAGGAACCGAGAAGGTCTCGTGTTAAAAAGATAATTTTTTGATTTTATAAAAATGCGGGAACAAAAGTTGCGCAAGTGAAATACCCTTAAGGGGATGGTTAAAATCATGAGTTTAGTAATGGTAAAGTACTTGGGTTTTGTGAATAGATTTCTACCCAAACTTTTGACTTAAGAGTTTACGGAATGTCATGAGGTTATAAGTGACCAAGAGCGAGACAGTTGATTTCATTAATAGTACGTTAGTGCTTAAGATAATGGCACATTAATTGGTTCTAGGGGACTGATTGTGTATTGTGTATCTTATTATAGATCGACGAGCACACTCCCAAGCCCCCACTACCACTTCACCGAGACACCAAGGCAAGTTTTCAAACCATACATCTGATATAAGATGCTGTTTTATTTTAATGTTGTGATTGTGATATATAATGCTATAATGTTGTAAAGAGGATTATAAAATGATTATGCTTTTGATAAAGAGCTTTGTGAGATATATGGTTTATATGCTATGTAGATATTAGATATAAACCGAGGTGTTATAAAGGCTCTAAGGATAGAGCACTCGTACGAGGATTTTAAAACTTAGACCGGGAGTCAAATTATGATTTTGTCTTGATTATACTGTCAGAAGCTTGAGGGTTCCAATGACAGCTGTATTTTTAAATACTGATTAAATATTCCAATATATATATATATTATTGGATATTTAATGTGAGATATTTAAATAATATTACTATAAATATTATTTGAATATTTATTTAATTAAGTGAATATTATTTTGGGATATTCACCTAAGTAGAATTTTATTGAATAATAGTTCAATATTTATTTTAGGAATATTTAATTAAATATTCCAAATATGATTTAAAAATCATAGGACCTTATTTATATTATTATTTGAGGTTCCAATATTTACTCAAATATTTTCTAGATCTTCAGAAAATATATTTAAAGATAGCAGGGGCTCCAAAATATTATTCCGAGTTTATTTAAAACATCTAAATGCGAATAAATATTTCCTATCTCATCAAAAATTGGGAATCCAGTTTTTTCTTAAAAGTCGAGCAAATGGTTTTCTTCCTCTATTCCTCGAGAATACCCATAGCTGGGGATGACTTCCCTATTCAGTCAAAGAATTTCAAACTCTTTAAATTCAGAAAATTTCGATTAACTCCCAGGTCATGATTTTCAAAATACGTGGTAATCGTTCGTAGTTTCGTTGACTGATTTCAACCCACATTGTGATTTACTCCTTTCAAACATTCTAGAGTAAGAAAATCTGAACTGTTACAAAGTTTTGACAAGTATCTTATACTTGGGGAATCAGGATTAAATTCTGATTCCCGTTTCATTGAGTGTTCATCCGGGACTAGGAGGAAACGTGTAAGAGGCTGTGGGACAATCCATCAAATTATATGGCGTAAGAGGCTGCGGGGCAGTCCAGCAACTATCTCGCGTAAGAGGTTGTGGGATAGTCCAGCAGATACAAGCCCAAAGATGGCTAGGGTGATAATCGTGTTAAGATATCGTCCATCTACTAGTAGAAAAGCGTGAGTTCGATACAATGATTGATCATCGTGTATCGCGGTGTGTTCCAGAATGTCCCCTCCCTCCACTTGGAGTTGTGCTGCACATTGTAACAAAAGCCTAGGTGCTGAGTTACCGATAATGTGACAGTGATTGAACAATGATGTTCCTCATATAATATTTGAACTGTATGGCATGTTTTGACGAAAAGAATAATTCAATATATCATTCTGTATACGAATGAAGTTTTAAAAAGTTTCCATTACGATATAAGCTTACATATATGATTATGCTGCTTTATATTATTGTTGGGCTTAGTGTTCACTCTTGTTTTCTTTTATATATATCACAACACAACAGCTAGAGTAGATGGCCAGGATCCGCCATACCGCTCGGAAGCGCGTCTGGGCCGCGCAGACCGCCCATAGGATGGTTGTTACAGCACCTCAGGTAGAAGTACTGAACAAGAAATCATACTGGCAGTAGGTTTCTAGCATTTTACTTTTGGGTTGTAATAACTTTACCTTGTGGATCATATGACTACTGCTTTAGCAATTTCGTTTCTGAGACATAACTGGCGTGTGTATATTGATGGTGGGGTCACCATGTGTGTTGATTTATGTTATTATGATTTGAGTATCAAGTGTTTGTATAGAATAAGGAATGTGACAACCTAGATCTCCGACCCCAGGTCTGGGGGTATTACAGAGGTGCATAACATGTAATGTCCTCATGCCTAAGTCCAACTGTATTTAGATGCCAAATTAAGTTCTAAAATGCAAGAATATGACAGATTAAGGTCTAAATGATATATTAAGGTCTAAAAGCATAGCACATCAGCTATGTCCTGCTAGGGGTACCAGTTACAAGGCACTATCTTCGTGGGGTGCGTAGTCTGGAATAGAGCAATCCTCAGCTTGCTTATACGTCTATACCAATACATGTACTCCTCCGTGGATAAGTAATTCCCCTCCTCGACGACATGTATCAAGTCATCATTAAAGGCATCCCACTCCTCTATGTAATGGCTGAACAATGAAACATGTTTTTCCCGCTGCCACTGAGATAACCGCTCCCTCCGCAAAGAAGTCATATTAATCGGGTCATGTGGGATATGTTGTAGTACTCCAAACTGTCTCAGGACTCTATCTGGCATGACATACTCGATAATCTCCATGGCCACAAGAGGGACACGACCGAGAGCCATATACACTGCATCCATCATAGTGAAATCATAATCCCCCATATAATCCTGCCAGTCATAAAATCTCTGATAAGGCTGCCATGTCAGCCAACAAAGCTCAAAGCTGTCAAAGTCCCCCCCCCCCCCCGGTACAGACTTGTATGGTTGTAGGGGTTAACCCTCTCCGTCGGCTCAGCCCATGCCAGTGCCCTCGGCCAAACAAACTCTTGACGAGGTGCACTAACCGGAGCACCAGGTAACAACCTCTCGTAGGACCAAAGCTGTAGAAGCATGGTGCACCCGTTAATAGATTTGACGGACTTGTGAGCAGCCTTGGTCAAATCCCTGAACAAATACGCCAATACCGCGGCTCCTCAGGCATAGGAAGAAATCTTAGACGACCTCTGGATAAACTATAAATACCTGCAAAAAATAAAAGATTAAACAAATTAAGGGTAAAATGCAAGAAATGTTAATTTTAAGTTATAAAATTAAGGAATTAAGGGGATATTATCAATAATTAAACAAATTAAGGATAAAATGCAATTAATGTGAATTTTAAGGATAAAATTGAGGAATTAAGGTGATATTATCAAGAATTAAACAAATTAATGGGATATTATCAAGAATTAAACAAATTAATGGGATATTATCAAGAATTAAACAAATTGAGGATAAAATGCAATTAATGTGAATTTTAAAGCATAAAATTGAGGAATTAAGGGCTATTATCAAGAATTAAACAAATTAAGGGTAAAATGCAAGAAATGTTAATTTTAACTGATAAAATTAAGGAATTAAGGGGATATTATCAATAATTAAACAAATTAAGGATAAAATGCAATTAATGTGAATTTTAAGGATAAAATTGAGGAATTAAGGTGATATTATCAAGAAGTAAACAAATTAATGGGATATTATCAAGAATTAAACAAGTTGGGGATATAATGAAATTAATTGGAATTTTAAAGCATAAAATTGAGGAATTAAGAGCTATTATCAAGAATTAAACAAATTAAGGGTAAAATGCAAGAAATGATAATTTTAAGTCATAAAATTAAGGAATTAAGGGGATATTATCAATAATTAAACAAATTAAGGATAAAATGCAATTAATTTGAATTTTAAGGATAACATTGAGGAATTAAGGTGATATTATCAAGAATTAAACAAATTAATGGGACATTATCAAGAATTAAACAAATTAAGGAAACATATGCAAGAAATGAGAAACTAAGGTATGAAATACCTAGGATGGACAACGTTCCAGCTCGATGTAGGAAACAACACACCCCCACTGACGTAAAGAAGATAAGCCCGTGTGTACACTACATCATCATGCCCGATAAACTCTGGAGAAGGATTCTCTGGCTTCTCCTTATATTGTTCATTCATCGCACTCAGTTTTACCCCGTCTTTATACATTTCTTCACGAGCTTTCTAACTCAATCTCAAATCCTTCCACCGCTTAACCCAGTACTGTCTTGGAGTCTTCAGCTCCGTATGTGTAAGAGCACGACCACGAACAGGCAGACCCATAATCATATAAACATCCTACAAGGTGATGGTCAACTCACCAAATGGGAAATAAAAGGTGTTGATCTCTGGCCTCCACCTCTCCACCAAGGTCGTGATCAAACGTATGTCATTCTGAGGAATTGACCGGTTGTTAGTAAACACCCCAAAACCCCAGTCCTTCAGCAAACTTTTCTAATGATCATCAAGCTTCCACTCCTCCCAATTAGTTGTATACTGTCTGACATCCAACTTATCACTCGCTCCCCCTGCCATATCACACTGCTAAATATGGTCGTCTTGCAAGGTCAAAATCGATCTATCGAGAGGCTCGCACTCCGTATCCATAATATATACATCGTGTAAAATCAAGAAATTAGACACATTTCGTAAACAAGGATACAAACATACGTAATTTAACACCCAATTATCTAATTATATTTAGAAAAACAATATAGAGTAAGTGTAGAGCAAAAGAAATTGCAAACAGAACAATGCATTTTTTTAAAAAGACAATCTGAGCCAAATAACATGGGGTATAATAGCCTGGTTAATTCATTTAATTAATCAATTTGGGTAATTTGCATACAATTTGGTTAAAAATGAAGCACATCACCACAATCCACACTAAAATCGAACAAAACACGTATGTATAACCGGATAAAATCAAATCAACTAAGAATCAAATGAAACCAGTCAATAAAATCAAATGAACTAAGAGCTAAGACTCAAATTTAAGTAAAGCCTCAGGCTCAAAATTGCAACTCAAGTGCTAAAAAGGCCAATAACACAAAATCGACTAAAAAGTTACATAAATAACCAATTAATAACCAAACAACAGTAAAACCAGAGCTAAAAATGCAACTCATGTGTATATAGAAGCCAATAACAATACTTGAAACTCATGCGTATATCTCAAAAACTAAGCATTCTAGTGGAATACATCTGAAATTCATAACAGAAAAACAATTAGAAGCCACAAATTAAACAATTCTTGAAACAAAAAGGCTAAATTAAAAAATAATAATCTCGAAACAACCAAGTTTGTAACAGCTTATCTCAAAATGTGTACCAATATAGCATGAAGGATAAACATACATGTTTCCAGATTAAAAACCTTCCCTAAAAGGTATTAAAGTCAAATTAAAACACATATATCGCAATTTCTGAAAAGCAAGCTTTTATTATGTCTAAAGTTTCAAACTTTACCTACTAAAACAACAACATCCACTAACATTATTTGCACAACCAATCAAGAACAATGACAACATACATGGATCATAATTCTAAAATTTGAATTATAATTCTAAAATTTGAATAATAATTCTAAAATTTGAAGCATTATATATAGTTTCTGAAATAAACATGTGCATACATATCAAGCATTCTAAAATTCGTATAATAATTTATTTATTCATTTAAAATTCGATTAGTAATTCAAAAGTTAAAAAATTTGAATAGTAATTAAAAAATTTGAATCATAATTCATAGCTAAAATATAATACACAATTAAATTGAACAAAAATCGAATCAAATCACTGATGTCACACAAACACAACCTAATTTCAACCCATTAACCCAAATTTCAACCTAATACACAATTAAATCGAATAAAAATAGGTAATTCGAACTATGATACATCTATATATGAATGAATTAAACTGTATTACCCACAATCACTACAATTCGAACCGTAATAACTATAATCCACAATTAAAAACAATCTCAAAACATGCATATATATATATCTGTGTATATAAAATGAGTCCTAGGTGAGATGATGATGAGATTCGAGAAGTTGAGGGTTAAAATTGCCTTGAATCGCCTGAGAGTTAGAGTATTTTGGTGTTTGGATAAAAGTAATTGCATTGAGAAAGAAACAGGTCTAATTCGGTTCAGGACCCCCGCAATGAGACAACGCAGAGGACAGTAAGGGTACTAAAGTAATTTCACAATTGCATTTTGTAAAGTATAATGTAACATAATATATAACAGAGATAACTACAACTCAACACAGGAACAAGACAGACAATAATATTAACTGAAGCACAGGAATCCAAAAGAAAAGAAGACATGGTAAACTCAAGAAATCAAAATATGGTATGTATTCTTGAAGTCCGTAAACAGGTCACGGAAAGAAGTTCATTAATATGTTCAGGCCTCAGTGACAAATAAAGAAACAAGACTTTCAAGACTACAGAAGCATTTATATGATACAGAGTTAGTACCAGAGGATTTCAGTGATTTTATAATGAAGCAACCAAGACGGCAAATGACTTATCAATTATATTGTATTGAAGGCATAGAGGTTTTGATCTGTGTTAGTCATCTGTGAACCAAACCAGTTGCATCAGTTGTCAGCACAACTAAGAAGATCAACATATTTATCATCTCAGAAGAAATTGATTAAGTCAAACCTGAAACATCCTGGAAGTTAAAAGAAAAATTGATAAGGTATGTTTAGGTTAAATTGAAGTGTAATATGCTTGCTGCAAAAAGATAGAATCTTCAAGGATCAAATTGCAATTAAGGACATTCGATAGTTTTCCTTTTTGAAAAACTATCGAAAGAGAAAAGAAGGTTTTTGATAAAAACTATCGAAGTGGTGAAAATCCAATTCGATAGTTTCTTTAATAGAAACCATCGAAGTGGGCAAAATGCTATTGTTTTATTTATAAAACTATCGAACTAGTTTCAAAGAAACAAAGTATTCTTTTTGATAGATTTTATTTAAATATATCGAAAGAAAAGAAAACTTTGTCTTCGATAGATTTTTATTCAAGGAGCAGGTGAATTGCATTCATGTTTGTCAATGGTTGGTGAGGAAATGGATGGCTGAGATTACTTCTTAGCCTTTGATGGTTTTTCCTAAAGACTACAATTGTATGTTTGAAGACAATGTCTTCTTGAGTTGAAAAAGTTGCATAAGATCATTATAACGAGAGAATTTAAGAGCTTGAGATTTTACAAGAGTAATTGCTAGTACCTTAAATTCTATCAATTGTATTGATTATTGTAAACTGAACTCATTGAAGCTAATCCTACGGATTAGAATTGTAGCACCCTTCATGGTTTATATTTATAAAACGATATATTCCCTGACTCGTGTTTTTGATTTGGTTAATTTGATTTCGGACAAGAACACAAATAATTATCCGCAAACGAAATCGAATAATTTGTGAGTATCGTATTCAACCCCCCTTCTACGATACTTTGGACCTAACAATTGGTATCAGAACTTGTTGATTAACGTACAAATCAGATCCGGTGATATAGACCAAAAACAAACAAGTTCTTGAAAATTAAGATCAAATTTTTTAATTTTCAAAATTTTCATTTTATTG
The DNA here is from genome assembly GCA_030848705.1 of Heracleum sosnowskyi. Lineage (NCBI taxonomy): Eukaryota > Viridiplantae > Streptophyta > Magnoliopsida > Apiales > Apiaceae > Heracleum > Heracleum sosnowskyi. The sequence continues at coordinate 42,804,073 of CM061235.1, read as the reverse complement.
AATTTTTTTTAATCTTGAATAATTTGTAATTTTCAGAAACCATGAGTGCTCCAAAGATAACTGCTGGTATCAAAGTTCCCCCATTTACTAAAGATGATTTCGGTCTGTGGAATATGAAGATGCTATTATTTATCAAAGCCTCAAATCCTTTGTATCTTGGCATCCTAGAGAACGGACCATTTGTACCAATGAAACCAGTAAGCGAATCTACAAATCCTGATGGTACTAGAGTTCCCCAAGGTTCAACCCCAAAGGAATTGTCTGAGTACATAGATACATACAATGAACTAGTTCGATTGGATACAGGTCTAATGCTAATATTAACTGACTCCGCAGATAAAGAAATGAGTTATCAGATTATGAGATGTACAAGCGGGAAACATATGTGGGATACCATAAATCTAATAATGGAAGGTACAGAAGACATGCAGGAAAATAGATTGGATATCCTGACATCTCAATATGAATCATTTAGGTCACTTCCCGGTGAAAGTATAACTCAAGTCTTTGAGAAATATACTAAGTTATAAAATGAATTATCAATGAAAGGGAAAACCTATCCTCTGAGAGAGACAAACAGGAAATTCATGATGACACTGCCCCACCATGTAGAACACAAGTCTTCATCCATAAGGGAAAGAATAGATTTTACTAAGATGTCACTAGAGATGATCTATGGCAAGCTTAAGACTTATGAGATGGAACAAGAACAAAGAGTGATAATCTATGGACCAGGGACAGTGGACAACAAAAATACTACACTCGCAAGATCAGTTGCACTTGTAGTGAATGAACCAACAACTTCTGATATTCAAGTTCATTCCCCTAAAGCTGGAAAAAAAAGATTATAGAGGCCGAGTTGGATTATGCAAATCTAGGTGCTGATGAAAGTGATTACTACACTTTGGAAGAACTTGAACAAATGGAAGACAAAACCATGGTGTACTTAGCTGCAAAGTTTAGTCATATTCGTTTCAAGAGAAACCCTGAGTACAAGTTCAAGGGTTCAGCAAATAGGTTTCAGAAGAACAAATATTCTTCAGGCTCTGGCTCTAAGGGAGGCTACAGGACATACATGATTAACATGAGTAAATCAAGATGCTACAACTGCAATGAGTTAGGGAATCTTGCCACTGAATGCAGGAAGCCTCGTCAAGCAAGAGATAAGAAAGGTGTCTATGAGAAGAAGGATTCTTATGAAGATCTGAAAAGAGAGAATGCAAAGCGGAAACAGCAACTGGAAGAAATATCTGGAAAACAGAAAGGGAGAGCTTATATTGCTGAGGGTAAAAGCTGGGATGATACTGATTCGGATGAAGATGAAGAGTATATAAATCTTGCCCTAATGACCGAATCTTCAGAGGAATCACCACAATCATGTCAGGTACGTAACCTAACTATAACTGACATGTCAAATTCCGAGTACAAGAAAACTGTGCAAGATCTAAGTGTAGAACTAATTGAAAATGCTAAACTAGTTCTAAAGATTAAAAATCTAGAATCTAAAAATGCAGATCTAGGGCTTGTAGTGGTCACCATAGAAGGTCTTAAATAGAGGAATGAGTACTTAGAGAACAAGGTCAAATGTAATGAAGAAATAGAGACTATCCTTAGGAAGCAGATTTCAGACTTTTGGGTTTTATACTGAACTATTCGTTTGAAATATATAACATTGTCCATTTTATTGAGAATCTTAATTGCATATAATTACATTGTCTATTTATTATATATTATAGATAATCTAGTATCAAATGGGATAACAGAAGATTAGATTATCAGTGTCTATATATAAGATAATAAAGGTTCACAGTCTAAGTGGTATTAGACAACCCACTGGAATGACTGAAGTATTATTTGGGAATAGTTTATCTTGACTATTGAATAATACTTGTATACTTTGTGTATATTGAACAGGATCAAAATATTAGAATTGTTCTTTTATTCTGACAGTTAAGAAGAACTAAGATTCTATGATATTATTATTGCTTAGGTTCTTAATCCGGATGTAGTGATTGACACTTGTATGCAATGCACATGCTTTGATTCATATAAGATGTAATTAATTATTAATTACAATATTATGTGTTGAGAAATGACATTGCATGCAGAGTGGGATATTAATTACAGAAGGAATCCATGTCCTGATAATCTTTGGGTTGATGATGTCCTCTTGAAAGCTCATAAAGATAATTATGTGAAGCCCTGCATGCAGATTAATTTCTCACATAATTATAAGGTTGAGCGGATGATCAAGGATAAATAAGATATTAATTAAATTAATTGTCAGTGATTAATTTAATTAATGGACATGCGATATCTTAAACGTGGGGAATTTAATAAGCAAATAATATAGGAACCGAATTAAATAATAAAAGAATTGCAGTATTAGGAACGGTAGTGCAAATATTAATTCTTTGGTGGATTGAATTAATATTTAATGACATTGGGCTTGACCCGGAATATCATTGGAAGGCCCGACCTAATTGTCCATGATCCCAACTAAAGCCTATATATATTCTCGTTCTCCTTAAAGCTGAAAAAAATACAAAACAGAAATCGAAATTGAGACCTAGGGGCAGCCACACGCAGTTAGGGTTTTGGAATTTCGATGCTTTGAGGAGAGAAAACTTTGGGAGATCGAAGGCCACACTTCGCTCAAAGGGAATCAAGGAATTCAGTAGAAGACGTGGAATTGAATCGCTTGCGCCGTAGCGATTAATGTTAATCTTCTTTTCGAACTCTTTAATTTATATCATAAAACGAAGCACCATGATTTATATGTTCCAACAATTGGCATCAAGAGCCTGGTTCTAGGGTTCTGCGTTTTATGATATGATGTCCATGTCGTAATTATATATGCATGTATATAGTGGTTGCTCGTATGTATTTTGTGATGCAGGTTGCTACCCACTATTATAGCCATGTTTTTATAATTATGTGATTGGATCCCACGTGGTTTATCGTGATTACTATTTATGCGATTGGATCCCACGTGGTTTATCGTGGTTATTGTATTTGCGATTTTTAATCACGAGGGTTGATTGTGTATGTTTTCTTGATTTCTGTTATAAGATTGTAATCAAGTAATTCGATTTGTATTCGAGTTAGATTATGATATATTGTAATAGAATAGGTTAGTTTTTTTTGTATATAATTGTTTTATCAACGGATCTGCAAGAGAAGAAGTGCTTCCGCTGCTACTTGTTGGTTTCTGAGGAGTTTCGCTGATTTTGCGTACTCTGTCCGAATTTTCCCGAAAATACCTTTTCGGAAAGGGAAACGGGCGTCTGAACAAAACTGACTAAGTCATTCGCGCGGATATAAGGCGTTTGATGTCGTTTACAGTCTGAAAACAGCGCTTTGTTGTTTTCAGAAATTCAAGTTCGATTTGCACTGCTGTGTTTTGGATTAAAATTTGGATGAGGCCATAATAGTGGATGGTTTATTAATATGTTTTAGATATTGATTATCCACTTGTTTTGATTATTGCTATTATACGTGTCTTATATGTGTTTCATGCCATGTGATACTAACCTTAGTATTCTAAAACGACATGGACATAGGGTTATGTTTATTATGCTAAATCATGATGTGTATCTTGTTATGTTATACGTGGTTTGTATTGTTCTTTATGATACATGTGGACTTCGAAGAAATAACATAGGACGATGCATCTAGATTAAAATCCTCACAAGTAAAATACTAAGTGGGAGAGGGGTTTAATTTGATATTAAGTCCCATGGTCATCCATTATTGTTTGTATGTAATTTAACACTAAGACAATTATGAATTGTATATATGTCACCCATCGTGGCGTATGATTTATGGTGTCTGGTAGTGTTAAGGATATTACTAGAACAAACTTCTTAAATTAATCACGAATATTGAAAGGTAAGATCAACCCAAAGTGACATACCAAGTTTCATAGAATTCGAGAAACTAATTGGACACTCCTTGATTGATGTTGATAATGGATATTTCTGACTAGGTTGTTGGGTATTAAGCAAGACCGATGTGACTTCTCCAAAAATATCTGGGATTTATCCATTGATACATCAAACGGAAAGGTCTGATTTAAGGGATCAATTTAAGATTTAAATAATGGTATACACTTAGCTATGAAAGGTAGTAAGAGACCACCCTAACGTGGCATACTATTTAGTAATAGGACCGAAGTAACATTTAAACAAATATAGGTGGTATATATGTCACCCATCATGGCGTACCAGATACTTATGGTGTTTAAGTGTTAGTACATTAATCTTAATTAATAGTTAGAGGAGTCTATAGGTATTAATTTTTTATGTGCGACATTCTAATTATGTGTTATATGTATGATTCTCATGATAGAATGGGCTTTAATCCACTTTTCACCTTACTTAAGGATAACAAACTTACCGGACCTAACTATATTGAATGGAAACGCAATTTGGACATAGTGTTGACAGCCGAGGAGTACAAATTTTGTACTATTGAACCCAAACCGGATCAGCCTACTGTCGATGCTCCGGATGAGGATAAGGAGTATTATAAGAAGTGGATTAGGGCAGATGAGATGTCGTGATGATACATTCTGGAAGCAATGTCGGGTGTTTTGCAGCATCAGCATCAGGCCATGGCCACTGCTGGGGATATGCTTTTTAATCTCAAGGAACTTTTCGGAGATCAGAATAGGGCTGCTAGGAAAGTAGCAATGAAATCTCTAATGAACACTCAGATGGCTGAAGGAACACCTGTAAGGGACCATGTTCTTTTAATGATGTCTCATATAAATGAACTGGAGGTCCTTGGTGCTGAGATTGATGCGGAAACGCCAATCGATATCATCTTTATGAGTTTGCCCAAAGGTTTTGAGCAGTTCCGCTTGAATTACAACATGAACAAGAGGTCGTACAGTCTTGCGAAACTTCTGACAGAGCTTCAGGCAGCTAAAGGATTGTTTCAGCAGAATGTTCAAGTGAATGTGGCTGAGAAAGGTTCTTCTTCTAAACCGAAAGGCAATAAGAAGAAGAAAAAGGCTCATGAACAGAAAGTTGTGAAACCATTGGGAGTTCAGAATGCTGTGAAGAAGCCTAAGGGCAAGTGCTTCAGATGCAAGCAGTCGGGTCACTGGAAATAGGATTGTCCTCTTTCTAAGAAGAACAAAACTGGTATGTCTTTCTCTACTTACGGAAACATATATAGCGACTATATCTACGAGCACTTGGTGTGTATATACAGGAGCCACTTACCATGTTTGTAATTCCATGCAGGGGTTCCAGCAATCCATAATGCTTAGAGATGGCGAGATATATGTGTTCATGGGTGATGCTACGAAAGTAGCAGTAGTTGTAGTGGGAGACGTTACTTTATCTTTTGGTTGTAATAAGATTTTGGTTTTGAACAATTGTCTTTATGTACCTTCTTTTAGAAGGAATTTGATTTCGGTTTCTAAACTTGCTTTGGATGGTTATAATGTTTGTTTGGATCGTAATGTTTCTATTATGATGAATAAACAAGTTATATGTTCTGGTAAATTGCAAGACATTTTGTACATTATTAACTTAGACAACCTCAACCTACACTACAACTGCAACATAGGGTATTAAATAACACATATTTTATAACTAATAAAAGAAAGGAACCTTCTAGTTAGAACTAAACACTTCTTTGGCACTTAATATTATGTCATATTAACTTGAGGAGGATTCAAAGACCGGTAGTAGACGGGCCTTTAAGCTCATTGGCAGTGGAGCCATTTCCAGTATGTGAATCCTGCTTGGAAGGTAAAATGACTAACATGCCTTTTAAGGAAAAGGGGAATAAAGCTAAAGACGTGTTAGAGTTGATTCATACTGATTTATGTGGACCTATGAATATCCAAGCAAGAGGTGGTTATGAGTATTTCGTCAGTTTCATTGACGATTATTCAAGATATGGGTACATTTACTTGTTGTGTCGTATGTCTGAGTGATTTGATAAATTCAAGGAGTACAAAGCTAAAACAGAGAAACGACTTGGTAAAAGTATCAAGTCACTAAGATCAGATCGTGGTGGCGAATACCTGCTTGGAGAATTTAGGGAATATTTATCAGAACATGGGATCACATCCCAGTTGTCTGCACCTGGCACACCTCAGCAGAACGGTGTAGCAGAGAGAAGGAACCGGACTCTGTTGGAGAGTGTTAGATCGATGATGAGTTATTCGGATTTACCCAAGTTGTTTTGGGGACATGCTTTAGAAACAATGGCTTACCTTCTGAACCTAGTACCTTCTAAGTCGGTTCCTAAGACTCCGATAGAATTGTGGACTGGTGACAAGCCAAGTCTAAGACACATTCAGATTTGGGGTTGTCCATCACATGTGCTGAATAAGAACACGACTAAGTTAGGTTCTCGTACAGAAGTGAGGCTTGTTAGGAATATGTTGTTCTTGATGATAAGAATAAAACACTTAGTAGAATTTGTGTAAAGTCAATTTTGTAGCTGTCAACGAAATAGCATGCTTAGCAGTGTTTCGTTGACAGGAAGCTCATCAACGAAATGAGTGTTGTAGCAATTGCATTGTACAATACTTCTCAGTATGATAGGCATTCTATTATATGTTTTAGATAGGTTTTCTAAGTCATGTTGACTATGTACTAGATAGGCAAAATAGGTTGGTTAATTGTAAATATGTTATGCCTTGTAATTCTGCCTAAGTGAAGACATGTCAACGGTATGAAGATTACTCTGTCAACGGTATGGAGTTTACCCATCAACGAAACGAGGGAAACACCATCAACGGAATGAAGAATGAAGCTATCAACGAAACACATCTCCTTGCTATCAACGAATCAATGTTGCTTTTTGAACAGTTGACAAAGTGATAGTGACAGTTTACTGAACAGATCTAAAAGGAGATATGGAAGTGTACTTTGCATTGGAAGCCATCAAAGTGGTTACTGGAAATAAGGAAACATTCCAATTTCCAATAAGGCTCTTGGGAATGATTATAATGAGCATGAAGACAAAAGCTAAGATCTCCAAGGACCATTGGACAAAAGGAATGAAGAGCAAGCTACTGATGGTTACTACTATTATTCTTTAGTTTAACCAAACGTAGAATTGTAAACTTGGGATTATATAACCAAGTGTAGCAGTTACTTTAAGAAGAAGAGAAGAAAAACAAATAGATTGTATTAGCTATTTTTGAGAGCATTCTTCTCTACAACATTGTAACTGAGCAGCTGTGAACATTTGTATCACAGATTATTTCCGCAATAAAAACACTTCAGTTGGATCATCAAACAATCCAACTGAATTATTTATATCTTGTGTTTTTATTTATTCAGTTCAGTTTAATTTCATAAAGTGTTTAGGTTCAAGAAAATATCAAGAATTGTATTCAACCCCCCCTTCTACAATTCTGTTAGGTCATTTGGGAATAACAATTGGTATCAGAGCGAGCTTCTAACATACAAGAAGTTTAAAGATCAAGACCAAAAACAGAAACCATGGTGAAGAAGGATGCAGGTGTGAAGATACCAGTTCTTGATAAAGACAATTACTTTCACTGGAAAGTAAAGATGCATTTACATCTCATGTCTATGGATGAGAGGTATGTAGACTGCATTGAGAAAGGTCCACACGTTCCCATGAAGCTTGATTCTAGAGTTGGACTGCCAGATGATGCACCTGATGTAGAGATTCCAAAAACTGTCTCAGAATGGACTGTTGAAGATATTGCAGAAGTTCATAAAGACAAAAGGACCATGAACATTCTGTTTAATGGTTTGGAGCAAGAGATGTTTGACAATGTTATCAACTGTACAACCTCTAAGGAAGTATGGGATACTGTTAGAACTCTCTGTGAAGGAACTGAGCAAGTCAGGGAAAATAAAATGCAACTCCTTATACAACAATATGAGCATTTTCATTTTAAAGCTGGTGAAACCCTAAATGACACGTTTAGTAGGTTTCAAAAGCTTTTGAATGGATTAAAGTTGTATGGGAGGATCTATCAAACCAAGGATTCAAACCTTAAATTTCTTAGAGCTCTTCCAAAAGAATGGAAGCCTATGACTGTTTCTCTCAGAAACACTCAAGAGTACAAAGACTACACTCTTGAAAGGCTTTATGGAACCTTGAAGACTTATGAGCTGGAAATGGAGCAAGATGAGGAAATTGAAAAGGTACAGAAGAAGGGTGGATCTATTGCATTGATTGCATCAGTGAACCAACTTGAAGATGACAATAAAGAAGCTGCAAAGGCCACAACTAGTCGATCTAGTTGTAGGAGTGATGTTAGCAAGGGTAAAGACAAGATGACAGAAGAAGAAGAATCAGAACCAGCCAACTTGGAGGACTTAGATGAGATTGATGAACACATTGCTTTTCTATCTAGAAAATTCTCTAAGTTCAAGTTCAAAAGAAACTCAGAAGCAAGGCCACCAAGAAGAGACTTTCAACCTAGCAAAACAAACTGGATTGAAAAGTCTAAGTCAAAATGTTTCAATTGTGGAATGCTTGGTCACTTTGCTGGAGACTGCAGAAAGCCCAAGGTTGAGAAGGGCAACAGGAAATTTGAGCCTGTTGATTATAAAAAGAAATACTTTGAACTTCTCAAACAAAAAGAAAAGGCGTTCATGTCTCAGGAGTATGATTGGGCTGGTAATGGTGAAGATTCTGATGATGATGTTGAGTATGTCAACTTGGCTCTTATGGCTGACAATCATGAGCAGGAAGCAAGTTCCTCAAGCAACCAGGTAACAATTACTAATCTTTCTGAGCTTTCTAAAGAGGAATGCGACAATGCAGTAAATGAAATGTCTACTGTATTATATAATTTGCGTGTTACTCTTAAATCACTTACTAAAGAGAATTCAAGAATAAAAGAAACAAATCTGCTCTTAAGTGATAGGAATGCAATGTTAGAAGCACAGCTCATTGAATTTGAGAAAATGAGATGTGTTAGTAGGGATGCTAAGAAGGAACTTGAGAACGTGTTACAAAGGGAAGAAATTCTTAAAACACAACTTGAGATAGAACAAGGTGTGATTGCAAAATGGAAGGATGCCAGGAATGTTGCTGCCAACATAATTAATGTTCAAGGCGTGGAATCCTTCTGTGAGCAATCATGGAAAAGGAACAAAGAGAAGCTAGGGTATGTTGGTGAAACCTTAGAATCAGAAACAGAGTCAACAAACAACAATGATCATTTGTTGAAGGTTGATATGTCAACGGAATGCAATGTTTCGTTGACACATGAACCATCAACCGATCAGGCTGTTTCGTTGACAGACAAAAGAAAAGATAAACTCACTAGACTTAATGACAAGTATGGTCCTGTCACCAAGAACTTTGTTCAAGGTGAGTCTAGTACTTTAAAGAAAATTGAGAAGCCTGTTGAGAGAGCTAATGTAGGTCACTTGTCTAACAAGCAATTGAAAGACAAGGTAGAGAAAGTTCATAATGAGGCTAAGGGAAATAAAAAGAATAACAGGAATGGCAAAGTAGGAATTAACAAACACAACAATTACACACCTGATAAATATGCTCCTAGAAAGACATGTGTTAATTGTGGAAGTGTTAGTCATTTGTCTACTAACTGCAAATCTGTTAAGAAAACTCCTAATGTGAGAATGCCCAAGCCTGCAATGAACAGTTCCATGCCTACAATGCCTGTTATGTCTAACATGTTTGCTCCATATGCACAATTTCAGAATCCATATGCTAGTATGCCATTTGTGTCTAATCCTTACATGAATATGTTTAACATGCCACAAATGCCATGGAACATGAATAACATGATTGTTCCTCCAACTATGCATGCTATGAATGAAAATATGAGCAACCCTCAGAAATCAACACCAAGGGTAAAGATTGATTTGAATCAATCTGAGCCCAAAGTGAAAAATGGTACAAAAGGGAATGCAAAGGCTAACAAGACAGGACCCAAGGAAACTTGGGTACCAAAATCAACTTGATTTGGTTTTATTGTGTGCAGGGAGACAAAAGGAATCTTTGGTACTTGGATAGTGGTTGTTCAAGACACATGACTGGTGATTCTACCCTGCTCACAGAGTTTCAGGAAAGAGCTGGCCCTTGTATTGCTTTTGGAGATGACAGCAAAGGCTACACAAAGGGATATGGCTTGATTTCAAAAGAGAATGTCATCATAGATGAGGTTGCATTGGTGGATGGTCTTAAGCACAACTTGCTTAGTATCAGCCAACTTTGTGACAAAGGATTTTTAGTTACTTTTTCAAAAGAAGCCTGTGTTGTTTCTAAAGGAGGAAACAACAATGTGGTAATGACTGGATTCAGAAGAGGGAATGTGTACATTGCTGACTTTAGTAGCACAAGTTCAGACACCATCACTTGTCTTTTCAGCAAGGCAAGCAAGGATGAAAGTTGGTTATGGCACAAAAAGTTATCCCATCTGAATTTCAAAGTTATGAATGATTTGGTGAGGAAAGATCTTGCTAGAGGAATTCCACAGGTGGAGTTCTCCAAGGATGGTTTGTGTGATGCCTGTCAAAAGGGAAAACAGAAGAAGGCATCATTCAAAAGTAAGACAGAGTCATCAATTGTCCAGCAGCTTGAATTGCTTCATATGGACCTATTTGGCCCTGTAAATGTTATGTCCATCTCAAAGAAGAAATACTGTCTTGTGATTGTTGATGATTTTTCTAGATTTACATGGACTTTCTTTTTGCACTCTAAAGATGAGGCAAGTGAAATCATTATCAATCACATCAAGATGGTAAGCAATCATCCTGATTTCAAAGTAAGAAGGATTAGGAGTGACAATGGGACAGAATTCAAGAATTCAAGCATGAAGGTGTTCTGTGAAGAAAATGGTATTTTGCATGAGTTTTCAGCAGCAAGAACACCATAGCAAAATGGTGTAGTTGAAAGGAAAAACAGAACACTTATTGAAGCTGCAAGGACAATGCTAGATGAATCAAAGTTACCTACATATTTTTGGGCTGAGGCAGTTAACACAGCTTGCTTTACTCAAAATATTTCTTTGATTAATCAGGCCAAAGGAATGACCCCTTATCAGTTACTCAAAAGAAAGAAGCCACTATTAGATTTTCTTCATGTCTTTGGATGCAAGTGCTTTGTTCTGAGAAATCAAGCTGAGCATTTGGGGAAATTTGAAGCAAAGGCAGATGAAGCAATATTTGTGGGATATGCAGCAGGGAAAGCTTACAGAGTCTTTAATCTCAGAATCAACATTGTTATGGAATCTGTACATGTTGTTTTTGATGATCTCAAAATACAAGGTCTCTGTGATGAAGGTTTCCATGAAAGTCTCTCTTTTGAGAATGAGGAAGGAGAACAAGTGAATCATGATAAGGCTACTGAGAAACAGCCTAAAGTTGTTGTATCTAGCACAGATGAAAGCAGCAGTGAAGATGAAATTGCTGCATTAAGGTTAAAAAGGATAGCAGCTAGCAGACCAAATGGTCATTTCGTTGATAGTCATGATGGTGGATTCGTTGACAGTCAGAATGAGCGTTTCGTTGACAGCCAAAACGGTCATACCGTTGATAGTCATAGGAATACTTCTAGAAGTGATCACTTAGGGACAACAAACTCAGGGGGAGTTTCTCAAGGACAAATATCCAATCAAGGCAATCATGATCATGAAGCTACGTCTTCAAGAGCAAATCTACCTCCCTCAAGGAAATGGACTAAAGATCATCCCTTTGAACTTATTATAGGTGATGTCTCTTCAAAAGTCCAAACTAGAAGAGCAACTCAAGAAGAATGTCTATATAGTAGCTTTCTGTCTCAAGATGAGCCAAAGAAAGTTGAGGATGCACTTCTAGATCCAGATTGGGTTTTAGCCATGCAAGAAGAGCTAAACCAATTTGAGAGAAACAATGTTTGGAAGCTGGTGCCCAGGCCTAATGACAGGAGTGTTATAGGCACAAAGTGGGTGTTCAGAAACAAGATGGATGAAAATGGCATAGTCACAAGGAACAAAGCTAGATTGGTTGCAAAAGGCTATTCACAGGAAGAAGGAATTGATTTTGATGAAACCTTTGCTCCTGTTGCAAGACTAGAAGCAATAAGGATTTTCCTAGCCTATGCAGCCCATGCCAATTTCAAGGTCTATCAAATGGATGTGAAGAGTGCTTTTCTGAATGGGGAATTGGAAGAGGAGGTGTATGTAAGTCAACCTCCTGGTTTTGAAGATGATGATTTTCCAGACTATGTGTACTTCCTTCTCAAAGCACTCTATGGTTTGAAACAAGCACCTAGAGCCTGGTATGACACTCTCTCACAGTTCCTCCTTGAGAATCATTTCACTAGAGGTACTGTAGATAAAACTCTTTTTCACAGGGTTGTAAATGGCTCTACTTTACTTGTTCAAATTTATGTAGATGATATAATCTTTGGGTCTACAGATGTGAAACTTTGTCAAAAGTTCGCCAAGCTTATGCAAAGTAAATATGAAATGAGCATGATGGGAGAATTAACTTACTTTCTTGGTCTTCAAGTAAAGCAAGTTAATGAAGGCATTTTCATTAGTCAAACAAAATACATTCATGATTTATTAAAGAAGTTTAACCTAATGGAATGCTCTCCTGCCAAAACTCCCATGCCTACTGCCACCAAACTTGAATTGAATACTAAGGAAAAATCTGTGGACATTTCAAGTTACAGAGGCATGGTAGGCTCACTTTTATATTTAACAGCTAGTAGACCTGATATTATGTTTGCTACATGTCTATGTGCTAGATTTCAGGCTGATCCTAGAGAATCCCATTTAGTTGCTATTAAAAGAATTTTCAGATATCTCAAAGGAACACCAAACCTTGGCATTTGGTATCCTAGAGAATCTGGTTTTGAACTAATTGGTTATTCAGATGCAGATTTTGCAGGATGTAAAATTGACAGGAAAAGTACAACTGGAACCTGTCAATTCCTAGGAAACAAGCTTGTGTCATGGTTCAGCAAGAAACAAAACTCAGTTTCTACCTCCACAGCTGAGGCTGAGTATATTGCAGCTGGAAGTTGTTGTGCACAGATTTTATGGATGAAAAACCAACTACTTGATTATGGATTAAGAGTTGAGAAAATTCCTATCTTCTGTGACAACACTAGTGCCATTGCCATTACTGAGAATCCAGTGCAGCATTCAAGGACCAAGCACATTGACATCAAGTACCATTTCATTAGAGAACATGTTATGAATGGTACTGTGGAGTTACATTTTGTTCCAAGTGAACAACAACTTGCAGACATCTTTACCAAGCCACTTGATGAATCAACATTCTCAAGATTAGTAAGTGAGCTAGGTATGCTAAATTTCTCTTAATTATTTTTGAGATATTTGCAAGTTAAAATGCAGCCAGAAATTTGCTATGTTTTTCTGTGAATGAATTTTCTCAGGAAAAGGTAAAATTTTGTCTAAGTCAAAATTATTATGCCAACGGAATGCACCATTTCGTTGACAGTCTTAGCAGTTTTCTGGGTGTTTCGTTGATAGCTCTTTTATATCAACGAAACGCAGCTTTATCAACGAAATAAGACGGGACTTTAACCGCCCAATCCTGATTCGTTGATTTAGCGCTTTTTATCTGAACCGTTGAAATTTGACACGTCTTTTACCACGATCTATGCATACACCCCTGTAAGTATAAATCATGGTAATACTTTAAGAGTAACGGTTATATTTTTGAGCCAATCCAGTAATTAACATTTATTATTGGATTCATTTTCTGAGAATTTTTGGGGGAGTATTTAAGAAATTTTATTTTCATTATTTCTTTTTACCTGTTCTCAAAAATTCCAAAGGCTTTTTCTCTCTTCTTCTCTCTAACAAGCAATTCAGTTCGAAGCTTTCCTTTAATCAACAATGGCACCTATAGTTAAGCTTATGTCTGCTGGAGGGTTCATCTATGAGAAGAACAACTCCATCCCTTTTGTTGTCAAGGAAAACCCGAACAGACTGTTCTTCAAAATGATGGATTTCATGAAGAATTGCAAGTTGAGCTATGCAATGTTTCACTCTACACCACTCTACAATGAGATAATCGAGGAAATTTGGACCTCATGTGAGTATAGTGGAACACACTGCACACTAAAATTCACTCTTCAAGGTAATGAGTACATAGTTAATTCTGATGTTTTGCAAGCATGTTTACATATTCCTGATAATAACTGTGATGCTTTGCCTACTAACACTGAAATAACTACCATGTTAAATTCTATAAACTACTCTTTGCCTACTGATAATCTGGGTAGAATAATTAGGAGAGGTTTGGTTAGGGAATACAGTTATTTAGCTGATGCATTCATTAAGGTCTTTTCTGGAAAGATTAGTAATTTTGATGCATTAACTAACTCTATGTTAATTCTCCTAACCATGCTTCTAAATGATAGATATCACAACTTTAGCACCCAACTTATGTATGAAATTGGTGCTAAGTTGGGTGACAAAGCAAATAGGAAGAAAAGTATCTATTATGCTAGGTTTCTGATGATGTTGGCTAACCATGTTAGTCCAGCACCATTAGTTATCTCTAACCCTAATGCCAGATTCGAGTGCTTTGTGCAAGAAAAGAGAGTATTGACAGACATACTGAGGCTGAACCACAATGGTGATGTTCCAGTGGTGTATCTGCCAATCATTGAGGTAACTACTACTATCCCTGTTAGTGTAGCTAACACCTCTACTGTTTTATCTTCCAATGTTGCTATGGAGTCTGTAGCTGTGACCCAACAGGCTCCTGCCCTAGCAACAAAACCAAAATCAAAGAAATCCTCCAAGCCAACCTCAGGTGCTTCTCAAAAGGCACCTGTTGTAAAAACTACCACACAACCTAATGGGAGTGAGTCTGGAGTTGTGAGAGGTGAGGGAAGGGGTGAACATCAAAGAAACCCCAAGGATAAGGAAGGACAGGTTACTGTGTACCAGCCAAGCCCCATTGTGTCTTCCCAACAAGGCACAATGAGTAACATGGATTTAAGCACAAGTCTAATTGCATCCTCCCAAAAGGATGTGATTATTGAAACAAGCTCTCCTCCTAGAGCACAGTCCAAAAGGGTAAGGGACACTTCAAGCCCAAAGTCTACATTTTCCCAATACCAAAAGAGAGTGAAGCAAAAGTCCAAGGGTACACAGGGTGCACACACACTGGAAGCAACACTTCCAGTTTCTCAAATTCAGTTTGATGTAACCCCTATCATTACTCTGGGGTTACAGTCCCATTCTCTAAACATCAATCTTGAATTATCTCCATCAAATTCACCAACTCAATCTTTAGATGTGGACATGATCCATACATCTATTCCTGATTCTCCAACTCTAATCTTGGAGAAGCCCCACTCTGAAGATGGTGGCCATCACTTGTTAAGTGATTTGTTGGGCCATCAACCAATTTTTCCTGAAGTTGCAAGGGGATCTGTGGACCAATCTTTAAAATCAATCACCACAGACTCTACTGTAATTTCTCATTCTCAAAGTGCTTTCTTGACTTCATCAACGAAACAGTCTATTTCGTTGACAAGTGTTTCTCCATCAACGGTATCCATACCGTTGACAGTTCAAACTACCATTCCATTGATAGTTCACTCTGCACCTTTAATTGAAAATCAAGTTGTTCCCACAACTAGTGCAGATGATCTAGTGGTAGTTGAGACACTTCTAGGACTGAGAGGGAGTGAAACTGAGAGGCTGGCTTGCAGCCAGGCAAAAGGAGAGAATGTGAGTGAGAGGCTGGCTATTTCTTCCAGCCAGGCAAAAGGAGAGATTGAGAGTTCCACCTTAGAAGGTGAAGGTGAGGGTGTGAGAGGTGTGAGCCATGGGGAGCCCATGATGCAAGAACAGAGTGGAGAGAGAGAAGGGACTACAGGAGGAATAAGGATGGAAGCAGCCATTGCTAATGAGTTAATGGAGGTCAGTGAGGGAGAAAGGGAACTTACTTTCCAAGAGGTTTATCAGCAAACTCTGGATAGTATTTCCCTGGATCCTGAGACCTTTACTCATCCTGTGTCAGCCTATCAAATTTTGGCTCAACAGGGCAATGTGGAGGCAGAGAGGTCACTACAACTAATTCACACAACTGCATCAATGCAAAGAGCAAAGGATGCCTTGACCAATCTACCTCCAGGAGCTGAAGCAAGTGAAGACTTTGATTTTTCTGATAATGAGGATAGCTTTGGTGACACTTTACAGGTGGCCACTACTGCACAGACTGGGACTTCTGTGGTGCCTCCTACACCAAACTGGCTTTCTCAAGATATGCATGGTAGAAGCAATTTGGATGCTGCTATCACAAGGCAGTACAAAGAAGCATATCTAGCTCATGAGTCTGCAGGAGCAAGGGACAAGAAATTCTACAAAGCCATAATGGATTCTCTGGAAATTCAAAGGCTACAAATGTTGCAGACAAGGATTGAGGCTACAGAGATCAAGGATTCAATCAGCAACCTTAGGGCTGCTAATGATAGGAGGCTAGATGAAAAGCTTCCTCTTCTCACTGTGTCCAGGATGAACAGGTTTTTCTCTAAAGAACCTGAAGTGGATTCCTCCTTGAAGACTCTCTCTTCTAGAGTGGACAAGGTGGAAGCCACTCTATCACAGATGCAAAAGGAACAGGAGAAACAAACTCAACTATTGGCCCAGCTAGTGGCAGCTCAAGGACTCCCAGCCATCTCTTTTGATGATAACAAAAAGGGGGAGAAATCTAAGGAGCTAGACATTCAGATTACCAAGGTTATGGTCCCAGCCATTTCCCTACCAAATGAGCCATTAGCAATGGGGGAGCTTGGCAAGCAGAAAAAGGATGGTATTGACCTTATACAAGAAGCTTCTATGAGGATGAGACTTGCAGAACAAATCAAAGAACATTGGTCCAACATAGAAGCAAAGTTCAAGAAGATTACTGAAGATAAGGACTCAAATCCATCAACGGAACAGCCATCAACGAATGCCATGGCACTAGCATCAACGGAATGGGAGCCACAGACAAATTCTTTCTATCACCAAGAGCCCCTTCTACATGGAGTCACTCAAGGACCAAGGAAGGAAAAAGGACAAACTTCATGCATTAGGGATGTGGAACAAGCTACAATTCAAAGAAGCCTATCTCCCAAGTCCCCTGCTAAACCAAAGGGCAAAAACATAGCAAGGACTTTCTATCCTGCACCTTATCCAGATGAGCACAAGCTTCTTGGTCTACTCATCACAAAAAGCAAGGAAAGTAATGATTATGAGATAAGGAAGCAAAGGGCAATTGTCTACAGGAATGGACAACAAATCTGTGTTTGGGCTGGTCATCCAAACTTTGCTGAAGCCAAGGCTGAGGAATCAGAAAGAGCAGCTATGCAAGCTCTTGCAGTAGCTCAAGCTCTAGATGAAGAAGAAAGGAAGCAAGAGGAAAGCACTAGAGAGGAAAGGAGTTCAAAGAAGAGCACAAGGCAACCCAAAGAGAGAGCTAGGAGAAACATAGACTTTGAGAGTGCTGATTCTCAGAGTACTGCATCAGACTCTTCAATACCTATTGCACCTCCAACAATTGCTAATCCAGTTTTTGAGGGAAAGTTGGCCTGTGATCCTGCACATCCTGTCAATTTTCATGATCAACCAATCATGCCAAAAGAGGAACCAATTGATTTTGATGAGGCATACTTTCCAAAGTTCCTGTTAGAAAAGGACCAACCAATGAAGACAAAGAAGAGGCCTGTCAAAGCAAAGCCTGTTCTTGTGAGAAAGCCACAATCTCAAAAACCCCCTTCAAACCCAGAGGACTGCATGTACATTGCTGACATCAGGGAAGAATCCAGTCTACATCTTGACTTAGACAACCTGGTGGAAGTAAGGGGAATTGCAGCTTCTCAAAAGTTGCCTGAAAGACTAGTGTTCATATTCAAGGGAGGTAGAGAACAAGTGTGGCCTCTCTACAGAATTTTAGGAGAAGACTATCAAACACTACTCTCAGTGTTTAGATGCTTGAAAAAGGACTTTGGTTTCACCAAAACAGCCAAGTCTGAGGTGGTCTCCAAAATCTGTCAGATAAAGGCTAGCTGGAACAAGCCTGAGGCTCTTCCCAGGATACTTAGAGTTCCCTCAACAGGAAAGAAAATCCATCTTCAACCTTATTGGATGATGGAGTTTAAGGACAAGGACAATTGCAGAAGATTCTTCAGAATGGAAGACCAGCTGGAGAAGGCATCTAATCAAACTCTAAAGCTGATGCAATCCAAGCTTGGTGATCAAGATGAAGAGGAGAAAATCTTCTACAGAAGACTACAGGTCCAGATTGAGGAAAACAACTCCAAGAGAGGGAAGAAGACTATGCCACAAAGAAGTCACAGATGAAACATTTGCTCAGACTAAAGGAGCACTTGTGGGCATTAGTCTTGTAAGTCTTGTATTTTGTCTATAAAGTTTTGAAGCTTAATACATTTTCTACTTTTGTAATTTATGATGTATCTGAGTGTTTTTGTTATCATCAAGTCTCTTGATTTATGGCTGTTATTCTATCAGTCATAAATTGGGGGAGATTGTTAGGAATATGTTGTTCTTGATGATAAGCATAAAACACTTAGTAGAATTTGTGTAAAGTCAATTTTGTAGCTGTCAACGAAATAGCATGCTTAGCAGTGTTTCGTTGACAGGAAGCTCATCAACGAAATGAGTGTTGTAGCAATTGCATTGTACAATACTTCTCAGTATGATAGGCATTCTATTATATGTTTTAGATAGGTTTTCTAAGTCATGTTGACTATGTACTAGATAGGCAAAATAGGTTGGTTAATTGTAAATATGTTATGCCTTGTAATTCTGCCTAAGTGAAGACATGTCAACGGTATGAAGATTACTCTGTCAACGGTATGGAGTTTACCCATCAACGAAACGAGGGAAACACCATCAACGGAATGAAGAATGAAGCTATCAACGAAACACATCTCCTTGCTATCAACGAATCAATGTTGCTTTTTGAACAGTTGACAAAGTGATAGTGACAGTTTACTGAACAGATCTAAAAGGAGATATGGAAGTGTACTTTGCATTGGAAGCCATCAAAGTGGTTACTGGAAATAAGGAAACATTCCAATTTCCAATAAGGCTCTTGGGAATGATTATAATGAGCATGAAGACAAAAGCTAAGATCTCCAAGGACCATTGGACAAAAGGAATGAAGAGCAAGCTACTGATGGTTACTACTATTATTCTTTAGTTTAACCAAACGTAGAATTGTAAACTTGGGATTATATAACCAAGTGTAGCAGTTACTTTAAGAAGAAGAGAAGAAAAACAAATAGATTGTATTAGCTATTTTTGAGAGCATTCTTCTCTACAACATTGTAACTGAGCAGCTGTGAACATTTGTATCACAGATTATTTCCGCAATAAAAACACTTCAGTTGGATCATCAAACAATCCAACTGAATTATTTATATCTTGTGTTTTTATTTATTCAGTTCAGTTTAATTTCATAAAGTGTTTAGGTTCAAGAAAATATCAAGAATTGTATTCAACCCCCCCTTCTACAATTCTGTTAGGTCATTTGGGAATAACAAGGCTGTTTGTGGGCTATCCCATGGGAACGAAAGGCTATTTGTATGATAGTCCTAAGGATCGGGATGTCATTGTTAGCACCAATGCCAGATTCTTAGAGGAAGACTATATAATGAACCACAAACCCATGAGTACTATTGTTTTAGAGGAATTAGTGGGAGGAACAGATAATCCTAATGTGCCGAGAGTACAAGTAGAACAACCACAAGTAAATGCACAACCTATCACTAATACCGCACCAGTGATTCGTCGTAGTGGGAGGGTTGTTCAACAACCTGAGAGATTCATGTTTTTTGGAGAGTCTTCGGACTTAGTCTCTGGTGAACATGATGAGGATCCCAGGACATACGAAGAAGCACTACAAGATAAGGATGCAGATCTATGGCATAAGGCTATGCAATCTGAGATGGAATCTATGTATTCCAATCAAGTCTGGGAGCTTGTGGAACCACCCAAAGGTGTAAAACCCATTGAATGTAAGTGGATCTACAAGAGAAAAAGAGGATATGATAAAAAGGTGAAAGCCTGGAAGGCAAGACTTGTTACGAAAGGGTATACTCAGAAAGAAGGGATCGATTATGAGGAAACCTTTTCGTCGGTAGTTATGATTAAGTCAATCCGGATTCTTTTGTCTATAGCAGCTCATCTCGATTATGAGATTTGGCAAATGGATGTCAAGACAGCTTTCCTTAATGGAAGTCTTGAGGAAACCATCTATATGCAGCAACCAGAGGGATTCATTAAGGAAGGCCAAGAGCATCTAGTGTGTAAGCTTAAGAAGTCTATTTATGGACTGAAACAAGCTTCCGGGTATTGGAACATTCGTTTTGATCAGGCAGTCCAGTCATATGGATATGATCTGAGTCCAAGCGAAGCATGTGTGTATAGGAAGAGTGAGGGAAATGCAATGGTTTTTCTAGTGCTATATGTAGATGACATTTTACTCATTGGAAACAATGTAGAGATGTTGTCATCAATTAAGACATGGTTGTTCAAACAATTTGAAATGAAGGACTTAGGTGAAGCCGCATACATCCTTGGGATCAAAGTAATAAAAGATCGCAAGAAAAGGATGTTGGCTTTATCTCAAGACCTTACATTGATGAGGTATTGGCTCGTTTTAACATGTAGGACTCTAAGAAGGGTAATTTACCTTTCAGAAATGGAGTTTCTCTCTCGAAGGAGTAGTGTCCTACGACACCTAAAGAGATAGAGAACAAGAAAGCAGTTCCTTATGCTTCAGCATGTGGAAGCTTAATGTATGCGATGTTATGTACGAGGCCTAATATTTGCTTTGTCGTGGGCATGGTCAGTAGATATCAGTTTAATCCAGGTCAGGAACATTGGAGTGCAGTAAAAACAATACTTAAGTACCTGCGAAGGACTAAGAAGTATATGTTAATTTACGAGGCCTCGGACTTGTTGCCTGTGGGATATACCGATTCAGATTTCCAGATAGATAGGAGTCAGATGTCTGGTCACATAGTAGTCATTTAAACTGCTAGTGGATTGCTTGTAATAAAAACTGATATACTCAAAGAATAGCTTGAGTATAAGTGGGAAATTGTTGGGTTTTATACTGAACTATTCGTTTGAAATATATAACATTGTCCATTTTATTGAGAATCTTGATTGCATATTATTACATTGTATGTATATTATATATTATGGATAATCTAGTATCAAATGGAATAACAGAATATTAGATTATCAGTGTTTATATATAATATAATAAAGGTTCACAGTCTAAGTGGTATTAGACAACCCACTGGAATGACTGAAGTATTATTTGGGAATAGTTTATCTTGACTATTGAATAATACTTGTATACTTTGTGTATATTGAACAAGATCAAAATATTAGAATTGTTCTTTTATTCTGATAGTTAAGAAGAACTAAGATTCTATGATATTATTATTGCTTAGGTTCTTAATCCGGATGTAGTGATTGACACTTGTATGCAATGCACATGCTTTGATTCATATAAGATGTAATTAATTATTAATTACAATATTATGTGTTGAGCAATGACATTGCATGCAGAGTGGGATATTAATTACAGAAGGAATACATGTCCTGATAATATTCGGGTTGATGATGTCCTCTTGAAAGCTCATAAAGATAATTATGTGAAGCCCTGCAGGCAGATTAATTTCTCATATAATTATAAGGTTGAGTGGATGATCAAGGATAAATAAGATATTA
Source organism: Heracleum sosnowskyi (assembly GCA_030848705.1). Taxonomy (NCBI): domain Eukaryota; kingdom Viridiplantae; phylum Streptophyta; class Magnoliopsida; order Apiales; family Apiaceae; genus Heracleum; species Heracleum sosnowskyi. The sequence goes on along the minus strand of CM061235.1, from coordinate 42,782,361 downwards.
ATGAAATTAATTGTCAGTGATTAATTTAATTAATGGACATGCGATATCTTAAACGTGGGGAATTTAATAAGCAAGTAATATAGGAGCCGAATTAAGTAATAAAAGAATTGCAGTATTAGGAACGGTAGTGCAAATATTAATTATTTAGTGGATTGAATTAATATTTAATGACATTGGGCTTGACCCGGAATGTCATTGGAAGGCCCGACCTAATTGTCCATGATCCCTACTAAAGCCTATATATATTCTCGTTCTCCTTAAAGCTGGAAAAAATACAAAACAGAAATCGAAATTGAGACCTAGGGGCAGCCGCACGCAGCTAGGGTTTTGGAATTTCGATGCTTTGAGGAGAGAAAACTTTGGGAGATCGAAGGCCACACTTCGCTAAAAGGGAATCAAGGAATTCAGTAAAAGACGTGGAATTGAATCGCTTGTGCCATAACAATTAAGGTTAATATTCTTTTCGAACTCTTTAATTTATATCATAAAACGCAGCACCATGATTTATATGTTCCAACACAGACTTAGAGTTGAAACTGAATGCATATAAGAACTCCTCCCTAATTGCTAAGGAAATAATTGATAATCAGACCTTAGGGAACAAAATTGCTATAGGATTTGACTACAGTAAGAAAGATGAAAAAAAGCTAGTGGAGTTTCATGTGACACTTCAACCTGTCAAGGAGAATGTTCCACACATTCTTAAGAATGTTGGTTGTCCAGTTTTCGTTAAGCCTGTTCCAGAACCAATCAATGAAGGAGACTTAATCATAAGACAAGAATTGCTTGAAAAGGATTTACAGAAGGAGTTAGAGGAAAAAACTGGGTTGCCTAGGAAATCAGTAAAAACTGAATTATCTAAAACTGATATAGGCAATAAAGTAGGAAAGGCTAAAAAGAACAGGAATGGGAAAGCAGGTGTTATTAAGCAGATTGATTCTACGTCCTCTCCCAATGCATCTAGGAAGTTGTGCAATTATTGTAATTCTACTGGTCACCTTACACATGCATGTAAAAAGGTTAAAGTAGAAAATGTTACATATTCTGAAATGCATAACATGTCTGACATGCCTAGTCTTCATGAACCCTGTGGTAAGAAAGAATGCTTACTTTGTGCATACAATATCATGCATGCTTATTTTAAGTTGATGAATGCATCTGGTAGTACTAGCACTGAAACTGAGAAAGCCACAGTCAACGTGAAAACTAAACAGGTTAAGATTGAACCAAATGTTACTCCTGTTAAAGTTCCTAAACCTTCTGGACCCAAACAAGTTTGGGTACCAAAGTTCGCTTAATCAATCTATGATTGCAGGGTAAGGTTAACAATGCAAAGGTCGTATGGATTCTGGATAGTGGCTGTTCTAGGCACATGACAGGAGGAAAGTCCCTGCTTACAGATATGGTTAAGAAGATCGGCCCGACAGTAACCTTTGGAGATGACAACAAGGGATTCACTACGAGATATGGTAATCTGGAAATTGGGAATGTCATCATTGAAAATATCTCTCTTGTTGAAGGATTGAAGCACAATCTACTAAGTATCAGTCAGTTCTGTGACAAAGGATACAATGTGGATTTCAGAAAAGATAAATGCTTGATCTCAAACAGGAAAGATGAGAAGCTTGCTCTACAAGGAGTAAGAAAAGGAAATTTGTTTATAGCTAACTTAAGTTCTGTCAGTGATGGAAAAGTCAAATGTTTCTATAACAAGGCTTCAACAGATCAAAGTTGGTTATGGCATAAGAAGCTCTCACACTTGAATTTCAAAACTATGAACTCTTTGGTAAAGAGAGAGTTAGTGAGAGGGTCACCTCTAATGGAATTTCATCAGGAGGGACAATGTGAAGCATGTGAAAAAGGGAAGTCTAAGAAAGCATCACATAGAAGCAGAGAACTGACAAACATTTCTGAACCTCTTCAGTTGATCCATATGGATTTATTTGGTCCAGTAAATGTCATGTCAGTTTCATGGAAAAGATATGTGTTAGTGATGGTTGATGACTCCTCCAAGTACACATGGGTGTTATTTTTACAGTCAAAGGATGAAGCAACACAATTAATCGTTGATCACATAAATAAGATAGAAGTAGAAGCTAACCTACCTGTGCGGACATTCAGATCAGACAATGGAACTGAATTAAAAAATGTAGTTCTAAATGACTTCTGCACAAAGAAAGGAATATCCAGACTGTGACGCCCTCTAGACCCGGGGCACAGATCTGGGGAGTCACTCTACCAACGAAACACAATATACCTGAATATAAAGCATGCATAATAATATAATAACATAAAATACACCTTATCCAAGACCGCATCCAGATTATGGTGTTAGTTCATAATTCAATGATCGTCAGGAGCTAGACTTAACTGATCAGGATTGCTGACGTCATCATGATTACATGGTCGTCAGGATTGAGATACATATCAGGACTGGGATCAGGATTGATCATCAGGACTGGAAGCTGATCAGGATTCCTACTTCGAGTTATATTTGGAGTCTAGTTAAACATGGAAGTTTATTCTGTCGGTTCCTGGTTTGTAGAATGTAGCTATCAATTATGGATAGGTTTCAATCTTTGTAATTGATTAGGACTTATCATTGATAGAGAAGTTGTGTAGTATATAAACACAGTTTTGGTTTCAATTTATGTACGTGAACATAATCGAATAGAAGCTCTTAAGAACATAGAATTTCTTGAGAGAGTTTTTGTAAGCTAGCAGCTCTCAAGAACATCAGAATTTCTTGAGAGAGTTTGTAACAGTTTTATATCAGATTTAATAAAGCTGTTATCTTTCTTTCATATTTGTGATATATACATTAAGAAGTCGATTATCTTATACTATTGTATTCAACCCCCCTTCTACAATAGATTATTACTGGGCAACATTTTCTTCTCAATTCAGGTTCTTCTTCAATATTTCCATCATCACCAAAAGTAGATCTGTCAGGAACTACTAGAGTTTGAATAGGTTCAGGAATTTCTTCAATTCTTATTCCTCGAGACCTTGTCTGTCTAGGTATTGTTTGAGTTTAAGAACCTCTTTTACTTCTTCTAGCTCCTTTCCTACCTCTGCCTCCTCTACCTCTAGCAGGAGCAGGGTTATTAAAGTTTTCCATCATTTTCTAATTCTTAAGACAACAAAGAGAAATGATGGAAAACTTTAATAACCCTGCTCCTGCTAGAGGTAGAGGAGGCAGAGGTAGGAAAGGAGCTAGAAGAAGTAGAAGAGGTTCTTAAACTCAAACAATACCTAGACATACAAGGTCTCGAGGGTTAAGAATTGAAGAAATTCCTGAACCTATTCAAACTCTAGTAGTTCCTGACAGATCTACTTTTGGTGATGATGGAAATATTGAAGAAGAACCTGAATTGAGAAGAAAATGTTGCCCAGTAATAATCTATTGTAGAAAGGGGGTTGAATACAATAGTATAAGATAATCGACTTCTTAATATATATATCACAAATATGAAATAAAGATAACAGCTTTATTAAATCTGATATAAAACTGTTACAAACTCTCTCAATAAATTCTGATGTTCTTGAGAGCTGCTAGCTTACAAAAACTCTCTCAAGAAATTCTATGTTCTTAAGAGCTTCTATCTTGATTCGCTTCTCTACCTAAATCGAAACCAAGACTGTGTTTATATACTACACAGCTTCTCTATCAATGATAAGTCCTAATCAATTACAAAGATTGAAACCTATCTATAATTGATAGCTACATACTACAAACCAGGAACCGACAGAATAAACTTCCATGTTTAACTAGACTCCAAATATAACTCGAAGTAGGAATCCTGATCAGCTTCCAGTCCTGATGATCAATCCTGATCCCAGTCCTGATGATCAATCCTGATCCCAGTCCTGATATGCATTCTGATCCTGACGACCATGTAATCCTGATGATGTCAGCAATCCTGATCAGTTGAGTTTAGCTCCTGACGATCATTGAATTCTGATCTAACAACCTCCCCCAATCTCATACTTTGTGAAATAAAGTATAGATTCCTAAGATTCAATGATGTCAAAAACATATATACAAAATGTACAGAATCTGCAACAATAACTTATCTGTTTAAATTCTTTGATAGAACAAATTCATCTTCAAGAAGTTGGATAACAAATTTTCTTCTTTTTCTTCAAGAATTTGAATCAGTCTTTCCTTAAGATTTCTGAGTTCTTCATCTTCCTCATTAATCTGATAGATAGCTGCTCTGAGATTCAATATGGAGTTTCTCTGAAGACTATGCTCTTCAAGCAAAAGATAAGCAATTTCCTTCCCATCAGGATTGAGAGTAAGATGAGTCATGCCAAAAGTTACTTCTTTAACAGCAGTACCCCTTTGCATTTCCACATCCTGACCTCTTTAATTTAAGTAAATGGGAGTATAATTACCATTGAAATTACTGTTTCAATCTAGTCTTCTTCTTATTGTTGACAAAATCATGTCACTCCATTCTTTGCATATTTTATTCTTCGATCTCAAAAGATAATGAACATATTTCAGTTCCTGTGTAGTTTTCATCAGCAGATCTTGAATAGATAAAATCTTCACACTACCATCTTTCATGAAGTACAGAATCTTTTCTTTCTTGTCAAAACCATCATGACAATCTATAACTATATCAACAGCTAGTAAATTGTTCAGGTTTTCAGAAGTTAAAGTACCTCCAATTTCAGTTAAGGAGTAAGGATCAACATATGACATATTCAGATATTCAGCATCCCTGTGTCCAATACCTCCTCTTGAATTACTTGTCAATTGCTTCAGATTTGAAAACATCTTTAACCAGAGTGCTTTTGATCTAACCATCCCAGATAAATCAACAACAGTTGAAGCGCTTGTAATAATTCCTCCAGACTGAAAATTGATAAGTGTATCACAACTTAATGTGCTAATATGTTTCCACTTCTTATCCTTTTCCTTTTCAAAGGCATAACTTCTTTCCAGTGAAAATTCTTGTCTACTTGGGTTCCTCCACACTCTTCTGTTTGAGAGTTTAAGCCTTTGTACATAGAGATTGAAATCTCTATTTGTTGATCTTGTAATTTCTCTTCTTCTGGCTTCTTCTTCTTCATCTACTTCCTTGTTATGAGAATCAACCACATTAGATAATATTATCAAGTCAATCTCTTGCAGAATTTCAGAATCATCAGGATCTTGAATATCATCAGGAACAACATCAGGATTAGATTCTTCAATTTGATTTGTATTGCAGAGATTTGATTTTCTTGACTCTCTTCTCAATTCAGGTTCTTCTTCAATATTTCCATCATCACTAAAAGTAGATCTGTCAGGAACTACTAGAGTTTGAATAGGTTCAGGAATTTCTTCAATTCTTAACCCTCGAGACCTTGTCTGTCTAGGTATTGTTTGAGTTGAAGAACCTCTTCTACTTCTTCTAGCTCCTCTCCTACCTCTGCTTCCTCTACCTCTAGCAGGAACAGGGTTATTAAAGCTTTCCATCATTTCTCTCTGTTGTATTAAGAATTGTTCATGTGAGAGATCAGGATATTCTTCACTTGCTGTAGAGAGTGCTTTTCTTTCATATAATTGTTGAACTCTTTTATCAGTGTGATATAGAGTAACAATTCTGCCATCTTTTGTAGAAAACTTCTGGAATAAATTTGATGCATCTTCAGGATTATCAATAATCACATCTTCATCACCTTCAGGAATTGTAGCAAGAATATGTCCATGACCAGGTGTCAGGATTTGTTCTTCCGTCAGGATCTGAGATTGCACCAACGTTCTTACTGTCTTAACTTCAGAATCAGAAACATGAGTTGACTGCGTTGTTTGACTTTGTGAAGTTTGAATTGTACACTTCATAACAGCAGCATCAGAGGTTTCTCCTTGTATCACTTTGTCACTACCATCATCTCCAGTATCATCATCATTATTCCTTAATAATAGATCAGGTGTGCATTTTGTCTGACTAACCTTCTCCCCCTTTTTGACATCAGGATTTGACAATAAATTCAAAATTAAGGAAAGAGAAGCTTGAATGTCAGTTACCTTGGTATCCAGAGAATCAATTCGTCTGTTGATAGAGGTTTGTTCAGAAATAACAGATTTCACTTGGGATTCTACTACCCTTAGCTGAAAAGCAGTAGGTACCTTTGTAAAATTTTGAGAAATATCATTCCTCACCAACTCAGTTGAGTTCTTGATAGAATCAATCTCACTTTTTAGACTTTTGGATAACAAAGTTGTAGCCTTCAGATGATTCTTCAAGTCTTGATTCTCTATAGATTTCACTGCATCATAGGCATGTTCCAAAGCAGAAGAATAACTTACAGATTCAGCAGATCTGTGCCATGAATTGTTCCATTCATTCTGTCTAAGTGCCTCAGCATGATTAAAGGAAGGAATAGAAAAATCTTGTCTCTGATCTTTCCCAGTGGAAGCTTTTCCAGCCATATATGTACTTGATGAACCAAAATTAGTTCCAAGACTAATTTTGAGTGCTGTAGTAAGCTGTTCCTTCTCTTTTTGATTCTCATCATCATCACTATCATCAGAGTCATCATCATCAGTACTATGAGTATCATCAGGATCAGGAATAGCTATACCTTTCATTTTATCCTGTGAATCTGTGATAGGATGATCCATTGGTCTTGAACGAAGTGGCTGTATCAGGATAGGTTCAACATCAGGAGCACCACTAGCGTCACGATGAACACCGTCAGGATTTGATATGCTTGCATCAGTATTTGCTACCAATGGTTCTTGTGGAGCTTGAGGTTCAGAAGCTTCTTCAACACTTTGAGTCAAAGGTTCTTGTGTGCTTCCCTCATTGACAGTGTCCTCGACCAATCTTTGAACTTCATCTGCACCAGAAATCCCTTGAGCATTGTCAGAAAATTTCTCAGAAACTGTAGCTTGGCCTGCATCTTCTGAAACACCCTCCCAACCTGGGGTCATGATTGGGGAGTCATTACAACCTATATACATATAAACCTGCGAATAATAATATAAACATGCTGCCACGACCCCAACTCTACCTGGATCTTTAGCAATTAATGGTATGAAACAAGCATTAACTATCTAATTAATATAAATACATAACATAGGTCTCCAAAAGTTTTTACAACCATATCTTAAAAGTTCTACAATTCTTTTTACTAAACACCTTCTACAAGTCTTCATCACCCGCTAGAGCTGGCATCCCAAAAATAACCCTATAGAAAGGCTTCCTAGCTGTCTGAAAAGTGCGTACCATCTTCTTGCTTAACTGTGGGTGAGAACAGGGGAAAGAGTGAGCCAAAAGCTCAGCAAGTAATAATATGACCAAATAATTAATCACAATAAAACAGTTTTCAATATCAACCTGTATGTCATAAGTATAGCAGAATCCATATCAAGAAATTATCAGAACAAAGGCTGGTTATACAATTTAAAAGGGTAAACCAATTTCCTTATATAGATATATGATTTCAAGAAAAACAATAAATGATTTGGAGATTTTTCACAACGCACCGGACAATACGGGTGATCAGCCACGTAAAGTCCCCATACCGGACACACAGTCCCTCTGGTCCTTGTATTGGGTCCCCAATAGGCACACATTGGCCTTTAGACTAGTCCATCCCTAGTCCATTTATTATAACAAATGCTGGGCCGGCGTCACTCGGCCTCTTACGCCTCCAAATCTTAGAAATCCGTGAAAACCATAAATCAGAAAATGATTGTAAATATTGAAATTCCTTTTCCTTCAAAACCTTCCTTATAAAAGAATTCCTTTTTAAATCAATAAATGAGTACTGGTATATGTTGAAAATGAAAGTTCATGTATCTTCAAATTCAAGTAAGTGTGTGATTCATAGGAACAAGTTCAAATTTAATGCAATAGAATCTCAGATTAATAGGTATATAAATGTAAGAAAAATTAAAGGGTAAAGATAAAGTCTGAAGAAGAGTTTAAGGAATATAGGATTCATGTATATTCACTTTTAGGTGTAAAGGGAATGCATAGGTATACGATCAAATTCATATTACAGAATCATAGGTTATTGAGCTTTAATACAATGATATAATCAGGGTAGAAAGGTTCAAGGAAAGTGAGTGGAACAAAGTAGGGTGTACAGAACAACATGGTATATGAACAGGAATAAGGGTTATCAAGGAACAATATGTGTTTCCAGAATTTAAAAGTATATCAAAGCAAGATAACAATTCATATATGTCAAAATGAAAGAATGGAATCGAAATATGAAAGCAAGTTAGTATTACTTGCCTTAAGTAGCTAAAAAGATTAATCATATTTACTGATTTTTTTTCCACCTTTGTCTTGCCTTTATTTCTAGGCTCTACTTCTCTGGATTCTTAAGTAGCTTTTAGAACAAAACTGTACTCACTGAATTTCTGCCTTCACCTTGCCTTGCCTTTATCTCTATGTTCCACGTCTCGTAACTCTACAAAAGAGTATATATACTATCTCAGAAAGATCCTCTCAAAATTCTAATTCTTATTCTAAACTACCCAACGTTCCCTAAACGCGTAATCACATATATTTATACCACTTATAACTCTTAACCATATAATAAGCACAAATTCACGTAAGCACACATTGTCATTCAGGTTCACATAACATACTCACTTAACATATAAGTATATACCTTAGCTTTCCGTTTATACTACACTTGGTTATCAATTTAAATCCATTTGACCAATACCAACCATATCCTTAACACATTTACAAATAATGCAATCAATCTCAAAAGCTGAAATTCTGTTGTGCATACTTTACCAAAACATTTATCATAAACCCAAAAATAATCAAATAAATAACTCAGGTCAATCCTGTAATCATATAAATCAAATTCAATTACTCCTGGACACACTAATAATAAAATGCATATAATGAATAAAGATAAAGATTTTACGAAATTTCGGCATGACCCGTTCATAAACAGGACTAGCCAGAAATTTTGCATGTACTATGCTGCATCCCCAATCACAGGACGGATCACATAGTACCGCACAACAATAACCTGTATATATATCACAGTAATTAAACAACATAAATATCTCAACCATCACTACAACAGATCCCCTAACTGGGAATCAAACCAGAGTACTAAATCAATAGTACAACTAATTTACAACTCACACTAAACTTTAAATACATCACTTATACGATATACAACTAAAATTTATAAATACTTTATAACTTTGCACCACGCTACTAATTAATATACTTCAAGAACCTGCACAACCAATAAAATCAATTAATCTCACATAATAATAACAATTCAAATCTTCAACTAATTAATATCAACACGCAATTATAAATATCACACTTAACTAAACAGTTCGAACTAACATTTAGCATATACTATCCACATACAAAACGGATTTAAAATCCATTTACTACAAAATAATTTACCAAATCAACGCGTAGCTAAAACACAGTTTATTTAGCAAATCAAAATTATAAATAACATATATTACTTTAACCAAATTATACACATCACGACTTATTAACTACGCACATCCAACATTTTACATTACTTTTACAAAAATAAACTTATTAACATCCCATCTTGATAATAAAAACAACAATTCATATGTTTTAATTTACTACAATTACGAATCATAACATCATTCAATCAACAACACGAATCTATACTTATTTATTACAAAAACAATTTGTAATATCATGAACTTATACATAAAAACGAATTATTAATAATTATCAACAAAACAATTCGACATATAACTACTTACAAAATTCGAAATTTACACTCATAAGGTCAAAACGGATTCAAATCCTCGATTAGCACAAAAATAATCACAAAACGAATTATACTACACATAATCAAAACACAAATTTGAAATACATATAATTAATCAAAAGAAAACGAAATTTATATATACTTAACTAAAAAAAACGAATCAATAATCATAGTTTGATTCATACCCACGATCACCAATCAACAGAACAGAGGTAGAGAGGTGATGTCCGAAGGTTGGGCGGAACAGCAGCCGGCGGCGGCAGCGGCCGGGAAACGGAGCTGCGGCGGCCAGCGGCCGGAGTTGGGCCGGAATTCGCGCAGACAGGCGGCTGGCTGGGCGCGGTGCTCGAACCCGATGAACTGGCGGGAGTGGCCGGAAAAGTCGATAGAAAACGCGGTGAGTACTGGCGGCGAAGGAAGGCCAGAAAAACGGGCGGTGGTGACTGCAACGATGGGGGAGGGGTTCGTAGAGTGAAATCGAGCATGGGGGAGGGGGTTTCTACCATTTTCTAGATTCTTCTTCTCTCTTCTTTTCTTATCTGAATATACTGTATGTATCTGTATATATCAATCACTGGCGGCTGATAAAATATAGCCCAAGGGCAATTCTGTCCTTTTCCAATTACTGAAAATAATTATTAATCACTTTAATCCATTTCTAAAATCGAATTTAAACAGAAAAATACAGGAAAAAATACTTTAAAAATTCTAAAATAAATTTTATAAATTTACAAGCATCCCCATATTTTTTAGAATATTTTTAGGATCAAAAATGAATTAAATACAAATTTTACAAGTTTGATCCTTTAATCACAACATAACTCTTAAAATCACTTTAAAATACTTAAACACCCGAAATAATTCTCCCAAGAATTTTAAAAACTAATTAATATCATAAAGATAATATCACAAAAGATTTCGTGATTTTTACTAACTCCGACGTTTTTATAAAAAATTTCAGAAGGTCAATAATGCATGATTTAATAGATTTAAATCACCAAAAATACAACTAAAAATACGTGGGCATACACATTGGCACACATAGCTCATCATACAACATATAAACACGATACTCCGTATCTTTAACATATTCAACTCCATTCACATAATAAGTTCCACATAATCTTATTTCTCCTTACTGGAAATCCAATAAAATATTAAAATAAATAATACTAATAATAATAAATCCTGACTCATAAAATGATTTACATACTAAAATTATTCCAAAATATTTAAATGCCCAAAATTAGGATTAAACAAATTTCCCACCCTATTTATAAAATCAAATAAGGTTGGACTCAAACTCACTAATAAATACTAAAAATCATATTTCACACATTGTACCACGTTCGCATATTCACATACTATTTATTTAAACATTTTATCATCACATTAACAAATATCCTCCTTTCACACAATATTCACATATTATAAACTTCAAATATTATTAAATATTAACACTGTACAAGTGTTTTTCTGAGTCGTTATAACCTTCCCCCCTTAAAAAGATTCTGTCCCCAGAATCTAACCTTAATAAAAAAAACAGATGCGGATACTTTTCAAGCATCTCGCTCTCAAGTTCCCAAGTCGATTCTTCAACTTTGGGATTTCTCCACAAAACCTTAACTAGCTTAACAGTCCCATTCCTTAATTCCATATCCATATGGTCCTGAATTTCTACAGGTTGTTCTGCATACGACAAATCAGGTTGAATCTCAATAGGTTCCTATTCGATTACGTGATTTGTATCATGGTTAAATCTCCTAAGCATCGACACATGAAAAACGTTATGAATGTGCTCCACGTGTGGTGGTAACGCTAGCTTATATGCAGTTTTTCCAATATGTCTCAGTATCTCGAACGGTCCTACATATCTTGGCTAAGTTTCCCTTCCTTGCCGAATTTCGTAACTCCTTTCCATGGCGACACTTTTAGAAACACTTGATCTTCTTCCTCAAAACTTAGATCCTTCATGCCTTGGTCAGCGTACTTCCGTTGTCTGTCTTGTGCTGTAACTAGTCTTTTCTGAATGATTTCAATCTTTTCCTTTGTTTGTTGTACGAGCTCGAGTCCCAAAAAATTCCGTTCTCTCACTTTTTCCAGTACACAGGCGACCTACATTTCCTTCCATACAATGCTTCATTCGGGGGCCTTCCGATACTTGCGTGATAGTTGATACAGTAAGAGAACTTCACTAATGGTAAATGATCACCTCAATTGCTCTCAAATTCCATCGCACAAACTCTAAGTATATCTTCGATTGTCTGGATAGTCTATTCACTATGACTGTAAGTTAAGGACAATAAACAGTACCCATGTTCAACTTTGTTTCTGAGCATGCCAAAAACTTTCTTCCAGATCTTGAGTTAAATTGAGGGTCTTGGTAAGATTCAATTGATACTTGAACCTCATGCTTTACTACTATCTCTTACAGGTAAAACCAATTTATCCAATGAATGTTTCTCGTTGATGGAGAAAGGAAATGTACCGACTTGGGTAATCTGTCGAACATGACTCAATTGGCATCATGAGATGTTCCTATTTCAACTCAAGAATTTCTACTGGTTGTAATTATCCATCAGGCCTTTGATTTTCAGTCTTAACTCTCTGACAAGTAAAACACTTACTTACACTTACTTACTCATCCAGTAATATCTCTTTCATATATGTCCACCAAGATTTTTCTTCTAAGCCTTGTTACATCTTCGTACTTCTGGGATGGATTGAAATACTTCGAATTCACGTGCATCATTCAATATCTCATTATTTAACCATGTCACATTGGGTATCCAATTTCTAGAGAAAAACCTAACAACTCTTTTATCATCCTTTTGACTCATTCTACTTTCTCCTGTAAAGTTACTCACGCTATCGCTCATCACTTCTGCTTGACATTTTTCTACTTTTCTCTAGCAGCTCAAGTTGAAAAGTCATTGTATATATGTGTATCATCTCCATAGCTTGATCTGAGATACAAACCTCTATTCCTACTTTCTCAAATTCCTTGATCAGTCCTAACCATTTCTCTACCTTATGCATATAGCTCCTTTTTGGTGAAAATATACTTCAATTGCTTATGATCCGGATAGATTTCATACTTTAATTCATACCAGTAGGCCTCCAAATCAATGCGAAGACTGTTGTGGTTAGTTCTCAATCATGTGTCGGGTGTTTCCACTCGTGGTTCTTCGGTTGTCTAGAACATATACAGTCATCTTATCATGTTAAATCAGTCTTGATTCTTAACACAAAGCTGTCATCTCAATTTAGTCATTGATGTTGTCCTAAGGTACATGAGTCATCATCTTCCAGTAACAATGAATCTATTTACCATTATGGCTCGACTAAAGAGTTCCGTTCCTCTAGCAGTTTAAATATATTTCCTTATCCATTTATCTTCTTCTATAACTCTGGAATGCTTTCCAGTAAGCTTGGTTAATGGTGTGGTTATCTTGGTAAAAATCCTTGAAAAACTTCCGATAATCTCCATCCAATCTCATAAAACTTCGAACTTCTGTAGTTGTCTCAGGCCTTACCCAATTCATTACCGTTTCAACCTTAGCTGAATCCACTTAACTATCTGTCCTAGTAATTGTAATTCTTTCAACCAAAACTCGTACTTATAAAACTTTGCGCACAATCTCTCTTTCATTTCCATTGGTGTCATTCTAGATGGTGCCTTTGAAATTCGTTCTACTCCGGGTGCTAAGTCTACAACAAACTCTATTTCCATTTTGGGAGGTAAACCTGAAATATCGCCGAGAAATACTTCCGGAATTTCAACTACTGGAATCTTTTCCCTTTAGGTGTCTCTTTACTAGGGTTAACCACATGTGCAAGATATGCTTGACAACCTTAGCGCAATAATCTCTTTCCCTATACAACCAGTTAGAATTTCTTTGTAGCTTCTGACTTAGGAACACGACTTCTACTTCATCCGTGGCTCGCAATTCCATTTTCCCCGTACTCCTTCAACTAATCCATTCTTAGAATTTGCATCAAATTTCCCTGACTTGACAAGAATCAAGTCATCCTTAGAAAATTAACACTTTGGCATCTCCGTAATCTATGTGAAACGTATCTGTAACTACATCCTTATTTTCACTACATCGCTCATGGTCATATTAAAGGTTCTTGTCCTCGGTTTCTTAGTAAATGGTGGTCCATTCATCTTTAGCATATTGCTTACTGGACTTAACAATTGCAACCTATTAAGAAACGTCATACCTCTCCACACTTGATACCCGTAACTCTTGCCTTCGATTTATGGCTCTCATTGGCGTAGTGTCCTCTCTGAGTACACTTGTAACGTACCATATTGATCTTATTAGAACTCCCAATTACTTCTTTCCACAAGTTCTAAATTCTAGTATCGGAGGTCTCAAAGGTCTTTGTTGATCCAAATCTTGTGGACGGTTCCCTTGCCCATCACTTCCAGTTTCTGGTTTTTCAAAATCCAAGATTCCTATTTGACTAAAACTCAGGCCATATATTGAAATGGTTCTGAAAGTTCCCTATTTGTTGGCTTCCTCCTGGTGTCTCTGGCTTCCCTTCTTCCTAGCTTCTTCTATTGTGATCAATCACTTTATTTCTTACTTCAACATGATTAGTATTCGTATATCCTTGTTACCTTCTCCTTATCCAAACCAAACTCTCGGTAATAACAAACCTTGGCATCGTGTTGTAAGTCCTTTGAGCCATCTGACTCGACATACAATCCATCCTTTTAAAACAATTTCCCATTTTTGATAAAATAGTTTCCCGTCCATAAGTACAGCTTGACACTTAGAATATCGTCATTCACCTTTGCAAATTTCAAATCGCTGATACCTCTAAGAGTTTCCGACAGAATGAATCAATAGATAAGAAGGTTTCCCCACTGCTGCCTCCCAATAGATATGAATATATGAAAAGTATGGTTAGTAAGAATTTCTGGTAATAAGAATCAAACTAAGAGATCAAAATGATCATCGAACTTTATCAGGTTGCATTTGTCAATTTAAACAACAAGGTACAGAAGGTGGCCAACCTTTAGTACTTCCATGACAAACAGCACTGGTGGCGTCCCACCAGACTTCTATCACACAGATAGAAAGTCCCTGAATCCCCTATATATATAGGGTTGTTCATCTCAGTTACAATAAGGATAATCAAAAATTTAAGAGGAATATAGGAAAAGTTTAAGAGTTTCAAAAGTTTATGTTATATATATATATAATTTGGATCAAGTAGCCTATGAACAATAGAGGTATTTCATAAAGAGTAAAATAATAGGAATGAAAAATTGAATCTTTTAAAAGATAAATTGGATAAAATCAAGGGCTAGTTGTGAACCGACTTATCCTTACATCGTACGTATGGAGGTAATCATGCCTTGTCTCATGTAGATGGTCCTTAGAGAGTTAATTTCTAGTCTAAGCTTATAGGTACGTTCCGCTAATAAATCAACTGTATGAAATCTTGAATAAAGAAAGAATCTGTACTTAGGCCACTTCTCTGGGCAAATGTCTCTATCGCGGAGGAAAATTCGTTATTATATCGTAAAGAATCTATCTAAGTGTTTCTAGACGTTGTCTTGGGAATTCTACTCTCGCTCAACTCTAATCTACACTTGGTATGACACTTGGCGTGGTGTTTCCTATAACATTCGCGGTGCAGCCGAAGTCGCAGATGAAATTCTGGAAAGTACATAAGAATCTACAAGTGATGTCTTCCAAACTGGTAGTCTGACTCTCCGATTGATTCCTCTAGCTTCGAATTAGTTTCCTTATCCGTAACCCGATCTTCAGATGGTTCCATTGTATACTCGCTCGATATGTTGATATACTATATAACATGAAAGTGCGTAATCTAAGTTAATATTTCTGCAGAAAATTCGGCATGACCTATTCATAAAATGGACTATGCCCTGTTTTACAAATATCTCAAATACCAACTCAATCATCCACATATAACCCATCATTCATTTCAAGATTCCATCCATATCCAACCCATTCATTTGACATGTAAGAAATAAATTTGCCTTAACTTGCAGCTATACTATCAGAAAAGAAATTTACCCAAAGGGTGATGTAAATCTCCACTTGGCCAGGTGTATACACCGATACTGACGGATATTGCCTAGGAAAAAGGATTCTCAGATGAAGGGTAAGCTCTCGAAACAACCTTTATGTGCAACAACACAATAATAAACCAAGAAGATACTTAAACAGTAAAAGGGTTATCTTAATTCTACCAATACTCATCCAAAAAGTAACCTGCATCTACAAATCCTATTGTACCTAGTAAACTTAAGTCCTACTTCTCATCTTACTCTTCCTTATTATTATTACACCTAATCCTGGCTTGTTTCAGTGACCAAAAACTGACCGCTCTGATACCAACCTGAAACACCCTCCCAACCTGGGGTCATGATTGGGGAGTCATTACAACCTATATACATATAAACCTGCGAATAATAATATAAACATGCTACCACGACCCCAACTCTACCTGGATCTTTAGCAATTAATGGTATGAAACAAGCATTAACTATCTAATTAATATAAATACATAACATAGGTCTCCAAAAGTTTTTACAACCATATCTTAAAAGTTCTACAATTCTTTTTACTAAACACCTTCTACAAGTCTTCATCACCCGCTAGAGCTGGCATCCCAAAAATAACCCTATAGAAAGGCTTCCTAGCTGTCTGAAAAGTGCGTACCATCTTCTTGCTTAACTGTGGGTGAGAACAGGGGAAAGAGTGAGCCAAAAGCTCAGCAAGTAATAATATGACCAAATAATTAATCACAATAAAACAGTTTTCAATACCAACCTGTATGTCATAAGTATAGCAGAATCCATATCAAGAAATTATCAGAACAAAGGCTGGTTATACAATTTAAAAGGGTAAACCAATTTCCTTATATAGATATATGATTTCAAGAAAAACAATAAATGATTTGGAGATTTTTCACAACGCACCGGACAATACGGGCGATCAGCCACGTAAAGTCCCCATACCGGACACACAGTCCCTCTGGTCCTTGTATTGGGTCCCCAATAGGCACACATTGGCCTTTAGACTAGTCCATCCCTAGTCCATTTATTATAACAAATGCTGGGCCGGCGTCACTCGGCCTCTTACGCCTCCAAATCTTAGAAATCCGTGAAAACCATAAATCAGAAAATGATTGTAAATATTGAAATTCCCTTTCCTTCAAAACCTTCCTTATAAAAGAATTCCTTTTTAAATCAATAAATGAGTACTGGTATATGTTGAAAATGAAAGTTCATGTATCTTCAAATTCAAGTAAGTGTGTGATTCACAGGAACAAGTTCAAATTTAATGCAATAGAATCTCAGATTAATAGGTATATAAATGTAAGAAAAATTAAAGGGTAAAGATAAGGTCTGAAGAAGAGTTTAAGGAAGATAGGGTTCATGTATATTCACTTTTAGGTGTAAAGGGAATGCATAGGTATACGATCAAATTCATATTACAGAATCATAGGTTATTGAGCTTTAATACAATGATATAATCAGGGTAGAAAGGTTCAAGGAAAGTGAGTGGAACAAAGTAGGGTGTACAGAACAACATGGTATATGAACAGGAATAAGGGTTATCAAGGAACAATATGTGTTTCCAGAATTTAAAAGTATATCAAAGCAAGATAACAATTCATATATGTCAAAATGAAAGAATGGAATCGAAATATGAAAGCAAGTTAGTATTACTTGCCTTAAGTAGCTAAAAAGAATAATCAGATTTACTGATTTTTTTCCACCTTTGTCTTGCCTTTATTTCTAGGCTCTACTTCTCTGGATTCTTAAGTAGCTTTTAGAACAAAACTGTACTCACTGAATTTCTGCCTTCACCTTGCCTTGCCTTTATCTCTATGTTCCACGTCTCGTAACTCTACAAAAGAGTATATATACTATCTCAGAAAGATCCTCTCAAAATTCTAATTCTTATTCTAAACTACCCAACGTTTTCTAAACGCGTAATCACATATATTTATACCACTTATAACTCTTAACCATATAATAAGCACAAATTCACGTAAGCACACATTGTCATTCAGGTTCACATAACATACTCACTTAACATATAAGTATATACCTTAGCTTTCCGTTTATACTACACTTGGTTATCCCTTTAAATCCACTTGACCAATACCAACCATATCCTTAACACATTTACAAATAATGCAATCAATCTCAAAAGCTGAAATTCTGTTGTGCATACTTTACCAAAACATTTATCATAAACCCAAAAATAATCAAATAAATAACTCAGGTCAATCCTGTAATAATATAAATCAAATTCAATTACTCCTGGACACACTAATAATAAAATGCATATAATAAATAAAGATAAAGATTTTACGAAATTTCGGCATGACCCGTTCGTAAACAGGACTCGCCAGAAATTTTGCATGTACTATGCTGCGTCCCCAATCACAGGACGGATCACATAGTACCGCACAACAATAACCTGTATATATATCACAGTAATTAAACAACATAAATATCTCAACCATCACTACAACAGATCCCCTAACTGGGAATCAAACCAGAATACTAAATCAATAGTACAACTAATTTACAACTCACACTAAACTTTAAATACATCACTTATACGATATACAACTAAAATTTATAAATACTTTATAACTTTGCACCACGCTACTAATTAATATACTTCAAGAACCTGCACAACCAATAAAATCAATTAATCTCACATAATAATAACAATTCAAATCTTCAACTAATTAATATCAACACGCAATTATAAATATCACACTTAACTAAACCGTTCGAACTAACATTTAGCATATACTATCCACATACAAAACGGATTTAAAATCCATTTACTACAAAATAATTTACCAAATCAACGCGTAGCTAAAACACAGTTTATTTAGCAAATCAAAATTATAAATAACATATATTACTTTAACCAAATTATACACATCACGACTTATTAACTACGCACATCCAACATTTTACATTACTTTTACAAAAATAAACTTATTAACATCCCATCTTGATAATAAAAACAACAATTCATATGTTTTAATTTACTACAATTACGAATCATAACATCATTCAATCAACAACACGAATCTATACTTATTTATTACAAAAACAATTTGTAATATCATGAACTTATACATAAAAACGAATTATTAATAATTATCAACAAAACAATTCGACATATAACTACTTACAAAATTCGAAATTTACACTCATAAGGTCAAAACGGATTCAAATCCTCGATTAACACAAAAATAATCACAAAACGAATTATACTACACATAATCAAAACACAAATTTGAAATACATATAATTAATCAAAAGAAAACGAAATTTATATATACTTAACTAAAAAAACGAATCAATAATCATAGTTTGATTCATACCCACGATCACCAATCAACAGAACAGAGGTAGAGAGGTGATGTCCGAAGGTTGGGCGGAACAGCAGCCGGCGGCGGCAGCGGCCGGGAAACGGAGCTGCGGCGGCCAGCGGCCGGAGTTGGGCCGGAATTCGCGCAGACAGGGGGCTGGCTGGGCGCGGTGCTCGAACCCGATGAACTGGCGGGAGTGGCCGGAAAAGTCGATAGAAAACGCGGTGAGTACTGGCGGCGAAGGAAGGCCGGAAAAACGGGCGGTGGTGACTGCAGCGATGGGGGAGGGGTTCGTAGAGTGAAATCGAGCAGGGGGGGCGGGGGTTTCTACCATTTTCTAGATTCTTCTTCTCTCTTCTTTTCTTATCTGAATATACTGTATGTATCTGTATATATCAATCACCGGCGGCTGATATAATATAGCCCAAGGGCAATTCTGTCCTTTTCCAATTACTGAAAATAATTATTAATCACTTTAATCCATTTCTAAAATCGAATTTAAACAGAAAAATACAGGGAAAAATACTTTAAAAATTCTAAAATAAATTTTATAAATTTACAAGCATCCCCATATTTTTTAGAATATTTTTAGGATAAAAAATGAATTAAATACAAATTTTACAAGTTTGATCCTTTAATCACAACATAACTCTTAAAATCACTTTAAAATACTTAAACACCCGAATAATTCTCCCAAGAATTTTAAAAACTAATTAATATCATAAAGATAATATCACAAAAGATTTCGTGATTTTTACTAACTCCAACGTTTTTATAAAAAATTTCAGAAGGTCAATAATGCATGATTTAATAGATTTAAATCACCAAAAATACAACTAAAAATACGTGGGCATACACATTGGCACACATAGCTCATCATACAACATATAAACACGATACTCCATATCTTTAACATATTCAACTCCATTCACATAATAAGTTCCACATAATCTTATTCCTCCTTACTGGAAATCCAATAAAATATTAAAATAAATAATACTAATAATAATAAATCCTGACTCATAAAATGATTTACATACTAAAATTATTCCAAAATATTTAAATGCCCAAAATTAGGATTAAACAAATTTTCCACCCTATTTATAAAATCAAATAAGGTTGGACTCAAATTCACTAATAAATACTAAAAATCATATTTCACACATTGTACCACGTTCGCATATTCACATACTATTTATTTAAACTCCTCCTTTCACACAAAATTCACATATTATAAACTTCAAATATTATTAAATATTAACACTGTACAAGCGTTTTTCTGAGTCGTTATATCTTCACTTTGAGAAGATGGTTCTTGTGTAGTTGGAATGTCGATGTCTTCATTCTCCCTTTGAGAAAATGGTTCTTGTGGGACCATTCCACTAGCTAAGCCTTCACTCAAACTTTGATTGAGTGGTTCTTGTGTGGCTGGATCATCAGAAAGAGCTGCTGAACCACTTTGAGGTTCAGGTTCTTGTGGGCTTGATCCTTTCAGTTTCTTCTGTCTCTGATAGACTAACTCTTCTGCCTTCCTTAGCTTTTCCATTGGATGTTTTATCCCAAGATTGGAAGCAGCAGCACCATACTTCTCCCATGAAATATCAACATGTCTTTTTGTTGGAGAGTCCTGTGCTGGAGAGTCTGAAATATTAACCACTTGACTTGGTGCAGCATCAGGAATACTAACATCAGGATTTGCTTGAGCAGTAGAAACTGATTGCTCATTCAGAATAGAAGTGTCCTGTACATCAGTATCCTGCTTCTTTTCTAAAGGAATATGATACCTGCTTTTTGATAACTTCCTTTTCTTCTGTGGTGTAGACAATGGAACCACAGCTGCAGTAGCAGTATCAGCAACTTCCTTATTCACATTCATCACAGAGGATATAGGTAAATCATCCTTTGAGTCAGTCTCATCCCTGAGCACTAACTTTCTTTTAACAGAAACAGCCTCACCTCTCTTTGCAGCTTTCTTCACCAGGACCCCTTGTACACCCCCTTGTAACTTCTTTTTAGTGATAGGTGTAGAGGAAAAGTCCTTTGAACCTGATTGCCTTCCTGACACATCAGTTCTAGCTGACTTCTTTGCTTTTACAACTAAAGTCTTTTGAGAGACATTAGAGGTGGCAGTTGACTGTTTAGACTGTTTAGGATGAATGCTTGGGTTAGGAACAAGGTGTGATTGGCCTTGCCCCATAGCATTAGAAATTAAACCATAACGAGTAGGCATTTTCCTATGTAAGAAAAACCTAACCTCATCAGGAATAAAAGCATTTCCTATGAAACCATTTGCCTTATCACTGTTGACTAAGGACTTAATATTATTCTCAGTAATTCTACAGATAGGTAGAATTACATCATTCTCAAAAACAACATTAGGACACAAGTGATTAAATATCAACTGTAAAAATCTAAGAAAACAGACAGAACCTAACTTATCTGATTTCCTATCACTTAAAGCTTTTAAGATAAACGACCCATAATCAAATACTGTAGAGTGGATAAGAGAGTACCCAATTTTAAGAGATCCTGATGGAAGAGCATCAAAATTTGATGTCTTGTTCAGGAAACAGCGGCTGATCGTTTCAAAGAAGAAATTCCATTCCTTCTTAAGCTTTGTCCTAAAGAGATTGCCATATCTCTTTACTTCACCATTGTAGCTCAACTTTGTAACAAACTCAAAAAGAGTAGAGTCCGAAACATTAGCAGGAATAGCATCACCAAGAACAGGTAAATGCAGGGCTTCCTCCACTATTGCAGGAGTCACATAGTGAGTAATTCCATTATGTTCAAAACTCATCAAGATAGTGTCAGAATACCCTTTGTCAAAAGTAACTGAGTTCCACACCTGCATTACAGACTTAAAAGAAACACTTGCAGGTTCTGTTAAAGCAAACTTCAATGGGCTTGAAGCTAGAAAATCTTGAATTATATGAAACTCATTGGGTAAATCTTGATGATTTAGAATAGCCACAAAATTGTTAGGGGCAAAAGTAACACCACTAATCACTGTTTGTTTGTTCATGAATGATGAAGACGCCATTGTAATTCTTAGAAATCTTGAGAATTGATGTTTTGAAAATAGTTAGGGTTCGTGAGCACAGAGAGACAGTAAATCGAAAAACTGATGATGAGAGAGTAATTAATGATTTAGAATAAGTAAAAGTATTTTGTTAGAACAAAACTTTACTCTCAATAACAGGTGGCAAGATATGATTTGTGCACAAATAATTAGTGGACAGATTACGTGTGTAATTTAAATGAAACTGCACCGCTTTTTATGTGTATGTATATGTATATCTATAACAGTGCAACACACGCGCGCATACAGTTGTCCTACTAAAACTCAACCGTCCATCAGCAGATACTGACGAAAAATTAAGCACAAATTAAGCAATGAAATACTAACTTGAACATCAGGATTGACCAGTTGACTTCCTGTCAAGATTGCATCCTATCATGATTTGATCAAAGAAAACATACCTTTCCGTATAACCATCAGGATTTGACAGTTATCAGGATTTCCTCTCTGTAGCTTTCCTCAGAAATTCTCAAATTTCATCATTCCAATTTCATTCACCAATTTATTGAAAGTAGCTTCAGGTAGTGGCTTGGTGAATATATCAGCTAGTTGTTGATCAGTAGGAACAAAGTGAAGTTCAATTGTTCCTTCCAGAACTTGTTCTCTTATGAAGTGATATCGAATACTGATGTGTTTAGTAAGAGAATGTTGAACTGGATTTCCTGTCATTGCAATAGCACTTTGGTTATCACAATAAATAGGGATTTTTGAGTATGACAGGCCATAATCTAACAACTGATTTCTCATCCACATTATCTGAGCACAACAACTTCCTGCAGCAATGTACTCAGCTTCTGCAATTGAAGTGGAAATGGATTTTTGCTTTTTACTGAACCATGAAACTAGTCTTCCACCCAAAAACTGACAGCTTCCTGAAGTACTTTTCCTGTCTATTTTGCATCCTGCAAAATCAGCATCTGAATAACCACACAACCCAAAATCTGATTCCCTTGCATACCAAAGGCCAAGTGAAGAAGTGCCTTTGAGATATCTGAAAATTCTTTTGACTGCAATCAGATGGGGTTCTCTAGGTTTTGCTTGAAATCTTGCACACAGACAGGTTGCAAACATGATATCTGGTCTACTTGTAGTGAGATACAATAAAGAGCCAATCATTCCTCTATAGTGAGTTACATCTACCTCAGCACCTTGATCAGGATCAAGTTTGGTAGCTGTAGCTATGGGAGTTGTAGCAGGAGAACTATCTTGCATGTTAAACCTTGTCAATAAATTCCTTGTATATTTAGACTGATTGATAAAAATCCCTTCATCAGTCTGTTTAACTTGAAGACCAAGAAAGTAACTCATTTCTCCCATCATGCTCATT
The DNA here is from genome assembly GCA_030848705.1 of Heracleum sosnowskyi. NCBI lineage: Eukaryota > Viridiplantae > Streptophyta > Magnoliopsida > Apiales > Apiaceae > Heracleum > Heracleum sosnowskyi. The sequence continues at coordinate 42,758,809 of CM061235.1, read as the reverse complement.
TGATATCTTGACTGCATAAGCTTGGAAAACTTTTCACAAAGCTTATTGTTTGTTGACCCAAAAATGATATCATCAACATAAATCTGAACTAACGACAAGTCCTTACCATGATTCAAATAAAATAGAGTTTTATCAATAGCACCTCTTTTGAATCCACTTTCCAGTAAGAATAGAGCTAAAGTTTCATACCATGCTCTTGGAGCTTGCTTTAGTCCATAAAGTGCCTTATCCAATCTGTAGACATGATCTGGATAGTTAGGATTAATGAAACCAGGAGGTTGCTCAACATAGACTTCTTCCTCCAGTTCTCCATTTAAGAAAGCACTTTTAACATCCATCTGGAAAACCTTGAATTTCTTATGTGCTGCATAAGCAAGAAATATCCTGATGGCTTCTAATCTTGCAACAGGAGCAAAAGTTTCATCATAATCAATTCCCTCTTGTTGAGAATACCCCTTTGAAACTAGTCTTGCTTTGTTTCTAATTATCACTCCATCAGAATCAGTCTTGTTCTTGAAAATCCACTTTGTACCAACAATTGATCTGTTCTTTGGTCTTGGTACCAGTTTCCAGACTTCATTTCTTTCAAATTCATTCAGTTCCTCTTGCATTGCAGTGACCCAATTAGCATCTTTAAGTGCATCTTCAACTTTCTTTGGCTCTTCCTTGGATAGAAAGGTATTGTATAGACATTCATTTTGAGTTGCACTTCTTGTTTGAACACCTGCATCAGGATCCCCAATGATCAAATCAGGAGTATGACTTGCAGTCCATTTCCTTGATGGTGTTAAATTGTTTCTTGAAGTAGATGCTCTCCCTGGATTGGTGTTATCTTGATTTGAAGAACTTGCTTGTCTTGAAGCTCCCCCTGAATAATTGCTATTTCCTCCTGATAAGTTATCAGGATCGTCACTTGAATCAGTATCTGAAGAATTCTGTCCTGATGATTGTGTTGACTCTGAACTTGTAGTAGAATGATGTTGCTCCCCCTCAACATTAGCACTACTAGAAGTATTACTATTGATTGCATCATCAGTATTTGCACCATCAGCATCTGGTGTGTCATCAGGATTTGGTGACCCATCAGGATCTGATGTATGGACAGGATCTGATTCTCTTTCTTCAGGTTCCTTGGTAGCTTCATTTTCAAAAATCAATCTATCATGAGAGTCTTCATTGATTCCAGCTATCTTTTTGTCATCAAAAGATACATGTATTGACTCCATGACAGTCCTTGTCCTCAAATTAAAAACTCTGAAGGCTCTTGATGCAGGATAGCCTATGAAAATTCCTTCATCAGCCTTTGTTTCAAATTTCCCTAGCTGTTCAGGATGAGTTCTAAGAACAAAACATTTACAGCCAAACATATGCAGATGCTTCAGACTTGGTTTCTTTTCCTTGAGTGACTGATAAGGAGTAACACCATGTCTGTTTATTAATGTGAGATTTTGAGTGTAGCATGCTGTGTTGACTGCTTCTGCCCAGAAATATGTAGGTAATTTTGCTTCTTCCAACATAGTTCTGCCAGCTTCAATAAGAGTTCTATTTTTCCTTTCAACTACTCCATTTTGCTGAGGTATGCCAGGAGCAGAGAATTGTTGAATTATTCCTTTGTATTTGCAGAACTCTTCCATCTTTGAATTCTTAAATTCAGTACCATTATCACTTCTCAGTATCTTGACTTTGTACTTTGTGGTTGTCTCAATCATTCTTACATGATCCAACAGAACTTCAGGAGTCTCATCTTTTCTGTGCAGAAAATACACCCAGGTGAATCTAGAATATTCATCAACAATTACAAGAGTGTACCTTTTCTTACTGATGGACATGATGTTGACTGGACCAAATAGATCAAGATGTAGCATGTGATATGGTTCTTCAATAGAGGATTCTGATTTACTCTGGAATGATGTCCTTCGTAGTTTTGCTTTCTGACATGCATCACAGAGTCCATCAGGAGTATATAACACTTTTGGTAATCCTCTCACTAAATCTTTCTTAACCAACTCATTGATATTGCTGAAGTTGAGATGAGAAAGCTTCTTATGCCAATTCCAACTTTCATCTACTGAAGCTTTACTGATCAGACAGGTAGGGGAGTCATCAGTATTCGATTGAATGTTGGCTTCATATATGTTACCATGCCTGTAGCTAGTCAGTGCTGTCTTTCCTGTTTCTTTACTGACTACTTCACAATGTGTGGAATAGAAGTTGACATGATAACCTCTGTCAGTGATTTGACTAATACTCAACAGGTTGTGTTTTAGTCCCTTCACTAGAGCTACTTTTTCAATGATGACATTTCCAATGATTATATTGCCATATCCCAAGGTTTGTCCAATGTTGCCATCTCCATAAGACACAGTTGGGCCAGCTTTTTCCTCATATTCTGATAATAGGGCTTTGTTTCCAGTCATGTGCACAGAACATCCACTATCCATGACTAACACATTTTTCTTTTTACCCTGCAATCAGAATAGAAACACACTAGTTAGAACATTTAGGAACCCATACTTGTTGGGTTCCTTTTCCATGCAATTTATTAAATTTCACAGCAGAAGACTTTCTGACTTTAGCAGTCCTGAAAGGATTTACTCCATCAGGATTTACTTTGTTAGTATCAGTATTAACAAAAGCATGTTCCAACTTGACATTCTTAATGCTACCAGAGTTTGCACTATTTTTATTAACTTTAGGCATTGGATCATAAAAGTTATAGTACAACTCATGATAATCTTTACAAGTATAAATAGAATGCCATATACTACCACAATGAAAACAGGACTTCTGTGGTTTATAAAATACTGATCTATTCCTAACATCAGACTTAGGAATATCAGTAATCTCCTTCTTACTCTTCTTACAATCAATAGCAAGATGATTAGAGTTACCACAGTTAAAACAACACTTTCTAGGAGCATTTGGGATATATTTGTAACCATTCTCTTTGTTGATCCCAACTTTACCATTCCTGTTTCTCTTAACAGTAGCTTCCTTTTTCTTATCTGTCACCTCACAGATTTTATCCTTAAGCTGTTTCTGAGACAATAAACCTACATTCTTAATGACTTTATTCAAGACAGGAGTAATCCTTGTGTAGAAGTAGATCCCTTTTCAAAAGTAGAATTGGAATCCTTACCAAAAACAAAATTAACAGGAGTAATCTTAGATTTGGTTGTATCTATAACATGTCTATAGGTCTTTGGACTGACTATCTCATCAATGACAATTTTCTCTTTCAATTTCTTATCCTCATCTGACTTATATCCTAGACACTCTTTCCAATTCTTAGAGGTATTAATCTCATGAAATTTCCTACCAGAGTCTGTCCAGGTTCTGATTTTCTCATTAGCATTTTCAAGTTCCTTTTCAAGAGCAGTACATTTGGATTTCATCTCTACATACATGTGATTCTCATTATCACATTCTTTTTGTACTTCTTGCATATGAGAAAATTCAGCTTCTAATATATCATTCCTTTTTCTAAGTTCAGACATCTCAGATAAGATCCTAGTATTTTCAGCAGTTTGACTTCTAAAGCTTATATGTAATGACTTTAGAAAACGTCTTAACTCAGAAGCATTATCAGTATCAAAATCAAAGATAGTATTTAGTACCTTATCATCAGGAGCAGCAGTTACATCAGCATTGGCCATTAGAGCATAGTTGACCACCTCAGTATCAGATTCTGAGGAAGAGTCCATCCAATCCTTGCTTGATGTGATAAGTGCCTTCGTCTTCTTGCACTCAGAAGCAAAGTGACCCATACCATTGCACTTGTAGCATCTAACCTTTGACTTGTCAAATTTGCTACCCTTGCTGTCCTTTTTGATATACTTATCTTTGTTTGGATTGAAAGCCTTTTTCTGAAAGTTGCCTTGTCTTCTATTCTTCCTGAACTTCATCCTTCTGAAGTTTCTGACAATCATAGCAACCATCTCTTCCATGTCTGAGTCAGAAGAATCATCATCAGTATTGGCATCAGCATTGCCATCAGTATCTGATGAAGAGTCATCAGGATCTGACTCAACTATTCTTGTTTTACTTCAAGAGACCTCCATAGCTTTTCCTTTTGATTTAGCCTCTGCTTTCAAAGCAATTGATTTTGCCTTGCTGCTTTTCTTGTTCTTCCTCTGTTGAACTTCAAGATCATGAGTTCATAGCATCCCATAGACTTCATCAAGAGACACAGTGTTAAGATCATACTGATGTCTAATGATCGATGTCTGAGTGTCCCATTCTTCAGGTAAAGCTCTTAGAAACTTGGTGTTTGAATCTTCAGTTTCATATTCCTTGTCAACTAAAGATAAACTGTTCAATAGTGTCAGAAATCTATCATATAGATCAGTTAGGCTCTCATCGGGTCTTGCATCAAATTGTTCATATTCTTGAATCAAAAGAGCCCTTCTGTTTTTCTTGACAGATGCAGATCCCTGGCACTGAGTTTCCAAAGTATCCCAGATTTCTTTTGAAGACTTGCATGCAATCACTCTGTTTGACATGACAGCATCAAGACTACTGTGTAAGATATTCTTTATCTTTGGTTCCCTGAGTACATGAGCTTTTTCTTCTGGAGTCCATTCACTTTTAGCCTTGACCACATAATGTTCAGGTACTGTATCTATTCGTTCTACAATTCGTGTAGGAATATATGGTCCATCACGAATCCTGTCCAAATAGTCAGGATCCATAGCCTCCAGGTACATCAGCATCTTTACCCTCCATGTTGGATATTCTGATTTCTTCAAGATGGGAATCTTCATGCTTTCATACTTGGTTGTCGACATCTTTAGATCGTATCTGATTCAGAATTAAATCAGTTTGCTCTGATACCAATTGTTGCCTAGTAATAATCTATTGTAGAAGGGGGGTTGAATACAATAGTATAAGATAATCGACTTCTTAATGTATATATCACAAATATGAAAGAAAGATAACAGCTTTATTAAATCTGATATAAAACTGTTACAAACTCTCTCAAGAAATTCTGATGTTCTTGAGAGCTGCTAGCTTACAAAAACTCTCTCAAGAAATTCTATGTTCTTAAGAGCTTCTATCTTGATTCTCTTCTCTACCTAAATCGAAACCAAGACTGTGTTTATATACTACACAGCTTCTCTATCAATGATAAGTCCTAATCAATTACAAAGATTGAAACCTATCTATAATTGATAGCTACATACTACAAACCAGGAACCGACAGAATAAACTTCCATGTTTAACTAGACTCCAAATATAACTCAAAGTAGGAATCCTGATCAGCTTCCAGTCCTGATGATCAATCCTGATCCCAGTCCTGATATGCATTCTGATCCTGACGACCATGTAATCCTGATGACGTTAGCAATCCTGATCAGTTGAGTCTAGCTCCTGACGATCATTGAATTCTGATCTAACAGAAAATCAAGAAAATCAACTCTCTGCAATATAAATCAAATTGAAGAATCTAATCCTGATGTTGTTCCTGATGATATTCAAGATCCTGATGATTCTGAAATTCTGTAAGAGATTGACTTGATAATTTTATCTACTGTGGTTGATTCTCACAACAAGGAAGTAGATGAAGAAGAAGAAGCCAGAAGAAGTGAAATTACAAGATCAACAAATAGAGATTTCAATCTCTATGTACAAAGGCTTAAACTCTCAAACAGAAGAGTGTGGAGGAACCCAAGCAGACAAGAATCTTCACTGGAAAGAAGCTATGCCTTTGAAAAGGAAAAGGATAAGAAGTGGAAACATATTAGCACATTAAGTTGTGATACACTTATCAATTTTCAGTCTGGAGGAATTATTACAAGCGCTTCAAGTGTTGTTGATTTATCTGGGATGGTTAGATCAAAAGCACTCTGGTTAAAGATGTTTTCAAATCTGAAGCAATTGACAAGTAATTCAAGAGGAGGTATTGGACACAAGGATGCTGAATATCTGAATATGTCATATGTTGATCCTTACTCCTTAACTGAAATTGGAGGTACTTTAACTTCTGAAAACCTGAACAATTTACTAGCTGTTGATATTGTTATAGATTGTCATGATGGTTTTGACAAGAAAGAAAAGCTTATGTACTTCATGAAAGATGGTAGTGTGAAGATTTTATCTATTCAAGATCCGCTGATGAAAACTACACAGGAACTGAAATATGTTCATTATCTTTTGAGATCGAAGAATCAAATATGCAAAGAATGGAGTGACATGATTTTGTCAATAATAAGAAGAAGACTGGATGGAAACAGTAATTTCAATGGTAATTATACTCCCATGTACTTAAATCAAAGAGGTCAGGATGTGGAAATGTAAAGGGGTACTGCTGTTAAAGAAGTAAATTTTGGCATGACTCATCTTACTCTCAATCCTGATGGGAAGGAAATTACTTATCTTTTGCTTGAAGAGCATAGTCTTCAGAGAAACTCCATATTGAATCTCAGAGCAGCTATCTACCAGATTAATGAGGAAGATGAAGAACTCAGAAATCTTAAGGAAAGACTGATTCAAATTCTTGAAGAAAAAGAAGAAAATTTGTTATCCAACTTCTTGAAGATGAATCTGTTCTATCAATGAATTTAAACAGATAAGTTGTTGCTGCAGATTCTGTACATTTTGTATATACGTTTTTGACATCATTGAATCTTAGGAATCTATACTTTATTTCACAAAGTATGAGATTGGGGGAGATTGTTAGTTCAGAATTCAATGATCGTCAGGAACTAGACTCAACTGATCAGGATTGCTGACGTCATCAGGATTACATGGTCATCAGGATTGAGATACATATCAGGACTGGGATCAGGATTGATCATCAGGACTGGAAGCTGATCAGGATTCCTACTTCGAGTTATATTTGGAGTCTAGTTAAACATGGAAGTTTATTCTGTCGGTTCCTGGTTTGTAGAATGTAGCTATCAATTATGGATAGGTTTCAATCTTTGTAATTGATTAGGACTTATCATTGATAGAGAAGCTGTGTAGTATATAAACACAGTTTTGGTTTCGATTTATGTACGTGAACATAATCGAATAGAAGCTCTTAAGAACATAGAATTTCTTGAGAGAGTTTTTGTAAGCTAGCAGCTCTCAAGAACATCAGAATTTCTTGAGAGAGTTTGTAACAGTTTTATATCAGATTTAATAAAGCTGTTATCTTTCTTTCATATTTGTGATATATACATTAAGAAGTCGATTATCTTATACTATTGTATTCAACCCCCCTTCTACAATAGATTATTACTGGGAAACATATGGCATGAAACAAGCTTCTAAGTCATAATTATTACAAACCAGTTTTCAGAGTTATTACACACTTAATATACAAAGCTAGACATCTAGTCTAACTTCCAAAGTAAAACAACTACCCGTCCAATGGCAATCACTCGGGGTGGTCTCCTAGCATCTGGAGAACTGTCACTAGCGCTGTGTCTGCTCATTCTATCGCTTCGCTGGAATAGGGTTAGAAACAAAACAAGTATGAGCCACATGTGCTCAGCAAGCATGATATATATCAATCACAGTTCCATAATGAAAGGAAAGATTTCAGTTATCTGAATCAACAATATACAAGTCAAACATATGCTTTTAACAATCTTTATTGAAGGAAGAGGAATTAGAATTGGACTTCTACATTTTTCAAATACAAAGGTTGAGCTGCTGATCAGTCACGCATCAACCCCGGACTAGCTTATAGCATAGTCCTCCACTAGGATCCATGGCCATCTAGGCCTTAAGTTATTACGACCATAAATATGGCCCGACCATTACTGGTCTCATTTTAAAACATGCCAATTCTATCACAAAGCATAAGCAATAACATGCATAACAAGATAAGTACACAATGACGGGGTGTAATAGTTGCAAAAGAGCTTCAACTATTCAATATCAAATGAAGTCCGAGAAATAGATTCGAAATGGTTTCAATGGTACAACGTACTCATTTAAGAAGGTCAACAATGGTTATCATCAATATAAACTGAATTGAAGGTGAAGGTTTCTGATATCCAACACAGTTGTGGATTAAATCAAAAGTTAGGAATATTCAAGGAAATAGCATCAAGTGCTCAATACAGGTGAAGATTGAATAATCTGAATCGTTCTGATGGTAACATACATGTAATTCTGAAGAATAATAACAATTGAATCAACAAGTAAAGGCACAGATACTTGCCTGGTCTAGTAGTTGACGGAATTCTATCACGCTCACTCTACCTTCTCCTTTCCCTTGCTCTGGGAACTCGATTCTATAATAAACAACTCATTACAGTAAGTCTAACTATCCTCATTCTATCCTCGATATATACTCATAATCATTTTTACATTTAAATAAGTAATCGGGTTCCTATCGGATGCCCAATCTATTTTACGGTAATTAAAATTCAGACATTAGCCCTCGTACAGGCATTTACGAACTATTAAAACACATTATTCGACTCATATAAATCATATAGCACTTATAAATATTTTTAAAACAATATTCGAGGCTTATTTGAATTTAAATAAGTCACAAATAATTTTTAAATCAAAAATCGGATTTTTAATCCCAATATAAGTATTTAAAAAAAATTAAATCAATTAATATAAAATTAATTGACAATTTCCAAATGCTCAAACTATTTTTAAATAATTAAATCAAGCTAGAAAATAATTAAACCTAATTTAAATTAATTAAATCTAATTAATAATTAATTATTAAGAATTAACTGATTAAAAGAATTAATCAATTAAATAAATAAATTAATTATTAATTACAAATAATTAAAATAATTAAATTTAATCAGTTTTTTAATTTAAATAATTAAATATAATTTTCCAGAATTTTCTGAATTTAAAAATGTATTTTTAAAATAAAAATATGATTTTTATAAATATTTAAACTATTTTCGAATTAAATTTAAAAATAAAATTCAAAAACAGTTTTCTAAAAATATTTTAGGGTTTCGAAGATTGAAACCGGGTCAGGGAAACGGGTTACTGGATCGGGTCACGGGTCGCCAAAAACAATCCGGGTCACGAAGAACTTGCCGGAAAATTCCCAGAATCCGGTGACCTGCCCAGAATCCGGCGACTCAAAAACACAATAAAATTTGGGGCTTTTGGTTCCAAAACACTCCTAATAACTATACCAATACATTCCGATCTAAAACAAACCAAAAACATCACCGGAATAAAAAACCCGACTGTTTTCCGGCGACCTTAACAAATTTTCCGATCTACATATTTTGTACATGAAACTCTACGTTCTTTATACCAAAATGAAGCTAAGAACACATACAATGAAAGCCCTCTACCAAAAACAATGTCAGATCATTCATATGAACGGACGAATCAAATTAAAAATTGGGCAAAAACCCTAGAATTCGAATTCTCAAATCTGAACATAAACATGAAATTAAAGTATGAATTCCTACTAATTAGAACCCTAGGAACATGTTAGAAGCAATCAATTGAACGGAGAATCAACAGAATGAAAATCCCCAATTCGATTAAGAACCCAAATTTTAATTCGAAATTGAAAAATTCATATAAAATCGAAAAATTACCAGATGATGATGAGGTTGGAAGATTCTGAAACTAGAGCTCAAGATCTTTGATTTGAGTACTTGAACTTTGAATTCTGATTTCAATAACACCTTCGAAATTGATTTTGATTTTTCAAGAACACGAAGAACACGGTTCGGGGATTTTTATATTTTCGAGAATATGAAATGCAGTTTATACGAGGAATAATGTACGATTTGTCTTTTTATATTTATTGAAAAATAATACCCCAAACAACATTTTTGGATCGATATTGATCCACTGGTTCGCTTTAAAACCCTAATTTAGAAAAATACACGTTTTACGAGGTGATAACTATCCACTGAGACGCCCTCCCAATCTGGGGTCATGATTGGGGGAGTCACTACAACCTCTATACTTATAAACCTGTGATTAATAATATAAACATGCAAACGCAACCCCAACTTTACCCTGGATCTTTAACAGGTAATGGTATGAAACAAGCATCAACTATCTACTTCATTTTATTACATAATAAAAGTCTCAAAAGTTATTACAACCGTGTCTTAAAAGTTCTACATTCCCTTATACAAAACACCTTCTACAAGTCTTCATCACATGCCTGAGCTGGCATCCCAAAAATAACCCTATAGGAAGACTTCCTAGCTGACTGAAAGTGCGTACCATCTTCTTGTTTAACTGTGGGTTAGAACAGGGAAAAGAATGAGCCAAATGCTCAGCAAGTAATAATATATCCAAATAGTTAACCACTGTGAAACAGTTTCCAATATCAATATGTATGTCATGGGTATAGCAGAATCCATATCAAGGGATTATCAGAACAGTGAAATGAATATACAATTTCAAGACAGTTTCCAATATCAATATGTATGTCATGGGTATAGCAGAATCCATATCAAGGGATTATCAGAACAGTGAACTCGTTATACAATTTCAAAGGGTAAACCAATTTCCTTATAAAGATATATGATTTCAAGAAAAGCAATAAGTAATTTGGAGATTTTTCACAATGCACCGGACAATACGGGTGATCAGCCACGTAAAGTCCCCATACCGGACACACAGTCCCTCTGGTCCTTGTATTGGGTCCCATTAGGCACACATTGGCCTGTAGACTAGTCCATCCCTAGTCATTGCATTATAATTAAAAGTGCTGGACCGGCGTCACTCGGCCTCTTACGCCTCCAATCTTAGGAATCCGTGGAAACCATAAATCGGAATTTAAATGATTATAACTTTTGAAAATTCCTTTCTTTTAAAACCTTTCTCATGAAAGAAATCCTTTTAAATCAAAAGATAAGTATTTGTATAGAGTCAAAGTGAAAGTTCATGTATTCTCAAATTTCAAGTAAGTATGTGATTCATAGGTACAAGTTCAAATCTGATGCAATAGCATCTCAGGTTAAAATGTAAGTATAATCAAAGGATAAGGATAAGGTCTGAAGAAGAGTTTAAGCAAGATATGGTTCACAAGACATTGTGTTGTGTCTATAATGTTTGTATATAAAAGAGTCTTTTGGGAATTGGATAAGTTCAATATGATCAATCTGGATTTCTATCAATGGGAAAACAAGAAGAAAATGTCATCCGGTACATTTTGGAAATGTAATTAGAATGAAGGTCCAGATATATTCACTTTCAGGTATAAAAGGAATGCATAAGCAGGTGATCAACTTCAGATTATAGAACCATAGGTTATTGAGCTTTAATACATTGATATAATCGGGGTATAAAGGTTCAAGGAAAGAAAACTAAACAAAGTAGGGTGTACAGAATAACATGGTATATGAACAGAGATAAGGGTTACCAATGAACAATATGTGTTTTCAGAATTAAAAGTATATCAAAGCAAGATAGCAATTCATGTATGTCAAAATGAAAGAATGGAATCGAAATACGAAAGCAAGTTAGTATTACTTGCCTTAATAGCAAAAAGGGTAATGAGAAATCATTGGTTCTCCACCTTGGTCTTTATTTATAGGCTCTACTTCTTTGGATTCTTAAGTAGCTTTTAGAACAAACTGTACTCACTGAATTTCTGCCTTCGCCTTGCCTTTATTTCTATGTTCCCCGTCTCGCAACTCTACAAAAGAGTATATACTATTTCAGAATGATCCTCTCAAAATTCTAATCCTTATTCTAAACTACCCCACGTTCCCTAAACGCGTAAACACATAATATTTATATCACTTATAATCTTTTATCCATATGATAAGCACAAAACTCACATAAGCGCACATTGCCATTCAAGTTCACATAATATACTCCTTTAATACATATGTATATAATTTATCTTTCAAATCATACCACACTTGGTTATTCCTTTAAATCAACTTGGCCAATGCTAACCATATCCTTAACACCTTTACAAACAATGTTTTCATCTCAAAAAGCTGAAAAATCTGCTGCGCATGCCTTACCAAAACATTTATCATAAATCCAAAAATAATCAAACAAATGCCACATTTGACAGGTTATTTACTGAATACTAATCCAACTTAGCATAAAAGTTTCAACTTCAGAACAATTCATTTAGATTAAAAACGAACTGGTTAAATTAGGTACTGAAGCACAGAAAATTCCCTGCTGCGCAACTTTTAGTAAAACAATCATAACTTTTTATTCGTTAACTCTATCGATACAAGGTTTGCGCGTGCACAAACTAGACTCTAATTAGAACAGTGACATCCTAGACTCTCTGTCTAAAACAGGCAGCAACCATTCGCAAATAATCAAAACAGAACAGGCAGTTTCTGAAAATCTCAACATGATGTTTATCTATACAAAACCAACCACAAACATAATCTCTACTACAACCAATCATCCAATATCAAAACTACAACTCCTCCCTAGCTGAAAAGGTTTTACAATTTAAACTCATGTCCTCAAAAATCTATACATGCAATTACCAAATACCACAATTAACTAATCAACAATCCATATACTTTGAATTTCACAAAAATCCCCAAATCAAAACCTCCAATATCTAAAATCCAATATCGAACATATATAATCCGAACTATCTAAACTTAACACAAATAATTTAACATAAACTTGAGATTAATAATCAATCATCAATACCAACAAGTTTCAAACTAATTTTACAAAAAGGGGAAAATCGAAAATACACACATGCATTTCGATTCTTCAACATGCAATCAAAAACTCAACTAAATATAGCTATTAACACAATAATCGGACTTAAAGATATCATCATCGTCCCCATCGGCTCGCCGGAGCTCATTGCCGACGGCGGCATGGTTTGGAGGTGCCCGGAATTTGGGTTTCCTTCAACAAACCTCACCAATAAACCATTTAAAACAATCAATTAGTCACAAAATCATCACAAAGCAAGAATTCGGTAATGAATTAAGATCAAACTCACCAAAACTCTTGCATGCAAAACTGATCTTGCACACAAAAATTAACACCGAACCATATTATACATACAATCGCACATGTATATATATATATATATATATACAACCAACGATTATATGGAGAGAAAAAGAGAGATGAAGATTTTACAAAGTGAGAGAGAGAGATAGCCGAGAGAGAAAGAAAAGAAAAAGAAGAGAGAGAGTCAAGCAAATGGGGAAGAAGAACTGGTGACAAGGGTTTTAAAGCCCCAAGGGTATTTTGGTAATTCCACAATTCCAAAATTTGATTTTTAATAAAAGAAAATCAATATAATGCATTTCTAAAATTCGAAATAAAATGAAAATAATATCTAAAAATCAAAATTTTATTTTTAAAACAGAGAATACGAATTTACAAGCTCACCCATATTTTTAAAATATTTTTATGATCAAAATTGAATTAGATATGAATTTTCAAAGTTTTGATCACATAAATGACATTTAACTCATAAAATCAGTTTTAAATCCTTAACCTCCTCTAATTTTAGAAAATAATAGAATATAAACTAAAGGTTGTGAAAAAGATTTCACAATAAAATGAATCTTTGATGATTTTATAAAATTCCCGGAAGGTCAAAAAGAATTGATTTTTAATAAGAAATTCATATAAAATGCAATTAAAAGCATACACATATATTTTAATCAATACCATTCACCAAGTAAACATCTAATCATCACATTTTCAAATATCCACCTTTCACACAATATTCACATATCATAGATCTCAAATATTATTAAATATTAATACTGTACAAGCGTTTTTCTGAGTCGTTATAACCTTCCCCCCTTAAAAAGATTCTGTCCTCAGAATCTAACCTTATGAAAATAGATGCGGATACTTTTCAAGCATCTCGCTCTCAAGTTCCCAAGTCGATTCTTCAACTCTGGGATTCCTCCACAAAACCTTAACTAACTTAACAGTCTTATTCCTTAATTTCCTATCCGTACGATCCTGAATTTCTACAGGTTGTTCTACATAAGATAAATCTCGTTGTGTCTCGATAGGCTCGTATTCGATCACGTGACTTGTATCAGGATTAAATCTCTTAAGCATTGACACATGAAAAACGTTATGAACGTGTTCCATGTTGGGTGGTAACGCTAACTCATATGCAACTTTTCCGACACGTCTTAGTATCTCAAACGGTCCTACATATCTCAGGCTAAGTTTCCCTTTATTGCCAAATCTTGTAACTTCTTTCCATGAAGACAATTTTAGCAACATTTGATCTCCTTCTTCAAAACTCAGATCCTTCATGTCTTGGTCAGCGTACTTCCGTTGTCTGTCTTGTGCCATAACTAGTCTTTTCGAATGATTTTAATCTTTTCCTTCGTTTGTTGTACTAGCTCGGGTCCCAAAACTTTTCGTTCTCCCATTTTTTTCCAATATGCAGGCGACCTACATTTCCTTCCATACAATGCTTCATACAGGGGCATTCCAATACTTGCGTGATAGCTGTTGCGGCAAAAGAATTCCACTAATGGTAAATGATCACCTTATATCTTCGATTGTCTGGATAGTCTAATCACTATGACTATATGCTTAAGGACGATAAACGGTACACATATTTAACTTGGTTTCTGAGCATGTCAAAACTTTCTTCCAAATCTTGAATTAAAATGAGGGTCTTGGTAAGATTCGATTGATACTTGAACCTCCTGCTTTACTACTGTCTCTTACAGATAAACCAATTTATCCAATGAATGTTTCTCGTTGATGGAAAAAGGAAATGTACCGACTTGGCATCATGAGATGTTCCTATTTCAACTCGGGAATTTCTACTGGTTGTGATTATCCACTAGGTCTTTGATGTTTAGTTGTAACTCTCTGACAGGTAAAACACTTACTCACTCATCTAGTAATATCTCTTTCATATATGTCCACCAAGATTTTCTTTTAAGCCTTGTTACATCTTCGTACTTCTGGGATGGATCGAATACTTCGAATTCACGAGCATCATTCAGTATCTCATTCTTTAACCATGTCACACTAGGTATCCAATTCCTAGAGAAAAACCTAAAATTCCTTTATCATCCTTTTGACTCCTTCTACTTTCTCCTGTAAAGTTACTCATGTTATCGCTCATCACTTCTGCTTGACATTTTTCTACTTTTCTCTAGCCGCTCCAGTTGAAAAGTCAATGTATATATGCTTATCATCTCCGTCGCTTGATCTGAAATACGAACCTCTATTCCTACTTTTTCAAATTCCTTGATCAGTCCTAACCATTTTCTCTACCTTATGTATACAGCTCCTTTTCGGTGAAAATATATTTCAAATGTTTATGATCCGAATAGATTTCATACTTTCCTTCATACAAGTAGGCCTCCAAATCAATGCGAAGACTATTGTGGCTAGTTCTCAGTCATGTGTCGGGTGTTTCAACTCGTGGTTCTTCAGTTGTCTAGAAACATAGACAGTTATCTTATCATGTTAAATTAGTCTTGATTCTTAACACAAAGTGTAAAGCATAATGTAACATAAGATGTAAAAGAGATAACTACAACTCAACAAAGGACAAGACATACAATAATATTAACAGAAGCACAGGAATCCAGAATCAAAGAAGAAAAGGTAAACTCAAAAAATCAAAATACGTTATGTATTCTTGAAGTCCGTAAACAGGTCACGGAAAGAAGTTCATGAAAATGTTCAAGCCTCAGTGACAACAATAGAAACAAGACTTTGAAGACGACAGAAGTATATGAATGATTTAGGGTTCAGTACCACGGGATTCCAGTGATGAAGCAACCAGAACGACAAAGGACTTATCAGCAGCATTGAATTCAAGACATAAAAGAAGAATTGATCAAGTGTTATTCATCTGTGAACCAGACCAGTTGCACTAGGTGACGGCACTAAAAAGATCAGATTGTTTTATCGTCTCCGAAGAAATTGATACAGTCTAAAACATAAAACACCCAGGAGCTCAGGAGTAATTACTAAAGGACAAAAGACAAGAAAAAGAATTCGATAGTTTTTCTATTCAGAAAACTATCGAATGGTGGTTAAAGTGATTCATTGAAAAACTATACTAAAGTATTTGTCATTCGATAGTTTTATTTAAAAACTATCGAATGGAAAATACTTTTGATCCATTCGATGGTTTTTCAATTCATGGAGCAGGTGAAAAGTTTTGTTTGTCTGACAGGTTGATGAAGATCCAACGGCCAAGAATATTCTATTCTAAATGGTTCGATGGTTTTCAATTTAAGTCTACAATTAATACTGAGAGAAGAGTGTGTCTTCTTCAGTTAAGGATTTCAACACAGAGACATTACTGAGAGAGAGAAGAGCCGGAGAAAATTATCAGAGAAATTAGTAGTGCTCAGAACTTGATCATTGTTTTGTATTTGTGTAACCTTAAACTCATTGACGCTAATCTACGGATTAGAAATTGTAGCACCCCTCGAGGTTTATATTTATAAAAAGATATATTCCCCGAAACTTGATTTGGTTTGGTGTGTTTAATTTCGTTATAGAACTGAAAGATTAATCCGCGAACGAAATTGAATTATTTGTGAGTATCGTATTCAACCCCCCCTTCTACGATACTTTGGACCTAACAATTGGTATCAGAGCTACTTGATTGATATACAAATCAGATCCGGTGAATGAGACCAAAATCAATCGTAGCGTGAAAATACGAAGCAAATTTTTTAACTTTCAAAAATTTTCATTTAATTGGAATTTCTTGAATTTTAAACAATTTGAAATTTTCAGAAACCATGAGTGCTCCAAAGACAACTGCTGGTATTAAAGTTCCCCCGTTTACTAGAGATGATTTCGGTTTGTGGAAGATGAAGATGTTGTTATTTATCAAGGCATCTAATCCGTTGTATATTGGCATATTAGAGAACGGACCGTTTGTACCAACGAAACCAGTTAGTGAATCTACAGCTCCTGATGGTAGCAGGATTCCTTCAGGCACCCAACCTAAGGATATAAGTGAATTTACAGATTCTGACAAAGAACTGATTCGATTGGACACCGGTTTAATGTTGATATTGGCGGACTCCGCAGACAAGGAAATGAGCTATCAGTTGATGAACTGTACAAGCGGGAAACATATGTGGGATACCATTAACTTAATAATTGAAGGAACTGAAGACGTTCAGGAAAACAGATTGGACATTCTGACTTCTCAATACGAAGCGTTTAGGTCACTGCCAGGAGAAAGTATAACTCAGGTCTTTGAGAAATATACTAAGCTCCTCAATGAATTGGCAATGAAAGGAAAGACCTATCCACTGAGAGAATCGAACAGGAAGTTCATGATGACGATGTCCCATCATGTAGAACACAAGTCATCATCCATTAGGGAAAGAATTGACTTCACAAAGATGCCACTAGAGATGATCTATGGCAAGTTGAAGACCTATGAGATGGAACAGGAACAAAGGGTGATAATCTACGGATCAGGGACAGTGGACAGCAAGCACAATGCACTTGTGAGATCAGCAGCACTTGTAGTGGATGAACCAATAACTTCTGAGATTCAGGTTCAAACCCCTAGAGCTGGAAAGCAGGTGATAATAGAAGCAGAAATGGATTCTGTGAATCTGGGTGTTGATGAAACTGATTACTACACCCTTGAAGAGCTTGAGCAAATGGAAGACAAAACCATGGCGTACTTAGCTGCAAAGTTTAGTCATATTCGTTTCAAGAGAAACCCTAAGTACAAGTTCAAGGGCTCAACCAACAGATTTCAGAAGAGCAATTATACACCTAGTACAGGCTTTAAGGGAGGCTACAAGACTGGCATGATTGATAGGAGCAAATCAAGATGCTATAACTGCAATGAGTTAGGGCATTTCGCCACTGAATGCCGGAAGCCTCGTCAAGCAAGAGACATGAAAGATGTCTATGGAAAGAAGGATTCTTATGATGAGTTGAAGAAGGAGAATGCCAAGCTTAAACAGCAATTGGAGGCATTCTCTGGAAAGCAGAAAGGGAAAGCTTACATAGCAGAGGGAAAGCACTGGGATGATACTGATTCGGATGAAGAGGAGGAATATGTAAATGTTGCTCTAATGGCTGACTCTTCAGAGGAATCACCTCAATCATCTCAAGTACCTATCTTAACTACAATTGATATGTCTAATTCTGAGTACAAGAAAACTGTGCAAGATCTTAGTGTAGAATTATTTAATGTACACACAAGCATGCTAGCATCAGAAATGGAAAATGCTAAACTAGTTCTTAAGATTAAAAAGCTAGAATCTAAAAATGAAGAACTAGAGCTTGTAGCTGTGACATTAGAAGATCTTAAGCAAAAGAATGCGTACTTAGAGAACAAGGTCAAGTGTAATGATGAGATAGAGACTATCCTCAGGAAGCAGATTTCAGATCTAGATTTGAAGCTGAATGCTTTTAAGAATTCCGCTCTAGTGGCTAAGGAAATCATTGATACTCAGGCCGTAGAGAATAAAACTGCTATAGGATTTGACTATAACAAGAAAGCTGGTAAGAAGATTGTGGAATTCCCTGTGACATCTTCAGTTGTCAAAAGGAATACTCCACATGTTCTTAAGAATGTTGATTGTCCAGTTTTTGTTAAGCCGTTTCCACCTCTCTTTTATGAGGATGATCTTTTCATAGCACAAGAATTGCTTGAGGAGGATTTATTGAAGGAAAAAGAGGTAAAGACTAAGTTGCCTAGGAAATCAGTAAAGAATGAATTACCTAAACCTGATTTACCTAAAACTGAAGTAGGTTCCTTAGCTAGTAATGTTAAAAAGAACAGGAATGGGAGGAAGAAGATTGTTAATCAGGAATTGGTTCCATCTTCTCCCATTGCATCTAGGAAGTTGTGGTCTATTTGTAATTCTGCTGGACACCTTACACATGCATGTAAAAAGGTTAAAGTAGAAACTTCTAATACTTCTGAAATGCATAACATGTCTGACATGCCTGATACTCATGAACCCTGTGGAAAGAAAGAGTGTTTGCTATATAAGTACAACATCATGCATGCTTATTTTAAGTTGATGTCTGATAGTAGCAATAGCACTAGTAATGTTAAATCCACAGATACTATGAATATCACACAGGGTAAGACTAAATTGAATGTTACTCCTGTTAAATCATCTAAACCTTCAGGACCCAAACAATTTTGGGTACCAAAGTCCGCTTAATCAATCTGTGATTGCAGGGTAAGGTTAAAAGCTCAAAGGTTGTGTGGATTCTGGATAGTGGCTGTTCTAGACACATGACAGGTGAAGAGTCCCTGCTTACAGAGGTGGTTAAGAAGACCGGCCCGATTGTAACCTTTGGAGATGACAACAAAGGATTCACTACGGGATATGGTAAATTGAAAGCTGGAAATGTCATCAATGAAAACATCTATCTTGTTGAAGGATTAAAGCACAATCTTCTAAGTATCAGTCAATTCTGTGATAAAGGCTACAATGTAGATTTCAGAAAGGACAAGTGCTTGATCACCAACAGGAAGGATGAGAAGCTTACTCTACTGGGAGTGAGAAAAGGGAATTTGTTTATAGCTGACTTAAGTTCTACCAGTGAAGGAGAAGTTACATGTTTCTATGCAAAGGCATCTTCAGAACAAAGTTGGCTATGGCACAAGAAGCTCTCACATTTGAACTTCAAAACTATGAACTCTTTGGTAAAGAGAGAGTTAGTGAGACGGTTGCCCCTGATGGAATTCAATCAGGAGGGACTATGTGAAGCATGTGAAAAGGGGAAGTCGAAGAAAGCATCACATGGAAGCAAAGGAATGACAAGCATTACTGAACCATTACAGCTGATTCATATGGATTTATTTGGTCCAGTTAATGTTATGTCACTTTCAAGAAACAGATATGCATTGGTGATGGTGGATGACTACTCCAAGTACACGTGGGTGTTGTTCATACAAACAAAGGATGAAGCAACACAACTAATCATTGATCACATCAAGAAGATAGAAGTGGAAGCTAAGCTACCTGTGCGGACAATCAGATCAGACAATGGAACTGAATTCAAGAATGCAGTTCTAAATGATTTCTGCTCAGAGAAAGGAATATCAAGACAGTTTTCAGCACCAAGAACTCCTCAACAGAATGGAGTAGTGGAAAGGAAGAACAGGACCTTGGTTGAAGCAGCAAGGACCATGTTGAGTGAATCAAAACTTCCCACTTACTTTTGGGCTGAAGCAGTGAATACAGCTTGCTACACTCAGAATCGAACCCTGATCAACAAAGATCATGAAAAGACTCCGTATGAGTTAATGGCCAACAAGAAGCCAACAGTGAAGTACTTTCATGTGTTTGGTGCAAAGTGCTTTGTACTTAAAGACGGAGAACATCTTGGCAAGTTTGATGCCAAAGCAGATGAAGGCATTTTTCTAGGCTATTCTCTGGAATCTAAGGCTTTCAGGGTATATGTGATTGAAGATAAGAAGGTGTTGGAAAGCTTTAATGTAACATTTGACGACACTAAAAGACCAGGCCTGCAAACTGGAGAGAACTCTGAATCCTTGGTATTTGAAAATCTATCAGGAGATCTCTCTGACAATGAAGAAGTACCTGAAGTTGTTATAGTCATTAATAATGATCATAATGATAATGATTCTGGACCAAGTGGTGACCAAAGTGGAAATCCTCAACATACAGGATCCACTAGTCAGTCTTCAGAATCAACAGATCAAACCGTCAACAACTCAGGGGGAGCAAGAGAAGGATCAACTAGTCACACTCCACAACATCTAGAACAAGGAGAATCATCAAGATCGCATCTGCCAAGACAAAGGGTATGGAATAGAGATCATCCCTTTCACTTGATCATTGGTGATCCGGACACAGGAGTGAGAACTAGAAGAACATCACAAAATGAATGTGACTATTCTGGGTTTCTTTCAGAAACAGAACCTAAGAAAGTTGAAGATGCTCTAGATGATCCAGATTGGGTGATTGCTATGCAAGAAGAACTCAATCAGTTTGAAAGGCAGAAAGTTTGGAAGCTGGTACCCAGGCCTAAGGGAAAATCTGTTATTGGAACACGATGGGTATTCAGAAATAAGTTGGATGAAGATGGCATTGTAACGAGAAACAAAGCCAGACTGGTTGCTAAAGGTTACTCTCAAGAAGAGGGTATAGATTATGATGAAACCTATGCACTAGTAGCAAGACTTGAGGCCATCAGAATGTTTCTGGCATTTGCTGCACATTCCAATTACAAGGTATATCAAATGGATGTGAAGAGTGCTTTTCTGAACGGGGAGTTAGAAGAAGAAGTGTATGTGGAACAACCTCCAGGTTTTGAGGATTCAAAACTGGCAGACTTTGTGTACTTTCTATTCAAAGCTCTCAATGGACTCAAACAAGCTCCGAGGACATGGTATGACACTCTCTCTGAATTCTTACTTGAAAATGATTTTACAAGAGGTGTTGTAGACAAAACTCTCTTTGTCAAAAAGCATAAAAATGATTTGATATTGGTGCAAGTATATGTTGATGACATAATATTTGGTTCTACTAATGATGATCTATGCAAGAGATTTGCTAAGTTAATGCAGAGTCGATATGAAATGAGCATGATGGGTGAATTGTCATTCTTTCTTGGATTGCAAGTATACCAAAAAGAAGATGGTATATTCATTTATCAGTCCAAGTACATCAAGGATCTTCTTAAGAAGTATCAAATGGAAGACTCATCTACAGCAAACACTCCTATGCCAACTGCCACTAAGCTTGATAAGGATGAAACTGGTAAGAAGGTTGACATCACAGGCTATAGAGGTATGATAGGCTCATTACTTTATCTCACTGCAAGTAGACCAGATATAATGTTTGCAACATGCTTGTGTGCTAGATTTCAGTCTGATCCTAAAGAATCTCATCTAATAGCTGTTAAGCGAATATTTAGATATCTTAAGGGGACCCCAAATCTTGGAATTTGGTACCCTAAAGATACAGGATTTGATCTTATTGGATACACAGACTCTGATTTTGCAGGTTGTAAGATTGATCGGAAGAGTACTTCAGGAAGCTGTCAGTTTCTTGGAAGAAGGTTAGTTTCCTGGCATAGCAAGAAGCAGCATTCAGTGTCCACATCAACAGCTGAGGCTGAATACATTGCTGCTGGTAGCTGTTGTGCTCAGATCTTGTGGATGAGAAACCAACTCCGTGACTATGGACTTTTGTTGACAAAGATTCCAATCTTTTGTGACAACACAAGTGCCATAGCAATCTCTAACAATCCAGTGCAACACTCGAGGACGAAGCACATCGACATCAGGTATCATTTTATCCGAGAGCATGTGATGAATGGAACTGTGGCGTTACACTTTGTACCCACAGAGGATCAAATTGCAGACATCTTTACTAAACTGCTTGATGAATCCACTTTCAATAAGCTGGTTGGTGAACTTGGGATGTTAAATCTTTCTAATTGATTTTGATTAGAAGTCAGTAACTGCAGAGAGTCCTGGTGAATACATGAGTTTAAGAATTGCTATATCCTTAGGACTCGTGAATTTATTTTCTGGAGCAATTCTCGTAGTTAGGATTATTGTACTAATTGTATGTCATAATTATGGATGATATATCTTCTGGCATTTAATTAGTTATTAATTCTAAAAATTATTTAGGTGCTAATATTTGTTCTAAATATTCTAGCATCTATTTAATTTGAATTAATTTGCTTTGTTTTTAACATTGTAGATTAATGCAGCATAATTGATTAGATTTTAATTGGTTAATATCACTCAATGATATTTAATTGATTTTATTCTAAGAAAATTGTGAATTTTCTGTTAAGAATTGATTTTGGTAAATTTGAAAAGATTTATTAGAATTAAAACTAGACAGAAAATACAAAGTCTGAATTTTTAAAACAAGAACAGGTTTTAAAAATGAAGACAGAAGCAAAAAATATCGAATTTAGGAAATTCGATAGTTTTTCAAGTACATAGATAAATCTATCGAAATTAATTTCGATGGTTTTTGAAAAGGAAAAAGAAAATCTATCGAAAACATTTCTCGATACTTTTTGAAATTACTTTTAAAAATATATCGAAGTGAATTTTTATAATTTCTTATTTAATTCTCGATAGTTTTTATAAAGTTTCTGAAAAAAAATCAAATGGAATTCACTTTATTTACCTTTTTGCCCCTACAAGAAAACCATCGATAGTTCATTTTAAAACTATCGAACCTGAATTGACGATTTTACCCCTGTCAGTTTCAAACGTATATATCATTGCCTTAGTTCTTTTTCAGTTTCACTTTTACAGATCTGAGAAAAACTTACGGTTTTATATACTTACAGAGACATACATACACAAACAAGAATACCTTTCGATAGTTTCTCCATTTTTATCCAAGAAAAACCTTAAAATATTACTGGTTGTCACTGTTGGCTATCTTTTAACCGTGAGAAATTAGTATTTTTTTGAGTTTTTGGCACTTTCTGAGAAAGAAACCATCGAACAAACTGTTTGAATTGAATATTAGTTGCTATTAGTCAAGGGTTCTAATTGCTAGTGTTCGAATTTGTGTGTTAGTGTTAAAAGGGGTGATTTTGTTTTTAGGGTAATTTTGTGTCAAGGTTGATTAATTAGAAATAATTAATTAATTTAAGTGAAAAATTGGTTTTGGTTTAAATTGATTTTCTGGAAATTTGAAAAACAATGGCTGGAGAATTTATCGTAACCAAGACTAATCATGTCTCGTTCCAAAACTTGCAATCCATAACGAACTTACAGTTTCGTGCATGGGCAGAGTTTTTGAACACACGTTCATTAGTGGCATATGCTGTGAGTACTCCCGTGGTCCTTTGTATTGATCAATTGACTGCGTTGTACACATCCGCCACGGATACAAGTGAGAATAATATAAGATCCTTCAGTTTTGTTGTGCCAGGGGGCAGAACAATAAGGGTGACGGAACATGACTTTAACAGAGTACTTCATTTTCCTACAGAAAACCTTGTTCCTGATCCTACAACTGAGGAGATACATGCTTTCTTCACTCTCATTAGAAGTCAACAACCTAACTTCTTTGTGGGAGAGTTCCTTAAGCATTACTTGCCAAAAGCATGGAACTTTTTCTTTCATACCCTAATCCATGTTTTTACTGCCAAGCTAACAAATCTGCATGGTATTCCCTTATTCCTTCAAAAGATAGGGTTTGCCATTGCGAACAATAGGCATATTAACATTGGACGGTTACTGATTGATCAAGTAATCATATGCATGGGACCACTGGATGAAAGAACAGGCATAAATGAAGATGTGCTTTGTTTCTATCCTAGGTTCCTACAGCTAATTCTCAATGATATCTTAACAGATAATGAACGGGAGATCTTTGAAGGTGAAGCCAACCAGGAGTGCATGAGAATGAAGAGCAATGCCATAACCGCTCTCATTAGGAAGAACAACTATCTTCCAGGGGTACCCACTGTTCTCACTGAATATCTAAGAACGGTGCCCCTACCACTTCTACCCCCAGGGGAACAGGTAAATCAAGGTAATATTCCACAACCTGAACCTGTAATGGCACCTGTACCAATGGATGTTGATCCAGAGCCCTTAGTGGCCATTCCTGACCAGGAGGTTGCAAACCCACAACCTCTAACCACGGTCGAAGAGCCTTTGGAAGAGCCAAATGAAAACATAAACGAACCTCCTTCCCCTACTATACCCATTAAAGAACCATCCATGAGTGTAGAGGGAGATAGTGCCAAAGCAGCACCACATAAGGAGATACACCCTTCAACAACAGCTCTGCCTTCCTCTAAAAGGAGAAGAACAGAAACCGAGGCAACTGTTGATACTTTATTTCTCTCATCCAAAGCGCCCTTTACTGATTTTTCTGATGCTGATTGGGCTACGCTAACGAAAGCAATATCTGAACCAATAGCTCAATCAAGTAAGGAAGAATTGACGGAAGCAACTGGTGTTCCGACCATATTACGGTCAGGTTCACTGGTTGAAGGTTCTAAGAACCAAGGGTCTTCACAGACGTCGAGAGAAGGCTTTGACCTAAATGCACAATCTAAAAGGTCATTGTCTACCTCCCCAGATGGAACATATCTGGATCCTGCGGGTAAAGGGTCTGACGTAGGTGCAGATCGGCAACTCGTTGACAGTGAATCAATTACTATTGAGGAGTCAACTGAGGTGAAGTCTTTATAGACTCACGGGGAAGATTCGGGATCTCTGCTGTTAAAAGAGCCTGTTTCTAACCCCCTAGAGATTCAAACTCTAGATCCTTCAAAGGATATATCATCTAAGGATGATCAGCAACTTGGTTTATCCAAGGACGGGGACTTGCGAAGCCCCATTGCACCACCGGTGACCTCCTTAAGGACGGCTACGGTGATCTCTTCTGCAGGTACAATCAACACAAAGGATTTGAGTGAAACAAAAACACTTACACCTGGCCTGAGTGGGAAAGGAAAAATGATTCAAACACCGACAGAAACGTTGAGTGTACACCCAGAGCCAAATGTGAGGAGTGACACCCTAACCCTACCTAATATTGATGATCTGCTGTTACCAACAGAAAGAGAGCTACAAGTTCAATCTTCCCTCAAGGAGATGACAGTTCGAGACAAAGAAGGAAATCCACTTTTCAAGGTTCCACTGCGACCTTCCTTTGACCAAGGGATCTCCTCCAGTCAAGACAATGTTTCTTTAAAGTCTATTCAAGAGAAAGTTGACTTGGCTACAGCTGATTCCAGAAGAACATTCAGGGTCATTGGCAGTGCATCTGGCACTATAATAGGTACGAAGCAGGCAGTGGACTCCTTAAAGAAGGAAGCTATGGAAGAACTAGTCGAATTGAGAATGGACGTCAGGGAACTTAAAGATGGATTCATGAATGAAGTAACTGCACTGTCTCAAGGACATGAAGCTTTGAAAGAAGACGTTCTGGTTATCCGGGATGGTCAAGCGCGGGTAAAAGATGCAATGAATACCCTCTCACGAGTGGAGTCTAAGATAAACAAGAGGCTGGATCACATGGAAAAGACTACCAACTCAAGATTGGAGAACATTGACCTGTCGCTAGCTTCTATAAATGAGTTTAATAAGCAGCTTATGGATTTCTTGGAGAATCAAGGTGACGGAGTACAGTCTATATGGAGTATGCTAAAGAACCAACAATCTGGACAACCTGGTCCTTCCTATCAGCAACCTGATCCTTCTAATATCTTTTATGCTGAGGATGCTTTTATCGAGGATCCTCAACTAAGGGGGAGAAAGTTGGAGAAGGGGTGAAGGATAAATGGGGAGTTTGGGAGACTGTTGAGGCTATTCCAATCAGACAGTACTGGATTGAGGAGCTTGTAGAGGAAGACAAGGAAAGTGAAGAGGAATTTGAGGTCATGCATGAGCAACCTATTCAAGAGGAGCATGAGCCATATTATCCAGAGCCAATAGAACATCCTATCTTGGATGATGATATGGAAGAAGCAAATTCTCTATCACCTGAAGAAGAAGCTGCCTTGGAAGCAATAAGAGCTCAGAAAGCTGCAATAGATGCCAGGCAAGCTGAGAAGGAGAAACAGCAAGCAATTCTGAGAAGTGAAAAGCTAAAGAGAATGAAGGTGTATAATGAAGTGAGGAAGAAGAAGATGATAGATCTGGCAAAGAAAGATGGTACTGAATGGGAAATGGCTTATAAAACCTTTTGTGGAGTTGAAGACGGATTAGAAGTCAACGACAATGCTGAGGTGGAAGTTATTATTCAGGACATCAGAAGTGCTAATCTTGAAGATCAGACTTACTTTAAAGCACTGAGAAGCTCTATAATCTGTCTGAATGTTGGGGTTAAAGCAAATGGTGCCTGGAGCTTATTAATCAGTTTTCTGGAGAAAGGTACATTTGTGATTTCTACTAAGTTTTTAGAACAGAGGACATATACAGAATTGCAGGCTATACTCATCAAGATCCAAAGAACTACAAGGCTAAATGAACTGCTCCGTGAGCATGTTAAGGAGATCGTGATGAAAGTCAGTCCAGAGATTACTGAAGATCCTCCAATGGTTAGATTCATGACGAATGACTTGTTCAGAATCTGCTATTTGGCTGAGGACAAACTGAGGGACTACCCAAGCAACTATCTAATCTCAGTTGAGAAGTATCTTAGATCCACTGGATTCTCATCAACGGAGAAGGACAAAGCAGCAGACACTCTTAGAAGATTTCTAATGGAGAATGTTCCTTACTATAGGAAAAGAGTGGAAAGAGGATTGGAAGTGCATACCAGACTACCAAACATGCCAAAGCTAAACAAGAAAGATGTTAACATTGCATGGTTATGGGCTGGAGTGGGTCAAGAGGTTGAATATATTGGAAGACACATCCAAGGAGCAATCCTTAAACCTGGAGAACCACTGCACTATCTATCAGTGATTGATTATCAAGCTGCTAACTCCGATCCAATGATTGAAGAAGGTGAGATTGGAATGGACTGAATGTTGAAGCAAAGAACAAGAGAACTATCAGCTCAGACTAGAGGAGCAACTTCATTGTATAAAGTTTAATTGTTTTTTGATTTATGAAATCTGGAAATGTATATATATCTGATCCAGAATGCATTGATATTATTACGCTGTCTTACTTTAAGTAGTTTAATGTTTCCTTAGTTAGTTGAGTTATCCTCGAAGTATTTGCTTGTCGAACTCTATCCAATCAAATAGGGGGAGATTGTAAAGCATAATGTAACATAAGATGTAAAAGAGATAACTACAACTCAACAAAGGACAAGACAGACAATAATATTAACAGAAGCACAGGAATCCAGAATCAAAGAAGAAAAGGTAAACTCAAAAAATCAAAATACGTTATGTATTCTTGAAGTCCGTAAACAGGTCACGGAAAGAAGTTCATGAAAATGTTCAAGCCTCAGTGACAGCAATAGAAACAAGACTTTGAAGACGACAGAAGTATATGAATGATTTAGGGTTCAGTACCACGGGATTCCAGTGATGAAGCAACCAGAACGACAAAGGACTTATCAGCAACATTGAATTCAAGACATAAAAGAAGAATTGATCAAGTGTTATTCATCTGTGAACCAGACCAGTTGCACTAGGTGACGGCACTAAAAAGATCAGATTGTTTTATCGTCTCCGAAGAAATTGATACAGTCTAAAACTTAAAACACCCAGGAGCTCAGGAGTAATTACTAAAGGACAAAAGACAAGAAAAAGAATTCGATAGTTTTTCTATTCAGAAAACTATCGAATGGTGGTTAAAGTGATTCATTGAAAAACTATACTAAAGTATTTGTCATTCGATAGTTTTATTTAAAAACTATCGAATGGAAAATACTTTTGATCCATTCGATGGTTTTTCAATTCATGGAGCAGGTGAAAAGTTTTGTTTGTCTGACAGGTTGATGAAGATCCAACGGCCAAGAATATTCTATTCTAAATGGTTCGATGGTTTTCAATTTAAGTCTACAATTAATACTGAGAGAAGAGTGTGTCTTCTTCAGTTAAGGATTTCAACACAGAGACATTACTGAGAGAGAGAAGAGCCGGAGAAAATTATCAGAGAAATTAATAGTGCTCAGAACTTGATCATTGTTTTGTATTTGTGGAACCTTAAACTCATTGACGCTAATCTACGGATTAGAAATTGTAGCACCCCTCGAGGTTTATATTTATAAAAAGATATATTCCCCGAAACTTGATTTGGTTTGGTGTGTTTAATTTCGTTATAGAACTGAAAGATTAATCCGCGAACGAAATTGAATTATTTGTGAGTATCGTATTCAACCCCCCCTTCTACGATACTTTGGACCTAACACAAAGTTATGTTCTCAATTTAGTTGTTGATATTGTCCTAAGGCACATGAGTCATCATTTTCCAGTAACAATGAATCTATTTTACCACTATGGCTCGACTAAAGAGTTTCGTTCCTCTAGAAATTTAAATACTTCCTTTTCCATTTATCTTAACTCTTGGATGCTTTCTAGTAAGCTTGGTTAATGGTGTGGCTATCTTGGTATAATCCTTGAAAAACCTTCGATAATCTCCATCCAATCTCATAAAACCTCTAACTTTTGTAGGTGTCTTAGGCCTTACTCAATTCATTAACGTTTCAACCTTAGCTGGATCCACTTGGATTCCTTCTCTACTAATTACCTGTCCTAGTAATTGTAATTCTTTCAACCAAAACTCGCACTTAGAAAACTTTGCACACAATATCTCTTTTCTTAAAATTTCTAGGGTTATTCTCAAATGATCTGTATGCTCTTCTTCCATCTTTGAATACCTTAAGATGTCATTTATGAAAACAATCTCAAACTTATCCAAATATTTCTTAAAATTTCTATTCATCATGTTCATAAAAGTGGCAGTTGAATTCATCAAACCGAACTCCGTCACTAAGAACTCATAGTGTCTATATACATCAGGTTCAAAACGTCGTCTAAGGAATATCTTCGGGTTTTTTTTTTAAATGACAGTAACCAAATCATAAATAAATTTTGAAAAGCACACTGTGTTCTTTAACTGGTCTGATCATCAATCCTTGACAATGGGTATTTGTTCTTAATGGTCAACTTGGCGCACCCCATGGGAATACACTAGACCTTATAACTCCTTTTTTCCTAAGATCTTGCAATTGAATTGCTAACTCTTTCATTTCTACTTATGCCATTCTATACGGAGCCGTCGAAACTGGTTTTGTCCCGGGTGCTAAGTCTTCAACAAATCTACTTCCCTGGCGGGAGGTAAACCTAAAAGATTGTCAAGTAATACAATTTGAAATTCGTTAGCTACTAGAATCTTCTCTATCCAAGGTGTTTCTTTCCTAACATTTACCTCGTATGACGATAAGCTTTTCAACCTTGACACAATAATCTTTTACCTATTTGATAGTTAGATACTTCTTCGTCTGCTTTCGGCCTCGGATAACAACTTTTACGTTTTCTAGGGCTCGAAATTTCCATTTTCTTCCTACTCTGTTAACCAATCCTTTCTTAGAATTTACATCAGATTTCTATTATATCAATCTCACAGTGAGGACAAGCTAGATTAATCGATATATGCTCCTGAGTAGCTATTCATGTAGTCAAAACTTTACTTACCGTTGCATTTTACAGTCCAACTTACGGGCAAATTCTCTGAAAATAAAATACTTTGTGGCTTCGAATCCGTTAACACTTTGGCACTTATGTAGCTAATATGAAACGTATTCGCAACCAAATCCTTGTTCTTTACTGTATCACTCATGGTTATATTGAGGATTCTTGTCCTTGGTTACTTAGTGTGTAATGGTCATGTTACCCTTAACATATTGCTTACTGGGTCTAGTGCTTGTAATCTCTTAAGGAATGTCATACCTTCCTACACTTGTTACACACAACTCTTGCCTTCGGTTTATGGCTCTCATTGGCGTAGTGTCCTGTCTGAGTACACTTGTAACGTACCATATTGATCTTATTACAAACTCCCAGTTGCTTCTTTCCACAAGTTCTACATTCTGGTATCGGAGGTTTCGGAGGTCTTGGTTAATCCATATTTTATGGACGGTTCCCTTACTTATCATTTCCAGTTTTTTTTTTTTTTTTTTTTTTTTTTTGGTCTTCCAAATCCAACATTCCTATTTGACTGAAACTCAGGCCTTATATTGAAATGGTTCTGAAAGTTCCCTATTTGTTGGCTTCCTTCCGGTGTCTCTGGCTTCCCTTTTTTTTAGCTTCTTCTGTTTGTGATCAATCACTTTATTTCTTACTTCAACATGATTAGTATTCGTATATCCTTGTTACCTTCTCCTTATCCATACCAAACTCTCGGTAATAATAAACCTTAACATCGTGTTGTAAGTCTAATGAGTAATTTACTCGACATCCAATCCTTCCTTTTAAAACAATTTCCCATTTTTGATCAAACAGTTTCCCGTCAATATAAGTACAGCTTGACACTCAAAATACCGTCATTCGCCTTTGCAATTTCAAATCGCTGATACCTCTAAGAGTTTCCGACAAAAGGTATCAATAGATATGGATATATGACAAGTATGTTTAGTAAGAATTTCTGGTAAAAAGAATCAAACTAAGAGATCAAAATGATCATCGAACTTTATCAAGTTGCATTTGTCAATTTAAACAACAAGGTATAGAAGGTGGCCAACCTTTAGTACTTCCATGACAAACACACCACTGGTGGCGTCCCACCGGACTTCTATCACACAGATAGAAAGTACCTGAATCCCCTATATATATAGGGTTGTTCATCTCAGTTACAACAAGGAGGATCAAAAATTTAAGAGGAACATATGAAAGGTTTAAGAGTTTCAAAAGTTTCTATTATATATATAATATTGGATCAATTAGCCTCTGAAAAATTGAATCTTTTAAAAAGGTAAATTGAATAAAATCAATGTCTAGTTATGAACCGACTTATCCTTGCATCGAACGTATGGAGATAATCATGCCTTGTCTCATGTAGATGGTCCTTAGGGGAGTTAATTTCTAGTTTGAGGTTATAGGTATGTCCCGATAGTAAATCAACTGTATGTAATCTTGAATAAAGAAAGAATCTACACTTAGGCCACTTCTCTGGGAAAATGTCTCTATCGCGGGGGAAAATCGTTATTATATCGTAAAGAATCTATCTAAGTGTTTCTAGACGTTATCTTGGGGATTCTACTCTCGCTCAACTCTAACTACACTTGATACGACACCTGGCGTGGTGTTTTCTATAGCTTCCGCGGTGCAGCCGAAGTTGCAGATGAAATTCTGTAAAGTACATAAGGATTTACAGGTGATGTCTTCTGAACTGGTAGCTCTGACGCTCCGATTGACTCTTCCAGCTTCGAATTAGTTTCCTCGTCCATAACTCGATCTTCAGATGGTTGCAGCGTATACTCGCTCGATACGTCGGAATACTATATAAGATGGAAGTGCGTAACTTAAGTTAATATTTCTACAGAAAATTCGGCATGACCTATTCGTAAAATGGACTATGCCCTGTTTTAAAAATATCTCAAATACTAACAAAATCATCCACATATAATCCATAATTCATTTGAATATTCCATCCATCTCCAACCCCTTCATTTGTCATGTAAGAAATAAATCTGCCTTGACTTGCAGCTATACTTATCAGAAAAGAAATTTACCCAAATGGTAATGTAAATCTCCACTTGGCCGGGTGTATACACTGATATTGATGGATATGGCTTAGGAAAAGTAATCTCAGATGAAGGGTAATCTCTCAAAATAGCCATTATCTGTAGCAACACAATAATAAACCAAGAAGATACTTAAACGGTAAAGGGTTATCTTAATTCTACTAATACTCATCCTAAAAGTAACCTGTATCTACAAATCATATCTTGACTAATAAGCTTAAGTCCTACTTCTCACTTTATATTCCCTTATTATTGTCACACCTAATCCTGGCTTGTTTCAGTGACCAAAAACTGACCGCTCTGCTACCAACCTGAGACGCCCTCCCAATCTGGGGTCATGATTGGGGAGTCACTACAACCTCTATACTTATAAACCTGTGATTAATAATATAAACATGCAAACGCAACCCCAACTTTACCCTGGATCTTTAACAGGTAATGGTATGAAACAAGCATCAACTATCTACTTCATTTTATTACATAATAAAAGTCTCAAAAGTTATTACAACCGTGTCTTAAAAGTTCTACATTCCCTTATACAAAACACCTTCTACAAGTCTTCATCACATGCCTGAGCTGGCATCCCAAAAATAACCCTATAGGAAGACTTCCTAGCTGACTGAAAGTGCGTACCATCTTCTTGTTTAACTGTGGGTTAGAACAGGGAAAAGAATGAGCCAAATGCTCAGCAAGTAATAATATATCCAAATAGTTAACCACTGTGAAACAGTTTCCAATATCAATATGTATGTCATGGGTATAGCAGAATCCATATCAAGGGATTATCAGAACAGTGAAATGAATATACAATTTCAAGACAGTTTCCAATATCAATATGTATGTCATGGGTATAGCAGAATCCATATCAAGGGATTATCAGAACAGTGAACTCGTTATACAATTTCAAAGGGTAAACCAATTTCCTTATAAAGATATCTGATTTCAAGAAAAGCAATAAGTAATTTGGAGATTTTTCACAACGCACCGGACAATACGGGTGATCAGCCACGTAAAGTCCCCATACCGGACACATAGTCCCTCTGGTCCTTGTATTGGGTCCCATTAGGCACACATTGGCCTGTAGACTAGTCCATCCCTAGTCATTGCATTATAATTAAAAGTGCTGGACCGGCGTCACTCGGCCTCTTACGCCTCCAATCTTAGGAATCCGTGGAAACCATAAATCGGAATTTAAATGATTATAACTTTTGAAAATTCCTTTCTTTTAAAACCTTTCTCATGAAAGAAATCCTTTTAAATCAAAAGATAAGTATTTGTATAGAGTCAAAGTGAAAGTTCATGTATTCTCAAATTTCAAGTAAGTATGTGATTCATAGGTACAAGTTCAAATCTGATGCAATAGCATCTCAGGTTAAAATGTAAGTATAATCAAAGGATAAAGATAAGGTCTGAAGAAGAGTTTAAGCAAGATATGGTTCACAAGACATTGTGTTGTGTCTATAATGTTTGTATATAAAAGAGTCTTTTGGGAATTGGATAAGTTCAATATGATCAATCTGGATTTCTATCAATGGGAAAACAAGAAGAAAATGTCATCCGGTACATTTTGGAAATGTAATTAGAATGAAGGTCCAGATATATTCACTTTCAGGTATAAAAGGAATGCATAAGCAGGTGATCAACTTCAGATTATAGAACCATAGGTTATTGAGCTTTAATACATTGATATAATCGGGGTATAAAGGTTCAAGGAAAGAAAACTAAACAAAGTAGGGTGTACAGAATAACATGGTATATGAACAGAGATAAGGGTTACCAATGAACAATATGTGTTTTCAGAATTAAAAGTATATCAAAGCAAGATAGCAATTCATGTATGTCAAAACGAAAGAATGGAATCGAAATATGAAAGCAAGTTAGTATTACTTGCCTTAATAGCAAAAAGGGTAATGAGAAATCATTGGTTCTCCACCTTGGTCTTTATTTATAGGCTCTACTTCTTTGGATTCTTAAGTAGCTTTTAGAACAAACTGTACTCACTGAATTTCTGCCTTCGCCTTGCCTTTATTTCTATGTTCCCCGTCTCGCAACTCTACAAAAGAGTATATACTATTTCAGAATGATCCTCTCAAAATTCTAATCCTTATTCTAAACTACCCCACGTTCCCTAAACGCGTAAACACATAATATTTATATCACTTATAATCTTTTATCCATATGATAAGCACAAAACTCACATAAGCGCACATTGCCATTCAAGTTCACATAATATACTCTTTTAATACATATGTATATAATCTATCTTTCAAATCATACCACACTTGGTTATTCCTTTAAATCAACTTGGCCAATGCTAACCATATCCTTAACACCTTTACAAACAATGTTTTCATCTCAAAAAGCTGAAAAATCTGCTGCGCATGCCTTACCAAAACATTTATCATAAATCCAAAAATAATCAAACAAATACCACATTTGACAGGTTATTTACTGAATACTAATCCAACTTAGAATAAAAGTTTCAACTTCAGAACAATTCATTTAGATTAAAAACGAACTGGTTAAATTAGGTACTGAAGCACAGAAAATTCCCTGCTGCGCAACTTTTAGTAAAACAATCATAACTTTTTATTCGTTAACTCTATCGATACAAGGTTTGCGCGTGCACAAACTAGACTCTAATTAGAACAGTGACATCCTAGACTCTCTGTCTAAAACAGGCAGCAACCATTCGCAAATAATCAAAACAGAACAGGCAGTTTCTGAAAATCTCAACATGATGTTTATCTATACAAAACCAACCACAAACATAATCTCTACTACAACCAATCATCCAATATCAAAACTACAACTCCTCCCTAGCTGAAAAGGTTTTACAATTTAAACTCATGTCCTCAAAAATCTATACATGCAATTACCAAATACCACAATTAACTAATCAACAATCCATATACTTTGAATTTCACAAAAATCCCCAAATCAAAACCTCCATTATCTAAAATCCAATATCGAACATATATAATCCGAACTATCTAAACTTAACACAAATAATTTAACATAAACTTGAGATTAATAATCAATCATCAATACCAACAAGTTTCAAACTAATTTTACAAAAAGGGGAAAATCGAAAATACACACATGCATTTCGATTTTTCAACATGCAATCAAAAACTCAACTAAATATAGCTATTAACACAATAATCGGACTTAAAGATATCATCATCGTCCCCATCGGCTCGCCGGAGCTCATTGCCGACGGTGGCATGGTTTGGAGGTGCCCGGAATTTGGGTTTCCTTCAACAAACCTCACCAATAAACCATTTAAAACAATCAATTAGTCACAAAATCATCACAAAGCAAGAATTCGGTAATGAATTAAGATCAAACTCACCAAAACTCTTGCATGCAAAACTGATCTTGCACACAAAAATTAACACCGAACCATATTATACATACAATCGCACATGTATATATATATATATACAACCAACGATTATATGGAGAGAAAAAGAGAGATGAAGATTTTACAAAGTGAGAGAGAGAGATAGCCGAGAGAGAAAGAAAAGAAAAAGAAGAGAGAGTCGAGCAAATGGGGAAGAAGAACTGGTGACAAGGGTTTTAAAGCCCCAGGGGTATTTTGGTAATTCCACAATTCCAAAATTTGATTTTTAATAAAAGAAAATCAATATAATGCATTTCTAAAATTCGAAATAAAATGAAAATAATATCTAAAAATCAAAATTTTATTTTTAAAACAGAGAATACGAATTTACAAGCTCACCCATATTTTTAAAATATTTTTATGATCAAAATTGAATTAGATATGAATTTTCAAAGTTTTGATCACATAAATGACATTTAACTCATAAAATCAGTTTTAAATCCTTAACCTCCTCTAATTTTAGAAAATAATAGAATATAAACTAAAGGTTGTGAAAAAGATTTCACAATAAAATGAATCTCTGATGATTTTATAAAATTCCCGGAAGGTCAAAAAGAATTGATTTTTAATAAGAAATTCATATAAAATGCAATTAAAAGCATACACATATTTTAATCAATACCATTCACCAAGTAAACATCTAATCATCACATTTTCAAATATCCACCTTTCACACAATATTCACATATCATAGATCTCAAATATTATTAAATATTAATACTGTACAAGCGTTTTTCTGAGTCGTTATATCCACAAAGACGGATGGTTATCCAAATCAATACATATCATATATATAACTAATGCTCAAGAATACTGGGGCTATAACAGATGTATTATTGATACGGACGATATATCAATTACCCTAGAAAAATTAGGGTTAGGGTTTGGAATAATTTTTCTTCCTATGAATAAAACAAATACTATTGATAGCATCGGATAATAAGGGATATAATAATACGAAGAAATCCTCCGATAATGATTCGGACACGAATGACGAAGGAATAACAATGATGTACAAAATTTCAACGGGGCCCTTGAATTTTTAAAACGGGGCTCAAAATTGAAGATATTTTCAAATGACAAAATATTTGAACGAGGATTTCGACACACCAATTTACACATAATCACTTAACAACCTTTATTATTAAAACTCAAAATACTTCATAATAATTATTCTACACATATAATACAATTTATATTATTAATAAAGTTCACGGATCTTACACAGACAGTATTCAACACCAAGAACTCCTCAACAAAATGGAGTAGTGGAAAGGAAGAATCGTACCTTGGTTGAAGCAACAAGCACTATGCTAAGTGAATCAAAACTTCCCACTTATTTTTGGGCTGAAGCAGTAAACACAACTTGCTACACTCAGAATCGTACCCTGATTAACAAAGATCATGAAAAGACTCTGTACGAGTTAATGGCCAACAAGAAACCATCACTAAAGTTTTTTCATGTGTTTGGTGCAAAGTGCTTTGTATTGAAAGATGGAGAGCATCTGGGAAAGTTTGATGCTAAAGCAGATGAATGCATTTTTCTAGGCTATTATATGGAATCTAAAGCTTACAGGGTTTATGTGATTGATGATAAGAAGGTTGTGGAAAGCTTTAATGTAACGTTTGATGACACCAAAAGACCAAGCCTACAAACAGAAGAGAACTCTGAATCCTTGGTATTTGAAAATCTATCAGGAGACCTCTCTGATAATGAAGAAGAACCTGTAGTTGTTCCTGATAATAATAATAATGACAATGATAATGATTCTGGACCAAGTGGTGACAGTGGTAGAGATCCTCAAACTACTACTAGATCAACTAGTCAAACAATAGGGTCAACAGATCATACCGGCAACAACTCAGGGGGAGCAGGAGAAGGATCAACTAGTCACACTCAACAAAATTATGAACAAGGAGAATCATCAAGATCGTATCTGCCAAGACAAAGGGTATGGAGTCGAGCACATCCCTTTCACCTGATCATTGGTGATCCAGACTCGGGAGTGAGAACTAGAAGGACATCACAAAATGAATGTCACTATTCTGGGTTTCTTTCAGAAACATAACCTAAGAAAGTTGAAGATGCCCTGGAAGATCCAGATTGGGTGATTGCAATGCAAGACGAACTCGATCAGTTTGAAAGGCAAAAAGTTTGGAAGCTGGTACCCAGGCCTAAAGGAAAATCTGTTATAGGAACAAAATGGGTATTCAGAAATAAACTGGATGAAGATGGCATTGTAACGAGAAACAAGGCCAGACTGGTTGCTAAAGGTTACTCTCAAGAATAAGGTATAGATTATGATGAAACCTATGTACCAGTAGCAAGACTTGAGGCTATCAAGATGTTTCTGGCATTCGCAGCACACTCCAATTACAAAGTATATCAAATGGATGTGAAGAGTGCATTTCTGAATGGGGAGCTAGAGGAAGAAGTTTATGTGGAACAACCTCCAGGCTTTGAGGATTCAAAACTGGTGGACTTTGTATATTTTTTGTTCAAAGCTCTCTATGGACTCAAGCAAGCTCCAGGGACATGGTATGACACTCTATTAGAATTTTTACTTGAAAATAACTTTACTAGAGGTGTCATAGATAAAACTCTTTTTTAAAAAATGCACAAGAATGATTTGATATTAGTGCAAGTATATGCTGATGACATTATATTTGGTTCTACTAATGATGATCTATGCAAGAGATTCTCTAAGTTAATGCAGAGTCGATATGAAATGAGCATGATGGGTGAATTGTCATTCTTTCTTGGATTACAAGTGTATCAAAGGCAAGATGGAATATTCATTTGTCAGTCCAAGTACATCAAGGATCTTCTAAAGAAGTATCAAATGAAAGACTCATCTACAGCAAAGACTCCAATGCCAACTGCCACTAAGCTTGATAAGGATGAAACTGGTAAGAAGGTTGACCTCACAAGCTACAGAGGTATGATAGGCTCCTTACTATATCTCACTGCAAGTAGACCAGACATAATGTTTGCAACATGCTTGTGTGCTAGGTTTCAGTCTGATCCAAAAGAATCTCATCTTATAGCTATTAAACGTATATTTAGATATCTTAAGGGAACCCCAAATCTTGGAATTTGGTACCCTAAAGATACAGGATTTGATCTTATTGGCTATACAGACTCAGATTTTGCAGGTTGTAAGATTGATCGGAAGAGTACTTCGGGAAGCTGTCAGTTTCATGGACGAAGGTTAGTTTCCTGGTATAGCAAGAAGCAGAACTCAGTATCCACATCGACAGGTGAAGCTGAATACATAGTTGCTGGTAGCTGTTGTGCTCAAATCTTGTGGATGAGAAACCAACTCCGTGACTATGGGCTTTTGTTGAACAAGATTCCAATATTCTGCCACAACACAGTGCCATATCAATCTCCAACAACCCAGTTCAGCACTCGAGGACCAAGCACATCGATATCAGGTATCATTTTATCCGAGAGCATATCATGAATGATACTATGGAGTTGCATTTTGTACCCACAAAGGAACAAATTGCAGACATCTTTACTAAACCGCTTGATGAATCCACTTATTCAAAGCTGGTTGGTGAACTTGGGATGTTAAATGTTTCTAATTGTGTTAATTAGAAGTCAATAACTGCAAGGAAATCCTAATAAGTCCGTGAGTTTAAGAATTTCTATATCCTTAGGACTTGTGAACTTATTTTCAGGAGTAATTCTCGTAAGTTAGAATTATCTTGCTAATTATATTTCATATTTATGAATAATATATCTTCTAGAACTTAATTAGCAAATAATTTTAAAATTATTTAAATGTTAATATTTGTTCTAAATATTATGCATTTATTTAATTCGAATTATTTTATTCCGTTTTAAACAAAGTAAAATAATGCAACGTAATTAATTAGATTTTAATTGATTTATATCAGTTAATGATATTTAGTCAATTTTATTCTAAGAAAATTCTGAAATTTTTGTTAACTATGAATTTAAATGAATTTATGATCTGTAGAAATTCACAGAAAACAGAAAACAAAAAGTTTGTTTTAAACTGGTAACAGGTTTTAAATTGACCAAGGAGCAAAATCTATCGAAATAGAATTTTCGATAGTTTTTCAAGTACTTTGTCAAAACTATCGAAGTGATTGAAAATCATCTTGACGGGTTTTTCAAAAAAGAAAGTGAAAACTATCGAAGGAGTTTTCGATAAGTTTTTGAAAGAAAACTAAAATCTATCGGATAATTCAAATCTTTTAATATTCGAAATTCTCGATAAGTTTTTCAAACATGACAAATGTTCGATGGTTTTTAGTTTTTAAAATTATCAACTTTCGATAGTTTTTATGTAAAAGTCAGTTTAAATTCTGATTTAATCCACTTCGATAGTTATTCCAAAACTATCGAAGTGTGATTTGAATTTTATGCCCCTAAAGAAAAACTATCAATTGTACAATTTGAAAACTATCGAACATGAAATTACTAAAATACCCCTGCAATACAGTCAGTATATATATGGCACTTAGACATTTTTTTCTCTCTTATTCTCAGATCTAAGTTCGTTTTATATATACTTACATATACATACAACCAAGAACAAGAAAACTCGATACTTTTCTTCTGTTTAACCGTGAATCACTTTAGAAAATCCGTTTTTACCATAGTAAATCATGTTTAACCGTGAAAGTACTGTGTATTCGTAATTATTTGGAGTTTGCAAGTCAATTTCTATAGAAAACAGTCGAGTGACTAAGTCGAACCTTAATAATTGATAATTGTTCTTCATACTTGAGATTTAATTGATAATCAATTATTTTCTTGAGTTTAGTGTTAATTTGAAAGTTATCAATTTACAAAATTTAGGTTTCTTAAATTTGGGAATTGTTTTTGGTTCGGTTTTTAACTTAGTAGAAAGGGATATTTTAAAGGAATTAATTAGTAATAATTAATTGGGTTAATTTTTTTTTTTGGTTTTAATTTTAATTTTCTGGACTTTGTGAAAAATACAATGGTTGGAGAATTTGTTATCACCAAAACTAATCACGTCTCGTTTCAAAACGTGTAATCCATCACGAACTTATAGTTTCGTGCATGGGCAGAGTTTTTGAACTCACATTCACTAGTGACATATGCACTAAGTACTCTAGCGGTTCTTTGCGTTGATCAGTTAACCGCACTGTACACAACGACCACTAACACGTCAGAAGATAATGTGTTAGCCTTTATTTTTGTTGTGCCAGGGGGCAGAACAATAAGGGTGATGCAACAAGATGTGAATAGAATTCTTCATTTTCCATCTAAAATTCTTGTTCCTGATCCCACAACTGAAGAAATACATGCTTTCTTCACTCTTATAAGAAGTCAGCAACCCAACTTCTTTGTAGGAGAGTTTCTAAAGCATCACTTGACAAAGCACTGGAATTTTTTTCTTTCACACACTTATACATGTTTTTACTGCTAAAATCACAAATCTACATAGCATTTTTCTATTTCTTCAAAAATTAGGGTTTGCTATTGCTAACAATAGGCATATTAACATTGGTAGGCTAGTGATAGATCAGATAATCCAGTGCATGGGACCTTTGGAGGAAAAAACAGGGTAGTTTGATATACTTTTCTTCTATCGAAGGTTTCTACAGTTGATCTTGGATGATGTGTTAACAGGTGAAGAGAGAGAGAGATATATTTGCAGATGAGGAGAAGATGGAGTGTATGAAGATGAAGAGTAATGTCATTACAGCTCTTATCAAGAAGAATCATCTTCCAGGGGTGCCTATTGTTTTGACAGATTATCTTCGAACGGTACCCCTATCACTTCTACCCCGAGAGGAACATGTAAACCAAGGTATGAATCCTGAACATGTTGTTCTTCCTCAACAAGCTGCACAAATGGACATAAATCCAGTGATAAAGCCCTTAGTGGCCATCCCTGACCAAGAGGTTGAAAACCAACAACCTCTAACCACAGTCATAGAGCCTTTGAAAGAAACAAATGAAACAGCAACAGAAACTCCTACCCCTACTATACCAACCTTTCAAACAACTGAGAGTGTAGAGGGAGAAAGTGCCAAAGCTGCACCAAATAAGGAGAAACACCCTTCAACAACAGCTCTGCCTTCTGCTAAAAGAAGAAAACTTGAAACCAAGGCAACAGTTAAATCTTCATTACCATCTTTCACCGAGCCTCTAACAGATTTTTCTGAAGCTGATTGGGCAGCAATAACTAAAACTATATATGAACCCCTACCCCAACCAAAAAAAAGTAAAATTGACGGAAACATCTAGTTCTCCGACCATATTACGGTCAGTGTAACACCCCCAGATCCGGGGTCGGAGATCCAGGTTGTCACGTTCCGTATTCCATACAAACACTTGATACTTGAATCATAATAAAATAAATCAACACACATGGTGACCCACCATCAATATACTCACGCCAGTTATGTCTCAGAAACGAAATTGCAAAAGTAGTAGTCATATGATCCATAAGTTAAAGTTATTACAACCCAAAAGTAAAATGCTCGAAACCTACTACAAGTATGATTTCTACTTGAAACCAGAAAGGAAGCGCAAATGTTTGTTCTTGTTCATTAATATACATCAGTGATACTTATAAATAAACCAGAGCAACAAGAGTTGCACTCCGAACCAACTCAGTACTTCTACCTGCGGTGCTGCAACTGCCATCCTATGGGCGGTCTGCGCGGCCCAGACGCGCTTCCGAGTGGTATGGCGAATCCTGGCCATCTACTCTAGCTGTTGTGTTGTGATATATATAAAAGAAACCAAGAGTGAGCACTAAGCCCAGCAATAATATAAAGCAGCATAATCATATATGTAAGCTTATATCATAAGGGAAAACTTTTAAAACTTCATTCGTATAAAGAATGATATTTTGAAATATTCTTTTCGTCAAATGATACTATACAGTTCAACTACTGTACACGGAACATCATTGTTCAATCACTGTCACATCATCGGTAACTCGGCACCTAGGCTTTCGTTACAATGTGCAGCACAACTCCAATTGGAGGGAAGGGACCTTCTGGAGCACATCACGATACACGATGATCAGTCGTTGTATCGAACTCACACTTTTCTACTAGTAGATGGACGATATCTTAACACGATTATCACCCCAGCCGCATACGGGCTTTGTATTTACTGGACTGTCCCACAGCCTCCTTCGCGAGATATTTGCTGGACTGCCCCGCAGCCTCTTACGCTATATAATTTGATGGACTGTCCCACAGCCTCTTACACATTTCCTCCTAGTCCCGGATGAAAAATCAATGAAACGGGAATCGAAATTTAATCCTGATTCCCCAAGTACAGAATACTTGTCAAAACTTTGCAACAGTTCAGATTTTCTTACTCCAGAATATTTGAAAGGAGTAAGTCACAATGTGGGTTGACATCAGTCAACGAAACAACAAACGATTACCAAGTATTTTGTAAATCATGACCTGAGAGTTTTTGTAAAATATCTTTAGTTCTGATAATTCAGAAACCCAAAATAGACTCACTTTTAATGAAAGAGGCAAGTGAAATCATATGTTCACTTCCTGGAATGGATTCCCAATTTTTGATAAGTTCAAAACCATAGTCATCAATTGAGACAATTAATTAAAGTAGTTGGGAACCCCTACTATACTCAAATAAATCTTCTTGAGATCAGAAAATATTTTAAATAACTATTGCAACCGTACGTAATATTTAAATAAGGTTCTATGATTTTTAAATCATATTTGGAATATTTAATAAATATTCAAATAATAAATATTGAATTATTATTCAATAAATTCCACTTAAGTGAATATCCAAAATAATATTCACTTAATTAAATAAATATTCAAATAATATTTATAATAATATTATTTAAATATCTCACATTTAATATCCAATAATATATATATATATATATATATATATTGGAATATTTAATCAACATATTAAAATATAGCTGTCCCTGGAACCCTCCAGCTTCT
This sequence comes from Heracleum sosnowskyi, assembly GCA_030848705.1. NCBI lineage: Eukaryota > Viridiplantae > Streptophyta > Magnoliopsida > Apiales > Apiaceae > Heracleum > Heracleum sosnowskyi. The sequence continues at coordinate 42,715,420 of CM061235.1, read as the reverse complement.
GATAGTATAATCAAGACAAAATAATAAATTGGACTCCCGGTCTAATGTTTTAAAATCATCGTACGAGTGCTCTACCCTTAGAGCCTTTAAAAACCTCGGTTTATTTCTAGTATTTACTTAGCATATAAACCTTATATCTCGCAAGGCTTTTTATCAAAAGCGTAATCAGTTTATAATTCTTTTCACAACATTAAAGCAGAATATATCACAAGCACAACATTAAATCACAACAGCATCTCTATAAGATGTAGGGTTTGAAAACTTGCCTTGGTGTCTTGGTGAAGTGGTAGTGGGGGCTTGGGAGTGTGCTCGTCGATCTATAATAAGATACACAATACACAATCAGTCCTCTAGATCTAGTTAATGTGCTATTAACTTAAGCACTAAAGTTCTATTAATGAAAATCAAATGTCTCACTCATGGTCACTTATAACCTCATGACATTCCGTAAACTCCTAAGTCAAAAGTTTGGGTGGAAATCTATTCACAAAACCCAAGTACTTTACCATTACTAACTCATTGTTTTAACCATCCCCTTAAGGGTATTTCACTCGCACAACTTTTGTTTCCGCATTTTTATAAAATCGAAAAATCATCTTTTTAACACGAAACCTTCTCGGTTCCTTTCCTAACTGTCCATGCTAGTATCCATTTTAATATCATGACCCAATTCTATTTTTAGAGGGTATGATCACAAGCTCAAAGTTCATATAGTGAACTACTGAGTTATCCGAAACCGCTTTCACTAAAACGGGTGTTTCTCCTAAACCGTAAATCGAAACGATACGATTATTTTGCCAAAACAAAATAAGACACAAGACCTACATGATCATGGTCAGAAAGTCTTATGGTTATGTCTAGAAGGTAACCGTGGTCTCTGTCTAAACTTTCTAAAGACAATCCGACATGGTAACGACGCTTAATCGTGATTCCCGTGTTTAAAACACTCCAATCAATCCACCAATCAATACCCAAGCAATAATAACTCAAATTTAACATCTAAACCAATTTATTTCTGTCTAAAGAAGTTCATACCATCATTCACAAGTTCAACCATCAACCAATCCACTAAACATCATTCTTAACAAGCATATCACTTCTACATCACACTATCACTAATCATTATCAATTTAATCACTAAAATCAAAGTATAAGTAAACGTGTGAGAGGGTTTATACCATCCTTGGTACTTAATATGGACTATAGATGGATAGTATAATCTTCCTTGCTCCTTGATTATCCTTTACAAGCCTTAAACTTCAAGATCAAAACAAGAAAATCAAGAATTACTATTCATTTCACTATTCATCATCAACTTTAGCTCATGATTTGAGCATGATAACATCCATGTATGAAGCTAGGATCAAGGATTTACCTTAGTCTATGGATGAGGATGATTTAGAACCCAAGATCATGATTTTTGGTGGAGTAGAACTTGAGGAAATGTTTCCTTATCTTTGATGAAGAAAAGGGCCGAAAGTTTTGTGTTCTTCTTGGTGCTTCTTCTTGATTTTTCTTTCCTTTTCCTTTTTGTCTAATTAACACTTATTACAAGTGTTAGATCAGAATTCAATGATCGTCAGAAGCTAGACTCAACTGATCAGGATTGCTGATGTCATCAGTATTGCATGGTCATCAGTATTTGATCAAGCGTCAGTATCTTATTGATCATCAGGATTCCTACTCAGACTATGATCAGGTTTGATCATCAGGACTTGAAGCTGATCAGGATTCCTACTTCGAGTTATATTTGGAGTCTAGATAAACATGGAAGTTTGTTCCTGGTTTGTAGAATGCAGCTATCGATTAAAGATATGTTTCTATCTTTATTATGATTAGGACTTATCTTGTTATTGATAGAGAAGCTGTGTGCACTATATAAACACAGTTTTGGTTTCGATTTATGTACTCATCAGAGAGAGAGAATTATTCATTCGAGAGAGAACATAATCGGAGAGAAGCTCTTAAGAACAGAATTTCTTGAGAGAGTTTTTGTAAGCTAGCAGCTCTTAAGAACATCAGAATTTCTTAAGAGAGTTTGTAACAGTTTTATATCAAAGTTAATAAAGCTGTTATTGTTATTATTATTGATCTTTCATATTTGTGTTATATAAAGTCGAGAATCTTATACAATTGTATTCAACCCCCCTTCTACAATTGTTATTTACTGGGCAACAATTGGTATCAGAGCAAACTGATTTAATTCTGAATCAGAAACGATCTAAAGATGTCGACAACCAAATATGAAAGCATGAAGATTCCCATCTTGAAGATATCAGAATATCCCACATGGAGGGTAAAGATGCTGATGTACCTGGAGGCTATGGATCCTGACTACTTGGACAGGATTCGTGATGGACCATATATACCAACAAAGTTCGTAGAACGAACAGATACAGTACCAGAACATTATGTGGTCAAAGCTAAAGCTGAATGGACTCCAGAAGAAAAAGCTCATGTACTCAGGGAACCAAAGATAAAGAATATCTTGCATAATAGCCTTGATGCTGTCATGTCAAACAGAGTGATTGCATGCAAATCTTCAAAAGAAATCTGGGATACTTTGGAAACTCAGTGCCAAGGATCTGCATCTGTCAAGAAAAACAGAAGGGCTCTTTTGATTCAAGAATATGAACAATTCGATGCAAGACCTGAAGAGAGCCTGACTGATCTATATGACAGATTCCTGACACTATTGAACAGCTTATCCTTAGTTGACAAAGTATATGAAACTGAAGATTCAAACACCAAATTTCTTAGAGCTTTACCTGAAGAATGGGATACTCAGACCTCAATCATTAGACACCAGTATGATCTGAACATTGTGTCTCTTGATGAGATCTATGGGATGCTAAGAACTCATGATCTTGAAGTTCAACAGAGGAAGAACAAGAAAAGCAGCAAGGCAAAGTCAATTGCTTTGAATGTAGAAGCAAAATCAAAAGGGAAAGCTATGGAGGTCTCTAGAAGGAAAGCAAGAGTAGCTGAGTCAGATCCTGACGACTCTTCATCAGATACTGATGGCAATCCTGATGCCAATACTGGTGATGAATCTTCTGATTCAGACATGGAAGAGATGGTTGCTATGATTGTCAGAAACTTCAGAAGGATGAAGTTCAGGAAGAATAGAAGACAAGGCAACTTTCAGAAAAAGACCTTCAAAGCAGACAAAGACAAGTATATCAAAAAGGACAGCAAGGGTAGCAAATTTGACAAGTCAAAGGTTAGATGCTACAAGTGTAATGGTATGGGTCACTTTGCTTCTGAATGCAACAAGACAAAGGCACTCATCACATCAAGCAAGGATTGGATGGACTCTTCCTCAGAATCTGATACTGAGGTAGTCAACTATGCGTTAATGGCCAATGCTGATGTAACTGCTGCTCCTGATGATAAGGTACTAAATACTATCTTTGATTTTGATACTGATAATGCTTCTGAGTTAAGACGTTTTCTAAAGTCATTACATATTAGCTTTAGAAGTCAAACTGCTGAGAATACTAGAATCTTATCTGAGATGTCTGACCTTAGAAAGAGGAATGAGATATTAGAAGCTGAATTTTCTCGTATGCAAGAAGTACAAAAAGAATGTGATAATGCTAAACACATGCACTTAGAGATGACATCTAAATGTACTTCCCTTGAAAAAAAACTTGAATTTGCTAATGAGAAAATCAGAACCTGGACAGACTCTGGTAGGAAATTTCATGAGATTAATACCTCTAAGAATTGGAAAGAATGTCTAGGATATAAGTCAGATGAAGATAAGAAATTAGCAGAGAAAATTGTCATTGATGAGACAGTCAGTCCAAAGACCTATAGACATGTTATAGACTCAACCAAATCTAAGATTACACCTGTTAATTTTGTTTTTGGTAAGGATTCCAACTCTACTTTTGAAAAGGGATCTTCTTCTACTCAAGGAATTAAAATCGTTAAGTCTAAACCTGTCTTGAATAAAGTCACTAAGAATGTAGGTCTATTGTCTCAGAAACAGCTTAAAGATAAAATCTGTGAGGTTACAGATAAGAAAAAGGAAGCCACTGTTAAGAGAAACAGGAATGGTAAAATTGGGATCAATAAAGAGAATGGTTATAAGTATATCCCAAATGCACCTAGAAAGTGTTGTTTTAACTGTGGTAACTCTAATCATCTTGCTATTGATTGTAAGAAGAGTAAGAAGAAGATTACTGATATTCCTAAGTCTGATGTTAGGAATAGATCAGTACTCTATAAACCGCAGAAGTCCTGTTTTCATTGTGGTAGTCTATGGCATTCTATTTATACATGTAAAGAGTATCATGATTTGTACTATAACTTTTATGATCCATTGCCTAAGTTTGAAAGTAGTACAAAGTCTGATAGAACTGAAAATGTCATAATGAAGCATGCTTTTGTTAATACTGATACTGACAAAGCAAATCCTGATGGAGTAAATCCTGTCAGGACTGCTAAAGTCAAAAAGTCTTCTGCTGTTAAAATTAATAAATTGCATGAGAAAGGAACCCAACATGTATGGGTTCCTAAGTGTTCTAACTAGTGTGTTTCTATTCTGATGCAGGGTAAAAAGAAAAATGTGTTAGTCATGGATAGTGGATGTTCTGTGCACATGACTGGAAACAAAGCCCTGTTATCAGAATATGAGGAAAAAGCTGGCCCAACTGTGTCTTATGGAGATGGCAACATTGGACAAACCTTGGGATATGGCAATATAATCATTGGAAATGTCATCATTGAGAAAGTAGCTCTAGTGAAGGGACTAAAACACAACTTGTTGAGTATTAGTCAAATCACTGACAGAGGTTATCATGTCAATTTCTATTCCACACATTGTGAAGTAGTCAGTAAAGCAACAGGGAAGATAGCACTAACTGGCTACAGGCATGGTAACATATATGAAGCCAACATTCTCTCAGATACTGATGGCTCCCCTACATGTTTCATCAGTAAAGCTTCAGTAGATGAAAGTTGGAATTGGCACAAGAAGCTTTCTCATCTCAACTTCAGCAACATCAATGAGTTGGTTAAGAAAGAGTTAGTAAGAGGATTACCTAATGTCTTATATACACCTGATGGACTCTGTGATGCATGCCAAAAAGCAAAACAAAGAAGGACATCATTCCAGAGTAAATCAGAATCCTCTATTGAAGAACCATATCACATGCTACATCTTGATCTGTTTGGTCCAGTCAACATCATGTCCATCAGTAAGAAAAGGTACACTCTTGTAATTGTTGATGAATATTCTAGATTCACCTGGGTGTATTTTCTGCATAGAAAAGATGAAACTCCTGAAGTTCTGTTGGATCATGTGAGGATGATTGAGACAACCACAAAGTACAAAGTCAAGATTCTGAGAAGTGATAATGGTACTGAATTTAAGAATTCAAAGATGGAAGAGTTCTGCAAATACAAAGGAATCATTCAACAATTCTCTGCTCCTGGCACACCTCAGCAAAATGGAGTAGTAGAAAGGAAGAATAGAACTCTTATTGAAGCTGGCAGAACTATGTTGGAAGAAGCTAAATTACCTACATATTTCTGGGCAGAAGCAGTCAACACAGCATGCTATACACAAAATCTCACATTGATAAACAGACATGGTGTTACTCCTTATCAGTCTCTCAAAGAGAAGAAACCAAGTCTGAAGCATTTGCATGTGTTTGGCTGTAAATTTTTTGTTCTCAGAACTCATCCTGAACAGCTAGGGAAATTTGAAACAAAGGCTGATGAAGGAATATTCATAGGTTATCCTACATCCAGAGCCTTCAGAGTTTTTAATTTGAGAACAAGAACTGTCATGGAGTCAATACATGTATCTTTTGATGACAAGAAGATAACTGGAATCATTGAAGACTCGCATGATAGATTGTTATTTGAAAATGAAGCTTCCAAGGAACCTGAAGAAAGTGAATCAGATCCTGTCAATACATCAGATCCTGATGGGTCACCAAATCCTGATGACACACCAGATACTGATGGTGCTAATACTGATGATACAAACAATAGTGATACAACTAGTAGTGCTAATGTTGAGGGGGAGCAACGGCATTCTACTACAAGTTCAGAGTCAACTCAATCATCAGGACAGAATTCTTCAGATACTGATTCAAGTGAAGATCCTGATAACACATCAGGAGGGCATAGCAATAATTCAGGGAGAGCTTCAAATCAATCAAATTCTTTCAATCAAGATAACACCAATCCAGGGGGAGCATCTACTTCAAGAAACAATTTGACACCAGCTAGGAAATGGACAAAAGATCATTATCCTGATTTGATAATTGGAGATCCTGATGCAGGTGTTCAAACAAGAAGTGCAACTCAGAATGAATGTTTATATAATAACTTTCTATCCAAGGAGGAGCCTAAGAAAGTTGAAGATGCACTTAAAGATGCTGATTGGGTTACTGCAATGCAAGAAGAACTGAATGAATTTGAAAGGAATGAAGTCTGGAAACTGGTACCAAGACCAAAGAATAGATCAATTGTTGGTACAAAGTGGATTTTCAAGAACAAGACTGATTCTGATGGAGTCATTATCAGAAATAAAGCAAGGCTAGTTGCAAAGGGGTATTCCCAACAAGAGGGAATTGACTATGATGAAACTTTTGCTCCTGTTGCAAGACTAGAAGCCATCAGGATATTTCTTGCTTATGCAGCACATAAGAAATTCAAGGTTTTCCAGATGGATGTTAAAAGTGCTTTCTTAAATGGTGAACTGGAGGAAGAAGTTTATGTTGAACAACCTCCTGGTTTCATTAATCCTAAATATCCAGATCATGTCTACAGACTGGATAAGGCACTTTATGGACTAAAGCAAGCTCCAAGAGCATGGTATGAAACCTTAGCTCAATTCTTACTGGAAAGTGGATTCAAAAGAGGTGCAATTGATAAAACTCTATTTTATTTGAATCATGGTAAGGAGTTGCTGTTAGTTCAGATTTATGTTGATGATATCATTTTTGGGTCAACAAACAATAAGCTGTGTGAAAAGTTTTCCAAGCTTATGCAGTCAAGATATCAAATGAGCATGATGGGAGAAATAAGTTACTTTCTGGGTCTTCAAGTTAAACAGACTGATGAAGGGATTTTTATTAATCAGTCTAAATACACAAGGAACTTACTGACAAGGTTTAACATGCAAGACAGTACTCCTGCTTCAACTCCCATAGCTACAGCTACCAAACTTGATCCTGATCAAGGTGAAGAGGTAGATGTAACTCACTACAGAGGAATGATTGGCTCTTTATCGTATCTCACTGCCAGTAGACCAGATATCATGTTTGCAACCTGTCTATGTGCAAGATTTCAAGCAAAACCTAGAGAACCACATCTGATTGCAGTCAAGAGAATTTTCAGATATCTCAAAGGCACTCCTTCACTTGGCCTTTGGTATGCAAGGGAATCAGATTTTGGGTTGTGTGGTTATTCAGATGCTGATTTTGCAGGATGCAAAATAGACAGGAAAAGTACTTCAGGAAGTTGTCAGTTTTTGGGTGGAAGACTAGTTTCATGGTTCAGTAAAAAGCAGAAATCTATTTCCACTTCAACTGCAGAAGCTGAGTACATTGCTGCAGGAAGTTGTTGTGCTCAGATTATGTGGATGAGAAATCAGTTGTTAGATTATGGCCTGTCATACTCAAAAATTCCTATTTATTGTGATAACCAAAGTGCTATTGCAATGACAGGAAATCCAGTTCAGCATTCTCTTACTAAACACATAAGTATCAGATATCACTTTATAAGAGAACAGGTTCTGGAAGGAACAATTGAACTTCACTTTGTTCCTACTGATCAACAACTAGCTGATATATTCACCAAGCCACTGCCTGAAGCTACTTTCAATAAGTTGGTGAATGAACTTGGAATGATGAATTTTGAGAATTTCTGAGGAAAAGCTACAGAGAGGAAATCCTGATAACTATCAAATCCTGATGGTTATTCAGAAAGGTATGTTTTCTTTGATCAAATCCTGATAGGATGGAATCCTGACAGGAAGTCAACTGGTCAATCCTGATGTACAGGTCAGTATTTTCATTGCTAAATTTGTGCCTAATTTTTCGTCCGTATCTGCTAATGGACGATTGAGTTTTAGTAGGACAACTGTATACGCGCGTGTGTTGCTCTATTATAGATATATCTATACATACACATAAAAAGCGGTGCAGTTTTATTTAATGTCACACGTAATCTGTCTACTAATTAGTTATGCACAAATCATATTTTGCCACCTGTCATTGAGAGTAATATTTTGTTTTAACAAAATACTTTTCATTGTTTTACATCTTTCATTACTCTCTCATCATCAGTTTTTCGTTTTTATCTCTCTCTGTGCTTTCATACCCTAATTGTTTCAAATCTTAATTCTCAAGTTCTCAAAAGCATTATAATGGCGTCTTCATCATTCATGAACAAACAAACAGTAATTCGTGATATTACTTTTGCCACTAATAACTTTGTAGCCATTCTAGACCATCAAGAATTGCCTCCTGAGTTCCATATAATTCAAGATTTTCTTACTTCAAGCCCATTGAAGTATGCTTTAACAGAGCCTGCAAGTGTTTCTTTTAAGTCTGTAATGCAGGTTTGGAACACAGTTGTTTTTGGTCAAAGTTCTACAGGAACCATTCTGATGCAGTTCGAATCAAATGGGGTAACTCATCATGTCACCCCTGCTGTTATTGAAGAGGCATTGCATTTGCCTATTCTGGGTGAAAAAGTCCCTAGGGTGATTTCAGACTCTGCTCTATTTGAGTTTGTCAAGAAACTGGGCTACAATGGAGAAGTAAAGAGATATGGAAATCTCTTTAGGACAAAGCTTAAGAAGGAATGGAATTTCTTCTTTGATACAATCAGCCGCTGTTTCCTGAACAAGACATCAAATTTTGATGCTCTTCCATCAGGATCTCTTAAAATTGGGTACTCTCTTATCCATTCTACAGTGTTTGATTATGGGTCTTTTATCTTAAAAGCTTTAAGTGATAGGAAATCAGATAAGTTGGGTTCTGTCTGTTTTCTTAGATTTTTACAGTTGATATTTAATCACTTATGTCCTAATGTTGTTTTTGAGGATGATGTAGTTCTACCAATCTGTAGAATTACTGAGAATAATATTAAGTCCTTAGTCAACAGTGATAAGGCAAATGGTTTCATAGGAAATGCTTTTATTCCTGATGAGGTTAGGTTTTTCTTACATCAGAAAATGCCTACTCGTTATGGACTACTTTCTAATGCTATGGTACAAGGACCAACCCACCTTGTTCCTGACACAAGCATGCAACCTAAACAGTCTAAACAGTTAACAACCACCTCTACTGTCTCTCAAAAGACTTTAGTTGTAAAATCAAAGAAATCAGCTAGAACTGATGTGTCTGGAAGGCAATCAGGTTCAAAGGATTTTTCCTCTACACCACTCACTAAAAAGAAGATACAAGGGGGTGTACAAGGGGTCCTGGTGAAGAAAGCTGATGAGGTTGTTAAGAATGTTCCTGTGAAAAGGAAGTTAAGGTTGATTGATGAAAGTGATTCAGAGGATGACTTACCTATATCCTCTGTGATGAATGTGAACAAGGAAGTTGCTGATACTGCTACTAAAGCTGTGGTACCTTTATCAAAACCACAAAAGACAAGGAAATTATCAAAGAGCAGGTATCATATTCCTTTGACAGTGCAAATGAAGGATACTGATATTCAGACATCAAATCCTGATGTTAGTATTCCTGATGCAACAACAAAAGTTGTCTCTATATCAGACTCTCCAGCCTCTCCATCTCAGATTCGAGGACATTCTTGGGAGAAGGTATCTACACCTACATCAAAGAAAAAGAGGAATGCAGAAGAGTTAGTCTATCAGAGACAGAAGAAGCTGAAAGGATCAAGCCCACAAGAACCTGAAATTCAGAGTAATTCAGCAGCTACTGTTGATCCTGCCACACAAGAACCACTCAATCAAAGTTTGGGTGAAGGCTTAGCTAGTGGAATGGTCACACAAGAACCATTTTCTCAAAGGGAGAATGAAGACATCAACATTCCAGCTACACAAGAACCATCTTCTCAAAGTGAAGATGCAGGCAAAGCTACAGCTTCTGTTGAAAGATTGGTCGAGAACATTGTCAATGAGGGAAGCACACAAGAACCTTTAGCTCAAAGTGTTGAAGCAGCTTCTGAACCTCAAGCTCCACAAGAACCATTGGTAGCAAATACTGATGCAAGCATATCAAATCCTGACGATGTTCATCCTGACGCTAGTGGTGCTCCTGATAATGAACCTATTTTGATACAGCCACTTCGTTCAAGACCAATAGATCATCCTATCTCAGAATCTCAGGATAAACTGAAAGGTATTGCAATTCCTGATCCTGACATATCTCATGGTTCTGATGATGATAATTCTGATGATGATAGTGATGATGATAATGAGAATAGAAAAGAGAAGGAACAGCTTGCTACAGCACTCAAGATTAGTCTTGGAACTAATTTTGGTTCATCAAGTACATATATGGCTGGCAAAGCTTCCACTGGGAAAGATCAAAGACAAGATTTTTCTACTCCTTCCTTTGATCCTGCAGAGGCATTTAGACAGAATGAATGGAACAATTCATGGCACAATTCTGATGAATCTATCAGTTTTTCTTCTGCTATTGAACATGCCTATAATGCAGTGAAGTCTATAGAGAATCAAGACTTGAAGAATCATCTGAAGGCTACAACTCTGTTATCCAAAAGCCTGAAAAGTGAGATTGATTCTATCAAGGGTTCAACTGAAAAAGTGAGGACTGATATCTTTAATAATTTTACAAAGGTGCCTACTACTTTCCAACTAAGGGTAGTAGAATCTCAAGTGAAATCTGTTGTTTTAGAACAAACCTCAATCACTCAAAGAATTGATTCTCTGGATACTAAGGTAACTGAAATTCAAGCCTCTCTTTCCTTAATTTTGCAATTATTGTCAAATCCTGATGTCAAAAAGGGGGAGAAGGTTATTCAGTCAAAATGTACACCTGATCTAGTATTAAGGAATAATGATGATGATACTGGAGATGATGGTGGTGACAAAGCGATACAAGGAGAAACCTCTGATGCTGTTGTTATGAAGACAATCCAAACTTCTCAAAGTCAAACAACGCAGTCAACTCATGTTTCTGATTCTGGAGTTAAGACAGTAAGAACATTGGTGCAATCTCAGATCCTGACGGAAGATCAAATCCTGACACCTGGTCATGGACACATTCTTGCTACAATTCCTGAAGGTGATGAAGATGTGATTATTGATAATCCTGAAGATGCATCAAATTTATTCCAGAAGTTTTCTATAAAAGACGGCAGAATTGTTACTCTGTATCACACTGATAAAAGAGTTCAACAATTATATGCAAGAAAAGCACTCTCTACAGCAAGTGAAGAATATCCAGATCTCTCACATGAAGAATTCTTGAGACTACAAAGAGAGACAATGGAAAGCTATACTGCTCCTGCTAGAGGTAGAGGAAGCAGAGGTAGGAGAGGTGCTAGAAGAAGTAAAAGAGGTTCTTCAACTCAAATATTACCTAGACAGACAAGGTCTAGAGGGTTAAGAATTGAAGAAATTCCTGAACCTATTCAAACTCTAGTAGTTCCTGACAGATCTACTTTTGGTGATGATGGAATTGTTGAAGAAGAACCTGAATTGAGAAGAAAATCAAGAAAATCAACTCTCAGCAATACAAATCAAATTGAAGATTCTAATCCTGACAATATTCAAGATCCTGACGAATCTGAAATTCTGCAAAAGGTTGATTTGATAATCTTATCTACTGTTGTTGATTGTCACAACAAAGAAGTAGATGAAGAAGAAGAAGCCAGAAGAAGAGATATTACAAGAAGAACAAATGAAGATTTCAATCTCTATCTACAAAGGCTTAAAGTTTCAAATAAAAGACAATGGAGAAATTCAAGCAGACAAGAATCTTTACTTGAAAGAAGCTACACTTTTGAAAAGGAAAAAGACAAGAAGTGGAAACATATTAGCACATTAAGTTGTGATACACCTATCAATTTTCAGTCTGGTGGAAATATTACAAGCGCTTCAAGTGTTGTTGATTTGTCTGATATGGTTAGATCAAAAGCACTCTGGTTAAAGATGTTTTCAAATCTGAAGCAATTGTCAAGTAATTCAAGAGGAGGTATTGGACACAGAGATGGTGAATATCTGAATATGTCATATGTTGATCCTTACTCCTTGACAGAAATTGGAGGTACTTTAACTTCTGAAAACCTGAACAATTTATTAGCTGTTGATATAGTTATAGATTGTCATGATGGTTTTGAAAAGAAAGAAAAGCTTATGTACTTCATGAAAGATGGTAGTGTGAAGATTCTATCTATTCAAGATCTGCTGATGAAAACTACACAGGAACTGAAATATGTTCACTATCTGTTAAGATGGAAGAACCAAGTGTACAAAGAATGGAGTGACATGATTTTGTCAACTATAAGAAGAAGACTGGATGGAAACAGTAATTTCGATGGTAATTATACTCCCATGTACTTAAATCAAAGAGGTCAGGATGTGGAAATGCAAAGGGGTACTGCTGTTAAAGAAGTAAATTTTGGCATGACTCATCTTTCTCTCAATCCTGATGGGAAGGAAATTGCTTATCTTTTGCTTGAAGAGCACAGTCTACAGAGAAACTCCATACAGAATCTCAGAGCAGCTATCTACCAGATTAATGAGGAAGATGAAGAACTCAGAAATCTTAAGGAAAGACTGATTCAAATTCTTGAAGAAAAAGAAGAAAGTTTATTATCCAACTTCTTGAAGATGAATCTGTTCTATCACAAAGCTTAAACAGATAAGTTGTTTCTGAAGATACTCGTACATTTTGATACATGTTTTTGACATCATTGAATATTTGGAATCTATACTTTATTTCACAAAGTATGAGATTGGGGGAGATTGTTAGATCAGAATTCAATGATCGTCAGAAGCTAGACTCAACTGATCAGGATTGCTGACGTCATCAGTATTGCATGGTCATCAGTATTTGATCAAGCGTCAGTATCTTATTGATCATCAGGATTCCTACTCAGACTATGATCAGGTTTGATCATCAGGACTTGAAGCTGATCAGGATTCCTACTTCGAGTTATATTTGGAGTCTAGATAAACATGGAAGTTTGTTCCTGGTTTGTAGAATGCAGCTATCGATTAAAGATATGTTTCTATCTTTATTATGATTAGGACTTATCTTGTTATTGATAGAGAAGCTGTGTGCACTATATAAACACAGTTTTGGTTTCGATTTATGTACTCATCAGAGAGAGAGAATTATTCATTCGAGAGAGAACATAATCGGAGAGAAGCTCTTAAGAACAGAATTTCTTGAGAGAGTTTTTGTAAGCTAGCAGCTCTTAAGAACATCAGAATTTCTTAAGAGAGTTTGTAACAGTTTTATATCAAAGTTAATAAAGCTGTTATTGTTATTATTATTGATCTTTCATATTTGTGTTATATAAAGTCGAGAATCTTATACAATTGTATTCAACCCCCCTTCTACAATTGTTATTTACTGGGCAACAACAAGCCATTTAATTGTGTGGTCTTTAATTGGTTTTGTCACCCAAGGACACATGTCAAGCCTTGGCTAATTGTGTGGTGAAAGTGGTGACAAGGTGGTGATTCATCACTTTGTCATCACCTATGTCATCCTCCTGTGTCATGCTTATGTCATAATTTGTGTCATCAATCCTCTTATATGTTGCACTTGATGATCTTATATGATACTTCTCCTTTGGTTAGGGTTTAATCCATAATTCGTTACGCTTCTGCTTTGTCGCTATGTTTCGCGATAGGTTCAAGTGATTTTAAAAAAGTTTCTCTGTACCAATTCTAGGAGATACTTCCTTGATCTTTTTATTACCTTGGCTTAATATATGATCATGGATTTCTCATTCTACATACTTTCTCAAAACGATCAAATCAATACATCCTTGATTGTCTGATGAATAGTGATTTAAAACTCGAATGGGAATCTCCTGATTCTGATTGCGTTTGCATTCACTTATTCTCCTTATACATCAATAATATAACTTCGAAACATTCATTCCATGTCTTCCACATAGTGTGGTCTGAAAAATTTTTCATCAACAAATTTACTATTCATCAGGGTTTCAAATATTACAAAATTTTGGGATATTACAGTCTCCCCCACTTGAAAGGATTTCGTCCCGGAATCAAGTCAAAATAGCTGAGGGTACTTTTCTAACATTGCGCTTTCTAGCTCCCAAGTGGATTCTTCAACATTATGGTTTTTCCACAAAACTCTTACCAGCTTTATAACCTTGTTCCTAAGAACTTGGTCCTTGCGGTCGATGATCTCCACCGGTTGCTCTATGTATGACAGGTCTGGTTGTATGTCTACTTGTTCGTATTCTACCATGTGTCTGGCATCCGGATTGTACTTCCTTAACATGGACACGTGGAACACGTTGTGAACTTGCTGCAGGTTTGGGGGCAAGGCTAGCTCGTAAGCTACTTCCCTGATACGTCTCAAGATCTCGAATGGTCCAATATATCTGGGGCTTAATTTCCCTTTCTTTCCGAATCTCATCAATCCTTTCCACGGGGATACCTTTAACAGCACAAGATCTTCCACTTCATATTCCTTGTCCTTTCGGGCCAAATCTGCATATTTCTTTTGTCTGTCCTGGGCTGCTACCAGCCGTCCTCTGATAAGGTCTATTGCATCATTAGTCCGTTGGACCACTTCGGGCCCGAGCATCTTTCTCTCTCCAACTTCATCCCAGTACAAGGGGGATCGACATCTTCTTCCATACAAGGCCTCATACGGGGTCATCCCTATGCTTGCATGAAAACTGTTGTTGTAGGAAAACTCAATCAAGGGTAGGTGATCATCCCAATTTCCTTTGGAATCTATGGCACAAACTCTCAACATATCCTCTAATGTTTGGATAGTCCTTTCACTTTGCCCATCCGTCTGGGGATGGTAGGCGGTACTCATGTTTAGTTTGGTTCCCACACATTCTTGAAAGCTTCTCCAAAATCTAGAGTTAAATCTAGGGTCTCGGTCTAACACAATGGCGACTGGAACTCCATGTCGCGCCACAATCTCCTTCATATAAATATCCACTAGTCTATCAACAGTGTACCTTTCATTGATCGAAAGAAAGTGGGCTGACTTCGTCAACCTGTCTACAATTACCCATATGGCGTCGTGATTAGCTTTGGTTCATGGCAACCCTACTACAAAGTCCATGGCTATTTGTTCCCATTTCCACTCTGGAATCTCTAGGGGTCGTAAGAGTCCACCGGGTCTCTGGTGTTCCGCCTTTACTCTTTGGCAGGTCAAGCATTTGCTTACCCACTCTGCTACATCCTTTTTCATGTTAGGACACCAATAATACTCTTTCAGATCCCTATACATCTTGGTACTTCCTGGGTGAATTGAATATCTTGAGCTATGACTCTCGTGTAAAATCTCATCCTTTAATTCCTGAACATTAGGAACCCAAATTCGGTAAGTCACTACTACAAAAAGAGGATTAGATATCACATTTAAGACATCGGTTAGAAAAACCACTGATGTTAAAAGCCTCTATTACATCGATAATAC
Organism: Heracleum sosnowskyi; assembly: GCA_030848705.1. Taxonomy (NCBI): domain Eukaryota; kingdom Viridiplantae; phylum Streptophyta; class Magnoliopsida; order Apiales; family Apiaceae; genus Heracleum; species Heracleum sosnowskyi. Next base: position 42,699,806 of record CM061235.1, on the reverse strand, counting down.
TAAAACCGACGTCTTTTAGAAATCTAGACATCAGTTCACACTAAAAACAATGTCTAAAATTCGTTTTTCAAAAATCAAACTGACCTCCCCATTTATTTCCCCGCCTTAGCAAAATTTTCACATCCCCCTTAAACGTATTTTCACATTCCACCTAACTAACAAACAACCAGTTGTCCCCCTTTTAATCACAAAATAATAAAACTTCAAAACAAATATAATAAATAAATATGTAACATAAAAAACAAAACATAAAAACACAAAATAAATTACTCTCTCCCCCTTTCTTCCTCGCTTTCTCAAATGTAACCCTAGATTTCAATTAAGCTGTGATTACACAGTATATGTCCGATTTCAGCTTTCAATTGTTCGATTTGTTTCTTTGTTTCTTTCAATTGTTCGATTACAACTCATTTGTTTCATTTTATTTGTTTCTTCAACAGATCTGGAGCTCGGAGGTTGGAGTTTGTTCTTTGGTTTTATCGAGCTTGGAACTTTGGTTTTATAGTTCGAGTTTGGAGGCTCGATTTACAACTTTGGTTTTAGTTTGAGTTAGGAGGTTCCATTCACAATTTTGATTTATGTTCGAGTTCAGTTCTTTGTTTACTTAGGTATTTGGTTTGGATTTACAACTTCATAAATCTTTGTGTGGCGGCATGTACTTCTATGTCTACATGTATAAAAGTGTTTGTTTATAGTCCCCTGAGAACTTTCTCTATATTTTTGTGGTTATAATTCCTTGAGAACATAAAAGAGTGTTTGTTGTATGTGTTACTTGAATTGCAACTCTCTATATTTATAAGTTTGTTTATGTCTAAATTATATTATTGGATGCATTGTTTATTTATTTGTAGTATGGTGAGGCAACATTTGTGTGTATGTGAATTTTTCCAGTAAAATCCACTATCATCTGATCATATCTTTGAATCTGCCTTTTCCAAAACTCTGGATTAGTTTGAATACTAGCATTGCATATATTCTGTAGCGTTTATGTATGACTTCTACGAGTTTCAGGAAAAGCATTCATGAGTAGATTTCATGTGTACCTTTTTTTATTTGGATGACCTTTTACTGTGTTCTGCCTTGCTAGAAGATATGAATAAGTATATTTCTTATCATTTAACAAAAAGGAAACAACATATTTAAAGACGATTGATTTCCGATTGTCTATATTCTTCACACCCGGTAAGATTAAACGTCTAGAGCACATGATTATAGTCCTTCCTTGAGTGTTTTTTTTAATCATTTCATGTTCCAATTGTGCGGTTATGTATCTAGATGCGCATGTTTTACGAGTGGCCAAAGTATATAATGCTTTCTTGGCAACCTGATATGTTATATCTTTGTAGACATTAGGAATACCTCAATGTTATCATGATATCATCAATGACAATATTTTCAAGTTTTCTTTGTTGTTGCAGCTGTGTTTCCCTCCCTAGCTCTCTTTTAATAATCCTTGGAATTCTAATTCTTTATGGTTCAATCTGATAGGTGTGCCATGGCGCTTGTTCATCAACGGATTAAGCGTATATTTTACGATTTTCCTAATCCCAATGTTGGGGCACTGGGAAGTTTGCATAGATTGCAAGGAGAGAAAAGCTTAAATCACCACTATGTTGTTTTCAGAGTCTTTTTACCAGAATCTGTATTGGATAGAGGTGATGTTGTCACTACAAACTTCTAGAACTAATCAAAACAAAACACAAGTTTAATATGAGGTATGTAATAGCAATTTAATTATGCCATATTAATTTTATTAACTGGGGAACACTTCCATTCTGATGTGGTATTTACATGGAAAAAGTTTATTGCATGTAGCTGTGTTGGTCCAGTACTGTGTTATTTTCCAAGATAATGTGGTTATATATATGATGGTCGCACATTAATATATGCGCCTATAGCAGGGATGATGTTCAAATTATGTCACATTTATGATTGAACCACCATATTAGTTTCACCAAGGGAGATTACAACTTTCCAGCACTGAAAATATTATGTAATTACTTTTTTTGTCAAATAATTATTCAAATCCTCATATTTACTAATCTCGAATTATTTTTGAGATTGTGCAGAAACTGAACAAGGAGTTGCATAAGCAATCATTCGGTCTGTTGTAGATTTCAAGAGAAACTTGTTCAGTGGACTACCAAGACTCGCAAGGTAACTTGTTCCAGGGCCGAGCTTGATGAGATCCAATTTGAGACTCTTAGCTATATTGATAGATTTTTGTAAATAGGGCACACGATTTGGTTTTGGTGTAGTTGTATTATTGACTTTGATACTTGGATGGTTTGGATTATGTAGTAGTTTTGATATGAATTGGATAATGTAGTTGGCCAATAGAATTTAATGTTTGGCTTTGGTACACATTGCCTTTTTGATTTCGATATTTGGTTTTGGTTTGGATTTATGATTTTACTCATTTGGTTTTTTGTTATCTTGGTTTTTGGTTTTTGGGCATGTTATATACATGACATCTATATATTAAAAAAACAAAACTACATCACTTTCTCAGAAAATTAATGTTAAATATCACAAGTAACATCAGCACAGTGATTAACAAAGCAAAGAACTGATGTCTAAAGAATAGAAAGACAACGATTATTGTATAGAACTGATGTAAAAAAGAAACATAGACATCAGTTCCTTATTAAGAAATCGATGTTAAAAAGGAACAGAGACATCAGTTGCTTATTAAAAAACCGATGTTAAAGATTAACATAGACATCGACTAAAAACTGATGTCTAATACCCCTACCTTTCTCTACACATGCAAAGACATCGCTTCTCTTTTTCAATAGACATCGACTTTTAGCCGATGTCTATTGCAGTTTTTCTAGTAGTGAGTATACCTCATGATTCCCTTATCATCCCTTTCAGTCCTTAATTCCTCTCCTGTCATTAGCTCTCTCCCGTCATTCATCATACGTTCTTGACATAATTTGATCTTTTGTAGCAATTCTGGTTGTAGTGCGATTTCAAATAATTTCTCTGTACCATCTCCGGTTATTTTAACCTCAATCTCCATCTTTTCGAACTCTTGGATTAACTTCTCTGAGGAGGCTATCATTTTGAGTCTCTCTTTCCTACTAAGGGCATCAGCCACCACATTGGCCTTCCCTGAGTGGTAAAGAATCTCGCAATCATAATCTTTGATTAACTCCTCTGTCTCATATTGAGCTCTTTCTGAGTGAAAATGTACTTAAGGCTCTTATGGTCGGTGTAGATCTCGCACTTTTCTCCATATAAGTAGTGCCTCTAAATCTTTAAGGCGAAAACTATCGCTGCTAATTCCAAATCATGGGTAGGGTATCTATTCTCATATTCCTTCAACTGCCTGGAAGAATATGCAATCACCCTTTCGTGTTGCATCAGCACGCATCCTAACCCTTTGTGTGATGCGTCACTGTAGATCACAAAATTCCCCTTTCCGTCTGGCAGGGCCAGTACATGGGCAGTAACTAGCCTCCTTTTCAATTCCTGAAAACTCTTCTCGCATTTCTCAGTCCATTCAAACTTCTCAGTCTTTCGGGTAAGTCGGGTCAGTGGGGCTACTATTCTAGCAAAATCTTGCACAAATCTCCGATAATACCCGGCTAAGCCTACAAAACTTCTCACCTCAGTCGGGGTGGTTGGTCTTTCCCAGTTTGAAACGACTTCTATCTTAGCAGGGTCAACCAGTACTCCTTCACTGCTGACCACATGACCTAGAAACTGTACTTCCCTTAGCCAAAACTCACACTTGGAGAACTTGGCATACAACTTTTCCTTTCTCAGCTTTTCTAACACTATCCTCAAGTGTTCTGCGTGTTCTTCCTCTGTCTTAGAGTAGACTAAAATATCATCGATAAAAACTATGACACACTTGTCCAAATACTGCTTGAAGACTCTATTCATTAGGTCCATGAAAGCTGCCGGGGCATTCGTCAGCCCAAACGACATTACTAAAAACTCGTAGTGCCCATACCTAGTGCGAAATGCAGTCTTGGGTATATCCTCAGGTTTTATCTTCAACTGGTGATATCCAGTCCTTAGGTCAATCTTTGAGAAATGAACCGCGTCTTTCAATTGGTCAAACAAATCATCAATCCTTGGCAAAGGATATCGGTTCTTAATGGTTAACTTGTTTAGTTCTCAATAGTCTATGCACAATCTCAAGCTACCATCCTTCTTTTTCACAAACAGCACTGGTGCACCCCATGGTGACACACTGGGTCTTATCATTCCCTTGTCTAACAATTCCTGCAATTGAATGGCTAACTCTTTCATTTCTACTGGAGCTAACCGGTACGGGGCCTTCGAAACTGGCGCCGTCCCTGGAGCTAATTCGATAGCGAATTCATAGGCTAAGTAAGCCTCACACCCATGCCGCAACAACCTCTTGGTTTGGGCCATGGTTAAAAACTTACGGGTTTGTCGTTGTCCCTTGAACACGACCTCCCGTCCTTTGGATACTTTGAACTTAATTGTCTTTCTTTCACAATTGATCTGAGCGCCATTGCTCGATAGCCAATCCATTCCCTGAATAACATCAAATTCCCCTAATTAAATGGGATCAAGTCTACACGAAACTATTGACCTTCTATCTCTAGACTACAGTCTAGGTGTATCTCATCAACTGGAATTACTTCCCGGTTTGCTATCTCTACCTTTAACACTTCTTTTAATGGTTCCGCTCTAAGTTTTAACTGACTCACGAAATCCCTTGAAATAAAAGACTTGGTAGCTCCCGAATCAAATAAAACATTTGCATTGACGGTGTTGAGTAGAAGGGTACCTGCTATCACATTTGTGTCCCTCGCGGCATCCTTCACAGTCATGTTGAAAGTTCTAGAAGTCGGGGGCTTGTTAGAGGTAGCTCCACTGATTCTTGAGCCAGCGGGGTTTGCCATAGGGCAATCTCTTTTCAGGTGTCCTAATTTCCCACACTGAAAACACTTCTGATTATTTTGAGGGCATGTTTTGGAGTAGTGCCCCGTCTTGTTGCACTTGAAGCAGATTACCGATTTTAGGGTACATTCTCCCAGATGTTTTCTCCCACAAGTCTTGTAGTCAGGTAGTGGGGGTCGGGGTTGACTAAAATGGGACACTCCTATCTGCCTACCGCCCTGGCTTAGGCTCATGTTCTCAGTTCTCCTGAATTCGGAACTCCTTAAGGGTTGGGACCTGGTTCCTCCAAATGGCTTTACTGGGAAACTCCTGTTCACAGAGCTTCCTCCTTGACTTCCAAACTTTCTCTTCTTCTCCTCTCTTCCTTTCTGACTCTGCTCACTACATGCTTCCACTATGGTTGCCTTTTGCACTAGCGAGGCATAGTCCGTTATTTCCAACACAGCTACTCTATTCTGAATCAATTGCCTTAACCCTTGCTGGAACCTCCTTGACCTCTTCAAGTCGATATTGACAAATTCTGGCACAAATCTAGACAACTCAGTAAACTTGTCTTCATATTCCGCCAAGGTCATGTTATCCTGTTTCAGTTCCAAAAACTTTCGCTCCATTTGTGCTTCCATGAATACAGGAAAATACTTTTCCAGAAATAAGGTAGTAAACCTTGCCTAGGTAATAATGGCATCTGTTTCTAGGTTCCTCTTCGATTCCCACCAGTAGTTAGCCTCTCCTTTCAGGAGGTAAGTAGCAAAGATGGTCTTTTGGGCTTCCTCGATACCTAGGATTTCGAAAGATTTTTCCATTTCCTTTAACCAAGCTCTTGCCTCAACAGGGTCAGCGGATCCCTGAAATTCCGGGGGCCTAAGGGACTTAAAGGCCTTAAAAGCATTCTGCCCCGCAGTATTGGGGCCTGGTGGTGGTGGCGGTGGGTGCTGGTTCAAATTCTGTCGGAGTAAGTGAATGAATTGGTCCATCGGGTTTCCACCGGGGACCTGCACATTCTGAGTACTTTCATACTCTTCCTCTTCGTAATCCTGATCATCAAACTCATTATAATCATCATCCTCTCTGCTTCCTTCATACTCACCTTCCTCATAATTATGTTCTCCCAACTCGTGGAAGTCTGGGTTTTCTTCCTCATTATGAAAGTTTTGCCCTATATCTCTCTGGTTAACACTGCCCTGAGCCGCAGGATTGGCAGGGCGTGCTCGTGTTCCCATACGTCGGGGTGGCATTTTCATGATATTTTTAAACAAGAACTTTTATTAAAACCATTTGTTCTTTCAAAATAGGTGGATGGATCAGTTGAGTTCATTGGTGAAAATCCTGGAAATCATCATTTCACAAGTGTATATATATATATATATTATTTTTCAAAACGAGTGTTGCACAGTTTATATGTCAAGACTGATAACTTGTAAAACAGTTGAAATAACAGGGTATATCAAATTTAAAACTGAAAGCTTTAAAGAAACTGAAATGCACGAATATATACATAAGTGACATAAAGTCACGAGATACTGAAAGTCAAGGTTTCAACAAAAGCGAACACGTCGTTGAAATACATCATTCGTACAACATTCAAAAGCTAAGTACTACCAGTCAACCAGTCAACATCTACTAACGTCAGTCTGATCAGCCTATCTCTAACCCAGAAAGGATACTACTGTACAACGGAACCATCCCACAAAATTGGCACTACTAACGGCCATCTGAGATTAGAGAACTAAGCTATCCATCATCTATCAAGGCTCCCCCTCCGGGCGGGTCAGGCTCCTGACACGCGCCATAGCATCTGTCCAAATCATCTTCGTGGCCCGTCGGGGTACCAGTCCCTCAGCAACAACAGACAAGCCTCTCATACGGACCATAGCTCGCCACTCAATGCTGGAAATCTCACGTCTCATCTCCCTAGGAGTCATAAACCTCATCCCGTCCTGATAGGAACGACGGGTCTCTCTCTCTGCAGCCAACTGTCTCCTCAGCTCATCAACTCTAGCCTCTACCGCTGCCAAGTCAGTGGTCAGCCGGCCAATCATCCAATCATGGATCACAGTAGGTACTCCAGTAGGTGAGGGAGGAGGTGTGTCCGGATCAGTCAGGGGTTGGTCCTCCTCATATCCCTCAGGGGCGAGGTCATAGTCATCGTCTGATGGTAACGGGCTCAGTGGGGGCACATGAGGGGTAAGGGCTCTCACAGTAGGCAGATGGTACATCCTGATGCCTCCTCGGCTAGCGCTGTCCTTAGAAGTCTCATTGTCCTCCGTGGTAACTACATCAGGCACAACCTGATCCCTCTCAGTGGAATCATCATCCTCGGTCGACTCTCCATCAATAGTGGGAGCAGGAGAAGTAGGAAAGTCAAGCACAGTCACAGGGTCCTCTTCCGGATCCTCGTCCGGGTCCTCTGTATCCTCCTCGGGATCCTCATCTAGATCCTCCATGGGGTCGTCCTCAGCCGCCAGCAGTGCATCTTCATGCTGGGTCTCAAAGTCATCAGCCTCCTCGGCCGCAAACACCTATACAAATGAAAGCTAGGTTACTTTACTGTGAAACAAAAGTTCCCTTGCAGGTTTTAACGGTCAGTGCTACATTCGATAGCACAACCATGAACTCGATGAGAGTTCTCATTATTATTATAGTTGCATTTATTATTCCTAACGCCCTATTGTTTCTGAGATTAATAACTATACGCTCTGATACCATTTCTGTAACACCCCCAGATCCGGGGTCGGAGATCCAGGTTGTCACGTTCCGTATTCCATACAAACACTTGATACTTGAATCATAATAAAATAAATCAACACACATGGTGACCTCACCATCAATATGCTCACACCAGTTATGTCTCAGAAACGAAATTGCAAAAGCAGTAGTCATATGATCCATAAGTTAAAGTTATTACAACCCAAAAGTAAAATGCTCGAAACCTACTTCCAGTATGATTTCTACTTGAAACCAGAAAGGCAACGCAAATGTTTGTTCTTGTTCATTAATATACATAAGTGATACTTATAAATAAACCGGAGCAACAAGAGTTGCACTCCGAACCAACTCAATACTTCTACCTGCGGTGTTGCAACTGTCATCCTATGGGCGGTCTGCGCGGCCCAGACGCGCTTCCGAGCGGTATGTGAATCCTGGCCATCTACTCTAGCTGTTGTGTTGTGATATATATAAAAGAAAACAAGAGTGAGCACTAAGCCCAATAAAAATATAAAGCAGCATAATCATATATGTAAGCTTATATCATAAGGGAAAACTTTTAAAACTTCATTCGTATATAGAAAGTGTTAGGCCGATTACACAATATAATCAAGTATGTATACGAGAATAACAATCAAGAACACTTTTTATAAATCAACAAACTGTAATTATATTCACAGTTTCTCTCTTAGTGATGTTAATGAATCACAAAGAGCTACTAGGTTACAAGAATAATATATTCAAAGTTCGCGTCCCTTCTAGGGATAACCTATCTGTGTTTATATAGTACACAGCTACTTACAATCCATCTCTAATTGATATTCCTATAAGTTAGCTATACAATTCATATCAATCAAGGATTGCTTCAGTCTTCTATTCCGTTTCCTTAGCTGTATCAATATATTCTACTTCTTTCCATCTTCAGAATATATTGCTTCTAGAATCTTTATCTTTGCACCGACAGCTAAGTCAACTATCATCCAGTCAGACTTTATCAAACTCTGACTAGCTTCTAGATAAACTCTGATATGTACCTGGTACTTAAACACTGATGAACAAACGTCAGCAATTATATTTAACAATCTCCCCCAACTTGTGCATAATAAAAATGTACAAGTTAAACAGATAATTGATGATGTCAAAATATATAACAAATGCAGTGTTTAAAATATAACAGAGTTTAATTTTAAAACAGAGTTTAAATTTAACTTAGAACAGAAAACATAAAAACTTACCGTCAGACTTTACTTGACTTCTTCAATATCAGGTACTGTCCTGAGATAATCAATCAGCGGTCTTCTTTCAGCCTTCTCTAGCTCATTCATCATAATCTCTTTTAGCTCTTTAAGTTCTGAATCACTCTCCCCCATTTGGTAGATAGCAGCTCTTAGAGAATATATGTTGTTTCTTCTCATATCATTTCCTAGCTGAATAAAATAAGACTTGTGTGACTCCAAGTTAAATTCCAAAACTTTTATTCCAAGTGCAGTTCTAAATCTAGCACTATTTCTCTTCATCTCCACTAACTTTCCAGTATGATCCCTATACTTTGGAATATAAACACTTGATACTCCTCCTCCAAGCATAGCTTTAGATCTCATCATCTTTTCTCTCAAAACTTGAGCAACATTATGAGTATGTCTGTTTTTGACTTTTAGAAGATAAAGTACATATTCCAGTTCTTCCCATGATTTGAGATTAACATCAGATTCTCCAACTTTATAAACTCTTCCATCACTCATGAAGTATAACAAAAACTGCTTCTTCAATACTTTGTGAAAAATCAACTGAACAGATTCTAACTTATCAAGGTTTTCTTGTGTAACCCCAATACCAGGTTCTGCCAGTGAAATGTTATCTTGAGATCTTTTATTTGTTCTTCTCTCTCTGTGTGATCCCAGTCCAGATTTATCAAAAGCTTCTTTTCCCAATATAGTTCTGGTTTCTGAGAAATTCACAGCTTCAAGCTTTAATTCTTCAAGAATTTTAGGTTTGCTGAATCCTGGAAGTTGTGTAGATTTCTGTACAACTTGAGCAACGTCAGAGGTTGTCATAACTTTAGTAGAAACATCAACTTGAGCAGCGTCAGAGGTTGATTTAGCTAATCTTGTTTCAACTTGAGCAATGTCAGAGGTTGAATAAATCTTCTTAGGTAACTGTTCTTCTTCTACCAGTTTACCTTTTCCTTTGTCAGCATTTTTAATCACAGGCCTCCTTGAGTACTGTAAACTCTGATCAGAGTTTACATTCTCTTTGATAACAATTCCTTTTTCTTTCTTTCTAGGAGCCTTGATTTCCTTCTTCTTGTAGATTCCAGTTTCAAGATTCTTCCTGTGTTCCTCAGCAAGCATTTGCTCTTCAGCTTGGATATCTTCAATTGTAACATCTTTTCCATGTTCTGCCATAAACACCTTGGCAGCAATTTCCTCATCTTTAGTAGGCTTATCAGAGATTATCAAACTTTTGAATCTTGAACCACTGGCAGAGTTTACATGTCCCTTTCCAGAGTTTGATCTTTTATCAGAGTTTGATCTTCTTGAAAGTAGTCTGCTATCAGCATTTAATCTTAAGCTCATTCCATCTCCCTTGTTTCCACCATCATTACCATCATCCCTCCGTCTCAGAGTTTGACGTTTGTTCATCAGTGTTTAAGTACCAGGTACATATCAGAGTTTATCTAGAAGCTAGTCAGAGTTTGATAAAGTCTGACTGGATGATAGTTGACTTAGCTGTCGGTGCAAAGATAAAGATTCTAGAAGCAATATATTCTGAAGATGGAAAGAAGCAGAATATATTGATACAGCTAAGGAAACGGAATAGAAGACTGAAGCAATCCTTGATTGATATGAATTGTATAGCTAACTTATAGGAATATCAATTAGAGATGGATTGTAAGTAGCTGTGTACTATATAAACACAGATAGGTTATCCCTAGAAGGGACGCGAACTTTGAATATATTATTCTTGTAACCTAGTAGCTCTTTGTGATTCATTAACATCACTAAGAGAGAAACTGTGAATATAATTACAGTTTGTTGATTTATAAAAAGTGTTCTTGATTGTTATTCTCGTATACATACTTGATTATATTGTGTAATCGGCCTCTTCAGCTTGGATATCTTCAATTGTAACATCTTTTCCATGTTCTGCCATAAACACCTTGGCAGCAATTTCCTCATCTTTAGTAGACTTATCAGAGATTATCAAACTTTTGAATCTTGAACCACTGGCAGAGTTTGCATGTCCCTTTCCAGAGTTTGATCTTTTATCAGAGTTTGATCTTCTTGAAAGTAGTCTGCTATCAGCATTTAATCTTAAGCTCTTTCCATCTCCCTTGTTTCCACCATCATTACCATCATCCCTCCGTCTCAGAGTTTGAGTGTCTTTGCATTTGTCACTTGGTACACTCTCCCCCTTTTTGACATCATCAGAAAGTGGTACTGATGTCAACAACTCAATTGCATTAGAAATCGAAGTCAGTTGGGCAGACATAGCAGTCTGGTTATCCTCAACTTTCCCAAGCTTCTTCTGAATGTCATCAGAGTCCTTAGCTTGCTTCTTGAACATGGAATTGTAATAAGTTCTATCATTCTTCAGAGTGAGATCTCGCAGACCAACTTCATTCCTCAAAGCAGTGACTTCCTTATGAGACTCATCAAATCTGTTGTGGAGAGATTTAATTTGAATCACAGTAGCCTTCAGACTTGTAAGAATATCAGGAGTTGAAATCGTCTTCACAGAATCACCAAGAAAATCAGCAGCCCTCTGTGCTGAAAAGATACAATCTGCAGCAGCCCATCTATTGTAGTACATATCTTGAAAATGCTCAGTCGTAGCTCGATTGACCTCTCTTAGCTCATCAGAGTTTACTTGACTACCAAATAACTCTTCTTGGGAATGATCAGAACTATCATTATCATTATCATTATCATTCTCTACTGTATTCTCTGCAGGAATATTCTCAGCATCAGGTTCTGGAATCTCAGAGTTTGTAACAAACTCTACTTCTATGTGAACATTTTCTGTTGCATCCTTGTCAGCAACATCAGAATTTGCAGCAACAGCTTCTTTAGTAGGAGCAATATTCTCAGGAGCATCAGTATTTAAGGTCTGATCAACTTCCTCACCCTTTTCAATTACCTGGTGAGTAACAGAGAGAATCTCTGTATGAGTAGCCATAGATTCTTCAAGAACAACCGTGGCATGATCAGCTTCCACACCCTCTGTTTCATCAAAATCTTCAAGATGGTCAGAGTTTACAGAGTTGTGTGCTTCAACATCCATATCAAATCCCCGTGACTCAAAAATCTCAGCCTCAACATGTTCTGTAGCCTCCTGAAAAAGAATTTCAGGAGCTTCATCTGCAGCTTCATTTGCAGCTTCCTCAACTACATCATCAGCATTTGATGTAGGAGCTTCTTCATCAGCATTTACATTTTCCTCAAAAACTCTGTCCAAATTGACAGCTTCAGTATTTACATTTGATGCACCAAAAAGATGTGCAGCCACCAATCTTCTTTTTCTCTGATGAAGAGTTTCTTCATCAGTTTCACACTCTTCATCTGCAGCATCAGACTTTGCCCTGTTGGCCCTTCTTTTCTTTATCTGTTTCTTCTGAGGCATATCATCAGTATGTGATGCCCCAGCTTCAGTTGCTTGCTTAGCAATTCTTGGAGGTTTAGTACCAACATGCTTAGTCCGACCACCTCTTGCAGGTTTAACAGAAGTTGACGGAGGCAGTTCTTGTTGTAGAGGCTCAGGTTGAGAAGAAGCTTGTGTTGGTGAATTGACTTGAGCATTTAAGAACTGTTGCACAGATGGAGGTAGCAACAAGTCTCCAACAACCCCTTTCTTAACATCTTTATTAACAAGATCAGAAAATATTCTCTTATGTAATTTAAAACAAGAAACATCTTCGTCACTTACTTCTACTCCTTCAACACAGTAAGAGAACAAAAGCTGACAGAATCTAGAGAAATAGACGACTCCTCTATTTTCTCTCATTTTCTCTCCTAAATTATTCAAAACAAGTCGTGCAAAATCAAAATGATTATCAAATAAAAGAGAATACCCAATTTGCAGACTGTCTGTGGGAATAGCATCCCAGTTTGTGCATTTCTTGCTGAATGTCCTCGTGATGCAATCAAAGAAAAAACTCCACTCCTTCCTTAAGAATGGTCGTTTGAGCTGTCCAATCTTCGACAAAGGTCCAGAATACCCAATTTCTTGCATCATCCTTATCAAATCCTCATCACCCATGCCAATTGTGTACGAAGAAAATTCAGGAAACCCCATCGCAGCGCGAATGGTTCCAGCAGTTATTACATACTCTGCTTCTTCATATTCAAAAATAATCGAAGGGTTGCCTGTCTCACCACCATCATCATACAATCCTGTTTCCCAGAACGCCTTTATCTGTGAACCAGAAAGTTTTGCAGGCTCCACCAAAGCACGCCCAATTGCTGACTGAGCAAGAAAATTTTGTATGATATGAAAAGCCTCTGGTGCATTGACAGTATTTAATGGGGCTGAATAGTTATTAGGAACGAACTCTAGTCCAGAAGCAGTGAAAGCAGTTGAAGCCATTAGTAATATCAAGAAAGAAACAGAAAATAGCTTCAAAAACACGAGAGAGTTTAAGAAAGAAAGTGTTTGTGAATATGTGTGAGTGAGACTAGAATACAATTGGAGTAAGTCGTGAAAAACTGTAACGGTTGTGTGTATAATGTATAAATATAAAATTTAAAATTAAAAACTGAACAGTTTTTAATCATTAAAACACAACTGTCTTACCCCGTATACTGTGTAAATGAGACACGTGTCACTCAGGCAATGACTGACAGCAGTAATTGGCAGTTTCCAATGCGCATGCGCAGTAAAAATAGCAATAATTACAGCCGATTACACTTTCCTATGTATGCAATCTCTCTCCTCTCTTTAACACTTTTCTAAACCAATCCCTAAACATACTCTTTTGAAATACCAAAACAAATGTTTTCCCTCAAAATTATAAAATGTCTGAAACAAATAATTTATTTTAACCATCAGAGATTAAAACAAAGTTACCTCGGCATATTTCACACAATACATCAGTGTTTATCATTTGTCCTTCTTTGTTAATAAACTCTTGTCGCAAACTGTACAGGTGTGCATAATTGTGTGTGCAATAGCAGAGTTTACCGAAATCAATATTTAAATCATCTCAAAGTGCATAAAATCCACATACTAAAACAGTAAAAACTGATTGCCCAAACTCTCATGTATAACATAAAATCTGATTTTATATCTAAACTCTGTATACTGATATCCTTTCATTTGGATATATCTTTTATTTTTCACCCCCTTTATATATATATATATATTTTTTTTTTCCCAGTAATCAGTGGTTGGCACTAGTCATCAAAAATCAAAGATTTTAGCCCTTATTTCATACAATAAGTTCCTGGATCTTCCTAGGCACAACATGATCTCAAAGGAATTTGTGCTCTTTTTGACATCTTTTGATTTTAGGGTGAATTATTTGCAATTAATAATCAGAGTTTAGACTTTTCATCAGTTAATACAATTAATTTATGAGAGAAAATGCAAACAGCTAATACAGACTCAGTGTATAGGATCAATAAACTAAGAGATGCTATAAATATAGAGACAGTATCATGTTGTGTTAACTTACTGCACATATTTGAGATCAGAATCTATATAACTCTTAAGGATTCATAATTACTTACTGAGAATTATGCTTCATACAAATTTCTTCATTGGTCCATGTGTTTCAGACAAAATTACAATCAGAGTTTAACATCAGGCTTTAACCGATAGAGTATGACTTAACAGAGTTCAGCATCAGAGCTTACGTTCAGAGTTTATGACACTGGTACTCATAACAGTTAATACATGCAAGGGATCATGAACATAAAAATCAAACATGTATAGTTTTTGAGTCTAACCCGTATCTCTAGTCAGAACCAGAGATCATTCCAAGTTCATTTACCAATCTTGTAAAAGTAGCTTCACTCAAAGGTTTGGTGAAGATATCTGCAAGTTGTTGGTCTGTAGACACAAAATGAAGCTCAATGTTTCCTTCTTCCACATGTTCTCTGATAAAATGATACCTTATGCTGATGTGCTTGGTCATGGAGTGCTGTACTGGATTACCTGTCATAGCAATAGCACTTTGGTTATCACAGAAAATAGGTATTTTAGAGTACCTCAGACCATAATCCAGCAATTGATTCTTCATCCACAGAATCTGTGCACAACAGCTACCAGCAGCTATATACTCTGCTTCTGCAGTGGATGTGGAAATTGATTTTTGTTTCTTGCTATACCAAGAAACCAATCTGTCACCTAAAAATTGACAGCTTCCACTTGTACTTTTTCTGTCTATCTTACAGCCTGCAAAATATGCATCAGAGTAACCAATTAGCTTAAACTCTGATTCTCTAGGATACCACAAACCCAAGGTTATGGTTCCTTTGAGATATTTGAAAATCCTTTTTACAGATGTTAGATGAGGCTCTCTGGGATCTGCTTGAAATCTTGCACAAAGACATGGTGCATACATGATATCAGGTCTACTTGCAGTAAGATACAGTAAAGACCCTATCATTCCTCTGTAGTTTGTCATATCTACTGAGGCTCCTGTGTCTTTGTCTAGCTTTGTTGCTGTAGCCATGGGAGTTGTTGCAGATGAACTATCAAGCATACCAAATTTCTTGAGAAGATTTCTGGTATATTTTGCTTGATTGATAAAAATACCATCATCTGTTTGCTTGACCTGTAAGCCTAGAAAATAACTAAGCTCTCCCATCATGCTCATTTGATACCTGGATTGCATAAGCTTTGCAAACTTCTTACAAAGTTTGTCATTAGTAGATCCAAAGATAATATCATCTACATAAATTTGAACTAAAAGCAAATCATCACCAGAATTGAAATAAAACAAGGTTTTATCAATTGTACCTCTTGTGAACCCACTTTCTAAAAGAAATTGAGCAAGAGTTTCATACCATGCTCTTGGTGCTTGCTTTAGTCCATATAATGCCTTGTCAAGCCTGTAGACATAATCTGGATGCTTGGGATCTACAAATCCTGGTGGTTGTTCAACAAACACTTCTTCTTCAAGCTTCCCATTGAGAAAAGCACTCTTTACATCCATCTGAAAGACTTTAAACTTCTTGTGTGCAGCATAGGCCAGAAAAATTCTTATGGCTTCCAATCTTGCAACTGGAGCAAAGGTTTCATCATAGTCAATTCCTTCCTGTTGTGAATAACCTTTAGCCACAAGTCTAGCCTTGTTTCTTGTAATTACACCTTCACTGTCAGTCTTGTTTCTGAAAACCCACTTTGTACCTACAATTGATCTATTCTTTGGTCTAGGTACAAGTGTCCAGACTTCATTTCTTTCAAATTCATTTAACTCTTCTTGCATTGCTGTTATCCAGTTAGCATCTTGAAGAGCTTCCTCCACCTTCTTTGGTTCTGTTTGAGACAAGAAAGCATGATACAGACACTCATTATTTGTTGCACTTCTAGTTCTCACACTAGCATCAGGATCTCCAATTATGAGATCAGGTGTGTGTGCCTGTGTCCACTTTCTTGCTGTTGGTAAGTGGTTTCTTGCATCATTATTGGATCCTCCCCCTTGATCCATGCTCTCCTGATTCATATGTTGACTTTCTGCCGTATCTGAGGCTCCCTCTGAATTGGATGGCTCAGAGTTTGAACTGTCAGAGTTTGAATCAGTTTCCTCAACTGACTCACTTGCTGTGTCTTGTTGAGCTTCTTCACGCTCCCCCTCAACTGGTTCTCTATTTTGTTCAATTTGAGAATTTTCAGTTTCTCCAGTATGTATCAGCAGAGGTTCAGAGTATGCTCCGTCAGAGTTTGTCAGAACCGCTTCATCAGAGTTTGTCGGTTCTGCTTCATCAGAGTTTACATCATCAGAGAATAAACCTTCATTTTCAAAACGCAGTTGATCATGTCCATCTAAGTCATCAAGTCCAGTTATTTTCTTGTCATCAAATGACACATGTATGGATTCCATGATCACTTTAGTTCTCAGATTGTAGACTCTGAATGCTTTTGTTGACAATGGATAACCAACAAATATTCCTTCATCAGCTTTTAACTCAAATTTGGTCAACTGTTCAGGATGAGTCTTCAACACAAAGCATTTGCATCCAAATATATGAAAATATTTCAAATTTGGCTTCTTATTTTTCACCATCTCATATGGTGTTTTCCCATGCTTGTTGATCAATGTTGCATTTTGAGTAAAACAAGCAGTTTGAACAGCTTCTGCCCAGAAATAAGTTGGTAATTTTGCTTCATCAAGCATAGTTCTAGCAGCTTCGATTAAAGTTCTGTTCTTTCTTTCAACTACACCATTATGCTGTGGAGTTCCAGGTGCAGAAAATTCTTGTTTCACTCCTCTTTCCTTGCAGAAAGCTTCCATAATTGAGTTTCTGAATTCAGTTCCATTATCACTCCTTATAATTTTGACTTTGTGCTGTGATCCTTTGTCCAGTAGATTTACATGATCCAACAGAGTTTGGGCAGTTTCATCCTTCTTTGATAAGAAATACACCCATGTATATCTAGTATATTCGTCAACAATTACTAGAGCATATTTCTTTCTGCCCATGGACATCACATTCACTGGTCCAAAGAGATCAACATGTAGAAGATGATAAAGTTCCACTACTGAAGATTCAGATTTGCTCTTGAAAGATGACTTCCTTTGCTTGGCCTTGTGACAAGAATCACACAGACCATCTAAGCTTAGTATTGACTTTGGAAGTCCCCTTACAAGATCTTTTCGTATAAGTTCATTGATGTTGTTCAAATTGAGATGAGAGAGCTTCTTATGCCAATTCCAACTCTCTTCATTTGACATTCTTGCAGTCAGACACACTGTTTTTCCATCAGAGTTTGTTACCAAACTTGCTTCATAAATGTTGTTGCGCCTGTGTCCAACTAGAACAACTTTTCCAGTAGATTTACTGATAACTTCACAGTATTCAGTATGAAAATCTACATGGTTTCCTCTGTCACAGATTTGACTCACAGATAGCAGATTATGCTTGAGTCCTGAGACTAGAGCTACATGTGTGATGATGACACTTCCAAGATTAATATTGCCATATCCCAGAGTGTGTCCTATGTTGCCATCTCCATAGGAAACCTTTGGGCCAGCCTTCTCCTTAAAGTCTGATAGCAGGGCCTTATTTCCAGTCATATGTCCTGAGCATCCACTGTCCAAGATAAGTGTGCTCTCTTTTATACCCTGCAATCACAAACAAACACTAAGTGTTAGTTTTAAGGACCCAGACTTGCTTGGATCCTTTGTCTTTCTTAACAGTGTTAGTTTTTGCAACGGAATTACTATCAACAGAGTTTAAACTAACATTGTCAGACTTTACACTTGCAGAGTTTGCTCTAACCCACTTCAGATTGGGTTTTAGCTCATAGTAATTGTGATAAATAGCATGATAACTCCTACAAGTATAAATAGAATGCCAAGTGCTCCCACAATGTGTGCATAAAGTCTGTGGTTTCACCCTCACATAATCATTCTTTTCTCCTAATGTAGAAGGTAAAGAATTGACATTTTTATTCTTTGTGCAGTTATTAGCAAGATGATTAGAACTACCACAATTATAACATGTTTTCCTTGGAGCACCAGCAGTAGGCAAGTGATTATTTCTTTTATTTATGCCTATCTTTCCATTCCTATTCTTCTTGGACCCTTTCGGTTTCATGGCAGACTTTACCTCTTTCAGCTTATGATTGAACTGTTTTCCTGTCATCAAACCAACATTAACCTGTTTTTCACAAGTTTTTACTGGCTTTCTAACAGCTTCTACTTCCATAAGATTTTCTGTTATAATATTTTCCTATTTTTCACAGGTTTCATCTGATTCCATATCAGCTCCTCTTACTACAACAGATTTTAACTTAGTGGACTCTGGAACAAATTTCACAGGTTTAAGTTGTGGTTTAACCTTAACCTTGTCTTTAAACCTAAGTTCATCATTCTCACAATAGCCTAAGCCTACAGAATCTGTCTGAAACACTTGATGAGTGTCTCTTCCAGAGTTTGTCCAAGTCTTGATTATTTTTCTTTCTTTTTCTAGATCAGATTCTAGTTG
Organism: Heracleum sosnowskyi; assembly: GCA_030848705.1. Classification (NCBI taxonomy): domain Eukaryota; kingdom Viridiplantae; phylum Streptophyta; class Magnoliopsida; order Apiales; family Apiaceae; genus Heracleum; species Heracleum sosnowskyi. The sequence goes on along the minus strand of CM061235.1, from coordinate 42,681,060 downwards.
CTTATATCTTTTGAGCAACTCCTGTTCAACATAAACAGCATCATCTCTTTCTTTTTGAATCTGCTTCATATTATCAAGTTCTCCTTCAAGAAACTTGTTTCTTTCTTTAAGACTAAGATTCTCAGATTTAATTCTTTCATTCTCTAAAGTCTGATCCCAATAACTAACATGTACACTTTTCAGATATACTCTTAACTCAGATACATTATCAGTGTCATAAGCATAAGTAGTTAGGGGTACCTTATTTTCAGATGATTCAGTCTCATCTCTGACAGTTGCCATAAGAGCATAATTTACTCCATCATCAGAGTCTGAAGTATCTGCCCAGTCTTTGCCTCTAGAGATGAGTGCTTTCTCAGATTTGCCTTTCTTGCACTCTGGGGCATAGTGACCCATCTCCTTACACTTGTAGCACTGGATTTCAGATTTATCCTTCTTGCCAGACTTGGTCTCCCTTCCATCAGACTTTCTAAAACTTTTCCTTTCAGAGTTTGAATCTTTCCTTGAGAATCTCTTTCCTTTCTTGAAGTTCTTGAATCCCATCTTCTTGAAGGTCTTCACCATCAATGCAGCCATTTGCATCATCTGTTCTTCATCATCCTCAGAGTCAGAAGCTTCATCAGAGTTTGAGTCATCATCAGAGTTTGATGACTCACTTTCAGATTTAATGACTAAAGCTTTTCCCATGGCTTTCTTCCTTGATGATTCCTTCTTGATGGGCTTCTCATCAACTTTGAGAGCAACAGATTTTGTCTTTTTACTTAATCTTCTATTCCTTTGTTCTATCTCCAGTTCATGAGTTTTCAACAACCCATAGATTTCATCAAGATCTGTATCAGCAAGCTCATAATTATCTCTTATTGTGGTTGTCTTTAAATCCCACTTTTCAGGTAGAGATAACAGAAACTTGAGATTAGACTCTTCAAGCTCATATTCTTTATCAACCAGAGACAGATCATTCAATAGTTTGCAAAATATGTCATAAGTCTCAGTCAAGGTTTCATTAGGTCTTGAATCAAAGTGCTCATACTCCTGTGTGAGTATTGTCTTTCTGTTCTTCTTAATAGCACCTGTTCCCTGGCATCTGACTTCTAAAGCATCCCATATCTCTTTGGCAGTTTTGCAGCCAATTACTCTGTTAGACATAACATTATCTAAAGCACTATGGAGAAGATGTCTAACCTTTGCATCTTTTACAATTGATGAGATGTCCTCAGGAGTCATATCTTTCTTTTCCTTTGGAACAGTCTTTTGTTCTTGACCATCAACAACAGGAGATAATTTAGTCGGCATATGAGGACCATCATATATTCTGTCAAGGTATTCTGGATCTGTAGCCTCCAGAAACATGGTCATCTTCACCTTCCAAATTGGATATTCCACTGGCCTGAGAATTGGAACCCTGATGGTCTCATATCGACTCACAGAATTAGGTTTAACCTGTTCAACCTTGGGAGAAGTTTGATTTTCTTCAGACATGATTAATACTGTGTTTGAATCGTAAAACTGTATATATTAAACAGCCTTGGCTCTGATACCAATTGTTAGGCCGATTACACAATATAATCAAGTATGTATACGAGAATAACAATCAAGAACACTTTTTATAAATCAACAAACTGTAATTATATTCACAGTTTCTCTCTTAGTGATGTTAATGAATCACAAATAGCTACTAGGTTACAAGAATAATATATTCAAAGTTCGCGTCCCTTCTAGGGATAACCTATCTGTGTTTATATAGTACACAGCTACTTACAATCCATCTCTAATTGATATTCCTATAAGTTAGCTATACAATTCATATCAATCAAGGATTGCTTCAGTCTTCTATTCCGTTTCCTTAGCTGTATCAATATATTCTGCTTCTTTCCATCTTCAGAATATATTGCTTCTAGAATCTTTATCTTTGCAACGACAGCTAAGTCAACTATCATCCAGTCAGACTTTATCAAACTCTGACTAGCTTCTAGATAAACTCTGATATGTACCTGGTACTTAAACACTGATGAACAAACGTTAGCAATTATATTTAACAGAAAGATATTTTGAAATATTCTTTTCGTGAAATCATACAATACAGTTCAACTACTGTACGAGGAACATCATTGTTCAATCACTGTCACATCATCTGTAACTCAGCACCTAGGCTTTCGTTACAATGTGCAGCACAACTCCAATTGGAGGGAAGGGACTTTCTGGAGCACACCACGATACACGATGATCAGTCGTTGTATCGAACTCACACTTTTCTACTAGTAGATGGACGATATCTTAACACGATTATCACCCCAGCCGCATACGGGCTTTGTATCTGCTGGACAGTCCCACAACCTCTGTAACAGCCCCAAATCCGGGGTCAGGGATTTAGGGTAGTCACGATCCATGTACTCCTTGCCTTACCTGTATTACTCACACCATTCATAATTCACCTGCTCATGACCCCACAACATATGTCTCACACACACACACACACAGGTTAAAGTCTCAGAAACGACACAATACAACAACTGCGGAATAAATAATTTTTATTACAATACCCAAATGTCTTTTGAATTTGTCACTGATACAATTTCTAAGTAATGTTACATTACCAACTTAGTCTTCTGATGCTTACAATCCTCTAATACCATTCATGTCTATACATAAGTTGAATGCCAAAAGCCGAAGCCTGATTCGATTGGTTCGTACTACTCTTCGAGATCACTGCTAGAAACTGTTTATGGAAACGCCTTGCGGGGTATGTGCCGTCCCATTGGCATCCTGCTTCGCTGCTATATAATATATATAAAACAATAGCAAGAGTGAGCGATAGCTAAGCAAGGTAATAAAAGTATGGCATAATCCTGCCTTTAATTCCATTCAGAAATAAGAGGGTATAAGACAATAATTTGTCAAAATATCTCGATACTGAAATTATTTCCTTATTGGAATGTATTCCCAAAAACAATACCATTATTGTACTTCAACTATCATTTTCATAATATTTCTGCAAACTTGTGCTATATTATGAACAAAGTTCTAGTATAAAAGATAAGGTTTTAAAGTAAACCAAATATAACCTTTCCGAAAAATATCTGCCATGTAAGCAGAATATCAACATATAACTTAGAAGATGAAGTTATAAGGTGATTCAGTATAAACAACTCCCTTACCATAACTCCTGTTATGTAAGGTATCCACAGAGTCATATGATATAAAAGATGAAGTTATATGGATTTATTGTCACTTCATTTCCAAACACTTTTCGACCCCCTGCCAACATGATTGGTTCTTTATCCCAATGCATGTTGCAGGAATATCCAAATTGGATGATGAACTAATACTGGAGTAGCTACCGCGTCCGCTGTGCCTAACCTTGCTATGATCAGTAGCAGGTTGCACCGCTCAAATAGTTTTCTACATGTAGATGGAAGAATCACGACAGCCTGACATTGTCTACCGCCTTACTGTGACCTCCCGGCCCATTTGGGGCAAAAAAAGTTGGATGGGCCCACGCAACTTGACCACTTACACCACTCCTAGTTCAGATGAAATCCATGACTCTGAAACGTAAAGGTCGTCCTCCTTTCCCCAAGTGTAACACTTGTTGATACGACTCCACTAAGTAGTTATATCTAGGTTGGAAAGGAAGATTCCCCAATATTTCCCAAGCTAGGCTTGTTAATGGATATCGACTTGTTCCATGAATTTACCCCTCGATCGTTGAGGTGGTAACACAATATTTGACTTGCAGCAATTACATTGCTTTGAGAAAATATCTGTCCCCTGACAGTTTTTGAATTGAGAGTTTAAAAAAGAGTAGTAGTCACTTAAATCAGGTTTCCCATATTTTTGATGGTTGAGCGAGCATTTAAATCCTCTTAAAAGACGGATTTAAATGGAAAACATTGTTTTGGGAACCTCTTTTTGATTTAAAAGTAATTAATAACATTTATTAAATAAGTAAACCTTCAAATGAATATTCGAAAATAATATTCATTAAGTAAATAATCTTAAATGAATATTTAGAAATAATATCCATTAAATAAATAAGGGTTAAATGAATATTCAACATAATATTCATTAACTAATAAACCTCGGATGAATATTCAAAATAATATAATCTCGAATTAATATTCCAAATAATATAATCTCGAATGAATATTCAAAGTAATCTAACTCGAATGAATATTCCAAATAATATAATCTCGAATGAATATTCAAAATAATATTCTTAAAGTCAATAATCCTCAAATGAATATTAATAAATAATACTCTTTAGATAATTAAGTCTCAAATGAATATTCCAAAGTAATATTCATTAATAAATAATCCTTAAATGAATATTAATAAATAATATTCATTAAACAAATAAACTTAAATGAATATTAATAAATAATATTCATTAAATAAATAAATAATCCTCGAATAACAGTTACCCGATATCTTTATCGGAAAATAACCTTTAATATATATATACATAAAATATAATTGTTTCTGATATAAAGAAATATCTTACGCCCTTAACCTAGGGCCTGTGCAAAACCCGGCTTATAACTAATATCCCATATCTAGTTGATAAGCCAAAAATCATACTCAAATAGTAACCTTCGAATGAGGTAATATCCAAATAACATTCCTCGAATCATTTCCAAGTAATTAATACTTCCTGGAAATATAAATAATTATTATTATTAATATTCCCCAATATGAATAGTACCCTACCGTTGGAATCCCTCCGGGCTTCCACGACTAACTCCATAATTAATACCAAATACAGACCCCCGGTTTAGAGTCAAACACAATGAATACGCTCTTATCTCTAGAGCTACAAGGTATCCCGGTTCATGAATACTTTATCTCAAAGTTCGTATATAATCGAAAGTCAAATTCTATTCAATATGAAACAAGATATGTCGCAAAACAGTACAGCTCTATACATGGCAAAGCAGTATTATAGAATCAATACTTCTAAGTATAGATTTAGAAAACTTGCCTGATGCTCGAGAAGCGGTAGGGCTCGTGACGATGTCGAACAATCTAGACAAAGTCAAAAGAAAACGTACGATTAATCCCCTAGATAATCCACTTATACATCAACACTTAAACACGTAAGCGAAACACAACCAAGGAATTACTAACTCGTTATAGGCTCATACTAAGTCCATGTTATCCGTCAAATACTTATATCATAAGTTTGGTTCGAAATCCATCCTCAAATCCAAGTTATACTTAACCATTTGCAACATCGGTTTCTAAGTCATGCTCTTAGTGGTTTTCACTTGCGCGACCTTGACTAAAACATTTTTATAAAATCGAAAAATAATCCTTTTGATATGAGGTCTTCTCTCATATCTCCATTATGACCTCTAGTATTTAATTACCAAGATTCTTAACCGAATATCTCATTATAAGGGGGTTCCATTGAAGTTACGAACTCACACTTACGTTTACGAACCGCTTTTACGATTTTTATCATAACGCCTAAACCGTAAGTCGGAATGCTACGATTCTTTCGCCAAAATGATCTATGACTCAAGATATACAAGTATAGGTCAGTTAATAAGTAAGGTCAGAAGGTTATATCAACTGTTAAGCTCGGTTCGTAAGGTTAAAGAAATTTCGCCATTACGACGGCTATAAATCAAACGTTTCCATTTTACGATCACTCCAAATAACCAACCAAGGCAACCCATACTTCATCAATCTCAACAAACATCCATTTTACATCTCTAAGTCCAGTGGTGAGACTAAAATCAATCACCCATCATTTTACACATCAAAACAAAGCCAAATATCTAAGGATGTTCTTATTAAGCACTAATCTTTATGTAACATCAAAACCACATCAAAAACTCATAATAACTCAAAGGGTGGGTTAGGGCTTTACCTTCTTGGAAGCTCTATCAACACTACCAAGGGTTTATAATCACTTAACAAGCTTTAACAAGTCCTTATAATGCTTAAACCTTAAGAACAAAGCAAGAAAACAAGTTAGTAATTTCGGAGTTACTATTCACCTCTTGACAGAACTGGAAACACGAGGGCCTTACCATGCTTTTCTGGACTAGGCTCCTGAATAGACGTTGTAGAGCAGCTCAATACCTTTCCAACAAGATAAAGAACACATGATTCCATTGAGAAACGAGGGAGTTATGGCTATTTGAAAATCGGTGCAGAAACTGCCAAGATCATGGCAGTTTGGATTCTTCAACTTGGGGAGGCGATTTGACTAGGCTATACTCCTTGGATTGCTATGAAATCTTGAACGCATGTTATATATGGAGTGAAGAAGCTGTGGTTAAATTTTGGTGATTTTATCATGGTTGGAAATGGAGTTATGGATTTTTCTTTGGAGGGTGCTCTAGCTGATCAGTTTTGGAGAATTTTGTGTTTCTCTTGCTTTTCTTTTCTTCTTTTCTTTTTGTTTTGAGTAAAAGATAAGAATGCTGATATTTTGTTAAGTGGTGAGTCATAGGGACACATGTCGATCAGTGGGGTATCATGGTGGCAAGCAGGGACACGTGTCGCGCATGCACGCGTTTGGTTAAAGTAGCTTTACTGGTTCGTTTCCTTTCACATGGATGATCCAAACGTTGCATCCCTCGAATTAATCTTGTTACATGTTACTTCCATTTCTATATTTAATCTTGTCATAATTTCAATCCTTAATCCATGATTCGTTCGCTTAATCGCTTAATCTCGTTATAAAGTATCAGCGGTTTCTAGAACATTCGTTTCACTGTCTCAGTGGTTTTCGTTCTAAATTCTCAAATCAAATATAATAAAATTACAAAATATTAAATCCTCAAATCCTCAATTTTAATATCTCATTTCTTGAATATAATAATATATAATTCGCTGTCCGGTCAAATATTTCACCAAAATAAAATTTGGAATTTCTGAATTCCGATCGTCTTTGCATTCACTTATTTACTCTGTAGATCACTAATATGACTTCGGAATATCCACACTACGTCTCGTACATAGGTGGCATGAAAAATTTTGTTAATCCTCAAAATCACTATTCATCCACCAAATTCACTATTCACTGATGCACTTAATCATAATAAGAAAAGTTTTAATTAATCCAAAAATTCGGGTTATTACAGTCTCCCCTCCTTAAAAGGATTCCGTCCCGGAATCAACTTAGGCATAACTGGGGGTACTTCTCTCCCGTTGCACTTTCTAACTCCCAGGTGGATTCTTCCACCTCTTGTTTCTCCACAAACCTCTCACTAGCTTGGCAACCTCGTCTCTTAGCACTTGTTCTTTTCTATCCGTGATTTCCACAGGTTGCTCTTTGTAAGTCAGACCAGGTTGTATATCTACCTGCTCGTACTCTACATATGTCGGGCATCTATAGTATACTGACGTAGCATTGACACATGAACCCCGTTATTACCATTCTACAAGTTTGGGGGGAATAAGGCTGGCTCGTAGGCCACCTTCCTGACGCGTCTTAAAATCTCAGATGGCCCAATGAATCTCGGGCTCGACTTCCCTTTCTTTCCAAATCTCATTAATTCCTTCCACGAGGACATCTTTTAGCATCACGAATCTCTAACCTCATATTCTCTATCTTGTTTGTACAGAAAATACACCAACATAAACTTGCTTGTCATCCATCAACATGCCATTTAGCTTATCGATAGCAGTACTATCTCTATACTCGCGGGCTTAGTCCGCCTACTTTCTCTGTCTGTCTTGGTTGTCACTAGCCGCTTGTTGGTGAAATCTTTTGTCCTTCTAGTTTGTTGGATTAACTTGGGTTTTGTGTAAAATCTCGTCCTTTAATTCCCGATTATTCGGAGTCCATCTCTGTCTCATTTTAATCAAGGGTATCGGCCACCACATTGGCCTTCCCCGGATGGTAGTGTATCTCACAGTCATCATTCTAGGTCAATTCTATCCATTTCTCCATCCCATGTTATCTACTATCACGGATAACTCAAAGCCACTTCATCACATTCCATAAAATTTGTGGGTGCATTAGTCAACCCAAAATAATCTCGCTGAAAACTCGAAGTGTCTATTCCAAGTACGAATCGCAGTCTTGGGTATATCCTCGGATTTAACTTCCAACTGGTGATACCCAGTTCTTAAATAAATTGTAAATACACAGCATTCTTCCGCTGATCAAACAATCATTTACAAGGGTACCTATTCTCCATGTCGAACTCATACAACTCTCGAGGTTCGATACATAATCTTGTGCTAACATCTTTCTCTCTTACAACAACACCGGGCTCTCCACGGTGGTACACTGGGTCTTATCATATTCTTGCCCAGCAATTCTGGTAACTGAGTCACTAACTCTTTCATTCCCATTGTACTCTGAATACTCGGTATTCATTCTCATGTCATCCAAATCGATATCTGGTAGCTCATTAAAACCTTGTACAATCTCCCAAAACCATTGTAGTTCCCTTTATACTTGGTATCTCTTTTCTTGGCGTCAACCATAAGAGCTAATTAAGCCTCGTATTTCTGACGTAATAGTTTCTTCGTCTGAACTATATTCAAGAATCTCTAAATCTGCCTCCATCCTTTAATTATTACTCTCTCTCCCTTACAATCAGTCTGGGCTCGATTGGGTGCCAACCAACCCATCCTTATTATAATATCAACTTCTCCCAACTTGAAAGAGATCAGGTCTATCAAAAGTGTCGACCTCATATTTCTAGTTCACAACCTGGATGTACCAGTCTTATGGGAAAATCCCTCGAATGGCTATTTCTACTTGTAATTATTCCCTCAGTGGCTCGGCCTTAAGGTTTAATTGTCATGCAACTTCTTGATATACAACGATGCATTAGCTCTGTCTAAATAGTATAGAATGGTATCTGCTATTTAAAGGTCCTGACAGTGGGCTGCTTGTTGGAGGTAGCCCTGGTTGAAACCTATTGGCTTTCTTTTACTCTGTGTTCACAAACTCCGGAACAAACCTCAATAATTCGGAAAACTTGGCCTCATACTTGGTCACAGTCATGGTTTCTTGTTTTAACTCTTTAACTTTCATTTTCATCCGGGTCTCAATATGTTTACGGAAATTATTTCTCTAAAAACAACACGCTGCACCTCTCCCAAGTCACAATACCAGCTCCCTCTAACTCCATCGTCAGTACTTATCTTGCTAACCCAGAGGTAGTGTCCATTCGTAAACAACTCCTCCAAAATCTCGATTCCACTATAGGGCATCTATCTAACACCGTTGTCACTGGAGTTCACGGCACATCGCTATTTCTTTCACATATATCGATTGACACGCTTTCCATTATCATAATATCCTTGGGAGAATAAACCAATTTCATTGATATATCACTAACATTCTATTCGTCTTAGGGATTCGCTCCTGTCATAGGCGATTTCGTTGCGAATCTAATTCCTATCAGCGAATTTTGACTTATTTGACCTGGTTGGCCTCCCCTTAGAATTCAATGAGGATAACAAAAATCATGGGGCCTTGAAAAGACAGCTCCCATATCAAGGAAAAAGTCACACACTTGTGATCATAAGGTTATGAGTTTTAAGGTAACCTTATCGGAGGTAGAAGAATTTACCGAGAGATCAACATGATCATAAGAACTCAACGTTGTGTGCCTCGATTGAGACATTACTAAAGGTAATTAGCCTTCTTGTATTTCACAACTTACAAGTGATGGCGTCCCATCAGACTTCTATCACACAGACAGATAGTCCTTATAGCCCCTATAAGTATAGGGTTGTTCGTCTCAGTGGAAGTTGAAAAGTATGAAAGCAATTTGATATCAATTTAATGATTATCGTCTTTCGACAATATTTCTTAAAGGAACACCTTGGATTAAAATTGAACAGATTCCAAAGGTGCGGTTTCCAATGAAAATACAAAGAAAAGAATAACAAAAAAGATACTGGTACTTAACAAACAAGTGGCGAGGTATCACCATAGGGTCATTCATTATTTGAAGAAAAGTGGAAGCTTGAATAACATCATTTGGCAGGGCTTTGAAAACCTGAAAGTAGGCATCGTGACAGCCTCTAACACAATTAAAATTAATTATGATTTAACACAAGTGTTATAAAATAACTTCGAAGAGGGAATATACCCTTTATCAGAATTCTTTCCTGGAGAGAGGTCAAGATAGATCATAGATTGGGGAGGTACCCCACCTAATTTGCAAATGGGGAGGGTACTACCAAGGTCTCTACGGATGCCTTTTATGTCGGCTCCTCTAATGGATAATCGTTCAATTCTAAAGCTTTTCTTCTTCAGGCACACCCTAAGGTACTCGATAATTACGTCATTGCCGACTTATAATAGTCGCTAAGAATTCAACCATAAGCATTTGCAATCGCAGGGAGTTCTATTCGACTAGGCGCAACATCTCAAGTAAGCGTTATGTTCTATAAGAAGACTTCGATACCGTTGTCGTCCATAGCAATGACAATTCCACATGTCGACTGGGCGGTACTTCGGAAGCTCGTTAGAAACTACAAGCTTAAATCCGGTCTCTATTTCAATCGTCCTTATACCCCATATTCCTTCTCCCATATCAATCCCGGGCGCTACATAAGCTTAACACTTTTGGCACAATAGCCTTTTCATTTAAGTCAACCCCGGAACTTCTCAGTCCGTCTTGGTTCTTAAATATATTTCGCCTTTACCGTCCAATCTCAACTTCATCATTTTATTTCTACAATCAATTATAGCAATCAGGGTCTGTCCACCAGCCCATATAACGGCTATCTTACCCAATCCACAGGGTTCACTCCAATTTCCACTCTCTTTGGTGACATCCCCTGGTAATCAGAAAGACAAGGTTTGCCAAAATCTGCTGAATTTCTTTCCAAAATCAGGGAAACTTGATCAATCTATTTACCTACTAGTAATGCTCGGATCTGATTTCCGACCTTTCTGTTCTATCCTCATAAGTCCTTCCTGGTTTCCTGAGGGTGGTAAATCTCGTTCTCGATTCCGCCTTAGCGTGTTTGTCTTATAATAACATTTGCATGGTACATATACCCAAAATTCTCCTCGAGATAATAGAATCCCTTAATGATGTAATAGACAATATTCCAGTGGAATCGCTGGTCGTGGGGGATTGAAATATCATAGCCCAAAACAATTTCTTCTACTATTCTAGGCAACTAAGTACCCTTAATCGGTGGTGAAAATCTGAACATCTTGGTTCTTACGTATGCCGCTTCCTTATGGGCAACTATAACTGACTACGAGTAACAGGTTTCGTTCGAGTCGAATCAATCCACTGATACTGGCTATACTGCCTCTACCTCTTCTGCTTTGGAGACTCTACTCCATTTTCTTTGTCATATCTCATGATGAATCATAACGATCCTTAAACTCTCGTCTCGTCACTTATTTGACCTCTGAAGGTTCGTCCGGTCTTATTATTAGACCTCAAGTAACATACTACATCTTTATCAATCAACACGTCCTCTACAAGATTCTTTCCTTGACCCACTATGGGGTCTTCCTCTAGATCCTCCTATGGATCTTCCTTTATCGGGTCTCCATCCATTTCAAGGAACGCATCATCAATTGCCTACTCGAAGGCCTCGGGGTCTGGTATCTCAGAATCCCATCCATCTATAACTCATACGAATCGAGGTGACTAACCATGAAGTCCTAAGTACGGTTTCCCAGAAGAAGTCCCCTCTCGGGCTTCATCTTAAACAGTCAGGGTCATGTCCTCTAACCCGACTACAAACTTAATTTGAGCTCTAGATGTTCTTATCATTATTAATGGTATTGTAAGACTCGATCTCCTACCGTTTCTGAGGACTGTAACCTAACGCTCTGATACCATTTCTGTAACAGCCCCAAATCCGGGGTCAGGGATTTAGGGTAGTCACGATCCATGTACTCCTTGCCTTACCTGTATTACTCACACCATTCATAATTCACCTGCTCATGACCCCACAACATATGTCTCACACACACACACACACACAGGTTAGAGTCTCAGAAATGACACAATACAACAACTGCGAAATAAATAATTTTTATTACAATACCCAAATGTCTTTTGAATCTGTCACTGATACAATTTCTAAGTAATGTTACATTACCAACTTAGTCTTCTGATGCTTACAATCCTCTAATACCATTCATGTCTATACATAAGTTGAATGCCAAAAGCCGAAGCCTGATTCGATTGGTTCGTACTACTCTTCGGGATCACTGCTAGAAACTGTTTATGGAAACGCCTTGCGGGGTATGTGCCGTCCCATTGGCATCCTGCTTCGCTGCTATATAATATATATAAAACAATAGCAAGAGTGAGCGATAGCTCAGCAAGGTAATAAAAGTATGGCATAATCCTGCCTTTAATTCCATTCAGAATTAAGAGGGTATAAGACAATAATTTGTCAAAATATCTCGATACTGAAATTATTTCCTTATTGGAATGTATTCCCAAAAACAGTACCATTATTGTACTTCAAATATCATTTTCATAATATTTCTGCAAACTTGTGCTATATTATGAACAAAGTTCTAGTATAAAAGATAAGGTTTCAAAGTAAACCAAATATAACCTTTCCGAAAAATATCTGCCATGTAAGCAGAATATCAACATATAACTTAGAAGATGAAGTTATAAGGTGATTCAGTATAAACAACTCCCTTACCATAACTCCTGTTATGTAAGGTATCCACAGAGTCATATGATATAAAAGATGAAGTTATATGGATTTATTGTCACTTCATTTCCAAACACTTTTCAACCCCCTGCCAACATGATTGGTTCTTTATCCCAATGCATGTTGCAGGAATATCCAAATTGGATGATGAACTAATACTGGAGTTGCTACCGCGTCCGCTGTGCCTAACCTTGCTATGATCAGTAGCAGGTCGCACCGCTCAAATAGTTTTCTACATGTAGATGGAAGAATCACGACAGCCTGACATTGTCTACCGCCTTACTGTGACCTCCCGGCCCATTTGGGGCAAAAAAAGTTGGATGGGCCCACGCAACTTGACCACTTACACCACTCCTAGTTCAGATGAAATCCATGACTCTGAAACGTAAAGGTCGTCCTCCTTTCCCCAAGTGTAACACTTGTTGATACGACTCCACTAAGTAGTTATATCTAGGTTGGAAAGGAAGATTCCCCAATATTTCCCAAGCTAGGCTTGTTAATGGATATCGACTTGTTCCATGAATTTACCCCTCGATCGTTGAGGTGGTAACACAATATTTGACTTGCAGCAATTACATTGCTTTGAGAAAATATATGTCCCCTGACAGTTTTTGAATTGAGAGTTTAAAAAAGAGTAGTAGTCACTTAAATCAGGTTTCCCATATTTTTGATGGTTGAGCGAGCATTTAAATCCTCTTAAAAGACGGATTTAAATGGAAAACATTGTTTTGGGAACCTCTTTTTGATTTAAAAGTAATTAATAACATTTATTAAATAAGTAAACCTTCAAATGAATATTCGAAAATAATATTCATTAAGTAAATAATCTTAAATGAATATTTAGAAATAATATCCATTAAATAAATAAGGGTTAAATGAATATTCAACATAATATTCATTAACTAATAAACCTCGGATGAATATTCAAAATAATATAATCTCGAATTAATATTCCAAATAATATAATCTCGAATGAATATTCAAAGTAATCTAACTCGAATGAATATTCCAAATAATATAATCTCGAATGAATATTCAAAATAATATTCTTAAAGTCAATAATCCTCAAATGAATATTAATAAATAATACTCTTTAGATAATTAAGTCTCAAATGAATATTCCAAAGTAATATTCATTAATAAATAATCCTTAAATGAATATTAATAAATAATATCCATTAAACAAATAAACTTAAATGAATATTAATAAATAATATTCATTAAATAAATAAATAATCCTCGAATAACAGTTACCCGATATCTTTATCGGAAAATAACCTTTAATATATATATACAGAAAATATAATTGTTTCTGATATAAAGAAATATCTTACGCCCTTAACCTAGGGCCTGTGCAAAACCCGGCTTATAACTAATATCCCATATCTAGTTGATAAGCCAAAAATCATACTCAAATAGTAACCTTCGAATGAGGTAATATCCAAATAACATTCCTCGAATCATTTCCAAGTAATTAATACTTCCTGGAAATATAAATAATTATTATTATTAATATTCCCCAATATGAATAGTACCCTGCCGTTGGAATCCCTCCGGGCTTCCACGACTAACTCCATAATTAATACCAAATACAGACCCCCGGTTTAGAGTCAAACACAATGAATACGCTCTTATCTCTAGAGCTACAAGGTATCCCGGTTCATGAATACTTTATCTCAAAGTTCGTATATAATCGAAAGTCAAATTCTATTCAATATGAAACAAGATATGTCGCAAAACAGTACAGCTCTATACATGGCAAAGCAGTATTATAGAATCAATACTTCTAAGTATAGATTTAGAAAACTTGCCTGATGCTCGAGAAGCGGTAGGGCTCGTGACGATGTCGAACAATCTAGACAAAGTCAAAAGAAAACGTACGATTAATCCCCTAGATAATCCACTTATACATCAACACTTAAACACGTAAGCGAAACACAACCAAAGAATTACTAACTCGTTATAGGCTCATACTAAGTCCATGTTATCCGTCAAATACTTATATCATAAGTTTGGTTCGAAATCCATCCTCAAATCCAAGTTATACTTAACCATTTGCAACATCGGTTTCTAAGTCATGCTCTTAGTGGTTTTCACTTGCGCGACCTTGACTAAAACATTTTTATAAAATCGAAAAATAATCCTTTTGATATGAGGTCTTCTCTCATATCTCCATTATGACCTCTAGTATTTAATTACCAAGATTCTTAACCGAATATCTCATTATAAGGGGGTTCCATTGAAGTTACGAACTCACACTTACGTTTACGAACCGCTTTTACGATTTTTATCGTAACGCCTAAACCGTAAGTCGGAATGCTACGATTCTTTCGCCAAAATGATCTATGACTCAAGATATACAAGTATAGGTCAGTTAATAAGTAAGGTCAGAAGGTTATATCAACTGTTAAGCTCGGTTCGTAAGGTTAAAGAAATTTCGCCATTACGACGGCTATAAATCAAACGTTTCCATTTTACGATCACTCCAAATAACCAACCAAGGCAACCCATACTTCATCAATCTCAAAAAACATCCATTTTACATCTCTAAGTCCAGTGGTGAGACTAAAATCAATCACCCATCATTTTACACATCAAAACAAAGCCAAATATCTAAGGATGTTCTTATTAAGCACTAATCTTTATGTAACATCAAAACCACATCAAAAACTCATAATAACTCAAAGGGTGGGTTAGGGCTTTACCTTCTTGGAAGCTCTATCAACACTACCAAGGGTTTATAATCACTTAACAAGCTTTAACAAGTCCTTATAATGCTTAAACCTTAAGAACAAAGCAAGAAAACAAGTTAGTAATTTCGGAGTTACTATTCACCTCTTGACAGAACTGGAAACACGAGGGCCTTACCATGCTTTTCTGGACTAGGCTCCTGAATAGACGTTGTAGAGCAGCTCAATACCTTTCCAACAAGATAAAGAACACATGATTCCATTGAGAAACGAGGGAGTTATGGCTATTTGAAAATCGGTGCAGAAACTGCCAAGATCATGGCAGTTTGGATTCTTCAACTTGGGGAGGCGATTTGACTAGGCTATACTCCTTGGATTGCTATGAAATCTTGAACGCATGTTATATATGGAGTGAAGAAGCTGTGGTTAAATTTTGGTGATTTTATCATGGTTGGAAATGGAGTTATGGATTTTTCTTTGGAGGGTGCTCTAGCTGATCAGTTTTGGAGAATTTTGTGTTTCTCTTGCTTTTCTTTTCTTCTTTTCTTTTTGTTTTGAGTAAAAGATAAGAATGCTGATATTTTGTTAAGTGGTGAGTCATAGGGACACATGTCGATCAGTGGGGTATCATGGTGGCAAGCAGGGACACGTGTCGCGCATGCACGCGTTTGGTTAAAGTAGCTTTACTGGTTCGTTTCCTTTCACATGGATGATCCAAACGTTGCATCCCTCTAATTAATCTTGTTACATGTTACTTCCATTT
The DNA here is from genome assembly GCA_030848705.1 of Heracleum sosnowskyi. Taxonomy (NCBI): domain Eukaryota; kingdom Viridiplantae; phylum Streptophyta; class Magnoliopsida; order Apiales; family Apiaceae; genus Heracleum; species Heracleum sosnowskyi. Next base: position 42,664,980 of record CM061235.1, on the reverse strand, counting down.
CTATATTTAATCTTGTCATAATTTCAATCCTTAATCCATGATTCGTTCGCTTAATCGCTTAATCTCGTTATAAAGTATCAGCGGTTTCTAGAACATTCGTTTCACTGTCTCAGTGGTTTTCGTTCTAAATTCTCAAATCAAATATAATAAAATTCCAAAATATTAAATCCTCAAATCCTCAATTTTAATATCTCATTTCTTGAATATAATAATATATAATTCGCTGTCCGGTCAAATATTTCACCAAAATAAAATTTGGAATTTCTGAATTCCGATCGTATTTGCATTCACTTATTTACTCCGTAGATCACTAATATGACTTCGGAATATCCACACTACGTCTCGTACATAGGTGGCATGAAAAATTTTGTTAATCCTCAAAATCACTATTCATCCACCAAATTCACTATTCACTGATGCACTTAATCATAATAAGAAAAGTTTTAATTAATCCAAAAATTCGGGTTATTACAACCTCCTACGCGAGATAGTTGTTGGACTGCCCCGCAGCATCTTACGCTATATAATTTGATGGACTGTCCCACAGCCTCTTACACATTTCCTCCTAGTCCCGGATGAAAAATCAATGAAACAGGAATCAGAATTTAATCTTGATTCCCCAAGTACAGAATACTTGTCAAAACTTTGCAACAGTTCAGATTTTCTTACTCCAGATTATTTGAAAGGAGTAAGTCACAATCTGGGTTGACATCAGTCAACGAAACAACAAACGATTACCAAGTATTTTGAAAATCATGACCTGGGAGTTTTTGTAAAATATCTTTAGTTTTGATAATTCAGAAACCCAAAATATACTCACTTTTAATGAAAGAGGCAAGTGAAATCATATGTTCACTTCCTGGAATGGATTCCCAATTTTTGATAAGTTCAAAACCATAGTCATCAATTGAGACAATTAATTAAAGTAGTTGGGAAACCCTACTATACTCAAATAAATCTTCTTGAGATCAGAAAATATTTTAAATAACTATTGGAACCTTACGTAATATTTAAATAAGGTTCTATGATTTTTAAATCATATTTGCAATATTTAATAAATATTCAAATAATAAATATTGAATTATTATTCAATAAATTCCACTTAAGTGAATATCCAAAATAATATTCACTTAATTAAATAAATATTCATTTAATTATAGAAATATTCACTTAATTAAATAAATATTCAAATAATATTTATAATAATATTATTTAAATATCTCACATTAAATATCCAATAATATATATATTGGAATATTTAATCAACATATTAAAATATAGCTGTCCCTGGAACCCTCCAACTTCTGATAGTATAATCAAGACAAAATAATAAATTGGACTCCTGGTCTAATGTTTTAAAATCACCGTACGAGTGCTCTACCCTTAGAGCCTTTAAAAACCTCGGTTTATATCTAGTATTTACTTAGCATATAAACCTTATATCTCGCAAAGCTTTTTATCAAAAGCGTAATCAGTTTATAATTCTTTTCACAGCATTAAAGCAGAATATATCACAAGCACAACATTAAATCACAACAGCATCTCTATAAGATGTAGGGTTTGAAAACTTGCCTTGGTGTCTCGGTGAAGTGGTAGTGGGGGCTTGGAGGTGTGCTCGTCGATCTATAATAAGATACACAATACACAATCAGTCCCCTAGAACCAGTTAATGTGCTATTAACTTAAGCACTAAAGTTCTATTAATGAAAATCAAATGTCTCGCTCTTGGTCACTTATAATCTCATGACATTCTGTAAACTTCTAAGTCAAAAGTTTGGGTGGAAATCTATTCACAAAACCCAAGTACTTTACCATTACTAACTCATTGTTTTAACCATCCCCTTAAGGGTATTTCACTCGCGCAACTTTTGTTTCCGCATTTTTATAAAATCGAAAAATCATCTTTTTAACACGAAACCTTCTCGGTTACTTTCCTAACTGTCCATGCTAGTATCCATTTTAATATCATGACCTAATTCTAGTCTTAGAGGGTTTGATCACAAGCTCAAAGTTCATATAGCGAACTACTTAGTTATCCGAAACCGCTTTCACTAAAACGGGTGTTTCTCCTAAACCATAAATCGAAACGATACGATTCTTTCGCCAAAACAAACTACGACACAAGACCTACATCATAATTGTCAGAAAGTCTTATGATTATGTCTAGAAGGTAACCGTGGTCTCTGTCTAAACTTCCTAAAGAAAATCCGACATGGTAACGACGCTTAATCGTGATTCCCGGGTTTAAAACACTCCAATCAATCCACCAATCAATACCCAAGCAATCATAACTCAAATTTCAAATCTAAACCAACTTATTTCTGTCTAAACAAGTTCATACCATCATTCACAAGTTCAACCATCAACCAATCCACTAAACATCATTCTTAACAAGCATATCACTTCTACATCACACTATCACTAATCATTATCAATTTAATCACTAATATCAAAGTAAAAGTGAAAGTGTGAGAGGGTTTATACCTTCCTTGGTACTTAATATGGACTATATATGGCTAGTATACTCTTCCTTGCTCCTTGATTATCCTTTACAAGCCTTAAACTTCAAGATCAAAACAAGAAAATCAAGAATTACTATTCATTTCACTATTCATCATCAACTTTAGCTCATGATTTGAGCATGATAACATCCATGGATTAATCTAGGATCAAGGATTTACCTTAGTCTATGGATGAGGATGATTTAGAGCCCAAGATCATGATTTTTGGTGGAGTAGAACTTGAGGAAATGTTTCCTTATCTTTGATGAAGAAAAGGGCCGAAAGTTTTGTGTTCTTCTTGGTGCTTCTTCTTGATTTTTCTTTTATTTTCCTTTTTGTCTAATTAACACTTATTACAAGCCATTTAATTGTGTGGTCTTTAATTGGTGTTGTCACCCAAGGACACATGTCAAGCCTTGGCTAATTGTGTGGTGAAAGTGGTGACAAGGTGGTGATTCATCACCTTGTCATCACCTATGTCATCCTCCTGTGTCATGCTTATATCATAATTTGTGTCATCAATCCTCTTATATGTTGCACTTGATGATCTTATATGATACTTCTCCTTTGGTTAGGGTTTAATCCATAATTCGTTACGCTTCTGCTTTGTCTCTAAGTTTCGCGATAGGTTCAAGTGATTTTAAAAATGTTTCTCTGTAACAATGCTAGGAGATACTTCCTTGATGTTTTTATTACCTTGGCTTATTATGTGATCATGGATTTCTTATTCTACTTACTTTCTCAAAACGATCAAATCAATACATCCTTGATTGTCTGATGAATAGTGATTTACAACTCGAATGGGAATCTCATGATTCTGATTGCGTTTGCATTCACTTATTCTCCTTATACATCAATAATATAACTTCGAAACATTCATTCCATGTCTTCCACATAGTGTGGTCTGAAAATATTTTCATCAGCAAATTTACTATTCATCAGGGTTTCAAATATTACAAAATTTTGGGATATTACAGTCAGGACCACTGGATGAAGGTTCCTTAGTGAACCAAGAGTCTTCACAGACGTTGAGAGAAGGCTCTGACCCAAATGCACAATCTAAAGGGTCATTGCCTAACTCCCCAGATGGAACATATCTGGATCCTACGGGTACTGGGTCTGATGTAGGTGCAGATCGACAACTCGGTAATAATGAATCAATTTCATTTGAGGAGTTACCTGAGGAAATGTCTTCACAGACTATAGAGGGAGTTTCAGGACCTCTGCTGTCAATAGAGCCTGATTCCAACCCTCCAGAGATTCAAACTCTGGATCCTGTTAAGGATAAATCATCACAAGATGATCAGCAACTTGGTTTAACCAAGGACGAGGACTTGAGAAGCCCCGTTGCACCACCGGTGACCTCCTTAAGGACCGCTATAGTGATTTCTATTGCAGGTACACAAAGAGCAAATGGATTGAGTGAAACAAAAACACTTACACCTGGCCTGAGTGGGAAATGAAATATGAGTGAAACACCAACAGAAATGTTGAGTGAACACCCAGTGCCAAATGTGAGGAGTGACACCCAAACCCTGGTAAACATTGATGATCTGCTACCGCCAACAGAAAGAGAAATACAAGTTCAATCCACTCTAAAAAAGATGACAGTCCATGATAAAGAGGGAAATCCTTTATTCAAAGTCCCTCTCAGACCTTCTTTTGCCCAAGGGATCTCCTCCGACCAAGTTGATAGTTCTTTATCTTCAATTCAACAGAAGATTGACTTAGCTTCAACTGATTCCAGAAGAACTTATAGAGCCTTGAGCAGTGCATCTGGCACAATTATGGGTACAAAGGAGGCTGTGGACTCACTGAAGAAAGATACAATAGAAGAGCTCATAGAGTTGAGAATAGACGTCAAAGACCTAAGAGATGGATTTATAAATGAAGTGCATGTCTTACAACAAGGTCAAGAATCTCTATCGGAGGATGTTCTGGTTGTCCGGGATGCTCAAGCTAAGGTCAAAGATGCTATGAATAGTCTATCAAGAGTGGAGTCTCGCCTCAATAAAAGATTGGATAGAATCGAGAAGGCAACCAACTCAAGACTAGACAACATGGACAAAAAACTTGCAACGATGGAAGAGATGACGAAAGACATTGCTTTATTTATGGAAAATCAAGGTGACGGTTTGGAGTCTATCTGGAATATGCTCAAAAATCAACAAGCTGGCCCGTCAACCCACTATGCAGAGGATAACTTCACGGAGGATTACTCAACTAAGGGGGGAGATGGGAGCAGTAATGGACACACCAATTCCAGTAAGACAGTATTGGATAGAGGAACTTGAAGAAGAAGAAATTGGAGAGGAGTTTGAATTTATGAATGAGCCATCCATAGAAGAGTATTACCATATTATCCAGAACCGATTGAACATCCAATCTTTGATGATATTATGGAAGAAGCTATTGAAGTAAACCCTCTGACAATTGAGCAAGAAGCTGCCTTGGAAAGATTAAAAGCCGAAAGAGCTGAAAGAGAAGCAAGGAAAGCTAAGAAAGATAAGGATGAAGCAATTCTGAGAAGTGAAAAGCTGAAGAGGTTCAAGATGTATAATGAGATAAGGAAGAAGAAGTTGTTAGATTTGACACAAAATCAAGGAAAGGACTGGGAGATGGCTTACAAAATATTTTGCGGAGTTGAAGACGGATTAGAAGTCAACGACAATGCTGATGTAGAAGTGATCATTCAGGACATCAAAAGTGCAAATCAGGACACTCAGACTTATTTCACTGCATTGAGACAATCACTTATCTACCTGAAGGCTGGAGTTAAAGTAAATGGTGCCTGGAACATAATGATCAGTTTCGTCAATTGAGGTACATTTGTGATCTCCACGAAGTTTTTCGAGCAGAGAACATATACAGAATTGCAGGTGATACTCATCAAGATCCAGAGAAGCACAAAGCTAAATGAACTGCTCCGTGAGCATGTTAAGGAGATCTTGATGAAAGTCAGTCCAGAAGTAATTGAAGACCCTCCAATGGTAAGATTTATGAAGAACGACTTGTTCAGAATCTGCTATCTAGATGAGGATAAACTGAAGGATTACCCAAATAACTATCTAATCTCAGTGGAAAAGTACTTGAGATCCACTGGATTCAGCACACAAGAGAAGACAAGAGCTGCAGACACTCTGAAGAGCTATCTCATAGAGAATATGCCTTACTACATGAAGAGAGTGGAAAGAGGATTAGAAGTGCATCCCAGACTACCAAACATGCCAAAGCATAATCATAAAGATGTCAGCATTGCATGGGTGTGGGCTGGAGTGGGTCAAGAGGTTGAATATATTGGAAGACACATCATAGGAGCAATCCTAAAACCTGGAGAACCACTGTACTATCCAACTATGATTGATCATCAAGCAGCAATCTCTGATCATGTGCCTGAAGAAGGTGAGATCCTAGTGGACTGAAGAAGAAGCAAAGAACTGTCTGCTCAGGCTAGAGGAACAACTTCATTGTTAAACTTTTTATTGTTCTTTGTAAATTAGATATCTGGAAATGTAAATATTTAATCCAGAATTCATTTAATATTATTAATCTGTCGTACTTTAATTGGTTTCGTGTTTCCATTGGTTAGTTGAGTTATCCTTTAGGTATTTGCTTGTCGAACTCTAACAATCAAATAAGGGGAGATTGTAAAGCATAATGTAACATAATATATAACAAAGATAACTACAACTCAACACAAGAACAAGACATACAATAATATTAACTGAAGCACAAGAATCCAAAAGAAAAGAAGACATGATAAACTCAAGAAATCAAAATATGGTATGTATTCTTGAAGTCCGTAAACAGGTCACGGAAAGAAGTTCATTAATATGTTCAGGCCTCAGTGACAAATAAAGAAACAAGACTTTCAAGACTACAGAAGCATTTATATGATACAGAGTTAGTACCAGAGGATTTCAGTGATTTTAAAATGAAGCAACCAAGACGGTAAAGGACTTATCAATTATATTGTATTGAAGGCATATAGGTTTTGATCTGTGTTAGTCATCTGTGAACCAGACCAGTTGTAATATTCGTGAATTTTATTATTTGATTAAATGATATATTTAATCTAAAATATTTATGTTGGAATATTGGAATATTATTATATGATATATAGTGTGTGATTATGTGCTAAATGGTGAGTCGGAAGCCCCTTTCAAAAATTTCGTCATTTGGAATTTTCTTCAAATTTGAGCCGTTTTGATAATTCAAGAGCCCCGTTGAAATTTCGTACATTCATTTTTAATTCTTCGTCTTTCGTATTCGAATCGTTATCGAAAGGGTTATGGGATTCTATTTAACCCTACCTATTTGATTCTGCAAATTAATTTCAATTTTTGATCCGAAAAAGGAAAAATCGTTCCGAACCCTAATTGCTTAAGGGGACGGATTTATCGTTCTATATCAATATTGAAGTTGTTATAGCCCTAGTATTCTTGAGCATTAGTTATATAATGATATATATCAATTTGGATAATCATCAACCTTTTTAACCCCTTATTTTTAGTAAAACGTGTTTTTGACCTAATTAGGGTTTTTAAACGATCTAACGAATCAATATCGATCCAAAAATGTTATTTGGGGTATTATTTTTCCAGAAATATAAAAAGACCAATCAGACTTCATAACCCTAGCAATTCTTCAGAAATTACTCAAAAATATTCGAAATTCCCAAAAATTATTTTGTGTTCTTGATCTTCAATCAATTCGTTCTAAGGGTTATTGAAGTCCAAATTTGAAGTTCTTATACTCAAATCAAAGCCCCAAAAATCTAGTTTCAGAATCTTCCAACCTCATCATCATCTGGTAAGTATTCGATTTTATATTGATTTTACAAGTTTCGAATTAAAATTAGGGTTCTTAATTAATTTGGGGATTTTCATTCTGTTGATTCTCCGTTCAATTGGTTGCTTCTAACATGTTCCTAGGGTTCTAATTAGCAAGAATCCATGCTTTAATTTCATGTTTAAGTTCAATTTAGTCGGGTTTGATTTTCGGGTTTTGACCCGATTTCTTCTTTCGATTCGTACGTTCTTGATATTGATCTGACATTGTTTTTGATAAAGGGCTTTGATTGTATGAGTTATAAGCTTTATTTTGGTATATTAATCTTTGAGTTTCATGTAGGATTTAAGTAGATCGGGTTTCCGGCCGAGGTCGTCGCCGGCGAGTTCTTTGAATGAATTCTGGGCACGATTCCGGCATGGGACAGATGTGTGTGTATGTGGGTTGTGTTTGTCTTGCAAAAGCGAACAAAAGCCCTATGGTTTGGTTTTGTTTTGATCGGAAACGGCGAAGTCCGGCCACCGGACGCCGGCCGGATTCTGGAAAACCCAGATTCCGGCGGGTTGTTCTTGGTGACCCGGATTCGTTCTTCCCGACCCGTTTACCCGATTTTTCGACCCGGTTTCAATCTTCAAAACCCTAATTCATTTTCAGAAAACTGTTTTTGAATTTTATTTTTAAATTTAATTCGAAAATAGTTTAAAAACTTTAAAAATTCATATTTTTATTTTAAAAATATATTTTAATATCAGAAAAATTCTGATAAATTATATTTATTATTTTAAATCCGAAAATTGATTAAACTTAATTATTTTAATTATTTTTAATTAATAATTAATTTATTACTTAATTGGTTAATTCTTTTAATCAATTAATTCTTAAAAATTAATTATTAATTAGATTTAATTAATTAAAAATTCAGTTTAATTATTTTCAAGCCTATTTATTTATTTAAAAATAGTTTGAGCATTTAAAGAGTGTCAATTAATTTTATTAATTGATTTATTTTCATTTAAATGTTTATATTGGATTTAAAAATCCGATTTTTGATTTAAAAATTAGTAATGACTTATTAAAAATTCAAATGAGTTTCAGACGATGTTTTAAAAATATTTATAAGTGCAATATGGTTCATATTAATTGTGTGTTGTGTTTTATAGTCTGTATATGCCCGTGCTAGGGCAAATATCTGAGTTTTAAATATCGTAAATTATACCGGACGTCCGATACGTACCCGGTTACTTGTTTAAATGTGATTATTGATTGAATAAGTGTCGAGAGTAGAACGAGAATAGTTAGACTTATTGTAATGAGTTGTTTAATTATAGAATCGAGTTCCCGGAGCAAGGGAAAGGGGAAAGTAGAGTGAGCAGAGTCGATCCGACAGCAGCTTAGACCAGGCAAGTATCTGTGCCTTTACTTGTGATAAAAATTATTATTGTCTTGATTACTTGAATACCGTTATCCCCAGAACAATTCAAATTATCCATCTTTTAACCGCATTTGGACAACTGATTCCATTTCCTTAGAAATTCTTGATTCTTTGATTTGATCTGCATCGGAAACCCTTATTTCCAATTTACTTGATTATTGTTTACCACCTATTGTTGCTATTTATCATCCTTTGATTATCATTGACAACCTTTGATTATTTGACTTCCATCTTGACTACCAATTACGGTTATTGATTAACGATTACCAATATTGATTACCTTATTGAATGAGTACACTGTACCATTGAAACTACTCCATGATCCTTTCTCGATCTTCGTTGATACTGAACAGTTGAAGCTCTTTTGCAATTACTATACATTCAGTTTATCTTATTGAGCATGTTATTGTTTATACCCTATTATAGAATTGGCATGTGTTTTTAAAAATGGACCAGTAATTGGTCGGAATAACTTAAGGCCCAGATTGGCCTGGGATCCAGTAGAGGACTATGACATGAGCTAGTCCGGGGTTGATGCGTGGCTGGCCAGCAGCACAACCTTTGATTTGAATAAAATGTATAAGCCAAATTCTAATTCTTTACTTCAATCATTATTGATACAAAGCATGTGTTAGCTAAATATTGTTGATTCTGATATCTTAAATTCATATCCTTACAACTGTGATAGAAATGATTCGTTGATGTTTGCTGAGCAATTTTGGCTCACTCTTGCTTGTTGTTTTCTAACCCTATTCCAGTGAAGCGAGAGTATGAGTTGGCATAGCGTGACCGATAGTTCACCAGCAGTCAGGAGAGCCCCTCGAGTCACTGTTATTGGCAGGGTAGTTGTTGTTTTGCTTTTCTAGATTTAATGTCTAGATTTGAACTCTAGTTGTGATGTAATAACTCTGATAAAACTGGTTTGTAATAATAAAAGATTGTAGTAGCTTGTGTTCATTGCCATAATCTGGATGCGGTCTTGGTCAAGGGGTAATTGTGTCTTTATATATATTATGCATGTGTTAAATAGTATTCCGTTGGTCGGATGACTCCTCAAATCTGTACCCCGGGTTTGGAGGGCGTCACACCAGTTGCATCAGTTGTCAGCACAACTAAGAAGATCAACATGTTTATCGTCTCAGAAGAAATTGATTTAAGTCAGACCTGAAACATCCTGGAAGTTAAAAGAAAAATTGATAAGGTATGTTTAGGTTAAATTGAAGTGCAATATGCTTGCTGCAAAAAGATAAAATCTTCAAGGATCAAATTATAATTAAGGACATTCGGTAGTTTTCCTTTTTGAAAAACTATCGAAAGAGAAAGGAAGGTTTTTGATAAAAACTATCGAAGTGGTGAAAATCCAATTCGATAGTTTCTTTAATAGAAACCATCGAAGTGGACAAAATGCTATTGTTTTATAGTTTTATTTATAAAACTATCGAACTATTTTCAAAGAAACAAAGTATTCTTTCCGATAGATTTTATTTAAAATCTATCGAAAGAAAAGAAAACTTTGTCTTCGATAGATTTTTATTCAAGGAGCATGTGAATTGCATTCATGTTTGTCAGAGGTTGGTGAGGAAATGGACGGCTGAGATTACTTCTTAGCCTTCGATGGTTTTTCCTAAAGACTACAATTGTATGTTTGAAGACAGTGTCTTCTTGAGTTGAAAAAGTTGCAGAAGATCATTACGAGAGAATTTAAGAGCTTGAGATTTTAGAGGAGTAATTGCTAGTGCCTTAAATTCTATCAATTGTATTGATTATTGTAACCTGAACTCATTGAAGCTAATCCTACGGATTAGAATTGTAGCACCCTTCGCGGTTTATATTTATAAAACGATATATTCCCCGACTCGTGTTTTTGATTTGGTTAATTTGATTTCGGACAAGAACACAAATAATTATCCGCAAACGAAATTGAATAATTTGTGAGTATCGTATTCAACCCCCCTTTTACGATACTATGGACCTAACACACTTCTCCCGCAATGGCTCATTGCGGAACTGTCTAATCTGACCGTTTATATTTTAAATAAATGGTTGTGATTTGTTGGCTGAATCCCCTTCCCAACCAACGGTGATTGTGGAAGGGGACCCTATATATATATATATATACACACACATATATTTGTAATCGGAGTCGCATGAATTAAACATACATCGAACAAACAAAGCAACCATCTTCCTCCAACTCGATTTGATAATCTTCATAATTATCACCATCTTTATTGATGTATGTTGTTAGGCCGAATACACAATATATAATCAATATAAGTATGATAATAACAATTGAGAACACTGTTTATGAATCAACAACTGAATTATATAAATAACTCTTCTCTCAGTGATGTTAAAGAATCACAGAGAGCTGCTAGGTTACAAGAATAATGTATTCAGTATTCGCATCCCTTTTAGGGTTAACCTATCCGTGTTTATATAATACATAGTTACATAATCAATCTCTAATTGATATCCTATAAATCAGCTATACAATTTATATCAATCTAGGATTGCTTCTGTCTTCTGTCCCGTTTATTTAGCCATCTCAATATATTCTGCTTCTTTCCATCTTCAGAATATATTGCTTCTAGAATCTTCATATTAGCACCGACAGCTAAAGTAAACTCTCACCCCGTCAGACTTTAACAAACTCTGACTGGCTTCTAGTAAACTCTGATGAGTACCTGTTGCTTAAACACTGATAAACAATCATCAGCAATTATATCTAACAATCTCCCCCAACTTGTGCATAATAAAAATGTACAAGTTAATAGATAATTGATGATGTCAAAACATATAACAAATGCAGTGTTTTAAAATATATCAGAGTTTAACTTTAACTTAGAACAAAAAACTTTAAAAACTTACAGTCAAACTTTACTTAATCTCTTCAATATCAGGCACTGTCCTGAGATAGTCAATGAGTAGCCTCCTTTCAGCTTTTTCTAGCTCTTCCACCATGATTTCTTTCAATTCCTTAAGCTCTGGATCACTTTCTCCAGTCTGGTAGATAGCAGCTCTCAGAGAATAAATGTTGTTCTTTCTCATTTCATTCCCTAGCCGAATAAAGTAAGATTTATCTGACTCTAGGTTAAATTCCAAAACCTTTATCCCCAGTGCTGTCTTGAACTTGGCACTGTTTCTTTTCATTTCAACAATCTTTCCATAAGCATCTCTGTACTTAGGAATATATGCACTTGAAACACCTCCTCCAAGCATAGCTTTTGTTTTCAGCATCCTATCTCTTAGAACTAGAGCAGCATTATGAGTACTTCTATTTTTGATTTTGAGAAGATATAGAACATACTCAAGCTCTTCCCATAGTTTCAATTGAACATCAGCTTCTCCTACTCTGTATACTCTTCCATCAGACATAAAGTATAACAGAACCTCTTTCTTTAATCCTCTATGATAAACCATCTGAACAGACTCTAGTTTATCAAGGCTCTCTTGAGATACCCCAACACCAGGTTCTGCCAGTGATGAATGGTCAAAAGGACTGTTATTGATTCTCTTTTCTCTGTGTGAACCCAAACCAGATTTATCATAAGATTGCTTTCCATGTACTGTTCTGGTTTGAGAAAAGTCCACAGCTTCTAGCTTCAGAGTTTCAGAAAGTACAGGTCTTAAGAAACCTTGGAGTTTTGGAGATAGCTGAGTTTGTACAACTTGAGCATTGTCAGAGGTTGTCACAACTTTAGTAGAAATATCAACATGAGCAACGTCAGAGGTTGATTGATTTATCCTTGATTCAACTTGAGCAACGTCAGAGGTTGAATAATTCTTCTTTGAAAACTGTCCTTCTTCTACCAGTTTTCCCTTTCCTTTTCCAGAAACATCTACTGTAGGCCTCCTGGAATATTGTATACTCTGTTGAGTATTTTCCTTAATAGATAGTGCAATTTCCTTCTTCCTAGGAGCCTTAACAGCCTTCTTCTTGTAAGTACCAGCTTCAACCTTTTTCTGGTGTTCTTCAGCAAGAAGCTTCAACTCAGCATCCATATCTTCTATTGTGGCTTCACCACCATGTTCTTCCATAAACAGTTTAGCAGCAATCTCTTCATCAGTAGTTGGATTTGATGAAATCACTAGACTCTTAAGTCTTGAAGAAGATTGACCACCAGAGTTTAACCTCTCAGAGTCTGTCAGCTTAGTAGAGTTTGACCTTAGTCTCCCTTGCTCTTGAATAGATTTTGACCTCTTCTCTGCTTCCTTGCTTCCACCATCATTAGAATCATCCCTCCGTCTCAAAGTTGAAGTCCTTCTGCATTTGTCTTTAGGAACTTTCTCCCCCTTTTTGACATCATCAGGAATAAAAACTGATGTTAGCAACTCCAATGATGCAGCAATAGAATCAATCTTAGTAGATATTTCAGCCTGATTGCTCTCAACCTTGGTTAGCCTCTGCTTGATTTCTTCTTGATCCTTGATCAGAGATGAAAATTTAGCTCTATCTTTCTTCAATGCTAATTCCTTAAGAGCAATATCATTACCCAATCCAAGGACAACTTTGTGAGTCTCATCAAAGCGATTGTGCAATGATTTGACTTGAACAATGGTAGCCTTAAAATGTGTTAACAGCTCAGGATTAGAAATCTCTTCAGCCGACTTATGTACAAAATCAGCAGTCCTTTGTGTAGAGAAAATGCAGTCTGCTCCTGACCAATTAGCATAATGCATTTCTCTGTAATGAGCTTCAGTTGCTTTTTGATTTTCTTTGATAGACTCTGCAGTAGGATCCCTTAGAAAAGGTATTGACCCATGATCATCAGAGTTTGAAAGTCCAGCATTGATCCCAGAGTTTGCATGATCAGAATTTACAGATGTGTGATCAGCATTATCAAAATCAACTCTAGCTTCATTAACATTTTCTGCTATCTGCTCTGCAATTTCTTCAGCAACATTGTCTGCAGTGGCCTCAGCGTTTATCTGTGCAGCTTCATGAATCTCAGAGTTTACATTTACAAGAACCTCTGCTTCTATAGGAACAGACTCTGCAACAACTTCTTCTGTTTGAACAGTATTCTCTTTCAGAGTCTCTACTGTAGCTTCATCCAATTGCTCTACAACAGCTTCAACTACCTGATCAACCTCCTCACCCATTTCAGGAATTTGATTAGTAACAGAGAGATTCTCTGTGTGAGTAGCAAGGGACTCTTCAATAATCAGGGTGGGTTGATCAGTTGCCACATCCTCAGTATCACAAACACTGATACTAGGATGTGCTTCAAGAATTTTATCCATATTAAAATCAGCAAATAAAGCATCTTGCTCAAACATTTCAGCCTCTGTATCAGCATTTGCCATGTCAGGCACAGTGGCTGCTTTAACATCTTCAGTAGCCTCCTGAATAATAACTTCAGGAGCTTCAGTATCCACAAAGACCCTGTCCTCATTATCATCATTTACAGCAGACTCCTGAACAACAACTTCTGGAGCTTCATCCTGGACAGCTTCAGCGTCTGGTGTAGATTCATCCAAATTATCAAAAAGATAATTAGCTACTAATCTTCTTTTCCTCTGATGAAGAGTTTCATTATCAACATCATCCTCATCATTAGTTTTTGGTCTATTTGCTCTTCTCTTCTTAGAATGACCAACACCTTTTGGCACAGAAGATTTGGACACTCCCACTTCAGTAGCTGGTCTAACAGACTTTACAGGTTAGGAACCAACATGCTTAGTCCTTCCACTGGATTTAGGTTTGACAGATGTAGATGGAGTAAGTTCTGTTTGTAAAGGTTCTGGTTGGGGTTCTGATTGAGAAGGAGTTTGTGTTTGTGGATGGATTTGATCATTTACAAACGGTTGCACAGATGCAGGAAGTAACAAATCTCCAACAACCCCTTTCTTAACATCCTTGTTGATAAGATCAGAGAATATCCTCTTGTGTAATTTAAAACAAGAAATAACATCTTCATCAACTATTTCTACCCCTTGAACACAGGCAAAGAATAAAATCTGACAAAATCTAGAAAAGTAAACTACCCCTCGATTCTCTGTCATTTTCTCCCCTAAATTAGTTAAGACAAGTCTTGCAAAATCAAAATGATTATCATATAAAAGAGAATACCCGATTTTCAGACTGTCCGTGGGAATAGCATCCCAGTTGGTGCATTTCTTCCCGAACGTTCTTGTTATGCAGTCAAAGAAGAAGCTCCACTCCTTCCTCAAGAACGGTCGCTTCAACTGTCCTATCTTTGTCAAGGGCCCAGAATACCCAATCTCTCGCATCATCCTTAGCAAATCAGTGTCACCCATTCCAATTGTATATGAAGAAAACTCAGGAAACCATATTGCAGTTCGAATTGTACCAGAAGTAATTACATACTCTGCTTCTTGAAATTCAAAGATTATAGATGGGTTGCCAGAATCACCACCATCATCATAAATACCCGTCTCCCAGAAAGCCTTGATTTGCGAACCAGAAAGTGTTGTTGGTTCTACTAGAGCACGCCCAATCGCTGACTGATCAAGAAATTTCTGAATCACGTGAAACGCCTCTGGTGCGTTGGCAGTGTTTAGTGGTGCTGCATAATTGTTAGGAACGAACTCTAACCCAGAAGAAACAAACGCTGTAGTCGCCATTAGTAAGATTCGAAAGAATAACAGAGAATCAGATGTAAAAGCTCGAAAGAGTTTGAAAGTAGAAAAGTGTTTGTGAATATGTGTGTGTGACAATAGATGTGAATTGGAGTAAGATGTGAAAGGTTTAAACGTATGTGTGTGTATTGTTTAAATATGAAATTCAAAATTAAAAACTGAACAGTTTTTAATCATTAATACAAAACTGTCTTACTCCGTTAATGTAAGATCCGGGAAAATTACGTGTTATTATATGATGTGAAATGAAATTTTAATTTCATATTAAGAGTTATTAAATAATTTATCTATTTAAACGTGCTAAGTTATTCGTTAAATGATTGAATATGTGATATTGTGGTGCTATGTGAAATGTGTGGGGAATTTGAAATTAGTTTGAAAAGGATGTTATACTATTTTATTTTATTTTAATTATTGAAAAGAAAATTTGGATCGTTCCCAAATTATTCGGGAGATTGGTATATCGTTCGTACCAATATTTCATTCGTTAAAATGGAAAGTATTCGAAAATATTCGTAATAGAAGTATTTTGGTTCGTATATCTATTATTAAACGATACTTGTAGTTATCCGTACTTTATGGATGCTTATCGTCTCGTGAAACGTGTATTCTGCTTTATTAAAGATTTAAAGCGTTTATTTTGTTAAATTATATTTAAAGCGATCTATCGGATCAGTATCGATCCAAAAATGTCGTTTGGGGTATCATTTTCCGTTTAATATAAAAAGGCAAATCGTACTTTGTTTTGCGTATAATAAAGCATAATTACAGTTAAAAAGTTAAAACCCCTGAAACGTGTTCTTCGTGTTCTTGAGAATCAAACTCAATTTTGAAGGCGTTATCGGATTCCGATTTCGATGTTCTTGTAACCAAATCGAATCTCTCATCATCCTCTATCTAAATCCACCATCAAAATTCATGTGGGTATGATTTCTGAGTTTTTCCGATTTTTAATTTAATTATTTATTTCGAATTTTTGATTTAATTTGGGGGAATCTTTATTATTGATTGTTCTTGCAAATTGATGGCATAGTTGTGTTTATTATGTGATGCAGAGTATGTGTATGATTTTTAATTTGGATTTTGAGTAAGATTTCGAGCTAATCGGAAAGTTGTAAGTTCACCGGAGTTTGATCGGGATTTTGATCGGCTAACTGTTTCTTGATTGTGTTCTAGCGATTAGATAGATCTGTGAGTTTAGAGTTGAACCGTGTAATCGGTTTTTGATTTGGTGTAGAATTTGGGTTGGCCGGAAACGGCGCCGCCGTTTTCTTTCCGTTCGTTTTGAACGATTTTGATGTGATTTTAGTTAACTGGGCTCGGTACTGTAAACGTTGAGACATTCCTGTGAATTTCGCATAAAAATCTGTGTGTTTGGTTTGGTTTTTGGTCGCCGGAAACTGGTGGGTTGGCCGGACGTCGGCCGGAAACTGGGAAACCCAGTTTCCGGTGACGTGTTCTTGGCGACCCGTTTGTGTTCTTGGCGACCCGGTTTCAAAACCCTAACCCGACCCGGTTTGATCTTACAAACCCTAATCCATTTCCAGAAAAGTGTTTCTGGGTTTTTATTTTTAAAAATAATTCAAAAATAGTTTTAAAAATTCTAAAAATCATATCTTTGATTTAAAAATACATTTTATTATTCCGAAAATTTTATAGATTCATAAATATTTATTTAAATTCGAAAATTGATTAAATTTAATTATTTTAATTATTTTTGATTAATAGTTAATTTATTTAATTAATTGATTAATTCTTTTAATCAGTTAATTCTTAATAATTAATTATTAATTAGATTTAATTAATTAAAATTAAGTTTAATTATTTTCTAGCTTGGTTTATTTATTTAAAAATAGTTTGAGCATTTAAAAGAGTGTCAATTAATTTTATTAATTGATTTATTTGCATTTAAAATACTTATATTGGGTTTAAAAATCCGATTTTTGATTTAAAAATTGTTTGTGGCTTATTTAAATTCAAATAAGTTTCGTGTGATGTTTTAAAAATAGTTATAAGTGCTATATGGTTGTATGAGTTGTGTAATGTGTTTTATAGTCCGTATATGCCCGTACTAGGGCTAGTGTCTGAGTTTTTAATATCGTAAATTAGACCGGGCGTCCGATACGTAACCGGTTACTTGTTTAAATGTATTATGTGAATGATGTGAATTATCTGTTGTTGAGTCATGCATGCGAATAAATTGTGTTGAGACTTGTTTGAGTAATTGGTTGTGTCTAATGTTATCACGAGGGGTAGATGGGATAGAAATTTGTCGGTTATGTTAGAAAGTGAGATTTACGAGGCCGTTGACTTGGATGTTGACTTTTTATAGTATGGGGATTGTCGTCAAGCGAGTTACGTGGATTACTTATGTGGTTGATTGCGATTGGTCTATCAATTGAGATGTGGATGTTTATGCAACAAAGATATCGGTAAGATCGGTAAGTGCGTCGAAGTTAAGTTACAATCATTTATGAAATATGAGGATTATACGTTGAAGACTAAGTACCGTCTCATGTTTGACTATCGAGGCTGGCACGTGGATTCGAAATGGTAGAAGCAGACTAGTGGTATTCGCAAGAGCGTTAAAGCAAAGAAGGACGAAAGTCGAGAATCGTGCGATAAGATAGAATAAGGAGGGATCGTATCGTTTCAGCGTTACGAAATAGCTAAGGACCAGAGGCAAGTGTTTATACCCTTGCTTATTAATTAAGGGATATTATCTTGAATTATTAGTATGCATGTAGAAGGGTTATTACTAAATTTTCAAATGTTGATTTCTTTGCATTGAATTACAAGTATGTTATTTAATCTCGTAAATTGACGAGTACTCTTTTATACCTTTTGAGTTTAGATTCATATTTTCATATTGATCGGAAAGATATACTTATTATATTGAAAAGCTTGAAGATATAATTATGGGCCGTATACTAAGGTTTTCTTTTAAAAGACTTGATTTAAAAATGCTAAGTTGGAATATTACCAACCCTAGATGAGCAGGAACTTGTGAACCCTATGAGGGAAAACTTATTCTGAAATTCTGAAGTGGTGTTGCTTGCCCTTCAGGTAGTCCATTTTTCACCTTGCACCTATGCAAACCTTGTTATCCTTTCTTGTTAATGCGATCATCTGATCCATTCCCTGATTCGAATTCATATATGCTGTGCATGATTTAGGTTACTTCCTTCAAGTACAAGGCTTATCTATTATAAGTACATGTAAGAAGGACTTGAACTATTTCTGTCAGAAGTTGATAAACCCTTATTTTCTTCATTTATAAACTTCACCTTGAATTCTTCTTAAACTTGAACTTGACTCTCTTGTCATTTACCAGATTGGTAAACTTTTATTAATTCTTCCATAATGTGATGATTTGAACTATTGAGGCCATCTAGAGCCTGTTCTTTGAACCCTACTCTATATTGACTTGTTACCCTTTTCTGTTGATATCATATTGTCTGTTTCATATTAGATTCAATCTTGTTAAGCATGTTATTGTTTATTCTTTGAACCCTACTCTATATTGACTTGTTACACTTTCTGTTGATATCATATTGTCTGTTTCATATCAGACTTAACCTTGTTGAGCATGTCATTGTTTATTCTTCATTATATCCCAGTTGTTACATCGAACTCGTCGATGCTTATTATATTGTCACTTTTCATGTGCACCTCCCCATATTGTGTCGATCTCGTCGATACTAGATTATATTGTTATTCCTTAATGGATTCTTCATAATTGAACTGTTTCCTGGAACGTGAGTTTTCCAGCAATTGTTGTATTAGGTTGTCGATTCTTCCGACACCTGATTGTCGAAGTAAGGTTGTCAATTGTTCTGACACCTGACGTATATAATATAGGATTGGAATGTTTTTTTTAAATGGACCAATTATTGGTCGGGCCATTTATGGTCGATGTAATTTAGGCCCAGATTGGCCTTGGATCCGTAGAGGACTATGCATGAGCTAGTCCGGGGTTGTTGCGTGGCTGGCCAGCAGCACAACCTTTGATTTGATAAATGTTAAAAATCCAATTCTAATATTAGTTCTTATTTCTGAGATGAGTTACATCCATATGTTTTGTACTTGTGAGTTAGGACCTGATATTCAGGTTTATTCGTTGCGTAAAATTGTTGGTTGTTGATTAATAAATGGTGGTTTCAATCTTGCTGAAATCACTTACTCTTAATTCATTTGGATTCCAAATAGTCGAAATCCACTTCCTTGATTCCATTGGCAGTCGTGAGATATCTATCTTGATGAGTTTTATTCATACCGCATATCCAGTCGGTACCATGTTGAAGTCTTGAAGTGCGTTCTTTATTTCTTGACCGAGCGTGTTGGCTCATTCTTACCCCTTGATTATTCTAACCTTCCAGAGTTGTTGGTTTCAGAAAATGTTGTGAATAGATTTGTTATCTTCAAAACTAGTATTTTTATACAAACTATGGTCTTGAAGACGTATGAGTTATATTTATTTCATATGTTCTACTTACTATTGTAGATATTGTTGATTCGGTCGCCGTAGCGACCAATATAAATCTTTTTGTGTTTTAAACTATTCAAATGAGAGAAGAAGAATAAGAAATTGTGGTAAATTACCAAACTTGATTTGAAAATATTAGAGATTACAAATGTTTAAGCCAAAGGCTTGTTTATTTGAAAATCCAAAGTTTATTTTGGAAACCTTTCGTATTATATTTAATAATGCGCTTGCTGAGCAATTCATTCGCTCATACTTGTTTTATTTATATATATTTTAGCCTGCCGGAAAGAAGGTGTATTGGCAAGAGTTGTCCGCGTAGCTGATCAGAGATGGGGAAAGATATTAGCAGAAAGACGTTTTGATCCAGAGCATTGGAGCTAGTGAGAGGTTTTGTATATAGATGTTTTCTATTGAATAAGATATTGTATAAGAGTAGTGGCCTGGTATACTTCTTATCGAAGTTATACTAGTGTTTTAGATTGTATGTAAAGAGAATGATTGTAAAGAGGAAAGTTGTTGTAATGAAATTTTGGATTCTTGTTTCTAGCACTATAACCTTTAAAGATTCTTGGTAGAGTTGGGGTCACAGATATTATTATTAGTGTGTTGATTTTATATTGAACAGGTTGTTTGGATTAAGAGTGCAGTGTGACGACCAAATCCTTTGACCCCGGATTTGGGGGCGTTACAGTTGGTATCAGAGCAAGGGTTATAGTAAAACTAGAAACGAGAGTGTGTGGGAGTGTATATAGTTATATAAGGAACGTCAGAGCTCATTTAGAGTTCGTATTGGACTATTGGATATAGTACCGCTGAGTGAGTTGAGATGGAGGTATTTGATTGAGATAGTTGTGCTGAAATGGATAGAACTTCTTGCGTTTGTAGACGTCTATGGCGGAATCTTCAAGGACTATTACGAGTCGACGACGACGTACGATATTGATAACCTTGCGACATGGAAAAGAAGGGCTGAAATCGAATAACGTGGAAAAGAAGGGCTGAAATCGAATAACGTGGAAAAGAAGGGCTGAAATCGAATAACGAGCTATCGAAGGAGTCGACGGAGGAGGCATATGTGAAGACCTTGGTAATACCTTCCCATCCTAATGAAATATTTGACATTCCTTTAAAGAGAAACCTGTGTTGACGGATATATTCCACCTGTTGATCTTGTATTTGATTCTCTTGATCAATCATGTTTTAAATTGCGCCAAAGATTGTTGATATGCCTATTTCAAATTTTGAGGCTTGTTGAAAAATATGTTATTTAAATTCCAACTCCTTCATTCTTCCGGAGTGGATAACTCTAATTGTGATGTAACACTATTTGTTGATACTTCCTTTCTGATTGTTTTTCTTTTCTGGAAATAACACCTTTGGAATCTATTCAATTTCAATCCAAGGTGTGTATTTGAGAATTCTTATCGAAAGGGCCTGGTTGTCATTCCGACTCTAAATTTCTTTCATATTTCTCTACTCCAACTGAGGTAAACAACCCTATTTATAGGGGACACAAGGACTATCTGTCTATGTGATAGAAGTCTGACGGGACGCCGTCACTTGTGTGTTGTGAAATACAAGAAGGCTAATTACCTTTAGTACTGTCTTAATAGAGACACACAACATTGAGTTCATGTGATCAAATTGATCTCTCAGTAATTCTTTCACTTCCAATAATGTTTTCTTTGGAATATGCAGATTTGGTAACCCCAATTGTGGGACATTTGCTACGATATAGAATCTTTTCACTTCAAAATATCATGAATTTTTGTTATACCAAATAATCTGGGAGGTATGCCATTAGGGTGAACTGAAATTTACGCTACCATAATGAACGAAGAATTTGCGATTGAATTACCACGAGCGAAAGCGGATTACGATGCGATTAGAATACTAGTAACATATAACGGAGCCAGTTGTTCTCTCTCTATCGATTAATGTTACGATGTGGAAGAGGTGAAGTTAGATGATTCAAAAGTTGATTGGAAATTGGGGAAAAATGTGTAATTGTGCTAATGATATCCCGTGTTGTGGAAGATGGACATAATAGGTTTTTGTCTCAATGAGAAGAACTTTTAAGATTTGATAATAGACTAATAATGGAGAATGAGTTGATCTTTGAGTATTTCAGGATTGTACGATATGATTGCAAGTCTTTTGCTCACGATAGTTAAGGTAGATCTTACTAGCCAATGTGGATGTATAGAATGAGAATCAAGATAATGACGTTGAGTTGATCAAGCTGTTTGGGAAATGAGATGGAACCATGGAAAAAGGTGTCCTGAGTGTTACTGTGAATGTATCTTCTAAATTATTTGGGAATCAGATGGAGATTGATTAAGTTCTTAGGACTAAGTAGAACAATTTTAAAGATATGGGATTAAGTCACCAAGTTGATAAGGAATATTCTCACAATTGCAGATAGGAAAAGAAGATGAAGAGGTGTTGATAAGGATTTAAAGACAATGGATAAGGTAATGAGGGGTTGTTTTCAGCTGAAGATTTAATTGATATGAAAGGTATGTGATCGTTGAAAGTAGTTGTTAGATATATTGGAGGTAGATAAAGTTGACCCAAGAATATGGATGGCTGATAGTATGAGTAGAAAGAGGAAGATTAGAGACGTAAACATCTTCGGTACAAGGAGTAGAAAGAATAGAGCTTTGAGGTTATGATAACAAGAGATTAACAAAAAGAAATGACGGAAGTAAGGATTCAACCAGGATTGATTAAAGAGAAAGGGCTACATAAAGGAAAGAGTTATGGAAAGAGAAATGGAATTCAATTACAGGAAGGAGCGAGAGAGTATAATGGATAAGAAGGAAATGTAAAGGATATATAAGAGGTTTAAAAGGATATTAATGTTGGTGAGTATTTAAATGCTTGGGATGCTAGAAAATGAAGACAGAGTAACAGAGGTATAGTAGACGATTACAACTAAAGAGATTCCTGAATGGAAGTGGAAACATATTAAGATAGACTTTGTAGTGGAGCTGCTAAGGCTTAGAGCTAATCATGATGTTATTTGAGTTATTATTGACCGATTAACGAGAGATATTTATTAGATGAATTGGTTCATCTCTAGCTATTTGAATGAGGTAATAGTACGGCATGGAATGAAGGGTTCAAATGTATTTGACAGAGATCTGCGACTTAATTAAAGAATTCAGACAGACTATGGTTGTGTACTAAATTTTTAAGGTAATTGGAAGGACCATTTACAGATGATTAGATTTCCTTACGACAACAGTTATAATGACAATTTTGAATTGCTACCTTATGTCGGTTTACTGCGTGTTGGGAAAGTTGCGTATAAGTTTGCGTACCACTCCATGAGTGGTGTATTCATAGTGTATTTCATAAAATTCGAACCTATAGAGATTTAGTTAAATTGTTCTATGTTGAGTAACCAATTGAGATATTGAGTTAGTATGAGAGAGTGATGAGTAATAGAGGAGTCAAATTAGTGTGAGTATGAGGAGAAATCCTAAGGTTGAAGAGTCAACCTAGGAATTTGAGAATGAGATGTTGGAAAAATATCCACCTGTGTTTGCGTAAGCTGATTCTGAGGACAGAATCCTGTTAAGGGGGAAAGGATGTAAGATCCGGGAAAATTACGTGTTATTATATGATGTGAAATGAAATTTTAATTTCATATTAAGAGTTATTAAATGATTTATCTATTTAAACGTGCTAAGTTATTCGTTAAATGATTGAATATGTGATATTGTGGTGCTATGTGAAATGTGTGGGGAATTTGAAATTAGTTTGAAAAGGATGTTATACTATTTTATTTTATTTTAATTATTGAAAAGAAAATTTGGATCGTTCCCAAATTATTCGGGAGATTGGTATATCGTTCGTACCAATATTTCATTCGTTAAAATGGAAAGTATTCGAAAATATTCGTAATAGAAGTATTTTGGTTCGTATATCTATTATTAAACGATACTTGTAGTTATCCGTACTTTATGGATGCTTATCGTCTCATGAAACGTGTATTCTGCTTTATTAAAGATTTAAAGCGTTTATTTTGTTAAATTATATTTAAAGCGATCTATCGGATCAGTATCGATCCAAAAATGTCGTTTGGGGTATCATTTTCCGTTTAATATAAAAAGGCAAATCGTACTTTGTTTTGCGTATAATAAAGCATAATTACAGTTAAAAAGTTAAAAACCCCTGAAACGTGTTCTTCGTGTTCTTGAGAATCAAACTCAA
The DNA here is from genome assembly GCA_030848705.1 of Heracleum sosnowskyi. Lineage (NCBI taxonomy): Eukaryota > Viridiplantae > Streptophyta > Magnoliopsida > Apiales > Apiaceae > Heracleum > Heracleum sosnowskyi. The sequence continues at coordinate 42,640,943 of CM061235.1, read as the reverse complement.
TTTTGAAGGCGTTATCGGATTCCGATTTCGATGTTCTTGTAACCAAATCGAATCTCTCATCATCCTCTACCTAAATCCACCATCAAAATTCATGTGGGTATGATTTCTGAGTTTTTCCGATTTTTAATTTAATTATTTATTTCGAATTTTTGATTTAATTTGGGGGAATCTTTATTATTGATTGTTCTTGCAAATTGATGGCATAGTTGTGTTTATTATGTGATGCAGAGTATGTGTATGATTTTTAATTTGGATTTTGAGTAAGATTTCGAGCTAATCGGAAAGTTGTAAGTTCACCGGAGTTTGATCGGGATTTTGATCGGCTAACTGTTTCTTGATTGTGTTCTAGCGATTAGATAGATCTGTGAGTTTAGAGTTGAACCGTGTAATCGGTTTTTGATTTGGTGTAGAATTTGGGTTGGCCGGAAACGGCGCCGCCGTTTTCTTTCCGTTCGTTTTGAACGATTTTGATGTGATTTTAGTTAACTGGGCTCGGTACTGTAAACGTTGAGACATTCCTGTGAATTTCGCATAAAAATCTGTGTGTTTGGTTTGGTTTTTGGTCGCCGGAAACTGGTGGGTTGGCCGGACGTCGGCCGGAAACTGGGAAACCCAGTTTCCGGTGACGTGTTCTTGGCGACCCGTTTGTGTTCTTGGCGACCCGGTTTCAAAACCCTAACCCGACCCGGTTTGATCTTACAAACCCTAATCCATTTCCAGAAAAGTGTTTCTGGGTTTTTATTTTTAAAAATAATTCAAAAATAGTTTTAAAAATTCTAAAAATCATATCTTTGATTTAAAAATACATTTTATTATTCCGAAAATTTTATAAATTCATAAATATTTATTTAAATTCGAAAATTGATTAAATTTAATTATTTTAATTATTTTTGATTAATAGTTAATTTATTTAATTAATTGATTAATTCTTTTAATCAGTTAATTCTTAATAATTAATTATTAATTAGATTTAATTAATTAAAATTAAGTTTAATTATTTTCTAGCTTGGTTTATTTATTTAAAAATAGTTTGAGCATTTAAAAGAGTGTCAATTAATTTTATTAATTGATTTATTTGCATTTAAAATACTTATATTGGGTTTAAAAATCCGATTTTTGATTTAAAAATTGTTTGTGGCTTATTTAAATTCAAATAAGTTTCGTGTGATGTTTTAAAAATAGTTATAAGTGCTATATGGTTGTATGAGTTGTGTAATGTGTTTTATAGTCCGTATATGCCCGTACTAGGGCTAGTGTCTGAGTTTTTAATATCGTAAATTAGACCGGGCGTCCGATACGTAACCGGTTACTTGTTTAAATGTATTATGTGAATGATGTGAATTATCTGTTGTTGAGTCATGCATGCGAATAAATTGTGTTGAGACTTGTTTGAGTAATTGGTTGTGTCTAATGTTATCACGAGGGGTAGATGGGATAGAAATTTGTCGGTTATGTTAGAAAGTGAGATTTACGAGGCCGTTGACTTGGATGTTGACTTTTTATAGTATGGGGATTGTCGTCAAGCGAGTTACGTGGATTACTTATGTGGTTGATTGCGATTGGTCTATCAATTGAGATGTGGATGTTTATGCAACAAAGATATCGGTAAGATCGGTAAGTGCGTCGAAGTTAAGTTACAATCATTTATGAAATATGAGGATTATACGTTGAAGACTAAGTACCGTCTCATGTTTGACTATCGAGGCTGGCACGTGGATTCGAAATGGTAGAAGCAGACTAGTGGTATTCGCAAGAGCGTTAAAGCAAAGAAGGACGAAAGTCGAGAATCGTGCGATAAGACAGAATAAGGAGGGATCGTATCGTTTCAGCGTTACGAAATAGCTAAGGACCAGAGGCAAGTTTTTATACCCTTGCTTATTAATTAAGGGATATTATCTTGAATTATTAGTATGCATGTTGAAGGCTTATTACTAAATTTTCAAATGTTGATTTCTTTGCATTGAATTGCAAGTATGTTATTTAATCTCGTAAATTGACGAGTACTCTTTTATACCTTTTGAGTTTAGATTCATATTTTCATATTGATCGGAAAGATATACTTATTATATTGAAAAGCTTGAAGATATAATTATGGGCCGTATACTAAGGTTTTCTTTTAAAAGACTTGATTTAAAAATGCTAAGTTGGAATATTACCAACCCTAGATGAGCAGGAACTTGTGAACCCTATGAGGGAAAACTTATTCTGAAATTCTGAAGTGGTGTTGCTTGCCCTTCAGGTAGTCCATTTTTCACCTTGCACCTATGCAAACCTTGTTATCCTTTCTTGTTAATGCGATCATCTGATCCATTCCCTGATTCGAATTCATATATGCTGTGCATGATTTAGGTTACTTCCTTCAAGTACAAGGCTTATCTATTATAAGTACATGTAAGAAGGACTTGAACTATTTCTGTCAGAAGTTGATAAACCCTTATTTTCTTCATTTATAAACTTCACCTTGAATTCTTCTTAAACTTGAACTTGACTCTCTTGTCATTTACCAGATTGGTAAACTTTTATTAATTCTTCCATAATGTGATGATTTGAACTATTGAGGCCATCTAGAGCCTGTTCTTTGAACCCTACTCTATATTGACTTGTTACCCTTTTCTGTTGATATCATATTGTCTGTTTCATATTAGATTCAATCTTGTTAAGCATGTTATTGTTTATTCTTTGAACCCTACTCTATATTGACTTGTTACACTTTCTGTTGATATCATATTGTCTGTTTCATATCAGACTTAACCTTGTTGAGCATGTCATTGTTTATTCTTCATTATATCCCAGTTGTTACATCGAACTCGTCGATGCTTATTATATTGTCACTTTTCATGTGCACCTCCCCATATTGTGTCGATCTCGTCGATACTAGATTATATTGTTATTCCTTAATGGATTCTTCATAATTGAACTGTTTCCTGGAACGTGAGTTTTCCAGCAATTGTTGTATTAGGTTGTCGATTCTTCCAACACCTGATTGTCGAAGTAAGGTTGTCAATTGTTCTGACACCTGACGTATATAATATAGGATTGGAATGTTTTTTTTAAATGGACCAATTATTGGTCGGGCCATTTATGGTCGATGTAATTTAGGCCCAGATTGGCCTTGGATCCGTAGAGGACTATGCATGAGCTAGTCCGGGGTTGTTGCGTGGCTGGCCAGCAGCACAACCTTTGATTTGATAAATGTTAAAAATCCAATTCTAATATTAGTTCTTATTTCTGAGATGAGTTACATCCATATGTTTTGTACTTGTGAGTTAGGACCTGATATTCAGGTTTATTCGTTGCGTAAAATTGTTGGTTGTTGATTAATAAATGGTGGTTTCAATCTTGCTGAAATCACTTACTCTTAATTCATTTGGATTCCAAATAGTCGAAATCCACTTCCTTGATTCCATTGGCAGTCGTGAGATATCTATCTTGATGAGTTTTATTCATACCGCATATCCAGTCGGTACCATGTTGAAGTCTTGAAGTGCGTTCTTTATTTCTTGACCGAGCGTGTTGGCTCATTCTTACCCCTTGATTATTCTAACCTTCCAGAGTTGTTGGTTTCAGAAAATGTTGTGAATAGATTTGTTATCTTCAAAACTAGTATTTTTATACAAACTATGGTCTTGAAGACGTATGAGTTATATTTATTTCATATGTTCTACTTACTATTGTAGATATTGTTGATTCGGTCGCCGTAGCGACCAATATAAATCTTTTTGTGTTTTAAACTATTCAAATGAGAGAAGAAGAATAAGAAATTGTGGTAAATTACCAAACTTGATTTGAAAATATTAGAGATTACAAATGTTTAAGCCAAAGGCTTGTTTATTTGAAAATCCAAAGTTTATTTTGGAAACCTTTCGTATTATATTTAATAATGCACTTGCTGAGCAATTCATTCGCTCATACTTGTTTTATTTATATATATTTTAGCCTGCCGGAAAGAAGGTGTATTGGCAAGAGTTGTCCGCGTAGCTGATCAGAGATGGGGAAAGATATTAGCATAAAGACGTTTTGATCCAGAGCATTGGAGCTAGTGAGAGGTTTTGTATATAGATGTTTTCTATTGAATAAGATATTGTATAAGAGTAGTGGCCTGGTATACTTCTTATCGAAGTTATACTAGTGTTTTAGATTGTATGTAAAGAGAATGATTGTAAAGAGGAAAGTTGTTGTAATGAAATTTTGGATTCTTGTTTCTAGCACTATAACCTTTAAAGATTCTTGGTAGAGTTGGGGTCACAGATATTATTATTAGTGTGTTGATTTTATATTGAACAGGTTGTTTGGATTAAGAGTGCAGTGTGACGACCAAATCCTTTGACCCCGGATTTGGGGGCGTTACAGTTAATCGTGTGAGTGGCACACATGCAATGACTGACAGCAGTAATTGGCAGTTTCCAATGCGCATGCGCAGTAAAAACAACAATAATTACCGCCTTTTACACTTTCCTAGACACACAACCTTTTTCTTCTGTTTAATACAAATTAGAACCGTTACCAATCATACTCTTTTGTTTTCAAGAATGTTTTCTCAAAATTGTTAACTGTCTGAAACAAATAATTAATTTTAATCATCAGAGATTAAAATAAAATTACCTCAGCGTAGAGTACACAGTTCATCAGTGTTTACCAATCCTCCTCCTTTATTCATAATCTCTTTTCTCTCAATGCACAGTTGTGAAAAAATTGTGTGTGAATAGCAGAGTTTACTGAATATAAATATTTAGAGCATCTTAAAGTGCATAAAATCCACACAATAAATCAGTAAAAACTAGTTGTCCAAACTCTCATGTATAAAATAAAATATGATCTCATCTAAACTCTGTACTATAAAATTTATTATTTTCACCCCCTTCGATTTTTTATTTTTTATTTTTTATTTTTTGTTTAATTTTTCCAGTAATCAGTGGTTGGCACTAGTCACCAAAAATCAAAGATTTTAGCCCTTATTTCATACAATAAGTTCCTGGGTCTTCCTAGGCACAACATGATCTCAAAGGAATTTGTGCACTTTTTGGCATCTTTTGATTGGAGGGTGAAATATTTGCAACTAATTATAAGAGTTTAGACTTTTCATCAGTTAATACAATTAATTTATGAGAGAAAGTGCAAACAGCTAATACAGACTCAGTGTATAGGATCAATAAACTAAGAGATGCTATAAATATAGAGACAGTATCATGCTGTGTAAAATTTCTGCACATTTTGAGATCAGATCATATATTACTCAGAAAGATTCATGATTACTTACTGAGAATCATGCTTCATACAGGTTTCTTCATCGGTCCATATGTTTCAGACAATATCACAATTAGAGTATAACATCAGAGATTAAATTCAGACTTTAACCGACAGAGTATGACTGACACTTTATGACTAATAGAGTTTACTATCATAGTTTATCATACTGGTACAAATAACAGTTAACACATGCAAAGAACCATGAGCATAAAATCAATCATGTATAGATTTTGAATCTAACCAATATCTCTAGTCAAAACCAGAGACCATTCCAAGTTCATTTACCAGTCTTGTAAAGGTAGCTTCACTCAAAGGTTTGGTGAAGATATCTGCAAGCTGTTGGTCTGTAGACACAAAATGAAGCTCAATATTTCCTTCTTCCACATGTTCTCTGATAAAATGATACCTTATGCTGATGTGCTTGGTCATGGAGTGTTGTACTGGATTACCTGTCATAGCAATAGCACTTTGATTATCACAGAAAATAGGTATTTTAGAGTACCTTAATCCATAATCCAACAATTGATTCTTCATCCATAAAATCTGTGCACAACAGCTACCAGCAGCTATATACTATGCTTCTACTGTGGATGTGGAAATTGATTTCTGTTTCTTGTTGTACCAAGAAACTAATCTGTCACCTAGAAATTGACAGCTTGCACTTGTGCTTTTTCTGTCTATCTTACAGCCTGCAAAATCTGCATCAGAGTAACCAATTAATTTAAACTCTGATTCTCTAGGGTACCACAAACCAAGGGTTATGGTTCCTTTGAGATATTTGAAAATCCTCTTCACAGCTGTTAGATGTGGCTCTCTGGGGTCTGCTTGAAATCTTGCACAAAGACATGTTGCATACATGATATCTGGTCTGCTTGCAGTAAGATACAGAAGAGACCCTATCATGCCTCTGTAGTTTGTCATATCTACTGAAGCTCATGTATCTTTGTCTAACTTTGTTGCAGTAGCCATGGGAGTTGTGGCAGATGAACTATCAAGCATACCAAATTTCTTGAGAAGATTTCTGGTATATTTTGCTTGATTGATAAAAATCCCATTATCTGTTTGCTTTACTTGCAAGCCTAGAAAATAACTAAGCTCTCCCATCATGCTCATTTGGTATCTTGACTGCATAAGTGTTATTCCCAAATGACCTAACAGAATTGTAGAAGGGGGGGTTGAATACAATTCTTGATATTTTCTTGAAACTAAAACACTTTATAAAATAAAACTGAACTGAATAAATAAAAACACAAGATATAAATAATTCAGTTGGATTGTTTGATGATCCAACTGAAGTGTTTTTATTGCGGAAATAATCTGTGATACAAAAGTACACAGCTGCTCAGTTACAAGGTTGTAGAGAAGAATTGCTCTCAAAATAGCTAATACAATCTATTTGTGTTTCTTCTCTCCTTTTTAAAGTAACTGCTACACTTGGTTATATATCCCAAGTTTACAATTCTACGTTTGGTTAAACTAAAGAATAATAGTAGTAACCATCAGTAGCTTGCTTTTCATTCCTTTTGTCCAATGGTCCTTGGAGATCTTAGCTTTTGTCTTCATGCTCATTATAATCATTCCCAAGAGCCTTATCGGAAATTGGAATGTTTCCTTATTTCCAGTATCCACTTTGATGGCTTCCAATGCACAGTACACTTCCATATCTCCTTTTAGATCTGTTCAGTAAACTGTCACTATCACTTTGTCAACTGTTCAAAAAGCAACATTGATTCGTTGATAGCAAGGAGATGTGTTTCGTTGATAGCTTCATTCTTCATTTCGTTGATGGTGTTTCCCTCATTTCGTTGATGGGTAAACTCCATACCGTTGACAGAGTAATCTTCATACCGTTGACATGTCTTCACTTAGGCAGAATTACAAGGCATTACATATTTACAATTAACCAACCTATTTTGCCTATCTAGTACATAGTCAACATGACTTAGAAAACCTATCTAAAACATATAATAGAATGCCTATCATACTGTGAAGTATTGTACAATGCAATTGCTACAACACTCATTTCGTTGATGAGCTTCCTGTCAACGAAACACTGCTAAGCATGCTATTTCGTTGACAGCTACAAAATTGACTTTACACAAATTCTACTAAGTGTTTTATGCTTATCATCAAGAACAACATATTCCTAACAATAAGCTTGGCAAATTTCTTACAGAGTTTGTCATTAGTAGACCCAAAAATTATGTCATCCACATAGATTTGAACTAATAGCAAATCATCACCAGAAATAAAAATAGAACAAGGTTTTGTCAATTGTACCTCTAGTGAACCCACTTTCTAAAAGAAATTGAGCTAGAGTTTCATACCATGCTCTAGGTGCCTGCTTTAGTCCATATAATGCCTTGTCAAGCCTGTAGACATAATCTGGATGTTTGGGATCTACAAACCCTGGTGGTTGTTCAACAAACACTTCTTCTTCAAGTTTCCCATTGAGAAAAGCACTTTTCACATCCATCTGAAAGACTTTAAACTTCTTGTGAGCAGCATAGGCCAGAAAAATCCTTATTGCCTCCAATCTTGCAACTGGAGCAAAGGTTTCATCATAGTCAATTCCTTCCTGCTGTGAATAGCCTTTAGCCACAAGTCTAGCCTTATTCCTTGTAATCACTCCGTCACTGTCTGTTTTGTTTCTGAAAACCCACTTTGTACCAACAATAGATCTATTCTTTGGTCTTGGTACAAGTGTCCAGACTTCATTTCTTTCAAATTCATTTAACTCTTCCTGCATAGCTGTTATCCAGTTAGCATCTTGAAGAGCTTCTTCCACTTTCTTGGGCTCAGTTTGAGATAAGAATGCATGAAACAGACATTCATTATTTGTAGCACTCCTTGTTCTCACACTTGCATCTGGATCTCCAATAATTAAATCAGGAGTATGAGCTTGTGTCCACCTCCTTGCTGTTGGAAAGTGGCTTCTTTCATCATTATTAGATCCTCCCCCTTGATCCATGCTCTCCTGATTTTCTTCTTGACCATTTGCATTCTCTGAGGCTCCCCCTGAATTGGACTGTTCAGTATTTGAACTTTCAGGGTTTGACTCAGAGTTTCTGTTTGATTCTTCATTTGACTCAAATTCAGAATTTGAGTTATCACTTTGAAAAGTTTCTGAAGTTTCTTCACGCTCCCCCTCAACTGGTTCTCCATTTTGTTCTGTCAGAGAAACTTCCTCAGTGTTTATCAGTAGAGGTTCAGAGTATGCTTCGTCAGAGTTTGTTGGATTTGCTTCATCAGAGTTTACATCATCAGAGTTTAGATCTTCATTTCCAAAGCGAAGTTGATCATGATATTCTACATCTTCTATTCCAGTTATTTTCCTGTCATCAAATGACACATGTATAGATTCCATGATCACTTTAGTTCTCAGATTGTAGACTCTGAATGCTTTAGATGATAGTGGGTATCCAACAAAAATTCCTTCATCAGCTTTTAAGTCAAACTTGGTCAACTGTTCAGGATGAGTTTTCAACACAAAGCACTTGCATCCAAAAATATGAAAATACTTCAAATTTGGCTTCTTATTTTTCACCATCTCATATGGTGTTTTCCCATGCTTGTTGATCAGTGTAGCATTTTGAGTAAAAAAGCAGTTTGAACAGCTTCTGCCCAGAAATAAGTTGGCAATTTTGCTTCATCAAGCATTGTTCTGGCAGCTTCGATTAGAGTTCTGTTCTTTCTTTCAACTACACCATTTTGCTGTGGAGTTCCAGGTGCAGAAAATTCTTGCTTCACTCATCTTTCCTTGCAGAAAGCTTCCATTTCAGAACTTCTGAATTCAGTACCATTATCACTCCTTAGAATTTTCACTTTGTACTGTGATCCTTTGTCCAATAGCTTCACATGATCCATCAAAGTTAAGGCATTTTCATCCTTCTTTGCTAAGAAGTACACCCATGTGTATCTGGTGTATTCATCAACAATTACCAAAGCATATTTCTTTCTGCCCATTGACATTACATTCACTGGACCAAAGAGATCAACATGTAAAAGATGATAAGGTTCCACAACTGAAGATTCAGATTTACTCTTGAAAGATGACTTCCTTTGCTTGGCCTTTTGACAAGAATCACACAGACCATCTAAGCTGAGTATTGACTTTGGAAGTCCCCTTACAAGATCTTTTTGAATCAGCTCATTGATGTTGTTCAAGTTTAGGTGAGAGAGCTTCTTATGCCATTTCCAACTCTCTTCATTGGACATTTTTGCAGACAGACACATAGCTTTTCCTTCAGAGTTTGTTATCAAACTTGCTTCATAAATGTTATTGCGCCTGTGTCCAACTAGAACAACTTTTCCTGTAGATTTACTGATAACCTCACAGTGTTCAGTATGAAAATCTACATGGTATCCTCTGTCACAGATTTGACTCACAGAAAGCAGATCATGCTTTAGTCCTGAGACTAGAGCTACATTTGTGATGATGACACTTCCAAGATTGATATTGACATATCCCAGAGTACGTCCTATGTTGCCATCTCCATAAGAAACTTTTGGGCCAGCTTTTTCCTCAAAATCTGATAGCAGGGCTTTATTTCCAGTCATGTGTCCTGAGCATCCACTGTCCAAGATAAGAGTGCTCTCTTTTATGACCTGCAATCACAAACAATCACTGAGTGTTAGATTTAAGGATCCAGACTTGCTTGGATCCTTTGGCTTTCTTAACATTGTTAGCTTTTGCAGCGGAATTATTATCAACAGAGTTTAAGCTAACTGTGTCAGACTTTACACTTGCAGAGTTTGCTCTAACCCATTTCAGGTTGGGTTTAAGCTCATAATAGTTGTGATACATAGCATGATAACTCTTACAAGTATAAATGGAATGCCAAGTGCTCCCACAGTGTGTGCATAAAGTCTGTGGTCTAACCCTAACATAATCATTTTTTACTCCAACCTTGGAGGGTAAAGAATTAATATTTTTGTTCTTCTTGCAAAACCTGGCAAGATGGTTAGTACTACCACAACTATGACATGTTTTTCTAGGAGCAGCAGAATTAGGCAGATGATCATTTCTTTTATTAATGCCTACTTTTCCATTCCTATTTTTCTTAAACATTTTCTGTTTGTTGACAGACTTTACTTCTTTGAGCTTATCTTTGAATTGTTTTTTTGTCATAGAACCAACATTAACCTGTTTATCACAGATTTTTACTGGTTCTTTAACAGCTTCTAACACAATCTGATTTTCTGTTCTTGAACCAATATTAACCTGATTTTCACAAGTTTCAACTGGTTCCATAACAGCTTCTTTCACAACTACAGATTTTAGCTTACTGGATTCAGAAACAAATTTCACAGGTTTAAGTTGTGGTTTCACTTTAACTTTATCTTTAAACCTAAGTTCATCTTCCTCACAGTAACCTAAACCTACAGTATCTTTCTGAAAAACCTGATGTGTGTCTTTTCCATAATTAGTCCAGGTTTTAATCACTTTTCTCTCCTTTTCTAATTCAGATTCTATTTGCTTATATCTTTTAAGCAATTCCTGTTTAACATAAACAGCATCATCTCTTTCCTTTTGAACTTGTTGCATGTTAACAAGTCTCTCTTCAAGAAATTTATTCCTCTCTTTAAGACCTAGATTCTCAGATTTGATTCTTTCATTCTCTAAAGTCTGATCCCTATAACTAACATGTATGCTTTTAAGATAAATTCTTAATTCAGATATATTATCAGTATCATAAGCATAAGTTGTTAGGGGTACCTTGTTTTCAGATGACTCAGCTTCATCTTTAACAGTTGCCATGAGAGCATAATTGACTCCCTCATCTGAGTCTGAAGTGTCTGCCCAGTCCTTGCCTTTAGTGATGAGTGTTTTCTCAGATTTTCCTTTCTTGCACTCTGGAGCATAATGACCCATCTCTTTACACTTGTAGCACTGGATCTCAGACTTGTCTTTCTTTCTAGACTTGGTATCTCTTCCATCAGACTTTCTGAAATTTCTCTTATCAGAGTTTGAATCTCTCCTAGAGAATCTCTTTCCTTTCTTGAAGTTCTTGAATCCCATCTTCTTGAAGGTCTTCACCATCAAAGCAGCCATTTTCATCATCTCTTCTTCATCATCCTCAGAATCAGAAGCTTCATCATCAGTGTTTGAGCCATCATCAGAGTTTGATGACTCACTGTCAGATTTAATGACTAAAGCCTTTCCCTTGGCTTTCTTTCTTGATGATTCCTTCTTGACAGGCTTTTCTTCAACTTTAAGAGCAACATATTTTGTCTTCTTTCCAGATCTTTTGTTTCTTTGTTCTATTTTAAGTTCATGAGTTTTAAGCAACCCATAGATTTCATCAAGATCTGTTTCTGCAAGATCATAATTGTCTCGTATTGTTGTCGTCTTCAAATCCAATCTTTCAGGTAGGGATAGAAGAAACTTGAGATTTGATTCTTCAAGTTCATATTCTTTATCAGCCAGAGACAGATCATTCAACAGTTTACAAAATCTGTCATATGTCTCAGTCAAAGATTCACCAGGTCTTGAATCAAAGTGTTCATACTCCTGTGTGAGAATAGTCTTCCTGTTCTTCTTTATTGCACTTGTTCCTTGACACCTGACTTCTAAAGCATCCCAAATTTCTTTGGCAGTCTTACAGCCAATGACTCTGTTAGACATGACATTATCTAAGGCACTGTGGAGAAGATGTCTAACTTTTGCATCCTTTGCAATTGATGAGATGTCCTCAGGAGTCATATCTTTCTTTTCCTTTGGAACAGTCTTTTGTTCTTGACCATCAACAACAGGACCATCATTGATTCTATCAAGGTATTCTGGATCTGTGGCTTCTAGAAACATGGTCATCTTTACCTTCCATATTGGATATTCCACAGGTCTGAGAATTGGAACCCTGATTGTCTCATATCGACTTACAGAAGTTGATTGAACCTTTTGAGCATTAGAACCTGCCTGGATGTTTTCAGCCATGATTATACTTGTGTTTAGATCAAAAACTGTATATATTTAACAACCTGGCTCTGATACCAATTGTTAGGCCGAATACACAATATATAATCAATATAAGTATGATAATAACAATTGAGAACACTGTTTATGAATCAACAACTGAATTATATAAATAACTCTTCTCTCAGTGATGTTAAAGAATCACAGAGAGCTGCTAGGTTACAAGAATAATGTATTCAGTATTCGTATCCCTTTTAGGGTTAACCTATCTGTGTTTATATAATACACAGTTACATAATCAATCTCTAATTGATATCCTATAAATCAGCTATACAATTTATATCAATCTAGGATTGCTTCTGTCTTATGTCCCGTTTAATTAGCCATCTCAATATATTCTGCTTCTTTCCATCTTCAGAATATATTGCTTCTAGAATCTTCATATTAGCACCGACAGCAAAAGTAAACTCTCACCCCGTCAGACTTTAACAAACTCTGACTGGCTTCTAGTAAACTCTGATGAGTACCTGTTGCTTAAACACTGATAAACAATCATCAGCAATTATATCTAACATATGTGTTATGTGTATATATATGTGTGTATATATGTGTATGTGCATAAACAAAATGGATGAAGATCTAAGAGTTAAAAGACCAAGGATATATGAACATGAAGATTGATGACTTTCAGATAAAAGATAAAAGAGAAGAAAAGATAAAAATGAATATGCGAAGAGAAGAAAAGTAAAAGAGAAAGAGCGTATATATGAAAACAAACTTAAAGAAAGTACAAAAAACCGTAAAACTGCAAATAAAAGTCAAAGAACGTATAAGTGCAAAAAAGTAATAAAATTAGTGTATATTTACCAATTCTTCTAGAAAATATTGTACTTTTTTCTTTCGTTAATATTTTTGTCTCACTGACTTTTTTCTTATAAATTTTAGAAAAACGATCAATCATTATACTAACTCATTATATCTTTATATATAATTGGTGTAAAGGGTTTTATGTGGTATGGTATGGCCTGGTCGTCAGGTCCTACACTTTAGGTTTAAGTGGTACATTTTAGTAAACAACATAACTAAAAACAAAATAATTAAATATGTATATCAAAAAGTTAAAATAAATGAAACATCTTTTATATGTATAATTTATGACTTTTGACTTTAAGCAATTTAAGTTATAAGCAATAATTTTAAATTTACCCAAACAAGCTCATACTCCCACATAGAAAAGGGAAAATAATTTAAAATAAGATTTAAATATAAAATAAAGGTTAGATATACTTAACATTATAATCACCATGCTCCAACAAATATTTAACATTTTGAAACAAAAAATCACTAAAACAAAGAATACAATTATAAGTAATTATAATGAAGATCAAACAATGATCTTTAAAAACTAAAAAGTTATATAAATATTATCTATAATTAGAAAAGATAAATCTTGAAATTAATAATCAACAAATTATGGTCAATATTTAGCTAAAAACAATTAAAGATAAATTTTTAAATGATATACATATTAGCATATGTATTACTTTAATGTAAATTAGTTTCATTTACAATCTTTATATATAATTGGTGTAAAGGGGTTTAGGTGGTATGGTATACCCTGGTCGTCAGGTCGTGGTACATTTTAGTAAACAACATAACTAAAAACAAAATAATTAAATATGTATATCAAAAAGTTAAAATCAGTGAAACATCTTTTATATGTATAATTTATGACTTTTGACTTTAAGCAATTTAAGTTATAAGCAATAATTTTAAATTTACCCAAACAAGCTCATACTACCACATAGAAAAGGGAAAATAATTTAAAATAAGATTTAAATATAAAATAAAGGTTAGATATACTTAACATTATAATCACCATTCTCCAACAAATATTTAACATTTTGAAACAAAAAATCACTAAAACAAAGAATACAATTATAATTAATTATAATGAAGATCAAACAATGATCTTTAAAAACTAAAAAGTTATATAAATATTATCTATAATCAGAAAAGATAAATCTTGAAATTAATAATCTATGGTCAATATTTAGCTAAAAACAATTAAAGATAAATTTTTAAATGATATATATATATTAGCATATGTATTACTTTAATGTAAATTAGTTTCATTTACAAATATGTCTCTTATGTATGGTATGGCGTGGTCGTCAGGTCCTATTTAGGTGGTACATTTTAGTAAACAACATAACTAAAAACTATTAGAAATGAATACCACTAGAAACTAGACAGAGGGGGGTGAATGGATAGTTTTGATAGTTTTCGATTCTTGAAACTCAAGATAAACTGTATATGATTATGCTATGTAATATGCGGAGAATAAACAACACACACAATCACTTTAATCTACTTTGTATTAATTAAATTAAATACTACAGCTTTCCGGAAATTCACAACGGAATTTCTGGCTTCTAAACAAGAACAGTTTGTAACTTGTTTTTGCTTACTGAGAAAAGAGTGTTTTAGATGAAACTATGTGTATCTCTCTCTTACAGCTTACAGTAGTGTGTCCACGATATATATATGCCTATACAAACTAGGCACACACCTATTTACACAGTTACCCCTAGCTGAAAGTCCAACTTGTCCTGCCATAAGAGGTTAACTGTGTCAGGAAGGACCACCTGCTTTTCAGAGTCTTTCCCGTTTCTGTAGCTGCTTGTCTCTTATCTTTCTCTCCAAGTTTAGCTGTAGATTTGCCATCTGTTCTTTGGACCACCTTGCCAGAACAAATGCTTCAGTATTTGTCTCTTTTGATTCTTGATTCTGTACCTTGATTTGTCTTGTTGTAAACGGCTAAGTGTTGATGTCGTGAACTCCACTTTATTCTAGACTCTGCGATGTCACTTGTGAAGACTACACGATATGGCCTTTGAGGACTTTGCGACATAGGTCATTTGAGGACTATGCGACATAGGCTTCCTGAGGACTTCGCGATCTAGCCTTTTTGAGGACTATGCGACATAGGTCATTTGAGGACTATGCGACATAGGCTTCCTGAGGACTTCGCGATCTAGCCTTTTTGAGGACTATGCGACATAGACTATTTGAGGACTTCACGATCTAGCACATCTTGACTTTGTTGTCTTCAACACATCACGACATGAGTCTTGAGGACTTCACGACATAGTACAAAATGGACTATGCGATCCAGCACTTCTCGACATGGATATTGGTGACTTCACGACATAGCTTTATTCTGACTTTGCTATATAATGCCTTAGTCAATTTTCTGTAACTTATTTCTTCAGGGCCTTATTCATCTCTATCCTGCTGCATGAACAAATCTGAACTTCTACCAGGACAATTATTTAATGGCCTATATACATTCTAGTTGCAAGAAACTTACTAAGATCATTATAATTCTGAGCATACATGATCAACCTAATGTTCATGAGAACAAGACAAGTACATAGAGAGACCTATACTATATCCCAGTGATAGAATTCACTAGGTCATGTAGTGTGACATAGTCACATAGTTTAGGCTTGTTAATGGTGGTATTCAGACATGTCTTGAGCCTAACAATCTCCCCCAAATTGTGAGTAAGACCCTTAGGCACAATTTCATGTCTGATAACAAGCCTAACTAATCATAAAAAAAGAACTATTATAAAGAGGATAAAAGGATAAACAGAATTTGATAACAACTTGGAAATTTAGGATTACAGAATTTCTCCTTGAGCTACATAGCTTCAGTTTCCAATTGTTTCTCTAAGAAATCATCATAAACCTTCTTCTTCCTTATTTCTTCATTCTTCTTCATCTCAGAGATGGCCAATAGAATTTCATCTCTTGCAATCAGCTCTTCAATGAGAGGAGAGTCTTTTAGATCTTCAGCTGCTGTTCTAAGGGCACTTTCCACATATGAATTTTATGAACTCCATCCTTATCTTGCTTTTTCCTCCATAATGATTTTTGTACTCCACAATATAGGGATTTTGTTTTACCATGCATAGCCCTTTCTCTCTCAGCTCCTTTGTTTTTTCTTCCATCTCAGCCATCTCCTTTTCTATCTGGCACCTCTTTTCTTCATTTAGCTTCCTTAGGCTTTCTTCATAATCAGAGAGCATCTTCATGAATCTAGCAATCTCTATTTTCCACATCCTCTCTTCCTTTTCTTCAAAGTTCAATAAGGCATTTATTCTTTCAAGTTCATAGGTTGGAAAATATTGCCAGCTGCCTTGCTTCATCTCTTTCTCCCTTCCATCAGTGTATTTGATCTCAAGATGATTGTTCTTCACTTTGACTTCAAAGATCCTTTGAGCTCTCAGAAATGCTAGGGCATCTTCATCATAGTCTTCATCAAGAGGAAAAACATTGATCCCTACTACATTGGTGATTACTCCAGTTTTCTTTGTTATCCTTGTCCTTTTGGCTACACTCTTGAT
Organism: Heracleum sosnowskyi; assembly: GCA_030848705.1. Classification (NCBI taxonomy): domain Eukaryota; kingdom Viridiplantae; phylum Streptophyta; class Magnoliopsida; order Apiales; family Apiaceae; genus Heracleum; species Heracleum sosnowskyi. The sequence goes on along the minus strand of CM061235.1, from coordinate 42,624,366 downwards.
CTTCAAATGCTTTACTAGAGGTAGCTTTCTGGAGCAGGGAGATTTAGTCTTCAGTGCCACATCATTTGGAAGTAGCTTCACACCCTTCCATTTCACCCACTGTAACACTCCACTAGATGAGACTTTGTGGAAGTGTCTTCTTGATATTTCTTTTGTGGCTTCTCCTTTCTTCTGTGGCAAATCAGATTTAGAAGTCTTAGATAATGATTTTGGAGGATCATTACTGACAGTACCCACCCTAGACTTTGAGTCTTGTGTTGTGGTTAAGTCACTGCTAGCATTGTCCTTGACTTGCTGATTTCCACTCCTTGTCTTCTTGACAGTTTCTTTATCTCCCTTAGGGTCCTTGTCTTCACCAGCATCTTTTGATCTTTTTGTTGATTTGCTCTTGCTGATGTCACTTGCTCCTCCCTTATTGCTCCTTGTTTGAGATCTCCTTCTATAGATTTTCTCTTCATCATCCTCCTCATCATCTTTCTTTTTTCTTCTTTCCTTGAGTGACTCAGGAATGGTTCCATGAATCAAGAAAGATTGTAGAATTTGAATCATTTCAAGCTCTTCTGCTGTTCTTACTCCTCTCTTGGATCTCAGCATCTGCAACACTTGATTGATTTTGATATTGTTCTTCATAGTCAGGTTTGCAGGAATCACCAGTTGGTCAATACTGTTGGCTTGAGATAGACTTTGGAAAATTATTGTCCTTGGGTTAGAGATAACTTCAGGCAATCTTTGATATTGATCTATCTTCAAGTCATCATATAGCCTCCTGTTGTTCTCCCCATGCTTTTCAATCAATTCCAGAATTGTGGACAGTTCAGTGAACCTCAGTTTCTCTAGAGTTTGAAATGATAGATGCCACAAGCAATTGTCCTTGCACACCATGATAACTTCTCTTAGATGGACATCCTTGATTCTTCTGACTGCTACAGTGAAGTACTTGATGCTCTCCTTGATCTTTTCTCTGTAGATTCTTGTATCTCCTTGAGCACTGCTGTTGATGGCTTTCAGAAACTCCAGGAAGGCCTCATCATGATAGATGTTAGAGTTGGCAACTTCCTGTAGCTTGTCCTCAGTGATAATGACAGCTTTAATAGGTTTGGCATTAGAAATTGGTTGAGGAGCTGAAATGTCTTTTGGCATAGTGGATGGATAGTAAGTGGTAGTGACAGTGCTCCTTTGACCTTGAGCATTGATGACATCCACAGAGGGAAGAGTGATTGGCTTTAAGATTACTTCAGAAATGCCCTTAAGCTTTTGCTGCTTGGCAGGTACTCCCCCTTTCTTTTCCAAAATGACCTCCTTTCCTTTCTCCCCCTTAGGCTTGGGATCAGACAAGGTGTCTTGAGCTTCTCCAGGAATAGGCAGGTTCATGCTTCTCATCATGGTGAAGGAATTTACGGATGAGCGGAAGCGTGATATAACAATTATTCCGTAAAAACCATGTATCGCACATATAGAAAAACATATAAAATCTAGATCGAGGGGAATCGTAACCATACCTTGAAAATCGAAGCTTTATAAAATGGATTCTAGCAGTTGCTCCTCAGAGTGTGAAGCACTCTACCGGTATCCACCAAGAATAATCCTTCGATGAAGCTTTTTATAAAACTAAGCTTTTATAAAAATGGAGTTTTTCTTCTTTTGAGAGAGAGAGAGAGATGAAGAAGAAGAAGAAGAGGGTGGCAACTAGGTTTTCACAAAAACTCTAGTCATTTAAAATGAACTATCTCATTCTATTTATAGGGCTCTCCTAGGGTTTTTTAATATATCTTTATATATATATTAACCCCACACTTTATCTTATAAAATGCTTTAATAATAATTAAAACTATTTTAATCATTATTTCCTTTTCTAAACTATTTAGAAAATAACTTGCTCTCTCAAAATACCTTCATCAATAAATTAATCTTTTATGGTGTGACCCTGTAGGTTCAATATTAAGCCGGTAGTAGAAATAAATAATAATAAACTTTTATTTATTATTTATATGAATTCTAATAATTCATTAAATATAATTAACTGATTAATTATATTTATTCTACATCGTGAGTGATGCTTCTCAACATATCGCGACTATCCGGATAATATGAATTCACTGCTTAGTACCAAGAACCTGTCAGTGACTAGTTACAGTACAATCAATTCCTTCTACCCTACAATATCCCGATTAAATACAAGGCATGGATCTCGTGTCAAGCCTATCTAATTTAATCATATGTTTTCCTATTCACTATGTCTAGTTCCGATTAATGCAAATTAGAAACTTCTTTCTAATTTCATTCACTCTGGCCAGAGGTTCCTGAACTAGCATAAATGGAATAACATAGGACATTCTCTTCCTTCACTGGAAGGGGAAGATCCTTTATTGATCATTCACTATCTTCGTGCACAAATTCCTATACCCAGAAGAGCACTAATTATTGTCCCTCGAGACTAAGAGCTAAACCAAAGTATAGTTCAGTGTACACAAGATGACTATGATGATCTCAAGTCAAAGGACACTTGTACAACCATCACTATATGAACAACTACTGACACATGAGTGAACTCCATTAGTTGTTCAACTGATCGAGTCATGTTGAGTGAACTTATTCCTAATAAGCACCTACATACTAGCTATAGTGTCACCACACAAATGCCTATGAGAACAGACATCCTTCATAGTGAAGCAAGCATAGTATGTACCGATCTTTGCGGATTAATTAACTACCAATTAATTATCCTACGACCAGGAACTATTTAAGTTTAGAGTTCTCATCTTTAAGGTCTCATTATAATGATCTCATCATAATCCATTAAAGCTTTACTCTAAACTATGGATCATCTAATTTAAACACTTTAAATAGATAAAGCCCGTTATAAAACATATTACCATTTTATTAAATTAAACAAACTTGAATCAGATTGAACAAAGTATCTCCTAACTCATCATCCATGATTGGATTTAGGACACACGTCTTTCAATCTCCCACTTGTACTAAAACCAATCACCTTGGTATCTCATACACAACTTCTCCTAATAGAGAACAAAGCGATTTTCAAATAACGGTTTAGTAAATGGTCTTTACTATGTTGTTATGGGTGTCAAGTCAATATTGACTTAAACATCTCTACTTTCAACGATCTCATATATCATATGAAAGTGCCGCAACTTGGATCTTGAATCCCTGATTAAACCTAGGTTCCATAGCCTGCGCTACTACCATATGTTGTACCGATACAACAATATAAATCTTATTCTAGGAACCATGTCTAACCAGCGAAAACAGGTTTCGCTATCCAAAGAACCTCCTTTGCAGCTTCACTTATAGCTATATACATATAGTGCTTCAACTACGGAATCCGTTATCTTAAGCTGCTTGGAATTCTTCCAACAAACCGCTCATCCATTCAGAATTAACACTTATTTTGACATGGATTTTCTATCACATTTGTCCTAAGAAAATCATAGTGTTTATAACACTCGATTTTCATTTTGGACCCACCATAATCAAGAAAGATGTCCTTAATTCTTCGAAAGTATTTAAGGACGTTCTTCCAGCTTACTATCGCGCTTCTCAAGGACTAGACTAGTGCTCGCTTATCTCGCCTAGTGAGTTAGCGATCATCAAGTCTTGTATAGTACATCCGGTATTTTGATAGATACATTTGCCGAAGCATAATAAATCTTAATCATACGTCATTTCTCCTCAGATGTCGTAGAAAGAAACTATCTTGGAGAAAGTAACTCCGTGACTTGACAATTCAAGTAACTTCTTGGAGTTATTTATGCTAAACATCTTAGCATATAAATGATGTACACACTTTGGGTTTAGCCCAACACTTGGTTTATCCTATAAATTATCATTCCTATATCATAGGAAGCCATTCCCAAGTCCTTTATAGAGAATATGTTAGATAACCACACTTTGACTAATTTTAGCGTTGATACATCATTCCTTATCATAAGTATGTCACATACATTATTAGGAATGTCATCACGCTCCCACTAACCTTCTTGTATATCCATGATCCATCATTGTCTTTGATAAAATCAAACTATTTGATTGTCTCATCAAAACAGATGTTCGATCATTGAGAAGCTTGCTTCAATTCATAAATGGATTGTCGTGGCTATTAGACCATAGATTTGCTACTCATAGCAATAAATCCCTCTAATTGTGTCAACTACACATCTCTTCAATTTTCCTATCGAGGAGGGTCGACCGTTCGACCATTATTAGATATTATAGTATTACTAGCCGCAAACGCAAACAAAATCCGAATAGACTTGAGCACTACTTCATGTGAATTTTTTTTCATCAAGGTCAATCTCTTTGCTTTGATTGAATCCTTTCACAATAAGCAAGGACTTATAGGTCTTTACCCAGCCAATCACTCCAATCTCCCTTTTATAGACTCACTTGTACCCTTCCGGTTATGACACCTTTAGGTCCTCAACCATAGTCTGTACTTGGTTGATGTACATGGAATCTATATCGGATTTCATGGTACTATGCCATTTCTCCGAGTCATAACTCATAGCTTTAGTATAGGTCATAAGGTCATTATCATATAATTGACAACTCATTGTCATTCTTAATGACAAGGCAGTCAACCTCTCAGGTTGGTGATAAAATATCAAGACCTATACTTAAGCTAACCTACAAAAAGTTATCCTGTCTGAAAATGTTCTTCCTATAGAACCTTTGTAATTTGTGGTGTTTGAACTTAGTTAAGTTCAACCTTCCTCCCACTGAACCCTTCTAGAATGAACAATTCCTCTAAGTAGGCAGTATGTCATACACACTATATTCAGTAGAATATTCAACCAACATCCTTGACTATCATTAGGATATCTCACAAACTTACATTTTGGATCTACCATCTAGCTTATCAAATTAAACATTTTGACATAAGCTAGACATCCCAAATCTTAACAAGTTTAAGACTTGTGTTCCTTGCACTACATATCTCATATGACAACTTAGGAACAGATTAAGAAGATACTATATTCAGCAGATATACTGATATTTATAAAATTCAACTCTAAACATATATTAGAAGATCAATTTAGCTTAACATGAACCGAACGATGTCTAAAAAAGTTCGTTCGCTCCTTCGTACATTCCATCTACCTGTAGAATCTCAGGATCTGTCCAACGTGAAGCTTTAAACTTAAGATTTGAGATAACCTCAAAACACTCAGTCAAGTGTATATCTTTTTGATCTTATCAAAGAGTCCCAACACTTGCTGTTTTGTTTTGTATTTCATTATTATTCATTTTGAAACACTCCAAAAGATTCGAATTTGTATTGTACCAAATACATATATCTGAATCCGGATCATATCCGTGAATTCTAATGAAGCGTGTGAATCCTTTTCTGGCATGTGTTGTCACTGGTGCACATACAATTATGTGTACTAATTTTAACACTTTTGTTGCTCATTATCTCTCTATTTCAAGAAAATAGAGATATAGTGGTCTTTCTAGTGAGACGAGTTTCGCATGCATAATGTGATTCAATAATCATATGGTTCTTGTAACCCATCACCATGCAACAAGCGAATACTCTTCTCACTCATGCAAACAAGCCTATAATTCTTTGGATTTCCATTACCTCTATTCCATAGTCCCTATTTCAAAATGAGAAGTTTCAGTCCCACTAAACTTCTCTAATTCTTCAACTCTACAAGACAACTCTTGTAGTTGATCTTCCAATAACCCACCTTTGATAGGTGGCAACAAACTCTTTTGTTTTGGAGTCAAACTTAGCCTTTGACTAATTATGTTATCACTCACTAACAAACTTCTTCTTGATGGTATGGTTCATCTCCCACTACTTGATTCCAGAACCGTTACCAGTCTGAAGAACAAAGCTCTCTAAGAAGGAAATACGTCTCAACAATCTTTAACATGAAGTAGATTTCAGACAATCTGATATCCAACCTTTTCATGTAAGAGTACACAACAAATTTGCGAATTCGTATTCGGAAGCTAATTCAAGATCATATCTCGACTTAGCTTCCATCTATGACAAAATCAACCTACCCTAGACGATCAATCAAATTGATTGTCTTGAGTCTATGATTATTCATAGATCAACCCTCGGCATAACTATTATGGAATAGCTCATTCGATATCCTATATTGAATCGTCTTATTTATCACATTCTACAACTCTTATAGAAGCAACAAGGTAGCCCTGAATGTCCTTGTGCTCATACTGTTTGCACAGTCTCAAGCTCATAGACATCAGTTTGGTTTACTTTGCAACATTTGCATTATTAGACCTCTTGCACTTGGTCTCATACACATCTCCATGTGCATCACAAATAAGACACTTTGTATTAACGAGTTAAACATTTCGTCTAACTTATCATTCTTGAGAACATTTCTCAAGTTTCAAAGTTCATCAGCATATTCGGGATAAGTCAACGTGTTATTCTACTACGATGTGTGATAGTGCAGAAATTATAGTATATATATAATTCTATTAGTGAATACACATAACTACTAAGTAAATATTCAATTTTATTCTTACAACACCATATAAATCGGGTCTTTATTCATTGGTGGCTCCCACTATTTTATTAAGTTATACAACCCTCTATATGTATAACTAAACATTCATAATGTTAGTGAGATTAAGGATCCTATTTTCCATCACATCACCTCGGCTGTGGCACGAAACGCAATGTCATGTTCCATAGGAAGACAACTCTTGTCAACTACATCTCATGTTATTCCTTATTATCTTTTAGCCTCTTGAATCATTGAGTCTCGGCTGTGGCACGACTCACTCAATATTCTAAGTCAAGTCAAACCCAACATCTTGCATAATTAAATTAGAATTCCAAAAGCCCACGGTTGTAGCACGTAACGACAATTGAAACCTAATTTATCATACACATCTCATGTGATAGACAAGCATCTCTTAATCTCAAAACAAAGCCCTCGACTGTAGCACGAAACGACAATGCCTCAATATAAGAACTCTACTTGCTATTATGTTGGAAGGCTATGACCGACACAAGCCCGTTGTGCCATTGGCCATTTACTACTTGATATAAATTTTAATTAAGAGGGATTATATTATGTTGCAACCATAATCATATTACTAGGAGATTCTCTTTTTCTTGAACAAAATACAATTATGATATTTAAATGAAAAATTCCCAGTGTGTTGGAGGGGTCACATCGGTCCCGCTTAAAACCCAACGGCCTAGACAGAAATTTTCATTTTCAACATCAAAAGAGTATTTCACTCTATGTTTCATAAACATAAGAATCTCATGGTTGTACTCATAATATTATTGTTAAGGCAAGAAACGATTCTCATTCTAGATTTTCTAGAGCACGCCTTATATTGATTTAAGTTCACCTAAATCTATCATCGCATGGTAAATATAGGCATATATCTCATATATAAAAATAAACAAACAAGTAATCATGCAAGTAATATCATGTCATACAATGATATAATGATGTATGGATTTATTATAGTATTTAAAAGCAATTAAAACAATTAATACATGCTGTAAAACATTTCCGGGAATATAAACAGTTCCAAACTTTTATATAAAAAATATTTGACCACACCATTAGATCCGTCTCGGAAAAACGAATCCAACGGTATATTGCACGCCCAAAACGGAGTTACCAAACTCCTAAAAAATCAAATTTAATGTGGACAGAGGGGCTGTAACACATGACGCTCATGCGTTACAACAATTAAAAGCTATTAAATGTGTAACGCATGACGCCCACGCGTTACAGACCCTGTAACGCATTCCCGGCATGCGTTACAGGCCCTTCCCAGCAGTTTTTTTTTTTTAATTTTATTTAATGCTAAGTAAGTTACAACAATTCTATGCTATTTTATTTAATGCTTGTAACTCCTTTAGCATTAAAACACTAACTTAGCATTTATAACACTTAAAAAAAACTCCTCTAGAATTAATGCCCTTTATTGTTATTATTATTTTATTTTAATATTAATAAATTAATTAACAATTAATTAATAAATTAATAAAAAATCGAAATAATATGATTTCTGAAATCAAACAAAAGCAAAAATAAGCAAGCATCTATGGGGTCCTTGTACAAATTTTAATTCATATATTTCAACATGTATAATTATTTTATGAATTTTAATTAAAACGATTTTAAAAGATTCATAACAAATAATCTACACATCACAAAATTATGAAAAAAATACCTAGATCATCCACAACACTTGTAGAACCCAGATCAATGATCAAAATCTCATGCAAATAATATTTCGAATTAATTCATAATTAAATCTAAATATACTTGCAAAAATCATAATAAATCCATACATGTATAAAAAAATCTGAAATTTTTTTATATAAATCTCTATATGCAAAACCTAGCTCTGATGCCATTGAAGGAATTTACGGATGAGCGGAAGCGTGATATAACAATTATTCCGTAAAAACCATGTATCGCACATATAGAAAAACATATAAAATCTAGATCGAGGGGAATCGTAACCATACCTTGAAAATCGAAGCTTTATAAAATGGATTCTAGCAGTTGCTCCTCAGAGTGTGAAGCACTCTACCGGTATCCACCAAGAATAATCCTTCGATGAAGCTTTTTATAAAACTAAGCTTTTATAAAAATGGAGTTTTTCTTCTTTTGAGAGAGAGAGAGAGATGAAGAAGAAGAAGAGGGTGGCAACTAGGTTTTCACAAAAACTCTAGTCATTTAGAATAAACTATCTCATTCTATTTATAGGGCTCTCCTAGGGTTTTTTAATATATCTTTATATATATATTAACCCCACACTTTATCTTATAAAATGCTTTAATAATAATTAAAACTATTTTAATCATTATTTCATTTTCTAAACTATTTAGAAAATAACTTGCTCTCTCAAAATACCTCCATCAATAAATTAATCTTTTATGGTGTGACCCTGTAGGTTCAATATTAAGCCGGTAGTAGAAATAAATAATAATAAACTTTTATTTATTATTTATATGAATTCTAATAATTCATTAAATATAATTAACTGATTAATTATATTTATTCTACATCGTGAGTGATGCTTCTCAACATATCGCGACTATCCGGATAATATGAATTCACTGCTTTGAATACCAAGAACCTGTCAGTGACTAGTTACAGTACAATCAATTCCTTCTACCCTACAATATCCCGATTAAATACAAGGCATGGATCTCGTGTCAAGCCTATCTAATTTAATCATATGTTTTCCTATTCACTATGTCTAGTTCCGATTAATGAAAATTAGAAACTTCTTTCTAATTTCATTCACTATGGCCAGAGGTTCCTGAACTAGCATAAATGGAATAACATAGGACATTCTCTTCCTTCACTGGAAGGGGAAGATCCTTTATTGATCATTCACTATCTTCGTGCACAAATTCCTATACCCAGAAGAGCACTAATTATTGTCCCTCGAGACTAAGAGCTAAACCAAAGTATAGTTCAGTGTACACAAGATGACTATGATGATCTCAAGTCAAAGGACACTTGTACAACCATCACTATATGAACAACTACTGACACATGAGTGAACTCCATTAGTTGTTCAACTGATCGAGTCATGTTGAGTGAACTTATTCCTAATAAGCACCTACATACTAGCTATAGTGTCACCACACAAATGCCTATGAGAACAGACATCCTTCATAGTGAAGCAAGCATAGTATGTACCGATCTTTGCGGATTAATTAACTACCAATTAATTATCCTACGACCAGGAACTATTTAAGTTTAGAGTTCTCATCTTTAAGGTCTCATTATAATGATCTCATCATAATCCATTAAAGCTTTACTCTAAACTATGGATCATCTAATTTAAACACTTTAAATAGATAAAGCCCGTTATAAAACATATTACCATTTTATTAAATTAAACAAACTTGAATCAGATTGAACAAAGTATCTCCTAACTCATCATCCATGATTGGATTTAGGACACACGTCTTTCACATGGATGCCATCATTTATTGTTGGACCAGCAGAATATTGGAAGTGGAGTTGCTTTGGGCATCCATCTTGGCATTAAGCTATTCCAATGATTGAGAGAGTCCTTTGTTTTCAGCTTTCAGATCAGCTACCTCCCTTTCCAAGCTTTCCACCTTGGAGAAAAGTTGTTGAGATTTGAAGGAATTAAGGGATTGGTCCTTGATCTTGGAGAAGTCATACTTTGAGATGTCAGATATAGGAACTTCATCTACAAGCTTGTTCCCATACTGATTCTTCCACAGAACAGTCAGCAGTGAGTTGGCATTGATGTTGGCTTGCACCTGGTTATCTAGTTTGGAAGAAAGCTTCTTCATGTTATCTGAGACCAAAGCTAGGGTGCAATCCAGCTTGGAGACATTAGTAGCTGTTTTCTGAAACTCCTTTAGGATGCCATCTACCTTGGGAAAATCAGAGAGATAGGAGTTTCTGAGCTGTGTCAAGGATCTTTCTGTTTCCTCCTTGATGGAATAAATCTCTGATTGAAGACCATTCCCAAGATAATGCAGAGCCTTCAGCTGATTCTTGTACATTTCATTCATGGCTTCAAAGACTTCTGTAGGAGCAAGATGTTTGGCATTGGACCCCAAGGATGTGAGATATTCTTCCCTGAGAAAGGCGAGAGCATCCTTGAGCTTCACAGATCTTTTACTATCCAACCAGGCATCAATATTACCATCCTGTTGGGCTTCATCTTCTATCTTGTCCTGTTGAGCTTCAACATCCTCCTTGTGACACAGAAGAATAGCTTCATAGTCTGAATTTGGAAGGTTGGTTGTGAGGAGATGTTGAGCTATCTTTGAGATCTCATCAATCTGTGCCACATGAAGATTTTGAAGGTCTTCTTCCGTCAATTGTGGTGGCACAGAGGATGATCCTGAAGCCCTGTCATGTTGCACAGGTTTCAGCCATTCTGGGATTGTGGCCTGAGCCAAGTTAGAGCTGGTGCTAGGCACCTCAGGGTGGGTTGATGTATGAGTTTCCTCCAGTCTTGGAATGATTGTGGAGTCTGATGTTGTCTCCATTGAAATGGGATAAGTGACAACATCAGCTCCATTTGCCTGTGAAGGCAAGTCCATGTCCATAAGGAATGGGGATAGTGTTGGGAACCACGGACTTGGGGTTCTACTACATTTTATGATACACAATTAAGGAGTGCGAAAAGAAAATCACCTTGTTAACGGTTGATTCCACGCTCTTCTATTGTATTCCCAAATTCCCTTGAGCGAAGTGTGGCCTCCGTCTTCTCAAGTTAACCTCTCTTCTTGCTCCTAGGTGGCTACAATATTTTTCTTAACCAACCCTAGCAAGAAGAGAATAAGAATATATATAGGGCTACAATAGGGATCATGGATAATTAGGTTGGGCCTTTTAATTACATCCTGGGCCTAGCCCAATGTAATTAAATATTAATTCAATCCACTAAAGAATTAATATTTGCACTACCTTTCCTAATACCGCAACTTAATTAATTAATTCGGTTCCAATATTATTTGCTTATTAAATTCCCCATGTTTAAAATAGTGCATGCCCATTAATTAAATAAATTACTGATAATTCATTTAATTAACATCTTATATCCTTGATCATCCACGCTACCTTTATTTAATTATGCCGGAATAAATCCACCTGCAGGGTTTCACATAATTAAATCCTTTTGAGCTTTCAAGGGGACATCATTAACCCGAATATTATCAGGACACGGATTCCTTCAATAAATAATATTCACCATATATATTATTCCATCACCCAAAATATAATGATATAATTCAAAAGAATTATTTCATATATAAATCAAAGCATGTAAATAATATACACGTGTCAATTACTATATCCGGATTAAGAACCTAAGCATTAATAATAACATAGAATCTTAGTTCACCTTCTTAATCAGTTTAAGGGAACAATTCTAAATTTGATCATGTTCAATATACACAAAGTATACAAGTATTATTTAATAGTCAAGATAAACTATTCCCAAATAATACTTCAGTTATTCCAGTGGTTTGTCTAATTCCACTTAAACTGTGAACCTTTTATATTATATATAGACACTGATAATTTAATCTTCTGTTATCCCATTTGATACTAAATTATCCACAATATATAATAAATAGACAATGTAAAAATATGCAATCAAGATTCTCAATAAAATGGACAATGTTTATATACTACTAATGAATAGTTTAGTATAAAACCCAACAATCTCCCACTTATACTCAAGCTATTCTTTGAGTATATCAGTGTTTATTAATATAATCCGCTACCAGTTTAAATAACTATTCCGTGACCAGACATCTGACTCCTATCTCCTCCACGTGTTCTTCAAAAACCTTAGCTGGTAAACTCTTCGTGAAAGGATCAGCCCGGTTGTCCTTTGATGCTATATCAGTCACAATAATATCTCCTCGCTTAACGAACTGTCGTATGAGGTGATACTTACGCTCAATGTGTTTTGCTGCTTTATGTTCTCGTGGTTCCTTTGTATTTGCAACAGCACCAGTATTATCACAATAAATTGTGATTTGCCGTGGCAAATTAGGAACTACATTCAAATCCATCAGGAAATTCCGGAACCATATAGCCTCCTTGGCTGCCTCAGAGGCTGCCACATATTCAGCTTCCATGGTTGAGTCTGCGATGCATTTCTGCTTCACACTCCTCCATATTACAGCTCCACCTCCTAAAGTAAAAACACACCCCGAGGTTGACTTCCTCTTATCCCTATCTGTCTGGAAATCTGAATCGGTATAACCCACAGGAAACAAGTCTGAAGCCTTGTAAATTAACATATACTTCTTAGTCCTTTGCAAGTACTTAAGTATCGTTTTTACTGCACTCCAATGTTCCTGACCTGGATTGGACTGATATCTACTGACCATGCCTACGGCAAAGCAAATATCAGGTCTCGTGCATAACATGACATACATTAAGCTTCCACATGCTGAAGCATAAGGAACTGCTTTCATGTTCTCTATCTCCTTAGGTGTCTTAGGACACTGCTCCTTTGATAGAGAGACTCCATGTCTAAAAGGTAAATTACCCTTCTTAGAGTCCTGTATGTTAAAACGAGCCAATACCTCATCAATGTACGGTTCTTGAGATAAAGCCAACGTTCTTTTCTTGCGATCTCTTGTAACTTTGATCCCAAGAATGTATGCGGCTTCACCTAAGTCTTTCATTTCAAATTGTTTGAACAACCATGCCTTAATAGATGACAACATCTCTACATTGTTTCCAATGAGCAAAATGTCATCTACATATAGTACTAGAAAAACCACTGCATTTCCTTCACTTTTCCTATACACACATACTTCGCTTGGACTCTGATCATAACCATTTGTCTGGACGGCCTGATCAAAACGAATGTTCCACTCCCTGGAAGCTTGTTTCAGTCCATAAATGGACTTCTTAAGCTTACACACTAGATGCTCTTGACCCTCTTTGATGAATCCCTCTGGTTGCTGCATATGGATGTTTTCATCAAGACTTCCATTTAGGAAAGCTGTCTTGACATCCATTTGCCAAATCTCATAATCGAGATGAGCTGCTATAGATAAAAGAATCTGGATTGACTTAAGCAGGACTACCGGAGAAAAGGTTTCCTCATAATCAATTCCTTGTTTCTGAGTATACCCTTTCGCAACAAGTCTTGCTTTCCAGGCTTTCACCTTTTTGTCAGATCCTCTTTTTCTTTTGTAGATCCACTTGCATCCAATGGGTTTTACACCACTGGGTGGTTCCACGAGATCCCAGACTTTATTGGAATACATAGATTCCATCTCAGATTGCATAGCCTTTTGCCAAAGATCTGCATCCTTATCTTGCATTGCTTCTTCGTATGTCCTGGGATCCTCATCATGTTCACCAGAGACTAAGTCCGAAGACTCTCCCAAAAACATGAACCTCTCAGGTTGTTTAACAACCCTCCCACTACGACGAAGCATTGGAGTGGTATTAGTGATAGGTTGTTCATTTACTTGTGGTTGTTCTACTTGTACCGGTGGCATATTAGAATTATCTTGTCCTCCCACTAGTTCCTCTAAAACAACAGTACTCATGGGTTTGTGATTCATTATATAGTCTTCCTCTAAGAATCTAGCATTGGTGCTTACAATGATATCCCGATCCTTAGGACTATAAAACAAATACCCTTTTGTTCCCTTGGGATAACCCACAAACAGCCTCACTTCTGTACGAGAAACTAACTTAGTCACGTTCTTGTTCAGCACATGTGCTGGACAACCCCAAATCCGAATGTGTTTCAAACTAGGTTTGGTACTAGTCCACAATTCTTTTGGAGTTTTTGGAACTGACTTAGAAGGTACCAAGTTTAGAAGATAAGCCATTGTTTCTAGAGCATGCCCCCAAAACGACTTGGGTAAATTCGAATAACTCATCATCGATCTAACACTCTCTAAAAGAGTCTGGTTCCTTCTTTCTGCTACACCATTCTGCTGAGGTGTGCCAGGTGCAGTCAACTGGGATGAAATCCCATGTTCTGATAAATATTCTCTAAATTCTCCAAGCAGTTATTCGGCCCCACGATCTGATCGTAGTGACTTGATACATTTTCCTGAACGTCGCTTTTCCGCACTTGCTTTGTACTCTTTGAATTTTTCAAAGCACTCAGACTTGCTGTGCAACAGATAAATGTATCCATATCTCGAATAATCATCAATGAAAGTGACAAAATATTCATACCCACCTCTCGCTTGGATATTCATAGGTCCACATAAATCAGTATGAACCAATTCTAACACATCTTTGGCTCTATTTCCTTTTGCCTTAAAAGGTCTACTGGTCATTTTTCCTTCCAAGCAAGATTCACAGACTGGAAATGGCTCCACTGCCAACGAGCCTAAAGGCCCATCTACTACCAATCTTTGAATCCTCCTTAAGTTAATATGACCTAATCTCAAGTGCCAAAGATATGTTTGGTTCAATCCAGAAGGTTCCTTTCTTTTACTAGAGGTAGAAAGTGTATTATTAATTTCACTTGGTTGCAGCATTGGTTCTATAGGATTAATAATATATAAATTGTCTTGCAATGTACCAGAACATATAACTCGTTTATTCATCATAATGGAAACATTACGATCCAAACAAACATTATAACCATCCATAGCAAGTTTAGAAACCGAAATTAAATTCCTTCTAAATGAAGGTACATAAAGACAATTATTCAAAACCAAAATCCTATCATAACCAAAAGATAAAGAAATAACTCCAACTGCAACCACTGCTACTTTCGTAGCATCTCCCATGAACACATATATCTCGCCATCTCTAAGCAGCCTGGTTTTCTGGAACCCCTGCATGGAATTACAAACATGATCAGTGGCTCCTGTGTCTACACACCAAGTGCTCGTAGACATAGCCGCTATATATGTTTCCGTAACAAGAGAAAGAGACATACCAGCATTGTTCTTCTTAGACAGAGGACAATCCTTTTTCCAGTGACCCGACTGCTTGCACTTGAAGCACTTGCCCTTAGGCTTCTTCATTGAATTCTGAACTCCCAATGGTTTCACAACTTTCTGTGTCTGAACCTTCTTCTTCTTCTTTCCTTTCGGCTTTGAAGAAGAAACTTTCTCAGCCACATTTACCTGAACATGCTGCTGAAATAATGATTCCGCTGCCTGAAGCTCTGTCAGAAGTTCTGCAAGACTATACAACTTCTTGTTCATGTTGTAATTCAAGCGAAACGGCTCAAAGCTTTTTGGCAAACTCATAAGTATGATATCGACCTGCGTTTCCGCATCAATATCAGCACCAAGGACCTCTAGTTCATTTATATGAGACATCATCAGAAGAACATGGTCCCTTACAGGTGTTTTTTCAGCCATCTGAGTGTTCATTAGAGACTTCATTGCTACTTGCCTAGCAGCCCTATTCTGATCTCCGAAAAGCTCCTTGAGATTATAGAGCATATCTGCAGCAGTGGTCATGGCCTGATGCTGATGTTGCAAAACACCCGACATTGCTGCCAGAATGTAACATCGCGACATCTCATCTGCCTTAGTCCACTTCTTAAAATACTCTTTATCCTCATCCGGAGCATCGGCAACAGGCTGGTCCGGTTTGGGTTCAACAGTACAAAATTTAAACTCTTCAGCAGTCAACACTATGTCCAAATTGCGTTTCCATTCAATATAGTTAGGTCCGGTAAGTTTGTTATCCTTAAGTATGGTGAAAAGTGGATTAAAGCCCATTCTATCCTGAGAATCATGCATATAACACTTAATCAGAAAATTGCATATATCTTAAAACCTATTTGTTTCCTCTAACAATTAATTAAAATTAATGCACTAATATTTAAATTCCATAAATATCTGGTACGCCATGATGGATGACATATATACCATTTAAATTTAAATATTACTTCGGTCCTACTACTAAATAATACGCCACGTTTGGGTGGACTATATATTATCTTTCATAGCTAAGTGTATACCATTATTTAGATCTTAAGTTGCCTTTAGTCAGACCCATCCGTTCGATGTATCAATGGATAAATCCCAGGTGTTTTCGGTGAAGTCACAGACGGACTCGCTTAAAAACACAACCCCTAAGACAGAAATATCCATTATCAACATCAATCAAGGAATGTCCAACTTTTTTCTCGAATTCTATGAAACTTGGTATGTCACGATGGGGTGAGCTTACCTTTCATTATTCGTGATTAACTTAAGAAGATTGTCCTAGTAATATCCTTAACACTACCCAGACGTCATAAATCATACGCCACGATGGGTGACATATATCCAATTCATAATCGTCCTAGTGTTAAATTACATACAACCAATAATGGATGACCATGGGATCTAATATCAAATTAATTCCCTCTCCCACTTAGTATTTTAACATGAGTAATTTTATCTAGATGCATCGCCCTATGTTATTTCTTCGAGGTCCACATGTTATCAAAATAACAATACAAAGAACACATAACATAGCATAGCATGCATCTCTACATAATTAAATGGGGCCTATGTCATTATAATTATGTCTAACATGCATTCCAAATACACACATAATTTAATAACATAAAACATTTAATTAAAGCAATAAATGAAAATTTATGTCCATGTCGTCCTATTTATGTTAACCATGCAATTAAAATTACACACATAATTAACAACACACATAATAATTATTTAATGCAATAATTAAAATTAAATAGCAGAAAAATTAAAATAAAAAATAAATCCACTATTATGGCCAAAAAAAAAAATTCATCCGAAAATCCTGCGAAAACTTCAACTCGCTGTTTGAGGGTCTAAACGAGCTCAGACGCACATAAAACTTTGACAATGTCACTTTTCAATCGTGTAGAACATCGAAATCCCTTTCCGAAATGGTATTACTCATCGAAATCCGACACCGTATGCAAAAGTTACAACAGTTCGAAGTTGCATAGGCGAAATCTTGTAGCATCAGCGGAAGAACTTTGTTTTCTTGCAACTCCGTCGATCAAATAGTTACATACAACATAACATACCTATTCTATTACATCAGATCATAATCTAACATGAATACAAATCATGATTACAAGATTACAGAATCATAATAGAAAACAAAACTAGCACGATCAACCCTCGTGATTTACAACCACGATAAACCACGTGGAAACCAAAACAAAAAATAACCACGATTAAACCACGTGGGATCCAAACACATAATTAAAATAAAACGAGGCCATAATAGTGGATACTAAACAACCTGCAAAAGATTATTATCGAAGCATAGCACTATACATACATAACCAATTTTAATTACGACATGGACATCATATCATAAAACATAGAACCCATAACCAGGCTTTTGATACCAATTGTTGGGAACCACGGACTTGGGGTTCTACTACATTTTATGATACACAATTAAGGAGTGCGAAAAGAAAATCACCTTGTTAACGGTTGATTCCACGCTATTCTATTGTATTCCCAAATTCCCTTGAGCGAAGTGTGGCCTCCGTCTTCTCAAGTTAACCTCTCTTCTTGCTCCTAGGTGGCTACAATATTTTTCTTAACCAACCCTAGCAAGAAGAGAATAAGAATATATATAGGGCTACAATAGGGATCATGGATAATTAGGTTGGGCCTTTTAATTACATCCTGGGCCTAGCCCAATGTAATTAAATATTAATTCAATCCACTAAAGAATTAATATTTGCACTACCTTTCCTAATACCGCAACTTAATTAATTAATTCGGTTCCAATATTATTTGCTTATTAAATTCCCCATGTTTAAAATAGCGCATGCCCATTAATTAAATAAATTACTGATAATTCATTTAATTAACATCTTATATCCTTGATCATCCACTCTACCTTTATTTAATTATGCCGGAATAAATCCACCTGCAGGGTTTCACATAATTAAATCCTTTTGAGCTTTCAAGGGGACATCATTAACCCGAATATTATCAGGACACGGATTCCTTCAATAAATAATATTCACCATATATATTATTCCATCACCCAAAATATAATGATATAATTCAAAAGAATTATTTCATATATAAATCAAAGCATGTAAATAATATACACATGTCAATTACTATATCCGGATTAAAAACCTAAGCATTAATAATAACATAGAATCTTAGTTCACCTTCTTAATCAGTTTAAGGGAACAATTCTAAATTTGATCCTGTTCAATATACACAAAGTATACAAGTATTATTTAATAGTCAAGATAAACTATTCCCAAATAATACTTCAGTTATTCCAGTGGTTTGTCTAATTCCACTTAAACTGTGAACCCTTTATATTATATATAGACACTGATAATTTAATCTTCTGTTATCCCATTTGATACTAAATTATCCACAATATATAATAAATAGACAATGTAAAAATATGCAATCAAGATTCTCAATAAAATGGACAATGTTTATATACTACTAATGAATAGTTTAGTATAAAACCCAACAGATAGTGGCATAGAGTCTCCAGTGAGAACTGGTGAATCCTCTATTGTAACAGCCCCAAATCCGGGGTCAGGGATTTAGAGTAGTCACGATCCACTTACTTCTTGTCTTGCCTGCTTTACTCACAATAGACACAATTCATCTGCTTATGACCCCACAATGAATATATCTCTCACACACACACACAGGTTAGAGTCTCAGAAACGACACAAATACAACCATTGCGGAATAAATACCCAAATGTCTTTTGAATTTGCTACTGATACAACTCCTAAGTATTGGTACATTACCAACTTAGCCTTGTTATACTCACCACCCTCTCATACCATTCATATCTATACATAAGATGAATACCAAAAGCTCCAGCTTGATCGGACTGGTTCACACTACTTCCAGGATCATTGCTAGAAACTGCTCATGAGAATGCCTTGCGCTTACCACTCGCCTGAGGGATGTGCGCCGAATCCTTGGTATCCTACTTCGCTGCTATATAATATTTATGAAACAATAGCAAGAGTGAGCGATAGCTCAGGAAGGTAATTAAAGTATGGCATAATCCTGCCTTTAACTCAACCCAGAATAAAGCGAGTATAAGACCATAATTTGTCAAAATATCTCGATACTGAAATTATTTCCTTATCGGAATGTATTCCAAAAACAGTACCATTGTTGTATTTCAAATATCATTTTCATAATATTTCTGCAAACTTTTACTATATTATGAACAAAGTTCTAGTATAAAAGATGAGGTTTCAAAGTAAACCAATATAACCTTTCCGAAAAATATCTGCTATGTAAGCACAATATCAACATATAACTTAAAAGATGAAGTTGTAAGGTGATTCAGTATAAACAACTCCCTTACCATAACTCATGTTATGTAAGGTATCCACAGAGTCATATGATATAAAAGATGAAGTTACGAGGAAAATTTCACATAATGTTCCGTAACCCAAAATCCACTTATGCATATATAATCTGAGTAAGGTTTTATCAGAGTCATAACTCATAAAGTAAAAGATGAAGTTGCAAGGATTTATTATAACTTCATTTTTGAACACTTTTCAACCCCCTGCCAACATGATCGGTAAACCTGTACCACGGTGTCATCCTTAGTCCCTTTCAATACATGTTTCAGAACCCCCTGCCAACAGGATCGGTAAACCTGTACCAAGGATGTCATCCGTAGTCCCTTTCAATACATGTTGCAGAATTATCCAAAATGGATGATGAACTAATACCGGAGTTGCTACCGCGCCCGTCGTACCAACCTTACTATGATCAGTAGCAGGTCGTACAACAAAAATATGTTCTCTACATATAGATGGAAGAATCACGACAGCCTGACATTGTCTATTGCCTTCCCGGATCTCCCGGCCCATTGGGGCAATAAAATGGATGGGTCGGCGCAACTGGACCACTTACACCACTCCTAGTTCGGATGAAATCCATGACTCTGAAACGTAAAGATCGTCCTCCTTTCCCCAAGTGTAATACTTGTTGATACGACTCCACTAAGTAGTTATATCTAGGTTGGAAAGGAAGATTCTCCAATATTTCCCAAGCGATGCTTGTTAATGGATATCGACTTGTTCCATCAATTTACCCCTCGATCGTTGAGGTGGTAACACAACATTTGACTTGCAGCAATTAAATTGCTCAGAGAAAATATTTGTCCCCGGACAGTTTTGAGTTGAGAGTTTAAAATGAGTAGCAGTCACTTAAATCAGGTTTCCCATATTTTTGATAGTTGAGCGAGTATTTAAATCCTCTTAAAAGATAGATTTAAATGGAAAAACGGTGTTTTGGGAACCTCTTTTTGATTTAAAATAATTAATAATACAGCTTAGAGTATCCTTCGTAATTATTGAAGGTCGAGGATAAACTTTAAATAATATTACTCATTTTCAAAATGTGTTGAAAGTATTTAAAAATTAATCAAATAATATTTATTAAATAATAAACTTTAATGAATATTCAAAAATAATATTCATTAAATAAATAATGATTAAATGAATATTCAAAATAATATTCATTAAATAAATAAACCTTGAATGAATATTTAAAATAATATTCATTAAATAAATAAACCTTGAATGAATATTTAAAATAATATTCATTAAATAAATAAACCTTGAATGAATATTTAAAATAATATTCATTAAATAAATAAACCTTGAATGAATATTTAAAATAATATTCATTAAAAAAATAAACCTTGAATGAATATTTAAAATAATATTCATTAAATAAATAAACCTTAAATGAATATTTAAAATAATATTCATTAAATAAATAATCATTGAATAATAATTGCCCGATATCTTTATCGGAAAATAATCTTTAACATATACAGAAAATATAACTACTATCGGTATAAAGAATAAAATCATACGCCCTTTTACCTAGGGCCTTTATAAAAACCTGCCTTCTAACTAATATCTCATATTTAGCTTAGAAGCCCATAATTAAATCATAAAGCAAGTATCACAATATACTTTCGAAAACAGTTATGCCTTCCATTAGCATTTATAACTGAAATAGTATTCAAATAGTATTTCTTGACCGAGATATTACTCAAATAACATTCCTTGAAAGATATAGTAAGCAAATATCATTCCTCGAATGATGTCACACTCGAATAACAATCCTCAAAATACATAGTATTCTGCCAATGGAATCCCTCCGGGTTTCCACGGCTATCTACATATCTCAAAATACCGACTCCCGATTTAGAGTCGAAAACAATGAATATGCTCTTATATTTAGAGCTACCAGGTAAACCGGTTCATAACTACTTAACTCCGAAGATTTTATATAATCCAAAGGTCAAATCTATTCCAACAAGAAATAAGATATATCGCAAAACTGTCCAAATTTATACATGGCAAAAGCAGTATTATATAGTCAATACTTCAAAGTATAGATTTAGAAACTTGTTGCCTGGAAATCCCGAAGTAGTAGTAAGTCTCAGGTTGGTCCAGTAATCTAGAATCAACACAAGGTTCAAGATTAATTAACTTAAACGCTTTCACCACACTAAGTATATACTATCTCAAGTACAAAGTCCATTTTCAAGTTAACTCCTTAAGAACTTCCACTCGAGCATGCTCGCTCATGCATTTTCATAAAATTGAGATTTAATCCTTTTAACACGAAATCTTTTCGAGGGTCTTCCTAAACGTACCTAGCATGTTATCACAAAGTTTCACATTTTATTATGACTTTTAAGTGGTTCGATCACAGCCTCAAAGTTGACTAGGTGGTGCGGTTTGGTTTTACGAACGCCTTACACTAAAACGCATGTTTCTCCTAAACCGTAAATCGTAATGACATGATTCTTGCGCTCACGTAAACTAGAAACAAATCTCTACACACTCATGTTCATCATTGAACCAAAAGAGTCAGTTAGGTTTTCGGATTCTAGGCAGTTTTTAGCGTTACCAAAAATCGGGCATTACAACGGCTTAAAATCGAATAATCCAATTTTTAACCAACCCAAATAAGCATTCAACCAACACCCAAGACTCATATACACCATTCATCATCTTCCTCACTGCCTCAACAGGTCTTGGAGCTACAATACTTATTTTTCCATTTTCATAACATCCACACAAGATTCATGCCTCTTAAACATGCATACCACATCAAAACTCCATTAAAACACAATATTCATCAAAGGAGTTTCCAAAGATTTATACCTTGGCTTGAAGCTTAGAAGTGCTCTAAAGACTTTACAACTCTTAAACCTTGCTTAGAACATCCTTTGGAAGCCAAACCATCAAAAAACATAATATGAAAACTAAGTTAGTAACTAATCATCCTAGAACACACCATCTTGTAAAAATCATATAAAATCGAAAAATAAGAGTTTCGTTCTCAAATCTTTTACCACACCTTCTGATCTTCAAGGGATTTCTTTTGAGTCCTAGATCATCACCAGGGAATGCTTGAATCTCTACTTATGGGCGTTTTAAGATCGGTGGCAGAATCTTCCAGGAACAGGGCAGATTGGAATCTTCAAATTGGGGAAGGGATTTGACTAGGCTACACCCCTTTGTTGACCATGAAATTTTGGACCAATGTTACCCATGGAGTGGAGAAACTATGGTTACAATTTGGTGATTTATGGATGGATAGAAGTGGAGATATGAATTTTTCTTTGAGTTGTGCCCTTGTTTGGCAGACTGGAGAGCTTTTGCTCATCTTTGCTTTTCTTTTGTTTTTTAACTTGGATGCATCTTTTATTTTGTGTTTTTAATCACCCATTGGTCCACTTGTTGCTCTCTCATCAAACAACTCCATTTTTGCCAATGTTGCAATTACATCATTAGCTTTTTGGTTGACTTTCATGCATGACACCTTGGTTTTTCTTCTTCCACCAATTGGATCGTCTTTGTGTTCTTTTAATAAAATCAATACGTTACAGCTTATATGTTGCATTTTATTACTCCACTGTGACACAATCCCTTAAATCAATATTAACTTCAACATCCCTTATCTATTCCCTCTTTATTCCTTGTTCTTAGAAAATGTTCTCGCGTTTCTTCGAATATTCTCAAATCAAATATAATATAATTCCAAAATATTAAATCCTCAAATCCTCAAATTTAATATCTCATTTCTTGAATATAATAATATATAATTTGCTGCCCGGTCAAATACTACACCAAAATAAAATTTGGAATTTCTGAATTCCGATCGTCTTTGCATTCACTTATTTACTCCGTAGATCACTAATATGACTTCGGAATATCCACACTACGTCTCGTACATAGGTGGCATGAAAAATTTTCTTAATCCTCAAAATCACTATTCATCCACCAAATTCACTATTCACTGATGCACTTGATCATAATAAGAAAAGTTTTAATTTTACCAAAAATTCGGGTTATTACATCTATGTTGGTGTTGGTGTCATTAGGATATGCCTCAGCATGCATTCCCTGACCAACTAAATGTGGTTCCAGAGTGGTGAGCACAGTGTCATGCACCATGTCACTTGAGGTTGGCTCAATCACATATTTGGAGTGTGATTGATCAAGTGCAGAAATGTCATGAGGATGACTATTCTGTTGAGAAGAAATATTAGATGTAGATTCTAGAAAAAAAGTGTGGTGTAGATCAGATTTTGGCAACTCCCCCTGAGAAATAGGAGGAGTTTCAAGTGTGATGTGCTCTCCACTCTGTGTACCATCACCCTTATTTCTACTGGGGGTCAAGAGTGAGGTCTTGACCCTGTGCCGACTCTTTACAAATTGTAGTGGGGATGCTACTCTTTTCAATACCAAGGCCCTGTTGAGAGGACATTGATAGTAATAGGTGTACCCCTTTTTGCACATCTAAATCCTGTTGGGAGGATTCAGTGGTGGCTATTTCTTTAGACTTCTTCTGTAACAGCCCCAAATACGGGGTCAGGGATTTAGAGTAGTCACGATCCATTTACTTCTTGCCTTGCCTGCTTTACTCACAATAGACACAATTCATCTGCTTATGACCCCACAATGAATATATCTCTCTCACACACACACAGGTTAGAGTCTCAGAAACGACACAAATACAACCATTGCGGAATAAATAATCTTTATTACAATACCCAAATGTCTTTTGAATTTGCTACTGATACAACTCCTAAGTAATGGTACATTACCAACTTAGCCTTGTAATACTCACCACCCTCTCATACCATTCATATCTATACATAAGATGAATACCAAAAGCTCCAGCTTGATCTGACTGGTTCATACTACTTCCAGGATCACTGCTAGAAACTGCTCATGAGACTGCCTTACGCTTGCCACTCGCCTGAGGGATGTGCGCCGAATCCTTGGTATCCTACTTCGCTGCTATATAATATTTATGAAACAATAGCAAGAGTGAGCGATAGCTCAGCAAGGTAATTAAAGTATAGCATAATCTTGCCTTTAACTCAACCCAGAATAAAGCGGGTATAAGACAATAATTTGTCAAAATATCTCGATACTGAAATTATTTCCTTATCAGAATGTATTCCAAAAATGGTACCATTGTTGTATTTCAAATATCATTTCATAATATTTCTACAAACTTTTGCTATATTATGAAAAAAGTTCTAGTATAATATAAAAGATGAGGTTTCAAAGTAAACCAATATAACCTTTCCGAAAAATATCTGCTATGTAAGCAGAATATCAACATATAACTTAAAAGATGAAGTTATAAGGTGATTCAGTATAAAAAACTCCCTTACCATAACTCATGTTATGTAAGGTATCCACAGAGTCATATGATATAAAAGATGAAGTTACGAGGAAAATTTCATATAATGTTCCGTAACCCAAAATCCACTTATGCATATATAATCTGAGTAAGGTTTTATCAGAGTCATAACTCATAAAGTAAAAGATGAAGTTGCAAGGATTTATTACAACTTCATTTTTGAACACTTTTCAACCCCCTGCCAACATGATCGGTAAACCTGTACCACGGTGTCATCCTTAGTCCCTTTCAATACATGTTGCAGAACCCCCTGCCAACATGATCGGTAAACCTGTACCAAGGATGTCATCCGTAGTCCCTTTCAATACATGTTGCAGAATTATCCAAAATGGATGATGAACTAATATCGGAGTTGCTACCGCGCCCGTCGTACCAACCTTACTATGATCAGTAGCAGGTCGTACAACAAAAATATATTCTCTACATGTAGATGGAAGAATCACGACAGCCTGACATTGTCTATTGCCTTCCCGGATCTCCCGGCCCATTTGGGGCAATAAAATGGATGGGTCGGCGCAACTGGACCACTTACACCACTCCTAGTTCGGATGAAATCCATGACTCTGAAACGTAAAGATCGTCCTCCTTTCCCCAAGTGTAATACTTGTTGATACGACTCCACTAAGTAGTTATATCTAGGTTGGAAGGGAAGATTCTCCAATATTTCCCAAGCGATGCTTGTTAATGGATATCGACTTGTTCCATCAATTTACCCCTCGATCGTTGAGGTGGTAACAAAACATTTGACTTGCAGCAATTAAATTGCTCAGAGAAAATGTAATATCCGTAAATTTTATTATTTAAATAAATGATATATTTAATATAAAAATATTTATTGTGGAGTATTGGGTTATTATTAAATGATAATTATTGTGTGATTATGTGGTAATTGGTGAGTCAAAAGCCCCTTTCAAATATTTCGTCATTTGGAATTTTCTTCAAATCTGAGCCCCGTTTTGATAATTCAAGGGCCCCATTGGAATTTCGTACATTAATTATTATCTCTTCGTCTTTCGTATTCGAATCATTATCGGGAGAGATATTCGTATCATTTCATCCCTACCTATTTGATTCTGCAAGAATAATTCGTTTTGTTCAAAAAGGGAAAAATTGTTCCGAACCCTAATTGCTTAAGGGGACGGATATATCGTTTTATATCAATATTACATTTGTTATAGCCCCAGTATTCTTGAGCATTAGTTATATAATGATATGTATTGATTTGGATAATTATCAATCCTTGTAGATAATTATCTTCTCGTAAAACGTATTTTTAACCTAATTAGGGTTTTTAAACGAACCAGTGGATCTATATCGATCCAAAAATGTTGTTTGGGGTATTATTTTTCCAAAAATATAAAAAGACGAATCGAACCTTAAACCTATCATAATCTGCAGCCCTAATTCTTGAAATAATAAAAATCCTCGAACCGTGTTCTTCGTGTTCTTGAAGATTAATCCATTCGTTCGAGGTGTTATTGAAATCCAAATCTGAAGTTCTTGTACTCAAATCAAAGCTCTTGACTTCTAGTTTCAAAAATCTTCCAACCTCATCATCATCTGGTAAGTTTTCGATTTTATATGAATTTTTCAATATTTGAATTTAAATTAGGGTTTTTGGTCGATTTGGGGATTTTCAATCTGTTGATTCTCCGTTCAATTGGTTGCTTCTAACTTGTTCCTAGGGTTCTAAATAGCAAGAATCCATGATTTAATTTCATGTTCGAGTTCAATTTTGATGGGTTTGATTTTCGAGTTTTCGACCCGAAATTTTCTTTTACTTCGTTCGTTCTTTCTGTTGATCTGACATTAGTTATGATATGGGGCTTTGATTGTATGAGTTATAAGCTTCGTTTTGGTATATTAATCTTTGAGTTTCGTGTAGAAATTAAGTAGATCGGGTTTCCGGCCGAAGTCATCGCCGACGAGTTCTTTGAACGAATTCTGGGCACGATTCCGGCATGGGACAGTCGATATGGTGTGTTGGTTGTGTTTGTATTGAGAAGGCGAACAAAAGCCCTCTGAGTTTGTTTATGTTTGGACGGAATCGAAGAATTCCGGCCGCCGGACACCGGCCGGATTCTGGAAAACCCAGAATCCGGTGGGTTGTTCTTGGCGACCCGAATTCGTTCTTCCTGACCCGTTTACCCATTATTTTGACCCGGTTTCAATCTTCAAAACCCTAATTCGATTTCTTAAAACTGTTTTGAATTTTATTTTTAAAATTTATTCGAAAATAGTTTAAAAACTTTAAAAATTCATATTTTTATTTTAAAAATATATTTTAATATCAGAAAAATTCTGGAAAATTATATTTATTATTTTAAATCCGAAAATTGATTAAACTTCATTATTTTAATTATTTTTAATTAATAATTAATTTATTAATTAATTGGTTATTTCTTTTAATCAATTAATTCTTAAAAATTAATTATTAATTAGATTTAATTAATTTAAAATTCAGTTTAATTATTTTCAAGCCTATTTATTTATTTAAAAATAGTTTGAGCATTTAAAAAGTGTAAATTAATTTTATTAATTGATTTATTTGCATTTAAATGTTTATATTGGATTTAAAAATCCGATTTTTGATTTAAAAATTAGTAATGACTTATTTAAAATTCAAATAAGTTTCGTTTGATGTTTTCAAAATGTTTATAAGTGCTATATGGTTCATATTAATTGTGTGATGTGTTTTATAGTCTGTATATGCCCGTACTAGGGCACATATTTGAGTTTTAAATATCGTAAATCATACCGGACGTCCGATACGTAACCGGTTACTTGTTTAAATGTGATTATTGATTGAATAAGTGTCGAGAGTAGAACGAGAATAGTTAGACTTACTGTGATGAGTTGTTTAATTATAGAATCGAGTTCCCGGAGCAAGGGAAAGGGAAAGGTAGAGTGAGTAGAGTCGATCCGACAACAGCTTAGACCAGGCAAGTATCTGTGCCTTTACTTGTGATAAAATTTATTATTGTCTTGATTACTTGAATACCGTTATCCCCAGAACAATTCAAATTATCAATCTTTTAACCGCATTTGGACAACTGATTCCATTTTCTTAGAGATTCTTGATTCTTTGATTTGATCTGCATGGGAAACCCTTATTTCCAATTCACTGGATTATTGTTTACCACCATTTATTATTGATTATCATCCTTTGATTATTATTAACAACCATTGATTATTTGACTTCCATCTTGACTATTGATTACGGTCATTGATTATCGATTACCAATCTTGATTTCCTTATTGAATGAGTACACTGTACCATTGAAATTATTCCATGATTCTTTATCGATCTTCATTTGATACTGAGCAGTTGAAGCTCTTTTGCAATTACCATACATTGTGTTTATCTTATTGAGCATGTTATTGTTTATACCCTATGATAGATTTGGCATGTTTTTAAAATGGACCAGTAATTGGTCGGGTCATATTTATGGTCGGAATAACTTAAGGCCCAGTTTGGCCTAGGATCCAGTAGAGGACTATGCTGTGAGCTAGTCCGGGGTTGATGTGTGGCTGGCCAGCTGCACAACCTTTGATTTGAATAAAATGTATAAGCCAAATTCTAATTCTTTTCTTCAATTGTTATTGATACAAAGCATGTGTTAGCTAAATATTGTTGATTCTGATATCATAAATTCATATCCTTACAACTGTGATAGAAATGATTCATATGATGTTTGCTGAGCAATTTTGGCTCACTCTTGCTTGTTGTTTTCTAACCCTATTCCAGTGAAGCGAGAGTATGAGTCGGCATAGCGTGACCGATAGTTCACCAGCAGCCAGAAGAGCCCCTCGAGTCATTGTCATTGGCAGGGTAGTTGTTGTTTTGCTTTTCTAGATTTGATGTCTAGATTTGAACTTTAGTTGTGATGTAATAACTCTGATAAAAACTGGTATTGTATTAATAAAAGATTGTAGTAGCTTGTGTTCATTGCCATAATCTGGATGCGGTCTTGGTTAAGGGGTATTTGTGTCTTTATATATTATGCATGTGTTAAATAGTGTTCCGTTGGTCGGATGACTCCTCAAATCTGTACCCCCGGGTTTGGAGGGCGTCACAGTTGGTATCAGAGCAACAGGTTATGGCATTTGAAACAAGTTAGGACTTAGGGTCCAGGATAACATAGAGAGTTAGGAATTCACGTAAGGATATTAGGAGGTCAACTAGGGATATTATGCGTAGTAATTAAATGTGGTTATAATTGCAGCCCCCTAGTTCTAGTTCAGACTCAGACCCTTCCGAGGATACGATAGCAGAGATACCTACACCCGTTGAGAGAGCAGGACTGTCTCGGCCAATGCGATACCAGCCTAGGCATCAGCATCCGGTAGTCAGGAGAGATCAGGTACCTTGTCCTATTCCACTCCGACAAGTAGCCCCAGCACCAGTGTCTCAGGCATCAGTTTGTGGGCCTTTGTACCAGTTAGGTGAGCCACCAGTTCCACACCATGTGTATTAGAGGGTGAATAGAGAGAGGGAGTACCTTTATGGACAGGTTATGGAGATGGGGAAGATTCGTTCGATTGAGGCAGCCGCTATCCGAGATAGGGACAGACTTAGAGATCAGATAAGGGACATTCAGATGAGGTTTAGGGTTACGAGGACCTTGGTTGAGACTCGATTGCACGTATTAGCTTCTAGTCGAGAGGGAGAGACAGTAGCAGGGATGAGACAGATTTTGGATTATGCGATGAGTGAGATTGCAGAGATTTCAGGACCCTTGTTATGGCAGACAGGAGCAGGTGATCTGTGAGCAGGTTTAGGGGTAGACAGGTGTGACATGGATGTATGGTTTCTAGATAGTTAGTATATAGATGCATATTGTAGTATCAGCAGTGCACCGGTTTTATAGGAACGCCTCGGGTTGTTGTTGCATTTTTGTTGCATTGCTGGTCGGCAGTTATGGTTCAGCCATGATATATTTTCTTTTGAAGCATTCTACGCTTGTACTAACTCTATCTATATATATGTATGATAAACCTCTTTTATAGAACTATATTTATTCCCTTGTCATTCATTTCCAGCATCATAACTGTTATTCTACTTGTTGCAACGAGTGTACTCATACACCGTTGAGAAGATCTGTAAACCTTCGAGATATCAATTGTGATCCTTCCTTCTATCATATGAACTGTTTGATTAAGCCAATTATTGTTTATTCATCAGCGATATGCCTCCTAGACGACAAACCCGTTCATCTGATACCTCCGACCAAGAAGGTCAACAAAATACACCTCCCACGGGCCACATGGACCCGATGGTAATCCAGTTGTTAAATACTCTTACTCAATAGACTGCTGCATTAGCACAGCAGCAACAAGCATTTCAGCAACAGCTCTTAGAACAGCAGCAACAACATCAGCATCAGCAGCATCACCAGCAAGCAGCACCAGCGGTTACGTTCAAATCTTTCCAAGCAGCAAAACCTCCAGAATTTAAAGGATCAGCAGACCCTGTAGAGGCTAAGGCATGGTTGAAGGAGATGGAAAAGGCTTTTGCCTTGATAGAGGTGGAAGAGGATAAGAAGACGGAGTATGCAAGCTATTTTCTGAAGAATGAGGCCAGTTATTGGTGGGAAACGAGTAGGGCTATGGAGCCCGAGGGATTGATTACGTGGGTAAGATTTACAGAGTTGTTTTTGGAAAGGTATTTTCCGGACTATATGAGAGATCAGATGGAGTTAAAGTTTTTGGAGTTAAAGCAGGGAAGCATGACGGTGCCCCAATATGAAACAAGGTTTACGGAGTTGTCAAGGTTTGTTCCAACCTATGTGGATACGGAGAAGAAGAAGGCCAAGAGGTTCCAGCATGGACTGAGGTCTTGGATTCGTAGTAAGTTAGCTATATTGGAGTTGGACACCTATGCAACGGTGGTCCAAAAGGCAATGATTGCGGAGACAGAGAGTAATTCTTACATGAAAGAGAGGGAGAACAAGAAAAGCAAAGCAGGGATACCCGATAAGGGACAGCAACAGGGAAGTTTTCAAGGGCAAGCAAATAAGAAACCGGGATTTCAGCCCGGAAGGAATGCAAGTTTCAGGAAACCAGATACCGGGAGCGTAGGACAAGATAACCGTCTACCAGCCGGCAGTCAGCAGGGACTTTCTAGACCCCCACTACCAGAATGCAAGACATGCGGGAAGCGACATCCAGGGATATGCCATCGATTGAATGTCACATGCTTTAAATGCAATCATAAGGGACATTATTCCCGTGATTGCAAGATAGGCATTGTGTGTCATCGGTGTAAGAAACCAGGCCACATGATTAAGGACTGCAGAGCACCAGCAACCGTGAACAATATGATTCGGGCAATTGAAGCACCCCCAGTTGTTAATGTCCAGCCGTTAGCCAGATTCTACAATATGTCAATGAGAGAATCAGTGAGAGATTCCGACGTGGTGGCAGGTACACTTCTAGTAAATTCTATTCCTGCTAAAGTGTTAATAGATTCGGGAGCGACGAAGTCTTTTATTTCTGAAATGTTTGCTCGTAGATTGAATTGCGTAATGAAACCCTTAAGTGGAGTGTTGAATATAGAGATAGCTAATCAGGATCGTATAGCGGTCAGTTCATATTATCCTTGTTGTGAGATAGAGATTTTGGGAAATCATTTTTATGTTGACTTGTTACCTTTTAAGTTAGGTGAATTTGATGTGATATTAGGGATGGATTGGTTGACTGAGTATGATGCGAGTATTGACTGTAAGAATAAGAGGGTTACTTTGATTACCCTAGAAAAGAAAGAAATAATATTTAGAGGAGAGAGACAAGGAAAGAGGTTCCTGACGATGATTCAGGCTAAGAGGTTATTAAGGCAAGGTTGTGAGGCGTATTTAGCGTATGTGATAGATATAGAAAAGAAAGTTTCTAAGTTAGAAGATATTTCAGTTGTAAATGAGTTTCCAGATGTTTTTCCGGAAGAATTACCAGGTTTACCTCCAAATAGAGAGATTGAATTTGCGATAGACTTAATACCAGGCGCGGAGCCAATATCTAAGGCCCCTTACAGAATGGCACCAGTGGAGATGAAGGAGTTGGCTACTCAACTGCAAGATTTGATAGAAAAAGGAATTATTAGACCCAGCGTTTTGCCGTGGGGAGCACCAGTATTATTTGTCAAGAAAAAGGATGGAAGCATGTTAGGTCCTGATAAGTTTGTAGAAGGGGGGTTGAATACAAACTATACCGGTTTATCGAAATTTGTTCTTTGAATAATTTAACAATTGAGAACAAATTAATGCGGAATATAAATGAAACAAGATTCAAGTTAAATATAACTTATATTAAACTTGAAGGGTGTTGCAAATACAATAAGGATTACAAAGTATTTATCTCAAACTAATTAATACAAATTTAGAATAAATTCGACATGAACTTTTCTAATATTTGTAATAAAAAGATCGAATGCTAAAAGCAAGTTCGAGATAAATTCTAGGGATAAAAATCCGCTAGATAATCAAAGCAATACAAGTAATCAACTTCTAGTGGTTTGGATTTAACAATACAAACTAGAATTAATTGTTTGAGAAGAAATGAGATTTAATGGCTTCTGCAGTTCTTGAGAGTAAATGCTTTTGTATCTTCCTTTTTGATTAACTGCCTTCAGCTGTCTGTTCTGCCATCTCTTTAATACAAATGCAATAAGCCTTGTATGACCTGTTTATTAAATCATAAAGATTTAATAAAACAATTCATACACTTGTATGACCTGCTAGAATGAGCTCGGTAGAACCTTGTATCAGCAGTATGACCTCAGAAACTGTCCGGTATGACCTTGCATTATTTTACCAACTCTCGGTATGACCAAGGGAAAGTAATCTGTATGACTTGACAGAATTGAATGGTATGACCTGAAGTATAACTCGGTAGAACCTAGGGTATTAAAACAATAGGTCATACCGAGTCTTCTAAACAGGTCATACCGAGATTTAAAAAGAAAATCCTTTTAATTTATTTAGATAGATTAAATTCTAGATTAAATTAATTCTTTTATAGAATTAATTTAATAAATAATTTAAACTACTAACATAACTAATTTAATAAATTAATTAATTCTGATAGAATTAATTTATTAATTAAATTGAATTAATAAATTAAAGAAGATAATTTAAAATCCTTGCATTCCTCTATCTTCTGAAAACCACTGAATATAGATGATTTAATTCCACTGATTGATGTCGTCATTCGATGCACTGTCTGGTTTCATGAATAACTGACTTCAATGATAATTCTTCATCTTTAAAACATTTAAAGTTGTGGCTTCTTTTCTTTAGCTTTGACTAAACTCTGTATCCTGTACTTCTTCCGTCACCAACTGGAAATCTCTGTCACTGTACTGACGATGGAGTCAAAGGGAGCTGGTATTGTGACTTGGGAGAGGTGCAGCAGGAATAATTTCCGGAAATATATGGAGACCCGGATGAAAATGAAAGTTAAAGAGTTAAAACAAGAAACCATGACTGTGACCGAGTATGAGGCCAAGTTTTCCGAATTATTGAGGTTTGTTCCGGAGTTTGTGAACACAGAATAAAAAAAAGCCAATAGGTTTCAACCAGGGCTACCTCCAACAAGCAGCCCACTGTCAGGACCTTTAAATAATAGGTACCCTTGTAAATGATTGTTTGATCAGCGGAAGAACGTTGTGTATTTCCAAATTTATTTAAGAACTGGGTATCACCAGTTGGAAGTTAAATCCGAGGATATACCCAAGACTGCGATTCGTACCAGGAATAGACACTTCGAGTTTTCAGCGAGGTTATTTTGGGATTGACTAATGCACCCACAAATTTTTATGGAATGTAATGAATGGACTTTGAGTTATCCGTGATAGTAGAAAACGTGAGATGGAGAAATGGCTAGAATTGACCTAGAATTATGACTGTGAGATACACTACCACCCGGGGAAGGCCAATGTGGTGGCCGATACCCTTAATTAAAATGGGACAGAGATGGATTCCGAATGATCGGGAATTAAAGAATGAGATTTTATACAAAACCCAAGTTAGTCCAACAAACTAGAAAGACAAAAGATTTCACCAACAAACGGCTAGTGACAACCATGGCAGATAGAGAAAGTATGCGGACTAAGCCCGCGAGTATAGAGATAGTACTGCTACTGATAAGCTAAATGGCAAGTTGATGAATGGCAAACAAGTTTATGCTGGTGTATTTCTGTGCAAACAAGATAGAGAATATGAGGTTAGAGATTCGTGATGTTAAAGGTATCTCCAAGGAAGGAATTAATGAGATTTGAAAAGAAAGGGAAGTGAGCCCGAGATTCATTGGGCCATCTGAGATTTAAGACGCGCCAGGAAGGTGGCCTACGAGCCAGCCTTACCCCCCCAAACTAGTAGAATGGTCATAACGGGGTTCATGTGTCAATGCTACGTTAGTATACTATAGATGCCCGGCATATGTAGAGTACGAGCACGTAGACATACAACCAGACTTGACCTATGTGGAGCAACCAATGGAAATTATAGATCGAAAGGAACAAGTACTCCGAAACAAGGTCATCAAACTAGTCAGAGTGGTATAGAGGAATCATAATGTGGAAGAATCAACTTGGGAGCTAGAGAGCGAGATGCTAGAAAGATATCCCCATGTGTTTTCAGAGTGATTCCGGGACGGAATCCTTTTAAGGAGGGGAGACTGTAAGACCCCAGATTTTGGGTAGAATTAAAACTTTTATTATATGTTGATGTAAATATGGATAGTGGCAATGACTTTGAGAATCAAGTTATGAAATGAATATGAATTTCGGTTTTCAAAAATTTTGAGAATAGTAAGAATGGACTGAACATATAGATACGAATAATCTCTCTGGAAAATAAGAATACAATATTCCAAGGAAGAAAAGTATTTTTATGTCATCCAAATCGATATCTGGTATGCATCCGACAACTCCGTAAACAAGATAGCGTGTGCCCGAGAAAGCACTAGAACATTTCTAAGTGCAAGAAGTAAAGAGAAATAAACCAGGAATATTGGAACGGATATTGATCCAAAGGATTATAGAAAAACCACTGATGAATAGTAACTTTTGATGAATAGTAAATTTTTGTCGTTTAAAAAGTTTTTCAGACCACCCTATATACGGAACGATATAATGAACTTTCAAAGCTGTATTAGTGATCTACGATGAAAATAAAAGAATGCAGAAACTGTCAGAATCAGAAAAATAGCATTTTTCGTTTTCTCCGAAATTTCACCAAAAACGGACTAAATAATTATTATTTGAGGATATTTAAGGATTTAAATTATTAATTATATGGATATGGATTTGATAAATGAATTAGAAGTATCGAGAACGATTTCGGTAAAATACCTCGATAGAACCCTCGAGAAACGTTGCGAGCGTTCTACGAAATTAAACGAACCAGTAAAACTACTTTATCTGGGCCAGTGCATGTGTGACATGTGTCGGAAGGAGAAGCAACCAAGGGTGATGACTCACCACTTTTGACATAAAAATCAGCATTTCTAATTGATTAACCAAGATAAAGAAAAGAAAAAGAGAAGAGGAAGAACACCCCCATTTTCGGCTCAGCTGGGACAAGGAAGAGAGAAAAATTCATATCTCCATTTCTATCCATCCTAAAATCACCAAATTTTAGCCATAGCTTCTCCGCTCCATGTCTAACACTCGTTCAAAATTTCATGGCAATCCAAGGTGTTTAGCCCAGTCAAATATCCTCCCCAAGTTGAAGAATCCAAACTGCCATGATCTTGGCAGTTTCTGCACCGATTTTCAAATAGCCATAACTCCCTCGTTTCTCAATGGAATCATGTGTTCTTTATCTTGTTGGAAAGTTATTGAGATGCTCTACAACTTCTATGCAGGAGCCTAGTCCAGAAAAGCATGGTAAGGCCCTCGTGTTTCCAGTTCTTTCAAGAGGTGAATAGTAACTCCGAAATTACTAACTTGTTTTCTTGCTTTGTTCTTAAGGTTTAAGCATTATAAGGACTTGTTAAAGCTTGTTAAGTGATTATAAACCCTTGGTAGTGTTGATAGAGCTTCCAAGAAGGTAAAGCCCTAACCCACCCTTTGAGTTATTATGAGTTTTTGATGTGGTTTTGATGTTACATAAAGATTAGTGCTTAATAAGAACATCCTTCGATATTTGGATTTGTTTTGGTGTGTAAAATGATGGGTGATTGATTTTAGTCTCACCACTGGACTTAGAGATGTAAAATGGATGTTTGTTGAGATTGATGAAGTATGGGTTGCCTTGGTTGGTTATTTGGAGTGATCGTAAAATGGAAACGTTTGATTTATAGCCGTCGTAATGGCGAAATTTCTTTAACCTTACGAACTGAGCTTAACAGTTGATATAACCTTCTGAACTTACTTATTAACTGACCTATACTTGTATATCTTGAGTCATAGATCATTTTGGCGAAAGAATCGTAGCATTCCGACTTACGGTTTAGGCGTTATGATAAAAATCGTAAAAGCAGTTCGTAAACGTAAGTGTGAGTTCGTAACTTCAATGGAACCCCCTTATAATGAGATATTCGGTTAAGAATCTTGGTAATTAAATACTAGAGGTCATAATGAAGATATGAGAGAAGACCTCATATCAAAAAGATTATTTTTCGATTTTATAAAAATGTTCGAATCAAGGTTAAGTGCGAAGAAACCCCTTAGAGGAGCACTTGGTTCTAACCTTCAAAACCACTTGGTATAACCGGCAAACGAGATTCGATTCCTAAGGTGAACCTTCGACTTAAATATTTATTGAATAACGTGGACTTAGTATGAGCCTAAAGTGAGTTATTAATGCCTTAGTTGTGTTTCGCTTACGTGTTTAAGCGTTGGATTATAGTGGATTATCCAAGGGATTAATCGTATGTTTTCGTTTGACTTTGTCTAGATTGTCCGGCATCGTCGCGAACCCCTATCACTTCTCGAGCATCAGGCAAGTTTACTAAACCTTACTCTATTATTCAGAGTATGTATATTTTCCTATGTTCAATACTTGTGTATTCCCAATTTATATACCAAATCTTTGTTGCAAGTATTGTGGCAAGTTTTCTAAATCTATACTTTGAAGTATTGATTATATATTACTGTTGTTGCCATGTGTGGAGTTATACAGTTGTGCGATACATGTTATATATTGTATAAAATAGAGTTTGATTTGGGTTTATATATGAGCTTTGAGATAAAGTAGTTATAAACCGGTATACCTTGTAGCTCTAGAGATAAGAGCATACTTCTTGTTTTCGACTCTAGACCGGGAGTCAGTATTTGAGATATGGAGATAGCCGTGGAAACCCGGAGGGATTCCAGCGGCAGTGTACTAATTATTCTGAGGATTGCTATTATTAAACATTAATTATATTTCTAGAAAGTATTAATTACCTGGAAATGATTTGAGGAATGTTATTTGAATATTACCTCATTCGAAGGTTATTATTTGAAAATGATTTGATTATGGGCTTCTAAGCTAGATATGGGATATTAGTTAGAAGCCGGGATTTTATATTTGCCCTAGGATAAGGGCGGGTGATTTTCTCTAAGATCAGAAGTAATTATATTTCGGTATATGTTAAAGGTTATTTTCCGATAAAGATATCGGGTAACTGTTATTCGAGGGTTAATTATTTTATTTAAGGAATATTATTTATATACATTTGAGGATTATCGACTTACAGAATATTGTTTATATTCATTCGAGATTTATTTAATTAATGAATATTACTTTTGAATATTCATTTGAGATTTAATTATTTAAAGGATATTATTTTCGAATATTCATTGGAGGTTCACTTATTGAGAAATATTATTTTTAATATTCATTTGAGGATTATTTATTAATGAATATTATTTTTGAATATTCATTTGAGGATTATTTATTAATGAATATTATTTTTGAAATATTCATTTGAGGATTATTTATTAATGAATATTATTTTTGAATATTCATTTGAGGATTATTTATTAATGAATATTATTTTTTTTATATTCATTTGAGGATTATTTATTAATGAATATTATTTTTGAATATTCATTTGAGGATTATTTATTAATGAATATTATTTTTGAATATTCATTTGAGGATTATTTATTAATGAATATTATTTTTAATATTCATTTGAGGATTATTTATTAATGAATATTATTTTTGAATATTCATTTGAGGATTATTTATTAATGAATATTATTTTTAATATTCATTTGAGGATTATTTATTAATGAATATTATTTTTGAATATTCATTTGAGGATTATTTATTAATGAATATTATTTCTAAATATTCATTCGAGGTTTGTTTATTTGATGAATATTATTTTCGAATATTCATTTGAAGGTTTACTTGTTTAATAAATGTTATTAATTGTTTTCCAATCAAAAAGAGGTTCCCAAAATAATGTTTTTTTCCGTTTAAATCTGTCTTTTAAAGAGGATTTAAATGCTCGCTCAACTATCAAAAATATGGGAAACCTGATTTAAGTGACTACTACTCTTTTTAAACTCTCAATTCAAAAACTGTCAAGGGACAGATATTTTCTTGGAGCAATTTAATTGTTGCCAGTCTAATGTTGTGTTACCACCTCAATAATCGAGGGGTAAATTCATGGAACAAGTCGATATCCATTAACAAGCATAGCTTGGGAAATATTGGAGAATCTTCCTTTCCAACCTAGATATAACTACTTAGTGGAGTCGTATCAACAAGTGTTACACTTGGGGAAAGGAGGACGATCTTTACGTTTCAGAGTCATGGATTTCATCTGAACTAGGAGTGGTGTAAGTGGTCAAGTTGCGTGGGCCCATCCAACTTTTATATTGCCCCAAATGGGCCGGGAGGTCATAGTAAGGCGGTAGACAATGTCAGGCCGTCGTGATACTTCCATCTACATGTAGAAAACTATTTGAGCGGTGCGACCTGCTACTGATCATAGTAAGGTTAGGCACAGCGGACGCGGTAGCAACTCCAGTATTAGTTCATCATCCAATTTGGATATTTCCTGCAACATGTATTGGGGTGAAGAACCAATCGTGTTGGCAGGGGGTCGAGAAGTGTTTGGAATTGAAGTGACAATAAATCCATGCAACTTCATCTTTTATTTTATGAGTTATGACTCTGTGGACACCTTACATAACATGAGTTATGGTAAGGGAGTTGTTTATACTGAATCACCTTATAACTTCATCTTTTAAGTTATGTGTTGATATTCTGCTTACATAGCAGATATTTTTGGAAAGGTTATATTGGTTTACTTTGAAACCTCATCTTTTATATTATACTAGAACTTTGTTCATAATATAGCAAGAGTCTGCAGAAATATTATGAAAATGATATTTGAAGTACAATAATAGTACTATTTTTGGGAATACATTCCGATAAGGATATAATTTCAGTATCGAGATATTTTGACAAATTATTGTCTTATACCCGCTTTATTCTGGGTTGAGTTAAAGGCAGAATTATGCCACACTTTCATTACCTTGCTGAGCTATCGCTCACTCTTGCTATTGTTTTATATATATTATATAGCAGCGAAGCAGGATGCCAATGGGTCGGCACATACCCCGCAAGGCGTTTCCATAAACAGTTTCTAGCAGTGATCCCGAAGAGTAGTACGAACCAATCGAATCAGGCTACGGCTTTTGGCATTCAACTTATGCATAGACATGAATGGTATTAGTGGACTGTAAGCATCAGAAGGCTAAGTTGGTAATGTAACAATACTTAGAAATTGTATCAGTATCAGATTCAAAAGACATTTGGGTATTGTAATAAAAGTTATCTATTCCGCAGTTGTTGTATTGTGTCGTTTCTGAGACTCTAACCTGTGTGTGTGTGTGTGTGAGACATATGTTGTGGGGTCATGAGCAGGTGAATTATGAATGGTGTGAGTAATACAGGTAAGGCAAGGAGTACATGGATTGTGACAACCCTAAATCCCTGACCCCGGATTTGGGGCTGTTACAGAGATGGTATCAGAGAGTTAGGTTACAGTCCTCAGAAACGATAGGAGACCGAGTCTTACAATACCCGTAATAATGATAAGAGCATCTGGAGCTCAAATTGAGTTCGTAGTCGGGTTAGAAGACATGACCCTGACTGTTTAAGATAAAGCCCGAGAAGGGACTTCTTCTGGGAAACCGTACTTAGGACTTCATGGTTAGTCACCTCGATTCGTATGAGTTATAGAGTGATGGGATTCTGAGATACCAGACCCCGAGGCCTTCGAGTAGGCAATTGATGATGCGTTCCTTGAAATGGACGGAGACCCGATAAAGGAAGATCCATAGGAGGATCTAGAGGAAGACCCCATAGTGGGTCAAGGAAAGAATCTTGTAGAGAACGTGTTGATTGATAAAGATGTAGTATGTTACTTGAGGTCGTATAATAGGACCAGACGAACCTTCAAAGGACAAATAAGTGACGAAACGAGAGTTTTAAGGATCGTTCATGATTCATCAAGAGATATGACAAAGAAAATGGAGTAGAGTCTCCAAAGCAGAAGAGGTAGAGGCAGTACAGCCAGTATCAGTGGATTGATTCGACTTGAACGAAACCTGTTACCCGTAGTCGGTTATAGTTGCCCATAAGGAGGCGGCATACGTAAGAACCAAGATGTTCAGATTTTCACGAACGATTAAGGGTACTTAGTTGCCTAGAATAGTGTAAGGAATTGTTTTGGGCTATGAGATTTCAATCCCCCACGACCAGCGATTCCACTGGAAATAGTGTCTATTACATCATTGAGGGATTTTATTATCTCAAGGAAAATTTTGGGTATAAAGATGATTGAAATAGAGACCGAATTTAAGTTTGTAGTTTGTAACGATCCTCCGGAGTACTGCCCAGTCGACATGTGGAATTGTCATTGCTATGGGCAACAACGGTATCGAAGTCTTCTTATAGAACAGAACGCTTACTTGAGATGTTTGCGCGTAGTCGAATAGAATTCCCTGCGATTGCAAAGGTCGATGGTTGAATCCTTAACGACTATTATGAGTCGGCAATAACGTAGGTATCGAGCACCTTAGGGTGTGCATGGAGAAGAAAAACTTTGGAATTGAACGATTATCCATTAGAGGAGCCGACATAGAAGGCATCCGTAGAGACTTTGGTAGTACCCTCCCCATTTGCAAATTATGTGGGGTACCTCCCCAATCTATGATCTATCTTGACCTCTCCCCAGGAAAGAATTCTGATAAAGGGTATATTCCCTCTTCGAAGTTGTTTTATAACACTTGTGCTAAACCATATTCAGTTTCACTTGTGCCAGAGGCTGTCACAATGCCTACTTTCAGGCTTTCGAAGCCCTGCCAAATGATGTTATTTAAGCTTTCACTTTTCTTCAAATAATGAATGACCCTATGGTGATACCTCACCACTTGTTTGTTAAGCACCAGTATCTTTTTGGTTATTCTTTTCTTTGGAAACCGCACCTTTGGAATCTGTTCAATTTTAATCCAAGGTGTTCCTTTAAGAAATATTGTCGAAAAACGATAATCATCAAATTGATATCGAATTGCTTTCATACTTTTCAACTTCCACTGAGATGAACAACCCTATACTTATAGGGGCTACAAGGACTATCTGTCTGTGTGATAGAAGTCTGATGGGACGCCATCACTTGTAAGTTGTGAAATACAAGAAGGCTAATTACCTTTAGTAATGTCTCAATCAAGGCACACAACGTTGAGTTCTTATGATCATGTTGATCTCTCGGTAAATTCTTTTACCTCCAATAAGGTTACCTTAAAACTCATAACTTTATGATCACTAGTGTGTGACATTTTCCTTGATATGGGAGCTGTCTTTTCAAGGCCCCATGATTTTGTTATCCTCATTGAATTCTAAGGGGAGGCCAACCAGGTCAAATAAGTCAAAATTCGCTGATAGGAATTAGATTCGCAAAGAAATCGCCTATGACATGAGCGAATCCCTAAGACGAATAGAATGTTAGTGATATATCAATGAAATTGGTTTATTCTCCCAAGGATATTATGATAATGGAAAGCGTGTCAATCGATATATGTGAAAGAAATAGCGATGTGCCGTGAACTCCAATGACAACGGTGTTAGATAAATGCCCTATAGTGGAATTGAGATTTTGGAGGAGTTGTTACGAATGGACACTACCTCTGGGTTAGCAAGATAAGTACTGACGATGGAGTCAAAGGGAGCTGGTATTGTGACTTGGGAGAGGTGCAGCAGGAATAATTTCCGGAAATATATGGAGACCCGGATGAAAATGAAAGTTAAAGAGTTAAAACAAGAAACCATGACTGTGACCGAGTATGAGGCCAAGTTTTCCGAATTATTGAGGTTTGTTCCGGAGTTTGTGAACACAGAATAAAAAAAAGCCAATAGGTTTCAACCAGGGCTACCTCCAACAAGCAGCCCACTGTCAGGACCTTTAAATAATAGGTACCCTTGTAAATGATTGTTTGATCAGCGGAAGAACGTTGTGTATTTCCAAATTTATTTAAGAACTGGGTATCACCAGTTGGAAGTTAAATCCGAGGATATACCCAAGACTGCGATTCGTACCAGGAATAGACACTTCGAGTTTTCAGCGAGGTTATTTTGGGATTGACTAATGCACCCACAAATTTTTATGGAATGTAATGAATGGACTTTGAGTTATCCGTGATAGTAGAAAACGTGAGATGGAGAAATGGCTAGAATTGACCTAGAATTATGACTGTGAGATACACTACCACCCGGGGAAGGCCAATGTGGTGGCCGATACCCTTAATTAAAATGGGACAGAGATGGATTCCGAATGATCGGGAATTAAAGAATGAGATTTTATACAAAACCCAAGTTAGTCCAACAAACTAGAAAGACAAAAGATTTCACCAACAAACGGCTAGTGACAACCATGGCAGATAGAGAAAGTATGCGGACTAAGCCCGCGAGTATAGAGATAGTACTGCTACTGATAAGCTAAATGGCAAGTTGATGAATGGCAAACAAGTTTATGCTGGTGTATTTCTGTGCAAACAAGATAGAGAATATGAGGTTAGAGATTCGTGATGTTAAAGGTATCTCCAAGGAAGGAATTAATGAGATTTGAAAAGAAAGGGAAGTGAGCCCGAGATTCATTGGGCCATCTGAGATTTAAGACGCGCCAGGAAGGTGGCCTACGAGCCAGCCTTACCCCCCCAAACTAGTAGAATGGTCATAACGGGGTTCATGTGTCAATGCTACGTTAGTATACTATAGATGCCCGGCATATGTAGAGTACGAGCACGTAGACATACAACCAGACTTGACCTATGTGGAGCAACCAATGGAAATTATAGATCGAAAGGAACAAGTACTCCGAAACAAGGTCATCAAACTAGTCAGAGTGGTATAGAGGAATCATAATGTGGAAGAATCAACTTGGGAGCTAGAGAGCGAGATGCTAGAAAGATATCCCCATGTGTTTTCAGAGTGATTCCGGGACGGAATCCTTTTAAGGAGGGGAGACTGTAAGACCCCAGATTTTGGGTAGAATTAAAACTTTTATTATATGTTGATGTAAATATGGATAGTGGCAATGACTTTGAGAATCAAGTTATGAAATGAATATGAATTTCGGTTTTCAAAAATTTTGAGAATAGTAAGAATGGACTGAACATATAGATACGAATAATCTCTCTGGAAAATAAGAATACAATATTCCAAGGAAGAAAAGTATTTTTATGTCATCCAAATCGATATCTGGTATGCATCCGACAACTCCGTAAACAAGATAGCGTGTGCCCGAGAAAGCACTAGAACATTTCTAAGTGCAAGAAGTAAAGAGAAATAAACCAGGAATATTGGAACGGATATTGATCCAAAGGATTATAGAAAAACCACTGATGAATAGTAACTTTTGATGAATAGTAAATTTTTGTCGTTTAAAAAGTTTTTCAGACCACCCTATATACGGAACGATATAATGAACTTTCA
The DNA here is from genome assembly GCA_030848705.1 of Heracleum sosnowskyi. Lineage (NCBI taxonomy): Eukaryota > Viridiplantae > Streptophyta > Magnoliopsida > Apiales > Apiaceae > Heracleum > Heracleum sosnowskyi. The sequence continues at coordinate 42,580,230 of CM061235.1, read as the reverse complement.
AAGCTGTATTAGTGATCTACGATGAAAATAAAAGAATGCAGAAACTGTCAGAATCAGAAAAATAGCATTTTTCGTTTTCTCCGAAATTTCACCAAAAACGGACTAAATAATTATTATTTGAGGATATTTAAGGATTTAAATTATTAATTATATGGATATGGATTTGATAAATGAATTAGAAGTATCGAGAACGATTTCGGTAAAATACCTCGATAGAACCCTCGAGAAACGTTGCGAGCGTTCTACGAAATTAAACGAACCAGTAAAACTACTTTATCTGGGCCAGTGCATGTGTGACATGTGTCGGAAGGAGAAGCAACCAAGGGTGATGACTCACCACTTTTGACATAAAAATCAGCATTTCTAATTGATTAACCAAGATAAAGAAAAGAAAAAGAGAAGAGGAAGAACACCCCCATTTTCGGCTCAGCTGGGACAAGGAAGAGAGAAAAATTCATATCTCCATTTCTATCCATCCTAAAATCACCAAATTTTAGCCATAGCTTCTCCGCTCCATGTCTAACACTCGTTCAAAATTTCATGGCAATCCAAGGTGTTTAGCCCAGTCAAATATCCTCCCCAAGTTGAAGAATCCAAACTGCCATGATCTTGGCAGTTTCTGCACCGATTTTCAAATAGCCATAACTCCCTCGTTTCTCAATGGAATCATGTGTTCTTTATCTTGTTGGAAAGTTATTGAGATGCTCTACAACTTCTATGCAGGAGCCTAGTCCAGAAAAGCATGGTAAGGCCCTCGTGTTTCCAGTTCTTTCAAGAGGTGAATAGTAACTCCGAAATTACTAACTTGTTTTCTTGCTTTGTTCTTAAGGTTTAAGCATTATAAGGACTTGTTAAAGCTTGTTAAGTGATTATAAACCCTTGGTAGTGTTGATAGAGCTTCCAAGAAGGTAAAGCCCTAACCCACCCTTTGAGTTATTATGAGTTTTTGATGTGGTTTTGATGTTACATAAAGATTAGTGCTTAATAAGAACATCCTTCGATATTTGGATTTGTTTTGGTGTGTAAAATGATGGGTGATTGATTTTAGTCTCACCACTGGACTTAGAGATGTAAAATGGATGTTTGTTGAGATTGATGAAGTATGGGTTGCCTTGGTTGGTTATTTGGAGTGATCGTAAAATGGAAACGTTTGATTTATAGCCGTCGTAATGGCGAAATTTCTTTAACCTTACGAACTGAGCTTAACAGTTGATATAACCTTCTGACCTTACTTATTAACTGACCTATACTTGTATATCTTGAGTCATAGATCATTTTGGCGAAAGAATCGTAGCATTCCGACTTACGGTTTAGGCGTTATGATAAAAATCGTAAAAGCAGTTCGTAAACGTAAGTGTGAGTTCGTAACTTCAATGGAACCCCCTTATAATGAGATATTCGGTTAAGAATCTTGGTAATTAAATACTAGAGGTCATAATGAAGATATGAGAGAAGACCTCATATCAAAAAGATTATTTTTCGATTTTATAAAAATGTTCGAATCAAGGTTAAGTGCGAAGAAACCCCTTAGAGGAGCACTTGGTTCTAACCTTCAAAACCACTTGGTATAACCGGCAAACGAGATTCGATTCCTAAGGTGAACCTTCGACTTAAATATTTATTGAATAACGTGGACTTAGTATGAGCCTAAAGTGAGTTATTAATGCCTTAGTTGTGTTTCGCTTACGTGTTTAAGCGTTGGATTATAGTGGATTATCCAAGGGATTAATCGTATGTTTTCGTTTGACTTTGTCTAGATTGTCCGGCATCGTCGCGAACCCCTATCACTTCTCGAGCATCAGGCAAGTTTACTAAACCTTACTCTATTATTCAGAGTATGTATATTTTCCTATGTTCAATACTTGTGTATTCCCAATTTATATACCAAATCTTTGTTGCAAGTATTGTGGCAAGTTTTCTAAATCTATACTTTGAAGTATTGATTATATATTACTGTTGTTGCCATGTGTGGAGTTATACAGTTGTGCGATACATGTTATATATTGTATAAAATAGAGTTTGATTTGGGTTTATATATGAGCTTTGAGATAAAGTAGTTATAAACCGGTATACCTTGTAGCTCTAGAGATAAGAGCATACTTCTTGTTTTCGACTCTAGACCGGGAGTCAGTATTTGAGATATGGAGATAGCCGTGGAAACCCGGAGGGATTCCAGCGGCAGTGTACTAATTATTCTGAGGATTGCTATTATTAAACATTAATTATATTTCTAGAAAGTATTAATTACCTGGAAATGATTTGAGGAATGTTATTTGAATATTACTTCATTCGAAGGTTATTATTTGAAAATGATTTGATTATGGGCTTCTAAGCTAGATATGGGATATTAGTTAGAAGCCGGGATTTTATATTTGCCCTAGGATAAGGGCGGGTGATTTTCTCTAAGATCAGAAGTAATTATATTTCGGTATATGTTAAAGGTTATTTTCCGATAAAGATATCGGGTAACTGTTATTCGAGGGTTAATTATTTTATTTAAGGAATATTATTTATATACATTTGAGGATTATCGACTTACAGAATATTGTTTATATTCATTCGAGATTTATTTAATTAATGAATATTACTTTTGAATATTCATTTGAGATTTAATTATTTAAAGGATATTATTTTCGAATATTCATTGGAGGTTCACTTATTGAGAAATATTATTTTTAATATTCATTTGAGGATTATTTATTAATGAATATTATTTTTGAATATTCATTTGAGGATTATTTATTAATGAATATTATTTTTGAAATATTCATTTGAGGATTATTTATTAATGAATATTATTTTTGAATATTCATTTGAGGATTATTTATTAATGAATATTATTTTTTTTATATTCATTTGAGGATTATTTATTAATGAATATTATTTTTGAATATTCATTTGAGGATTATTTATTAATGAATATTATTTTTGAATATTCATTTGAGGATTATTTATTAATGAATATTATTTTTAATATTCATTTGAGGATTATTTATTAATGAATATTATTTTTGAATATTCATTTGAGGATTATTTATTAATGAATATTATTTTTAATATTCATTTGAGGATTATTTATTAATGAATATTATTTTTGAATATTCATTTGAGGATTATTTATTAATGAATATTATTTCTAAATATTCATTCGAGGTTTGTTTATTTGATGAATATTATTTTCGAATATTCATTTGAAGGTTTACTTGTTTAATAAATGTTATTAATTGTTTTCCAATCAAAAAGAGGTTCCCAAAATAATGTTTTTTTCCGTTTAAATTTGTCTTTTAAAGAGGATTTAAATGCTCGCTCAACTATCAAAAATATGGGAAACCTGATTTAAGTGACTACTACTCTTTTTAAACTCTCAATTCAAAAACTGTCAAGGGACAGATATTTTCTTGGAGCAATTTAATTGTTGCCAGTCTAATGTTGTGTTACCACCTCAATAATCGAGGGGTAAATTCATGGAACAAGTCGATATCCATTAACAAGCATAGCTTGGGAAATATTGGAGAATCTTCCTTTCCAACCTAGATATAACTACTTAGTGGAGTCGTATCAACAAGTGTTACACTTGGGGAAAGGAGGACGATCTTTACGTTTCAGAGTCATGGATTTCATCTAAACTAGGAGTGGTGTAAGTGGTCAAGTTGCGTGGGCCCATCCAACTTTTATATTGCCCCAAATGGGCCGGGAGGTCATAGTAAGGCGGTAGACAATGTCAGGCCGTCGTGATACTTCCATCTACATGTAGAAAACTATTTGAGCGGTGCGACCTGCTACTGATCATAGTAAGGTTAGGCACAGCGGACGCGGTAGCAACTCCAGTATTAGTTCATCATCCAATTTGGATATTTCCTGCAACATGTATTGGGGTGAAGAACCAATCGTGTTGGCAGGGGGTCGAGAAGTGTTTGGAATTGAAGTGACAATAAATCCATGCAACTTCATCTTTTATTTTATGAGTTATGACTCTGTGGACACCTTACATAACATGAGTTATGGTAAGGGAGTTGTTTATACTGAATCACCTTATAACTTCATCTTTTAAGTTATGTGTTGATATTCTGCTTACATAGCAGATATTTTTGGAAAGGTTATATTGGTTTACTTTGAAACCTCATCTTTTATATTATACTAGAACTTTGTTCATAATATAGCAAGAGTCTGCAGAAATATTATGAAAATGATATTTGAAGTACAATAATAGTACTGTTTTTGGGAATACATTCCGATAAGGATATAATTTCAGTATCGAGATATTTTGACAAATTATTGTCTTATACCCGCTTTATTCTGGGTTGAGTTAAAGGCAGAATTATGCCACACTTTCATTACCTTGCTGAGCTATCGCTCACTCTTGCTATTGTTTTATATATATTATATAGCAGCGAAGCAGGATGCCAATGGGTCGGCACATACCCCGCAAGGCGTTTCCATAAACAGTTTCTAGCAGTGATCCCGAAGAGTAGTACGAACCAATCGAATCAGGCTACGGCTTTTGGCATTCAACTTATGCATAGACATGAATGGTATTAGTGGACTGTAAGCATCAGAAGGCTAAGTTGGTAATGTAACAATACTTAGAAATTGTATCAGTATCAGATTCAAAAGACATTTGGGTATTGTAATAAAAGTTATCTATTCCGCAGTTGTTGTATTGTGTCGTTTCTGAGACTCTAACCTGTGTGTGTGTGTGTGTGAGACATATGTTGTGGGGTCATGAGCAGGTGAATTATGAATGGTGTGAGTAATACAGGTAAGGCAAGGAGTACATGGATTGTGACAACCCTAAATCCCTGACCCCGGATTTGGGGCTGTTACAGAGATGGTATCAGAGAGTTAGGTTACAGTCCTCAGAAACGATAGGAGACCGAGTCTTACAATACCCGTAATAATGATAAGAGCATCTGGAGCTCAAATTGAGTTCGTAGTCGGGTTAGAAGACATGACCCTGACTGTTTAAGATAAAGCCCGAGAAGGGACTTCTTCTGGGAAACCGTACTTAGGACTTCATGGTTAGTCACCTCGATTCGTATGAGTTATAGAGTGATGGGATTCTGAGATACCAGACCCCGAGGCCTTCGAGTAGGCAATTGATGATGCGTTCCTTGAAATGGACGGAGACCCGATAAAGGAAGATCCATAGGAGGATCTAGAGGAAGACCCCATAGTGGGTCAAGGAAAGAATCTTGTAGAGAACGTGTTGATTGATAAAGATGTAGTATGTTACTTGAGGTCGTATAATAGGACCAGACGAACCTTCAAAGGACAAATAAGTGACGAAACGAGAGTTTTAAGGATCGTTCATGATTCATCAAGAGATATGACAAAGAAAATGGAGTAGAGTCTCCAAAGCAGAAGAGGTAGAGGCAGTACAGCCAGTATCAGTGGATTGATTCGACTTGAACGAAACCTGTTACCCGTAGTCGGTTATAGTTGCCCATAAGGAGGCGGCATACGTAAGAACCAAGATGTTCAGATTTTCACGAACGATTAAGGGTACTTAGTTGCCTAGAATAGTGTAAGGAATTGTTTTGGGCTATGAGATTTCAATCCCCCACGACCAGCGATTCCACTGGAAATAGTGTCTATTACATCATTGAGGGATTTTATTATCTCAAGGAAAATTTTGGGTATAAAGATGATTGAAATAGAGACCGAATTTAAGTTTGTAGTTTGTAACGATCCTCCGGAGTACTGCCCAGTCGACATGTGGAATTGTCATTGCTATGGGCAACAACGGTATCGAAGTCTTCTTATAGAACAGAACGCTTACTTGAGATGTTTGCGCGTAGTCGAATAGAATTCCCTGCGATTGCAAAGGTCGATGGTTGAATCCTTAACGACTATTATGAGTCGGCAATAACGTAGGTATCGAGCACCTTAGGGTGTGCATGGAGAAGAAAAACTTTGGAATTGAACGATTATCCATTAGAGGAGCCGACATAGAAGGCATCCGTAGAGACTTTGGTAGTACCCTCCCCATTTGCAAATTATGTGGGGTACCTCCCCAATCTATGATCTATCTTGACCTCTCCCCAGGAAAGAATTCTGATAAAGGGTATATTCCCTCTTCGAAGTTGTTTTATAACACTTGTGCTAAACCATATTCAGTTTCACTTGTGCCAGAGGCTGTCACAATGCCTACTTTCAGGCTTTCGAAGCCCTGCCAAATGATGTTATTTAAGCTTTCACTTTTCTTCAAATAATGAATGACCCTATGGTGATACCTCACCACTTGTTTGTTAAGCACCAGTATCTTTTTGGTTATTCTTTTCTTTGGAAACCGCACCTTTGGAATCTGTTCAATTTTAATCCAAGGTGTTCCTTTAAGAAATATTGTCGAAAGACGATAATCATCAAATTGATATCGAATTGCTTTCATACTTTTCAACTTCCACTGAGATGAACAACCCTATACTTATAGGGGCTACAAGGACTATCTGTCTGTGTGATAGAAGTCTGATGGGACGCCATCACTTGTAAGTTGTGAAATACAAGAAGGCTAATTACCTTTAGTAATGTCTCAATCAAGGCACACAACGTTGAGTTCTTATGATCATGTTGATCTCTCGGTAAATTCTTTTACCTCCAATAAGGTTACCTTAAAACTCATAACTTTATGATCACTAGTGTGTGACATTTTCCTTGATATGGGAGCTGTCTTTTCAAGGCCCCATGATTTTGTTATCCTCATTGAATTCTAAGGGGAGGCCAACCAGGTCAAATAAGTCAAAATTCGCTGATAGGAATTAGATTCGCAAAGAAATCGCCTATGACATGAGCGAATCCCTAAGACGAATAGAATGTTAGTGATATATCAATGAAATTGGTTTATTCTCCCAAGGATATTATGATAATGGAAAGCGTGTCAATCGATATATGTGAAAGAAATAGCGATGTGCCGTGAACTCCAATGACAACGGTGTTAGATAAATGCCCTATAGTGGAATTGAGATTTTGGAGGAGTTGTTACGAATGGACACTACCTCTGGGTTAGCAAGATAAGTACTGACGATGGAGTCAAAGGGAGCTGGTATTGTGACTTGGGAGAGGTGCAGCAGGAATAATTTCCGGAAATATATGGAGACCCGGATGAAAATGAAAGTTAAAGAGTTAAAACAAGAAACCATGACTGTGACCGAGTATGAGGCCAAGTTTTCCGAATTATTGAGGTTTGTTCCGGAGTTTGTGAACACAGAATAAAAAAAAGCCAATAGGTTTCAACCAGGGCTACCTCCAACAAGCAGCCCACTGTCAGGACCTTTAAATAATAGGTACCCTTGTAAATGATTGTTTGATCAGCGGAAGAACGTTGTGTATTTCCAAATTTATTTAAGAACTGGGTATCACCAGTTGGAAGTTAAATCCGAGGATATACCCAAGACTGCGATTCGTACCAGGAATAGACACTTCGAGTTTTCAGCGAGGTTATTTTGGGATTGACTAATGCACCCACAAATTTTTATGGAATGTAATGAATGGACTTTGAGTTATCCGTGATAGTAGAAAACGTGAGATGGAGAAATGGCTAGAATTGACCTAGAATTATGACTGTGAGATACACTACCACCCGGGGAAGGCCAATGTGGTGGCCGATACCCTTAATTAAAATGGGACAGAGATGGATTCCGAATGATCGGGAATTAAAGAATGAGATTTTATACAAAACCCAAGTTAGTCCAACAAACTAGAAAGACAAAAGATTTCACCAACAAACGGCTAGTGACAACCATGGCAGATAGAGAAAGTATGCGGACTAAGCCCGCGAGTATAGAGATAGTACTGCTACTGATAAGCTAAATGGCAAGTTGATGAATGGCAAACAAGTTTATGCTGGTGTATTTCTGTGCAAACAAGATAGAGAATATGAGGTTAGAGATTCGTGATGTTAAAGGTATCTCCAAGGAAGGAATTAATGAGATTTGAAAAGAAAGGGAAGTGAGCCCGAGATTCATTGGGCCATCTGAGATTTAAGACGCGCCAGGAAGGTGGCCTACGAGCCAGCCTTACCCCCCCAAACTAGTAGAATGGTCATAACGGGGTTCATGTGTCAATGCTACGTTAGTATACTATAGATGCCCGGCATATGTAGAGTACGAGCACGTAGACATACAACCAGACTTGACCTATGTGGAGCAACCAATGGAAATTATAGATCGAAAGGAACAAGTACTCCGAAACAAGGTCATCAAACTAGTCAGAGTGGTATAGAGGAATCATAATGTGGAAGAATCAACTTGGGAGCTAGAGAGCGAGATGCTAGAAAGATATCCCCATGTGTTTTCAGAGTGATTCCGGGACGGAATCCTTTTAAGGAGGGGAGACTGTAAGACCCCAGATTTTGGGTAGAATTAAAACTTTTATTATATGTTGATGTAAATATGGATAGTGGCAATGACTTTGAGAATCAAGTTATGAAATGAATATGAATTTCGGTTTTCAAAAATTTTGAGAATAGTAAGAATGGACTGAACATATAGATACGAATAATCTCTCTGGAAAATAAGAATACAATATTCCAAGGAAGAAAAGTATTTTTATGTCATCCAAATCGATATCTGGTATGCATCCGACAACTCCGTAAACAAGATAGCGTGTGCCCGAGAAAGCACTAGAACATTTCTAAGTGCAAGAAGTAAAGAGAAATAAACCAGGAATATTGGAACGGATATTGATCCAAAGGATTATAGAAAAACCACTGATGAATAGTAACTTTTGATGAATAGTAAATTTTTGTCGTTTAAAAAGTTTTTCAGACCACCCTATATACGGAACGATATAATGAACTTTCAAAGCTGTATTAGTGATCTACGATGAAAATAAAAGAATGCAGAAACTGTCAGAATCAGAAAAATAGCATTTTTCGTTTTCTCCGAAATTTCACCAAAAACGGACTAAATAATTATTATTTGAGGATATTTAAGGATTTAAATTATTAATTATATGGATATGGATTTGATAAATGAATTAGAAGTATCGAGAACGATTTCGGTAAAATACCTCGATAGAACCCTCGAGAAACGTTGCGAGCGTTCTACGAAATTAAACGAACCAGTAAAACTACTTTATCTGGGCCAGTGCATGTGTGACATGTGTCGGAAGGAGAAGCAACCAAGGGTGATGACTCACCACTTTTGACATAAAAATCAGCATTTCTAATTGATTAACCAAGATAAAGAAAAGAAAAAGAGAAGAGGAAGAACACCCCCATTTTCGGCTCAGCTGGGACAAGGAAGAGAGAAAAATTCATATCTCCATTTCTATCCATCCTAAAATCACCAAATTTTAGCCATAGCTTCTCCGCTCCATGTCTAACACTCGTTCAAAATTTCATGGCAATCCAAGGTGTTTAGCCCAGTCAAATATCCTCCCCAAGTTGAAGAATCCAAACTGCCATGATCTTGGCAGTTTCTGCACCGATTTTCAAATAGCCATAACTCCCTCGTTTCTCAATGGAATCATGTGTTCTTTATCTTGTTGGAAAGTTATTGAGATGCTCTACAACTTCTATGCAGGAGCCTAGTCCAGAAAAGCATGGTAAGGCCCTCGTGTTTCCAGTTCTTTCAAGAGGTGAATAGTAACTCCGAAATTACTAACTTGTTTTCTTGCTTTGTTCTTAAGGTTTAAGCATTATAAGGACTTGTTAAAGCTTGTTAAGTGATTATAAACCCTTGGTAGTGTTGATAGAGCTTCCAAGAAGGTAAAGCCCTAACCCACCCTTTGAGTTATTATGAGTTTTTGATGTGGTTTTGATGTTACATAAAGATTAGTGCTTAATAAGAACATCCTTCGATATTTGGATTTGTTTTGGTGTGTAAAATGATGGGTGATTGATTTTAGTCTCACCACTGGACTTAGAGATGTAAAATGGATGTTTGTTGAGATTGATGAAGTATGGGTTGCCTTGGTTGGTTATTTGGAGTGATCGTAAAATGGAAACGTTTGATTTATAGCCGTCGTAATGGCGAAATTTCTTTAACCTTACGAACTGAGCTTAACAGTTGATATAACCTTCTGACCTTACTTATTAACTGACCTATACTTGTATATCTTGAGTCATAGATCATTTTGGCGAAAGAATCGTAGCATTCCGACTTACGGTTTAGGCGTTATGATAAAAATCGTAAAAGCAGTTCGTAAACGTAAGTGTGAGTTCTTAACTTCAATGGAACCCCCTTATAATGAGATATTCGGTTAAGAATCTTGGTAATTAAATACTAGAGGTCATAATGAAGATATGAGAGAAGACCTCATATCAAAAAGATTATTTTTCGATTTTATAAAAATGTTCGAATCAAGGTTAAGTGCGAAGAAACCCCTTAGAGGAGCACTTGGTTCTAACCTTCAAAACCACTTGGTATAACCGGCAAACGAGATTCGATTCCTAAGGTGAACCTTCGACTTAAATATTTATTGAATAACGTGGACTTAGTATGAGCCTAAAGTGAGTTATTAATGCCTTAGTTGTGTTTCGCTTACGTGTTTAAGCGTTGGATTATAGTGGATTATCCAAGGGATTAATCGTATGTTTTCGTTTGACTTTGTCTAGATTGTCCGGCATCGTCGCGAACCCCTATCACTTCTCGAGCATCAGGCAAGTTTACTAAACCTTACTCTATTATTCAGAGTATGTATATTTTCCTATGTTCAATACTTGTGTATTCCCAATTTATATACCAAATCTTTGTTGCAAGTATTGTGGCAAGTTTTCTAAATCTATACTTTGAAGTATTGATTATATATTACTGTTGTTGCCATGTGTGGAGTTATACAGTTGTGCGATACATGTTATATATTGTATAAAATAGAGTTTGATTTGGGTTTATATATGAGCTTTGAGATAAAGTAGTTATAAACCGGTATACCTTGTAGCTCTAGAGATAAGAGCATACTTCTTGTTTTCGACTCTAGACCGGGAGTCAGTATTTGAGATATGGAGATAGCCGTGGAAACCCGGAGGGATTCCAGCGGCAGTGTACTAATTATTCTGAGGATTGCTATTATTAAACATTAATTATATTTCTAGAAAGTATTAATTACCTGGAAATGATTTGAGGAATGTTATTTGAATATTACCTCATTCGAAGGTTATTATTTGAAAATGATTTGATTATGGGCTTCTAAGCTAGATATGGGATATTAGTTAGAAGCCGGGATTTTATATTTGCCCTAGGATAAGGGCGGGTGATTTTCTCTAAGATCAGAAGTAATTATATTTCGGTATATGTTAAAGGTTATTTTCCGATAAAGATATCGGGTAACTGTTATTCGAGGGTTAATTATTTTATTTAAGGAATATTATTTATATACATTTGAGGATTATCGACTTACAGAATATTGTTTATATTCATTCGAGATTTATTTAATTAATGAATATTACTTTTGAATATTCATTTGAGATTTAATTATTTAAAGGATATTATTTTCGAATATTCATTGGAGGTTCACTTATTGAGAAATATTATTTTTAATATTCATTTGAGGATTATTTATTAATGAATATTATTTTTGAATATTCATTTGAGGATTATTTATTAATGAATATTATTTTTGAAATATTCATTTGAGGATTATTTATTAATGAATATTATTTTTGAATATTCATTTGAGGATTATTTATTAATGAATATTATTTTTTTATATTCATTTGAGGATTATTTATTAATGAATATTATTTTTGAATATTCATTTGAGGATTATTTATTAATGAATATTATTTTTGAATATTCATTTGAGGATTATTTATTAATGAATATTATTTTTAATATTCATTTGAGGATTATTTATTAATGAATATTATTTTTGAATATTCATTTGAGGATTATTTATTAATGAATATTATTTTTAATATTCATTTGAGGATTATTTATTAATGAATATTATTTTTGAATATTCATTTGAGGATTATTTATTAATGAATATTATTTCTAAATATTCATTCGAGGTTTGTTTATTTGATGAATATTATTTTCGAATATTCATTTGAAGGTTTACTTGTTTAATAAATGTTATTAATTGTTTTCCAATCAAAAAGAGGTTCCCAAAATAATGTTTTTTTTCCGTTTAAATCTGTCTTTTAAAGAGGATTTAAATGCTCGCTCAACTATCAAAAATATGGGAAACCTGATTTAAGTGACTACTACTCTTTTTAAACTCTCAATTCAAAAACTGTCAAGGGACAGATATTTTCTTGGAGCAATTTAATTGTTGCCAGTCTAATGTTGTGTTACCACCTCAATAATCGAGGGGTAAATTCATGGAACAAGTCGATATCCATTAACAAGCATAGCTTGGGAAATATTGGAGAATCTTCCTTTCCAACCTAGATATAACTACTTAGTGGAGTCGTATCAACAAGTGTTACACTTGGGGAAAGGAGGACGATATTTACGTTTCAGAGTCATGGATTTCATCTGAACTAGGAGTGGTGTAAGTGGTCAAGTTGCGTGGGCCCATCCAACTTTTATATTGCCCCAAATGGGCCGGGAGGTCATAGTAAGGCGGTAGACAATGTCAGGCCGTCGTGATACTTCCATCTACATGTAGAAAACTATTTGAGCGGTGCGACCTGCTACTGATCATAGTAAGGTTAGGCACAGCGGACGCGGTAGCAACTCCAGTATTAGTTCATCATCCAATTTGGATATTTCCTGCAACATGTATTGGGGTGAAGAACCAATCGTGTTGGCAGGGGGTCGAGAAGTGTTTGGAATTGAAGTGACAATAAATCCATGCAACTTCATCTTTTATTTTATGAGTTATGACTCTGTGGACACCTTACATAACATGAGTTATGGTAAGGGAGTTGTTTATACTGAATCACCTTATAACTTCATCTTTTAAGTTATGTGTTGATATTCTGCTTACATAGCAGATATTTTTGGAAAGGTTATATTGGTTTACTTTGAAACCTCATCTTTTATATTATACTAGAACTTTGTTCATAATATAGCAAGAGTCTGCAGAAATATTATGAAAATGATATTTGAAGTACAATAATAGTACTGTTTTTGGGAATACATTCCGATAAGGATATAATTTCAGTATCGAGATATTTTGACAAATTATTGTCTTATACCCGCTTTATTCTGGGTTGAGTTAAAGGCAGAATTATGCCACACTTTCATTACCTTGCTGAGCTATCGCTCACTCTTGCTATTGTTTTATATATATTATATAGCAGCGAAGCAGGATGCCAATGGGTCGGCACATACCCCGCAAGGCGTTTCCATAAACAGTTTCTAGCAGTGATCCCGAAGAGTAGTACGAACCAATCGAATCAGGCTACGGCTTTTGGCATTCAACTTATGCATAGACATGAATGGTATTAGTGGACTGTTAGCATCAGAAGGCTAAGTTGGTAATGTAACAATACTTAGAAATTGTATCAGTATCAGATTCAAAAGACATTTGGGTATTGTAATAAAAGTTATCTATTCCGCAGTTGTTGTATTGTGTCGTTTCTGAGACTCTAACCTGTGTGTGTGTGTGTGAGACATATGTTGTGGGGTCATGAGCAGGTGAATTATGAATGGTGTGAGTAATACAGGTAAGGCAAGGAGTACATGGATTGTGACAACCCTAAATCCCTGACCCCGGATTTGGGGCTGTTACAGATAGTGTCTGATAGAGACCCTCGATTCAATTCAAGATTTTGGAGGAGTTTTCAAGAGTGTTTGGGCACCGAGTTAAGAATGAGTACGGCTTATCACCCGCAGACGTACGGTCAAAGCGAAAGAACAATTCAGACCATTGAAGATATGCTTAGGACATGTGCACTTGACTTTAAAGGCAGTTGGGACGATCATCTACCCTTGGTGGAATTTTCATATAATAATAGTTTTCACGCGAGCATCGGAATGCCACCTTACGAAGCTTTGTATGGACGAAAGTGTCGATCTCCAGTGTATTGGGAAGAAGTTTGTGAACGGATCTAGCTAGAAAGGATGTGGGATTCGAAGAAGGAGAGCAAGTGTTACTAAAGGTTTCACCGTGGAAAGGATTAGTTAGGTTTGGAAAGAAAGGGAAGTTGAGTCCGAGATATGTTGGACCTTTTGAGATTTTGAAGAAAGTGGGCAAGGTAGCTTACGAGTTAGCATTGCCGCCGCATATGCAACACGTTCATAATGTATTTCATGTATCTATGCTTAAGAGGTATCGACCAGATTCGAATCATGTAATAGAGTATGAACCCATAGAGGTCCAGGCATATTTATCTTATGTAGAACGACCGATTCAGATATTGGATCGTAAGGAGAAAGTACTAAGGAATAAGACAGTAGCGTTAGTGAGAGTTTTGTGGAGGAATCCTAAAGTAGAAGACTCTACCTGGGAGTTAGAGAGTGAGATGTTAGAGAAGTATCCCCAGTTGTTTCCTTGATCTGATTCTGAGGACAGAATCCTATTAAGGGGGGAAGGATGTAATATCCGTAAATTTTATTATTTAAATAAATGATATATTTAATATAAAAATATTTATTGTGGAGTATTGGGATAATATTAAATGATAATTATTGTGTGATTATGTGCTAATTGGTGAGTCAAAAGCCCCTTTCAAACATTTCGTCATTTGGAATTTTCTTCAAATCTGAGCCCCGTTTTGATAATTCAAGGGCCCCATTGGAATTTCGTACATTAATTATTATCTCTTCGTCTTTCGTATTCGAATCATAATCGGGAAAGATATTCGTATCATTTCATCCCTACCTATTTGATTCTGCAAGAATAATTCGTTTTGTTCAAAAAGGGAAAAATTGTTCCGAACCCTAATTGCTTAAGGGGACGGATATATCGTTTTATATCAATATTACATTTGTTATAGCCACAATATTCTTGAGCATTAGTTATATAATGATATGTATTGATTTGGATAATTATCAATCCTTGTAGATAATTATCTTCTCGTAAAACGTATTTTTAACCTAATTAGGGTTTTTAAACGAACCAGTGGATCTATATCGATCCAAAAATGTTGTTTGGGGTATTATTTTTCCAAAAATATAAAAAGACGAATCGAACCTTAAATCTATCATAATCTGCAGCCCTAATTCTCGAAATAATAAAAATCCCCGAACCGTGTTCTTCGTGTTCTTGAAGATTAATCCATTCGTTCGAGGTGTTATTGAAATCCAAATCTGAAGTTCTTGTACTCAAATCAAAGCTCTTGACTTCTAGTTTCAGAATCTTCCAACCTCATCATCATCTGGTAAGTTTTCGATTTTATATGAATTTTTCAATATTCGAATTTAAATTAGGGTTCTTGGTCGATTTGGGGATTTTCAATCTGTTGATTCTCCGTTCAATTGGTTGCTTCTAACTTGTTCCTAGGGTTCTAAATAGCAAGAATCCATGATTTAATTTCATGTTCGAGTTCAATTTTGATGGGTTTGATTTTCGGGTTTTCGACCCGAAATTTTCTTTTACTTCGTTCGTTCTTTCTGTTGATCTGACATTAGTTATGATATGGGGCTTTGATTGTATGAGTTATAAGCTTCGTTTTGGTATATTAATCTTTGAGTTTCGTGTAGAAATTAAGTAGATCGGGTTTCCGGCCGAAGTCGTCGCCGACGAGTTCTTTGAACGAATTCTGGGCACGATTCCGGCATGGGACAGTCGATATGGTGTGTTGGTTGTGTTTGTATTGAGAAGGCGAACAAAAGCCCTCTGAGTTTGTTTATGTTTGGACGGAATCGAAGAATTTCAACCGCCGGACACCGGCCGGATTCTGGAAAACCCAGAATCCGGTGGGTTGTTCTTGGTGACCCGAATTCGTTCTTCCCGACCCGTTTACCCGTTATTTTGACCCGGTTTCAATCTTCAAAACCCTAATTCGATTTCTGAAAACTGTTTTTGAATTTTATTTTTTAAATTTATTCGAAAATAGTTTAAAAACTTTAAAAATTCATATTTTTATTTTAAAAATATATTTTAATATCAAAAAAATTCTGGAAAATTATATTTATTATTTTAAATCCGAAAATTGATTAAACTTAATTACTTTAATTATTTTTAATTAATAATAAATTTATTAATTAATTGGTTATTTCTTTTAATCAATTAATTCTTAAAAATTAATTATTAATTAGATTTAATTAATTTAAAATTCAGTTTAATTATTTTCAAGCCTATTTATTTATTTCAAAATAGTTTGAGCATTTAAAAAGTGTCAATTAATTTTATTAATTGATTTATTTGCATTTAAATGTTTATATTGGATTTAAAAATCCGATTTTTGATTAGTAATGACTTATTTAAAATTCAAATAAGTTTCGTATGATGTTTTAAAAATGTTTATAAGTGTTATATGGTTCGTATGAGTTGTGTAATTTGTTTTATAGTTCGTATATGCCCGTACTAGGGCTAATATCTGAGTTTTAAATATTATAAATCATACCGGACGTCCGATACGTAACCGGTTACTTGTTTAAATGTGATTATTGATTGAATAAGTGTCGAGAGTAGAACGAGAATAGTTAGACGTATTGTGATGAGTTGTTTAATTATAGAATCGAGTTCCCGGAGCAAGGGAAAGGGAAAGGTAGAGTGAGAAGAGTCGATCCGACAGCAGCTTAGACCAGGCAAGTATCTGTGCCTTTACTTGTGATAAAATTTATTATTGTCTTGATTACTTGAATACCGTTATCCCCAGAACAATTCAAATTATCAATCTTTTAACCGCATTTGGACAACTGATTCCATTTTCTTAAAGATTCTTGATTCTTTGATTTGATCTGCATCGGAAACCCTTATTTCCAATTCACTTGATTATTGTTTACCACCATTTATTATTGATTATCATCCTTTGATTATTATTGACAACCATTGATTATTTGACTTCCATCTTGACTATTGATTACGGTCATTGATTATCGATTACCAATCTTGATTTCCTTATTGAATGAATACACTGTTCCATTGAAATTATTCCATGATTCTTTCTCGATCTTCATTTGATACTGAGCAGTTGAAGCTCTTTTGCAATTACCATCCATTGTGTTTATCTTATTGAGCATGTTTATGGTCGGAATAACTTAAGGCCCAGTTTGGACTAGGATCCAGTAGAGGACTATGTTGTGAGCTAGTCCGGGGTTGATGTGTGGCTGGCCAGCAGCACAACCTTTGATTTGAATAAAATGTATAAGCCAAATTCTAATTCTTTTCTTCAATTGTTATTGATACAAAGCATGTGTTAGCTAAATATTGTTGATTCTGATATCATAAATTCATATCCTTACAACTGTGATAGAAATGATTCATATGATGTTTGCTGAGCAATTTTGGCTCACTCTTGCTTGTTGTTTTCTAACCCTATTCCAGTGAAGCGAGAGTATGAGTCGGCATAGCGTGACCATAGTTCACCAGCAGCCAGGAGAGCCCCTCGATTCATTGTCATTGGCAGGGTAGTTGTTGTTTTGCTTTTCTAGATTAGATGTCTAGATTTGAACTTTAGTTGTGATGTAATAACTCTGATAAAAACTGGTATTGTATTAATAAAAGATTGTAGTAGCTTGTGTTCATTGCCATAATCTGGATGCGGTCTTGGTTAAGGGGTATTTGTGTCTTTATATATTATGCATGTGTTAAATAGTGTTCCGTTGGTCGGATGACTCCTCAAATCTGTACCCCGGGTTTGGAGGGTGTCACAGAAAATATCTGTCCCCGAACAGTTTTGAGTTGAGAGTTTAAAATGAGTAGATGTCACTTAAATCAGGTTTCCATTATTTTTAATAGTTGAGCGAGTATTTAAATACTCTTAAAAGATAGATTTAAATGGAAAACGGTGTTTTGGGAACCTCTTTTTGATTTAAAATAATTAATAATACAGCTTAGAGTATCCTTCGTAATTATTGAAGGTCGAGGATAAACTTTAAATAATATTACTAATTTTCAAAATGTGTTGAAAGTATTTAATAAATAATCAAATAATATTTATTAAATAAAAAACTTTAAATGAATATTCAAAAATAATATTCATTAAATAAACAATGATTAAATTAATATTCAAAATAATATTCATTAAATAAATAAACCTTGAATGAATATTTAAAATAATATTCATTAAATAAATAAACCTTGAATGAATATTTAAAATAATATTCATTAAATAAATAAACCTTGAATGAATATTTAAAATAATATTCATTAAATAAATAAACCTTGAATGAATATTTAAAATATTATTCATTAAATAAATAAACCTTGAATGAATATTTAAAATAATATTCATTAAATAAATAAACCTTGAATGAATATTTAAAATAATATTCATTAAATAAATAAACCTTGAATGAATATTTAAAATAATATTCATTAAATAAATAATCATTGAATAATAATTGTCCGATATCTTTATCGGAAAATAATCTTTAACATATACATAAAATATAACTACTATCGGTCTAAAGAATAAAATCATACGCCCTTTTACCTGGGGCCTTTATAAAAACCTGGCTTCTAACTAATATCTCATATTTAGCTTAGAAGCCCATAATTAAATCATAAAGCAAGTATCACAATATACTTTCGAAAACAGTTATGCCTTCCATTAGCATTTATAACTGAAATAGTATTCAAATAGTATTTCTTGACCGAGATAATACTCAAATAAAATTCCTTGAAAGATATAGTAAGCAAATATCATTCCTCGAATGATGTCACACTCGAATAACAATCCTCAAAATACATAGTATTCTGCCGATGGAATCCCTTCGGGTTTCCACGGCTATCTACATATCTCAAAATACCAACTCCCGATTTAGAGTCGAAAACAATGAATATGCTCTTATATTTAGAGCTACCAGGTAAACCGGTTCATAACTACTTAACTCAAAAGATTTTATAAAATCCAAAGGTCAAATCCATTTCAACAAGAAATAAGATATATCGCAAAACTGTCCAATTTTATACATGGCAAAAGCAGTATTATATAGTCAATACTTTAAAGTATAGATTTAGAAACTTGCCTTATGCTCGAGAAGTGACAGGGGTTCGCGACGAGGTCGGACAATCTAGACAAAGTCAAAGAAAACGCAAGATTAATCCCCTGAATAATCCACTTGTACCCAATGCTTAGACACGTAAGTGAAACACAACCAAGGCATTACTAGCTCGATATAGGCTCATACTAAGTCCATGTTAATCGACAATTACTTAAGTCGTAGGTTTAGTCTGAAATCGATCCTCGAATACATGTTATACTTAACCATTTACAACATTGGTTTCTAAGTCATGTTCTTAGTGGTTTTCACTTGCGCAACCTCGGCTAACACATTTTTATAAAATTGAAAAATAATCTTTTGGACTCGAAACCTTCGTACAAACTTTCATAACTGACCTTGGAACTTCAATACAAAATTTCATATTTTAAAACAACTCTTAAGGGTCTCAAACATAGCCACAAAGTTGGTACATTTCTGCAATCTCATTCCTTGAACCACTTTCACTAAAATGGTCATATCTCATAAACCGTAAACTCTTTTGACATGATTCTTGCGCTCACGTAAACTAGAAACAAATATCTACACACTCATGTTCATCACTGAACCAAAAGTGGCAGTTAGGTTTTCGGATTCTAGGCAGTTTTTAGAGTTACCGAAAATCGGGCATTACGACGGCTTAAAATCGAATAATCCAATTTTTTTAACCAACCCAAATAAGTATTCAACCAACACCCAAGACTCATATACACCATTCATCATCTGTCTCACTGCCTCAACAGGTCTTGGAGCTACAATACTTATTTTTCCATTTTCATAACAACCACATAAGATTCATGCCTCTAAACATGCATACCACATCAAAACTCCATTAAAACACAATATTCATCAAAGGGGTTTCCAAAGATTTATACCTTGTCTTGAAGCTTAGAAGTGCTCTAAATACTTTACAACTCTTAAACCTTGCTTAGAACATCCTTTGGAAGCCAAACCACCAAGAAACAAAATATGAAAATTAAGTTAGTAACTAATCATCCTAGAACACACCATCTTGTAAAAATCATATAAAATCGAAACATAAGAGTTTCGTTCTCAAATCTTTTACCACACCTTATGATCTTTAAGGGCTTTCTTTTGAGTCCTAGATCATCACCAGGGAATGCTTGAAGCTCTACTTATGGGCGTTTTAAGATCGGTGGCAGAATCTGCCAGGAACATGGCAGATTGGAATATTCAACTTGGGGAAGGGATTTGACTAGGCTACACCCCTTTGTTTGTCATTAAATTTTGAAAGAACCTTACCCATGGAGTGGAGAAGCTACGGTAACAATTTGGTGATTTATAGATGGATAGAAGTGGAGATATGAATTTTTCTTTGAGTTGTGTTCTTGGTTGGCAGATTGGAGAGCTTCTTGCTCATCTTTACTTTTGTTTTGTTTTTCACTTGGATGCATCTTTTCTTTTGTGTTGTTAACCACCCATTAGTCCACTTGTTGCTCTCTCATTAGTCCAAGTGTTGGCCTCTCATCAAACAACCCCATTTTTGCCAATGTTGCAAATACACCACTAGCTTTCTGGTTGACTTTCATGCATGACACCTTGGTTTTTCTTCTTCCACCAATTGGATCGTCTTTGTGTTCTTTTAATAAAATCAATACGTTACAGCTTATATGTTGCATTTTATTACTCCACTGTGGCACAATCCCTTAAATCAATATTAACTCCAACATCCCTTATCTATTCACTCTTTATTCCTTGTTCTTAGAAAATGTTCTCGTGTTTCTTCGAATATTCTCAAATCAAATATAATAAAATTCCAAAATATTAAATCCTCAAATTTAATATCTCATTTCTTGAATATAATAATATATAATTCGCTGCCCGGTCAAATATTAACCAAAATAAAATTTGGAATTTCTGAATTCCGATCGTCTTTGCATACACTTATTTACTTCGTAGATCACTAATATGACTTCGGAATATCTACACTACGTCTCGTACATAGGTGACATGAAAATTTTTCTTAATCCTCAAAATCACTATTCATCCACCAAATTCACTATTCACTGATGCACTTAATCATAATAAAAAAAATTAATTTTACCAAAAATTCGGGTTATTACAGTCTCCCCTCCTTAAAAGGATTCCGTCCCGGAATCAGCTTAGGAATAACTGGGGGTACTTCTCTCCCATTGCACTTTCTAACTCCCAAGTGGATTCTTCCACCTCTTGGTTTTCCAAAAACCTCTCACTAGCTTGGCAACCTTGTCTCTTAGCACTTGCTCTTTTCTATCCGTGATTTCCACAGGTTGTTCTTTGTAAGTCAGATCAGGTTGTATATCTACCTGCTCGTACTCTAACATATGTCGGGCATCTATAGTATACTGACGTAGCATTGACACATGAACCCCGTTATGACCATTCTACAAGTTTGGGGGGGTAAGGCTGGCTCGTAGGCCACCTTCCTGACGCGTTTTCAAAATCTCAGATGGCCCAATGAATCTCGGGCTCAACTTCCCTTTCTTTCCAAATCTCATTAATTCCTTCCACGAGGATATCTTTTAGCATCACGAATCTCTAACCTCATATTCTCTATCTTGTTTGTACAGAAAAATACCCCAACATAAACTTGCTTGTCATCCATCAACATGCCATTTAGCTTATCAATAGCAGTACTATCTCTATACTCACGGGCTTAGTCCGCATACTTTCTCTGTCTGTCTTGGCTGTCACTAGCCGCTTGTTGGTGAAATCTTTTGTCTTTCTAGTTTGTTGGACTAACTTGGGTTTTGTGTAAAATCTCATCCTTTAATTCCCGATCATTCGGAATCCATCTCTGTCTCATTTTAATTAAGGATATCGGCCACCACATTGGCCTTCTCCGGATGGTAGTGTATCTCACAGTCATAATCCTAGGTCAATTCTAGCCATTTCTCCATCTCATGTTATCTACTATCACGGATAATTCAAAGCCAATTCATTATATTCCATAAAATTTGTGGGTGCATTAGTCAACCCAAAATAACCTCGCTGAAAACTCGAAGTGTCTATTCCTAGTACGAATCGCAGTCTTGGGTATATCCTCGGATTTAACTTCCAACTGGTGATATCCAGTTCTTAAATAAATTTGGAATACACAGCGTTCTTCCGCTGATCAAACAATCATTTACAAGGGCACCTATTCTCCATGTCGAACTCATTCAACTCTCGAGGTTCGATGCATAATCTTGTGCTAACATTTTTCTCTCTTACAACAACATCGGGCTCTCCACGGTGGTACACTGGGTCTTATCATATTCTTGCCCAACAATTCTTGTAACTGAGTTGCTAACTTTTTCATTCCCACTGAGGCTAACAGGAGATGCGGCACTAGAACCTGAATACTCGTTATTCATTCTCATGTCATCCCAAACGATATTTGGTAGCGCATTAAGATCTTGTACAGTCTCCCAAAATCAATGTAGTTTCCTGTATACTTGGTGTCTCTTTTCTTGGCGTCAACCATAAGAGCTAATTAAGCCTCATATCTCTGGCATAATAATTTCTTAGTTTGGACTATATTCAATAATCTCTGAATCGGTTTCTGTCCCTTAAATATTATTCTCTATAATACTCAGTATCTCAAATGATTCCTTTGTTTCTTTGAGCCAAGCTCTGGCCTCCCCTGGAATTCAACGAGGATAACAAAAATTATGGGGCCTTGAAAAGATAGCTCCCATATCAAGGAAAACGTCACACACTGGTGATCATAAGGTTATGAGTTTTAAGGTAACCTTATTGGAGGTAAGAGAATTTACCGAGATATTGAAAGGCATATGTTTAGGCCTATTAATATTCCGAGGAAACAACTTAATTTAAACAAGTATGTAATAAGTAAATAATAAGTTAATATGTCACAGGAATCTCAGAGAGTTTTATCTGTCAAGAGAATGGAGAACCAAAGTCATCTACAGACTTGAAGTTATTCTACATTGAAAGAAGTTCAATTTATTGTTCAAGCCTCAGTGAAGTATTCAAGAAAGTGGATCTACTACAGTGACAGAGATTTCCAGTTGGTGACAGAAGAAGTACAGGATACAGAGTTTATTCAGAGCTAAAGAAACGAAGCCACAGCTTTAAATGTTTTAAAGATGAAGAATTATCATTGAAGTCAGTTATTCATGAAACCAGACAGTGCATCGAATGACGACATCAATCAGTGGAATTGGATCATCTATATTCAGTGGTTTTCAGAAGATAGAGGAAGCTTGGTTTTTAGATTAAATTCCTTTCATGTTAAATTAATTAATAATTTAATTCTATAAGAATTAAATTATTTATTAATTTAACTAATTTAGTTGGCTAAATTATTTATTAACTTAATTCTATAAAAGAATTAAGTTAATCCTTAATTTATTTTATCTAAATTAACTAAAGGTTTTTCTCAAAAACTCGGTATGACCTTCTGTAATAATCCGGTATGACCTTCTCTATAAAGTTGCTAGGTCATACCGAATTTCTTCCAAGGTCATACAAGTCATTCTGACAGGTCATACAGATTGCTTTTGGAGGTTCTACTGAATAGTTGGTAGAAAAACCCCAAGTCATACCGGACACTTTTGACAGGTTCTATTGCTGAAGCTAGGTTCTACCGAGCTTTATATGTAAGGTCATACAAGTGTGTTGATTTATTAATTAAGTCATTCTGATTTAATTAAGAGGTCATACAAGGAAATGCAATTGTATTAAAACCGTGGCAGTACAGACAGAACAGAGCAGTTAATGAAAAACAAGACACAGAAGCATTTACTCTCAAGAACAGAAGAAGCCATTTAATCTCATTTCTTCTCAAGCAATTAATTCTAGTTTGTATTGTTAAATCCAAACCACTAGAAGTTGATTACTTGTATTGCTTTGATTATCTAGCGGATTTTTATCCCTAGAATTTATCTCGAACTTGCTTTCAGCATTCGATCTTTTTATTACAAATATTAGAAGAGTTCATGTCGAATTTATTCTAAATTTGTATTAATTAGTTTGAGATAAATACTTTGTAATCCTTATTGTATTTGCAACACCCTTCAAGTTTAATATAAGTTATATTTAACTTGAATCTTGTTTCATTTATATTCCGCATTAATTTGTTCTAAATTGTTAAATTATTCAAAGAACAAATTTCGATAAAACGGTATAGTTTGTATTCAACCCCCCTTCTACAAACTTATCAGGACCTAACAATTGGCATCAGAGCCTTTTGATTGATATACAAATCAAAGATCCAATTGTTTTGAGATTTTTCTTAAACTCTGATTTTTTTATTATTCCTAAAAAATCTCAAAAGATGTCTACTACTCAGAAAGTGGGTACAGTCAAAATCCCAATGTTCAGCAAGGAGCATTATCCAACGTGGAAGAAGAAAATGCTCCTATTTCTTAAAGTTGCTAATCCTATATACTTGGATGTGCTGAAGAGTGGTCCCAAACTCCCTATGATTATTGAGGGAGAGTTAATAGAGAATGATGTTGTTACTAGGGCTGCTAGGATGTACCCTAAAGATCCCAAGGAGTACACTCCTGATGAGAAAGAGGATGTTACCTTGGATTCCTGTCTTCAGTTGATCCTTATTGATAGTCTTGATCCTATCATGCATAATCATGTCCTAAATTGTGATACTGCCAAACACATTTGGGGAACCATAGAGATAATCAATGAAGGGACAGAGGAAGTTAGGGAGAATATGCTGGAAATTCTCACCTCACAATATGAGCATTTCAGATCAAACCCTGGTGAAGGTATCTCTCAGGTTTTTGAGAGATACAACAAATTAATCAATGATCTGAATCTCAATGGGAAGCACTACACCAACAAGGAGATTAACAAGAAGTTCCTTCTTACACTTCCACCTCATTTGGAGCACAAAATATCTGCCATTAGAGAAGCAAGAGATATGAATGAGATTGCTTTGGAGAGATTGTATGGTGTTCTGAAGACCTATAAGCTGGAGCAGATTCAACAAAGAGAGTTGTATGGAACTGGGAAGATTGTTAGTACTTCTACTGCACTGGCTGCTGAAGTCCCACAGAAACTGGAAGTGAAGCCTGTTCAACCTTCTAGTTCTAACATGAATGTTATTGATGCTGAATATGGATTAACATCCATTGATCAATCTGGTGGTGACTTCTATTCTTTAGAAGAACTTGATCAGCTGGAGGATGGTGATTTGGCTTTGATAGTCAGGAAGTTTGGGAAGTTCATATTCAAGAGGAATCCCAATCTTAAGTTCAGGCCCAGATTTCAGAGAGGTGGATCTTCCTCTTCAAGTGGCACAAGGGGTGGCTACAAAACTGGAACTGTGGAAAGGAGCACAATCAGATGCTACAATTGCAATGAGTTGGGTCACTTTGCTACTGAATGCAGAAAGCCAAAGCAAGTGACTAGAAACACATTTGATTCTAGCAAGAAGAACAAGATTGTGAAAGCTTATGTTGCTGAAGGAAAGAGTTGGGATGACACTGACAGTGATGAAGAAGCAGGTGAGATTGGGAATCTTGCACTCATGGCAATAGGAGACAAACTCTTTGATTCCATGTTATCTTCATCCAACATGTCTGAGGTAAAGCTCACTGACACTGAAATGATTCGTAATCTTGGTGGCACCTTAGAGTGTGCACGCACTGAAAATGATAGAATAATTCTTTTAAACACAAATCTTGAAAAGGAAATAAAAGAATTAAAACTAGTGCATGTTAATCAGGATGAACTTATTGAGAAAATTGCATTTCTTGAGAATAGGGTTAAATGTTATATTCAACTGGAAACCATTCTTAAAGAAAAGAATAGTGAGCTTAATACTAAAGCCAATGCTTACTTTAATTCTTGCAAGACTGCTAAAGAGATTCTCAATAAACAAGCTATGGGTAATCATGTCAGTATAGGTTATGATTATAATGAGGCCATTGGATTGCTTGGAATTAATTCCCCTTGTAGAGTCAGATCTGAAGGAAGGGGTGTTCCATATGTACTTAAGGGTATTGAAACACCCTTCTGTAAGGAGTCCGAGGCAGATACTCTGAATGAATACTCTATAATCATTGCTGAGGAGATTCGTGAAGAAGATATTGCTTTGGAAGTTGAACAATCCAAAAAGTGTATATCTGATATTCCAGTCAAAGTTGCTTCAACTAAAAAGACTAAATCAGATATCCATAAGTTGGATCAAAACAACTGTAGAACTAACATGCCTGCTGTTAATTCTTCTCATAAAGCATGTGGTGTGATTAATTGTATGTCTTGTGCTTTCAATGTTATGTATGCTTATTTTAATAGTAAGCATGTATCTAGTGATAAGACTGCTCCACGTCAACATGTTAATAATAAGAAGCATGTTAAAGCAAAGACTACTAGTCCTCCTCAGACTAGAGTGGATTCATTTATCCCTAAGCCTACTCAGAAATGTGTTAAGGCTGGCTATAAATGGAAACGCTCTTATGTGAAAGAGGTTGAAGTAGTTTTAGCTAAAAATGTTGTTTTGCCTGACAGAGGCCAGTTCTTTAAGTATGTCGGACCCAATCAATTTTGGGCTCCGAAGAAGGTCTACTCAATTTGATATTGCAGGGAGTTAAACAGGTAAACCGTGTTATATGGATTCTTGACAGTGGCTATTCAAGGCATATGACCGGAGATAGAGCCCTGCTATCAGATTTGGTTGAGAAAGCTGGCCCAGTAGTTACCTTTGGAGATAACAGCAAGGGTATTACGAAAGGATATGGTTGTTTGAAGTACGGAAATGTTATCATTGAAAATGTTTCAGTTGTGGAAGGTCTGAAGTTCAATCTTCTCAGCATCAGTCATTTCTGTGACAGAGGATATGCTGTTTCCTTTGAAAGAGAGAAGTGTCAGATCCTTCACAAGAAGAATGGAAAGCTTGCTCTTCAAGGAGTAAGGAAAGGTGACTTGTTCATAGCTGATCTGAACTCGGGATTCAAAGATGAAGTTAATTGTTTTTATGCTAAAGCTTCATCAGATGATAGTTGGCTATGGCACAAGAAGATGTCTCACCTTAACTTCAAAACCATGAACTCTTTAGTCAAGAGGGAATTGGTTAGAGGTTTGCCTCAGATGGAATTTACACAGGAAGGACTGTGTGAGGCATGTCAGAAAGGAAAGTCAAAGAAAGCTTCTCACAAGGGTACTGACACAGCATCAATAACTGAACCACTTCAGCTACTGCACATGGATTTGTTTGGTCCAGTTAATGTGATGTCCATGTCAAAGAAACAATATGCACTTGTGATTGTTGATGACTATTCAAAATATACATGGGTTTTATTCCTACATTCCAAGGATGAGACCCCATACCTGGTGATTGGCCATATAAAGTTGATTGAGCTGGATTCTAGATTCCCTGTTAGAGCCATAAGGTCAGATAATGGTACTGAATTCAAGAATGCCATTCTAAATGACTTTTGTGCTGATAAAGGAATAACAAGACAGTATTCTGCCCCTAGAACTCCTCAACAAAATGGAGTAGTGGAAAGAAAGAATCGTACATTGATTGAAGCTGCAAGGACTATGTTAAGTGAGTCCAAACTTCCAACGTACTTTTGGGCTGAAGCAGCTAATACAGCTTGTTATACTCAGAATCGAACTTTAATCAACAAGGACTTAATGAAGACTCCGTATGATATCATGAACAACAAGAAACAAACTGTCAATTACTTTCATGTATTTGGAGCAAAATTCTTTGTGCTTATAGATGACAATGTGAAACGTGGCAAGTTTGATGCAAAGGCACAAGAAGCTATTTTTGTTGGTTATTCCACAAGATCTTACAGGGTCTACTTGGTTGGCAGTCACACGGTAAAGGAAAGTGTCAATGTTACTTTTGATGACACTACATTCCCTAATATCCAAACAGCAGATTCATCTGAGAAAATGAAGTTTGATAACTTGCCAGACTCAGATTCAGATGATGAAGTCCCACCTGAAGTTATTGCTGGTAATGATAATAACAATGATGATAATGATCATGGTGATGGTGGTGGAAACACTGGTAACAATGGAGATACCACCAACACTGGAGAAGAATCATCAAGTCAATCAAGCAATAACTCAGGGGGAGCAAATGAAGGATCAACTAGTCACTCACAACATCAAAGTGAAATTCAAGGCGAATCATCAAGATCAAATCTTCCAAGACAGACTGTATGGAATAAAGCTCATCCTTTTGAGCTGATCATTGGTGATCCAGATGTTGGAGTTAAAACTAGAAGTGCAACTCAGAATGAATGTCATTTTTCAGCATTTTTATCTAAAATGGAGCCAAAGAAAACTGAGGAAGCACTGACTGATCCAGATTGGGTGATTGCTATGCAATATGAACTCAATCAATGTGAACAACAGCAAGTCTGGAAGTTGGTACCCAGGCCAAAGAACAAGAAAGTAGTTGGTACTAGATGGGTATACAGGAACAAGATAGATGAGGATGGCATTGTTACAAGGAACAAGGCAAGACTGGCTGCACAAGGGTATTCTCAAGCTGAAGGCATTGATTATGATGAAACCTATACACCAGTGGCTAGACTTGAGGCCATCAGGATGTTCTTAGCATTTGCTGCTTACTCCAATTTTAAAGTCTATCAAATGGATGTTAAGAGTGCATTCCTGAATGGTGAGCTTGATGAAGAAGTGTATGTGGAACAGCCCCCTGGCTTTGAAAATCAGGAGCTGCTGGACTTTGTGTACTTTCTCTTCAAGGCTATCTATGGTCTCAAACAAGCCCCAAAAAAATGGTATGACACTCTCTCTAGTTTTCTTTTAGAAAATGGTTTTGTTAGAGGTATCATAGACAAAACTCTTTTTTCAAAGAAACACAAAAGTGATATGATATTAGTCCAAGTCTATGTGGATGACATCATATTTGGGTCTACTAATGATAATCTCTGTAAGAGATTTGCTGAGCTTATGCAGAGTAAGTTTGAAATGAGTATGATGGGTGAGCTGAAGTTCTTTCTTGGATTGCAAGTAAGTCAAAGGTCAAATGGTATATTTATTTGTCAATCCAAGTATCTCAAAGAACTCCTCAAGAAATATCACATGGAGGATTCAGCATCAGCAAGGACTCCATCTTCAACAGCAATCAAACTTGGAGCTTCTGAGAAGTCTATCAAGGTAGATGTTACAAGTTACAGAGGTATGATTGGCTCCTTACTCTATCTTACTGCTTGTAGACCAGATATTATGTATGCTACATGCTTGTGTGCAAGGTTCCAAGCGGACCCTAGAGATGTACATCTCGTTGCTGTGAAAAGAATCTTGAGATATCTTAAGGGTACACCTAATCTAGGTATCTGGTACCCTAAAGATTCTGGTTTTAATCTTGTTGGATATACAGATTCTGATTATGCAGGTAGTGTTGTGGATAGAAAGAGTACCTCTGGGAGTTGTCAATTCCTAGGAGGTAGGTTGATTTCCTGGTATAGCAAGAAACAGCAAACAGTTTCCAATTCAACAGCAGAAGATGAATATATTGCTGCTGGAAGCTGTTGTGCTCAGATCTTATGGATAAGGAATCAATTAAAGGACTATGGCTTTGCATTAGACAAAATTCCCATTTTTTGTGATAATACAAGTGCCATAGCGATCTCCAACAACCCTGTGCAGCACTCGAGAACGAAGCACATTGATATCAGGTATCATTTTATCAGAGAGCATGTTATGAATGGAACTGTGGAGTTACACTTAGTACCCACTGAAGAACAGACTGCAAATATTTTCACTAAATCTGTTGACGAATCCACATTTATCAGGTTAGTTGGTAAATTGGGTATGTTGAACAGTCTTAGTGATTGACAATATCTCCGGTAGGTTTGTTCTTAACTAAATCATTTTCTCTTGTCAATTTAAGATGTTAAATATTGCCAATCCATGTTTATTGTGTAAAGCTTGTTAATTTAAATATTCTGAATAATTTATTTTCTTTAAAAATATTTTTCTCATTTTTTTTAGTGGAGAAATGTATTTTTATTGAAAATATATTTATTTAGAATCATTTAAGTTTTTTTCAGATTGTAAATATTGTTGTTTACATTCTTCTGCAGGTTTATATTAGTTTAATGCTCTTTTATAATTTTCTGCATTTGATTCAGATTTTATAAAATATTCTGTGAATATTTTCTGTTGATTACTGCTTCTTTTCAAATAACATTCGGTATGACCTTCTGTTTGGTCATATTGGCATTTTAGTTTATTAATCTTTTATTTTTAAGAATTCGGTATGACCTTCTCCCAGGTCATATTAAAACTCGGTATGACCTCTCTTAAGGTCATACTGGTGTGTAATTTTTCTTTTATTTTTCAGTTTATTATTTAGTTTTTCTCGGTATGACCTGAAGGAAAACTCGGTATGACCTGCCCTTAGGTCATACCGAGCCCAGCAGAACCCTCCTCTATAAATAGCTGATCACCTCAGGTTCTTTTCTCTCATTCCTTTCTAACTCAAGTTTTTACTTAGTTAACTTTGCTCTAGTTTGTGTTTTATTCCTAGAACATCGAACTATTGCAAATTTTTCTTGTGAATTACTTGGGATTTTATTTCTTATCTGTTTAATATTATTATTAATTACGGCTTTATTTTATTTTATTTTCTTATGTTTTTTTTAATGGCTGCTGAGTTTGTTGTTGAACGTTTTAATAATTACGTTGGCTATTGTGATCCCCTTAAGTGTTCTGTTGAATGTTTTAGGCCGTGGATTCGATTTTTAAATGAACAATCAATTGTTAGCTATGCTATCACTGCTTCTGTTGATTTAAAGATTGAACCCCTTCGTCTATTATGCTTAACTGCTGTTGTTGCTGAAGATATGCAATCTTTCACGTTCAATATTTCTGATGCTCAGTACACAGTAACTAAGGAGATCTTTTGTCAAGTACTTCATTTTCCACTTGATAATCTTGTTGGATTCCCTACTGATGACGAGTTAGTTCAATTTTTCTCTAGTATTGATTACCAAGGAAATATTGTTCTTCCTCGTCTGAATAAGGGTAATCTAGCATGTGAGTGGGATTTGTTCTTTGACTGCCTAGCCAAAGTTTTTAGTAATTCTATCAGAAACAACTTTCCAGTCATCACTTCTGTCTTACAAAACATTGCCTATGCTGCTATTTTCAACCTAAGATTGGACATAGGAACTCTTGTGTGGGATCTATTGATAAGGAGGATTTTCAATTACATTAGAGATATTGAGAATGGAAAGAAAGTTAGATGCTTTTATTCTCGTTTACTTTCTCTAGTGTTGGATCATGTTCTTTCTGATGAACATAAAACACTTTTTCAAAACACTCCTTTTCAAGTCCCCGCACACACTAATCCTTCCATATATTCAACTTTGTCCACCAGTTCCAGGTCTGGAAGGAGACCCGTACTTCCACAATCATATCTGCGAGAGATTCTGCAACCACAGTTACCTCTTCTCTTTATTGAACATCCAGTGGTTGGATCCTCGTCAGCAGGAACTTCAATGGTGCCTCCTAACACCATGGCACTTCAGGTAATATATCCTCTCTCAACTGCTCCACTAACCCAAGAGGTTCTTAGGATTGACCAAGGGATTGTAGAACCACAATCTCTGTCCCCGGTCATAGAGCTACACACAGAGTCAAATCCATTGACCGCTCCCCTAGAACAACCAGCTACAACAAGATTGAGAGAACAACTTGAAGTAGATTTTAATGTGAGTGATCCCACAGCTCTGCCTCCTCCACTAAAGAAGAGAAGAACACTCCTTGAGGCATCTGTAAGCCAGTCTGTATCCTCCCAAAAGGATATGGATTCTCAAAAGGCCAATGAACAGTTACTAGAGACATCCTCTCAACAGGATGAATCTATTGAATTTCGCCATCAGGCCTTGGCATTCTGTACAGAGTCAAGCACTCTCCCATTAATCACAATGGGAGCAAATACTTCTGAAACTATCGTAGAGACTCATGCACAGGTGATGTGCAAGAAATAAAGATTTAAATTCGCAAGCGCACGATCATCGTTTTAATATTTAAGATTCGATCCACAGGGACTATTTTATTTTTCGCAAATCCTTAACTTTTAATCTAGGCGGACTAGAACAATTAATTTTGAGATGATTTTGTTTTACAAGTTGATAATGAGAAACACGAGAATAATCAAACTATTTAAAATGAGACATGATGAATGCAACGAGATAAAGAAAAATTAAAACTAAAGTGAGCGAACAAAATTGTTAACTAATTTAAACTGACTAAATGATTACTACTGACTTTAACCAAACAGAACAAATCTGGACTAGAAAATGAAGTTGGGATGAACTAGAACATATGCCAAGAAAATGGGTCCAAACAAGAGAAATGGGCCAGGGAGTACAAAACTAAAAGAAACGAGAATAAAGAAAAAAAAAACAGGCTGAATAAAATCTTGATTTAATAACAAGATTGATAGATGGTAACAACATGATTACAATGGTAATTTAAGACGATGTAATTAATAACTAGACTTTTAATGATTGGTTAATTACTAAACTAATGCATGCAGAATAAAAAAAAAATAAACCTACGGATGCAAGAAAGAAGGGAGTTGGGCTTGCATTTCCTTCTGGGCCAAAAAGGGAAATGATGATCGATGAGTGATGCTAATATAAATATGGATCTGGGCTTAAAATAAAAATGGGCCTAAAATGTAATAATTCTTAAACAACTTTACGAATTGACCAGATTGTAAATAGCAACCTAGGAAATTTTGCGGCAAAAAAGAAACAATGAAATTTAGTGGATGTAAAATAAAAATAAAACTAATTAATATTCATAAAACAAAATAAAACTAGGCATTTCGGCAAAAGAGGACGGAGTAGCAGACTAGCATGAATGAAAGCAGTAGTGCGTGAACAGGGTGAAGGTGCCGGACAATAACTTTTGACATCAAGATAATAAAACCAAGCTAAAAATTAAAAAGGTAAACCGGATCTTAAAACGAAACTGTAAAAAGGAAAAGCGAAACTAAAACCCCGTTGCCGAGATAAGTTATAGCCGGATAAATGTAAAGTGTGTATCGGAATGTTCAACTATTACCGGAAAATTAATTTCACCGGAAAAATTAAATAACACCCAACAAGCTATCTAAAACTAAATCTAAAGATTAAAGAACCTAAATTTAACACTAACAAAAACCAAATTAAACTCTAAACTAACAAACTTATTAACAAATTCAAACACCAAATTAAATCTACAACCTCCTTTCAACTCCCAACATCAAATCTAACATTAAATTATCAAACCCACTACAAAATAACACCAAACCCAACAAGAAAAGTAAATCTAAATCTTGAAAAATCAAACCCACTTTAAAATTTAAATTTAAAGAGGCTCAACTCAAGAACATAATAAAAAATAAATTTTGAGCATTAACACTACATAACATTAAATAAAGTTGGCTCCTTTATACCTCAAGTGGTAGCACAAAAGCTATTTGACCCACTTTATTGGATTTACAAAAGTTCATAGCCAAGAAATGAAGAGAACAAGATGGAGAATTAAAGTAAAAGCTTGAATTAACATTAAAATGAAAGAGAGTTTACAAAATTTAAGCTATTACAATGAAAGATAATACTAGATCTAGAAAAATAAAAGAGAGGCTAACTAAAAATTTAGACTAGGCTAAAACTAGGGTTTTTTTACAAAGAGGAAGGAGGGGGGTATTTATAGGGGAAAATTAGGGTTTTGGGGAATAGTTGGGTTAATCTTGGCCCTTCATCTTGATTTTTAAACAACCAACTCATTCCTTTGTCTTTTTCTTCTTTTCTTGAATTCTTCTTTTCCACTTTTGCCCTTCCTTGTTCCTTTTTCTTCTTTTTTTCTTTTTTTTCTTTATTTTTCCAAATATCTACAAAATATGAAAAACAACTAATTAATTTATTTAAAAATACGAAAACTAACAATAAAATAGGTACAAGAGAATGCAAAAATATGCACTAATCAACAGGACACTCTGAGAGGAGAGCACATAGGAATGCTTGTTGAAACAGTGCCTACCATTGTCACGGTAGAAGAGCCTTCACAGGCTTCAGAGGGAAAATCTGGTTCTTTGCCCACTATAACAGAACCATTTTCTCCCCTCCCAGAGGGAACATCTCTGGCTCCCCTAAGGGATTCTTCACTCGCAGTTTTAACTGGAGAAAGTGAAGGGCAACATGGTAAGTCCATCCCTGAAGCAATTCAGTTTTCAATTTCGGATGAATTTTTGGACTTTACCATGGATTGGGATTCGCGAACTCCCATTGCACCACCAGTGACCTCTCAAGAAGGGGCTATGGTGATTTTTTCTGCAGGTACTTCAACTCCAAACAAGGATGGACAGCTAGTGGGTAGTTCTGAGAGACAAACACAGAGCGATACACAAGCACGTGAGGTGAGTGAAACACCATTGAGAGAAATTGAGATGAGTGCACACAATGACACATACACTGCTTCTTTATTGGCTCAAATAGCTGGTCTGCAGAAACAACTTCAAGAGACCCAGGCTGAAAAAGAAATTCTTAAGGCACAAGTGGTTGAACAGTCTTCTTCTTCCACCTCTGTAACTAATCAACTGGGTCATATTAGAGATGCCATAGAAGGAGTGAAGGTCACTTTGATCCCCAAAATGAATGCTATTCAAGAATCACAGGTGTTGATGGCTTCAAATATGTCAGAGCTGATAGTTTCTAATGCTGAGATCAGGGAGGCTGTCAAGCAGATTCCTATTATTTCAACTAGGGTAGACTCAATTCAGGAGACTGTGGATGAACATCAGTGGTTAAATGATGAGAGGTTTGCCAAACTTGAAGGCGGGATGCAACATCTGAACGAGGGCATGAAACATCTGTATACCATGATCAAGAACTCACATCAACCCAATGCTGATCAGAAGAAATTATTTGAGGGTGATGATGATGAAGAGGACAATGATGGAAAGGATGAAGCAGGAGGAGAAGAAAGTAAGAAGAAGGAGGATCCCAAGTCTACTAAAGATAAATCTGTAGAGGATTCCTCAACTAAGGGGGAGAATAAGGGTGGAGTAGCTGGAGGTCAAGAAGTAGTAAAGGATAAGGGGAAAGGAAAAGCTGTTGATCAAGAAGGAGTGCTACCTGATGATGAGTTTGTTTTTCAAGGTGAGCAAGAATATACAAAGTCTGATAGTGATCAAGCAGATGGGGAAGAAGGTGAATGGAATGTGGAGGACTGGGATGATCAAGATGATTTGTACAATCCAGATCTTGCCTTTGAAAGGGAGATTCTCAAGGAAAGGGCAGAAATAAGGAGGAGAGAAGAGGAGAATGTTAGAGTAGCTGATATCATCTCCCAGAAGCTTAAAATTCAAAAGGCTGAGCATGAAGTCAAACAAAGTCTTCATAGTCTTAAAGTCAATGATAGGAGGATGGACATCAAGTTGAAGATTGGAGAGAGATGGGATCAGGCAAGGGAGTTATTTGCAAAGCCCCAGAAGTCTTCTAACAATGATGCTCAATTCTTAAAGGTATTGAAATCCTTTAGCAGTGCTAACCCTGATAATAACATGTACATCAAGGCTTTGAAGAAAGAGATTACCAGGGTAGGTATTGGTTATAGTAGAGTGTTAGAAGAACCCCAAATCTTTGTCTCTTGTCAGAATGTAGGGTCATTCATTGTTTCACTTGACCTTCTGGTGAGAAGAACTGTATCAGAACTCTGGGTGTTGATTTGAAAGACACTTGAAACTTCTCATCTCAACGTTCTTCTGAATGAAAGGCTAAGGGAGTATGCCAGCCGAAACAGTCCTCAAACTATAGATGTGCCACTTGAAGTTAAATTCTACCAAGGCACTTCAGTTCAGACTGTAGGACTAGATCCAGTATCCTTAGCTTCTGTTACTGCCACAAGATTAGTTCACACTGAACATCTGCTAAGGACTTCTGGTTTTGCTTCTGAAAAGAAGACTGAGTTTGCTGACATCATCAAGGAGTACTGTGAGCACAAAATCAAGAGATATTCTCAACTCAAGAACAGACTCAAGAAAGTTACTCCTCAACCAATCATGCCATCAAGTTTTGCTTCTGAATCAGATAAAGTTCTTGATGAAGAATTGTTGGAAAAGCTAGAAGAAGTTGAAGAAAGTGAAGAAGAAGAAGGAGAAATCAGTGAAGGAAGCATAAGTTTTTAATGTATACATTTTTGTTATGCTTAGGTAGATCAAGATAGAATCTATGTTATCACTTGTTCAGGCTAGAGGAACAACTATCTTGTATTCATCTGTTATGTTTGAATCTGGAATTGTTATATATAAACCAGAACTTTTCTTGTTATTTACTTGGCTCATAAAAGTCATTTCTATTTCTTGTTTAAGTTAGTTGAGTTATCCTCTAGGTATTTGATTGTTATTCTCTAACAAACAAATAGGGGGAGATTGAAAGGCATATGTTTAGGCCTATTAATATTCCGAGGAAACAACTTAATTTAAACAAGTATGTAATAAGTAAATAATAAGTTAATATGTCACAGGAATCTCAGAGAGTTTTATCTGTCAAGAGAATGGAGAACCAAAGTCATCTACAGACTTGAAGTTATTCTACATTGAAAGAAGTTCAATTTATTGTTCAAGCCTCAGTGAAGTATTCAAGAAAGTGGATCTACTACAGTGACAGAGATTTCCAGTTGGTGACAGAAGAAGTACAGGATACAGAGTTTATTCAGAGCTAAAGAAAAGAAGCCACAGCTTTAAATGTTTTAAAGATGAAGAATTATCATTGAAGTCAGTTATTCATGAAACCAGACAGTGCATCGAATGACGACATCAATCAGTGGAATTGGATCATCTATATTCAGTGGTTTTCAGAAGATAGAGGAAGCTTGGTTTTTAGATTAAATTCCTTTCATGTTAAATTAATTAATAATTTAATTCTATAAGAATTAAATTATTCATTAATTTAACTAATTTAGTTGGCTAAATTATTTATTAACTTAATTCTATAAAAGAATTAAGTTAATCCTTAATTTATTTTATCTAAATTAACTAAAGGTTTTTCTCAAAAACTCGGTATGACCTTCTGTAATAATCCGGTATGACCTTCTCTATAAAGTTGCTAGGTCATACCGAATTTCTTCCAAGGTCATACAAGTCATTCTAACAGGTCATACAGATTGCTTTTGGAGGTTCTACTGAATAGTTGGTAGAAAAACCCCAGGTCATACCGGACACTTTTGATAGGTTCTATTGCTGAAGCTAGGTTCTACCGAGCTTTATATGTAAGGTCATACAAGTGTGTTGATTTATTAATTAAGTCATTCTGATTTAATTAAGAGGTCATACAAGGAAATGCAATTGTATTAAAACCGTGGCAGTACAGACAGAACAGAGCAGTTAATGAAAAACAAGACACAGAAGCATTTACTCTCAAGAACAGAAGAAGCCATTTAATCTCATTTCTTCTCAAGCAATTAATTCTAGTTTGTATTGTTAAATCCAAACCACTAGAAGTTGATTACTTGTATTGCTTTGATTATCTAGCGGATTTTTATCCCTAGAATTTATCTCGAACTTGCTTTTAGCATTCGATCTTTTTATTACAAATATTAGAAGAGTTCATGTCGAATTTATTCTAAATTTGTATTAATTAGTTTGAGATAAATACTTTGTAATCCTTATTGTATTTGCAACACCCTTCAAGTTTAATATAAGTTATATTTAACTTGAATCTTGTTTCATTTATATTCCGCATTAATTTGTTCTAAATTGTTAAATTATTCAAAGAACAAATTTTGATAAAACGGTATAGTTTGTATTCAACCCCCCTTCTACAAACTTATCAGGACCTAACAGAGATCAACATGATCATAAGAACTCAACGTTGTGTGCCTCGATTGAGACATTACTAAAGGTAATTAGCCTTCTTGTATTTCACAACTTACAAGTGATGGCGTCCCATCAGACTTCTATCACATAGACAGATAGTCCTTGTAGCCCCTATAAGTATAGGGTTGTTCGTCTCAGTGGAAGTTGAAAAGTATGAAAGCAATTCGAGATCAATTTAATGATTATCGCCTTTCGACAATATTTCTCAAAGGAACACCTTGGATTAAAATTGAACAGATTCCAAAGGTGCGATTTACAAGAAAAGGATAGCCGTAAAGATACTGGTATTCAACAAACAAGTGGTGAGGTATCACCATAGGGTCATTCATTATTTGAAGAAAAGTGAAAGCTTAAATAACATCATTTGACAGGGCTTCGAAAACCTGAAAGTAGGCATTGTGACAGCCTCTGGCACAATTGAAACTGAATATGGTTTAACACAAGTGTTATAAAACAACTTCGAAGAAGGAGTATATCTTTTATCGAAATTCTCTCTAAGAAGAGGTCAAGATAGATTATAGATTGGGGAGGTTTGCCAAGGTCTCTACGGATGCCTTTTATGTCGGCTCCTCTAACGGATAATCGTTCGATTCTAAAGCTTTTCTTCTCCATGCACACCCTAAGGTGCTCGATACTTACGTTATTGCCGACTCATAATAGTCGCTAAGGATTCAACCATCGACCTTTGCAATCGCAGGGAATTCTATTCGACTAGGCGCAAACATCTCAAGTAAGCGTTCTGTTCTATAAAAAGCCTTCGATACCGTCGTCGCCCATAGCAATGACAATTCCACATGTCGACTGGGCGGTACTTCGGAAGATCGTTAGAAACTACAAGCTTAAATCCGGTCACTATTTCAATCATCCTTATACCCAATATTCCTTCTCCCATATCAATCCCGTGTGCTACATAAACTTAACACTTTTGGCACATAGCCTTTTCATTTAAGTCAATCCCGGAATTTCTTAGTCCGTCTTGGTCCTTAAATACATTTCGCCTTTACCGTCCAATCTCAACTTCATCATTTTATCTCTACAATCAATTGTAGCAATCAGGGTCTGTCCACCAACCCATATAGCGGCCATCTTACCCAATCCACAGGGTTCGCTCTAGTTTCCACCCTCTGGTAATTAGAA
Source organism: Heracleum sosnowskyi (assembly GCA_030848705.1). Taxonomy (NCBI): domain Eukaryota; kingdom Viridiplantae; phylum Streptophyta; class Magnoliopsida; order Apiales; family Apiaceae; genus Heracleum; species Heracleum sosnowskyi. The sequence goes on along the minus strand of CM061235.1, from coordinate 42,541,284 downwards.
AGACAAGGTTTGCCAAAATTTGCTGAATTTCTTTCCAAAATCAGGGAAATTTGATCAATCTATTTACCCACTAGTAATACTCGGATCTGATTTCCGACCTTTCTGTCCTATCCTCATAGCCAAAACAATTCCTTCCACTATTCTAGGCAACTAAGTACCCCTAATCGTTCGTGTAAATCTGAACATCTTGGTTCTTACGTATGCCGCCTCCTTATGGGCAACTATAACCGACTACGGGTAACAGGTTTCGTTCAAGTCGAATCAATCCACTGATACTGGCTATACTGCCTCTAGCTCTTCTGCTTTGGAGACTCTGCTCCATTTTCTTTGTCATATCTCTTGATGAATCATAAACGATCCTTAAACTCTCGTCTCATCACTTATTTGTCCTCTGAAGGTTCGTCCGGTCCTATTATACGACCTCAAGTAATATACCAAATCTTTATCAATCAACACGTTCTCTACAAGACTTTTTCCTTGACCCACCATGGGGTCTTCCTCTAGATCCTCCTATGGATCTTCCTTTATCGGGTCTCCGTTCATTTCAAGGAACGCATCATCAATTGCCTACTCGAAGGCCTCGGGGTCTGGTATCTCAGAATCCCATCAATCTATAACTCATACGAATCGAGGTGACTAACCATGAAGTCCTAAGTACGGTTTCCCAGAAGAAGTCCCCTCTCGGGCTTCATCTTAAACAGTCAGGGTCATGTCCTTTAACTCGACTACGAACTCAATCTGAGCTCTAGATGTTCTTATCATTATTAAGGGTATTGTAAGACTCGATCTCCTATCGTTTCTGAGGACTGTAACCTAACGCTCTGATACCATTTATGTAACAGCCCCAAATCCGGGGTCAGGGATTTAGAGTAGTCACGATCCACTTACTTCTTGCCTTACCTGCTTTACTCACAATAGACACAATTCATCTGCTTATGACCCCACAATGAATATATCTCTCTCACACACACACAAGTTAGAGTCTCAGAAACGACACAAATACAACCATTGCGGAATAAATAATCTTTATTACAATACCCAAATGTCTTTTGAATTTGCTACTGATACAACTCCTAAGTAATGGTACATTACCAACTTAGCCTTGTAATACTCACCACCCTCTCATACCATTCATATCTATACATAAGATGAATACCAAAAGCTCCAGCTTGATCTGACTGGTTCACACTACTTCCAGGATCACTGCTAGAAACTGCTCATGAGACTGCCTTACGCTTGCCACTCGCCTGAGGGATGTGCGCCGAATCCTTGGTATCCTACTTCGCTGCTATATAATATTTATGAAACAATAGCAAGAGTGAGCGATAGCTCAGCAAGGTAATTAAAGTATGGCATAATCCTGCCTTTAACTCAACCCAGAATAAAGCGGGTATAAGACAATAATTTGTCAAAATATCTCGATACTGAAATTATTTCCTTATCGGAATGTATTCCAAAAACGGTACCATTGTTGTATTTCAAATATCATTTCATAATATTTCTGCAAACTTTTGCTATATTATTAACAAAGTTCTAGTATAATATAAAAGATGAGGTTTCAAAGTAAACCAATATAACCTTTCCGAAAAATATCTGCTATGTAAGCAGAATATCAACATATAACTTAAAAGATGAAGCTATAAGGTGATTCAGTATAAACAACTCCCTTACCATAACTCATGTTATGTAAGGTATCCACAGAGTCATATGATATAAAAGATGAAGTTACGAGGAAAATTTCATATAATGTTCCGTAACCCAAAATCCACTTATGCATATATAATATGAGTAAGGTTTTATCAGAGTCATAACTCATAAAGTAAAAGATGAAGTTGCAAGGATTTATTATAACTTCATTTTTGAACACTTTTCAACCCCCTGTCAACATGATCGGTAAACCTGTACCACGGTGTCATCCTTAGTCCCTTTCAATACATGTTGGAGAACCACCTGCCAACATGATCGGTAAACCTGTACCAGAGATGTCATCCGTAGTCCTTTTCAATACATGTTGCAGAATTATCCAAAATGGATGATGAACTAATACCGGAGTTGCTACCGCGCCCGTCGTACCAACCTTACTATGATCAGTAGCAGGTCGTACAACAAAAATATGTTCTCTACATGTAGATGAAATCCATGACTCTGAAACGTAAAGATCGTCCTCCTTTCCCCAAGTGTAATACTTGTTGATACGACTCCACTAAGTAGTTATATCTAGGTTGGAAAGGAAGATTCTCCAATATTTCCCAAGTGATGCTTGTTAATGGATATCGACTTGTTCCATCAATTTACCCCTCGATCGTTGAGGTGGTAACACAACATTTGACTTGCAGCAATTAAATTGCTCAGAGAAAATATCTGTCCCCGGACAGTTTTGAGTTGAGAGTTTAAAATGAGTAGCAGTCACTTAAATCAGGTTTCCCATATTTTTGATAGTTGAGCGAGTATTTAAATCCTCTTAAAAGATAGATTTAAATGGAATAACGGTGTTTTGGGAACCTCTTTTTGATTTAAAATAATTAATAATACAGCTTAGAGTATCCTTCGTAATTATTGAAGGTCGAGGATAAACTTTAAATAATATTACTCATTTTCAAAATGTGTTGAAAGTATTTAATAAATAATCAAATAATATTTATTAAATAATAAACTTTAAATGAATATTCAAAAATAATATTCATTAAATAAATAATGATTAAATGAATATTCAAAAAAATATTCATTAAAAAATAAACCTTGAATGAATATTTAAAATAATATTCATTAAATAAATAAACCTTGAATGAATATTGAAAATAATATTCATTAAATAAATAAACCTTGAATGAATATTTAAAATAATATTCATTAAATAAATAAACCTTGAATGAATATTTAAAATAATATTCATTAAATAAATAATCATTGAATAATAATTGCCCGATATCTTTATCGGAAAATAATCTTTAACATATACAGAAAATATAACTACTATCGGTCTAAAGAATAAAATCATACGCCCTTTTACCTAGGGCCTTTATAAAAACCTGGCTTCTAACTAATATCACATATTTAGCTTAGAAGCCCATAATTAAATCATAAAGCAAGTATCACAATATACTTTCGAAAACAGTTATGCCTTCCATTAGCATTTATAACTGAAATAGTATTCGAATAGTATTTCTTGACCGAGATAATACTCAAATAACATTCCTTGAAAGATATAGTAAGCAAATATCATTCCTCGAATGATGTCACACTCGAATAACAATCCTCAAAATACATAGTATTCTGTCGATGGAATCCCTCCGGGTTTCCACGGCTATCTACATATCTCAAAATACCGACTCGCGATTTAGAGTCGAAAACAATGAATATGCTCTTATATTTAGAGCTACCAGGTAAACCGGTTCATAACTAATTAACTCAAAAGATTTTATATAATCCAAAGGTCAAATCCATTTCAACAAGAAATAAGATATATCGCAAAACTGTCCAATTTTATACATGGCAAAAGCAGTGTTATATAGTCAATACTTCAAAGTATAGATTTAGAAACTTGCCTGATGCTCGAGAAGTGACAGGGGTTCGCGACGATGTCGGACAATCTAGACAAAGTCAAAGAAAACGCACGATTAATCCCCTGAATAATCCACTTGTACCCAATGCTTAGACACGTAAGTGAAACACAACCAAGGCATTACTAGCTCGATATAGGCTCATACTAAGTCCATGTTAATCGACAATTACTTAAGTCATAGGTTTAGTCCGAAATCGATCCTCGAATACATGTTATACTTAACCATTTACAACATTGGTTTCTAAGTCATGTTCTTAGTGGTTTTCACTTGCGCAACCTCGGCTAACACATTTTTATAAAATCGAAAAATAATTTTTTGGACTCGAAACCTTCGTACAAACTTTCGTAACTGACCTTGGCACTTCAATACAAAATTTCATATTTTAAAACAACTCTTAAGGGTCTCAAACATAGCCACAAAGTTGGTACATTTCTGCAATCTCATTCCTTGAACCACTTTCACTAAAATGGTCATATCTCATAAACCGTAAACTCTTTTGACATGATTCTTGCGCTCACGTAAACTAGAAACAAATTTCTACACACTCATGTTCATCACTGAACCAAAAGGGGCAGTTAGGTTTTCGGATTCTAGGCAGTTTTTAGAGTTACCGAAAATCGGGCATTACGACGGCTTAAAATCGAATAATCCAATTTTTTTAACCAACCCAAATAAGCATTCAACCAACACCCAAGACTCATATACACCATTCATCATCTTCCTCACTTCCTCAACAGGTCTTGGAGCTACAATACTTATTTTTCCATTTTCATAACAACCACATAAGATTCATGCCTCTAAACATGCATACCACATCAAAACTTCATTAAAACACAATATTCATCAAAGGGGTTTCCAAAGAATTATACCTTGGCTTGAAGCTTAGAAGTGCTCTAAATACTTTACAACTCTTAAACCTTGCTTAGAACATCCTTTGGAAGCCAAACCACCAAGAAACAAAATATGAAAATTAAGTTAGTAACTAATCATCCTAGAACACACCATCTTGTAAAAATCATATAAAATCGAAAAATACGAGTTTCGTTCTCAAATCTTTTACCACACCTTATGATCTTTAAGGGCTTTCTTTTGAGTCCTAGATCATCACCATAGAATGCTTGAAGCTCTACTTATGGGCGTTTTAAGATCGGTGGCAGAATCTGCCAGGAACAGGGCAGATCGGAATATTCAACTTGGGGAAGGGATTTGACTAGGCTACACCCCTTTGTTTGTCATTAAATTTTTAAAGAACCTTACCCATGGAGTGGAGAAGCTACGGTAACAATTTGGTGATTTATGGATGGATAGAAGTGGAGATATGAATTTTTCTTTGAGTTGTGTTCTTGGTTGGCAGATTGGAGAGCTTCTTGCTCATCTTTACTTTTGTTTTGTTTTTCACTTGGATGCATCTTTTCTTTTGTGTTGTTAACCACCCATTAGTCCACTTGTTGCTCTCTCATTAGTCCAAGTGTTGGCCTCTCATCAAACAACCCCATTTTTGCCAATGTTGCAAATACACCACTAGCTTTCTGGTTGACTTTCATGCATGACACCTTGGTTTTTCTTCTTCCACCAATTGGATCGTCTTTGTGTTCTTTTAATAAAATCAATACGTTACAGCTTATATGTTGCATTTTATTACTCCACTGTGGCACAATCCCTTAAATCAATATTAACTCCAACATCCCTTATCTATTCCCTCTTTATTCCTTGTTCTTAGAAAATGTTCTCGTGTTTCTTCGAATATTCTCAAATCAAATATAATAAAATTCCAAAATATTAAATCCTCAAATTTAATATCTCATTTCTTGAATATAATAATATATAATTCGCTGCCCGGTCAAATATTAACCAAAATAAAATTTGGAATTTCTGAATTCCGATCGTTTTTGCATACACTTATTTACTCCGTAGATCACTAATATGACTTCGGAATATCTACACTACGTCTCGTACATAGGTGGCATGAAAATTTTTCTTAATCCTCAAATTCACTATTCATCCACCAAATTCACTATTCACTGATGCACTTAATCATAATAAAAAAATTTTAATTTTACCAAAAATTCGGGTTATTACATCTTCTTTGGTCTGGTGAGCTGTGACTCAGATTCCTCACATCCTATATCTACAGACTCATTGACTATTGCAAGGGCTCTCTTCTTTGTCTTCTTTTTAGTGACACCAACCTTTTGGGAGATTGATGCACTTGGCTCCCTAACATCTAGAGTGGTGTTTGTAGTAGGGTTACTGGATGGGATAGGAAGGCTAGGGTTAGACTGTGTAGCTCCTTCAGTCTTAGCCTCCCCTGTCCAGGAAAGTTCATGGTATATGGGCTTATCAAGTGGATAGGATTCAAATGTGTCCTGCATATGCTTGGTCACACTTAGAATCACATCCACTTGATTCCTTGTGTCCAATGACCCAAATAGAATTTTGGACATGGACTTGGAATAAGCCATTTTATTTTTATCAATACCCTCAAGTTCATGTATATTAGCATCAAGATAATTTAAAATACATTGAATGAAACGAGGGTAAAAGATGTCATTACCTCTACCACGAACCGTCCTCCCTAGCCTTTGAGCCAATTCCTTGAGGATTATTGCTCCAACATTTATCTCCTGATTGTAGGCGAGGGAGTAGGCCAGCTTCACAGCAATGTGACTGATTTGGTCTCATCATGTCTTCCTGCATAGAAACACCTTTTGAAGTGCGTCAAACAGAAATGACCACTCCCTCCTGACATACTTCTTATTAAGCTTGGCCGTATCAATCTTATCAGCATACTGAATTAGGGTCAGGAAGTCCACCATTTTCTTATCAGTGGCTTCAGCATCATGACCCTCAACTTTGAACCCCAAGGCTTCGTTTATCTCCTTTTCTCCAAACTGGAAGGACTTGCCTCCAATAGTGCAACTCACTTCCTGAAACGAAGTCCCATCCTCCTTCGCCATTGTTGCAACCAAGGCTGTTCTCCAGAACCCTTCCAATACATCGACATACAGAGTGGGGTCAAGGGTTAAGGCTTGGCGGAGGTAGGAGGTATTTAAGAACCGTACAAAGCACTTGTACCTAGGGTTTGCCTCCGCCTCTGAGGGAATTGTAAGAAGATTTGTTTCTTTAGGAATGGTTAAAGGAATTGAGGATGATACTGTTTGAGATTTGGGTGCCATTTCAAGATTAAGAGTGAAGAAGAGAGTAGAAAATTTGAGTTTAGGTTGAGAATTGAGAGTAGTAGACAAGATGAAGAGTTGTGAACGGTTAGAAAAGAGTATTTATATGATAGAGAAACTGTGATATGGAGTTATGAATATGTACAGACTAATTGTATGTCGCAAAGTCTAAAAATGGCATGTACCGCAAAGTCTTGCAAAGTATATCGCAGAGTCCAGAAATGAACTATGTCGCAAAGTCTTGAAGATAGAGGGATTTGGATGACTTTGCGATATAGTGTAAATACCCTGTCTAAAACTCTCATTTTGGAATTTCAAGCATTTTGTCAGACTTAAATCAAGAATTGAAATAAAATTAATTTAAATCAAAATTCTGTCAAATATAGAGACTTGTCGATATGGTTATTCTATGTCGCGAAGTCATAAAATGAACTATGTCGCAAACTCATGAAATGAACCATATCGCGAAGTCTCGCAGTTTCAACAGTTTGCGATATAAGTCTATTTTATTTGAGCTAAGTCGTGAACTCTCAAGATCACCTATGTAGAGATGCCTTAAAAATTCATAACTTCTTGGAAAAGTATGATTTGAAAAATATGCAATAAGATACTGAAATATTTATAGATCATATCTCAGCTAATTTTCACTCTAAATGAATAGAGCATCCAAATACAGTGGAAATTTACTACTGCAACAATTAACTAGCATACTTACTTTGAACAACTAAATGAAGGATTGAGCATTCCAATTTCACTCACAAGTCTGTTGAAGACAACTTTATTTAGAGGTTTAGTGAATATGTCAGCTAATTGCTTCTCAGTTGGAACATAAGAGACTTCTATGGTACCATTTGCAGCATGTTCCCTAATGAAATGGTACCTTATCTCAATGTGCTTTGTAGTAGAATGATTAACAGGATTGGCAACTATGGATATTGCACTAGTATTGTCACACATCAGAGGTATGTGTTCCAACACCAGTCCATAATCCATAAGTTGATTTCTAATCCAAAGCAATTGAGCACAGCAACTTCCAGTAGCAATATATTCAGCCTCAGCTGTAGATGTTGCTGTGGATTGTTGTTTCTTACTGAACCAAGATATTAACCTTTGACCTAAGAATTGGCAGCTTCCAGAGGTGCTCTTCCTGTCAATTCTACATCCAGCATAATCAGAATCAGTGTAACCAATCAGGTTGAACCCTGTTCCCTTTGGATACCATAGCCCAAGATTAGGAGTCCCTTTCAGATATTTGAAGATCCTTTTGATAGCCATCATGTGAGATTCCTTAGGATCAGATTGAAACCTTGCACATAGGCATGTGGCAAACATGATATCAGGCCTGCTAGCTGTGAGATAGAGTAATGATCCAACCATGCCTCTGTAAACCTTGATGTCTACTCGTTTGCCTTTCTTGTCTTCATCCAGCTTGATAGCAGTGGACATGGGAGTTTTTGCAGGGGATGAGTCTTCTAAACCATATTTCTTTAACAGATCTTTGACATACTTTGATTGGTTTATGAAGATGCCATCCTCCTTTTGATGTACTTGCAGACCTAAGAAGTAGGTTAACTCTCCCATCATACTCATCTCACATTTACTTTGCATCAACTTAGAGAACCTTTCACAGAGTTTTTCATTTGAAGAACCAAAGATGATATCATCCACATAGATTTGAACTAGAATGATATCATTTCCATGCTTCTTGAAGAATAGAGTTTTATCAATTGTACCCCTGGTAAATTGATGCTCAAGAAGGAATTGAGATAGAGTTTCATACCAGGCTCTAGGTGCCTGTTTGAGTCCATAGAGTGCCTTGAGCAGTCTATATACAAAGTTTGGGAAGTCTTCATTCTCAAAGCCAGGTGGTTGAGACACATAAACTTCTTCAGCAAGATCACCATTGAGAAATGCACTTTTCACATCCATTTGATACACCTTGAAATCTGAGTGAGCTGCAAAAGCCAAGAATATTCTGATGGCTTCCAGTCTTGCTACAGGTGCAAATGTCTCATCATAATCAATGCCTTCTTGTTGACAGTATCCTTTGGCAACCAACCTTGATTTGTTTCTTATCACCACTCCTTCTTCATCCATCTTGTTTCTGAACACCCATTTAGTGTCAATAACATTCTTTCCTTCTGGAGGTGGCACTAGTTCCCATACTTTGTTTTTCTCAAATTGATTCAATTCTTCTTGCATGGCAATCAGAATTCTTCAAAGCTTCTTCAATTACTTTTGGTTCTTCTTGTGACAGAAAGCAGCTATACAGACATGTATTCATTGTTGCTCTTCTTGTTCTAACTCCCTCACCAGGATCTCCAATGATTTGATCCCTAGTCTGGGCTCTGTCCCATTTCCTTGTGTGACCCTGTTCATTTCCTTGACTTGTTCCTAGCTCATGTTGATTGACAGTTGCATTCTCTTCTTCTCCCCCTGTGTTTGTGAACCCTTGCACAGGTGTTTGAAGAGTATCATCAACTTCAAGAATTTCATTTTCTGGAACAGTCTGAGCAGGTGGTGCATCCTCACTTTCAGAATCCTCAAGATATCCTTGATTTTCAAATCTTAATGGCACACTATCTTGATCACTTGTTTTAAGTCCAGGAGTTTTCTTGTCATCAAAGGTAACATCCATGACTTTGTGTTGCTCAGGTACAAACACTCTGTATGCTGTCCTTTCCAGAGAGTATCCAATGAAAATACCTTCAAATGCCTTAGCATCAAATTTTCCAACATGCTCAGAGGTATCTTTCATCACAAAGCACTTGCTTCCAAACACATGAAGATGCTTGAAGGATGCTCTTTTGCCAGTAATTAATAAGTAAGGAGTTTTTCCAGACTTCTTATTGATCAATGTTCTATTTTGCACATAGCATGCTGTGTTAACAGCATCAGCCCAAAAGCTAGTAGGTAGCTTTGCATCCAACAGCATTGTCCTTGCAGCTTCAATGAGAGTTCTATTCTTTTTCTCAACTACTCCATTTTGTTGAGGTGTTCTAGGAGCTGAAAATTGTTGAGAAATTCCTTTATCTTTGCAAAACTCATACAATGTTGAATTTCTGAACTCAGTCCCATTATCACTTCTCAAAGCAACTACAGAGGAACTAGTGTTTTGTGCTTCTCTATCAACTCTCTTGATATGCTCTATAATAACTTGGGGTGCTTCATCCTTGGAGTATAGGAATTCCACCCAAGTGTATCTTGAATAATCATCAACCATTACTAGAGCATATTTCTTCTTGGAAAGGGACATTACATTCACAAGGCCAAATAGATCCATGTGAATTAGCTGCAGAGGCTTTGAGTTTGTATTGAGCAATTTGTTCTTATGACTTGATCTTTTGATCTTCCCTTTTTGGCAAGCTTCACATGCTCCATCTTGCACAAACTCCAGTGCAGGCATATCTCTGATGAGTTCTCTCTTTGTTAGAGAGTTCATTGCCTGAACATTCAAGTGAGATAGTTTCTTGTGCCATAGCCAGAATTCCTCATTTGTGGCCTTAGTGTAGAAACAACAAATTTCTCCCTTGTCTACAACCTTGAGATTAGCTACAAACAAGCTTCCTTTCTTCACACCAGTTAGAACAACTTCACCACTTCCTCTTTTTGAGATTAGACAATGATCTTCATCAAATTCCACTTTGAAACCCCTGTTGGTGAATTGTCCAATACTCAAGAGGTTATGCTTCAGTCCTTCCACAAATGCTACATCTTCAATAATGACATTCCCAGATTTAACACTGCCATATCCCATTGTATAACCAATGTTGTCATTTCCAAAGGTTACTGATGGGCCAGCCTTTTCCTCAAATTGTGATAGTAGGGCTATATCACCAGTCATGTGACGTGAGCATCCACTGTCCAAGATCCATATGACTCTTTTATTCCTGTTGCCCTGCATTCACAAAATGACTAAGTTGTTTTTGGTACCCACACTTGGTAGGGTCCAGTTGATTTAGAAACGGTTTTGTTGACAATTCTTCTGTCATAAGTAGCATTCTTCACAGTAGGAGACTTCACTTTGATTGTGGCTTTGGAGTTTACACTCTTAGGCTCACATGAAGTTTTCACCCTCTCAACCTTGATTGGGGATCCTGTCCTGTAAGTGTGCACATGTGTGTGTGATTCACCAGATTGTGCAGAGTCAAGTTTATGCTTAAGAGATAAACAGTTAGCAATCACAGTCACATAGCATGTCATGCAGTTAGACTTTCCACATAAAGAATCATGACTAGAATTTATGCCTACATAATGGTTACTCAGGTTATCAACTTCAGCAATCCCAGGTTTACTACACTTATGAGTCAAATGATTAACAGATAGGCATTTTTGACATTGTTTCCTGGGAGCATTTGGCACATAAGCATAGTTGTTACCCTTGTTGACACCTACCTTACCATTTCTGTTTTGTTTCTTTTTCCTAACAACTTCTTTCATGACTTTAGGACTCTTGACAGGGTTGTCTTTGGTCTCTTTCTGACTGACAGATTTAGGAGAGGAAGAAGTGTCTTTAGCATCCTCATCTTCTTCAAGAAGTTGTTGTTTGATGATCAAAAGTTCTTCATCAAACTCAACAACACTCTTTTTGAAAATAGGCTTTTCAACACTAGACAGAATGATTGGGGCATTTTTGTTTGTAAAAGATTCTTTTCCTTTGCCCTTTGCCTTCTTCCTTCCTTTATCATTCTCATAGTCAAAACCAACTTCAACCTTGCAGTCTTCAGTGTGCTCCTTATGATAGGTTTGCATAAGTTCAGAGGAGTTCTTGAAACTTCTCAGTTTTAATTCATTTTCAGCAATTTGTTCTCTAAGAGATTTTTCTATTTATTCTGCACAAATTACCTTGTTTTTGAGATACTCAATCTCCTTATTCAAACCATCAAGGCTCACAACCAATAACTCAAGTTTCTCATTCTTTTCTGTAAGCTCAAGATTTTTAGCAGTTAGCCTGTCAATTTCTTCATTTGCAACTAACATGCTAGTATGAATATTAAACATTTCAGTACTCATGTCTTCAACAGTCTGCTTATATTGAAAGGGAGTCATATCAAGAGAAGTAAGAATAGGTACCTGACTTGAAGAATCACCATCATCAGAAAATGCCATCAAGGCATAGTTTGAGTACTCTTGTTCTTCTTCTTCATCAGAGTCATCCCAGCACTTTCCCTCAGCAATAAAAGCTTTACCCTGTTGTTTCTTGAGTAGAGCTTCATACTTAGCTTCAAGATCTAAGTATGCTTTGTCCTTTTCGACCTGTTTAGGCTTTTTGCACTCTGTGGCAATATGCCCAAGTTCATTGCAGTTATAGCATCTTATTTTGGACCTATCCACACTCCCTGTGGCGCCCTCCAAACCCGGGGTACAGATTTGAGGAGTCATCCGACCAACAGAACACTATTTAACACATGCATAATATATAAAGACACAAATACCCCTTAACCAAGACCGCATCCAGATTATGGCAATGAACACAAGCTACTACAATCTTTTATTAATACAATACCAGTTTTTATCAGAGTTATTACATCACAACTAAAGTTCAAATCTAGACATCTAATCTAGAAAAGCAAAACAACAACTACCATGCCAATGACAATGACTCGAGGGGCTCTCCTGGCTGCTGGTGAACTATCGGTCACGCTATTCCGACTTATACTCTCACTTCACTGGAATAAGGTTAGAAAACAACAAGCAAGAGTGAGCCAAAATTGCTCAGCAAACATCATATGAATCATTTCTATCACAGTTGTAAGGATATAAATTTATGATATCAGAATCAACAATATTTAGCTAACACATGATTTGTATCAATAACAATTGAAGAAAAAGAATTAGAATTTGGCTTATACATTTTATTCAAATCAAAGGTTGTGCTGCTGGCCAACCACGCATCAACCCCGGACTAGCTCACAACATAGTCCTCTACTGGATCCTAGGCCAAACTGGGCCTTAAGTTATTCTGACCATAAATATGGCCCGACCAATTACTTGTCCATTTTAAAAACATGCCAAATCTATCATAGGGTATAAACAATAACATGCTCAATAAGATAATCTCAATGTATGGTAATTGCAAAAGAGCTTCAACTACTCAGTATCAAATGAAGATCGAGAAAGAATCATGGAATAATTTCAATGGTACAGTGTACTCATTCAATAAGGAAATCAAGATTGGTAATCGATAATCAATGGCCGTAATCAATAGTCAAGATGGAAGTCAAATAATCAATGGTTGTCAATAATAATCAAAGGATGATAATCAATAATAAATGGTGGTAAACAATAATCAAGTGAATTGGAAATAAGGGTTTCTGATGCAGATCAAATCAAAGAATCAAGAATCTCTAAGAAAATGGAATCAGTTGTCCAAATGTGGTTAAAAGATTGATAATTTGAATTGTTCTGGGGATAACGGTATTCAAGTAATCAAGACAATAATAAATTTTATCACAAGTAAAGGCACAAATACTTGCCAGGTCTAAGCTGCTGTCGGATCCACTCTGCTCACTCTACCTTTCCCTTTCCCTTGCTCCGGGAACTCGATTCTATAATTAAACAACTCATCACAATAAGTCTAACTATTCTCGTTCTACTCTCGACACTTATTCAATCAATAATCACATTTAAACAAGTAACTGGTTACGTATCGGACGTCCGGTATGATTTACGATATTTAAAACTCAGATATTTGCCCTAGTACGGGCATATACAGACTATAAAACACATCACACAATTAATATGAACCATATAGCACTTATAAACATTTTTAAAACATCAAACGAAACTTATTTGAATTTTAAATAAGTCATTACTAATTTTTAAATCAAAAATCGGATTTTTAAATCCAATATAAACATTTAAATGCAAATAAATCAATTAATAAAATTAATTGACACTTTTTAAATGCTCAAACTATTTTTAAATAAATAAATAGGCTTGAAAATAATTAAACTGAATTTTAAATTAATTAAATCTAATTAATAATTAATTTTTAAGAATTAATTGATTAAAAGAAATAACCAATTAATTAATAAATTAATTATTAATTAAAAATAATTAAAATAATTAAGTTTAATCAATTTTCGGATTTAAAATAATAAATATAATTTTCCAGAATTTTTCTGATATTAAAATATATTTTTAAAATAAAAATATGAATTTTTAAAGTTTTTAAACTATTTTCGAATTAATTTTAAAAATAAAATTCAAAAACAGTTTTCAGAAATCGAATTAGGGTTTTGAAGATTGAAACCGGGTCAAAATAACGGGTAAACGGGTCGGGAAGACGAATTCGAGTCGCCAAGAACAACCCACCGGATTCTGGGATTTCCAGAATCCGGCCGGTGTCCGGCGGCCGGAATTCTTCGATTCCGTCCAAACATAAACAAACTCAGAGGGCTTTTGTTCGCCTTCTCAATACAAACACAACCAACATACCATATCGACTGTCCCATGCCGGAATCGTGCCCAGAATTCGTTCAAAGAACTCGTCGGCGACGACTTCGGCCGGAAACCCGATCTACTTAATTTCTACATGACACTCAAAGATTAATATACCAAAACGAAGCTTATAACTCATACAATCAAAACCCCATATCATAACTAATGTCAGATCAACAGAAAGAACGAACGAAGTAAAAGAAAATTTCGGGTCGAAAACCCGAAAATCAAACCCATCAAAATTGAACTCGAACATGAAATTAAATCATGGATTCTTGCTATTTAGAACCCTAGGAACAAGTTATAAGCAACCAATTAAACGGAGAATCAACAGATTGAAAATCCCCAAATCGACCAAGAACCCTAATTTAAATTCGAATATTGAAAAATTCATATAAAATCGAAAACTTACCAGATGATGACGAGGTTGGAAGATTCTGAAACTAGAAGTCAAGAGCTTTGATTTGAGTACAAGAACTTCAGATTTGGATTTCAATAACACCTTGAACGATTGGATTAATCTTCAAGAACACGAAGAACACGGTTCGGGGATTTTTATTATTTCGAGAATTAGGGCTGCAGATTATGATAGGTTTAAGGTTCGATTCGTCTTTTTATATTTTTGGAAAAATAATACCCCAAACAACATTTTTGGATCGATATAGATCCACTGGTTCGTTAAAAAAACCTAATTAGGTTAAAAACACGTTTTACGAGGAATAATCAGTTAAAAAGGTTGATGATCATCCAATTGATATGTATATCCTTATGTAACTAATGCTCAAGAATACTGGGGCTATAACAAATGTAATATTGATATAAAACGATATATACGTCCCCTTAAGCAATTAGGGTTCGGAACAATTTTTCCCTTTTTGAACAAAACAAATTATTCTTGCAGAAGCAAATAGGTAGGAATGAAATGATACGAATATCTCTCCCGATAATGATTCGAATACGAAAGACGAAGAGATAATAATTAATGTACGAAATTCCAACGGGGCCCTTGAATTATCAAAACGGGGCTCAGATTTGAAGAAAATTCCAAATGACGAAATATTTGAAAGGGGCTTTCGACTCACCATTTAGCACATAATCACACAATAATTATCATTTAATAATATTCCAATACTCCACAATAAATATTTTTATATTAAATATATCATTTAATCAAATAATAAAATTCACGGATATTACACTCCCTGATTTGTATCCTCCTTTAGCAGCACCAGCAATCCCTTTTCCTTTGTTGAAAGAGTTTGAGCTACTTGAACCACCAACATTTCCACTATTGAACTTAGACTTGAATGGCTGTCTCCTCTTAAACCTAATGTTAGGATATCTCCTAGCCATATATGCAAAAGATTTGTTTTCCATCTTATCTCCAGTTCATCAATACTGTAGAACTCATCCTCCTCAGGCAAATCATAGACAACTTGAGTCTCATCACCATTGTCTTCAACCTCCAGTTCTTCAATCTTGACTTGACTGACTTTAAGAGATTCCATTCTTTGACCTAGGTTGTCAGCAATAAGGGCACAGGAAGTATTTGCCATTAAGCCTTGCTTTGCTTGAATGGATCTCTTTTGAAACAACTCTAGTTCATATGTCTTCAAAACACCATACAACACATCAAAACCAATCTTTGTTAGATCTCTTTCTTTAAGGGAAGAGATTCTTGGCTCCAAGTGATCTGGAAGAGTTAGTAAGAACTTCATATTGAGCTCTTCTGTCTCATAGTGTTTGTCATAGAGTTTGAGTTCATTTATCAGCTTGTTGAACCTCTCAAACACTTCCGTGATTCCCTCCTTTGGCTGAGCCATGAAAGCTTCATACTGGGAAACCAGAATCTGCTTTTTGTTCTTTCTTACTTCTGGAGTTCCTTCACATAGCACCTCTATAAGATCCCACATTTTCTTTGCACTACTACAGTGAGCAACAGTGTCATACATGTTGAAATCCATAGATTCACAGATGATAAGTTGGAGATGTCCATCCAGTGCTATTTTCTCCTTTTCAGGATCAGTGTATTTTGAGGGGTCTTTAGGAACATGTCTTGCTGGTATTATCTCAGTTCCTACAGTTGTTTCCCCAATCTCAATCATTGGAATAAAGGGACCATGCTTTAGAATATCTAAATACATGGGATTGGAAGCTTTAATGAAAAGTAACATCTTCTTCTTCCATAAGCTGTAGTGCTCCTTGTTGAAGGGAGGAATCTTTATGCTGCTCAGTTTCTGTGAACTCATTGTTGATCTTTTCCTGTTTGTACGTTAACAGCCCGCTCTGATACCACTTGTTAGAAATGAATACCACTAGAAACTAGACAGATGGGGGGTGAATGGATAGTTTTGATATTTTTCGATTCTTGAAACTCAAGATAAACTGTATATGATTATGCTATATAATATGCGGAGAATAAACAACACACACAATCACTTTAATCTACTTTGTATTAAGTAAATTAAATACTACAGCTTTCCGGAAATTCACAACGGAATTTCTGGCTTCTAAACAAGAACTGTTTGTAACTTGTTTTTGCTTACTGAGAAAAGAGTGTTTTAGATGAAACTATGTGTATCTCTCTCTTACAACTTACAGTAGTGTGTGCACGATATATATATGCCTATATAAACTAGGCACACACCTATTTACACAGTTACCCCTAGCTGAAAGTCCAACTTGTCCTGCCATAAGAGGTTAACTGTGTCAGGAAGGACCACCTGCTTTTCGGAGTCTTTCCCGTTTTTGTAGCTGCTTGTCTCTTATCTTTCTCTCCAAGTTTAGCTGTAGATTTGCCATCTGTTCTTTGGACCACCTTGCCAGAACAAATGCTTCAGTATTTGTCTCTTTTGATTCTTGATTATGTACCTTGATTTGTCTTGTTGTAAACGGCTAAGTGTTGATGTCGTGAACTCCACTTCATTCCAGACTCTGCGATGTCACTTGTGAAGACTACGCGATATGGCCTTTGAGGACTTTGCGACATAGGTCATTTGAGGACTATGCGACATAGGCTTCCTGAGGACTTCGCGATCTAGCCTTTTTGAGGACTATGCGACATAGACTATTTGCGGACTTCACGATCTAGCACATCTTGACTTTGCTGTCTTCAACACATCACGACATGAGTCTTGAGGACTTCACGACATAGTACAAAATGGACTATGCGATCCAGCACTTCTCGACATGGATATTGGTGACTTCACGACATAGCTTTATTCTGACTTGCTATATAATGCCTTAGTCAATTTTCTGCAACTTATTTCTTCAGGGCCTTATTCATCTCTATCCTGCTGCATGAACAAATCTGAACTTCTACCAGGACAATTATTTAATGGCCTATATACATTCTAGTTGCAAGAAACTTACTAAGCTCATTATAATTCTGAGCATACATGATCAAGCTAATGTTCATGAGAACAAGACAAGTACATAGAGAGACCTATACTATATCCCAGTGATAGATATCACTAGGTCATGTAGTGTGACATAATCACATAGTTTAGGCTTGTTAATGGTGGTATTCAGACATGTCTTGAGCCTAACAAAAACAAAATAATTAAATATGTATATCAAAAAGTTAAAATCAATGAAACATTTTTATATGTATAATTTATGACTTTTGACTTTAAGCAATTTAAGTTATAAGCAATAATTTTAAATTTACCCAAACAAGCTCATACTCCCACATAGAAAAGGAAAAATAATTTAAAATAAGATTTAAATATAAAATAAAGGTTAGATATACTTAACATTATAATCACCATGCTCCAACAAATATTTAACATTTTGAAACAAAAAATCACTAAAACAAAGAATACAATTATTATTAATTATAATGAAGATCAAACAATGATCTTTAAAAACTAAAAAGTTATATAAATATTATCTATAATCAGAAAAGATAAATCTTGAAATTAATAATCAACAAATTATGGTCAATATTTAGCTAAAAACAATTAAAGATAAATTTTTAAATGATATATATATTAGCATATGTATTACTTTAATGTAAATTAGTTTCATTTACAAAAATGTCTCTTATTTTGAATTAAAAATAAAACAAAATCTCAATTTGTATGAAATTCAAATGATTAAATAGAAAGATAACTAAAATGTCCTATTCTCATTATAAATGAACAAGAAATTAAAGATAAAACTTAAATCTAAAATATGAGTTAGATATGTTTAACCTTGTGATTACTAATATAATTACAACAAAAATAAATTTAAAATAATAACTATAATATAAAAAATTAATATTGGTGTTTTTTTTCTCAAAAAAATTAAGAAAATGATAACTATAATACAAAAAAAATTAATTTATGACATGGTATGAGGGTGAATTCCCTTTATAACACTTTTTCGCTCTGGCGTGCCCAAAATGACACAACTTGGAAAATGTGCCCAAAATGACAACATGCATGCGCATTTCAAACATGCGTAGTCTCGAACACGCATTACGAAATTGCATATTTTGAGTTACATACTACTTTTATTCGAAATTCACTAAGCCGCATACGCATCGTATGGATGCGAAGCCCGCTAAGCGCATTTGTGATATGCGTATACACAATTTTATTTTATTTTAAAATATTAAAATATGCTGTTATAATTGTTAGTGTATCCTATAATTGTAAGTTATAGGTTTTAATATTTTAAAATATTAAAATAGGTGGTTACAATTGTAGGTTTATTTGATTGTTAGTGTATCCTATAATTGTAAGTTATAATTGTAATTTGAGTAAATTTTTTATTTTAGTTCTATTCCTAAGTTGAATACAATTAATGCAACACATTATTTTTTCTTTAGTTTTAGGAAATTTTTTATTGGAAAAATTGTTAAATCATCACCAAAAAAAGTTTATCTACAACTTGTTAATAATTGTGTTTTTTCGGCGTTCTGATTTTAGGGTTGTAGAGTAGGTTAGAGTTTAGAGTCTAGGGTTTAGGATTGCCCTAAACCCTAAATCCGTATACGAATTATTCGTCATTCTTAATATTTCTAAAATCCAAAATAGAAACATTGAAACCTAATAATTATTATGCTAGTACACGCATCCATAGAATGCGGAGCCCAGTACACGCATACAACAATTGCGCAGAGGTACTTGCTCTGCTTTACCCCAAGAATCCCCAAAATCTCAAACCTCTCGGTGTGTATGGGTTTCCTTAGTATTATACACACATCTTTAAGATGCCAGGGTAGTGCTTTGTTCATTTTCTTTGTGCGATAATTGAAAACAGATCCACACTATACATGCATTTGCTGGATGCAGAAGACATTACACGCATATCTAATGTGTAGATCTGTTAATATATAATTAGTTTTGTTTTGAATCTTTAGCTGTACATGAATACTCTAGTGGCTGATATGAATTGTGTATGATGTTGCAAAATAATGAATGGTGAGATGCGGCGGTGTCTAATGGTGGTTACAAACAACATATTAATATGTGAACTGGGGATAGTTGAAGGCGGAGAGGTACCGTCCAGGTCGTGTACGCATGTACAGTATGCGTGGGTGATTGGTTATTTTGGACACAATTCCCGAAAAGTGGTATTCTGGGCATACCGGTGCCAAATTCATGTTAATTAGGTATCGGTATATCTTTAACTATATAATATTTTAAGAAAAAAATAAGTATATAAATAAAATTATTAAAATTAAATTATTAAAGTAAACAAATAACAAACTAAATTAAATAAAAAATGTCAACAGATAACTTGATATAAGACAAACAAATAGCAAACTAAAATTATCAAAGTTAAATTTAGAAAAATAATAAATGATTACAAATAAATAGTGATTTTAAAAATATAAAAATAAAAAACAAGTATCATTTCAAAAATACGACATAAACTTAAATAAAATATATGTGAAATTTATATGTTTTCAAGTTTGGTTATCATTAAAAATTTATAAAGTTGAAATTAAATCAGAATAATACTTTTAGAAAAATTAAAAATAACAATTTAAACAAAATTAAAATATATACAAATGATATATATAGCATCCCGTGCATTGCACGGGTATAAATCTAGTATTTTATAATTACAGGAGATGGTTGTAATTATTAAATTATCAAGTATACAATCGTATATCTGAAATAAAGAAAATTTTTGTACAAATTTTTGAAAGTTACATAATAATTTTCTTATAAGGTAGATTTTATCAAGATTGATGTATTAAGATAAGAGAGTTGAGTTCTAAGATAATACTAGCGTAACAGCCCGTGCAAGGCACGGGCCTGCATAGAAACGTCAATAATTTTTTTGCGAGAAGGTCGATTTATTAACGTGAGGTTTGTGTAATCGTAAGTTTGATCGTGTAAGATGAGAAGTGTGAGTTGTGCAGAGTAGTAAGAAATTTTGTTGGCGAATAATGTAACTATTTTGAATGATGAACGTGCCCTTGTCAGGTTTTGAGACTTGTTCATATATTAATTAAATAATTTCTCACTGAATTTGTTCATATATCGAAATAATTTTATAATTAAAAATACATTAGATGATAATATTTGCAATTTATCGTAAATTTGTAATATTGCGTACCGTTTTCATGAATCAAATACTTGTAAATTTGATTAGATTTCGTAATATTCAACTAATATTTATATGATAAAAGGAACATGATTATTTTTATCGATGTAAGAATGATTAGACAACATTAATGACTTGTGCACATATATAATTTCCAAACAACTATTTTTTGGTTCCATCTTTTTTCCCCTTCATATAGAGTGAGTTCATGTTATAATGACGTAAGTAAATGTTTCAACTCAATCATCATAAATAATTGAAATCCTAAATTTTAAAAATTCATATATAACTCAAATTGAATTATCTTATATATATTTCTCAAAATTCATGTATTTTGCTCAGTTATATAATTTTATAAATATATGGAACAAATTAATGAATTCTGAATCAACTATAATCTATACTAAACTATAATAAACAAAATGGGGTATAATTTTATCATTTGGTTCACAACTCATATTGGTTATCATTTTCAATCACAATCGATACTGATGGGTCTTTGAAGTCAAATTGATTGGAACATCTAGATGTATTACTAAAAGTTATGCTACATAGAAGTTTAAGGTTCGAATCCCATCAACAACATATTAAAATAAATATTTATTACAAATATGTTAAAATTAACATTTATTCTAAACGGCTGATCCGACAGAACAACTCAAAAATTAAAAATATAAATAAAGGAAAAATACGTGAACCACTCGTTATTATATTTAATTTGATTATAATAATTTAAATAAAAAAAATAAAATAATACAAAAAATAACTTGTGCTTTGCACGTGTTATAAATAAAAATATACTGATAAATATATCATTTTTAAGACTAATTTTTTTTTTAAAAAAGTAATGTAAATGTGATAACTTTATAAATGTCTAGGGATTATTCATCTATTTAAAAGTGAAAAATAACCATGATTTTGACCTGAAGACTTATACGAGGTTATACTATTTTTTCAATACAAATATTGAATGACATTTTTGTAATAATAAACTTAACCTGTTCATATACAAAAAATAAACTTTACTTGTATTTTATTGTGTATTAGCTTCAGTGTTGTAATTCGACGATGTCCTCAAAGCCCACAAACCATATTTAGAATTTCATTTATCAAAATGATTTTATGATATTACGCATCCAATTAATATATTATATAAAATTCTATTATTATTAAAGACTTATACTTTTTTTTAACATCATTCAATAATTATTTTACATACAATTTGAATTTTTATTGTTAAAACTTATAGTCTAACTGGTCGTCATTAATAGTTAGACAATTTTATAATTCTTATGATCGAGAAAAATCATATCTTATTTTCATCTATTTCATATTAATCATGTTGATTTTTTATTTAAAACATAGATCCTGTTTTTGAGTTTTCGTCTTTTTGGAATCAATTCAATTTTATCTTCTACATTTTCAAATATTTATCTTTTTAGTCGAATTATACATTTAAACCCCTCAAGTCTAAATGTTTGATCAATAAAACATTTCTAATTTAACTCAAATATTCGATATTTTATATACTTAAAAACTATAATATATAGTTCATATTTGATGTCGTTATATATTATGTATGATTTTATAGATAAAATTTATATATTTTTATTTAAATATTATAATACATTTATATATATCCAAAGAGAAAAATGAAAATGAAAATATTTTTTTATCCGGAATAATTTACATTCATGTGTAACATGTGAAATTATATCATATAAATTTTATTTTCCATACTCATCATTTATCATGACAAAGAGAGTGTAGAGATTTTATTTTTTACATTTATCATTTATAATGAAAGAAAACCTTTTTTGTAATTATATACTCCGTAATATTCTACATTTTAAATCATCACCCCGATTTTTGACTCGGACATCAACCGGGGATTAAAATGGTGGAAAAGTGAAAAAATTGACGAAAAAAATGAGTAAATTAGAGATATGTCGAAGTTAATAAAGAATGACATGTTATATTAGAAAATATCAACAAATGAAGTGTTCATTTTGAAAAGAAATTTGTTAAGAAATGAATGTGACGAACATAGTGTATAAGTATTAACATTACATAATTTTGATGCTAATTTTCTTAATTTTAAATTATAGACTTAACAACTAATGAGATACATAACATATGTAATAATTCTTATATTAGATCAAGTTCATTACCATATTTTATTTATAATTAATTAATTCTAATAATGTAAAATAGTGATATATAATATGATATAAAAATATGAATTATCAACAACATAACTAAAGTATATTTAATCAAAAAATATACAACTATAATAAAAATTTAAAACGATGATTGATCTCACACACACACACACACACACACACACATATATATATATATATATATATATATATAATAACGTAAATAAAAAATACAGATTTATTTAAATAATATGGACCAATAATTCCTTTACTCAAAGGTTCAAAATAAAAAAAAATATAGAATTAGAGGAAATAATGTGACTTATCTAATAAGATCTCTAAAGTAAACTCAGAAAGTAACGTAGTATAGTGGTTATGCTTTGGTGTTGGAGGTTGGAGGTTCGATTCTCTACATTAACAAATATTAACATATTTTTGCATAATAATATAACAAGATACTACTAAGCTTGTTCTCTTAATCTATTTTGGAAAATTACAAGATGTACTATTCTTAACGTAAATCTTCGAATTATAATATGTGTATAATTTTAGTTGGTGGGTTTAAAATTTTATAAGTAAATCCAACATATTTGCAAAATATATATAATTTCCTCTAAACAAGTCTTATTTAGTTAAAAGGGGTTTAAAATAAATTGGAGTCACAAACTCTACATACACTACTTACACACATAGACGGACTCCTCTGTAAAACCCTAACAACACAAGTGCGATTGAATTGGCAAATCCATGGATATCGAAGAAAAGCAAGCAGAGCACATCGCTCACTTCGTACAACAAGCTTCCACTCTCAAAGCCTCTTCTCTCTCTAAACTCATCGTCGACGCCACTTCTCATCCTTCTCTCTTCGCTTTCTCCGAAATTCTCTCCCTTCCCAATATCCTCGAGGTATATATTTATATTTATATATATATTTCTTTATTATTTAATTATTAGTAGCTTTTACCTTTTTCTTATTGTTATTTATGCCTAATCTTTTTGGATGTTAAGTATTGGTTATGATTTCATGTAATTCAATATCAATGTGTTGTTGATTAGATCCATCGGATTGTTTCTTGGCTTTTCTTGTGTCTAGATTTTCCGCAGATTGTTAAATATCACCCTACTTGTGTCTATATTTTTGTTAATTAGGTTTTGTGTAGTTCAAAATTGTTATGTTGCTGTATGTTGTTAATTAGTTCGAGCTGATGTGTTATTGTGGACAGATTTCGTAGTTTAAGGAGCACGTTAATTAGATTAGCGTTGCACTTGTAAATGTGTGCAACATTTTTTGAATTTCAAAGTGTTTATATATACAGTTTTATTATCAATCCAAAGTGTTTATGGATCACAATTTTCTATACAGAAATACCTAAAGAAGAAGTGTTAATGAAGGCGATGTTAATGCAAATAAGTTGGGAAAATTAAATTATGTGCCTAAGATTCTTTATTGATTTTTTCAGCTTCAGGGACTGGATAACTCTGCATACCTTGATCTGCTTCGGTTGTTTGCACAAGGCACATGGAGTGATTACAAGAGTATGATCTTTTGCACCCCTGTTTTCCCCTCTGTCGCAATATAGACAGTCTTAAAAGTACTAATTCAACGAGTATGGCCCCTTTATAATTTTGTTCTGTGTCCAAATGGATTTCAACAGAAGATTTGATTCAGAGTCTGTTAAAGGGATATTAATACCCTACTAGTCCATTATATTATTCTTATTGAAAGTCTGTTGTCCTGGTAATTATAATTTAGATTAGGTAAATAAGAAACTGAAGTAGTAGGAGAGTTTGAACTTGGTCGATGGAAAAATGTACAGGGCTTTATGATCAAAGTCATGTACATTATCGATGACCACTTGGTCTCGCTCCCTCTACGGGATGTTGAGGTTCGAACCTTGTCTTTGACAGGGGTGTGTGTGTGTGTGTGTGTGTGAGTGTTTATCTATAAACAAGACACTTGTGGTTCCCACCTGGACAGAGAACAGAAGTGGATAACCACTTGATTTTTAGAAGACAGATGAAGAAGAAATGTAAAACATTCTGGCTTTTCTAATCAGGACCATACTAGTAACGGATAAAGTGCAAAGTCATGGACATTGTTATTTATACATGATATACAATCAATCATTTCACAGCCCTCCCATCCGTGCTAACACTGATGATAGCGAGTCTACTAGCTCGTAATATTAAAAATTCTTGCAACATTTTTTTTACAGGAAATGCTGACCATCTCCCTCAGTTGGTGCCTGAACAAGTATTGAAGTTAAAGCAATTATCTATGCTCACACTAGCAGAGACAAACAAGGTAATGTACATGTTTTGTCTACTACATTAGCCATCACGCTTAAAACTCTTAAATTGATTTTGAAATATATTGGTGAGATCTGAATAATTTGGATGCCCAGCTTATTAATCACTAACTATCTTATGTCGTTTTTCATGTATGAAAATTATCTATTGAAGTTTTTGTTGATAGTCCATTGCTTATACTTGGTCAAACTTAATTTTAAATTATGGTTGCAGCTATCTGCTTAAGGTTATAATATTGCAGCTTCTAAAAAGTAGAATTATAAAGGCTTGTTACTGTAAAAAATTGATTATACGCACAATTTGATTTTACTTGAGTGATCTTGATCTCCCTTTTACTCAGATGTTCCTTCAAAGTTAAGTGGCGATGACTTAACTGAGACATACGCTCACTAACATATCTAGACTCCGAAAACTTCCATCTGTGTTTGACATTGGAGAGTATGCAATATTTAACATATTAGCCAAACCAATTGTTAATTTAGTCTGTCCTGGTACAGTTGTGTGACACGTTACACTGTGCAGAGAGCTATATGTAAATATTTTCATGCTTAATGTACGATGTTTATAATTTAGGAGCTTAGTTAAATCAAAGTTGTCCTGGTTTCCAAGACGGAAAACACCTTGTAGAAACTACGAAAAGATGCAGTGTACCTGTGTCAGTATAATGTCAATAAAAGTGTCAGGGAGCCTGGCAAGTCAGCAGTTGATATTGCAGAAGTCAGTTGCTTCAGTAGAGAAACTGAGAGAATTATAGAGAAAGAGAGAGATGACAATATGGCGCTTGTTTAGAGAGAGAAAATCCCTTGGGTTTAGAGATAGAAAGAAGTTATTAATATAGAGAGAGCTGGTGTTTGTCTCCAATTCAGAGATACCTCATTATATTTCCTGTCAAAAAAGTTGATAGTGACTACACCAAGGAGTAAGGTCCCTATAATGTTTATTGACATATTACTATATTAGTCATTAGTCAACTAGTATTGAGCGGACTGATTATTGGCTTGTTTTATCTATACTAATATGCTGTCAATTTAAGTCATTTATGCTACAAGTGATTATGATTTATGACTATCCCATCATGAATAAATTCCTTTTATGCTTTCTATGTGATGGCTATGGTTTAGGAGCTTGGTTAAATTGAAGTTGTCCTGAAATCCGAACTGGCACCTTGTAGAAAACTGTGAAAATATGCAGTGTCCCCGTGTCAGCAGTTAGTTT
This sequence comes from Heracleum sosnowskyi, assembly GCA_030848705.1. NCBI lineage: Eukaryota > Viridiplantae > Streptophyta > Magnoliopsida > Apiales > Apiaceae > Heracleum > Heracleum sosnowskyi. Next base: position 42,514,869 of record CM061235.1, on the reverse strand, counting down.
TGTCAGGAATCAATTATAATGTTATGAAAAGATAGGGATTCCAGAGAGAGGGGTATGGCATATGCTGCCCTAGGTTATAGAGAGAGAAAGAAGTTATGTACGCAGAGAGAGTTAGTGTGATGAGGAGTGGAAGTGGTAATAAAAGGGAATTTTATATTTATTAGTACAAGTTTAATCCTATTTAATGTATGGAAATTAGTATGTTCTATCTATATGCGGGGTTATTACTCTTATCTAATTTGTAGTAGGATATTGAAAATATGCCCAATTGTTTACGGCCTTTCTACACTAGGTTATATTATTAGGTTTTTTTTTTAATTCTACAGAAGTGATGTAATATCCACTTATTAGTTAGACTTGATTATTTGAATATTAGTAAATATTGAGTTGAGTCTTCTCTTTGATAATGGGCTAGGATCCATCATAAATCGTCCTTCCCTGCTAAATCACCCTAGTTATCTTTTTATTCAATAATTCCATTTTTACCAAGTCTGTCCTGATAATGGTGGTTGTCTCCAATTTCAAGATACTTGTCTCCAATGTATAAATACTTATCTTGTGTTTCCTATAAAAATAGCTTTATATAGATTGCACTACGTTTCTAATAATATAATTGCCATATCAGTCAACTAACTATTTAGTTCACTGATTACTTTGAATTATTACTGGTGTATTTAATCAATAGTTTTAGTATCTACTTGTCATATGTTGCCACCAAGTATTTATCCTAACATGATGCTAATTTTGTAGTGTTATATTATAGATGACATCATTCTGAAAAATGACTTTGAACTGTTAAAATGTTTGGTGAATAGAATGTCAAGGTAACTGTAGACTCAAAGTTTGATGTTCACGTGTCATAAATATTAGTAACATGTCTAATAGTCTAGTATCTGCATTTGGTAATGACAGAGTGTTGGCAGTTATATGTAGTCATTGGAGTTTTAGGGCTTATTTGGATCAGGGGTTGGGAGGGGGTGGGTTTGGTCAGGAGGGGTTGAAATCTCTCAACCCTCGTTTGGAAGGAAATTTAAATTAGAGGGTTGGGTTTTCAGAGGGGTTGGGTAAGGGTTCTGATTTTAACTGAAAAGCGGGAGTGTTCCAACACCCCAAATCGGGGTGTTATGACTTGCAGGAACAGATAAGTTCATACCATGTTACCTAGCGAATGAGGATGGTGCGTGATTGAATTTGTACTACTGAGGACAAATATTCAATATCAAATAAAATATAGATACATCAGCAATTAATATCAATTTTACAGTTTAAACAAATTTGTTCGATAATAAATTTGCTTTGGTTTGAAAAGTGAAAAGTTAGATAATAATTACTATATTACTATAATATTCAAAATTTATATATTTCACATTTTAATTTTTAAAATCTAACTTTTGTATCCAAATGTAATTAATTTTTATTAAAAAAAATTATTATGACAATTACATATCCAACCCTTACTCCTAACCCTACATCCAAACAAGATAAGGGTTTGACTCCTCTTTACTCAACCCTTGCATCCAAACAAGGTAAGGGTTCAACCCAACCTAACCCAAACCAACCTAACCTAACCCAACCTAACCCTTCCCTCCTCAACCCCCCATCCAAACAGGCCCTTGGAGGCCTGAGTTTTATTGCAAGAGATATTAAAGTGAATCCTTGGTTGTCTCTTTTGCAAGTATGCCAGCCAAATAATTTAAGAGAGCAATGATGGTTTCCATTCAATTACAACTTTTCCTAGCATTAGTGTCCGGCGCGAAAAGTTTGGTGGCTTTTCTTCTTGTTCAAGTTTCCATAACAGAATTTTTTCATGATTTAGTTCTGTTTTGGAACGGATGGAAGAAGCAGGTGCTTGGCTTGTATAAAATTTTGAGCTGTTCTCACCATTGGTGCCTTTTCAGGTACTACCATATGATTTACTAATGCAGGAGTTGGATGTTACAAATGTGCGTGAACTTGAAGATTTTCTAATCAGCGAGTGCATGTATGTGGTAGGTATTCTTGACTTGTATACATACGTACAAAATCAGATAATTACTTACTACCATTTTTATATATATTTTAGAACACCAAAAAAGTTCTCTACTGGAAGAGGGGGGGGGGGGGGTATCAGTGTCTTGTTATCCCCCCCCCTAAAACCCAACACACACACAGGACAAATCTATTTATTTTTTATTTTTGTGCTAAACTTGTTAATGTCTTATCAATATAGCATCTCTTGGTTTCTGATGTCCTTTGTGTGTATATATATATATATATATATTTGTGAAATGCATCTATGGCATACCTGAAAGAGAAGGATATAAGAACTATTATAACTTCTCTGGTTTCCTTTATCTAGGGCATTGTTAGAGGAAAACTTGACCAGTTACGAAGATGTTTTGAGGTTTGAACTTAGTATCTACAGCTTTCTTTCTTCTTTCTCCCTTGTGTCACACTTCCATGACTTAATTTATTTAGATGGCCCCTTGTTAAGTATTTGATTTCCCTGTTGTTTTCAGGTGCAATTTGCAGCAGGAAGGGATCTCAGGCCTGAACAGCTTGGTAGCATGATACAGACATTGTCCAGCTGGTATATAAAGTTTTGTTGCATCAACCTTATGATTGAGGTCTTCATTTGAGTAACATTTTTTTCTCATTTGAACCAAATCTCAGGTTGACTACATCGGAAAATCTTTTAAGTACCATCCAAGAGAAGATAAAATGGGCTGATAACATGAGTGAGCTGGATCAGAAACACAAAAAGGAGGTTGAAGAAAGGATAGAGGAAGTAAAGAAATCTCTTCCCCACAAGGTCAGTCGTCCTCCCAAGTCACCGGTAACCACGCTCTATTGGTGATGTGTGATCTGTCATGTTTGTATAATAGTTAATGTTTTACGGGGATGAAATGGGACGTTCATTACTAATGTTTGAGCTTTAGAAACTGGCATTCAAGGGAGGGAAACAAGCATAAACCAATTAGCAACACTCAAATGATAATATATTGTTTAATGTAATAGGATTCCTTAATTTGACCTATGTGATGTCCATATTTTCGTACTTTTCATAACTCTGTTTTTCTTGTCTCCCATATTAGAGAATCTAGTAATACTTTTACTTGCATGAAGAATAGTTCAGAGGCACAGTATCATTAGATTGCTGAAGTTGCACATGGCTTTTGTTGTTTGATATTCTTTATGTGATACTTTTGAGCAGATTTAATATTTCTATTAGCGCGAGTATATTCTAATCGTGGATGAACCAGACTATTTTAGGAGTCAGCATAGGTCCCTTGCTTAATTATTTCTCTTATAAGTGTAACCAAATTAGAATGTAGCAGAAAACCCGAGCATTATTATATTGTATGTAGATTATGTTTGTCGATGTGTCTTACTTACATTGTGGCAGAAGTTAAAACCTATGAGCAGGCAGAGCTGGAATTCCGGGGGCATGAGGAATTTTTCTCTGAATCTGGTGGAGTGATGGACTATGATGAAGACAGAACTCGACCCAAGAGGTAAGTTGTTAGACTTTTGATTTGCTACCTACTTCTAAACAAATGCGTATAGCTAATGAAATTTAGTGTTATTATCTCCGAGAAGAATTCTTTTGACAAAAACTTCCTCTACATATAAAGCCTTGCTTTAGAACAATTCATATTATCATATTTGATATAGTTAGTAAAGTTGGGAATATATGCAGGAGACGACATCCATTAGCATGAAGCATAGGGAGTAACCAGGAATGAGTATCTAAAAAATAGCCAGTTTTTTGCTTGTGGCTTTCCAGCAACACAGTAGCCCAGAGATGTAGTTTTACCGTTTAAAAGTCTTTAAGTATTTTAATATTGATGGTGCTAGTTTCTGTTGAACACTATTGATATGACTTGCAACATTGATTTCTATGGGGCTGATATTGGTGTGGACTGTTATTTGTGTGGATATATTCTGTGGTCCTGTGAATGATATTTCAGTTATTACTCTATTTTAAGAGCTATTGAGATTTATTTGATGAACATCTATTTATGATTTCTTAATGCCACACACACAAGCCCTTTGTTTAAGCTATTTGAAAATTTATCCAAAAAAAAAAAACTCTGAAAAACACTTAAACAAGTGCATATCCAACTCCTAAACCCTCCAGAAAGTCAGATCAAAAGCTAAAATATTAGACCACATAACAATGTTCGAGCAATAAAGAATTAGTGTACATTTTTAAATGTCAATACAGTAGAACTCTTCTAAATTAATACTCTCTTGAGTGATAACTTCTTTATAGTGATAAAAAAGTGTCGGTTCTACTTGATAATTGGTAGTTATAATTTTACTCTCTAAAAGTGATAATCTGTCTAAACTCCAAAGTGATTATTTTTTCTAGTACCAATAATATCACTTTAGAGGGGTTCTAGTGTAATGGTTTCGCCTTTGTAATATTCAAATTGATTTTATTTATGAATTATATGCCTTGTTGGATCTGAATTTCTAGTTTAAGTATGTATCAAGTATCAACTAATAAAGTTTACTATTTAATTCCTAGAAATTTACACCAAAATATATTTTCAAGTTTAAGTATGTATTAATAAACTTTACTGTCAAGTTTCTAGAATTTACACCAAAATTTATTTGGTTTGAATATTAACTTATACTAGTCTATAACCCGTGCAAGGCACGGGCCTTAAAAAATAATAAACTAAAAAATTTAATGTGAACGGAAAATATTAAATAAAATAAAAATTAATATGATAAATTATAAAATGAGAAACTTAAATATTCATTGGAACATAAAAAAATATAAAAAAATACAAATGAGGCCGAGGAAGATAAATGAGGTATTAATAATAATATTTTATAATAAATAATATTAATAATAAGGACATATAGAAAATCTAACATGTTTTAATTAAAAAAATTAATTGTCCGTGATATTTTTAGAAGTTTTTTAATTATATTAAATGTATTTATTAAAAAAATACGTTGACATGTTAAAATAAGTAAGTTTTTTTTAATAAGGACAAATAGAAAAGCTAACATGTTTTAATTAAAAAAAGTAACTGCGCATAATATTTTTAGATGTGTTTTAATTATATTAATTGTATTTTAAAAAAAATACGTTCACTTATTAAAATAGGCATGTTTTTAATAATTAAAAGTATTAAAATAAGTTTTAAAATATATAAGTAAGGGTTGCACTTGATATTTTTGGAAAATAGAGATTTTAGTCATAACAAATATAAAAGGTAATATATTTTAATTTAAATGTAATTGCCCGTGATATTTTTGGAAAATAAATAAATTTTGTTAAAAAAAAAAATAGGTAAGTTTTTTTAAATAATTAAAAGTATTAAAATAGGTTTTAAAATACATAAGTTGCCCTTGATATTTTTGGAAAAGAGAGATTTTGATGATAACAAATATAAAAGGTAATATATTTTAATTTAAAGGTAATTGCCCGTGATATTTTTGGAAAAAAAATTAGATTTTGTTAGAAAAAAACGTTTTAACTATAAAAGGCAATCAGCTAGTTACTATTTTTATATTATTTTATTATTTATTAAATAGATTATTAAAATAGGTTTTAAAATAAATAAGTAAGGATTACACCTCATATTTTTGGAAAATAGGGATTTTAGTGATGATGTGTTTTAATTATATTAATTGTATTTGTTAAAAAAAATACGTTCACTTGTTAAAATAGGTAATTTTTTTTAAATAATTAAAAGTATTAAAATAAATTTTAAAATATATAAGTAAGAGTTGCACTTGATATTTTTGGAAAATAGAGATTTTAGTGATAACAAATATAAAAGGTAATGTATTTTAATTTAAAGTTAATTGCCCGTGATATTTTTGGAAAAGAAGTATATTTTGTTAGAAAAAAAATGTTTTAATTATAAAAGGCAATCAACTAGTTAATATTTTTATATTATTTTATTATTTATTAAATAGAGTAGTAAAATAGATTTTAAAATAATTAAGTAAGGATTGCACCTCATATTTTTGGAAAATAGATATTTTAGTGATAACAAATATAAAAGATATAATCTTTTAATTTAAAGGTAATTGTCGTGATATTTTTGGAAAAGAAGTAGATTTTGTTAGATTTTTTTTTAATTATAAAAGGCAATCAGTTAGTTACTATTTTTATATTATTTTATTATATATTAAATAGAGTATTAAAATAGGTTTTAAAATAAATAAGTAAGGATTGCACTCATATTTTTGGAAAACATAGATTTTAGTAATAACAAATATAAAATGTAATATGTTTTAATTTAAAGATAATTGTAATTATATTTTTGGAAAATGAGTAGATTTTGTTAGAAAAAAAATATTTTAATTATAAAAGCCAATTATCTAGTTACTATTTTGGTAACTTGACAATAATACAATCATCAATATATATATATAAAGGAGGATACGCGGGAGCTTAGGTGGCGCCTCTAAGATCTTCTCAATATATTTTTCTATTTTTCTAAGAGTTTTAAATATTGATAATAAAAAAATATTTTTTAACATATTAGAAATAAAATAAGTGTTCGAATTTATAAAGAAGTAGAATAAGTGTTCAAATTTGTAGAGAAGAAGAATTCGAATGTATCGGCTAATTTCTATGCGTTTGATCTCATTAAATACTTCGTATCACACAACTAATGATTATAATTATTTTTGTTATGCAGATATATTAAATGCTTTTGGACGAACGGTGAAACTTAATTGAAAACCAAGGTTCTCCCATGATCCTGATTAATAGTATTATTACTTCTTTAGGTGTTACATTTACTTTTGGGGAGCTTTTTAAGTTATCAGTATGTTAATGTTATCGTGATCCTTAGTTCCTTACATACATGTCCTTATAAATAGTAAATTAATGATGATATATGTTTTTTTTTTCTTTTTTATTTTGTATCTACTATATATCCATAAATTATATATGCATGTCTCATACGATTTTAGACGTCTTTTCTCTACTTTCTAAGATGTATATAAATTTAAAAAGCTTAAGTCAGATCTTTAGACGTTCTTAACTTTTGTTTTGAGTTTCTACAATAATTAAAGGGGAAAAATAATTGTACCCCAATTCAGTCTAAGTGGATAGGATCAAGAGGGAAAAATTATGTACTTCAAGTCTAAAAATTTAGTCTATACATGTTTCGAACTTTGAAACAAAAGTTATTGTATGCATGAATTCATATTATTTTTCTTTTGGATTTACCCCTCTTATTTCAGTTATTTTAGTGATCAGGACCGTCCATATTAGAAACCGCATATTTGATGATTTCTTATTGCTAATCTTTTTCTGTTCTTATTTATTCTCGAGTAACCGATTAATATCACTTCCTTTACTTTCATAGGAAACAGTCTCGCTGTTATGGAGGCTTCATTAAGTTTTATGTTTTATTCATAATTCTTTATTATTATTCGTTATTATCTTTTGTTAGAAGTGATACTTAGGCTATGTTTGGTATTGTTGTTAAAAATTACCGTGCTGTTGAAAAAATGGCTGTTAAAATAAGTGCTGTTGTGAAAATTAGATAACTGTTTGGTAATATTTTTGATATGTGCATGTTTTGGTGTATAATATAAAAAATTAATGTTTTTGGTGAGTTTTGATGTTGAAACCAGTAGTTGCTTCCCGCAAAAACTGAAAAGCAGCTTTTTTCAAAAGCATGGGGGACCTGCTTTCTCTAAAAGCAGCTTTTCAGCCAAAATCATTTTTCAGAAAAGCAGCTTTTAAATTTTACCAAACACTTTTTTAGCTGCTTTTCAGAAAAAAGCTGCTGTTGCTATCTGCAACAACAATGCCAAACGGAGCCTTATACTAAAAAAAGTCGATAATTTTGTGTCCGTAGGTACTAATGGTGTGCGAAAAAAGATCTAATTAACACAACTCAAAAAACAATTATAAGTATAGTGAAATTTTTAGAGGTATTTCATCTGCTATATTTTTCCTATTTAGAATTTGAGTGTAACATTGTTTAATAGATGTTCGAATTTATAGATGAGAGAAGTTCGAATTTACAAGAAATACATATAATTAAAAGTTCTATGAAAAGTAAAATAGATATTTGTAAAACGTAATTAACAATTCTATCGGATGTAGAATAGGTGTGCGAATTTATATAGGAAAAGAGCTCAAATTTATAGAAAAAACATATAATTAAAAGTTCTATTATAAACGGGATAGGTGTTTGAAAATATAAAGAAAAAAAGTTCACATTTATAGACATATAAAGTAGAATAGGTGTTCGAATTTATAAAGTAGAAGCGTTCGAATTTATAAGAAATACATATAATTAAAAGTTTCATCGGAAGTAGAATAAGTGTTTGTAAGACATAATTAAAAGTTATATTGAAAGTGAAATAGGAGTGTGGATTTATAGAGGAGAAGAGTACAAATTTACAGAAAAGGCATATAATTAAAAGTTATAATGAAATTTGAAAGTTAAATAGGTACTTGAAAATACAAAGGAAAAGAGTTCAAATTTACACAAAAAACATGTGACGCTTCTAAAATCGAATCAATCTATTTTTTTAATTCTTTTTAAAAATAAATTACAATTTTTAACGGGGCGGGTAATCCCATAGAAGAGCATCACAACCCAATAGTTAAAAATGTGAATCGTTAGATAATTATTTCACATCCTTTTTTAAACTACTTCACTTTCTTGGTTGTCTATAGTGTTCGAAAAAAATTCAAAATAATGCTTTGATGATTGAAATTAATTTAATTTTCGAAAATATACAAATCAAATTAATAAGTGATAATATTTATTTACTATGCCATTAATGTGAGATACGAGAAATAACAAGGAAGCGGCTTTAATTTTAAGAAAAAACGTGTTTAACGAGAAATAAATTCATTAAAAAAGAAGTAAGTTAACATGAAAATTTATATATAAGACAAGTATTTGAATTATAAAATCAGGGTTTCGATTTTAGCGAGAGAGTGAAAAGACGAATTTAACGGGAGGAAGGCTTATTAGGAAGTAATGAGTAACGGTAAGAATTTTGTATTTATAAAATTTTAAAAATAAAATTATAACGCCGTCGCGAAGCGCGGCTTTCTCAACTAGTTCTATTAAAGATTTGATTTGTAGTAGCTTTCGTTATCCTAAAAAGAAAAAAGTATATTTGTAGGAGTGTATCCTAAATTTAATCAAATTAGATCCCACATTTCCATTTTTTTGATTATATTTCAATATTATTTGATTTTTATGTAGTAAAATATAGTGAAATATTAATGTAGAATAAAATTTTTCCAAATTTTGATTATATTATTAATTTATTAATTAGAAAAAGTACCGAAAACCAAAAACCGACCGTTAACCGAAAACCAAAACTTTCAATGTTTCGACTTTAATAATATAGTATAGATTTATTGGTACAGTAAATTGTAATTCAATTAGATCTAGGATCTTAAATTGTCAAGTCCTATATCATCATAAAAAATCAAGAAGATTATTTGCCCGGAAATGAAGATAATAGAGTATCCAACACAAATAAAAGCACATTAAAGTTGGAACCACCAATTAGCAAGTTGTGACTTTTAATCGAGATGCATACTAATTGGAACATTTTATTCTGAGAAGGACATGCAATGGGAGACTAAATCTAACCTTATCTGGGGTTGGCAAAGGCATTTGAAGTTTTTTTCTTAAAAGAAAAATAAAAAATATGAAGGCACTTCATGAAAACCTAACCCGAATCTAAGTTTTGTTCGAAGTTGAACTATTTCAAGTTTCAACTATCTCCATAGTTTGTAATAACAATCGCGTATTTAATAAAAGGGGGAATAAAATCTGGATGGAAAAATCTCTCCCCATTTCTTTGTCTTATTTTATTAGTATCAAGAGATTCAAAGTATTCAATTATAATATTTAAAGAGTCCGTAAATGTATGCTGTTATTCAATTAAAATTTTTAAGAAGTCTTTAAAATTCGGGTGGTATTAAAATTTAAATATTTATAAACTCTTTATAAATATCGTGTTATTCAAAAAGTCAGTGATTTCTAATGACTTTTAACAAAAAATATTACTCTATAACTGGTCATGAGCTTTTTCACAAGATTCAGCATGGTTTTTAATAACTTTATAATTTTTTTTCTAAATTTCAGCAACTCCATAGAAGTTGTTAAAAGTATGTAAATCTTTAAAGTCATTAAACTTAAAAAAGTTATTAAAAATACTAATATAATACCACCCCGTAAGTTTCAGTTCCAGTGAGATTTTTATCAAAATGGTTTCTTTTCCCTCAGAGTGATAATTAAAGCATGTTTTGAGAGTCGACTCCCAAAACTAGAGTTTTAGCCGTCACTTCTCCATTATTCAACTTTCATCCCATTCACTTATTAAGCCCCTTCGCTCTCCCATCATCTATCCTATTTACCAGTTTTTTTTATTAAAATCGAGATCTAATCCTTTTTGGGTGATTTCTTGTCGAGTACCTTGTTATCAAGGTTGTTTAGTCGTGTCCATCTTTTTGGGATGTTAGTGTGTTATGTTTTGATGTTTTGTGTGACTTGTTATGGATTCTGGTAATTTTTCTGAGAAAGATTTATATGGTATTTTGGGTGATCTGTAAGGTTTGTGTTAGGTCCAAAGTATCGTAGAAGGGGGAGGGGGGGGGGGGGGGGAGGGGTTGAATACGATACTCACAAATTATTTAATTTCGTTCGCGGATTAATCATTCAGTTCTATAACGAAATCAAAAGCACCAAATCAAAACACGAGTTGGGGAATATATCGTTTTATAAATATAAACCTCGAAGGGTGCTACAATTTCTAATCCGTAGATTAGCTTCAATGAGTTCTAGGTTACACAAATTCAATACAATGGTAGAATTCTGAGCAATATTAATTTCTGTGATAATCTCTGGCTCAATCTTCTCTCTTCGTAAATGTTGGTCCTTGACTATTGCAAAAGGGGGAAGGGGGGGGGGGGGGGGTGAATGCAATACTGATAAAACTCAATCTACGTTTCAACAACTAAAACCAAGATTAAGGATTATCAGTTTATCATATGCAAACACAAGTAGACACACGAGTAATTCTCACAAAATAATTGTTTTATTTATTTTGCAATGGGTTGCTACAACCTCAAGAAAATGTTTGTTTTCTTAGCTTCAGATTTCTTTTTCTGTCTTGCTTCATCCTCTCTGTTGAGAGCTTCCTTAAGAACTTCTCTGAGTCCTTCCACCAGTGTTATTTCATCAGGAGTGATAGCCTCATCTTCAATTTCATCAATGTGTTTCTGGAGTGTCTTGGAGAGGCATACCCTAGCATCCTGAAGATCCAACCATAAGTCTTTGCCAAAAGCATGAGTTCTGAACTTCAGTGTACCATTAAAGTCTTTGAATCTACTTCCAGGGTATGCATTCAGAGTTTTTCTCCTTGACTTGTCCAGCTTTGAGTCTTCACCCTTTCTTGCTTGAATAATTCTCTCAATCTCAGAAGAGCATTGCTGTTCCAATGGATGAATTGATCCAATCACCAAGAAAAGTAAGTCTTTCAGAGCACTGGTTCTAAGTTTGTGAAAGCTTCTTACTGGAATCTCTTCCCATATGAACTTGATTCTCAAAGGATTCTCAAGCATACAAGATTGGTAATTGGGTCCTTCACTCTCCATCCTGTTGGCTTCTTTGCTTTTGTTCAGGAATGTATCATCTGTAATAACCCCAAATTTTGGACTTAGTTAAATTTTTTTATTATTTTTATTTTTATTTTATTTTTGATGAATAGTAAATTTCTGAACCGAAAAATATTTTCAGACCACACTATGTACGAGTCGGGATAATGAACTGTCGAAGTCGTATTAGTGATCTGTGATGTAAATGAAGGAATGCAAAAGCTGTCGGAATCGGGAAAATAGTATTTATATTTTCTCCGAAATTTCACCAATTACGGACGGATTAATCATTATTTGAGAATATTGGAAGATTTAAATTATCAATTCCATGGATATGGATTTAATAAAAGAATTAGTGATGTCAAGAACGTTTACGGTAAACTACTTCGATAAAATCCTTAAGAAATCCCTGCGAACGTTCATCAAGATTAAGCCGTAACCGAACAACGAGACACGAATCGATTTAAATACGAGATTAAGTGGTGACGGAACAACGCGACACTTACAGGATTAAATATAGACATGGAAGTAACATGTAACAGGATTAATTCGAGGGATGCAACATTTGGATCATACATGTGAAAAGAAACAAATCAGTAAAGAAAACCAGTAAAGCTACTTTAGCTAAGCTCTTGCATGTGCGACATGTGTCCCTGTGACAAGGCAAAGGTGATGACTCGCCACTTTGACCACCAAAATATCAAGATAATTATCAATCAACAAGGCAAGAAAGAAAAAGAAAACCCTCCCCCATTTTTCCAGATTTCTGCTCAGCTTGCACAAGGAGCAAAGAAAAATTCATAACTCCAAATATACTCATTCTTAAATCACCAAATTTTAACCATAGCTTCTCCACGCCATGGGTAACATTCTTTCAAAATTTCATGGTCAACAAAGGAGTGTAGCCTAGCCAAATCGCTTCCCCAAGTTGGAGAACCCAATATGTCCAGTTTCTGTCCAGCGGAAAGATGGGGCTCAAAACCCTATCTAGGGAGATTTAAATTTGGCGATCTATAACTCAAAAGAAATCTTATGAAGAGAACAAGGTCTGGTAAAAATCTTAGCACCGAACTCTTATTTTTCGAATTGTTATGGATTTTACAAGATGAGGATGAATAGTAACTTTTCATGATTCTTGATTTTGTTTCTTAAGGATTAAGCTTGTTAAGGTTTGTTCAAAGCTCAAGGAAGGATTATAAACTATTGTTAGTGTATATGAAGCATCAAGGAAGGTATAAACTCTTGAAACCCTTAGTTATAAATTGATTTATATGGTTAGTTTTAAGTATAGTTTAGTTAGTTTGATTATGAGGATGATTAAGTGATTTTGATGAAAGTTTGATGTTGATTTGATGATAAGCAAGTAGATATTGGTTTTGACTGGTTGATGATGATTATGGGTTAGTAATGATGTTGAGGATTTGACATGGTAATTTGGTTGGATTGATTATGTAAAGTTTATGATTAAACTTTGGAATCGTTAAAACATAGCCGTTATAATGCCCGATTTTCCTTAGCCTTGTTTTGTTTGTGATGTTCGAGCATAATACCTTCTGTACAAGGTCACCACTGCCTAGTATAGTGTAGGTCTTGTTTCGAGGTTCGTTTTGGTGCGAAGATCATGTGAATCCGATTTACGGTTTAGGAGAAACGAGTGTTTTAGTAAAGGATGTTTCGCGAGACCAAACGATACCACTTAGTCAACTTTGAGGCTATGATCGAACCACTTAGAGGTCATAATAGAATGTGAAACTTTGTGATAACATGAGAGGTATGTTTAGGAAGACCCTCGAAAAGATTTCGTGTTAAAAGGATTATATTTCAATTTTATAAAAATTCGTGAGCGAGCATGCTCGAGTAGAAGTTCTTAAGGAATTAATTTGGAAATGGACTTTGTACTTGAGTTAGTATATACTTAGGACGGTGAAAGCGTTTAAGTTATTAATCTTGAACCTTGTGTTGATTCTAGATTACTGGACCAACCTGAGACTTATTGCTACTTCGGGATTTCCAGGCAAGTTTTCTCATTCCATACTTTATTTTAAGTTATAATATTCTGATGATGCATATGGTATTATGCATGCTTTCAAAGCTCACGTCGTATATAGATGTGACGGTATAAAATTGTTGAGATGAAATATATGCATATGATAGATGCATGCGAGTTTCTAAATCTATACTTTGAAGTATTGACTATATAATACTACTTTTGCCATGTATAAAATTGGACAGTTTTGCGATATATCTTATTTCTTGTTGAAATGGATTTGACCTTTGGATTATATAAAATCTCTTGAGTTAAGTAGTTATGAACCGGTTTACTTGGTAGCTCTAAATATAAGAGCATATTCATTGTTTTCGACTCTAAATCGGGAGTCGGTATTTTGAGATATGTAGATAGCCGTGGAAACCCGGAGGGATACCATCGGCAGAATACTATGTATTTTGAGGATTGTTATTCGAAGGTGATATCATTCGGAGAATGATATTTGCTTACTATATCTTTCAAGGGATGTTATTTGAGTATTATCTCAGTCGAGAAATACTATTTGAATACTATTTCAGTTATATATGCTAATGGAAGGCATAGCGGTTTTCGAAAGTATATTGTGATACTTGCTTTATGATTATTTATTTAATGAATATTACTTTTGAATATTCATTTGAGATTTAATTATTTAATGAATATTATTTTTGAATATTCATTTGAGATTTAATTATTTAATGAATATTATTTTCGAATATTCATTTGAGATTTATTTATTAATGAATATTATTTTGAATATTCATTTGAGCTTTACTTATTTAAGGAATATTATTTCGGATATTCATTTGAGGTCTACTTAATCGAAGAATATTATTGTGAATATTCATCTGAGGATTATTTAATGAATGTTATTTTTGAATATTCATTTGAAGATTATTTATTTATTTAATGAATATTAGTTTTGAATATTCGTTCGAAGATTATTTATTTATTTATTTAATGAATATTATTTTTAAATATTCATTTGAGGATTATTTATTTAATGAATATTATTTTTAAATATTCATTTGAGGATTATTTACTTAATGAATATTATTTTTAAATATTCATTTGAGGATTACTTACTTAATGAATATTATTTTCAAATATTCGTTTAAGGTTACTTATTTAATAAATATTGTTAAGTATTTTCAAATCAAAAAGAGGTTCCCATAACAATGTTTTCCCATTTAAGTCCGTCTTTTAAGAGGATTTAAATGCTCGCTCATCTATCAAAAATATGGGAAACCTGATTTTAGTAACTGCTATTCATTTTAAACTCTCAAACTCAAAAACTGTCAGGGGACAAATATTTTCTCGGAGCAATTTAATTGCTGCCAGTCAAGTATTGTGTTACCATCTCAACGCTCGAGGGGTAAATTCCTGGAACAAGTCGATATCCATTAACAAGCATCGCTTGGGAAATATTGGAGAATCTTCCTTTCCAACCTAGATATGACTACTGAGTGGAGTTGTATCAACAAGTATTACACTTGGGGAAAGGAGGACGATCTTTACGTTTCAGAGTCATGGATTTCATCTGAACTAGGAGCAAGTGTAAGAGGTCGAGTCGCGCCGATCCATCATTTTATTGCCCCAAATGGGCCGGGAGATCCAGAAAGGCAGTAGACAATGTCAGGCTGTCGTGATTCTTCCATCTACATGTAGAAAACATAATTTTGTTGTACGACCTGCTACTGATCATAGTAAGGTTGGTACGACGGGCGCAGAGAACGCTCCAGTATTAGTTCATCATCCAATTTGGATATTCCTGCAACATGTATTGGGGTGAAGAACCGATCATGTTGGCAGGAGGTCGAAAAGTGTTTGGAAATGAAGTGACAATAAATTCATGCAACATCATCTTTTATTTTATGAGTTATGACTCTGATAAAACCTTACTCAAGTTATAAATGCATAAGTGGATTTTGGGTTACGGAAACATTACATTAATTTTCCTCGTAACTTCATCCTTTATGTTATACTAGTCTCTTATCCGTTTAATGCATAACATGGGGTTATAAAGATATTTTCGAACTGTATATATGTTGAGAAGGTATTTAAGATATACAATATATTGAACTGTATAGTATTTTGAATCAATGGATAGGCTTTAAGCCTTGATTCCAATATTAATATCTATTTTAAAAAGATATGTTTGAGACTTGGTTTATCATACTGATACCAAGGATTTCCAAATGATTACGAAGAGTATATGAGTATGATTATAAGTTATAAGGTAAAGATTTAAACTGGAATAGAATTCTTGCTGAGCACTATTAGCTCATTCTTGCTTTATTAAATATTTCAGCATGAGGAAAACATTGCCGAATCCACCTTGTGTTACGAGAGCAAGGGAATGGAGAGACCACCCTGGAGTTAGTTGTCGCAGGATGGATACTGTCAGTATGAGCAGATTGGTTGCAGCTTGAATTAGTGAGAATTATTTTGAGTGGGTTTGTATTACTAAACCTTGTATAGAATTGTGAGGTCTATTATTGTAACTTCAGGTAGAGATTGTAAATAACAAATGAGGTCCTGGATAGTACATTTGGGTTGTAATAACAAATGTTGATTATTGTTGCTCATTTCCAAGGCTATAACTTGTGTGTGTGTGCGTAAGTGATTGGGGTCTTTGGAGTTGTATTATGAGAATGTTGTAAGTAATGCAGGTTTTGTATCATTGATGGAGCGTGACAACCCAGATTCCTGACCCCGGATCTGGGGGTGTTACAGAAATGGTATCAGAGCGTTAAGTTATAAACCTTGGATATGAGAGTGTTAAGAGTTATATCGAAGTAAGAGATTGACGAGATGACTCATATAGAGTTCGTTAAGTGGACTACCGGAAGTAGTGCCACTGAGGATGTTAAGGTTAAAAAGTTTAGTTGAGGACTTATCGAAGGACCGATAGGACCGTTGAAGATCATCATAATGATGAGAAGGACGTTTAGAATTGTACACGGATTATCAAAAACATTAAGATAATACGCGAAGCAGAGTCTCGGTTGTAGTTGGGGTAAGGTCGGAATGACCAATACCAATGGATAACTTGACTTAGTAAGAACCTAAGCGTTTGAAGTTCATCGTAGTTTGCCACGAGAAGGCAGCACATGTGAAGATTGAGACGTTTACAGTCCTTTACGCGATCCGAATTACTAATTGCGTGGGCTAGTTAGGGCATTATCTTGTGTATGAGGTCCAAGCCTTGAGAACAATGATTCCACAAGAGTTGGTGTCTTTTCCGTCGATGGGTATTTTGTTACCTAAAAAGGAGACTATTGCGTACGTGTAGTACCAGAACGTTATCGTGAGACGAACGTGCTAAATCGCATCGCGAGTACATTTCGTACGATAGGCCATGGTGGCTCAACTCAGAAATCAAAGATATGAAGAATGAATAGCGTGATTCTGATAAAGACACCTATGGTTGCGACGAGCAATGCGACAATCTCAGGACCTACGAGGGACGAGACCTATGGTGGCCTGGGGTTGGATTCGTTCGATACGATTAGTGTTAAGAAATTACATATACGTTAATGGACCTCTATCTTTTGAGGATGTGTTGATACGGCCGTAAGGGGCTCAATCTCGGGACGATTATCGTGGAATGACAAATATGTTCGAACTCCCGACCTATTTAAGGACTTGTACGATTTTGAGGTACCGTTGGTTAGTACCATAAGCCATAAAGGCAGAAAGATAAGATCATCCTCGTGCGGGTGATGTTAGAAATTACGATGACCATTGACTTTTTGGTATCTACTTGCTGGTACACTCCTCAATCTAAAACTGTTCATGCCCGTGTTACCTTGAATAATTCATGTCAGGTAACCTTTCTAGTTTCCTACTTCAACTTGGGATGCAACCAACAACTGTTATGTTCAGTTTATTCATTTTCTTTCCTCCACTCATTACCTTTGAGGTTTAAATACGCAGAGTTAACTTACCATTACTCACCGGAGCGTTTTGTTCATGTTCCAAGACGACCTGAAGAAGGAACCATTATTCATCTATCCTTCCAGGTCTATAATTTATTTCGTATTCTTTCAATTATCTAAGGAATGATCAATTAATGCTTCCTTAATTATTTGACGAATATTCTTTAACGATTATTTTGATATTCGATTTTTTTTTCATACTTGGACTCCTCAGTCGAGTTCATAAATATCAAGCTATGTGTCTAAAACATGGATGATATATATTTCAGAGATTACTCGGGAATTCTTTTCTCCTATTAAGGAGAGATTTGCACATCAGACGTTGAAATCGTAGAAAGGATATCAATTTGATATTGATATTTCGAATTCAATTCTATTGGAAAATTTGATAAAGTTTATGTACGGAGACACCTTTGGGTGGACCGTTTCACTGATGAGAAATGTTTGGTGGAAGGTTATCGATTGTTCCTGTTGGTCCTCGTGTATTGCAGAAGGGGGGGGGGGATGAATGCAATACTGATAAAATTCAATCTCAGTTTCAACAACCAAAACTAAGATTTAATGTTATCAATAATATGTATGCATTCACAAACAGTATAATCGAGAAGACATGATTCACAAAATAAATGTTTTATTTATTTTGCAAAGTGTTGCTACAACCTCAAGAGAGAATTCTTGAGCTTCGGTTTTTCTTCAAGACACTTGCTTGTCTTTTCTTTTTCTTTTTATCCCTAGAATGAATTGATAGTCTAAGTATAAGACTAATCCTATCACTATCAACACGGGTCTGTGAAGCTGCTGTCATTATCAAGTGGCAGCTTCTTACAAAGTGTCTACCCATGTGACTTTCCTAAATTGCTAACAATGTCAGATATACATTACAAAGAAAGCAACCTAGATTCATTCTATTTCTAGCTAAAACAATTCAACAAATAGAGACTTGACCTTGCTCTTGAATTGATTCGCTTTTGGTTGCAGCGCTTGAAGCTTCTGTCGTAGTCTTGCAGACTTGGTGCAGCTTAGGGATACTGCAACACGCCTGTTTCTTGAACATTGAAACTGTCACGGGATTTGACTGAGAAAGATACCTAGAAAAAGGATCTTTCTCGAGACAGTTACTTTTGACGCAAAGCTTGCTATCACAGGAATGTGCTTTTGGTGACAGTAGGAGTTCCCCGCATAGTGTGCTATCGAGGTTTCCAAACTTGCTGTCGAGGGCTAAAGTTGCTGTCGCGTAGTCTTCCGCCAATGTTGCTGTCAGAGTGAATATGCTGTCTTGACTTGCAACATTCTGTCTTCTTGTAATCTTACTGTCAATGCTTATGACAGTAACCTTTATTCATGCTGTCATCTAATATGCATTCTTTGAGGCTTGAACACAGAAAGTGAAATTCTTCCAAATTACACAATTAAAATAACATTGCATACTGATTATAAGAACATACTTTGGCTGTGACAGTATGTTCTACTTAATTAAAAAATTAAGTATATACAAAGTTAAGTTGTTCCTATGCTATCACCCATAAATCCCAACAATCTCCCCCAATTTGTTTTTATGGACAATAACAACAAATTTACAATATATGCTGACAACTTAACTAACAAGATCAGAATGGATTTAGAATGTTTACATAGCTTGAGATTTCCTCTTCTGTCTTGTTACTTCCTCTCTTCTGAGAGCTTCTACCAAGCAGCCTCTTAGACCTTCTACAAGAGAGATTTCAGCAGGTGTGACTGCAGCATCTTCTATTTCTTCAATGATCTTCTTGATAGTAGGAGAAATAAGAGAATTAGCATCCCTGAGATTCAACCATTGCTCTTGATCAAATGGATAGCTTCTGAAGTGGAGTTCTTCATGAATGAGCTTGAATCTACTTCCACGATAAGCATTGAGAGACATCCTCCTTTGCTTGTCCAACTTTGAATCTTCTCCTTTTCTCCTTTCCAATAATTCCTCTATCTTATCAGAACAGATCTGCTCTAGGGGATGAATTGATCCAGCTACCATATACTGTAAATCCTTCAGAATAGTTGTTTTTAGCTTGTGCAAGCTGCAAACATAGATTTCTTCTTTTAGATGCTTGATTCTTAAGGGATTTTCCAGCATACATGTTTGATAATTTGGAGCTTCACTTTCTACCTTGTTGGCAGTCTTGCATCTTTCCAGGAGTTCAGCTTCCTTCTTATCAAGTTCTGAATGATATTGAGAGTATTGAGAAGAGTCAGGTCTTTTGCTTGGCTTGGGTTGCCCTTCCTCTGTGGGTTGGTGTTTTTAGGCCGAATACACAATATAATCAAGTATGTATGAGAATAACAATAATCAAGAACACTGTTTATGAATCAATAGAACTGTATTTATATTAACAGCTTTTCTCTTTATGATGTTAATGAATCACAAAGAGCTTCTAGGTTACAAGAATAATATATTCAATGATCGCATCCCTTCTAGGGATAACCTATCTGTGTTTATATAGTACACAGTTACACAATCCTTATCTAATTGATATTCCTACAAATTAGCTATACAAGTTATATCAATTAAGGATTGCTTCTTATCTTCTATTCTGTTTCCTTAGCTGTATCAATATATTCTGCTTCTTTCCATCTTCAGAATATATTGCTTCTAGAATCTTCAATTCAGCACCGACAGCTAATTCAACTAACACCCTGTCAGACTTTAAATAAACTCTGACCGGCTTCCTTTAAACTCTTCACCCTGTCAGACTTTAAATAAACTCTGACCGGCTTCCGATAAACTCTGATCAGTACCTGTTGCTTAAACACTGATAAACAAACGTCAGCAATTATATCTAACAATCTCCCCCAACTTGTTCATAATAAAATGTACAAGTTAAACATATAATTGATGATGTCAAAAACATTTAACAAATGCAGTGTTTAACATATAACAGAGTTTAATTTAAAACAGAGTTTAAATTTGACTTAGAATAGAAAATATATTAAAAACTTACAGTCAGACTTTACTTGATTTCTTGAATATCAGGCACTGTCCTGATATAGTCTGATAGCAATTTCTTTTCAGCTCTTTCTAGCTCTTCCACCATGATCTTCTTCACTTCTTTCAACTCTGGATCAAATTCTCCAGTCTGATAAATTGCAGCTCTTAGAGAATAGATGGAATTCTTCCTCATCTCATTCCCTAGCTTAATATAATAAGCTTTATCAGATTCTAAATTAAATTCAAGAACTTTTGTACCCAGTGCTGTTCTGAACTTAGCACTGTTTCTTTTCATCTCAACAATCTTCCCATGTGCATTTCTGTATTTGGGAATGTATGCACTTGATACTCCTCCTCCAAGCATTATCTTCGATCTTAGCATCTTTTCTCTGATAACTGAAGCAGCATTGTGAGTATTTCTATTTTTGACTTTTAACAAGTACAGAACATACTCCAATTCTTGATAAGATTTGAGATTTATGTCAGACTCTGCAACCTTATAAACTCTTCCATCATTCATAAAGTACAACAAAAATTCCTTCTTCAACACCTTATGAAAGATCATTTGAACAGAGTCTAGCATATCAAGATTTTCTTGAGTAATAATACCAGATTCTGCCAGTGAAATGTTGTCTTGAGATCTGTTATTTGTTCTTCTCTCTCTGTGTGAACCCAGTCCAGATTTATCATAGGCTTCTTTTCCCAATACTGTTCTGGTTTCAGAGAAATTCACAGCTTCAAGCTTTAAATCTTCAAGAATTTTTGGTTTGCAGAATCCTGGAAGTTGTGTAGATTTCTGTACAACTTGAGCAACGTCAGAGGTTGTCATAACTTTAGTAGTATCATCAACTTGAGCAGCATCAGAGGTTGATTTTGCTAATCTTGTTTCAACTTGAGCAATGTCAGAGGTTGAATAATTCTTCTTTTTCAGGTTAGGCTCTTCAATCATTATGCCTTTACCCTTATCAGAATTTCCAATCACAGGTCTCCTTGTATATTGTATACTCTGTTGTGTATTCTCTTTGATAGAAATACCAACTTCTTTCTTTCTAGGAGCCTTGATTTCCTGTTTCTTGTAGATTCCAGCTTCAAGATTTTTCTTGTGTTCCTCAGCAAGCATTTTCTCTTCAGCCTGGATATCTTCAATAGTAACATTCTTTCCATGCTCTTTTATGAATATTTTAGCAGCAATCTCTTCATCAGTAGATGGATTAGTTGAAACAACTAAACTCTTGAGTTTTGAAGTAGATTGACCACCAGAGTTTATCTTGTCAGAGTTTACTTGTCTATCAGAGTTTACTCTTGTCCTGCTTTGCCTTTGAGCAAAAATCTTTCTTTTATTTTCTTTGCTTCCCCCATCAGTAGAATCATCCCTCCGTCTCAGAGCTTGAGTGTCTTTGCATTTGTCTTTAGGTACACTCTCCCCCTTTTTGACATCATCAGAAAGTAATACTGATGTCAGCAATTCTAGAGCATTAGAAATAGAATTCAATTGAGTAGACATTTCAGCCTGATTCTCCTCAACTTTTCCAAGCCTCTTCTTAATTTCCTCAGAATCCTTGGCTTGCTGCTTGAGCATAGCATAATAAAAAGTTCTGTCAGACTTGAAAGTAAGATCCTTCAAACTGGCTTCATTCCTTAGATTTGTAAGCATTTGTTGATTCTCATCAAATCTATTATTAAGAGATTTGATTTGAACAACAATTGCCTGTAAGCTTGTAAGTACATCAGTATTTGAGATCTTCTTGACAGAATCAGATAGAAAATCTGCAGCCCTTTGTGCTGGGAAGACACAATCTGCATCAGCCCATTTGTTGTAGTACATATTCTGAAAATGCTCATTTGTCTGTCTATTGACTTCCCTTGCTTCATCACTATTGACATCATCAGCCAATGAAACTTGAATACTAGGGTGTGAATGAGAACCCTCAGCATCATTTCCAGCTTCTTCATTATTGTCTGCTTCATTTTCAGTAAGAATATTTTCAATAGTAAACTGTGCAGCTTCATCAATTTTCTCCTCTACTACAGCTTCAGGAATATCAGAGTTAACCTGAGCAAAAACCTCTGCTTCCCTTTGAACAATCTCAACAACAGATTGTTGCAAAGCTTCAAGAATCATATTCTCAGAGTTTAGCTCATCAGCAGTGACTATTATCATCTGATTAACCTCCTCACCCTTGTCAAGATCATAAGAAATAATTTCAGTGTGAGTGGCCAGAGAATCTTCTATCTGATCAGTTACTTGATCAGCTTCCACACCCTCTGTATAATGATCAGAATGTATAGAGGTGTGTGCTTCAATATCAAAAACTCTGCTATCAGAATGAGTAGCAGCTTCCTCAACTACATCATTAGCCATTGATGTAGGAGCTTCTAAATCCAAATCCATCAGATTAGCATCAGTATTTATCCTGTCTAGATTGACAGCTTCAGTATTTGCAGCATCCTCCTGAACAAACACTTCAGGAGCTTCAGTGTTTACAAACACTCTGTCCTCATTAGCATTTAGAATTTCCTCCTCAACAACAATTGCAGGAGTATCTTGAGGAACAGTTTCAGTCACAATCTCCTCATTCTATGATGCAGGAGCTTCAGTTTCCTCAGAAACTCTGTCCATATTGACATTTATAGCACCAAAAAGATGTGCAGCCACTAGTCTTCTTTTTCTCTGATGAAGAGTTTCTTCATCAGTTTCAGTCTCTGAGGCTTCAACAACAGACTTTGCCCTATTGGCTCTTCTTTTCTTTAGCCTTGTCTTCTGAGGCATCTCTTCAGGTCTTGATACCCCAGCTTCAGTAGATGGTCTCCTCGCAGGTTTAGTACCAATATGTTTGGTCCTACCTCCCCTTACAGGTTTAACAGAAGTTGATGGAGGTAACTCTGTGTTTAAAGGTTCTGGTTGAGATTCAGCTTGTGTTTGTGGATGTACTTGAGCATCCACAAACTGTTGCACAGAAGCAGGTAACAAAAGGTCTCCAACAATTCCTTTCTTAACATCTTTGTTAATGAGATCAGAAAATACTCTCTTGTGTAATTTAAAACAAGAAACATCTTCATTAACAACATCTACCCCTTCAACACAGTAAGAGAATAAAGTCTGACAAAATCTAGAAAAGTATACTACTCCTCTATTCTCTGTCATTTTCTCTCCTAAATTATTCAAGACAAGTCGTGCAAAATCAAAATGATTATCGAATAAAAGAGAATACCCGATTTGCAGACTGTCCGTGGGAATAGCATCCCAGTTTGTGCATTTCTTTCCGAACGTTCTCGTGATGCAATCAAAGAAGAAGCTCCACTCCTTCCTTAAGAACGGTCACTTCAGTTGTCCAATTTTATTCAAGGGACCAGAATACCCAATCTCTCTCATCATCCTTAGCAAATCAGAGTCACCCATTCCAATGGTATAAGAAGGATACTCAGGAAACCCCATTGCAGCTCGAACAGTACCAGCAGTAATAACATACTCTGTTTCTTCAAACTCAAAGATTATGGATGGGTTCCCAGTTTCACCACCATCATCATAAACCCCTGACTCCCAGAACGCCTTGATTTGTAAACCAGAAAGTTTGGCTGGTTCAACTAAAGCACGCCCAATCGCTGACTGAGCAAGAAACTTTTGAATCATATGAAATGCTTCTGGTGCGTTTGCAGTGTTTAGTGGTGCGGTATAGTTGTTTGGAACGAACTCTAACCCAGACGAAACGAAAGCTGTGGTTGCCATTAGAAGATTTTGAAGAAAGAACAGTAATTGATGCGAAAGCTTAACAGAGTTTATGTGTAGAAAGGTGTTTGTGACTATGTGTGTGTGATAATAGATGTGTATGAGTAAGATGTGAAAAGTTTAACTGAAGATGTGTGTATTGTATTTAAAAGAAAATTAAAGATTAAAAACTGAAGAGTTTTTAATCATCAATACACAACTGTCTTACTCCTGTAATCATGTGAATGGGACACATGTCAAACGTGCATACGCTGACAGCTGTATTGAACAACTTCCAATACACACGTGCAGACGAGGAGACACCTGGCATCACATAAGACACTCAAAATATCCGCTTATTGGCCAAAAAAAATCAATAATAATAAAATTATCGATTTTAATATTTCAGAAACATAATAACGAAGTACGAAGGAGCTCAACAGTCAGAAGAATAATGACTGTCTTGGAACTCCGCACTTTACTGTCCCCATAGCTTCGAGCCAAGCAAAACCTTTCAGTTGCCCTGTTGGATGCTATAAAAGCTGGAGCATTGTAACAACAAGCAATACATATATTAAAAAAAATACCATACATCAAATGGCAGGAACCTTTGAATTCATGGATGTAGAAGCATTCTTGAATATGAACTGGCATCAACAAGCAAACTATATTATCGATGAGTTTCTTGTTTTATCATTTCTGAATGATGAAGGTCTCATTGCTGATGATGAAATAGCTGAAGGACCTATCTCCAATCCCTTTGTGCACATCATTCGTCCTGGGCCATATGATGTGCCCATCCTTGCAGATGATCAAGCTGTGGAGATTTGTATGATGCTCTTTCATCAGAGCTACTTGACGGGTTCGAAGGAGAAATTCTTCTTGGAATCCTGCAAGCTGCAAACCAGAAAGAGAATTCGAGAGGATGATGATGATGATTCAACATCAGGGGGTTGTCAAGCCTTGGAAATCCCAGATGGTATAATGACCAGATAACCGAACAAGTAGCTAGACAAGAGTATGAAATTGTCGGAATGTAAACAAAGTTTGAATCAATTAATGAAAAAGATCCATTGTTTTGCTTTACATATCAGTATTAATGTTATGATGAATGTATAATCATAAATGAATTATCAGAACTACAGTCATCAGTATCTCATAGTAATTGTAAAGTGAAAGAAATGATATCACTTTAAACAGTAAACTAACATACTCATCAGCGCTACTAATCACCATCAGGACTTATCAAACACACTCTTTCTTTTCTCTGTTTAATGCAAAATAGATCCGTTACCAATCATACTTTTTCGAAAAACAAATGTCTAATCTCAAAATTATAAAATGTCTGAAACAAAGAAATTATTTTAACCATCAGAGATTAAAACAAAGTTACCTCGGCATATGTCACACAATACATCAGTGTTTACCATTTATCCTTCTTTGTCAATAAACTCTTTTCTCAAACTGTACAGGTGTGAAAATATGTGTGTGCAATAGCAGAGTTTACCGAAATCAATATTTAGATCATCTCAAAGTGCATAAAATCCACAAACTAAATTAGTAAAAACTGGTTGCCTAAACTCTCATGTATAACATAGAATCTGATTTTTATATCTAAACTCTGTAGTACTGATATCCTTTCATTTGGATATGTCTTTTATTTTTCACCCCCTTTATATATATATATATATATATATATATATATATATATATATATATATATATATATATATTTATATATATATTTTTTTTATTTTTCCAGTAATCAGTGGTTGGCACTAGTCACCAAAAATCAAAGATTTTAGCCCTTATTTCATACAATAAGTTCCTGGATCTTCCTAGGCATAACATGATCTCAAAGGAATTTGTGCTCTTTTTGGCATCTTTTGATTTGAGGGTGAATTATTTGCAATTAATAATCAGAGTTTAGACTTTTCATCAGTTAATACAATTAATTTATGAGAGAAAATGCAAACAGCTAATACAGACTCAGTGTATAGGATTAATAAACTAAGAGATGGTATAAATACAGAGACAGTATCATGCTGTGTTAACTTACTGCACATGTTTGAGATCAGAATCTATACAACTCTTAAGGATTCATAATTACTTACTGAGAATTATGCTTCATACAAATTTCTTCATTGGTCCATATGTTTCAGACAAAATTACAATCAGAGTATAGCATTAAACTGCAACAATCAGAGTATGACCAACATTTTATGACTAACAGAGTTTAGCATCAGAGTTTAACCGACAGAGTTTATGACACTGGTACTCATAACAGTTAATACATGCAAGGAATCATGAGCATTAAAAATCAAACATGTATAGATTTTGAGTCTAACCCGTATCTCTAGTCAGAACCAGAGATCATTCCAAGTTCATTTACCAATCTTGTAAAAGTAGCTTCACTCAAAGGTTTGGTGAAGATATCTGCAAGTTGTTGGTCTGTAGACACAAAATGAAGCTCAATGTTCCCTTCTTCCACATGTTCTCTGATGAAATGATACCTTATGCTGATGTGCTTGGTCATGGAGTGCTGTACTGGATTTCCTGTCATAGCAATAGCACTTTGGTTATCACAGAAAATAGGTATTTTAGAGTACCTTAACCCATAATCCAGCAATTGATTCTTCATCCATAAAATCTGTGCACAACAGCTACCAGCTGCTATATACTCTGCTTCAGCTGTGGATGTGGAAATCGACTTCTGTTTCTTGCTGTACCAAGAAACTAATCTGTCACCTAAAAATTGACAGCTTCCACTTGTACTTTTTCTGTCTATCTTACAGCCTGCAAAATCTGCATCAGAGTAACCAATTAACTTAAACTCTGATTCTCTAGGATACCACAAACCCAAGGTTATGGTTCCTTTGAGATATTTGAAGATCCTCTTTACAGCTGTGAGATGAGGCTCCCTGGGATCTGCTTGAAATCTTGCACAAAGACATGTTGCATACATGATATCAGGTCTACTTGCAGTAAGATACAGTAAAGACCCTATCATTCCTCTGTAGTTTGTCATATCTACTGAGGCTCCTGTGTCTTTGTCTAGCTTTGTTGCTGTAGCCATGGGAGTTGTAGCAGATGAGCTATCAAGCATACCAAATTTCTTGAGAAGATTTCTGGTATATTTTGCTTGATTGATAAAAATACCATCATCTGTTTGCTTGACCTGTAAGCCTAGAAAATAACTAAGCTCTCCCATCATGCTCATTTGGTACCTGGACTGCATAAGCTTTGCAAACTTCTTACAAAGTTTGTCATTAGTAGATCCAAAAATAACATCATCTACATAAATTTGAACTAAAAGCAAATCATCACCTGAATTGAAATAAAACAAAGTTTTATCAATTGTACCTCTTGTGAACCCACTTTCTAAAAGAAATTGAGCAAGAGTTTCATACCATGCTCTTGGTGCTTGCTTTAGTCCATATAATGCCTTGTCAAGCCTGTAGACATAATCTGGATGCTTGGGATCTACAAATCCTGGTGGTTGCTCTACAAACACTTCTTCTTCAAGCTTCCCATTGAGAAAAGCACTTTTTACATCCATCTGAAAGACTTTAAACTTCTTGTGTGCAGCATAGGCCAGAAAAATCCTTATGGCCTCCAATCTTGCAACTGGAGCAAAGGTTTCATCATAGTCAATTCCTTCCTGTTGTGAATAACCTTTAGCCACAAGTCTAGCTTTATTTCTTGTAATCACACCTTCACTGTCAGTCTTGTTTCTGAAAACCCACTTTGTACCTACTATTGATCTATTCTTTGGTCTAGGTACAAGTGTCCAGACTTCATTTCTTTCAAATTCATTTAACTCTTCTTGCATTGCTGTAATCCAATTAGCATCTTGAAGAGCTTCTTCCACTTTCTTTGGTTCTGTTTGAGACAAGAAAGCATGATACAGACACTCATTATTTGTTGCACTTCTAGTTCTCACACTAGCATCAGGATCTCCAATTATGAGATCAGGTGTGTGTGCCTGTGTCCACTTTCTTGCTGTTGGTAAGTGGTTTCTTGCATCATTAGTGAATCCTCCCCCTTGATCCATGCTCTCCTGATTCATATGTTGACTTTCTGCAGCATCTGAGGCTCCCCCTGAATTGGATGGCTCAGAGTTTGAACTGTCAGAGTTTAAATCAGTTTCCTCAACTGACTCATTTGCTGTGTCTTGTTGAGCTTCTTCACGCTCCCCCTCAACTGGTTCTCTATTTTGTTCAATTTGAATTTCCAGTTTCTCCAGTATTTACCAGTAGAGGTTCAGAGTATGCTTCGTCAGAGTTTGTCAAACCTGCTTCATCAGAGTTTATATCATCAGAGAATAGATCTTCATTTTCAAAACG